>JAUMIR010000006.1:103494684-104807184 GCA_030847615.1 Gambelia wislizenii
AAGATATTTCCTGCCCTTTTCAATGAGATTTCCTGCATTTGTGAGACTGATTTTTGCACAAATCTATGATACCTATGATAGTAAATAATGCAAATCTGCCATTTTTAATTAGTCTTTTTCATTAGCCAGCCAACCCTTCTGTACAGTACTTGCTACGTGTGTTTTGCTTCACAGTGGGAAAGACAGTGGTTTTCCATAGAGACATGTAAAATAGTACCTCTCATGAAGAACTAGAATTTTTGTGAATATTTTTTTACAGCTTTATTGTATGCGGCCTTAGATTTGCTTACATAGTTGAGAACATAATCCAAAAAGAGTCATCAAATAATCTTAAGGAAGGTTGTTTTTCTTATTTCTCAATGTATGAAATAATATCACATTAGTCTCAGTCAAGTCTGAAATACATAAAACATGGAAATTGATCTCTCTTAGTAGAGGATCTTGATTTTCCTTAGTAAAAAAGAGGTCTCTTCTCTGTCTCACCCAGTGCGAAGCAAATTTTACCACTTTAGGGAACAAATGATGCTCACTTCGCTAGCAGAAATTTGAATTGCCCTTCTTCATCTCTTGTAATCCAATTTACTAGGGTACTAGTTGTAAGAGTGCTTCTAGAGTGGTAATTTAGTATTGGAACTACTGTTTGATGTGTGGCTACTAGCATATTTATGGCACCAGTTCTATCTTCAATTAGTATTGAAAAGATACTTGAACTTCTGCACATGGTGCTGGAAAAGAGAATTACAGTATTACTTCAGTCTTCCTGAGCAGAAATGCATAGATTACCCTTTTCAAAGTCAGCAGGTGCCATGCTACCATACTGCCATACTAAGCCATACTAAAATCATACTCCCATACTAAGTGCAGGAGAATATTTATTAGTTGCTCCTTTCCTTCTCAATGCTAAGATATAGCAGAAGGGAGCCATACAGGAAATACAGAAGTATTTTGCTACTTACTTTCATATGGAGTAGACCAGTGGTTCTTAACTTGTGGTCCACGGGCTCCCAGGGGTCCGCAATATCCCCACAGGGGTACACGAAGGCAGTGAAGTGGCCGTGTGACAGGAGCCAAGGCAAAGGCTGGCTGGCTGGCTTGGCCTGCACAGTGCCATTCAGTCCACAGCCACAAACTTGCAGGAAGAAGCAGGAGAAAAGTCTTCCCCTCCAGTGCCTCTGAGGAAAGGTTTAATGCAGTGGTTCTCAACCTCTGGGTCCCCAGATGTTGTTGGACTACAGTTCCCAGGAGCCCTCTGAGGTCTCACCTTGACAGCCAGGTGGTCCTCCCAGTCATTAGTGAGGCTGTGAGTTCAATTCTACAGCCTCACTAATTACTGGGAGGACTACCTGGCTGTCAAGGTGAGACCTCAGAGGGCTCCTGGGAACTGTAGTCCAACAACATCTGGGGACCCACAGATTGAGAACCACTGGTTTAATATTATTATTATTATTATTATTATTGGTTTAAATCCTGAGTTACGTCTTAGGGGTCTCTGGGAACAAAATATATTTATAGGGAGTCCCTGGTGAAGAAAAGGTTAAGAGCCACTGGAGCAGACTGGCAGTTTTAAAAGATACCTGTGGTTGTAAGGTACAGACCAACAAACATGTGCTAAATTTGTCAGTTAAGAAGTATTTATACACTGCATATAATCCCAGCAACTTTTAATCATATTAATGAACTTTGGGTGGCACCATCTGACCATCAACTTTTTCTTTTTATCTGAAAACTTTATCTCCAGTGTGGCTGACAGTGCTGCCGGTAAAAGTGAAATGGAGCAAGTGGAATAACATACTCAGCTCTCTAGTTTGAAAAAAAATAGTGGTTTTGTATTGTACTAATCATTAACTTACACAGAGGAAAGAAAACCTACCCATTTCTAGTATATTTAAAATAACCTTCAGGTAATACTGGGTATAAAAACATGGGTTTGGTAAATTTAAAACTTTTAAGATTGCAGTGTTATCAATATTATTTTGCTGAGCATATGAAAAGGAAGAAATAACTGTGTCTGTGTCAAAAAAGCACTCTTTTTGAAACAAAATTTGTAGTTGTTTGAGCTCTTCTGTTTAGATTGAATTTGAAGATAAGGTTGGCCCAAAAGAATTAAGGAATGCAAATTTCAGTGTCCGCAGGAAAAGACAGAGGGAGCAGGTCACTGCCACCCCCTAGATATTTATTCTATGGTTTCCCAGCTTTCATTGTTTTTTTTTTTAAAAAAAGTCTGTCACCCTAGTAGTAGAATGAGTAGAATGAGGAAAAATGTAAAGTTCTCATTGGGCACTAGTAGGTCTACTTGGAAACAAAAGATAGCAGCCAAGACAGGGATTCATGATTATTTCTCAGATCTTAATTTTTTAAAAGACTGGCACACACAGAGAGAGACTTTTAAAAGTGTGTGTGTGTGTATCTGTATCTGTATCTATATCTATATCTATATCTATATCTATATCTATATCTATATCTATATCTATAGCCAATGAATGCATTATTATTATAGTCATATTATAAGAGGCAGGACAGTGGCTAAGTGAGTGGATTATATAGGCAAAGTAGGGAGTTAAGAGTAAGGTGCAACAACTTTGTAGTGTTGTCCAGTTTTCAGTAGTGTTGGCTTTTCACAGAGAATGCCACAGGTCTATGGGGAGGCTGTGAAATTGATTGTAGCAGCAGTATAATTCGTTAAGGGATAGAGAAGGCTATGGGGGATGTGGTTGTGGCATGAGGACAGCCTGCAAGGTCTTATTTTGTCTTGGAGGCCTGAGCGATGCCTTTTTTCTGTCTTAGATCAGGGCTTAGACGAGCAGCAGCATGCCACACAAGTAAGATGTTTACTTATATATTATGGTAATAGAAACCTGCAACCTAAGTTGGCTTCCATTGACTTTTTAAAAATCCAGTCTACCATCTGAAATTACCTCCAGTTTAGTGAATATAAAAACTGTCTAGTTTCTCTCTAGTTCATTTTTCACCTTTCACAGAAATAATCATGTATGTTTCAGCTAAGGATAGATGCAGTTGTAATTAATGGCTGGATTTTATATTTCCATTCATTTCTTCATCCCAGAAGTCATAGAGGCAGTTCCAGGTGCATCTTGAACCTGTCACATCAACTGGTAGAGCATCATTTGAATATCTGAACTCCCTTCTCACATTTCTTTCTGAAGTTCTTTTTTACTTCAGTGTCAGTCTGCTTTCTATAACATCTTACCTGTTGAAGAGTGATCCTGAAAGCCTGAAAGACAAACTTTTCAATTTGCCTATAATGGCACTGTCCTAATAGAGATTCCACATTGCAACACCATTTTAAATTTTCTTCATGTACGCGTGTGTTGTAGAAGCTTACATAGATTGACAGAAAATACCAAGAAGTTGGCAACAGTTGGGCAGAGCTTCACAAGAGATGTCACAAACTCCAGCGAAACTTTATTGGGAGTGTGACATATTAAACAAAGCCCTAATAACAAGGGGGGGGGCACAAATGCACACACTACAGTAATCTGAAGAATACACTAGACTTTATCTAGCATCATCACCCTTATCATAATTTTGACAACTTCACATTACTTGGGTGTTCTTGTTCATTGGCTGAAAAATCAATGTGAAGTACAGTAGATTTGCTGAAATACTGCATTGTCCCTGTCTTTCCCTCATTTTTATTTTTCATCAGTGATAGCACTTTATTGTGCTATTTCTTGGACTGGTGCTGGGATTATGGTACATGTTAATATAGCTAATTATCCTCCCTATAACTGGCCTGACCTTGTACACACATCTTGTAGTAATTTGAGGGTAGGAGCAACTCCAGTGTTGTCTTTCATTAGATACAGATGGATCCATGTAACTGGTTACATAAATAGCAGAAGGAAGCTTTCTATAGTACTAGTTTTTGTTTTGTTTTTTAATGTGAACATTTAAAGATATTTTTGTCTTGCTCCTGAGAAATTAAAATGCTTTTTGTAGAAAGTATATTACAAGATTTACAAAGTTCTGTCTTGGAGTAAGGTAGAATAAAATGTCTCCTTATTATCACTTAGAGCATACTAGTAAAGAACCCTACTGTTTTTGTTTTGTTTTGCTTCTTAAAACCCCCTGCTGCTGTTGATTACACCTAGATCTGCTTACTGATTGGAACTGTTAAAAGGCAAAGATAGTGTGGATGGTTGCTGAATCATTTAATTGTAGCACTAATAAGATGTTTTCCCTGGGACATGATGGAACTGATGATATTAATAAATGTGTAAAAGGTCCATGCCTCTGTATTTTTGTAGGTGCAAATCTAGTGCTTTCAAGCATGATGTGGCACATCAGGTGCAAGGTAAAAAAAAAAAACAACAACCAAAGGCTGCTGTTAAGTATTGTTGAATGGAAACATTAAAAGAGAGAGAGAGCACCAAGAGGAAACATGCACAGAATATGTTTTGCACATCTTTACATTTGCATTTGGTGTTTAAAGTACAGTGTAGGGAAATTTGATACATACAGGTGAGTCTTTACTCCAGTGACTTTACTATAGAAATTGTTTGAGATAGAAATTCTCAAACAGATTACAGGAATAGATTACAATACATGTGTTATCTACTTTGTACACAGGGTGTTCAGTTGAAAGTGAATACTATTTTAAATTGTTCTGAGGGAGGAGAAAATGATCCAAGGGTTGCACTGTAATGTGTGGTTTTCAGTCCTTTCTTGTATTAATCTTTTTTTCTGTGCATCTACAACATCAAAGTAATGTTTAGAAAAAGCCATGCCTTAGTAGTTTAGGTGTTAACTTTGCTTAATGGCTACATTTGTGGGTACAGTGGGCCTACAGTATCCACTAGGGGTTGGTTCCAGTTCCCTGTGGGGATACCAAAATCCTGGATGCTCCAGTCACATTACAGACAATAGTACACTAAAATGGCATTCCTTATATAAAATGATGAAGAGCAAGGCTTACTTTATGGAATGTTTTGGGGGATATTTTCAAACCATGGTTGGTTGAATCTGTGGATGGAGAACCCATGGATACATAGGGTCAACTGTATTTGTGCTGCTCTGCTTTATACCATACTTGCTTAGTAAAGGTTTATGAAATGCTCTTCCAGTTCTGCAGTGTTAGCCTTTCTCAAAATACTCTGAATACGCTGAAAAAAAATGTGTTGAATGAACAGCTAAATATGTGTATTCATTTAGGCATTAAATGCATGTAAATGTTTTTGCAAATTGGGCTTGATACTATACATCAAAACTAAGATTTAGGGGAATGATCCAGTCAGAGCATGGCCTGTAACATGGGCAATGTGCAGAAAAGTATGTTATCTCTCCAGAATGCATAATATGCAGCAGCAGCATGTATTCTAATATTTGCCTCAACACAGTAACATCGAACCTGAACGACTGAGGCACTTATAATTGCCTTCAGGATTAGATTCTGTCCCTGCACTTCACATTTTCAAATGTTTAAGTTTTGTTTATTTTTCATTCCTATTATTTTTTGTTGATTTTAATATTTCTATTATGAACCACTTTGCTTGTTTTTATGGAAAGCTGCAAAATAAATGTCAATAAATATCAACAAAAGCAAGACTGGTTTAATGGTTTGAGTATTGGACTACAACCAATCCTGGGAGACCAGGATTCAAATCCCCCCTCAGTCATGTAAACCCACTGGGTGGCCTTGGATAGATCACACACATACAGCCTTAGAGGAAGGCAGTAGCAAAGACCTCTGACCAAATCTTGCCAAGAAAACCTCATGATAGGTTAACCTTAGGATCATCATAAGTTGGAAACAACTTGAAGACACACAACAACAAGTATCATGAACAGGTCATCATCACTAACTGACATCACAGGGCAAATGCTGGTCACTGTCATTCTTCTTTGTGGTCTCTGTGCCTCTCACACACATATGGGATCTTTGGCATGCGCAGATCAGTCATGGAGCATTGAAGAGTTGAGTAGCTTTTGGGCAGTAGCTCCGCCCTCTCAGGGCACTCTCTGTATAGTGCCGGAAAGGTACTCCCCTCAGTTCCTTTTCATCCTTCGCTCAGATCACACAGAACACGTGCTTAAGTAGCTTTTCTCTTGCTTCTGGTTTTCTGTCTTCACGGCTAAACGACCTGAATTCTCCTCAATGATTCTTCAAGGAACTTGGTACACGTGAGTTCCCCAGCCTTGCATGGCTCCGCGAACTTGTTCAAGCCTTGCCCAGCATGTGGCAGGAAAATCTCCCAGTCTGACGCTCACAACCTCTGTCTCTTTTGTTTGGGCGAAGGCCATAAGCCCTCGCTTGCTCCATCTGCCAGGGTTTTACCCACCAAGTGTGGAAAAATCACTTGTCCAGGCTCCGAACCCATCTCTGGGAACAATCTCTACAAGCTGTGAACTTAGCCACTCAAAACCGGCCTCTCAATACCGCCTCCAAGTCCATCTGTAAAGGCCGCTCCATCTTGTCCACATAGACCATGCCTTCCAAGCACAACAAGAAGGCCAAGAAACATCATGGTACCGAGGCTTCGGATCCATCTGCGGCGAAGAAGTCAAAGTCGCACTCGGAGTCCTGACCAGTTCCACAAAGGGAAGCAATACCGGCAGGCCTTTCAGTCCCATCACCACAACATGGACAGGCCACTTCGAACTTGGCAGCTCACTCGGCCCAGTCCTCACGACAGGACCAGGCTATTGTGATACCGGACGATGATCACCGAGAAGTCTGGGTTTCGGGGTCAACCAATTCCATCCCCTGTGCTCAAGGATCCTGCTTGAGTTGCATCCCGCAGATAACACACAGGCATCCCCTTCTGCCTCTGGAATAAGAAGCTTGACACTGCAAAGGCAATCAGACACATGCTTGATCACTGTCAGCAGCAAGGTCAGAGGCTGGCTCCAGTGGAGCATGGAACCATTACAGCTGCTCCTGTTCTGACCGATCCAGAACCGACCAGTCCCGCTCACAGTGCTCCCAATCCTGGTCTGACCAATCTCAGTCCTGTTGCAGGACCCAGAGTTGCTCTCGGTCCCGGACCAGATCATGGTTCCGTCAATTCACGGTCCCGGTCGTCTTGATCCCAGTCTGTTCCTAGACGATCTCGATCACCATGACACCTGGCCCTTTGGCCATGCTACTGCTCTTGGTCCTGCTATTGGTCCCAACGTCAGTCCCACTCACCACCACGTCGCTCTTGGTCCCAATGTTCGAGATCAACATCTTTCAGACAGGACCACCACGGCCGCCACCACCAACCTTACCGGCACCACCGGTACATACATAACTGCTCCCACTTGCTTTCTGCTCAAGGAGACTCTGAAACTGACTATGACTCATCCTCCTCACCGGGTCGGTACCCATTCACAGCACCATGGTTCCAAGGACCACAGTACCTTCTGTACCTGGACCCCCAGTACTATTCCTACCCATCCCACCGGTCATTCTGGGATGATAGACGGGACCGACTTCAACACTGTCCATGACGCCAATGGGTAAAACATCGCCAGGACCGGTCTTCCAGTCCTCAGCCACAGAAATCCCCCCACTGACCCCAATAGGACAGCCATGCCCAGACCATCCTGAAGCACTGGCTAGTCCACTAGTGCTAACAACAGGACAGCCAGACCCACCTCCTCACACTCCAGACCAGGACCTGGATGGGGACCAAATCCCTGACTCCTCTTTGGGTAGCACTCCAGATGACCAGTGTGACCCTTCTCCGGGAAAATCCACAGAGGATTTGCGGCCCTATGCTGACTTTATCGTTTGCATGTTAAAATCCCTGCATCTGGAATTAAAACAGCAGCCATCTTCCTCTCTTGATCCCATTTTTCAAAGGGCAGAGGCTCCGGCCAACACCCCAGCCATGCTCCTTATTCTGCCAATGTTGAAGAAAGTCATGCTCTTAGCCTGGAACAAACAGGTCTCTCCCACAGCAAGACGCCTCGAGGCCCTCTAGAAAATCCACTCAGAGGATGCCCCCTTCCTGTCTACCCAACTACCTCCCAATTCCATTGTGTTGGAGGCTGCACAAGCTAAGGCTACAAGTCACCCCTCATCCTCTGCCCCCATGGACAAGGAGGGCAGGCGACTGGTCATCCTGGGTTGAAGTTTTTACTCCTCTGCATCTCTAGCAATAAGGGTGGCCAATTACCAAGCTTGCACGGCAGGCTACCAACAATTCCTATGGGAAAAGGTGGCCTCTTTCCTCCCCTAATTGCCAGAGGATCAAAAAAGCATAGCCATGCTCTTTCAGCAGGGAGCACACAAGCTGGCTGCATGTCAAATCATAGTATCCTGCCATGCGGCAGATTGGGCAGCAAAGTCGATGGCGATAGTGGTGGGGCTTTGTCGCTACGCTTGGTTGTAATATCATAGTATGATTTAAGTTTTAAAATAGGATATAACCTTTTATTGATTAAAATGCTATCTGAACTAATGATGATTTCTTTCATTACATCATATTGACAAGTAACACTGGGGAAATAACAGAAGTGGAAATCTTAAATTGAGGTTTCCAAACATTTTTCAGAAAACAAGCAACTCCAGAACTTGCTAATTGTCATGTAATGGCAAACTTTTACTTGCACAAACAGGGAAGCAAGAGAAGAGAAGAAGAATGAGAGATCCCAAAGGTTGGGCCCAAAGAGCGAACTCATGACTTTTTATGGGTGCACTTATCTGCTGTGTCAGACTCAAATTGTCTACTTGACCTCACTGGCAAATTGTGTAGATTATTATTTTTCTTGTATGATAATAAAATTATTAAGTACAGTCGGACCCGCGTAACTAATATCTACTGTTTGAGTTCTCTGCAGCACACAAAACAGGGACACATACCATAGACTCATCCTAGAAAATACCTAGAGAGGCATCCTCTCTAGATATCCTTCTAGGTCCTCCAATACAACTCTCTTGTATCCATTATTCTATTCTTTTCCAGCAGCGTGGGAAGGGACTCCTTGTATTGGGTTTGGCTCCACTTCTGATCTTAATAGGCACGGCATCCTACGAATAGAATCAAGACACATTCTCCAGGAAGGGAAGCCAACCCCAAACTTCCCCAGTTCTGTTCTGCCTTGAAAAGAGCAGGTCAGGGTATCATTGCTCCAGCGTTTTAAAGGAGAACAAAAGGAAGGTGGCCACCCCCATTAGGAAGGTGTTTAAGACTGTGGAGCTCTCCTCAGAAGAGGAGGAGACAGCTTCAGAGCTTGCTTTGCCAGCTGGCCATTGAGCAGATCAGGAGCTTCAGGGCCTCTCAGGAGGTTTGCTGTTGAGCTTGGCTAGCTCGCAGAGGTGCCTGGGGAGCGCGATGGGATCCACTTCATGGGGACAGACCACGCCGAGGACAGGAACTTGCTGCCCAGCGCTCAGAGAGCAGCGGTCGTGCCTGGCAAGGCCACAAAGGGGACCAGCGATGGTGACAGGGACCTCCCTCAGCTGATCCTAGATGGTAAGGAGTTGCCACCACAGCTTGCTGAGTGGATTGCTTTGGTTGCTAGGCATGCTGTGGTGGCGAGCAGTGGGGGGGGGGTTGTCCCTGGACAATTCAGGGACTACTGCAATCTTTCGCTCCTGGGGGGAAGACTGCTGAGCAGCTTGCCTGCACTTCCGAAGGCCGCGGGCTCAAGCAGCGCAAAAAGTAAGGGGAAACACTGTAGGCTGGGGTTCCCAACCACCAAACTGTTGACTGCAAGCATTGAGGCTGAGCCAGATTTTATCTCCATGGGGAGCAGACACCCCCCAATAAGAAGAGTAGGAAGCAGGATCACTTCCTCATTACCTCATGGGAGGAGGGAGATTCAGAAGGAAACAGTGACCTCCATGCCAAGGAGGATGGGGAGCTGTCTGAGGAGGAGGAGGAGGAGGAGTCCTCCTCTGAGCATGGTTCCCGCAAACTTTCTGAAGTAGCTGCTTTTCCTGTCCTCTAGTGCTAAGTGGTAAAAACATTAGGTCCCCAGACCCCAGGGGATCCTAGTCAGGATGTCCCAGAATTAAGATGACAGAGTAAAGGGGCATCAAATGTGATTCCCTTTCCTGTGATTTTCAGAGAGGCTCTGATAGGGAAATGGATGCACCCTGGCACGTCTAGAGCTCCATCTACCAGTGCAAAGTCCTTTTATAATTCGCCTAACAAAATTATAGATTGGTTGAAGCTCCCAGCCATCGATGCACTGGTGGCAGGGTTGGTTTCTAGCTTGCTTTCCCCCCAGGATTGAGATGAACATTTTAAAAGTCCTGAGGACAAGAGCATTGAATCTTTCCTTCACAGGTCCATGAGGCATCGGCTGAAGCTATCTGAGCGGCCGCAGCAACTTCCATTTTCGCTAGGGCAGCTATCAGACGGTCTAGGGATTTGCTAGCAATCTTACCTGAGGGGTAGGTCAAATTCCGTCAGGGGATCAATAAGATGGCTAAGACCTCGTTTGTGGTGGACACCAGTCTGGATGCTTTATGTTTTTCATCATGCTTATTGGCAGCCAATGTGGTAGCCAGGTGCCAATTATGGTTGAGAAACTGGCACGCAGACAATAAGGCTAAAGCAAATTTGTTGGTCTGTAACTTCAAAGGAAGGAAATTGTTCAGTGAGACACTGGAAGAGTTTTTTGTGGGGACTAAGGTCAAGAAAAAGGCCCTTCCTTCATTGCCCAAGAAAGAGGAATGAAGATTTTTTTGATCTCCTGCACAGTACTTCAGGGGTTTAGGTCTTCCCCTCAAGGGGACTTTCAGTCTTCAAAAAATGCCAGGGGTCCACAAAATACTTGGCAAAGGGTCATTCCACTCCCTTTCCCAAGCCTACTACATCTGAAGCCCCTAAGCAGGGGAGTAAGCCTGGACAGTCTCTTTGACTATGCAGTCCTTCATGTGGGAAGCATACTTACCATCTTTGCTCAGGTCTGGGAAACTGCATCCTCTGATGCCTGGGTGACAAGGATGGTCAGTCAGGGTTACACCATAGATTTTCTTTCAAAGCGCCTCCGTCCCTTCATCCAGTCGTGTCAGATGAATTCCATGTAAAAACATCACTTTATGTTGAAGGCCATAGATCATCTCTTGCAAATTCAGGTGACAGAATCTGTTTGAAGATCGGAGAGATTTTCTGGGACCTATTTGCTTCTCTTTTTGGTGCCAAAGAAAAACAAAGATTGGAGAGCCATTTTAAATCTCCGGGAGGTCAGCTGATAGGTTGCCAAAAGGAAGTTTTGAATGGAGACCTTTCAATCTATTCTGTAAAGCATGCAGGAGGGGGATTTTCTGGCTTCCTTGGATCTACCCGAAGCCTGTGTTCACATTATGATCCATCCTGCACACAGACGGTTCCTTTGTTTTGCCTACAGAATGAGCCATGACCAATACCAAGCTCTTCCATTTGGTCTATCCACATCACTCAGAGTGTTCACCAAAGTTTTGGTGGCTCTAGTATCACATCTCAGGCTGCAGTGAATCCATATCTATACATACCTGGACGATATTCTGATCAGAGCATCGTCTTATACCAAGACAGCTCAGGATGTAGCAACGTCCATTCATTGTGTAGAATCCCACAGATTCATGGTGAACAGGGACAAGAGTCAATTAGAGCCTGTCCAATGGCTACAGCATCTGGGTAACATTCTGGACACCAGTTCATATCGGGTGTTCCTGCTTGCGGATAGGAGGGCAACACTACATGATCTAGTTCAAGTGGTCATAGGCCAGACAAGGACCCCGTTGATGTCCTTAGCAAACTTTTAAGGTATTACAATTGCCTGTATCGACTCAAGTCCATGGGCCAGATTTCATATTAGGGAAATACAATGGTTCCTTCTTCCCATCGAACACCTCGTGGCTCAGAGGGCCTTTCTACTCATAGAGGTGCTACCAAAAGTGAAGTCATCACTTCACTGTTGGTTGACCGAGGTACTTCAGGAGGCCGTCCTGATCCAGGAGCCCAGGAGAATCACTGTGACTACAGGTGCATCTTTCACTGGATGGCGTACCCATTGAAGGGATCAGATTGCTCAGGGCATGTGGTCCCACCAGGAACAGGAGTGCAGCATCAATTTCTTGGAGTTTCGGGCAGTGCAATTAGCACTGAACAAGTTTCACTCTCTGGTAAGGAAGTCACATGTGTTGGTCCGGACAGACGACATCTCGACCAGAGCCCACATCAACGGGGACGCTTTCACATGCTCTCATGGAGGAGACGGCTCTACTGTTTCAGTGAGTGAAGGAGCACCTCCAGTCCATCAGAGGGGAGTATCTCCAAGGAGTGGTAAACTCACAGGCGGAGTGGCTGAGCAGATGAACTCTGATTCACAGCGAATGGGGTCTCAAAGCCCTTGTGTTTCAGATGATACTTTACCAGTTTGGACCCCCTTGAGTAGATCTGTTCGCCTCACAGGAGAATCACAAGTTACCTCGTTAGTGTCCAGGTTCTGGACCAAGGGAGCATTAGCTTACGATACTCTCATGATAATGTGGCTCCTGGTCTTGTGCTATGCTTTTCCTCCTGTGGCACTACTGGGCCGAGTGTTGCGAAAGTTCAAACAGGAATGGGTGGCAGTAATCCTGATCGCTCCCAGATGGCCTTGGAGACCATGGTTCACATACCTGATTCAATTGCAGGTGCGGGAATCATGACCTCCACCTACCTGTCCGTACCTTCTGTTCCAGGGAGGAGTGTTGCATCCAAACCCAGGCTGGTTACAACTCCATGCCTGGAGGTTAAGCGGGAAAGACTGTTGAAGGTTGGATATGGCAAGGATGTGATAGAGACCATTTTGGCGGCAAGGCGTCCTTCCAGTATTAGGCTCTATGAATCCACATGCCAAGCCTTTTGTAGGTGGAGCTGTTTTAAAGGGGTTTGTCCTTTGCAGGCTTCAGTGGGCATGGTGTTAGCCTTTCTGCAATCAGGTCTGAAGAAGGGCTTTCTCCAAACACCTTGCACCATCACGTTTCTGCGTTAGGATCAGTTTTGAAGAGTACGCATAGCAAGTCATTGGTGTCACATCTTCATGTCCATAGTTTTGTCAGGGCCTGTGGTTCATCAGTTTCCCTCGTAGAAATTGAATGTGGTGCTTAGGGCATTCATACAGAAGCCAATTGAATCTCTTCGTATGGTGGATTTGAGGTTCTTTACACTTAAGATGGCATTTTTAATTGCGGTGACTTCTGCTCAATGGATGTCTGAGCTGGGAGCATTTTCAGTGCATGAGGAGTTGTGAGTTTTTCATAAGGATTCGGTTACCTTGCGTTTGGACCCATCTTTTGTTCCAAAGATAAATTCAGTTTTTCATAGCACTCAGGAGTTAGTTTTGCCGTCCTTTTGTCCTAATCCTTCCACTGAACAGGAAAGCAGTTGGCATAAGTTGATGTGTGGAGAGCTCTTAAGCTTTACTTGGAATGGACTGGAGAATTCTGTAAAGCAGATACCTTGTTAGTTCCTTTTATAGGACTATCTAAGGGGAAGAAGGTTTCTTCTTCAACTATTGCACATTGGTTGCGCCAGTGTATTGAGTTAGCTTATGTACACAGTTCATTACCTGTGCCAAGTAGTATTCAGTCACATTCCACTTGTAGTGTTTCTACATTGGCGGCTCTGTGCAAGATGGCCTCCATAGGAGAGATTTGCAGGGCAGCTACTTGGTTGTTGCCTTTGTTGTTCATTAGGCACTACCGTATTGATGCTTATGCATCTGCTGAAGCACCTTTGTACGCTGAGGTCTTTAGCAGGTGGTTCACTAGTTGTGTTTTGCGTGTTATGCTTGCCCTAGTGTGGACCGCTTGGTTAGGTCCCAAGATAAGGATCCCCTCCCTATGCAGCTTGAAAATGGAACATTGGTACTTACTGTGAAGGTTCTTTTTCAGCAGCCGTGGGGAGGGGATCCTTGTCCTCCCATTTTTTGTCTGTTTGTTTCTTTAATTGTTTCATTAATTGTGATGTGCTGCAGATGTATTCTATCTCTGGGGAAGGTTGGGGTTGGCTCCCCCTCCTGGAGAGTGTGTCTTTATTCTGATTGTAAGATGCCCTGCCTGTTAAGATCGGAGGTGGAGCCAAACCCAAGATAAGGATTCCCTCTCCACAGCTGCTGAAAAAGAACCTTCATAGTAAGTACCAATGCTCCATTTTAATAGGGTTCACTGTTACCTGCCATTTCCATTATCAGCAGTAAGTCTGGGAACCGAACCCCCACGGATACGGGATTCCCACTGTATAATAAAAATAAACATAGGGTAAAAAGGGTTATATTATCTTGATCTATGATATAAATTTTGGTTAGCTTTACATTTTATTGTTTCTGTTATTAAATATTTAATCTTCTGTTCATACAAAGCTAATTGATTTAATTGTAATTTTGAATATGTTAAATTGTTCTTCATTTGCAGACTGGGATTGAAAAATAACAGTTCATTTTTTGTTCCATAAGGTGATGTTTTAGAAATGTTAGAAATGTAATACAAGCCAGTTGGCATGATAATCCACATCCTTGATAACAGTTGATTGAAAAAGATACCGGTAGCTATGTTAGTTGGTACCAAGGAATCCATTAGTACATTTTTGAATCTTCCATACTGTGCATGTAGAAATCGCTACTTCATTTTAAAGTAAAATAAGGTGTAAAACTAAGAATCTCAATAACTAATCAAACCTTGGAATATGTGTCCAGTTAACATTTTGGCTGTTTCACCCTCAAAGCATATTCTTCTAGTCTTCTGTTGACAGTGGGTAGTATTACAGAGCTGTACATTTTATAGTTAAGGTGAGATAAGTGCTGCTATTAATGGAGAATGTGAATGGAACTTGCTATGTGGAATATTTATTGTATGTAATAAATAGGGGAAGAGGAATTTGCTTTCCTTCTAATTGTCATTGAACTCCATCTCCTATGAGCCCAAGCCAGCATGTCCAATGGAGGGATCCATCACATTAATGAATCCATCGATCACTTTATATGTACTCCACCTTTTCCCCAAGACATGAAGCAGCTTGTGGGATAAAAAGAAATACAAGTTAGATAATGTGTAGCTAAAACATACAAAATTAAAAATAGTGTTAAACTGTTTATAGTATTAAAACCACTTAAACATTAATTAAAACCATATAATAAAGTTAGTACAGCCCGGTAGAACATATAGCCCTTTACAAATAAAATAAAAGGATAGCAAGAAGGGTGCCAACTAGCCTCCCTAGGAGGTGAATTCTGAAGTCTGGGAGCAGCCACAGAGAAGGACCTCTCTTCCCACCAACCATGCCTGCTGGAGGTGGGATTGAGAGAGTGTCTCCCCCAAAGATCTTAAAGCACAGACATGCTCATTTGGGAAGGTTCAGTCATTTCAATTGCCTGGATCTGAACTGTATAGGGCTTTATAGGACATAACCAGGAACCAGCGAAGCTGTTGTAACAAATGAGTCATGTGGTCTCTGTGACCACCACCCCCTTGTAAATCTGGCTGCAGTTTTTTGGACCAGCTGAAGTTTCTGAATACAGTTGTCCCTCCGTATACATGGATTTGGTATCCACGGATTTAAGTATTCACAGCTTGAAAATATTCTTTAAAAAAAAAAATCCAAAAAGCAAACCTTGAATTTTCCATGTTATATAAGGGACACCATTTTGGTATGCCATTGCATATAATGGGACTTGAGTATTCACGGATTTTGGTATCCATGGAGGGGTCCTGGAATGAAACCCCAGTGAATATGAAGGGAGAACTGTACTCTTCACTTGCAGTGCCCTTGATAATAATCCAAATGGAATGTAACACAGTGTCAGAATGGCCAAGTCAGATGTTCTCAGGGTCTGGCTACGAGGCATGTCAGATATCCACAATGGCCAAGTCAGACATCACAGTGCCACAGTGGCTAAGTCAGACATCCTTAGGATCTGATGCTGGTGACATGCTAGTTTTAATTGTACAAATGAACTCCTAGTCACCCCTAAAGCCTGAGTATTCTGGTTTAGGGCTGAGTGCAGAAGAACACCCAGACTGCAAAGTTCAAAGGGAATGTATTCAAAGTGAGTGTAATCCCCCATACAGTACAAGTTGAATCCCTATTCCTGATCAAGAGCACCTCTGTCTTGTTGGGTTAAGCCTTAATTTGTTTGCTCTCATCCAGTCCAGTACTCTTGGCCAGTACTAATTAAGAACTGAAAGAGCTTCCTTGGATTGGTGTATGACAGTGGACCGTCAAACTCTGGACAATCTCTCCCAGTTCTTTCACATTTTGTTTCACATATATGTTATATGTCAGAGGATCTAGCATACATTTGGTGGCTCTTACCTCTCCAAGGACCCTGTCTGCATCTTCAGGCTGTACAAATTGAAAAGTTTCCAATAACATTGGACAAGCCAGAGCCAAGGTTACACCCACTTGGTCTGTATTAACTATGGCATGTAAGTCAGAGCAGATCCAAGTGATATTATCTGCGAAGTACTTAGGATTGTTCACAGCAGGCTGTTGAGTGGTTTGTATTCTGCTGTTTTCAGCAAAGTATAAAAGATTCCTAACCCCTCAATTCCACTGGATGGCTCTTTCAAAACACAATGGTGGCATAGGTTTTTCTTCCTGCCCTTACTGTCACACAGTAGGTCTTCAGATAGGTTCTAACCTGTGTTTGATCAGACTCCAGATGTTCTTTGTTCTAGTCACCATCTCAATCATTTCATTGCTTCCTGAAGGATCATGGGGCTGGTTCACTGCATGAATGGAGTAGTCCTGTCCACTGCTATGTCCACTTGCCCTTTCTAAAATTCAATCAAGGTTTCAACAGAATTCCCTGCTGGGGAAGCAGAAGGACCCACAGGAGCTATCAGGAAACCTTTCAGATCTTTCAGCCTCTTGGGAGGACCATCTAAATTAGTTTTCCACCTCTTCACAAGCTCTGAATCCCAGTGAATTTGAAACTGATCAGGTAACCATCTATCCAAGGCAATTAAATTATGGAAAGTTCCTCCACTTCAAGATCACCTTCATCTCATCCAACACAGAAAAAAGGTCCAGAATGTAGCCAGCAGCATGAGTGAGACCAGATAACATTTTTGAATAAAATGGTGACTTGCAAGAGCAACCCAAGACATTTGAGGATAGACTTGCACATCCCAAATCTTCAGAAGTGAAATTCCCTTCCATTTTCCCAGTTGCTAAGGGATGGTGTAACAAGGAAGCATTTGGGGAGTCACCTTAACACTATAGATATTGTAAGAAGTTTGGTCTCTGCAAGCTACTTTGTACTCAGTCAAAAAGTACTTGTAATTATAACATCACTTGATCACTTCTGCAAGCTAATTCTTTAATTTGTGGAAGGAGAAAGCTACTAAAAGCTGGAAAGTCTATGAGATTTTTTTAACCCCACTGAGATTTTCTTCACAATTTTCCCAGAGGCCATTCTATGTTCAGCCAAGTCACGAGGAGCAAAATAAACCTGTTTATAAGCCTTAAGGTGTTTCCATATGTTTGTTCTTAGATTTTGAAAAAGGGAAACTAGAAACATTTTGAGTCTCTCAATAGACCATCATTTGGCTACAATATATCCAGTTTTCCATGATCTCTTTTCTGCCTTGTGCTTGTAGTGAGTTTCTCCACTGGAATAATTTTCATCTTCAACAAGAAATGGAGTTTGTAGATAAAACTGGAAATATCTTTGGCTGAAGTGTGTGTTTTTTATCAAGTTAACCGACAAGTGTGTGTATCAAGGAAACACACTTGTTTGCTGTAACTGTGGAGCAGCTGATCAGTAAAGAAAGAGAACCCTTAATTGCTACTCAGGGTTTAAGCCATCATTCATTCATTCATTCATTGCTGGAACTATGAACTATTCATATGTTGCCACAGTATGTTACTTACACAAGAATGACAGTGAAGGAAGTAAGAGCTAAGATGTCTTACAGACACAGACATTGGGGGATTAACATGCCCTCTTCATTAATATATATGTACATAAATTAATGTTAAGAATATTGAAACTAGTTTGCATGAGATCTGGATGGAAAACTTTACCCATTGCTGTTAGAGTTCCAGATTTAAAATCAAATCAGTTTAGGTTGCCAGAACAGTGCAACCTAAACGGATTGTATATTACTCCAAATATAGCTTTTTGTCCATTTTCTGTACGCTTCTTTCACAGTTGTGGAGTCTGTGGTCATGCTGTAAATATATCTTTACTGATTATGAAATATATTCCCAGAGGTTCATGTACATTAGAATGTAATAAGGACCAGGCTGGGTCAGAGTAAAGGTCCATTTAGCCTAGCATATTGTACCAAGAATGGACATCCAGAAGACAGAAGCCCATAAGCAGGTCATGTACATGAAACCACCCTGCCATTCACATTCCGCAGTAACCCTTTCTCTGATTCTGGTGGTAATGCATAGGCATTAGAAACAGTAGCCATTGATATTTATTCTCCACAGATTTTTTCTGACTCTTTTTTAAAATTATGCAGGTTAGTGGTCATCACTATCTCTTGTGGTAGGGAATTCCATAATTTAAGATTAAGGTTTTTTTGTTTGTTTGTTTTTTTAAATCAGCACATAGAGGGGAAAAAACCACCCTGTACCTGAAAAGCTGGAGAACCACTGCTAGGCAGAATAGACAGCGGGCTAGATGGAACAATTGTCCAATTTCCCTTAAGGCATTTGCAAATGTTAATGTGGCTTGAAATTAATGAATTTAACAACTTGTTTAGACCATATTAAAAAAAAACTTTCCTGGGTAACAAAATATAATTGTTTTTAGCAAATAATTTGTACAGTATTTAGTTTCAATAGGTTGTTGGACAAATGTTCTATTAATAATGTGAGAGGAAAACATCAATTATATAGGCCTTTACCCAATAAAACATAGTGAAATAAGGGCTGGAGTTGATTCATTAATTACCAAAGAATACAAGATTTCTAGGAACTGTTGCAAGCCTACCATCTTGCTTCTTGTATATTCATGCAATACAAGAGGTTATTTTTATAGTTTGTATGGTTAAAAAAATGCTGTTTAATATGAACATCACAAAGAAAAACATTAAAAGTCCAAGAAATAGTTGGGACAACTGAAGTAGAAATGTCGAAATACAAGTTTAGAAATTATAATTTTGTTCATTTTCTTCTTCTTCTCTTCTCCCTGCCTCCCAACACTTACTATAATTAGCCAGCATTAACAGCAAATGTTTGCTTTGGTTAAATTATTCAGAACATTTATTTTACTTGTCAAAGGTTAGATCAGGTTGTTGTTTGAACTGGTAATTAAATGCAGGCTAATACACTATCATATTTATATGCACTGTAAGCCCTGTTTCCTTCTCCTTCTGTATAATTTTATAATGTTGAGAGTTGACA
This sequence comes from Gambelia wislizenii, assembly GCA_030847615.1. Lineage (NCBI taxonomy): Eukaryota > Metazoa > Chordata > Lepidosauria > Squamata > Crotaphytidae > Gambelia > Gambelia wislizenii. The sequence goes on from JAUMIR010000006.1 coordinate 103,513,968, forward strand.
TTTAGAAAGACTTTTCAGCTCAAGATGCAGATTTAGTTTGTATATGAACTCCCATTAAGTCTTGTTCATGCATGGTTAGAATGTTGCTTATAGACATGTTAGCTTAAAATAGGTGAAATTTTAGAAGTGCACACTGCAAAAAGTTCTCACATAGCATATTGTGACAGAAGCCTGTGGCAACTTATTTGCTTTCCCTTGCTCCGGTAGAACATGGCTGGAGAGATGCTTCAGTGAGGGTGTGGAGTTGCACAATCCCCTTGGTTCTTTTTTTTTTTTTTTTTTTTGGTATCGTCACACCTTCATGCCAGTAAAACAGGGATCTGTCAAAATCAGTTTTTGCTAACAGATTTTCCTCCCTCTCCCTGTTAACTGCCCCCAGGTATGTAGCAGCTGGCTGCTATACTTAACCTTTGCTGTATTCTCAGTTACATTCCAAGAGACTGTACAATGGACCCACAGTATCTGCTGGAGTTTGGTTCCAGGACCCCGTAGATACCAAATTTTGGATGCTCAAGTCCCATTATATACAATGGCATGGTAAAATGGCATCCAGCAAGATGATCTTTCCTTTACAATACTAGATGGTAATTGAAAATGAGCTCTTTTCTGGCAAGGAAACGGGGAAGCCAGCATATTGCAACTGATTGATCTCTGTCTGATGCCTAGGCTGAGGCTCATTTTTCCTTGGATTCTGAGAGGAAAAAGGCCTTCAGCAGTCAAAATATTATTTCCCTTTAGTTGCAGAACTACTGACAAATAGAGAAAAGTAATCTAGTTCATTAATCACTAAGAAAAGCTTACACCACACCCTTTCTTCATGTGTACAATTCTGGCTTCTTAAGCGGTGTGCTTATTTAGTCTGGTATGAAAGTATAATCAGATTGGATCTTCTTCGTGGTCTCTGTGAATCACACAGCTGGGTTACTCCTGCGCCTGTTCAGAGTGTCGGAACCTTCTAGAATAGCTAGGCAGAATGTGCTTTGATACATTTTTGGCAGTAACTCCACCCACACCAACAGTCCCTTATAAGGGATTCCCGCCCAATTCTCCTCAGTTCCTTTCTTTCCACCACATTAGCAGCTTGAAGGAACCTTCGTTCGCTAGTTTTTCTCTCTTTCACTTTTGATTTGACTTGGATTGACTCAGCTTGGCTTTTTGATGATGATTTTCTCTCACTCCTTGGCTTTGACATTTGTACTCTGATTTGTGGTACTGACCTGGACTGTTTCCTGACTACGTTTTGTGTTTCTCCCCTTGGATTTAGCATTCTACCTCTGATTTTGTTGATGACTTGGACTGGTCTTGACTACTCTTCATCTTCTCCCTTTGGCTTGGCGATGTCTGGAAAAGGGGGTCTTCAAGAGGTGTGTAATCTGTCAGGCTAAACGTCCAAGTGCGGATGGTCGTTCCCGCTGCCTGATTTGTCTGGGAGAGACCCACAATGTTGATTCGTGTGTCCATTGCAAGGCCTTCACCCCTCAGGCTCACAAGCACAGGTTATCTCGGCTGAAATCTTTCTTGTACGACAAAGCCTTGATTCCAACTTTGGCCTCAACTCCGGCTGCTACACCAACTCCGGTTGTTGCCTCAGTGTCCGTGCCCTCAAAACGTGGTCGTTAACCGTCTCCGAAGCCTAAAGGCCAGAAGTGTCATCGTCCCGTAGCCCGTCCTGACGCCATTCGGTCGCCTCAGACCCAGAAGCTGAGCATACTTCACACAAGCACGCTCTGTTGGATTCGGCTCAGGATCGAGCCTGCTCGACACCATCGACGTCGACTCGGGACCAGGAGCCTTCCACCTCAATGGCTGTCCCTCGGGACCGGGCACCTTCTGATTCCACTGCCCGGCCGGGCACCTCTGCAGAGGCTGTGCAGTCTCTGAAGAAGAAAAGGAAAGAAAAACATACCTCTTGGCATGATGATGGCTCTAAATCTAAGAGCAAGCCGAAAGAGGCGCCTAAAAAGTCAGAGTCGGTGGCCGCTCGATCTGCAGCATCTCCTGATAAAGCTGCATGGCCTGCCGACATCGTAGAGTCGCAACCCGCCGCTGGAACCGAGGCCACATTTGCCAGACCTTCCCCAGTTCTACCTGCGGAGGCTGGTGTGCCGAGGCGTGCTCCTACCCCTTCTGATTCGGTAGAGATCGTGGCCGTCGAAGTTCTTTCTGGTACCGACATGGAGATGACACCTCAGCGGCTGGGCCAATCATCAACCCTCGCCATCTCGAGAGCCCAAATATTTGTCCAGCTGGGATCATGTCGCCTATGGGCTCACAGATCCTGACGTCCTGAGGAGATGAATTTGGGGATGTATATGCTGGCCGGTCTGTGTGTTGTTCACCATGGCGTTTCCACATGGAAGAGCCTTGGGTCATTCCAAGGAGGGATGCGGAGAGTCAGGTCTCTCCATAACCTGAACAACGTCCTCTGCCTCCAACTCCTCCGCCTCCATCTCCACGCAACACCTCTCTGCTCCGTGAGGACTGCAGTCCATCTCCAGCTGATTCAACATAATCTTCCTCGGGATCGTGGAATTACTACGTGCAGTACTTACCATCACCGAAATCTGAGCTGATTGATGAAGACTCTGCGTCACCCACTGACGACATCCGTGCTTTTTTGGAACAGATGGTACGCATGTCACATGCTCTCGACCTTAAGGTGGTGGAAAAGGAGGTTGAACCGGTGGACCCCATCTTCCACCGGATTCAGTCGAAGCCCCCCCCCCACGGCTATTCTCCCTGTCTTACCATCCCTACTTAAGCTCATGCAAGGGTCCTGGGAGAACCCTTCCTTGATCTAGTCTACTTCCAAAAAAATTGACCAACTGTATCGACTTGGAGGTGAGCACATTGCCTGGCTTCAAACTCACCTGAAGCCGAACTCCGTGGTGGTCGAAGTGTCCCAAAACAAGAAGCAATGTCGGCGTCAATCCACCCCGCTGGACCCTGAGGGTCGTAAGCTCGACATTATGGGCAAGAAGCTCTACTCAGTGGCTGCACTGAGTTTTCGTGTGGCCAACTACTCAGCCTGCATGGGGGGCCTACCAACAGGTACTGTGGGAGAGGATGACGCCCCTGATCCAAGATCTCCCGGAAGAATGGCATTGGATTGCCGAGGCGATCCAGGCAGAGGCGCAATCACTCATTGTGGCACCAGATCAACTCAGCTCGACACGTTGCCGATTGCGCGGCCAAAACAATTGCAGGATCCATCACCCTATGCCGACATGCCTGGCTCCGCTCATCCGGCCTCACCCCACAGGCCTCAGACACCATAGAGGATCTGCCCTTTGATGAATCCGGGCTGTTTAATGGATCCACAGATGAGAAGTTGGAATTTACTCAGAAGATGAGGACCACCGCTAAGAAATACAGTATGGCCACTTCGTCTTCTCAGTACCGTTCCAGGGGCCACACCGCCTGGCAGACCTATTCATCAGGCCGGCAGTTCCGTCGGGGGTTCTCTGGCCAATCGTATAGTCGATCCCGATATGTACCTTCTCCCTCTCCAGCCTCTTCGGTGAGGAGCCAAGGTTCAGCTTCCAGATACTGGCTACCTCCAAGGCAACGATCAACAGATCAAGGCAGGAGAAAGTTCTAATTGTTCACCTCATGTCTGTTTTTTTCTCTAGACTCCACTTTTTGGAGATCGACTGTCGAATTTCCACGAAGCTTGGTCTTTAATAACATCAGACCGCTGGGTTCCTCGAATCATCCAGATTGGCTATTGGATCAAATTCAGCTCTCTACCTCCAACAGGTCGGGTTCGAACAACACCGCCCTCCCCTGCCCTCCTCGAGGAGGTGCAGACACTATTGCAGAAGGGTGCTATCGAACCCGTGGACTCTGATCTCCACCACCTCTGCTTCTTCTTGATGTACTTTCTGGTTACGAAGGACAGGGTACTCCGTCCCATTCTCGACCTCTGTGGGGTGAACAGATACATAGAACCAAAGAAGTTCAGGATGGTCACCTTGGCCTCCATCCTTCTACTCCTGCAGCAGTACGACTGGTTTGCTTCCATAGACCTCAAGGACGCCTATTTCCACATCGGGATCCATCCTTCCCACAGACGCTTTCTGGCATTCCAGGTCGGGACCGAGACCTTCCAGTTCAGGGTCCTGCCATTCGGACTTTCGACGGCTCCGAGGGTCTTCACGAAGTGCATGGCAGTTGTAGTGGCTTTTCTACGCCAGCGTGGAATCGTGATCTTCCCCTACTTCGACGACTGGCTAATTGTGGCGAGCTCTCGATGTCAGCTCGAACTCAATATCGACCTCACCTTAGATGTCTTAGACGGCCTGGGACTTGTTATCAACATAGAGAAGTTGCAGCTCCAACCGACTCAGGCGATCCAGTCTATCGGGGGCCAGACTGGACTCCCGTGCGGCCACAGCTTACCTGCCTCAAGACCGGTTTGACACTCTTTGGTCTCTAGTCCATGCTTGCTGTCAGTCCTGGAGGCTCCATGCCCATTCTGTCCAGGTGCTCCTCGATCACATGGTGGCTATTACCTATGTGACCCGCTTAGCCAGGCTTCGATTCCGTCCATTTCAACGCTGGTTTCTACAAGTATTCGACCCCCTTCATGACTCCCCAAAGAAACTGCTCATGATGCCTCGGGCCGTTCATCGGTCGCTAGAGTGGTGGTTGGTACCGGACAACGTCCTGTCAGGAATGGCCTTCGATCCTCCTCAACCAGACACTTCTGACAATGGATGCTTCGCTGCTGGGATGGGGAGCACACCTCGAATCCTACGAGATATGTGGTTCCTGGAATACCGAAGAAGCGGCTCTCCATATCAATGTCCTGGAGCTTCTCGGCGTCTAAAAGGCACTTCGAGCCTTCGAGACTTTGGTGACAAGCAAGACTGTTATGGTAGTGACAGACAACACCTCGGTGATGTTCTACCTGAACAAGCAAGTGGGAACGAGGTCCCCTCAGCTTTTTCAACTCACATTGGACATTTGGGATTGGTGCGTCTTCAAGAACATCATTCTCTAATCCATCCACCTCCTTGGAGAGGAGAATACTCTTGCAGACGGACTCAGCCGTTCAAGCCTCTCCATTTATGAATGGAAGCTGCATGAGTTGGTGACTGCGGACCTATTCCGACGGTGGGGATCTCCTCAAGTCGACCTTTTTCTGTCCCCAGAGAACGCTCACTGTCAACAGTTCTGTTCAAGGCGCCGTGCCCCGGGATCGAGGGGCGACACGTTCCTGTTGCAGTGGTCGGGCCTCTCCTCTACCTCTTCCCTCCGTTTCCACTGCTGACGAGGGTAATCACGAAGCTACGTTGGGACCGAGCAGATGCCATCCTCATCACCCCATGGTGGCCCTGCCAACCTTGGTTTCCAACCCTGCTGCGTCTGGCCAAACACCGGTTCATCCGACTTCCATCCTGTCCCGATCTTCTCACCATTCAGGACGGGAAGGTCAGGCACCCAGATGTAGAGACTCTTCGACTAACTGCTTGGAGTTTACGGCCTTGAATCCATCCTTGGCACATCCTCCGCTTCCCCCAGAGGTCCAGGCTGTCATCGACGCTGTGTGGAGGCCTGCAACCCGCAAGTCGTATTACTACAAATGGAAGAGATTTGAGGCCTTCCTATCTGGTCGGGGATCGGTCACGGAACCGTTCTCCATCCTGACGGTCTTAGACTTCCTTCTACACTCGTTTTCTATGGGACTTTCGATTTCGTCGATCTGGTCCTACTTGGCAGCCGTTTCTGTCGAATTCCAGGCTAGAGGTTATCCATCTCCCTTTATGATCCAACTGTCAAGAAGTTCTTCAAAGGCTACATCAACCTACATCCTCCTGTACTCGAGCCTACACCGACCTGAAGCCTCAAACTGGTCCTGTTGCAACTGGTTTGACATCCCTTCGAACCCATGGTATCCACGGACCTAAGACTCCTATCTTGGAAAACAGCCTTTCTGATTGCAATAACTTCAGTGCGGCGAGCAGTTGAGCTCTGTGCCTTGCGGTCTGACCGTCCATACACCACCTTCCACAACCATAAGGTGGTGCTCCGTCCTGACATATCCTTCCTTCAGAAGGTGGTGTTGAGCTTTCATCTCAATCAATCTATCACTTTCCCTGCTCTAATGCAGGACCCGAAGGATGAGTTTGAGCGTACCCTCCATTCCATGGACGTCAGAAGGGCACTTGCCTTCCACATCCAAAGGACTGCTGCCTTCAGAAAATCACCCAGAGTGTTTTTATCCTATGCCTATTCGAGACTGGGACAACTTTTCTCTCCACAGCATTTGTCGCAGTAGGTGACATCGACCATTGCTCTCTGCTATAAACCGGCAAAGAAGCCTCTACCGCCACGGATTCAAGGACACTTGATGAGAGCTGTCTCCACTTCGACGGCTTTCCTCTCTCGAGTGCCTCTAGAGGACATTTGCAGGGCTGCAACTTGGTCATCACCTTTGACTTTCATTTCCCACTACAGACTTGACTCTCGTTCCAGGAACGAGGCTGCTTTTGGGAAGGCTGTACTTTTGTCTTCTATACAATATGTGAGTTTTAATGTATTGCCAAGCTGTATAATGTGATAAGTATATATACTTTAGTAGTTTGATTAAGAATGTGCTGTCAAAAATCCAACTGATGTTAGACTGTGCAACATGGTACTAGTGTCAATGTGTATAGGACATACCCTCCTCCAGGAGTGAAGCTTGCCAGTCTACCCAGCTGTGTGATTTACAGAGACCACGAAGAAGATGGACAGGTTGCTTACCTGTAACCATAGATCTTCGAGTGGTCTTCTGTGAATTCACACAGACCCGCCCATCCTCCCCTCTATGCCCTAATACATCATATAAACATGCTTAATGTTCCTGATGCTGCTTTCAAGGAACTGAGGAGAATTGGGCAGGAATCCCTTATAAGGGACCGTTGGTGTGGGCAGAGTTACTGCCAAAAATGTATCAAAGCACATTCTGCCTAGTGATTCTAGAAGGTTCTGATGCTCTGCGCAGGCGCAGGAGTAACCCAGCTGTGTGAATTCACAGAAGACCACTCGAAGATCTGTGGTTACAGGTAAGCAACCTGTCCTTCACAGGTGCAATTTTTATTTAATTGTATCCATTGGTGGCTTTGTATTGGCTAAAACCACTTCCTATTGTGCATGACCAAGGAATTGATTTTCCACCCACCTCCTATTATTATTATTATTATTATTATTATTAATCCCACCTCCCCCCCCCCAGTCTGGGACTCAAGATAGCTTACAAAAGGTAAAGCAGATATATGTCATAAAATCCATATTATCAATAGAACTGAAATCAGTTAAAAATATGACCACTAAAAAGAAAAAAAAACTAATATAAAAACACAACATTTTATGAAGTACTAGTTCCTCCAAAACAATCAGTCCAGCCAAAACAAATAAAAGTATCCATCTCCCTACAGAAAGATAAGGAGGAGGATGCTAGGCTAGTCTCTCTTAGAAGGGAGTTCCAGAGCTTAAAAGCAACCAATGAGAAGACCCTATCCCTTGTTCCCACCAAATGTCCCTGTGATGGTGGTGGGACAGAGAGAAGAGCCTCACCAGATTTCAAAACATGGGCTGGCTCATATAAGATATACAGTCCATTATATAACCTGGATCGAGCTCTTTAAGGCTTTATAGTTCGTGACCAGCACATTGAATTGTGCCTGGAAACAGGTTGGTAGCTAGTGAAGCTATTATAACATGACAGTTGTTATAAACTCCACATACATTCCTACCCAACCATTCTCTGAAGATGCCAGCCACAGATGCAGGCGAAACATCAGAAAGAAACTATTCCAGAACACGGCCTCACAGCCAGGAAAAAAACCAAGGAAAATCCATCTTCTTGTGCTATTTGTCTAAGAAGAAAGGATTGCCAGTCTCTTCCCAACACTTCTCAAAGTGGATTGTTCCACCTAGCCTATAAGCTTGCAAAGCAAGACCCTTCAGCTTGTGTGTGCAGCCATTCCACCAGAGCTATGGCTATGTCATCTGTCTATCTGAGGGGTGTTCCTTTGGAGGACGTATGCAGAGCAGTCATGTGGTCACAGTCTTTGACCTTCATCTTCCACTACAGGATGTATGTAAGTTCCAGGGCTGAAGCCCCATTTGGAAGAGCTGTGCTGTTTACTATTCTCGCACGCTGCCACATCCTGTGGTGATTAGCTTGCTAGTCTCTTATTTGTGTGAGTAACAGAGGCCAAGAAAAAGAACAGTTTGCTTACCTGTAACCATGGTTCTTTGAATAGTCATCAAAGAACTCAGACAACACCCGCCCTTCCTCCCCTCTGTGCTCTGTTCTCCCTAGCTCCTCAGCTGCTGCTTTGGCATCCAGGGAACTGAGGGATGGAGTGAGAACCGCACTAGCCACATGTACCAGTGGAGGAGGGTCTACTGTCTATATGTTTACATAATAGCTCTAGAAGTTTTCTAATGATGCACTGCCCAGGTGCAGATAACCCATTTGTGTGAGTTCACAAATGCCACTCAAAGAATCATGGTTACAGGTAAACAACCTGTTCTTGCTTCACTTTGCTTCAGCATTTGCCACAATTAAAACAGAGACATAACTAATGCAGTAACCACGACTCATGAAAGATGTTGTACTTCTGATTAAATTTTGATCTTCCAGTTGGTTGCACAGCCAAACAAGTGTTGGAGTCCTTTCTAAACAAAATTTGGAAGTCTCACTTTTTGGTGAATTAGTAGAGGTTGGAGAATGAGATTAGTGATAAAAATGAAGTGGAAAAGCAGAGTACAATAGCTTCATTAAAAACAAAAGAAAAATAAATCAAGGAGAATTATGTCTATCACTTGTTTACATCTCTTGTATTTTTAATAAAATAGGCTTAAAAGATTAGTCACAAGGTGCTGCAAGATTTATATAAAATATAAAGCCAGATGTTCTTAGACTCTTCTTAATGTTCAGTGAAAAAAATAAATTGCTATCTTGTATTTGTTTCATACGAATAACAACAAAGCAAAGCTTCCATGAAAATCAGTACTGAAGAGGAAACTCCATACATGCACATTTCAAGCTACAGAGAATTGTTTTGTGTCTAAACTAGAGGTGCAAAATATGTGTATTTGTCAGGTATCATGGATTCATAGATCCATTTATTATTTGAAGGTTCACAAGCTGTGGATACACATCTTAACTATTATATGATATGAAGAGTCCCACAAAGCCTCTTCCAGTCAAAATGTGCAACTTCTGATGGTTTTCCACTACTTTAGGGGAAATTGTGAACAGAGTTGTGTTCTTACATCATTGCGCGTGCACACACACACACACACACACACACAAACACATACATTAAAAACAAACATAAAAAATGAAATATTTATATGCCACCATTTTTATATGCCAATTTTATATGCTACACACTCTCAGCCTCAGAGAAAGGCAAAGACAAACCTCCTCTGAACAAATCTTGCCAAGAAAACCCCATGATAGGGTCACCATAAGTTGGAAATGACTTGAAGACGCACAACATTTTCAAATAGCTTTATGTATTCAATAGACATGTTCAATAGACATGTTCTCTCTCTGCCCCCATCTCTCTGAATGTGTATTTGTGCATGTGTGTTTTAAAAGAAAACCACTAGAAACATTAACACCTTCCAAGAGACCTTTCAAATAAAACATTAGGGTTTAAGAGTAGTGGTTGCTTTCCTGAGGCAGAAGGTAATGCAGCCTATCACAGGAATTGTGCCAGGCAAGGTCCTTGATCCAAGGCAGCAATTGAGGTGATTTTTCTTAAGAAAAGAGACTAGGAATTTGAATCGTGGCATATCTCAGCTAAAGAATAAGAGAGAAGTCCTCTCTCCTCAGGCTCTTCAGTCTCTGTTAATACCAGCCAAAGAGCCAAACCACTTGAGAAGTAAATCACCAATTCTCATCATGGCAGTATAAGTAACATGGCTGTCAGGTCCTAAGCAGATACTGGAAGAGGAGTTGAGAAGAAAATACTTCACATGCATAATTTTATTTATGTATTTATTTATTAAAACATGTTTAAACCACCCTTCCCTTTTGTGTACACCAAGGTAGTGTACAGATATTTTTAAAATAAATCACAGTTCAATAAAAAATTTAAAACTGTAACTGCATGATAAAAATGAAAAAGGAGGGAAATACAATAGAACAACCAAATAACACTTAAAATGACCTGATGAACAAGCATGAAATGGACTTGTGCTGGTGGAATGTAATGTTGATGACAGTCACTTTGCCATGACAGTAGTATTTTACAACCAAAAAGATTCCCTCATTTTTTGATAAACACCATACCCAGCATGTTTGTAGAAGAGCCTTCCATTATGACCTTGAGCTACAGGCAGATATAATAGATAGATGCCCTCCTGCAAATATTTGGGTCCCAAGCTATTTAGGACTTTAAGCACCATCTTAAATTGAATTCAGACGCAAACTTGCAGCCAGTGCAGGATTGTTCAAAACTGATACATCATGGTTCCTCCTTGCTGTACTGTTACAACTTTTTGGTTCCTGTATTTTTCTCTACCTGAAGCTTCCATGTCATCTGTAAGAGCAGACCATGTGCAATATATTGCAATATTCTAGTCAGGAGATTACAAGAATACAGATCACTGTGCCTGAATGTTCCCATTCAGGGACACTTGAAGCTTCCAGTCAGCCAAAGCTGGTAACAGGTGCTCTTCACTACCAAGGTTACTTGAGCTTCAAGTGATAACACTAGATGAAAGAGTAAACTACACACTTGCTCTTTCAAGGGAAGTGCAACACCATCCAAAACAGGCTCAACACTAGGTTCCTAGACATGACAATTACCTATACTGAAGGCTACCATTTTGTCAGAGGAGACACTGATTGAGTTCACAGTATTACATGGCATGAGGAAAAGTGAAATAGAGCTAGGTGTCATCTCTTTATGTATGGCATGTCACTCCAGATCTACTGATAGCATTACATAGCTGATTTCTAAAAATGTCAAGGACCCTGGGGCATAAGATGGAGTCTTATAGACCCTCACAAGTTAAATGTTGTGGGATTCAGTGGCCCTGACCATACCACTTTCTGAAACAGTTCCTGCAAAAAGGAGGAAAATAATCATAACTCTAATCCCTATATCGCTGATTCAGTAAGAAGCAATGGTAAATGGTATCTAAGAAGAAATCATGGACTGTTCTTGCCCCTGCTACTGGAAGAGGACATCCTTTTCATCCATAAATCCTTGTCTGAAGCCAGACTGAAATTGACTTATATCATGGATACGAATTTATTTGTTTATTTATGTACCTTAACAGCTATCTTTTCATTGACAGAACACCAGCTGAGAGGAAGAAAATAAACTCATTTGAAATGTGGTGCTAGAAAAGAATTCTACAGATACTGCAGACTGTTTAAAAGAGAATTAAATGGGTCCTAGAGCAGAGAAAATCTGAGACTGTCATACTTTGGACATAGCATAAGAAGACACGACTCACTAGAGAAGGCAATAATGCTTGGTAAGGTAGAAGGCAGTAGGAAAAGTGTAAGACCACATTGCAGATGGATTGACTCAAAGACACGAGGCCATGGCCTCGTGTCTCTAAGATCTGAGCAGAGTTGTTGATGATAGGATGACTTGGGGGTCATTCATTCATAGGGTTGCCATAAGTCGAAGTCAGCTTGGTGGCAATTAACAGCAAAATGAATACAGATATAGGAAAGCTATCAGCATGGGGTAAGGAATGAGAATTGAGAAACTGAGGGGATAACTGATTGTAAGGGTAGAAGAGTATTTGTTCTGAGTGACAGTTCCTGTGAGGGAAATAGGAAGAATAAATGTCATTGTGTGGATAATTATGTGTCATGGAGAGGGTCCTCAATACTGATTGAGCCCTAATCGTAGCACTCCAAATGAATTTTCCTACAAATGAACGTTTTCCCACTCTGAAATCAAACTTTAACTTGATCATAATGTTCTCTGCTGCCCCAAAGGGTAGGACCAGGTTTGTTGGTTTTAAGTTACAGCTGGGTAGATTTCGATTGAACATTAGAAAGAACTTCTTGATAGTTAGAGCAGTTCAGCAATGGAATCAGTTGCCTAGAGAGGTGATGGTGTCTCCTTCTCCAGACATCTTCAAAAAGAGGCTGGACAGCTACCTGCTGGGGATGGTTTTGCTGGTGATCCTGGATTGAGCAGGAGGTTGGACTAGATGGCCTGTGAGGCCCCTTCCAACTCTATGATTCTGTGATTCAAGACCTTGTTTGTATTAAGCTTCAATTTGTTCACTTTCATCTAGTCCATTATTAACCCTTGACAGTGGTTTAGTATAAAAACATCTTCCTTTGAATTAGGTAGAAAGGAGAAAGAGAGTTGGTTTCCTCAGCATATTGGTGGCAAATTCCCAAACTCTGGACAGCCTGTCACAGCAATAGCAAGGGGAACCAAACAGAACTAGGGGCCTCTGGGCTAACGGCCAGGACACTGAACACAAATCCTCCGGCACCACTTTTTGAGTTCACCTCTTAAAGAAAGACCAGAGCCACTGTAAACAGTGCCTTTCTTTCAAAGACCGCCCAGAAGGATAGCACCATTGGTGCTAGTGAAAGCTGCTAAGAAGTCCAGCAGAACCAACAGGGGCACACTCCCTTGTTGTGTACAGGTGATCCAGCAAGGTTATCAAATCCGTCTTCACCCCATAATCAGGACTGAAATGGATCTTTATAACTTGCCTTTTTCAAGAACCCTTGAAACTAGGATGCCACCACACACTAAAAACCTTGTTCAAGAATGGTATATCAGAGGCTGGCTGTTATCGTCCAGTATGGTGGTGGTTAGTATGGATGGCTTTCCACCACTTCTTTTATGCAGGTGGGAAGCCTGCCTTGCTAAAATTAGGCACTCAGCTTTATCAATTTGTGCAGCCTCTTTTCGGCCTCATGAGTCAAGAAGAACAAAGATCCATTGTGCATGTGGTGACTCATTTAGGTCATTGTTATGATGACTAGCTCTACTGGCAGTTCCACTTCAATGACAATATCCACTTCTAGTTTAGATAATTAATCTCCAAAAGCTTCTGCAGTAGAAAAGGTTATATTAGCAAATGGATGGAGGTTGTTTAAAAAAAATCCATGGATATAGAAACGATTGTATTCCACAATGCTGCAAAGGTAACAGTTTGGTCAACCGGACTCCAGCTCTCCAGTTGAACCACAGTCCTGGCAGTGTTATATTGGATCTAAGGGTAGGCTGCTGTAGGGCTTTTGTAGAGCAATAATTTTTTTTTGCAGTTTTTTCTTTTCAAATATAAAAGAATCTACATACATGGTCTTCTAGAACATTTTCTGTTTTTTTCTGGTTAGTTAATACGATCTTTCATGCTTGACATTTTAATTCACCACAGAGTTTATACCCCTTGTGTTAAGTGCTGCTAAGATGCAAAAGTATGTAGAGTTAAATTTGCAATGTTTTAAAACTCCTATGATGATTGTTCTTAGATATGTAGTTCTGCATTATAGCACTAGAGACAACTGTTTAATAGACAACATTTGAATAATACAAATGTCTGGTTGGTAAAAATGGATTAAGGTTTCAGGGTGGTACCAATGGGTGATATTTAATATTGAATGACATGTATTAAGACAAATGCTTTTATATATAATTTATTTGGCATTGTAAATGCATTTATCTTGTGAGATACAGACCCCCTGATGCAAAATGAAGTATTCTGGAAAGGTTTTGAGTAAATAAATAATAAAACCACTTTGATACACAATCTAACAATATTAAATATTAAGACTTCCACATGATTGATTTTAATACTTAATTAACTTATTTAAAGTCCAATGTGACTGTTTTGTATTAAAGATCCAACTCCTGGTACTTACAAGTCTAGAGGTTTTAGTAAATGGAATGAAAATTAACTGCCCTTCTTAATAGCTAGATTTGCTAGTTACTAGCGTCAAGTCATTTGATGACATGAGCTAGTGTACCATGTTCTGGAATCCAGCTGATCAGCTACATAGCATTAGTCTCTCTCTCTCTCTCTCTCTCTCTCTCTGTGTGTGTGTGTGTAGATATATATCTGCATCATTCCATTTTAATGATCTATATAATCTGATACAGTTTATAAAAGAAAACATGCTTGCTTTGCGTTACCTAAAATATGTCAAATTCTTCATTTTTTTATATATCTAAAGGAAACATTTCCTCAATGACAGATGGTTGGTAGTGAATTATGAAAGAAGCTTGGTGGGTGAATAAGAAAGAAGCTCAGTCCTTGATGACTTTTCTTGTTGTATGCAATGGAGATGGAGGGACCTAATGCCCCTCATACCTATGTGGAAGGTGCTAGAGACAGAACAGTTTTCAAGGAAGGCTTGTATAATTGCAAATATAAAAACTATGAAAAACAAAACATTAAAGACACTGTGCATCCTTTTGTTTGCCCTGCTTAAGATCCTCCATGTTTAGAAGATACAAGATACAAACACTTCAAAGGAATATTTATACTGTAAAAACACTTCACAAGGTTTTGCAGGTGCTGATTATTCAGTGATTTCTACAAATTTTATTCAGTCTCCTTCTGCACAGGGAATGTTATCAATTTCTACTGCCTCTTACAGAGTTTTCCTGCTTGCCCTGTACATATATTTGAGTGTAATTTTATAGTTTCAATAGTATAGGGCGATGTCCTTTGTAAAAAGAGGAAAACATTTTAGGAGGACCAGGCTATGTAACAGCATATGATGTCTTTGAAGGGCTGTATCATAGTATTAGAACATATGTAACTCTGCATCATGTAACATGTGCAGTGAAGAACATGGTGAAGGGAAGGACTTATATTCACAGAAATCCACCCTCCCAAAACCTATATAGAAGAGCCATACTTTAATGGGAGAGCACGTTCATTGTAGGTTAAAATAATCTCTTCATGTTGTCTCCAGGTAGATCTGGAAAAGAATCATATCTGAAGCTTTTTAGAGTGACTGCCAATCGATAGTGAACTCTGGTTTTGGCATGGTAACAACAGAAATATTAAACAGTTGAAAAAGCTCAGTGTATTACCTTTGGGTTGTCTTTCCAAACTGAGTCTTGATTGTGGGATGGTATTAGAGTGGCTCCTGTCCTTTTTGGAAGGGCAAATTCAGTAGCTAATGTCATTTAGGTTGCTGAAAGGTCCCATTTTGTTTTCTTTACTATTTAAACATCTACATAATGTCACTAGGAAGAGTCATCCAAAGGTGTGGTCTTATGTGTCATGAATATGAAGATAGCATACAGGTTGTTGTTGTTGTTTTCATTTTCCAATCTCAGGTAGGCTTTGGGACTTCTGCAGAGGAGATAAATCCAACAAAGATGGAAGTATTGAGGGTAGAAAAGCCAGTTAACCTTAATAAAGGTGCTTGGTTAGTTCAGGCCAGGATTGCATTCACTAAAGTACCAGATTTGCTGCCTTGGGTTTTTCCTGGACATACCACTATTTGTTGAAGCAAAGATAATAATTAGGAATGTCTTATCAGCTACTGCTAATATGCCAGCTCCAACCTTATCTAGGTTGGCAGACCTTACCTCCATTACTCATTCTCGGATGATGTCCAGATTAGACTGTTATATTGCTCTCTGCATGGATCTGTTCTTGAACACAGTTCAGAAGCTTTTTGTAGTGTACTGTGCAGCTATCTGGATCCATGTGGAAACTGGGAATTCAGTAGAGAATACTTCAATATTGTGTTAGCAGATTCTTTGTTTCCATTCACTTAGAGTGCTGCTTTTGACCTTAGAGTTAATAAATCAGGAACACCTTGATGGAACATTTTAACATGTATTAATTTGCTTAGGCTTTGAAATGAGCCATTATTTATCTTTGTTCAAAAAGTAGATTATAAATATATTAATTAAATACATAATTCTTTATAAATATATTTAGTAGTTTGTTTTAGGTTACTGTTTATGAATAGATATTGGTGTATGCTACACATCATGTCACAGTACAGGTACAAGATCTGTCTATTAAATAACGAGGCTGATACAATAACCCATCTTTATATGTATTACAATTCTAATGCTTGTCCCCTTCAATATACTCCCTGTTCACACTCACACACCAATGCAGTCTTGTTTTCCTCTGATCGAAAGCATGGAGCAGATCAGTTTCTGTCAGCTGTTTCAACACATCTGAAGTTTCAATGAATTTCTTTATCGCGGTCATAGACCAGCACAAATAAATAAAAGTACATTATACAGGAAACTGATTAAAACATTTAAAATCATCCATTCAGGGTATACACCCTCATTAAACCTAGACAAATGTTATATTAGTGGTCCTCCAAAGTCATTGTTCATCTGCAGTTTTCTTCTTTACTGTATCAGTTAACTCGAAACATGTTCCTTTAAGCACCGATTTCACTTTAGGGAAAAGAAAAAAGTTGCATGGTGCCAAATCTGGTGAATATGGAGGATGTTCAAGTGTAGTAATGTGTTTATTGGCCAAAAATTGCTTCACGGAAAGTGCTGTGTGAGCAAGTGCGTTGTCTTGATGAAGAATGAAACCATTTCCCCACAGTTCTGGTCTTTTTTTCCTGTCTCTTTCAGCTTTGTCAAAACTTCCTTATAATAATGCTGGTTCACTGTTCTGCCTTCTGGAACCCATTCTGCCAAAATTAGGCCCTTGCTGTAAAAAAACCCAATGAGCATGGCTTTGAATGTGGACTTGCTTTGATGTGCTTTTTTCATTCTTGGTGATGATGATGTTTTCCGGTGCATTGACTGTTGTTTTGTTTCAGGATCATACTGGAAGATCTCACAAATGATTATTTTTTTGAAAAAGGTTTGGGTCTGCCTCAAGTAGCTGTAGATTGTCAGTGCAAATTTCCTTACAGCACTCTTTTTGCTCTGGTGTGAGAACCCTAGGGACCATCTTGGCACAAACTTTTCTCATGTTAAGATCCTCATGCAAAATTTTCCACACAGTGTCTTTGTCAATGTTCACGGCTTCAGCTATCATTCAGACACTGAGTGGGTGGTCTCCTCAAACAATCCGTTGATTTTTTCCACAGTTTCTTTGTTTCTTGAAATTAAAGGGCGTCCAGGGCGTTCATCGTCTTCCACAGTCTCATGTCCTTCTCTGAGTCTTTTGTGCCACTCAAACACATGCGCATGAGACATGCAGTCTTCCCTGTAGGCCTTAGTAAGCATTTGAAAAGATTCCATTGGTGTGTTGTTCAATTTTACGAAAAAATTCAAATTGACACATTGCTCGACTTTTAAACTTAGCATTTTTCCTGGCACACAACAGACAATACAGCTGCTTTAAATGACTGACTATTAACTGAGCTGCTGAGAGCATTGATGTTTGTCATGCAGATTCAGACGTGTTCAAGGTCATCACTCAAGCATTCACAATCAGTTCTCTCTGATTTGTCTGAAAGGTAGAAACACAGTCTCGTTATTTAATAGACAGACCTAGTATATTTTAGTTATATGTGTTCCTGGACGTTACTTCTTTAACAGAAAATTTGGTATCAGATATGGAAATAACGTGGAAAGAATATAGGTTTCTATACGACAGAAAGGAAGATCAGTTTAATAGACAGTTTAATAAACATACCATGTTTCAGCTAACATTTTATTCAAAACTAATAATATGCATACATGAAATAAAACAACCAGTTCAGTAAGCTTTGCATAAGTAAACAAAAACATTTTAAACCTTCTAGAGGCCACTTGAAAGTTTTCTCAAAAAATGCATTCAGAGATTATGCAACCCCCCAAGCATTGTGTTTTCCTGCATGGCAGGGGGTTGGACTGGATGGCCCTTGTGGTCTCCTCCAACTCTACAATTCTATGATTCTATGATTATTTTCCCTTCCATTTTTCTTATGATTTCCCTTTGGATGACCAAACTTATAGATTGATGCTTTATAAAATGCTGGGAGTAGGTGGGGAGGAAGATTTAAATGGTTTCCCCTTTTCTCTCCCTTTTCCTTTCATGCATACTCAGTAAGGGATTCTATGTTAGCTACTGTTATTTTGCCTATTGTAGATTTGGAAGTATTCAACATGAATGGTAGTATTTGGATTTGTGGGTGGGGGAAGTAAATCTAGTGAAATCTAGAACTGCTGTGCATTTCACAATCACTTCATTTCTTTTTTTATTTCATGGGTGGCTGCC
Source organism: Gambelia wislizenii (assembly GCA_030847615.1). Classification (NCBI taxonomy): domain Eukaryota; kingdom Metazoa; phylum Chordata; class Lepidosauria; order Squamata; family Crotaphytidae; genus Gambelia; species Gambelia wislizenii. Next base: position 103,532,118 of record JAUMIR010000006.1, read on the forward strand.
ATGTGGAAAGACCAAAGTTGTAAAGCAGGAAGATGACTGGATTATTTTGCTCCACTTAGGTACTTTTAGAAGCTGCCTTGACTTGAAATGTAAGGGTAGTTTTGTATAGCCTACTACTGTTTAGCATAAAATGAATATGGGGCTACCCATAGCTTCAGGCTTTTTCTGTTGTGAACAACAAATGTTATTGGGGTTCTGTTCTGAACTATAGAGTTCAGATTCCTTGAAGCACAATCACAGCTAGGTAAATTGAAAAACTGCATTTATTGCAAAATCCAGTTAGTAGCATGCAGTAGTTGACTGATCAGATTCCTCAAAGTCTAATATGAAGCTATTATTGCCTTTAAAAAAACAAAAACCTGGATATAGGATGGGATTGTGGGGTCTTAAGGTGTGGGCATTTCTTTCTGCCAGAACTGATGTCCTCTACACTTGCATCATGATCCAACTATGATCTAACTAGGGTCAGCAGTAGGTCAGGAGCATCCCAGGTTCAGAGTTTTCAGGGCCAAAACTTAAAGACATAGGAAAGATCTTGTGTGATATCAGAGAGGGCACGCCACCATGAGTTTACAAGGGGAGGTCCCTGGTTGTGTAATTAAATATGATATATTAAATATTAACCACATTTGCGCAGATTATGTCATTCACACACATCCCAACAAAAGTCTAACAAATGAAAAGAGGTTTTTAAGCTCTCCATTCACCAGAAGAAGAAAAGTTTTCCTAGATCGGTGTTTAACACCTTTACAAGTAGTGTTTTTAATAAAACATAGGAGTTATAGTCCAACCAGACATTTTCCCCAAAAAACCCAAAATTTTTCTAAACTCTGCTTTTAATGGCTTTGTTCCCATTAACTAGTGTCTGTCATTGGTCACATTCCCCCCCCTTTCCTTTACAAGGAAAGAGAGAGAGAGAGAGAGAGAGAGAGAGGAGGTGGAGCCATGCTGTTGCTGCTTGGGCTGGAGGGAGGAATGGAGCTCTCTCCTCTTCCTCCTCCCTCTGTCTTTCACTCTCCACTTTTCAGCATGGGGTTGAGCCTGACAGGCCTTGGGAGCACAAAAGGAGGAGAGCTGGTCTTCATGGACCCTTGTGATGACTTTGCAGCCCCCAAGGCACCACTGCTCAAAACGGTTTGGGTAGGACCTGCCAAATGCCTCCTCCCCAGAGCGTATGTTGGCACTAACCTGGTTTAGGATGAAGTAGTGCTACTGTGGCTACCTTCCTAAGAAAATAACAGAGGGACCTTAGCTTTATTCCTATTATTAAAATAAAGTGGTAAATTGATAGAATTTGCAGTGGAGAAATAAAGCACCAGGACTCACTTTTCAAACCTGTGCACATTTACAGAGGAGTAAATACATTCAGTGGGGCTCAATTCCTAGTAAATGTTTTTAGGATTGCTGCCTTAAATGAATTGTGTCTCCCTAAGTTACATCTCAATGGCTCTTTTAGTGTTTAAAAAGACATTATGTAACTCTTCTGTTAAATTACATTGTGTGCAGGTTGAACAATATTTTGCAGACCATTATAAACCTGTAAAAAAATTGGTCTTTTTCTTAAGAATGTCCCATGAGCCATCTTAATGCTTAAAATACTAAAACTGTTGAACGGATTTATATTCAGAGTGGTTAGGTTAATAGATATTATTCATTGATCCTTTTTAAAACTGTTATTTGCAATTTCTGATGTACAAATAATTTTTCAGTAGAATTTACATTGCTGTATTGAATAGAACTTTGTGGGGGTCTTTCTACTACTTTTATACATATTTCTTGTTCAGGTAATATTTAGAAAGCATTTTGACACCAGTGGTAACTATTTCTCATTTTATACAATGATATTTTTAATGACCAACACATGAAATAACTAGACAGACACAAAAGCTGGGTTAGAATATGGGCCACTTTATTGAATTTCTAACCTATTTAATTATTTCTCGGGGTATGCGAACCAGGGGGGAGACCCAGTGTGGGAAAAGCTGGAGCCGATGGTTTCCAAAGACCCATGTTCCAACTTCCCTGGGAGAAAGCACCAGAGCCCAGAGGGGGATCCAATAAAGTTGGATGCCCCCCAGGCACCATCTACTAGAAGGCGAGACCCCAGGATGAAAACCTCAAGCCGCTTGACTTCCGTTGAAGTCTCCAACCTGGTGCCAGCCTCAAGGACAGCCTGTCTCTCTGCCCCCGAGACGTATGACCAGCAGGTGCAGTTTGAGAGACCCATCCTTCAACCCAAAAGGTGTTGCCATAGGTGAACACCAAAGTAATACCATCTCCCCCACACCCTGCCACAGACAAGGGGCAAGTGTTTACTTAGCTCCTATCCTCCACTAGGGTTGCTAAGACAGCCCTCACCCCGGTTTGTATATCCTCAGAGGCGAGGGGCGGCATGACCTAAATATAGCAAGATCCACCCCTGCCTCCTCCTCCAATCATGTTCCTCTTTTCATATGAGGCCATTAAAACACCTACCCCCACACAACACTGCTTAGTGCTCAGGGGTGTGTGATTATTTTAGAAACAGTAATTGCAGATGAACAGAATACTAAATAATGATGTACTGTCTACATAGTAAGTTACACTACCAAATTAGGAAAAAGTTGGTTTTCTTTACATAGTAGCTGGCTAATTTACATCATCTTGTTAAAAATTAAATATGATAACATTAGCACTTGCATACTGTCATACATTGGAAATAAACACAGCACAGTTCTGTAAATTTGAAGTTTTTTTTTTTTTAAATAAATATTGCCCACTGGGTGTGATTTGTAGATTTCCACCATTGGCCAGACTTTTCACCACATATGAGCAACCTCATATAATTTTTTTGTACAAGGTTGCTATTTTTTGTGCAGAAAACTTCTGCAAGTTTTTTGTGCAAGATCACTGTATGTTGTACAGAAAAAAACAATCTTTCACAGAAAAACTATGTAGGTTTCCAGAAAGTGTTTTGGAAGCCAAATAATATATTATTTTGCACACAGACACCCTTTCACATGCAAAGAACCCATGTGCATTTCTGCACAGAATAACCCCCCCCCCCAAAAAAAAACCTAGGATATGTGAATACTGGATAAATTCTGTACAGAAATTTCATCAATGTTTTTGTTTCTGGCCTACCTTCCCAGGTATGAGGAAAACCATTTTTCAGCCAGGAAATAAATAATGGTAAATATTCTTGCCATCCCTAATAGCAAAGAAATGTCCAGAAAAAAAGGTGCTTGGGAAGTGTAATGCCTTGTAAGTGAAAAAGAACTTTCATATATAGCAGAAAGATCCATAGCAGAAAGACTTTAAGGAGGGCATTAAGAACAGGTGTCAGGAAAGATCCACAGAAAAACGAAGATTAAACATGTTTAAAAATAAGCAGCAAGTGCTACCTGAGTCCTGATGCTTTGCCAATTGAGTCACACCAACTTTCCTACTATGAGTGGCCAACCAAATGAACCCAAACCTAGGTAAGGGATACTCATTTCATACCTGCAGTGAGTAGCACCCTCTAGCACCTTTCAGACTAACAGAGAGAAAGAACTTTGTAGCATAAGCTTTAATAGACTGGCTCTGGTTCATCAGATGCATGGAATGAAGTGCCTATGGACAGACATTTATTTATTTATTTATTTATACCCCGCTCTTCAGCCACAAGGCTATCAGAGCGGCTTACAAATTGTTTTAAGCAATAGCTATTTACACATCTACACTGCATTAAACAGTTTCCAATGTGTGTTAGCTAATTGCCCCCACAAGCCGGGTCCTCATTTTACCGACCTACGAAAGGATGGAAGGCTGAGTGAACCTTGGAGCCGGCTGGAATCGAACTTGTGACGTGGTGGCTTGTAGTACTGGCATTTAACCACCGGGCCACCAAATTATACCAAATGGCACTTCACTCCGTGCATTTGATGAATTATAAACCCAGTCTACAAAACCTTATGTTACAGACTTCTGTCTGTCTGTCTCAAAAGGTGCTGCAAGATTCCTTTGCATGCTGATACAGTCTAATATGCTGTGTCTTTGAATACTCATTTCATGCCTGCTAGAATAGAATCAAGAAACTGAATAAACATAAGAAATAGAATTAAGAACATAGTCGATCTAAGGCTACTCAGTGAATCAGTTTCACTTACTGAAACAGAATTGTGTTAAGTTATTGAAACAGGGCTTCTCTATACAAGGCTATAAAATGTGCATTGGTGTGCAATAGTGCCAGTTTGCAGCAGTGTCCATTTGTCTCCATGGGTTTTTGTTGTTGTTGTTTATCTATGTTTAATATTCACGTGGGCATGTCTGTGAATAAAGATGGTGGGCATGAGTGAATTACTTGTGTTTTTATTCACCCCAAGTTGCCACTGCTGAACAGTATGTTTTTTTTTAATTATAATTTTTAGCATAATACATCATACAATTGGGGAGGAAAGATAGGTCAAACATCCTGGCTTAATCCTCCCTTTCATTTCACTTTTTCTACTACATTGTTTCTCATAAACAATTTATTCATTAATAAAACTTCCAGCAGGGGGAGCGAGGACGACGGACAGGAACAAATGGAGTTCTGTGGGGACATGTCATCCAGGACTGGCAAAAGGGGGGTCTGAAGGAGAGACCACCTTACTCTTATACCTGGGAAGGTAAAGGGAGATTAGGGCTTGCAATAGCTGGCCATATTGTGTTCAGGGGGAGGGAGGAAAGATTTCTACCTCCAGTTACAAATTGGCAGACCGAGCAGCCATTGGTGGTTCTGGAGCCCTGGGCAAATAGTCCTCACTCCTCCCCCTACTTTTAAGCAAAACAAAACAAAACAAAACAAAACCTCTCTACAAACATTGGCAAAAATAACCCAAAGAGATCACAAAACTTCCAGCAGCAAACTCTCATCTAAGAACTACTTACAGAAGGATCCGCTTGTTTTTTGAAAGAGATACCTTGATTATTGAGTGTCGAAGCTCCAGAAGTTTTCCCAGCAGTGAGAATATAAAGCAACATAAAGGCATATAATGGCATTAGGAGACATTAAGAGGGTGTATTGAAAGAACCAGTAGAAAAATAAAGAAGTGAAAATAAGAAAGTAAGAAAGGAGGAGTGGGTGCAGAGAATGGAAGGTTTTGATAACAATTAAAACTCCCCCACTGCAAAGTAAACAGGACTAAGAATTGAAACTGCGTTGTGATCGGAAGCTACTCAGTTACAAAGTGATTAGAAGCAGAGTGAAGGGAGGGGGAAAGGAATTCATGTGACAGAGCAAAGAGACTAAGCCAACTGGCAGGGAAAGCCCTAAACTGTGGTCTGGATTGAACAGCTAGTGGAACGGACTGAACTGATTAGAATTGACCTAGAGCTGGAAATAAGCTCTGAGGATGCAGAAAAAGTTCTAGTGACAGTGTGTGTGTGTGGAAATGAGTTGAAAGGAGAACAGACAGAGTGGATGGAAGTTGGGTTGAAGGAGCTAATGTGAGTGGGGAGTGCTGACAAGTGTATTACAAGGGTGCAGAAGGGTATAGGCCAAGTGCTGATGGAAGAAGGAGGAGACAGATAGGGTGCAGACGGATGGAGGAGGAGATGGAGGGTGCAGACGGGTACAGACGGGGGCGCAGACAGACAGGAGGAGACAGAAGGTGTAGACAGATACAGACGGGGCACAGGTGGATGGAGGAGGAGACAGAGGGTGCAGACGGGACACAGACGGATGGAGGACAAGACAGAAGGTGTAGACAGATACAGACGGGGCACAGGTGGACGGAGGAGGAGATGGTGGGTGCAGACGCAAAATAAAGAACAAGGACTCAATGTGGAGGGCATGGAGTAGAGGGCATAGAAGTGGCTATGATAATTGTGTTATTGAACCAAACATTAAGCATTGAGTAACAATCACAATTACTGAGAATATTTATGTTGAACGGTAGTTATGTGGTATCTAACTCAAACCTCTAATTATTATTCCCTCCAAACTGCATACTTTTCTGAAATCCATAGTTTGTTTTATCCCCACACTTGAGTTGATTTAAGTTAATATAACTAAGCTATAAGAAATCAGTATTCTAGAGGTGTAATTGAAAGAGGATTGAACTTGGATAAGAAATTGGTGATTGAAATTACACACACACACACACACACACACACATACCTATATATCTGAGAAGACCGGTTGGGAATCTTGCTGATATATAGATAGATGGCCTCTGGACTAAGACCCAGGACATGTTCAGTTTCCCAAGCAACAACCTCAAGGAGGGGATTGACAGAGATGCCACCTAAACAATCAGATATTAACATTCAAATTTTGGAGGAACTCAGATCTTTTAAGAAAGAGATAAAGGAGGAAATATGGAATTTTAAGAAGGACATGAAACTAGACATTGGAAAAATCAAGAAGAGATTGGATAAAATGTGAACAGATTTGAAAGAAATTAAAGGAGAGATGGATAAAGTGAAGGATAGAACGGCAACAGTGGAAAGCCAAACAGAAACTATTGTGAAAGACCTGGAGAAGGAAAAACAGACCAATTTATTACAAGAGATAAGGTACAGAGACAAATGTGTGAAATTGAGAGGCCTCCCAGAAAAGATGTACGAAAGTCTATAAGAAAGGTTGATACTAGTTCTGGCAAACTATATAGAGGAACCAGAAGAATGTGAAGAAAAAGAAATTGATAAGATGTTCAGAGCAAGCTCAGCAATCGCAAAATAGTGGAAATTACCCAGAGATATTGTGATTTCATTCACACGATCAAAATACAGAGATAGAATAATTCAGATGAACTACACACAAAGGAGATTTTCAGACTACACTGTTATAGTGTTACTATTCCACTTTAATTGATCTGGCTTCCTGCTGTGGAATTCTGGGGTTTGTAGTTTAGTGAGGCCTAAGATCTCTCACGCTGAGAGTTGCAAATGCCCCTGCCTAAAGAGAATAGACATGTTTTGGATTTCAACGGCCTTAACAGCAAGAGTAAGAGAGATGGAAGTAATGCCAAAAGTTATACCAGACCATAATCCCATAAAGTTGAATATGACAACATTTAAGAGAGAGTACACTTGTAGATTAAAAGATACCCTATTAAAGGAAGAGCGTTTTGTACAAAAAATTAAAGAAAGAATTAATCAATTTTTCAAGGAAAATAAAAAAGAGGTCACTAAAATGAAGATAACATGGGATGCATTTAAGGCTACTATTAGAGGACTTTTCCTACAGAAAGGAACAGAAACTACCAAAGCAAAGAGAGATAAATCTAGAACTCCTACAAAAACTAAAGGAAAAAGAAGAGAAATTAAGAGAAAAGCCTCAAAATAAAGTGTTAATTAAGGAAATTGAGCTATTGAAGAGATCCATAAATTTTACTATGACTGAAGAGATAGGAGAGAAACTGAAGAAAATAAAGCAAAGATCGTTTGAATGTTCCAATAAGACAGGTAGATGGCTATCTCACAGACTGAAAAAAGAAAATGAAAGAAAGATGATAACCGAAATCAAAATAGAAGGGAACTCTCTAACTACCCAAGAAGATATTAAGAAGGCGTTCATTGATTTTTACTCCTTATTATAAAAGGAGCAAACACAAGGAGAAGATTGGGAAGACAAGATGAACAACTATATAAAGGAAAATAAATTCACATTGTTGTTAGAAGATCAAAGGCTGAATTTGTCAAAACCTTTTACTATAGAAGAAATATTTAAGACAATTCAAAGCCTTAAAAAAGGGAAAGCACCAGGACGAGATGGGTTTACAGACACCTTTTATAAATTCTTCGAAAAAGAAACATCAAGATACTTATTGGAAGTCATTAACTTGATTCACAAAGAGGGTACACCAGATACGTGGAAAACAGCAAATATTACGGTAATCTGGAAAGAGGACAAAGAAAAAACTGATGTTAAGAATTACTGACCGATTTCTCCTTTAAACGTAGACTATAAGATCTATGCTACAATGTTGGCGAACAGGATAAAAGAAGTATTGAAAGAAATAATACATATGGATCAAAGTAGCTTCCTTCCAGGAAGGTTAATGTCAACAAACATAAGAAACATAATTGACATATTGGAATTCCTGGAGAACAACAATGAAAGAAAAGCGGCAATAATCTTCGCAGACGCCGAGAAGGTGTTCGATAACATTAACTGGCGGTGTCTAACACAAACAATAAGGAATGTTGGATTTGGAGAATTTGTGACAGCTAATATAGAAAAAATATATGTGGAACAACAAGCACTTTATAAGGACAACTACATTGAAAGGGGATGCACTAGCCAAAATATAGAAAATATCCAAGGGTGGCCACCAGTGACAGCGACAGAGATCAAGAACCTTGTAGCCCAGCTGAGAATGGGGAAGGCTCCAGGAGAAGACTTAATACCTGCAGAAGCCATTAAAAACAACCTTGAATTTTGGGCCCCTATCCTGGCCTCACTTTTCACCTGTATCGACAAATATGGTCGAGCACCCAAGGATTGGGGTCTTGCAATCATCGTCCCCATATATAAAAAAGGAAGCAAGGATGATCCTGTCAACTACAGACCAATTAGTCTCCTCAGTACAATCAGCAAACTCCATGCAAGACACAGTGGAAATTTCAGACCTGGTTGGAACAAGAAAACATACTTGCAGAAGAACAAGCTGGCTTTAGGGAAGGCCGCTCCACCATAGATCAGTGCCTTGTACTCCACCACCTTATTGAAAAATACTCCACCTGCAGCACAGTTTCTCTCTATGCTGCCTTCATAGACTTTAAAACAGCTTTTGACTCTATATCCCGCACCAAACTGTGGAAAAAACTGGAGGCTTCTTTGATCGACCGACCTTTACTCCGTCTAATACAATATGTGGAACAAAAAGCCTGTATCATAATAAATGGAGAAAAAACAAGGTAAATCCCAATCCAAAAAGGAACCAGGCAGGGATGCCCGCTCTCACCGTTGCTATTTATAACAATGTTAGAAATCGTAATGAATAAGCTCAGAAAAGAAAAAAAGATTCGAGGATTAAAAATAAAGAACCAAGAGTATAAGGTCAGAGCGTTCGCTGACGATTTAGCCATTGTAATAGAAGATCCTATAGAGAATGTTAATTATTTATTGGAAACTATTGAAGAATTGGGGAAATATGTGGGATTTAAAATCAATAAGAATAAAACAATAATCCTTACAAAGAATATGTCCAAAAAAGAACAAGTTATATTGAAAGAAAGATCGGAATGTAAATTGGAAAAGAAAGCGAGATATCTGGGAATTTGACTATCAAATAGAAATTTAGATTTATACAATAATAATTATAAAAAAACCTGAGAAACAATAAAGGGAGAATTAGCCATCTGGTCAAAATTGAATATATCTATGATGGGGAAAATAGCTGCAATTAAAATGGCCGTCCTCCCGAAAGTAATGTTTTTATTCCAGAACTTACCAATTTTAACAAACTATAAGCCATTCAACATTTGGAAAAAAGACGAGTGAGTTTATTTGGAATGGCCAAAAAGCAAGGATAAAATGGCAAACATTAATTGAAAGATCAGAAAGAGGGGGAGGGTACTTGCCCGACTTACAAGTATACTACAAAGCTTGTAGTTTGACGTGGATAAGTGAGTGGATTAAATTGACAGATAAAAACCTGTTAATTTTAGAAGGAGCAGAATTAAGGTTAGGCTGGCATGCCTACGTTGGATTTGACAAGGCCACAATTCATAAAGATTTTAATAATCATGTCATAAGAAAAGCTTTATTGCAGAATTGGAAGAAGATACAAAAACAATATTTTGGGAAAATACCAAAATGGATATCCCCTGTAGAGGCCTTTATTGGGAGATGGGGTCAGCTAGGTAAACTGGACAGATGGATTACATACAAGGAGTTGTGTAAAAAGAAAAATGATGGAAAAAATGAAAGAAAGACAAAGGAGGAGTTGCAAAAAGAGGGGTGGGAATTTAATTGGTTCTCCTACCAACAGATATATACAAGATTTAACAAGGATACAGAAGAACCTGGCATCTCAGAGGAGGAGACGGAGCTGGATAAGATAATTTGGGATGAGAAAAAGAAGAAAATAGCAAGATTCTACAATGTTCTTCTATCCAGACAGTTAGAAACAGAAACAGTAAGAGAAGCAATAACGAAGTGGGCAACAGATATCGGGGAAACAATTGAATTCGAAGAATGGTAACATGCATGGAGGAAGACGAAAAAATTCACGGCATGCCAAGCTCTGAAAGAGAATTATTTCAAAATCAGTAATAGGTACTATCTATCTCCATCCAGAATAAACAAAATGTTTAGATCAAAGGAAAAAGACTGTTGGAAATGTGGAAAAGAAATAGGCACAGTAAGACATATGTGGTGGTCCTGCCCGATTATCCATAAATTTTGGTTGAAAGTACACATGATAATTAAAAAAAATATTTAGTATGGAGTTTGATCTTAGTCCTAAATTATATCTTTTGAATATTACATCAACATTAACAAGAGGAGGAAAGAACAAACTTTGGAGGATATTATTATACCTCTGCAGGGCAGCTCGTATGATTATAGCTGCTAAATGGAAAAATAAGGAAGAACCCCAGATAGAAGATTGGTTGAACAAGGTATTAGAAATGAGAGAAAATGATTAATTAACATATATATTGAATAAAAAAACAACTCAGAAAATAGAAGCAGAATGGATGCCAGTAATTAACTACTGTAGAAAAAGGTGGAATACAGATGTGGATATAGATATATAGATAAAGATTTATGTGTAGATATATGTAGGCAACTGATATCCAAATAGTAAAGAATAAAGAAAAAGGAAGGAAAGGGAAAACAGACGTGTTGACATACATAACTTTGGGAAAAGATGAGAAGAGCTAAATAGAGTCAAACGAATAATAAATAAAAAATAGATAGATGACAGTTAAGGGAATTGAAAGGAAGATAAAAATTGACATAGAGATTGATAAATCCTTTGAGTTATTTTTACAAAGGAAGTCATGTTTTATTTATGAACAGTATGTTTTTTAAAGTAAATCCAAGGTGCAGAAGTGTGACCTTTCATTTAAATAGGCTTTAAAAAAAAAACTCTTTTCGTTGCCTCAGCGCATGATGCTACTGCAAATATTCAACACTTTGTTGCCAGCAAGCTCTGCCCCTGCGCAGATCCGACCAATCAGCAATCCACTTCCATCCTCGCTGAGAGTGCACTGCATTCTGATTTGGTTGTCCCAGTGAGCAGGAGTGCACATTTCCCTTGCAGTTTTTTTTAAAAAAGAACCTCATAAAAAGCTACTAGGGCTTTTCCCACTCAGTATCTGGCGTTTTTGCTCCCCTCCTCCTGAATACAGCAAATTGCCATGGGATCCCATTTAGACAAAAGGTATTCTCCTCAAATTGTATGAGGAGTATTTTCACCTTCTAGACAAGCCCAGAGTTGTGTGGAATGGTATTCTGATGCATGAACTTGTATCCTCTGATACACTAAACTATAAGAATATAATTCCGTATGAACTGTAGTCAGTCTTTCCAGTTGGTGTGCCTGTCTGTTACACTGAAATGCATATTCTGTTAAATGCTGGCATATTGAAGTATATCTGGAATACTCTAATATTCTAAAATACACCTTATAATCATGAAATGTGCCGTATAATCATGAACTATATTAAAACATAATGAAATGTACTTTAAACTATGAAATAGCTACAGTATGTACTCTATGATAAGCCTCCAGAAGAAGTGCTAGTCACCTTTTGTATAGAAAATAAAGTATGAATTATAAAAGCCACTTGAACTCTCCTAAATATATAAGAACTATAACTTCTGAATTTTCAAGTACCCAATAGTAAGCAGAATAGTAAGTGGAAGTTCATTTGTTGACTTACATTGTACAGTTCCATGTGAAGAATCTTCAATCTCATATTCAGAAATAGAGGTGAAGGCGTAACACCTATTTCATCGTGCAGTCCCAGAGTCAGAATTTGTCCATGGAAAATCTAATTAATGAATTTTCTGAATTTTTTTCAACTTCATCATAGTACAGAATGAGAAATCAATTAGGATTAATCTTTTGTTTTGTTGTTGTTGTTTTTGCCCAGGTAATTGCTACTTATTGACAGTGCTGGTGGTAAATATGTATCACTCCGTTACTGGAACTACCCATCCATTACAAACTGAAGAACAAGAAATAGGCATTGATCCCTTGCAGAGTTATGTGAACAAGCCTGACGAAGGTGAGTTTCTTTTCCTTCATTTGCAGTTTAGAAACCTGAAGATCTTCTTTGTGGTCTCTGAGAATACACACAGTAGGTTACGCCTGCGCAGAGCATTCGGAACTATCTAGAATGTTCCTGTGGCATCCTTCCCATTTGTATGGTTCTAGGCAATGTGTCAGGAACACATGTGTGGAGAATGCATGGGGAAAGGTCTAAACACCATGATTGACTAAACTGGTACCGTTTTCAAAATGTCCTTTTTGACTCAACCATGTTGTATGAGTATTTATACATTTTAAATTGTATGTCATATATAGTAGTAACAGTCTGTACCTAAGAACAATGATGTTTCATTTGACATTCTTTTCAAAGATTGTGGCTTCATTGTCCCACTAAGTAATGTTTATAAGAGTGGACATCTCTGCATTTTAAATTATTGTACTTAGCCTGTAATGTGTCTGTTCACATGTTCTGTCTTGAGGTGCAAATATAGGGGGAATTATGTTTTTTTACTTTACTTTTAAAAAACATGTTTAAACTGTCTGTAAAAATTTTTTCTATGACCTGTTTCATATCTGTGTTATCCAAAATTAACAGTCTTCAGAATTCATGGTGTCTCCCAATGCTAAGGTTAATATCTCACACCCTCAATGGAAGAATAAATAAATATGTTCCTTTTGGAGATATATATATATATATATATATATATATATATAAAATATACATACATATATATATATATATATATATATATATATGAAAATCTAAAGAGCTTTTTTAGTGAAAAAAATTATATTCCCTGCTGTCTTCCAACCAATGTTAAGTAGAAATTGAAAATATAAAAACCGAAAACTACTACATGTCTTAGACCTGAGCCATGATTTTTAACCTTTCCTGGAAAGGATTTTAATTTACTGTATTCTTTTTGTCTGTGTGTGTGCCGAGGAACAATTAGTTATTTAGCCAAGAAAGACTTTCTAGTTTTTATCTGAACTTTAACATTGCAGTGACATAAAATGTTATTAGTATTGAATTGATGTTTAAAAGTGCCATTAATTCATTTAACCCAAATGTTCATTAACAATGCAAATGTATGCTGATATTCTATGAGACAAGGAAGTGACTAATGACTCTTCCCACTAACAACACTTAAAATGAATAGAAACTTAAGATAGCTAATCTTGAAGTAATCAAGACCCTCATTCAGCTTGGCATCTCTGTATGCTCTAAAACAGCTGTCAACTGTTAAAAATATATACACAACACACAGATACGCACATGCAAAGATAGAGATATGTAAATACATGGTTCCCCAAAGTCATAAAGGTTACCAACCATAGTACATTTTTACATTCTATATGTAAATATTTTATATAAAGCATCCATTTCATCTTCATGGCTTTTTTTACAGTGAAACACAGACTGCATTTTAATTTGATGCCATATGCAGCCAAGATTCATCATCATTCAGTTTTATACTATTATTTAAAATGAAGTATGTTATGGATATTGAGGGTAGGATGGACTTTAGCCTGTAATTTTCCTAGGCCAATAGCTGTAAATCAGGATTTCAGTATCAAAAGTCAGCAACTGCTTTGGAACAAAGACATCATCCCATGATAGGAATTTAATGTTATCTGTTTTACAGAGATCACCATTCTTGGTGCTTCAATTATGTATTTAAGTATCAGTTTGTGGGTTTTGTTTTGCTTTGTTTTGTTTTTGGAATTGGATTTGTCCTTCGAGCCTGTGCAATGGATTTTTCTGGTGGAGCGCAGCATGCACAGAACTGGCCTCACCCTTTAAACCAGAGGTTCATCTGCCGTGGCCTTGCAAGCATGGATGTAGCAGCGAGATCCTCAGGCCATAGGTTTGATTAGAGTTTCCTTCTCTTAGATGGTTGACCTTACAGGGTTGGACGAGCACCATCTGCCCAGGTTTGGGATTAGAGTTTTCCTTCTCCTAGGACGGTTGCCATAAGGCTAGAGAGCCCATCCTGCCCTTTGACGCTCTTTGTCAGACCCTTCGGTTTTGACCTGTCTGGCATGGGAGACCCTACCAGTGGCTATTGTGCCACCGCCAGCATAGCTCAAAGCATCATTAGGGTACGCAAGCCTCTCTCCCATGACAAGGGGGCGTCAATGGAGAGGGGGGAAAAAAAGCCCTGTAGCGATAGGCGAGGGACGAAACAGCAGGTGTTAAGATGCACTGGAAGCTGCAGACCCAACCCTGCATGCAGGCGGTTCAGGACTTTGGTCGCTCAAGGCTGACTCGGGAGATGATAGTCTTGTTCGGCAGCATCCTGAACGACCAAGCAGCCTTTTTTAAGGAGAACACTGCTTGCTCCATATGGAGAGGGGCCTAGAAAAGGTGGGCTAATGAAAGCTCATCCCCAACTACCTGGTTGGCTAGCCACAGCCAACGGGAATCACATTTGTGTAACTGTACATTTAATTTGATAATCAAACAGCCTTGTAGTCCAGGAGATAATGTATGGGGCTACATCCAATGCTAGTCTTAATTAGAATTTATTTATTTATTTATTTATTTATTTATTTATTTATTTATACCCCGCTCTTCAACCACAAGGCTATCAGAGCAGCTTACAAATCGTTTTAAGCAATAGCAATTTACACATCTACACTGTATTAAGCAGTTTCCAATGTGTGTTAGCTAATTGCCCCCACAAGCTTGGTACTCATTTTACCGACCTATGAAAGGATAGAAGGCTGAGTGAACCTTGGAGCCCTCTGGAATAAAACTTGCAACGTGGTGACTTGCGGTACTGGCATTTAACCACTGCACTATCAGGGCGCTAGAATGACTTGTTAATCTTTATTTGCACAAGTCCCATTGATTTCTGTGAATCTGCTGTTGCCACATCTAACAGTGTTTTAATCTCAGCCTGATAATATTGCTATAATATTGCTGTCATTGGAAAAGAATCCAAGAGCCAAATTACATGTTACATTATTCACACTTTTAAAAATATTTAAACTGTCCATAAAAAAATTGTCTATGACCTGTTCTCAATTAATAAAATACACAGGCAGTTGTAACTCAATTTCTTAAGTCCATTACATGGAAAAGATTCCTGTACACTGAGAAAGTCATAGGGATTCTGCCAGTGACACTCAATCAAGACTTGCCAAGAATTCCTCATTCAGCAATGGTCAATGGATCTATTATAGAGTAAACGTCTTTAGATTGGCAGCTGGAGTCTTCATGGAAACTTCTCACACTTTTTATCTATTGCATAAGTAGTAAATTGGAAATATAGAAAGCACATCTTCAGAAGCTCTACTTGATACTTAACAAGAAGCTATTGCCTATATCATTTCTTGGCTTACATTTTGTTATAATTCTCTCTTATCATTTTTTATCACTCTGTTGTAATATTTTCATGTGTGCTTTCATTTTCATATTGAGCTTATTTCTGTGCTCATGTCTTAAAACTGGCTGCCTGCAATGTTATGAGGTTTAGATTGTTGGGTAAGTATACAGGTCTGCTATATAGGCATTAGATGTACACTTAAGATTAGTTTATAAAACAAAGTACTATGTATGTTTTTTGAAAGAAGTTAGTGTTACAAGTTCCTTCAAACAATTAGACCAACTATGTAGATAGATAAGCAATACAAGTATATATTATAATTTCGCAGATGTTTAGGATATATCACTGAAAATAGTGGTTTGGAGTAAGATGTTGATGGTGATGAACAATTAAGTTTCATCATTGAAACTTATCAAGGCTGCCGTATATTATTCTCTCTAAATAGCAGCTATGCTTTTTTCCTACTCCTTCCAACACCAGATGCTTACTTAGTAGGCTTTTAATAGTCATTTATTAATAATAGCATCTGTGTAGTTTGATTTTACTTGAAGAGCTACAGATCTGTAGTGACAAAGGGCACTGGTATATCACGTCTCCACTTATGTTTTGTAATAATTTTTCCTGTCACTTCCTTCTTTAATAGTGTTCTCTTCTTGTCTTGTAATTACTTTAATACTTCCATGTACAGTGTTCTTTTCGGACAGAGCATTAAACACAGCAAGGAGCATTTTAAAAAAAGTTTTAACAGAATCATATAAATAATACACTTAAATGTATTTAAGCCAGTTTAAGCAGCACTGTAGTAAAATGCCAACTGTTAGGTTGCACCTCGAAACCAGTTTGACTGTGCCTTGAGGATATTACATTTGAACTCAGGTGAGGAACTTAAGTATCCAATTTAGAGTACTTTTTTATGTACCAGGTTTAGGAATTGTTGAGCTATATTAGGACACCTGTTCTCATGTCAGTTCTAATAGCAAAGTGGTGGATTATGGTAGATTAAACGAGATTATTGCCAACTTCAATTTTTTCCTAATCTACACATACACGAAAAAGTACACTTGCATGTCATTAAAAACCAACAATCCTGAAGTGGTTTTCTAATTATCCTTCATAAATCAACTCCCTTCCTCCCAGCAGCAGTGTTAACACTTAAACTGAGCTGTGTCAGTCAGTCCTGGAAAGGTAAGTGACAGACTATCTAGAAAAAAATCCTCTAAAACTAACACATAAACTTGAAAATGACCCAGAAACATAGAAATAAAAATCTTCTATTGTAGTTCTTTGGATCCATTTGGTAGTTTTGGTTGCTGAGTATTTAAAATGGTACATGGATATAGCAAAGAATAATAGATATGTGGTTTGATTACAGTACTTTTAGATTTTTATAGCATAGTCTTTTGCATATCAAATTTTGCATTAAATAATTTGAGATTGCTTATTTTCAGAGTTATTTTGCTTCAGGTAATAATAACTATCATGTTAAATTCTAAACAATGGTTTTATTAATAATTTAATAACGTGTTTTTTTCTCCAAGTTAGCAAGGCTTTATTGAAATTCTAAAGAAGCTGTTTTGTTGCTATCCTGATTACTCTGAAAACTAAATATAGTTCGTCCCCCATTTTTCTCTCTATCTAACCACTATCTAACCACTATAATGTTGGAATACATTTTGGCAATGTTTTGTCCTTTCCCCCCTTTTTTTCTTTTTCTTTTCTTTTCTTTGTGATTATGCTGAATCTGGCTCAGGAGCCTATATAGGAAAATAAATAAATAAACGAAAGCCCCAAATATGTGTGTGCACTTAGCTTTTCTGGATTTTCAGTCCCAACTTGTCATGTAACTGTTAGGTTACAATACAAATGCCAAAACCTAGGCTTTAGACCAGTTGGCCTAATTCCGCCCTGTCTCTGTCCTTTAATATCTTTGCTGTCATTGTGTTCAGTGTAGCTACAGGAGGAGGTATGACATGGAATTTTTTTAAAATGCCATCATAGTTAACCTGATGACTTCTTTACATCAAGGTGTGCATTTTTATAGACAATCTGGCCTTTTTAACAAAGAAAAATATGCCTGTGCTTATACTGCCACTTTTACAAACAAAACAGCTGATAGTTTAATGAACACCATACTGAGGGCCATGTAGGACATAAGGCAAATTAAGCAGGTTACAAACTGCACATCTTCTATTTAGATATAGGATATCTTCCCAGCCCGAACAATTAGTTGTACTAATCAGACAAGCTGACAGTCAGAAACAGAAGGAGACCATTTGTATCAATTTGAACAACATAGCTGGTAATGAAGTGAAATAGCCATATTGGATAGATTTCACCTCTGATTTGGATTATACTCTTGTAATGGACTCTTTCATCTTTCTAAAGGGATATACATATGTTTAAAAAGTGTGTTAACTGATGTTTTAAAACCAAGAGTAAAGGGATAATAAAAGGGACATAAAGAGATAATATACCATGAGCCTAGAACATTTTTTTTTCAAAGGAAGGTGTTTTCAGGACACAATTGGAATCTTGGTAAACTTCTGTAAATGTAAAATGTGAGTTTTGTTGGATAGAACTATACTGATTCAGCTATGAAAACAGGAATAAATTAATGGAGACAACTTCTGAAAGCCAACTTTGTTATTTTACAGAATTTATATGAAATGCACAACTTTATATTATCAGCTTATAATTTTCTTCTGTAATAAATATCTTTATAGTTAGCATTTCATACATGTATAGGCTTTTAAAACGAATAACCAGGTTCTGATTATTTTGATCCAATTTTGGTTCTTCCTTGTTCTATGTAGGGTGAAATCGAGCTCTCACAAGTTCAAAGCATCCCCTGAAAGTAGGCAAAAGAATATTTTAAGCCAAAGTTTGTTGTTTGTTGTTCTATGCCTTCAAGTTGTTTCTGACTTATGGTGACCCTAAGGTGAACCTATCAGGAGGGTTTCTTAGCTAGATTTGTTCAGAGTGAGGCAAAGGCAAATCCCCACTGAACAAATCTTCCCAAGGAAAACCTGTCATAGGTTCACCTTAGGAGCACCATAAGTCCTAAATGACTTGAAGGGACACAACAACAACCAACAATCTGGACATAATTGATAAGAAAGCTTTTCAAAATTAGCTAATTGTATGGAGAATTTTGGGAAATGTTTACGTGGGAGATTTTCTAGTTCCACTTCTTCTGGTATCCTCCACACAGTGTTCCAAGATGGTACCAGTCAGAGTTGGTGGCTCCCATGTCAGTGGGGCTGTGAATCTGCTCCAGGTGTCAGTCTGAACTTTAAAGGAGCTCTCCAGGGTACTATACATATCTCCAAAATAGGTTCAGAACCTTGGACAGCTCCTTTAAAATTCAGACTTAAACCCAGAGTACATTCATTGGATGGCAGCAGATGTACATATCCATGTGTGAGCATATGTATGCTTTAGCAAAAGTTTAAAATAAATCATACATTTTAAAAAGTTCCTCCAAAGTGGTCATTGTTATGCATAGCATTTTAACTTTGCTCTGATTGTCAGATCTGTTCATCTCTTTGAAGCAGTAATCACATAGCTGTATTGTCTGAAAATATAGTGCAAATGACATAGAAGAATATGTAGCAGATGAGATTTAGATTTCCCTTGTGGTGGCCTCTAATATATCTTATTGTTATTGGTACAATATGTGGACTTTTTAGAGGAAGTGTGATCTGTTTACCAAGACAAATGCCATAATTTGCCTACCTCCTCCTCCTTTGTACACTTACACATGAAGAATATTGAGAATATCTTTCCTTTTATTCATACAACTTTATCAGAATTTAATATTGGAATTAATGAATTGATTTCAATGACACTTGGATGGCCCATACTCTGCTATATTTTTAGTACAAGAAGAATTACAGTATATGACATAACTAAGTTCTAAACTTCTGAAGCTAAGATAATTCTAATTAAATAATTAAGAATAGGTTTTATCAATTTTCTTACTCCCGAGAATAATATGGCTGACATAGGGTGACTTTTGAATTTCTCCCCATGATGGCTGATTCCAGAGGACAAACAATTTGAGAATCATTACTCATTGTTCACCTTGTCTGATTGTCATGGGACACTGCACAATCCATGTCTTGTACCAAGTTTTGTTTAGTGAACCAAAACTGGCATTTGGGTGTGTGTGTATGATATTTGCCATGCTGATGCCCTCAGGTTTACACAGAAATGCTTAGGATCTACACTTTAGTATAAATACAACACAACCCCTGTAGTATAAATACAGTACAACCCCTGTATCCATGAGACCATATCTGCAGATTCACTTACCCATGTCTGAAAAAAATATGGTCTCTAGGAATCTTCTAGGTTCCCCAGCACAACTCTGCGGTATTTGTGAGCCAGAAAGTCATTTTAATAGGGTTTGCTATTATCCATGAGTTCTGGTATCCTCTATAAGTCTGGGAACTTATCTCCCATGGGTATGGAGGTCAGCCTATATCAGTGATGGGCAACCTTTTGAGCTTGGTGTGTCAGACGTTGCCAAAAAACTGAGCATAACTCAGGTGGTGTGTCACTTAGAGGAAAAAAACATTATTTCGCAATATTTACTGTTTAAATAACATAAATGTATACAGTTGCCCCTCCACATTTGCGACTTCGACTATTCACAGAAAGCCTCCAACCCGCACGTTCCCCCCCCTTCCCAAGGCACCAACGGGCTTCTCATGAAGCTCGTCGCTGCCTTGGGAAGGTGGGGTGGAAAGCCTCCCACCCCCACACTCTCCACTCGTCCCTTGCCAAGGAACCAACGGGCTTCTTATGAAGCCTGTTGCTGCCTTGGCAGGGGGAGGGTGGAAAATGTCCCACCTGTATGCTTCCCCCTCCCTTCCCAGAGCACCGAGGGGCTTCTCACGAAGCCTGTAGCTGTCTTGGCAAGGGGAAGGGGGAGAGCCTCCCACCCCCATGCTTTCCCTCCTCCCTTCCAAGGCACTGATGAGCTTCTCATGAAGCCTGTCAGTGCCTTGGCAAGGGGAGGGTAGAAAACCTCCACCTGTATGCTTCCCCCCTCCCTTTTCAGGGCACCGACAGGCTCCCAAGACTCCCTCCCACCACCTTTCCCGGCATTTCTGAGGCGGCTCCAAGGCTTCGAAGCCCTGGAGCCCCCTTGGGAAGGCTGGGGAGAGGCCGGGTAGACTCCCGCCCACCATCCCACCAGCCCGCCGCCTTCCCCCGCCTTTCCAAGGTGGCTGCAGAGACCCCTCGGGCAGGCCGGGGAGAGGCCGGGCAGAGTCCTGCCAATCCGCCCGCGGCCTTATCCGGGCTTTCCGAGGCAGCTCGGGGGAAGCAGGCAGGCCTCAGTGGTGGTGGTGGTGATCGGGGCTTCGTAGGCCCGCCCGCCACTTTCCTCCCCCCTCCCTAAAGTGGTAATCGGGGCTTCGAAGCCCTGCCCGCCACTTTAGGGAGGGTGGTGAGGTTGCAGGGGGGAAGGGTTGGAGGAGGCCTAGCCGCATGTCACCACAGATGGCTACGCGTGTCAGTGGTGACACGCATGTCATAGGTTCGCCATCACCGACCTATATCAAAGGTGGTCAGAAATAAGTCCATACAGCCAAAAATCATGAAGTCTGAAATGTTTGTTTGTTAAATTAGAAAAGCAGAGTTACAGCTGAAGTTAAAGATTTTCATCAACTAAAATGGAGACTGTAGTCAAGAAATCCAAAGAAAATTAAGACTTCAAAAGATAGCAAAGAAGGAACTAGATAAGATCTTGAAGTCTAGGGATACATCATTGAACAACCGAGTCAGGATAATTTATACCATGGTATGTCTGATTTCTCTATATGAAAGTGAAAGGTGAACAATGAAAAAAGCTGTCGGTGGAGAACGTTGTTTGGAAGGTGGTAGATGTAAATTTTACACATGCCATGGATGGCCAAAAAGATAAATAAATGGGTCTGAGAGCCAGCCAAACTTGAACTCTCATTTGAAGCCAAAATGACTAAACTGAAGCTATTACACTTTGGACATATCATGAGAATATATGACTCATAGAAAAGATAATAATGCTCAGGCAGAAAGAGAAGAGGATAACTCCAGTACAGATGGATTAACCCAATAAAGGAAGCCACAGCCCTGAGTTTACACCTGAGCAAGGCTATTAGTAACAGGGTTTCTTGGAGATTTCTCGCTCATAGGCTCAATCTTGGAGCTGATTTGATGTCACAAAACAACAGCAACTACAAAATGAACCTTCCTTTAAACAGAAATGTGGTTTTCAAATAATTTAAATAGCTGAATCCCCCGGCACAAGTTGAGCTATTTGCTCATTGTTTTGATCTTAGTGAAATAGTGTTTGTCCCAAGTCACACATCCCCTTTTGTTTTCTTTTTTTCTGTATTTGTAAAGCTATTTTCTCTTTTCCTTAGGTTTTACCTTTCTGCTGAGAAATCCAAATAATTTATGTGTATTAAATTAGGATTTTATTGCTTCCATGGTATTTTCAGATAAGACTCTGTCCACTGAAGTATTTCTACATTTATGTGGCTAAATATTACAAAAAGTAAACATTTTTAATAATGGACTGTTGAAAAAATGTGATAATAAAAATGCCAGTGGTTAATGAACAAAATATAACAGGTTGAAGCTTGGGTAGATGTTTCTTTAGTGCCGTTTATTTTGTATCAAATATCTGTTTTGTGCCATCTTTAGAAGAGGAGACCAAGCAGACTTGCTAACAAGATTGGCTCAAAACCATTGCATGGTAAATGAGAAAAAAATATATACAGTACAAAGCACGTACAGAAAGTGATAAATTTTGTTCTCATTTTCTTCAAAGTGGTTATTTTGAAGTTCTGATTAATTAATTAAATCAGAACTGTGTGTTTACCATCCTTTCTCATGTTTGTTTATTTATCACTACTGCTGAAGTGGGGTTGCTTCCTATTAGTACTTCTGCTGTACATGGAAGATTATTAAAGAAAAAAAATGAAGTCTGTGCCCCACATTGTTTATAATCTAAAACTGAAACTAGTGCATTTATTCTTGGGAAAATAAGAGAAGCTTATTGTATGTAAGTCCTTGACGATAGTCCTTGGGTTAGTTTGCTATCTATAGTTTCCTGTAAAGAGATTTCTTTATCGCAGTGTTTCTCAACCAGACTTCCTTGGCACCCTAGGGTTCCCCAAGAAGTTGATAGGGGTTCCTCAAGAGATTGTGATTGTGGGGGTGGGGGGAAGCAATAGCAATATATAGAACAATGTTTCCCTGAGACCTGAAAATTATTTGAAGGGTACCTCCAGGATAAAAAGGTTGAAAAAGGCTGCTTTATAGACTGGGAAATGGGAAGTGAACTTGTAACAGTTAAACTTCATGGGGGAAAGAGGTGTGGTTGGAAGATTGGATTAGTTCTAACTGACTAATTTATTTTTTCTGTGCTGCTTCACAATGGTTTTGTGTCTTCCCTAGTAGATGTTAAGAAGAAGAAGAAAACAGAATAGGACATGTGTGTCTTTAAAACAGATCTTGATCAAGCTACTTTTTTTTTGCTCTGAGGATATCTGGTTATTTATTTCTGCAGTTTTGAAGGCTAAGACTTATGTGGACATACAAGCATTGAAAGGAGAAAAAAAGATATAAAGATTTGAACAACGTAGTATTAATCAGTTTTCTTCTTCCAAGACTGAAAGATTTATTCATTTATATCTAAGAGTGTTTATCTCGATTTTCAGGCAATTTAGTCTTCAGTCCATTTTACAATTGCTAATGTAGTACAATTCAATATGATGATGATGAGCAGCAGCAGCATTTATTTATTTATTTATTTAGCACCATCTATGTACATGGTACTTGACATTAAAACAAGCAAACAAAACGAAACACTGGGTCTATGTATGTATAAAAACATTGCAAGGTTTAAAAAATCAGCACTACAGGCTTTGTACTAGAACACAGAAAACATTCAAAACTTTATACCATGTCTGCAGTTTTGTTTTTTAAAAAAACACCTTTTAATTGTTGAAGTTTATTGTGATGTGGATGTCTGTAAGTCTAATTCTGACAAGAGAACTGTCAGAACTGCCAGCTGAAGCTCTATGGGATTACAGTGTACACATGACATAATATGGGAGCAGCATCTTCCCAGTTCTTAAAGTGACTAAGGAGACCCCTTTGCATGAGCAGAATCTTTACAAATGTTGACATGAAAGATCCTACTTGAATGAAATAGTGCATCCAAACTTGTAAATGCTTGTTGCATATATGTGCTTATCTGTGTGTGCATTTATTGAAATAATAGAAAAACTCAAGTAATTATGGTAGCTTGGCTTATGTGTTAGAATGTAATCATGCCAAATGAAAGCAATGAAAATTCAGAAGGGTGTGTGGCTCTGCCACCACTATAGAACTTGCTCCCCCCTGTGGTTGCTTTTCTCCCAGGAGGACAAAGATTCATTCTTGGAATTCATCAGGGACAGAGAGGATGAACAGGAGTGGGGCATTTGAGGGAACTGTAGGGGAAAGATTCAGCATGCCCCTTGTGCTTGTCCCTTCTGTTCCTGAAAGAGGTTCTCATGTTTACCATTTTAATATTTGTTTGCCATGAATAAGCTGATGCTTCCATCTTAGAAGAAATACAAACTGAGCCATAGAAATTCAGAAAGTGGCTCAGTGGCTCAACACACTTAATTTTCTTCTCTCTTCCATTAAGATAACATCTGTTCTGGCCACCAGTCAGCAAATCAAATTTGATGAGAATTCATCTGAGCACAAGGTAGAAATGCCTGCTAATGGACAGATTTATGATTCCTCCCCCTTAACAAAGCTCTTAAAATTTTGAATTATAAAGCAAACCAAAATAACTATAGGATCTTGATAAAAGAAATGAAATAGCAAGTATATAGGTATTTTTGTCACAATCCTTCTTTTAAAATGTTTCAAATGATGCAAGAGAGAAAAAACACTATTCATGAAATAAGAAAAGTCTGCTTTTCTTTGGCAATTACTGGCTTTATAGCTGCAAACATATTCTTGCCTTATGTCACAGTATTATAATATGATGAATTGCAGAGGCCTACTGTTGTATTTAGGTGTACAGAATTAATGCAAAAAGTTTTATTTTAGTTTTACTTTTTGTCACCCTCTTTTCTAATATAACCCCAAAACCAAAACATTTCATGTTACAACACAAATGCCTAAACTGTGCATAGATTGTATAGTAATTATGGCACAGCTTTACATTGTTTTTGTAAACATTAAAACGATGTATGAATATTACGGTTGCCCCAGTCTGAGGGCAGGGGCTGTGTGCACAATTCTAGTTGGGAGAATCCAAAATCTGTGGCCTACAGTGAATAGATGGGCAGTGGTGTTCGCTTTGGCAGTGCTGGTCACCTGTTCAGAGAGGCAGAATGATGGTGGGACTAGGCCTCCTTCCAGCAGGTGATTGGTATAGTCAAAGCTGGCAACACTGACCATCTGTTGAGTGGAATTCTGGGCATAGGTATCTTTGGATCAGGACCCATCCTAGTAAATCACTTTTAGGGAAAATTTGATAATACAAAGTATTTTCTTTTGCAGTTTCTGTCTTCCAAATTTACAACTTCTAATTTGTACGTGTGAAGACATTTCCATGTCTGCTTTCCCATTCTTCACTTGGGAACACTCTGACCCTCTTTGCACACTCCTTGCATCTTGTCTGTCCTGTTTTATTCCTGCTTTCTCCACAAGGGCATCTATTGCAATGCAGGAGGGGAGTGATCAGCACAGAGTAAAGGTTCACTACAACTAAAAGTTCAATTACAGTTCAGTAAAATTATTGTCCCAAGGCTGTGCTTCCCTACAAATACTTAAAATTAAATATCTTTTAATCATTAACCTTTAAATTTGAGTCATCTTGATAATGTGTTGTTAACATATTTAAGTGTACATTTGAACATTTAAAGTAGCACAGACTAGTTACTTTATCATCAACAGAAGCCTCCTTTGGGACTTATTATGAGCATATGTGTATCTGCACTACACAGGTTTACTATTTTCATATCTAGTAAATTGACATGGTTCCATCCCAAAGGATGGATAAAGAATATTGTGGAATATGTAGTTCGGCAAGGGACATGGAAATCTCTTCTTGATAAGTTCTCTCCTAGAGCTACAGTTCTCAACGTATTCTGAGAATTGAGTACTAAAATAGTTTAATTCTATGCTGTGAACAGGCACTCGGAGTAGTTAAATTATTATTTCAGAGGACTGTTTTAGAGGTCTCTAGCAGAAAATTCCTAAATACAACATCAAGACAAAATTCTCAGGATTCCTTAGTACAAGGCCATTATGGTTAAAATAGTATGAAACTGACACAATTGTGCAGTGCAGATACACCCCAGTCAACAGGATCACAGTGTCCATTGGAATAGAGCAATTTAGGGAACCCACATGATTGGTAGAATCCTGGTTTATCACTTCAGAGTGCAAGTGTTGGGTCATATTTTAGAATAATCTCATATGAAAAGACATATCCTTGTGTTTCATAAAGCAGCACAATGGAAATAGCACTGTACTGAATCTTTCTAATGTGATACGCTGTGTTTCCCATATGATAGGATTATTTAATTAAGGGATATTCAAAAATGCAGTCTCACATTTGCTATCTGAAATGGTATAGTCTAGAATGCTACCACCTTATGCCTGGGTGACATAAGATCACAAGAGAGATTTAGGTGGGGGAAAGGATGTATCTTACTTACAACAGGATTTTTGAAAACTTCCCTCTCAATTTAAAATGAAGCTCACAGAAAGTAGACAATTAATATGGCAGAAAACCCTTTCACCCTGATCTGTTGGGGTTCTTTTTGTTTGCTTTTTTATGTACAATAATTTGTGTGTTTTTTAAATGGGGGATTATTACAATTCTCCAACTGAAGCTCCTAGTAGTAGTAGCCTCCAGTTGTATTATGTTAGAATACTACTACTTCATTCTTTTGAGTTGTAGACTAGGTCATGCTGCACACTTACATTATTATGTTGGCAAAATAGCAGCTATACTACAGCTCCTTTGGGCTCCACTGAAGTAATGTGAAGAATCATGGACTGCATATGGCAAGAAACCTGCTGGTGTGGCTCCTCCCCGCCCCCACCCCCCCAGTTGTCTTCATTCTGGAAGCTATTTTGCTGTCTTAATGGAGAAGATGGCTATTGTTGGTTCCTTTCACATCATTTGGTATTTTTCTATCACCCCAATATTGTAGGGAGGAGCAGTAGTGCAGCAGGTGCCACAGAATAATGTAAGAACCCACACTTCATTCCCAGACAGTTGGTCAGAACTTCAGTTTAGGAGGGAGGAGGGAAACCACCTGCACTTAAACTATGATGCAGAAAAAGGGAACGGGCACTGTACCTTGCCACTGCTGCTAACATCAGATGTTTGAAATGCATTGTACAAGTTCTAAAAATACACCTTGCCTAAAACAAAATCTTCACAGAACATTTGAATTAAATTAGGCATCTGTGTATGGATCATTCATATGTGTCATTTTCTATATTATAAAGCTGATTTTATTTTAAATCTCTATCAGAGAACATTTAAGGGTGATATTCTTCCTTCAGACACAGCTCAAGGGAAGTGTACTAATATAAGATAGTTAACACAACTGTAAGTTCATTTGATCTTCCATTTTAATGTATTTTTTGTCTGCATAAGTTATGCTCTAATAAAAATTAAAGAGCAAGTTGCATTTGGAAGATCAGGTCATCGTAATTCATTGACATTAGGCCACATAACTGAATAATGTCTTACTTCAGTGAAATACATCAAATGAGATCAACAATTATGACTCATAAACATGCCTCGCAGGCATAAAACAGCAGGGAATTAGCATGTGAGGCTGATAAATATGCATGTAAATAAGTTCCCAAAGGAATAACATGGGTTTGATTGATAGGTTTAGAATTGGAACATATGTAAACCCCTTTATTCCTCATTCTGGTGTAGCTAAGTAAAGATGCATTTTACTTGTTAAAAAGTTTCAATAACTTTGTAAATCTTTACTCCACATCTGTGGTTGTATGACTGTCACTTCTAAGATGAATTGAACTGTCTATAGAGAAGATGGCCTCTTCCTGGAGCACAAATGCAAAATGCAGAGCCATCTTTGTAGGATGATTGTTTCACATGAATGAATGGACAAGCATTTATGATATTGTGTATTGCTATATGTGAATTATTCAATTTTCCTCCAAATTTATATTCTCTATAAAGTGGGGAAATTTCCTTTCTGACTCCACTGGTGAAAGTGCTGTACAAACATTTTCTAAAAAGGTTTTTAACAGCAGTATAGTTGCATCAACTAATTCTTATATACAAGCAGTACACAGATTAACAGTAACTATGGATTTGAGCAGTGTAATGTTTGTGTGTATGCCATAGCTCATATAGTTGGGTTTAAGCTTTTGAAATCTGTCATTTATCCATGCTTAGGTCCTTCTAGATTACATTTTACTATTTAAACTGCATCATATTCCCTCTTTGGTAGAAGTTTACTAAAGGCCCAGACACTGACTTTTTCCATTAGCAGTGTTGCTAGAGTTTTATTACCCAAGGACTCAGCTTCATCTCCACTCCTGGAAAAGTTCATTAAAAGTTGCTGATGAACTCAGAAATAACTACTGCGTTCTTCCTTTTCTTTCATGGATAAAACCACCTTGTTATGAAATATTTTCTCAACGAATTGCCAGAGAAAGACTGTCTTCTACAGCAGAATGCACTTCAGTATCAAAAGCATTCAGACTGTTGTCAAACCCATCTTCCTTGGTACCAACATCCTCGGTACCAACTCCACCTCCTCTGATAAGAACATCCTTGGTCTCAGGATTACTATCCTCTTCAACATGAACAGATTATAGGGCTGCTTCACTCCTGAACATGGCATTGACAGCTTTGACATATGAAGTTCTCTTGCCTACAAACAATCCTTATTGGAGGCCCTTAAGAATAAAATAGGGCATAAGCACTCAGCTTAAGACTTAAAAGAAAAGAAGAAGATAAGGAAAAGGAGAAACAGAAATCCATTTCAGTCTCAATATTACTACCTCCTATTCAGCTCACAGATTGCCAAACTGATGTCAAACATTTCAGGATTGAGACACTATTAGAACAGCACAATAAGCCCCAAGTACAGATGGATCCATGATGCTGAACTTTGAATGAATCACTCAAGAAGAATTGGCACACTCTTACTTGATCATCCAACAAGGTGCTTTTCAGTAGGCAAGATCTGATTGAAGAGCTCTCTGCTCTGTTACCGCCAACCAGAGAGAGCTCCCCCTGTTAATCTTATTTATACTCAGCTTCATTCACTGGCACTTCACCAGCATACTCCTTGTTCTACTGTTAGATGTCAGGCATCTGTAACTCCTTATATTTTCACCACACAAACTGGGTAACTACTCCATCATAAAATCCAGAATCCATTAAAAAGTGATACCTTTATTGGTCAACAAAACTGCAAAGCACATGGTGCAAACTTTCAAAGCTGTATTGGCTTCTTCATCAAACAAAAGATGTTAAAAAATAAAGAAAGAAAAAGTGATGGTGTTGAAGTCACAGGTCTACATGTTATCTCAGATGTTACTTGTGTTACTGTTCAGATGAGGAATCTCATGCAGGCAGAGGCCACTTCTACTTCCTGGCCATGTGGTGTGCTGAGACAAAGGACAGTAAAATATAACTTCTTCTGTAGCAGCAAGGCAACCTCTCCTGGGATCCAGCATGACTCTAACCCTTTGTGAAGCCAGGGCTCCTTTGTGTAGGCAGAGATCATTGGATTTTTCAAGAAGTCTCTGCACTGCTACATCTGCTAAGTAGCTGGGGGGAAAACCTGCAGCTGCTGTATAGGTAAAACATAGCCAATTTTAGTACAAAAGAGAAGTTTTACCTTTGTTGGAGGTAGAAACCTCAGAAAGTTTAGTCTCAGTCCACATTTCCCACTTGTTTAGGAGTTCCTGCTGCAGCAAAATGAGGTATCTTCAAATCTAGGAAGCACATTCATGGGTAGCCATGTTGGCCATGTAGCAAAACAAAATCCAGAATCCACAAAAAAGTGAAAGCAATGTATTCTGCAATAAACTGCAAAACACATGATGCACATGACACTTGATTTCAGTAAGGCCTTTGACAAGGTTCCCCATGACATTCTTGCAAACAAGCTTGTAAAATGTGGGCTAGACAAGTTAACTGCTCAATGGATTTGTAATTGGTTGACCGGCCGAACCCAAAGGGTGCTCAGCAGTGGCTCCTCTTCGTCTTGGAAAGATGTGACCAGTGGGGTGCCACAAGGTTCTGTCCTGGGCCCAGTGCTATTCAACATCTTTATCTATGACTTGGATGAGGGAATTAGGGGCATACTTATCAAATTTGCAGATGACACCAAATTAGGAGGAGTAGCTAATACCCTAGAGGACAGGATCAAAACTCAGAATGACCTGGAGAGCTGGGCCAAAGCTAACAAAATGAAATTCAACACATAGAAATGTAAAGTACTGCACTTAGGGCGGAAAAATGAGATGCACAGATATAGGATGGGAGAGACGTGGCTGAACGAGACTATGTGCGAAAGGGATCTAGGAGTCCTAGGAGACCACAAGTTGAACATGAGTCAACAGTGTGATGCGGCAGCTAAAAAGGCCAATGTGATTTTGGGCTGTATCAATAGAAGTATAGTATCTAGATCAAGGGAAGTAATAGTGCCGCTCTATTCTGCCTTGGTCAGACCTCACCTAGAATACTGTGTCCAGTTCTGGGCACCACAATTCAAAAAGGATATTGACAAATTGGAGCATGTCCAGAGAAGGGCAACTAAAATGGTGAAAGGTCTGGAAACGATGCCTTATGAGGAGAGACTTAGGGAGCTGGGTATGTTTAGCCTGGAAAAAAGACGGTTAAGAGGCGATATGATAACCCTGTTTAAGTATTTGAAGGGGTGTCACATTAAGGATGGAGCAGGCTTGTTTTCTGCTGCTCCAGAGACTGGAACACGGAGCAATGGATGCAAGCTCCAGAAACAGAGATTCCACCTCAACACTAGGAGGAACTTTTTGACAGTAAGAGCTGTTCGGCAGTGGAACACACTCCCTCGGAGCGTGGTGGGGTCTCCTTCCTTGGAGGTCTTTAAACAGAGGCTGGATTGCCATCTGTCGGGATGCTTTGATCGTGATTTCCTGCATGGCAGGGGGTTGGACTGCATGGCCCTCGTGGTCTCCTCCAACTCTACAATTCTATGATTCTAAGTTTTCAAAGATCTACTGAATAATTTTGCCGTATTTACTGCCTCCTAGACTACTACAATTGCTTGTTTTCAATTGATTGTTTTATCTCCAGTCTACAGCTTCATTTTCCTCCATTGCATTACAGCATCCTGTCCTGTTGACATCTTCAGGCTGTGACTTTGCCTTTGGTACCATGTCAACCAAAGGCAAAGGCATGGCCAGAAGATGTCAACAGGAGACTTCGACATTGTGTTAACCTCACCATTACACTACCTTTCCACGGTGGTGAGATTGCATAGAGAAAGTGTCTACACTGATGGGAGCAGCGCTGCTAGTAGGATCTCCCATGTCAATTAGGCTTTTGCTGAAGACCCAGAGCAAATGTGCCAAACAGCTACGTAGCAGCAGCAGTAGTGACTCTGTTGGGGGATCTCTGGTTGACTGACCAAACCCAAAGGGTGATCACCAATGGCTCCTCTTCATCCTGGATTGAAGTGAATAGTGGGGTGCCACAGGGTTCTGTCCTGGACCTAGTGCTATTCATCATCTTTATCAGTGACTTTGATGAGGGAATAGAGGGTAGGCCTATCAAGTTTGCAGATGACATCAAATTAGGATGGGTAACTAATACCCCAGAGGACAGGATCCGAATCCAAAATGACCTCAACCGATTAGAAAGCTGGGACAAAACTAACAAAATGAATTTCAACAGGGAGAGATGTAGGATACTACACTTGGGCAGTAAAAATGAAATGCACAGATATAGGATGGGGACATCTGGCTTGATGGTAGTACATGCGAAAGGGATCTAGGAGTCATAGTGGACCACAAACTGAACATGAGTCAGCAGTGTGATGCAGCAGCTAAAAAAGCCAATGTGATTCTAGGCTGCATCAATAGGAGTATGGTATCTAGACCAAGGGAAGTCAGTGCCACTCTATTTTGCTTTAGTCAGACCTCACCTGGAATACTGTGTCCAGTTCTGGGCTTCACAATTCAGAAAGGATGTTGAGAAGCTGGAACATGTCCAGAAGAGGGCAACCAGGATGGTGGGAGGTCTGGAAGCCATGCCCTATGAGGAGTGGCTTAGGCAGTTGGGTATGTTTAACCTGGAGAAGAGAAGGTTGAGAGGTGACATGATAGCCATGTTTAAATATTTGAAGGGATGTCATACTGAGGATGGAGCAGGCTTGTTTTCTGCAGCTGCAGAGACTAGGACACAGAGCAATGGGTTTAAACTACAGGAAAGAGATTCCACCTAAACATTAGGAGGAACTTCCTGACAGTAAGAGTTGCTTGGAAGTGGAATAGACTGCCACGTAATGTGGTGGAGTTTCCTTCTTTGGAGATTTTTAAACAGAGGCTGGATGGCCATCTGCCGGGAATGATTTGATTGTATATTCCTGCATGGCAGGGGGTTGGACTGGATGGCCTTTGTGGTCTCTTCCAACTCTATGATTCTATGTTTCTCAGAGACAACAGCAGTGGCAGCATAGCTAACATGTTAGTATGGTGCAGATTATTTTGTTTTATTCTGCATTATGTGTATGGGCATGGGTTTTTTTCCCCCTTCTATTGTATTATAGTATTGTATTTTAGTATTTTATATTATTGGAATAGTTATAATTGTTTTATTCTGTAACCTTCTGTAAAGCACCGTGTACATGGATGGTGCCATATAAGTAAACAATTATTATTATTATTATCATGGTAAAACCCTTTTGAATGTCTTACCAGGAAAACTCCATAATGAGATAGTCCAAAATGAAACTAGAGATGGTGCCAGGAGATGAAACTCCTAGGTCAGAAGGCGCTCAATGAGTTACTGGAATAGAGCAGAGAATGACTATGAGTAGTGTTGTGGCTAATGGTGCAACTGAACTGAAACCAAGAGGACATTCAGCTCTTGACATGCTCAGAGGTAAAAGGAAAGTCCAAAGCTGCACAACACATATTACAGAAACACAGAATGGGAT
Source organism: Gambelia wislizenii (assembly GCA_030847615.1). Taxonomy (NCBI): domain Eukaryota; kingdom Metazoa; phylum Chordata; class Lepidosauria; order Squamata; family Crotaphytidae; genus Gambelia; species Gambelia wislizenii. The sequence continues at coordinate 103,564,842 of JAUMIR010000006.1, forward strand.
AAACATGAACCAATGGAAGCTAGACGTAGTAAAAAAAGAAATGAAATGTGTAAACATTGCAATACTTGGGGTGAGCAAGGTAAAGTGGACAGGAATGAGACATTTTGGATCAGATAAGTACATAGTGTTTTACTTGAGAAATAATCTAAGAGGAAATAGGATGACATTTATAGTGAGAAGATGACATGTAGCAAAAGCAGACAAAGGATACATTACAGATAGTCAGATGGATGGCCATCTGTCGGGAATGATTTGATTGTGTATTCCAGAACGGAAGGCGGTTGGATGGCCCTTGTTGTCTCTTCCAACTCTATGATTCTATGATTCTATGACAATGTCTGACAGAATAATATCAATGATATAAAGAAAAACCCATCAATATAACCATAATCCAAGTTTATGCTCCAACTACAGAGGCAGAAGAAGAAATCAAAAGATTCCGTGCTGGAGTCCAGGAGGAAATTGATCACACACCACAACTGGATTTAATTGTTAATCAGAAATGATTGGAATGCAAAAGTAGGAACAGAGCAGAATCAGATTGTAGGAAAATTTGGCCTAGGATCAAGAAGTGAGACAGTAGAGTGACTGATGAAATTTTCTGAAGCCAACAGGCTGTTCATCGCGGGGGGAAATTCTTTAACCCAGTAGGCTATTGTATAGAGGGACATCATCAGATGGTCAATATAGAAATCAAATAGACTACATTATTGAAAGCAGAAAATAGAGAAGTTCCATTCTCTCTACAAAAACAAGACCAGGAGCAGATTATGGCACAGATCATGAACTACTAATATCAAAAATCAGTGTGAAGAACTCTAAAGCAAACATTGTGCCAAAATACAATCTGAAGAATATCCTTGTAGAATTTAAAGATAGTGTAAAAAAACAGATTTGCACTGTTAAACCTAATTGACCAGGAGCCAGAAGAACTCTGCACTGAAGCCAGGAACATCGTTAGGAAGAAAGCAAAAAGACCATCTCTGCAGCCACAAAGAAAGAGAAGCCTACATGTAAGTGAAGTCAAAGGCTTTCACGGTCGATATCCATAGGTTTTCCGTGGGTTTTTTCCAGACTTTGAGGCCATGTTCTGGAAGAGTTTATTTCTGACGTTTCGCCTGCATCTGTGGCTGGCATCTTCAGAGAATGGTTGGGTAGGAGTGTGTATGTGGGGGTTATATACTGTGAGCCCCTGTTGGAGAGGATATGTAAATTTGTGTATTTGAATATGCAAGGAAGATTAGTGTCTGTTTCTAGTTTCTGGTTCTAGAAACTAGTGGTTTCTAGTTGGCAAGAGTATCAGGCAAGGCTGCATTTTATTGCCTTATCTCTTTGACTTGTATGCTGAACATACCATACATAAAGCAGGATTAGATTTAGATGAAGGTGGTGTGAGATTTGGAGGAATGAATATCAACAATTTAAGATATGCAGATAACACCATACTACTAGCAGAAAATAGCAAAGACTTGGAACAATTACTGTACTTGGAAAGGCAGCTATGAAGGAACTAGACAAGATCCTGAAGTGTCAAGATAGATCATTGAATGCTAAAGTTAGGACTGTCCATGCCATCGTATTTCCAATTTCTATGTATGGTTGTGAAAACTGGACAGTGAAGAAAGCTGATAGGAAGAAAATCAACTCATTTGAAATGTGGTGCTGGAAAACAACTCTATGGATTCTTTCTGTGTTGTTGTTTCTCTTCAAGACTTGTTTGCCGTGAGTTCTCAAATAAGGCTGCAGCCTTGTGGATAGTGTGTCTCCGTGCCTCCCGATGTGAGGCCAGGGCGGACCATTGTTGGTGATCAATTTGGCCGAGCCTGAGATGTTTCAGGGAGTCCTTGTATCAGCACCCCTCTTACACTGACCTGTGGCGAGTTCACCGTAGAGTACTATTTTTGGGAGGCGATGGTCCTCCATCCTAGAAACGTGCCCTGCCCAGTGCAGTTGTGTTCTCAATATCATGGCCTCAATGCTGGTTATCTCTGTTTGCTCAAGGACAGCAACATTCGTCACATAGTCAGTCCATAACAACAACAACAATAAAAACATTTTGTTCTATGCAGTCATGATCTTTAAAAAAACAAACAAACCACAATGGGGGAGGTGATCAAGATCAGGATTGCAGTACTAGGGGTGAGATTAATTATTTTCTCCTATGCACAGTGGCAGCACTAGGGGGGCCCAGAGAGGCCAACCAGGTGATACTGTTGGAGGAAGAGGGGAGACACTGGCCTTAATAATTCCACAGCCTCTGCTGTGTCTTGACCAAAATAATCTCTTAGAAGCCAAAATCTTCAGAGATGGAAAAATTTTGTCAGGACTGTGTCATCAGACAAAACAATTTCAAAATTATCCCCTTTGCTGGATTTCTCCCATAAGTGTTATTTGAAGTTAAGTGTTACATCAACAAATACCTATTGTGAACCTTTGGTTCAACTTACATGCTTAACAGGGCCCATGTTAGTTCACTGCATTTAAATACATGATCTTAGCTGAGCACATGGAAGCACCATTTATAGAAACTGGTATCTCAATGTGTGGCCTGTACAACTAGACACTGCAATTTGCATTATCAGGATGACCACCTTTAAAGCTGCCACAATTCAATAAATTGCAGTAGTTATGTTCTACATGGAGGCACCATTTCATACAACTGATACTTCCTCACACCCACTAGAATACAAAGTCAACTGCATCCCTATGTTGTCTTGCAAATGATCACACAGAAGCTTCTGAACTGAATCTTGAGGGCTTCTAAAAATATCTATATTTGTAATGCCATTCCTACAAATTGCTTATTCGTGTGTGTGTGTGTGTGTGCGCATGCGTGCATGCATGCGTGCGCATGTGTGTGCAAGAGAGAGAGAGAAAGTGTTTGGAAAACACTTTCCAAACACTTCCTGCTGGATCACACTCCCTCGGAGCGTGGTGGGGTCTCCGTCTTTGGAGGTCTTTAAACAGAGGCTGGATGGCCATCTGTCAGGGATGCTTTGATCGTGATTTCCTGCGTGGCAGGGGGTTGGACTGGATGGCCCTCGTGGTCTCTTCCAACTCTACAATTCTATGATTCTATAATGGTTTCAAGAACAAACCAAGCCTGAAGTCTCCCTAGAAGCCAAGATGACTAAACTGAGACTGTCATACTTTGGACATATGATGAGAAGATAAGACTTACTAGAAAGGACAATAATGCTTGCTAAGGTAGAAGGCAGTGGGAAAAGAGGAAGACCACATTCCAGATGGATAGACTCAATTAAGGAAGCCACAGCCGAGTTTGTAAGACCCAAGTAAGGCTGTTGAGTATAGGATGACTTGAAGGTCTCTGATTCATAGGGTTGCCATAAGTCAAAGTCAACTTGATGCCCATTAACAACAACCAGCATGTCAGCCTATACTCGACATGTGCCATGACAGAATTCTTCTTTCAGATACCAGTTATGACTTACTCTTTGTCCCCATCCTCTTCTTCACATCTGGCTTTATCCTGAACTCATGTGGTCAATTACATTGCCTTGTTATCACCATCAGAAAACCTTCATCTGCTGAACAAATATAGTGAAAGTTGAATTTGGTAAATTAAAGGCTTAGTTCCCACTGGTGTCAAACGCTGTATTTTAGAGTTGATGCACAGAATGATTCACAGTCATGGTACTTCTGTTGCACAATCATGGGTGAAACTGTCATTAATTCTACTGTACTTCAGAGCATATAGAGAAACTCTGTCATGTTCAAGAGGAGGATTCTTTTTTAAATATTTAGCCTTGAACTCAATAGTAGTGGAAGCTTCTCAGATCAAGGATGGGATGAAAACTTAGTTCACTTCAATTGGCAAAGCAGGGCTGGATATATTAGGTCGCCTGTTCCTTTGCAGCCAAATACCAGGACTAAATGGCAGATTTCTAGGAATTCTTTAAAAAGATACTTGCCTACCCAAAGGCCCCAAGAATGTTGCTAAACTTTTCCAAAAGAGACTCACTGCTGACAGGCCAGCAAATAAAAGTGGTTAAGCATGTAGTTGATGGTACTTCTGTAGGTATGGCTGTATCCATCTCTGTTAAGCATTATGTTTGGCTATGCCCTACAGGGCTTACTGAAGACTAGAATAAAAATAGAGGAACTCCCCTTTGATGGTTAGGGTCTCTTTATTGTCAAGGCAGATGAGGCTATGGACCACTTCTTTAAGGCAAGATTAGCTGATGAGAAGATGGGTTTTGAACTATAATCCCAACCTTCACAGTCTCAGAGACCACAATGGAAATGATCTTCTAGCTCCTATCTTAAGATCTTCCTTTTCCTTCTTGACTACTTTATACCAATTAAAAGATGAATGTCACCAACCCAAGGCTAATAATTGCACCTCCTCACAGCCTGGTACTTTTTTTTCTTTATTTTGGCAAAGAGATTGGTGGTGATTTAAGAGGTGGGGGTCCTTGCCTGAAGCAAAAGGAAAATTAATGTGACAACACAATAACTCACATGCCACAGTATTAGAAAGGGAATATGGGATGTAGTTACTTCTTTCATATAAGCAGTGATGGCTGTGGTGGTCTGCTAATGTAGTTTGTATAATTGTGCTTACCCATAATCTGCAAATAGATATTAATGAAAAGGATACTTCTAAAAATGAACAATGCAATAACCACAGTCTGTTCTTACGCATGCAGGTTTGAACTGTTATCTCTTTAGAAATCATGTGTTGCCTTTCTCCTACTACTCTCTCATTATACATATTCCACCTTCCTCTGTTGTTCGTTTAAAGGGACTGGGAGAGTGAATGTGAACATTTTCTTTATGCCTAATTCCTCACATTTCCACTTACTTTAGGTAAATTGAGGAAGGGTACCCAGAATTTAGTCTATGTCCTGAAGGAACTCTTCTTCCAAGTATAAGAGCCTTCAGCTTTCAAAATGCATAATTTGTACAACACTACCAAAAGAACTGAGTTCCAATTAATAGAGCATGTGGTGGATTCTCAACTCCAAGGATTCCTGGACACAGTGGGTTATAGTCTATTTTCAGGCTTAGTTATGGGATGGAAACAGCTTTGGTTGCCTTGATGGATGACCTGTGCCAGAAAGTGCAGGGGGAGTGTGTCCCTGTTGGTTCTGGTGGACTTCTCAGAGACTTTCAACCATATTATTGATCATAATATTCTTCTGGGTTGCCTCACTGGGCTTGGGCTTGGAGGCACTGTTCTACACTGGCTCTATTCTTTACTGGATGGGTACTCTCAGAAGGGTGGTGCTGGGGAGACCTCAGGCTGCTTTGGTAGGAACAAGGGTGGCTACTCCTAGACTTTGGAACTCTCTCCCTAGAAAGTGAAAACAATTTTATGCTGTCAGGCTTTTAGAAACTAACTGGGGTGGGCGTTTAATTCTGTGTGGTGCTATTTTTAAGGTTTGTATGTTGTCTTTAATAAATTTTACTGTTTTCAATGTTTAATGCTTTTAACTTCATAAATTGTTTTTAAATAACTTATATCGATACTTTTATAGAAGGTTGTGCATAGTTTTAATCTGTGTTGCTTTAAATATACTGTTAGGCACTCATTATTGAGAGAAGGGCAGGCTATAAATGAATAAAATCATTTGGCACAGTGGTTAAATGCCTGTACTACAACCACAACATTGTGAGTTCCATCCTACAGGGCCCCAAGTTTCACTCAGCCTTCCATCCTTTCTTAGGTCAATAAAATGAGCTTGCAGGGCAATTAACTAACACACATTGTGAACCACTTAGAGAGTGCCTAGCGCACTATAAAATAGTGTAGATCTGTAAACACTATTGCTAAACAATTTGTAAACTGCTCTGAGAGCCTTTGTGGCTGAAGAGCGGGGTATAAATACTCTCAATAAATAAATAAATAAATAAATAAATACCATTGTCATTGTTATTATCACTGTCGTCATCAACAATAGAGTCTTGTGTTTAACACTTGCCTAGTTATCAATGGTGACCAGCAATTACATGTAAGCAAGTCTGTCTCAAGCGAGTGAGTGAGGTGACAGAGGGTGGACATATCTCCCAACCCTCCTCTGCTACTTATCTCTGGTGGAAGGAAAGTTTCTATAGCCAGCATGGAAATGTAACATAATAGTGGAGAGGGAAGATTTCTTTTCCCTCTTCCACCTAGTAGACAATAAATTTAGGATCTTTCCAAGACATAGTAGCCTATATTTCCATGTTACCCAAGAGACTTACCTGTATTTTGTGGCCAGAATGGAAATTTGGGCTACTGTATTCTTAGCAGCCGAATTTAAAATTATGCAGGCAAATAACTTGTGCAGTCTCATTTACAACATTAGGTTAATGCAGAAAAATGCTTCTCATTCTTTCTTGCAACACTTTGAAAAAATTAAATCTCATTATTTGAAATTAAAATAAAAATTTCAGAATTTATTGTTTTTGAAATTTTTGATTGGTATATGCCACATTTGCCATCTATCCAGAGTAGGAAACTTCATTGTGTCTCTGGTTTTTGTTATAATCATTGGCTAGTTGATTTATGTCACTTTTTTGTATATAAAAACATTGGTTTGCACACATTTTGTGTGTGAAAATGCATGTCTCAAAATTCTACACCCACCCTTCTAAAATAATTTTGATTTACTGACTGATTGTTGTAACTTACTTTACACTAAATAGATAATTCGCAATTTTTATCTCTCAAAGTGTTCCCAGTTGGATTTCTCTTGCACTGGAAAGTCAGAGGTCTGACATTACTGTACAAAGTTAAGTGCTTAGGGTTAATGAACAGCATTAAATTTTATGAAGTCATGTCCACTACATGTTAGAAGAATTTAAGGGAAATTTCTAATACTTACAGATTAACACTGGCATTAAAGAATGTCACTGAGAGCTCAGTTCTCTTAATAAATTTCAGTTTGATGGCATATAGACATGGCATGTTTATGTTAAATACTTTTATTCCGGAAGGTTTTTGTTTTAAAAAAGTAATTCACTATTCAAATGTTTAGTTACCCTGTAAAATGTTTATCTAGCACATGAGACAGACACACCTATACTATGCTGAGCCTTATGTCCTTACACAGGACACTTTATAGCTGGTTACTGGCAAGACGTGATTTCCATTTTACCTTTCTGTATTTACATCTTCTGAATTGGAACAGCAGAAGGATCTCTGCTTACCCTGAATTTTCAAAGTTGTCTTTTCAAAAATGTTATGAGATTTTGCTGGCCAAATTGCTAAAACTATATTATTTGACATAAATCAATCACATTACTTTATATATGGATTGCTATACAGAATCATTTCATTAGAAAAGACTCAGTGGACCTTTTATATAGAGAGAGCATCCCATATTTGAAGCATCCTGTCAGGTACTGCCTTCTTCAGACTCAAAAACCAGCAGCTTCAGAGTTAAACAGTGAGATGTACAGTAATGGTACAGCAGTCTAATGAGTTACACTACAACGTTCATTGGTAATCTTAGTGAACATTTCCCACATGCCTACACCATTTTGCTGGGATGCAGTGCTACAGTGGGGGGCGGGGGAGATACTTAAACTGGTTCATATAAAAAAACTGGTCACAGGGGAAAAAACACTATTGTACTTCTCAACTATAAATTGAGAAATATTATTTTTAAAAAATTACCTTGAAAACTTGGGCTGACTTATCCATGGGTTATTGCCAGTTTCCATAGGTCTCGAGGCCAGCTCAGGGGGAAGGAAGCAGGAAGCTGAGGCTACCAAAAAAGGCCCTAGATACTGCTTCTGTGCACCTCAAGCTGGAGAGGTTTACTGGGTTGCTTTTCAACAATCCACTTCATTGGACCCCCCTCCCCAGCAGCCCAGGCTCCCCAGAGGTCCTTGAAAAATCATCTACAGTGATTGCCCCAGATTGGGCCTCCAGTGGGAGGGGGTTGTGGGAGCTTATTGTCAAAAGCTACCCAGCAAATTCCTCCTGGATTGAGGAATGCAGAGGTTGGCATACCCAGCTGGGGGAGAAGGAAGAAACAGGCTGCTTGAAAAGGCCTAGAGATAATCGCTATAAAGAGTACTGTATATTCTGGTGTATAAGACGACTTTTGAGCACTCAAAAATACCCTCCAAAATTGAGGGTCGTCTTATACGCCAGATATACTTTGCTTCACCCGCCTACCAATCTCCTGCCTCTTCGCAACCTTCGCAAATGGAGTGAAGAGGCAGGAGATGGGGCAGGGGGGTGAGGCAAAGTGTTTAGCAGTTCATTCTCCCCCCTCCTCTGCCTTCTCTCCCTTTGGGGAGCAACTGAAGACAGAGGAGGGGGGTGAATGTTGCGGTTTGCCGTGGCAGCCGCTCGATCACCTGTGTGTTCAGCGGCCGAGGCAAACCGGGCATTTTTGCCCCTTTCCCCCACCTTCCTTGCATCCAGTTTTGCTCCAGAGTCCGATCCCGGGGATCGAGGGGCGACGCGTTCCTGTTCCAGTGGATGGGACCATTCCTCTAACTTTTCCCTCTGTTTCCACTTCTTATGAGGGTGATCGCCAAGCTCCGTCAGGACCGAGCGGACACAATACTGATCACTCCATGGTGGCCTCGACAGCAGTGGTTCGCACCGCTACTCCACCTGTCCGGTCAGCGATTCGTCCAATTACTGTACTGTCCTGACCTCACAATTCAGGATGGCAAGGTCAGACATCCCGACCTCAAGACACTCTGCTTGACAGCTTGGAGTTTACGTCTGTGACTCCTCACCCATCCAGGACCGTCCCTCCTGTTGTTTTACCACCAGACGTCCAGGCCATTGTAGATGTGGCTAGAAAGCCATCTACCCGCAAATCCTACCTATACAAATGGAATTGTTTTGGAAGCATTCCTGAGCGTGGCCCGAACATGGACTCTTGTTCTGTGTCACTTGTCCTCCAGTTTCTTCTTCACCTGTCAGAAGCGGGGCTCTCAGTATTATCCCTCAGCAATCTTAGTCAAATTCCAAGCTCGGGGTCCACCGTCTCCGTTCCAGGATCCAACAATCAAAAAGTTCCTGAAGGGGTATGTCAACCTTCATTCCCCGGTGCTCGAACCCACCCCGGCTTGGAGCCTTGAACTCATATTTTCCCAGCTGGTGAGACAACCCTTCGAGCCCATGGCTACAGCTGACCTTCGTTTGCTCTCTTGGAAGACTGCCTTCCTTATCGCCATCACCTCTGCTTGTCGGGCTGGAGAACTGTGTGCCTTACGGTCGGATCCACCGTACACAGCCTTCCATAAGCACAAGGTGGTGCTCAGACCAGACATTTCTTTTCTGCCAAATGTGGTTTCCAGTTTCCACCTCAACCACCTATTCCAAAATATCCAGTATACATCTTGTGTTGCAAAGACTCTTAAACGTGTCTTTGATAAAAAGCCTGAAAGAGGGGGCAGTTGTCTCTGCCCAAACCCCTGATAGCAGAGGAAAGAGAGTTGGAGTTTTTTCTAGAGAAACAAGGTTTAAGGATGCAGCTCTTGACTTGGTGAATGAGTTAGAATGTTTTCCTGTTTATTGCTGAAAGGCTTTTGGTTCGGATTTTCCGCCAATGGAAGGAGTTCGATTTACTCATTATCACAAAACCTCAGCCAGCAGAATAGACCATGTGGGGGCAGTGAAGGAAATGAAGGTGGAAAAGTGCATTATTGTGATCACTCCTTGGTCGGATCATGGGCTCTTGGCTGTAGAGTTCGGTATAGGTCAGGTTTACCCCAAAGGGAGACCTCTCTGGAGGTTACGCCCTAAATTTTTGGAAGATGTGGCATGTAAAGAGCGCATCGCCTCAGCACTAGCCCACAACCTAACTCTTGCTGACATGTACAAGGATGATTTGTGCAGGTGGTGGGAACGTGTGAAGCGCGCAGTCCAGGCCACTAGCTGGGCTTAGGAGACCAACGTTAATGGGAAACAGATTCAGGAGTATCATTTGGCCATTTATCATTTATCATTTTTTGAAGTGTCATTATCGATTGAACCAAGGTGTTCCTTTTTCAGGACAAGAGCTTAACTGGGCGAAGGGAGTGATAGCAAGATTTTGCCAAAAGCAAAGACAAAACAGAAAGAGGAGTAAACATTTCAGGACTCAAGGTGGTGTGATCGATGTGGATGAGTGGGCAGGCTCCCAGAGTCCAAAGGCTCCTATCGAATTAAATGGCTTGAGGCCTCTAAGTCAGACCCTATTGCATTTAGACCGAGTGAGATGCTGGATATCATGGAGGGATATTACAGGCAGTTATATGCTCGGAAGAACATAGATATAGAAGAGATTAAGGGTTTTTTCCAAGCTTTTTCAGAGGACCAGATGGGCACCCTCTATAAGGGTTTGAGTCCAGAGGACAGGAGGAGGTTGGTCTCTCCTACAGAAGAACAAGAAGTTCATGAGGTCATAGTTCAGGGGAAGGGTAAGTCGGCCCCTGGCCCAGATGGCCTCAGTTGGAATTTTTATAAAGTTTACAGGAAGTGGATTGTTCCCCCTTTAAGCACTTTGTTTAATTTTTTTGTGGGATAATAATGAGCTCCCTGAGATGTTTTATGAAGGGGTCCTGATTTTTTTTCCCTAAAGAAGGGCAACCCTATCCTCCCAAAAAAACTGGCACCCCATAGCTCTGACCAACATAGACTACCACATGTTGGCAAAAATACTGAACAATCGGCTGGCTAAGGTGGCTGATAAGATTGTGATGGAAGCACAGTCCAGTGCTGTGCCAGGTAGGACTATGGTAGACACTTTGTTTCGGGAAGTGTTCCGACTCAGCAAGGAGGGAGCTTGGACTGGTCAAATCCTACAGGTCGACCAGATGAAAGCTTTTGACAATGTAGATCATAGGTTCCTATGGGAAGCCCTCAAGTGGAAAGGAGTGCCAGAGAGATTTATTGCTTTAGTAAAATTGTTTTATAGGGATGCAGAGGTGGTTTTGCAAGTCAATGGTCATAGAGGAAAGAGAATTAATTTGTTGCCCATGCTGATGATGTGTCCCTCTTGGTTAAGGACAAGATGGAAGTTAGAAAGATTAAAGATGCTTTTGAGGCCTACAGTCGAGTTTCTGGTGCTCAACTTAACATGGAAAAGAGTTTTTTGATCAGGATTTTTGCTGCAGAGGACAAGATGGCAGCTATTCCTCTAAAGGACATATTTGAAGGAAAGGAAGGGTGGCAAGCAGAGCAAGAGGCAAAGATGGATAGGGTGAAGATCTTGGGGCTGAATTTTGCAGTAGCTCCTGAGGGATGGAAAGAAAATCGGTATCGCTGGTTGGAAAAAGTGAAGGAAAGGGTGGCCCTCTGGCAGAAATGGAAGCTGACCATTTACTAGAGAGCTGCTTTTGTAAATACCCACCTACTTCCGGTGGCAGCCAACTTGGCGGCTGTTTTCCCGCCTCCAGATTCAGTGATTAAAGAAGCCAATCGGGTTCTCTTCAAGTTCCTTTGGGGAATGGCCACGTTCCCCCTAGCAAGAGCAGTGGCTTATGGGCAGGTAGAACAAGGGGGCCTGGACTTCCCAGCCCTGGGACCTAAGTTCATCACCATCTTTTCTGCCTAAATTTTTGGGAAAGTCTCTCTGTTGCAAAAGGGTCAGATTCAACCTCAGGCTTGGCTAGTTTTGTTTGGTGAGTGCTGGATGGGGACTAGATGGGGAAAGACGTGGTGGGAGGAAGGCTCATTAAATTTTAGGTTTTCTTTGCCTGAAAAATTGAAAGCACCAGATTTTTTGAGAGACTTTGTTTTTTACCTAAAGAAATATAGAATCCATGCTGAGGAGTTGAAGGGTGAAGACAGGCCAGGTCAGAGCATCAAGAGAGGTTTGTACAGAAAAATAGTGGAGGAGATTTATGTTAACCTGTGTTTGCAAAAACATCAGGCCAAACCAGATTTGTCAGACTACCTAAAACACCAGACTAGCCCGACTGAGTATTTCATGGACAAAAGGGTCCTCAAAAAGTTGTGGGACTTGAGGTGGAGGCTCTACCATCAGGTTCTTAATCTGAGGGGAAGGAGACCGTGGACCGCAGAGGATGAGCAGACTTGTCCTCGTCTGAAATCTAAAAAGGCTGAGATTTTGAGTGGTGTGCCACAAAAGGAGACGATCAGACATTTTGTCCAGGACTGCCCGAGTGCCCGGGAAACATGGGAGGAGGTGGCCCGGGTCCTGAATTGGCCAGATTTGGCACAACATGCTTGGGAGACAATACTTTCGGGGACTGAACCTCCAGAGGGTGTCAGGGGACCCAGAAAGTCAGTGGGCCAAAAGAGGAAGAGGAAGGAGCCTGGTTCCATGGCTGAGAGTTTTTGGAAAGTGCCCTGGTCCACGGTGTGCCTGGTCAACCTCTATGTGATGTTAGGGTTATTTTTCCAAAGACAAAGGGAGCTGAAAAGTCAAAATCTGCAGGATTTAAAAGGCACTGCTTATTATGTGAAGAACGTAATTGAAAATTTAGCTCTGAGTGAAAAAGAGAAATTGCCAAACCATCATTGGAAAAAGTTTTGGCCGTGGCTTAGTGAGGCACCCCCAGCAATAACTTAAAAGGATATTTTAAATAAATAAATATTTTATTATTATTATTGTATTTTTGTATACTTTTGTATTATTTTTAATTAATATTTTAATTAATATTTTATTATTATTTTTTCTTTTCCAAATAAGTATAATTGTATTGTGTAAATATAATGTGATTATAGTGCGTTTAGATTAAGAGGAAAAATGTATTAGTGTTAGGATAGATAGTTTTATTTTTGTATTAGTAAGAAAAGAGGAAAACAATATTATTTTTGTGTTATTGTTATGGCCTTTTGCGATTGGGTGTATTTTTCTGTAGAATCGTCTTATTCCAATAAAAAATTCCTAACCCCTTAAAATTCCCGGATCGGTACCCACGGTTTGAATTACCTGCAGTTGGAAATCCTCCCCGCTCAACTGTTCCCTGCACGTGAGCAAGCTGGTGGTCAACCCATGCCTTCATGTGCCATGACAGAGCCATGCTGGCAGGGGCCAGGAAGGATCCAGCAGCCATGGTGATGTGGAACAGCCGTGGTGAGGGAAAGAGTGGGAGGCTGGCCCCTCTGAGCAGATGGAAGAGTTCTTCCCTTTCCTCCATCCAGAAAGGCACGGTAAGGCCGGCCGCACCTCTCTGGGCAGACAGAAGAGTTTGCCCTTTTCCTCCTCCTGGAAAGGCACATCAAGGCCAGCCATGCATCTCTGGCCAGACAGAAGAGTTCACCTCCTTTCTCCATCCAGAAAGGCATGGTAAGGCCAGCTGCACCTCTATGGCCAGACGGAAGAGTTCCCCTCTTTCCTTTGCCCAAAAACACACAGCAAGGCCAACTGCGTCTCTCTGGGCAGACCCATCAGTGGGGAGAAGAGGCATAGAGTCTCTGGGTAGTTTTTTCTTCAATCTTTTTTTTCAATCTTTATGCTAAAATAGCTGAAAAAATTCTATAGTTGTTTAAAATGGATATTGGTCTATAATTTTACAGTTCCCTCAATTCTTGTCCTTCTTTAGAATAAAGTTACCGTATATTCCAGCGTATAAGACAACTGGGTGCATAAGACGACCCCCCCCATTTTAAAGTTAAAATATAGACTTTGCCCCCCCCCCCGGTCCAGCCAGGCATCTGGCTGGAAAGCCTGCCCCCCACCAGCCAGCCAGCTCAGTGGCTGTAGATGATGGAATAGTCTGTGAAATTAAAGGACTGAGAACAGCTTAAAAAGCATGGGGTACTTTGAAAAATCTCTGTGGCATTCGGTCTTTGGAAAGTAAGGTTTCATTAATAATGAAGTTGGTTAATATGAAGGTATCAAATCCCAAATTTTTGAATGAGCACATGAATGATTTTAGGAGACATTGGGAGACTTGCAAACTCCGGGAGAGGAAATCCCCAAAACTATGCAAATGGAAATCTTCCTGGCAAGTTTACCAAAATACAATCCCTAAATGGAGGGCAATTAACACTTCAAAGGCAAAGCAGTCATTCTCACAGCAGGGGGAAAGATCTGCTGGGAAACTGCCCAGGGAATTTACCACTTCAAAGACAAGGCAGTCATTCTCACAGCAGAGGAAAAGCTCTGCTGGGCAACCCCCCACTTTTGAGGAGATTTTCAAGTGTTAAAAAGCAATCTTATAGGCAGGAATATACAGTACATTGGCACTATTCCATGAATCTGGCAATTTACCCATTAAAAAAATCCATCATCATCATCATTATTATTATTATCATTATTTCTAACCTGCTTTTCCCCCCCGATTTGGAATTCAAAGTGGCATACAATAAAAAGGCATTGTTAAAATCAGCAAATTACAAAAATTAAAACACACTTCAACAACAAAAAATTAAAAACAGCCAAAAATTTAAAAACACACACATATACGTATACACATACATATACCCCAGCTCATCCATTAAGAAAGATTGGCAGAGGCCTGCCGAAACAGGAAAGTTTTTACTTGGCTCTGGAAGGATGGTAGGGAGGGTGCCAATCTGACCTCTCTGGGCAGTGTTCCAGAGCCTGGGGGCAGCCACTGAGAAGGCCCTCTCCTGAGTTCCCACCAGATGTACCTGTGAGGATGGTAGGACAGAGAGAAGGGCCTCCCCAGCAGATCAAAGAGCCCAGGCTGGTTCATAAGGGAGCACATGGTCCTTCAAATAACCTGGACCTGAACCTTGTAGGGCTTTAAAGTTCATAACCAGCACTTTGAATTGTGCCCAGAAACAGTCTGGCAGCCAGTGGAGCTTCTGTAATAAGGCCTTCTATGATCCCTGTAGCCAGCTTGGTTAGCAATCTGGCTGCAGTTCTTTGAACCAGTTGACATTTCTGAACACTCTTCAAAGGCAGCCCCACGTAGAGTGTGTTACAGTAATCCAACCAGGATGTAACTAAGCCAGGTGTCACTGTGGCCAGATCTGATGTCTCAAAGAATGGGAGCAGCTGGTGCATAAGCTTTAACTGTGCAAATGCACTCCTAGCTACTGCTGAGACCTGGGCTTCCAGGCTCAGAGTTGAATATAGGAGCACCTCCAGGCTGTGAACCTGTGTCTTCAGGGGGAGTATAACTTCATCTAGCACAGACTGAATCCTTATTCATAACTTGTTGGAGTGGACACATGTCAGGAAAGTTTGCTTTAAAAAGGTGGGTCTTCTGCCAAAAAAAGAGGCTTTTTTGTATTAAATAGCATTTTGCAACAGCAACATTAAATGCACAGTTTTCATTGCAAGAATCAAGTGCTTTTGCATAAAAAGGCATGTTTTTGTGCTAATGGATTTATCATAAAAAGTCCTGCATTTTTAGCTCTTAATTATTATATTGATTGCTGTGGCAGTTTACATTTTAATTGATGGGGTGTCTTGATGTGTTGAGACACCCTTTGTAGTCAAGAATAACCAAATTTATGAGTATTCTTTACATCCCTCCTAGAGAATGAATACCATTGGGTTGAAACTGAAGTGGGATTGTTATACTGTACTTACATCTCATTATGGGTAGAACCCAGTCATAAGAATGGGTTTGTGGAAGCTAGTTCAAGAAGAGAAGGTGGCTTACTCTTTTTCTCACAGCAGCTGTTGCCTTTTCCCTCCTTTTTGTTAGAATTGGAGACTGGTGTAGGTGAGGAACCCAATCCAGGCTCATGTCAGCTGAAGCTCCCTTCACTGGTGGAGGAGCAATCTGTTCCATCCTAACTCTTCTTGGATAGCCATCCAAGGGTGTTGGGATTGCTCTGTGGAGCCACATTGATTCCAGTGGAACTTAAGTGCTGCTAACTTTGTTTTTATCCAGTAGTTTACATTTGGGCTGACATGTATTAGGTTCTGAAGATTTTGCATTATTGGCTGCTAGGCAAATATTCTTGCTAAAGTTGAGAGCATTATGCATAGTCCAGCATAATCTGGACAAAATTATCAGTCCAGAAATGTATTGAACAATCTTGTAGAAGCTTGTGCCACTTTGTTCTTGTAATATGTTTGTTCTTTTAACTGTGCAAAGTCTCAACAGCTTCTTAATTTTGTTTTTCCTCCCTTCTGTCAGCCTGTCATTATATGCACTTGCATGTGTCAATTTTGCTTCCCCACTTAGCAGTTCTAGCTTCACCTGCTGCAAATTTAGGGTGTGATCCAGAGGAGTACAGAGAACCAGCATGGGGTAGTGGTTTGAGCATTGATCTGTAACTCTAGAGAACAGGGTTCGAATCCCTGCTTAGCCATGGAAACCCACTGGGAGGCCTTGGGCAAGTCACATTCTCTCAGCCTCAGAGGAAGGCAAAGGCAAACTCTCTTTGAACAAATCTTGCCAAGAAAACCCCACGATAAGTTCACCTTAGGGTTTTCATAGGTTGGCAATGACTTGAAGGGACACAACAACAACAACAGCAGCAGCAACAACAACAGTCTCTTATTCATGTACATTCTCCCTAGAGGTCCAGAGTTTTTAGTAAATACTCAAAATGCTGGGTTGCTGTTCTTTGTATGTTATTGTGGCAATATATATATATATATATATATATATATATTAAGAAAATTGAGGCTCTGGAGCCACCCATCTTTGCTAATGCCCAGTAAGTTACAGAGAGAAGTGGAATGAGTAGCTGCAACTGTGAGAAGGAAAGGCTGGTATGGGAGCTGGTGCCAGGCCCATTATGTGTTAGCCTTGAACTCCAGAGCTACTTTGACCTCCAGTTGCTTATGTAATACGGTTGCTACATACAGTTTTGTAGCCTTGGAACTTCTTAACATGCAGTTTCAGTACTTTCTACTTCTACAGCTAATAATGTTTAATAATGAGATACATCACCTTGAATGTATAGAAAAAACTGTTTTATAAATGTTTAACATTTGATGACCTTTATGTTTATTCCATGTATAATTTTAACCATTACATGACTTTATAAGCTGATGGTTTAAAGGGACTTAACAGGCTTTAAATTATCTGCTATGTGATTTATCCCTTTTCAAATAAAATAAAAATATTAAAACTTCAACAGGAGCAAGGTTTTCCTTTACAGACTGTTTCCCTCAAAAATTCTGAAGTATATTTTGCATTTTTACTTTGGGAAACTGCAGCAACTTCAACAGAGTGTAATGTACTTCAATTTTGCATCCTAATAATTATTTTATAAATATCAGAAGTGCAGTGCACTTAATTCTTTAGCTGAAGGCATTATATTCAGTTTCTGTACACTGCTTCAAGCTTGCTCCATTTAATCATTTTAAAAGCTTAGTTGGTGTAAATTGAATTTAACACTGTAGTTGCAAGGGTGTTATGTAAAAAGTCCAAAAGGAATGCTTATGGCACAAGTTCTTACTGATCTTAAACTCTCTAGCACCCTCTGTTGTCTTGTACAAGCAATGCCAAGTGTATTATCTCTATAAACTGAATAGCCATCAAACTAGCCATCAAAGTATATTCAGCACAGTCCTCCAACTGAATACGTTTTGATTCCCATAATTTATCAAAAGCTGATTTAAATAGTTTTTTTCTGTATTAAGCCATTAAGTTATATTCCTATGTTTCAAAAAAGGAATTGTTTTGATTTACTGTAGCCTCCCCCCAACAAAGGTCTTTTTTTGTAGGTTTTCTTTAACCTAAATACCAGTATGTTGCAGATTTCACATGTATGATGTTCTGAAGTACAAACTATCCATCCTCTGTTAACTTTGCCATTCTTAGACTATACTGCTTCAAAATAGGAGGAACCTGAAATTGTCCATGCTAAAATTAAAAGTTTATAACAGTGCGGAACAGATGTTTTCATAAACATTTGCTATAATTAACTTCAACTAGGGGATTGGAGGAACAAAGCAGTTGCACATTTCTCTAAACTTTTAATGTCTTCTTCCCATATAGTAAACTCAGAAATCTTTTCTTTAATACTGTTAGCGAAATAAATATACTTCTTTGTTTGGTTTTCACAGCAAGAAAGAAAAGTTTAATTTGTATTGAAACAAAAGGAAAACTTGGTGTAAACAGTGAAATTAGCAGTCCTTGGGATTTTTTTTTTACTTTAAACTATTCCATCAAGTGCCATTTTACTTCTCCATTAATTAGTATTATATAAATATGTCAAAAATATATGACAGTACATGGTTGTGCTTTTTATCTTTCATATCAGTATCTTTATTGTGAATGTTTACTTAGCTTTGAACAGATGATACAGTAAAATCTCTCTGATGATAAATTACTAGTTCTGGAATTAACTAATAGGCTATTTTCTAATAATATATGTTACCTTGTTTTCTAGGTGGTTAATTAACTTATGCCCTACCTTTGGATCCTAGCAGTGTTCTTTAAGAGGCCAGAATTTAGGAGCACTACATGTCAGCAACCATTTTTAAAATATTTTGTCTACTGTCACAATACAGAGGGGAAAATATACACTTATTAGAATCTTCTTTACTATCTTTGATGTCAATTTATTTTCCTTGCTATTTCTGCACCTTATAAAAAATACTGCTTAATTGAGAGAGCAGGTTTTTAAAAAAGTTTTAAAATAAGCACAGCCTAATTGTTCTACACCTGAAATCTCTGCTGCAGCTGCAAGAAATTTTGAACAAACCAGTATTCTTGACTGATCTGTCATCTACAAAGTGTGCAAAGAAAAATAGGTAGCTGTCATTAAAATTACATTTCAGCTTTCAATAACCATTTAATGAGTAGTGTAATTATATAAGTATGGTACCTCAAGTACTTCACTCAATAATTAAAAATAATCTCGTCTTTAAAGTGAAAGCTCTAATTATTATTTGACTTAACCAGGACCACTGTTATGATCTCCAGTGGCATCTCAGAATGTTTTGAAGGTATAAATTAAACCTGAAGAAATCATTAAATTATTAAGCTTTAAATATGGTAAAATAAAAGTATGTGGAATTTCAAAACTATGTTATCGCAATTCACAACTTAATGTGAGCAAAGAATTTGCTCACATTATTACTTTTTCTTCTCTGAGATCACAAATTATTCCCTTTAAAAATATACATATTGGTTTATGATTTAATGTCTTCAGAGCAGAAACCGTGGTGATTAATCATTACCAAGCATTAACCATGAAAACAGAATTTAATACAGTTCTAGTGGCTTTTTTAATGTACAGGGTAGAAATTTGAACTGCAAAACATTTTATCACTCATAGCAAAATTCCCTTTTCTTCCCCCCACTTTTTATTTTGCCAGTTTGAACAAATATAATTTGCCAGCCACTGTACAGGAATCTCTCTCTCTGGCTTTTCTTCGCAAATGAAGATTCAGGAAGGACTCATCCCACACTTTCTGCAAGTTCGCTGATGACTAAAAAGGTCAATCCGAGATAAACAAGTCCGGTTGCAGAAAGCACAGCAGAAGGTCCCCTTTTGGTAATGTTTCCGGGTTGTGATTCTTTCTGCACTGTCGTTTCTCTTCAAGACTTGTTTGGCGTGAGTTCTCAAATAAGGCTGCAGCATTGTGGATAGTGCATCTCCATGCCTCCCGATGTGAGGCCAGGGTGGACCATAAAAAAGCGTTTTTACCTAGTTTTGTACTGTATATGTATAGGTCATGACTTATCTTAACTACTGTAAATAAATAACATTCTTTTAAAAATTCATTTTCTCCTCATCATTAATTTATTACATTTGTA
Organism: Gambelia wislizenii; assembly: GCA_030847615.1. Taxonomy (NCBI): domain Eukaryota; kingdom Metazoa; phylum Chordata; class Lepidosauria; order Squamata; family Crotaphytidae; genus Gambelia; species Gambelia wislizenii. Next base: position 103,584,414 of record JAUMIR010000006.1, read on the forward strand.
CCCCACTTTTCTGCTAAAAAAGGCTCTCAGTGAGCTTAAGAGTAATTCAGGTAAAAACCAATGCAATTAAAATATAAAAACAGATTAACACATCAGTAAAAAGAAAGAACAGCCCTCTTCAGCTTTAGTCCAGCTTAGCTTGTCACAAAGCTCTATCTGTATATAAAGAAGACATATTTGCCGGTTTGCAGAAGAACAATAGAGAGAGAGAGCTAGCTAATCTCCCTTGATAAGAACTTTCACAGCCTGTGAGCAGTCAGCCAGAAAGTCCTTTAGTGTGTTCCATCAAATATACTTCTGCACACATGTCCAAGAGAAGAACCTTCTCCAAAGTCTTAAAATCAGACAGGCTTATGGGGGGGAATATGATCATTCCAGTAACGTGATCACTAATCATATAGGACTTCATACATTATAACCACACTTTAAATATGAAGAAATGTTATATTTGGGGAGCTCATTGCAAACACTACATTTCTGCATGTGATATTGTCCTGTGCATGGAGAAAGAAGCCTATAGTAATTAGCAATCAGATGGAATAAGCAGGCAGTCTCCTCTTGCAGTACTGTCCAGTTGGAGGAATACTTCAAGAATTTGTAAACCAAAAACATTGTTCTTGTTTCTCCAGCATATATTACACCACCCTAACCACTAATTGATGAGACAGTACCAATATATCTTATGTACATACTAATGGTAGAACAATATTTTGGAAGGAAATATTGTGTTGCAAGACAGTTTATGAATGACATTTTACTGTTCATGAATGTGTCAACCAGTCTTTATATTTTTAACCAAAAGTAATAATTAGATAGTTGTCAGATAGAGAGATGGTTGAGACTGCAACACAAGGATCAGGAGGAAATAGAAATAGAAGATTAAGGCTATATAAGGTTGTATTCATTTACCTGGGTGGCTCTTTGATCTCATTAATAGATCAAATTATCACCTCCACACATGGGTTACTGTTTTCTGTAACATATGGAATGTTGAAGACTTCCAGAAAGTTCAAAATCCATTTCTTATGAACACTTTAAAAGTGTGGAGGATTTAGACAAAAGAATTTACCTATATCCCTAGGTACAGCTAATCATATCTCTCAAAACTTTTTCTAGAAAGGAAAACTTAATAACTTTGTAGTAACCTGGGCAGGTAAACCTTCCTTAAGTAAACACAAACATTTTGAACACTTGAAAGCTTCTTCCAAAGTGCATCTAGGGATAATTTTTTGTTTCACCAGCCTCTACTTTTCTTACGATTTCTGTTTTTGGTGGCCAAAATTACAGATCTATGTTGTTGTTTTTTGTTTTTGTTTTTTAAGTTGCTGAGTGAAGCTGCTGAGGCAGGCTTATCTGCTCACCACCACCACCTTTTTTTTAACTATTCACATATGCTCAGTAAGGGGTTCTGGAGTTACCTGCTGTTTATCTTGCCTGTTGTAGGCAGGTACGCATGGCTAGAATAGAATCCCAGTCTTTCCCAGCTCAAGCATTTTTCATTGTTTATTTGCAGACATGCTGCTGCAACGTGATAAAGTATTGTGTTTCTCCAGCCCCCTTCACCATCCTCTCAATGTGAATGCTTTCTAAAAATACTTCTAGCTAGACAGAAGAGGAGGAAGAAAGGGGGGAGGGCTGGGCACATATAAAAAATACTGTACTTTGTAAAAATGAGCTTCTTTGTCAGAGGCTTTGTTAACTGAGGTATGCTTGTATACAGATGACATTGGAACCCTGTGTGCATACCATATCTCCAGTGTGTTGATAGAACTGTGCTAGTTGGGTACTGTTATACACATATGGTTGAGGTGCACAAATATTGTACAATTCTGAAATCTAGTTATTATGTTGCTACAAGAAATAACAAATCAGAGGATCTCAAAGAATAAATACTTGCTTTTACTATAGTTCAGGGTGAAAATAAATTTCTCCAAAGTAAAGAATTGTGAAGTTAACTTTCAACAAAATTAATCCATTCTAACAGCTATTAACAGTGAATGTGTTACTGTAATTGTGATCCAGCTATATGTATTATTATAGTTAATTAATTTGATTGCATTTATATATTGTTTATTAAGGAAAAATAATTTTTAAAAACTACATGCAAATTGTCACTTGATGCTACACTACAGTCATCATGTAATGATTATGCATGTGTATAAAATCCCTTTGAACCTTAATTATTAAGGGTTGATTGATACTTCTGTATAATTAATCTCTAGAAATTCACAGAGCCTGGAAGTAATGAGCTATACATAATGCATAGAATCATAGAGTTGGAAGAGACCACAAGGGTCATCTAGTCCAACCCCCTGCCTTGCAGGACTACCCAATCAAAGTACTCCTGACAGATGGTCATCCAGCCTCTGTTTAAAAACCTCCAAAGAAGGAGATTCCACCACACTCCAAGGCAGTGCATTCTTCTGCCAAACAGCTGCTATTGTCAGGAAATTCTTCCTAATATTTAGATGGAATCTCTTTTCCTGTACTTTGAGTCCATTGCTCCGTGTCTAATCTCTGGAGCAGCAGAAAACAAGCTTGCTCCAACCTGTAGTTTCTTTTAGAGAGGGGGTTGCTTTAGTTGGTTGTCTTTTATGTAACGGGTGTAACAATATTTCAAAACTCTAATGCATGGAAATGGGAAGTTCATCAGTAAATCTTTCCTAATATAATTAGACACTATCTAGAAAACTGTAAGGGCATGAAAAGGCTACTTCTCTATATGCATTGTCTCCTACTTGTTATCAGCTCATTTGATTCCTGCCTCTCAAACTATGTACTACCTTTTTTTCAGGCTGGGTGATTATGCATATTCTCCTAAGGTGCAATCTGATGTGCAAAGGTCTAGTATTTTTGCATGCTCTGTATTTATGCTGCTGAATAAATATACTTAAAAGTGTTTGTGTTTATCTTCCTAGATGTGTCAAACGAGAATGGAAGAAGGCAATATACCTCAGATTCTGATGGGACATTTCTTTCATATAGGTGAGATTTTTTTTATGTCTCCTGTTGAATTATTTTATCTAAGTTTTTTGTTTTTAAAGACAGGAAAATATGAGTACAGTACAACCCCCGTTATCTGCAGGATATCTGTAGATTCACTTACTCATGTCCAAAAATATATGGTCTCAATTCTATGGTGTGCTAACCATAGAGCCGTGCTGGAGGACCTAGAAAATGCCTAGAGAGGTATTCTTCTAGGTCCTCAAGTGTGACTCTATGCTATGGTGTACTTGGGATGGAAGTCATTTATCTTAATAGGATTCACTGTTATCTGTGGTTTCTGATATCCCAAAGTCTGGGGGTCATACTTTATATTGAATTTATTGAGCATAGATTTCATGTTTTGATTCGTAGTTGTACTTTTTCTGTTTCTGATTTGGGGAAATCATTAATGAAGTAAATGAGGAAGACTTTCATTTTTATATATATTTGGATTCATCCTGATTAGAAGCCACTGCTAGGCCTATCATCCATTAACTGGTCCAGATCCCTTTTAAAGTTATTCAAGCTGGCAGCTATCACCATTTCTTATGGTAAAAAAAATAACCAAAAACCCAATTCATTTTATTTTCTGTGAAACTCCTGCTATTCAATTTCAGTGAATGTGATCCCAGCTTTTAATACTACTTTGTTCACACCCTGTGTACCTTTATACACCTTGGTCATATTTCCCTGTACTCCCCTATTTTCCATTCTAAACAATCCCAAATATTATAAGCTTTTCTCTTGGGCAACTCCAGCTGATTTATCATGTTACACACCCTTTTCTGTGCTTTTTCTAGTTCTGCAATATAATTTTGCTTGTTCAGTAACCAAGGGTCCTTTCCCACAAAATAATTATAATACTATGATTGCACTTTAATTGCCATGGTTCCAATCCTGTGGAATCCTGGGATTTGCTGTTTAGGGAGGGACACTTCGAATTCTCAGCCAGAGAGTTATAGGGCTTCCATGAACTAACAAACCCAGGGTTCTGTAGAGTGCTGTCATAGCAGTTAAAGTGAAAGTAAAATTATAGTGCTATAATTGTGCTGTGCTTTCTGCAACCGGACTTGTTTATCTCGGATTGGCCTTTTTAGTCAGCAGCGTGCTCGCAGAAATCGCGGGAAAAGTCCTTCCTGAATCTCCGTTTGCGAAGAAAAGCCAGAGAGAGAGAGAGAGAGAGAGAGAGAATTGTGTAGTGTTAAAGAGCTATACACATTATACACATTATTCCTAGTATATATATTTTACTTTACTTTACTTTACTTTACCTAGTATATATATTTTACTATACTTTCATGTATAGATATGAAAGTGATTTGTCTTTAAACATAAGAGAGTATTAGAGAGTAAATTCTAGTTCATGAGCTTATGAAATAAAAATGGTTATTTTATTAACAAAATGGAACATTCTACTGATAATCAGATAGGTAAAAGTCATTCAGGAAAGACAGAATGAGACAATCCCATCTTCTGAAACACGATTGATAACCACACTCTTCTTTCCTTATGGTCCAGAACATGAATCTCAGCAGCAACCCCTGGCTGGTATAAAGGTATAGTTTCCCTATACCATTGCTAGGAAACCCTGAGAAGCCCTGAGAAATCAGCTTCTTTACAAATTTAAGATATTTGGTGTTGTTCTGATAGAAAGCTTTAGTAAGGAATAACCCTGTCCAGTGCTTTTCTTTTCTTCTTCCCCCATTCTTATCAGGACCCATTAGCTTTTCTCCACTCACTATCAGCTCAAGACAATTTTCTAGAAAAACTAGACTGATTGATTAACAGAATACAACACCCATTGGCTATAAAAAAAAAAAATAAACAGTGTGACTGTTGCTCTTATATGTTCGTATGTATTATTAATGTAAAATTGGACAAGACTTACTGGAGAATCAGAAAATACTGGCTTAGCCCTTTTGCTCCCCATCTCCCTGCCCCCCGATTGTCACATAGTCAAGTGTTGTAGTTCTAGGGCTTCATATGAGAGTATCTTGGTTACTTGATAACTGAATAGTAATTGTGCTTTGAAAGTAAGTTGTAAACACCAACTATGCTAAAATAGTGCTAAATCGCTTTATTTTTTTAAAAAAGAGCCAGCTTTTATTGCTGTACGCAGTTTTAATTTATTGTAACAATTATAAAGTGAAAATGATAGAGCTAGGTCATACAGTATATTAAAGAAGGAGAGGGGAACCTCGGGCTTTTAATAGTTGGCAGACCTGACACTGCTATTAAGTAGTATCACAGCATTTAAGGTGTGAAATGAATATTTTATGCTCAGTAACAAGTAACTCCTAACATATAATGAGACTAGCTGTAAATTTGAGGGTTCCACGTTGCAAATTATGTTGCAACGAACAGACAAGAGCTTGATAAGCAAGAATGTGTGAATGTTAAATTAAACTAAAGTATAATTATGTAAAAATTAATAATTTAGAAAAAGGAATTCGTTAATAATCCATTAGAACATTACCACAGCAACCTTTGAAAGTATTTATTAAATTAAATTAATTTTAATTATTAAATTTATTAAATCCCAATTGGTCGTTGGGCCCACACATTGTGCGGGTCATACCCTCAATGCGGTCTTCAGTACGGAACAGGAATATCTGTGGGCGGCAGTTATTAAAACCACCGCATTGTCATGGATGGATCATCTCCTGGTTAAGACTGAATTAAGAGTCTCTTCCTGCCCCACCGGGGATGGTGGACCCATTAGGCTGGTCCGCCCTGAAGGCTAATGGGACCAATAGGGTTCCAGAAAGCCTTGGAGGGTTTAATGGTTGGTAACGCCGGTGACGCTGTCGAAGCTTTGGTTAATACTTGGAACACCGATCTTACCAAGGCTATCAACACGATCGCTCCCAAGTATCCTTTCCAACCTGCTCCTAACCGAAAGCCATGGTCTACTTCGGAGCTTAGGAAAATGAAGTGGGTTGGACGACTAGAGCGCAACTGGAGGAAAAATCGACTCTTATCCGACAGGACTCCTCATAGGAACTTTCTTTGGTCCTATCAAGAGGCAATACGTGCAGCGCAGAGACCTTCTCCTCTGCACATATTGCGTCTGCAGAGTCCCGTCCAGCAGAGCTGTTTAGGGTGGTAAGGGAGATGACGCAGGTTATACCTGCGCAGAACCCATTGCTCAACCCAACAACAGCCTGCTGTGACGCATTTAACAACTACTTTGCAGATAAAATCTCTAGGATAAGAGCCGACTTAGATGCAGGTATTTTGACAGAAACAGAAACAATTGACGAGATGTCCAGCAACTCTGTTGATGTAAGTTTACTGGATCAATTTCAATCCGTGAGTACTGCGGATGTGGACAAGCTACTTGATAGAGTGAGGAAGATGACCTGCCCTCTTGATCCTTGCCCTTCATGGCTGGCCATCCAGGGGGGGTGCCTTGATGGTGTTCCTTAAGGACATCATCAATGCATCCCTCAGGGAAGGGTGTGTTCCATCCTGTTGAAAGGAAGCGGCGGTTAGGCCACTCCTGAAAAAACCTTCTCTGGACCCCCTAGAAATGAACAACTATAGGCCGGTTTTTTATGTTACCATTCTTGAGCAAAGTGATCGAGAGGGCAGTTGCTCTTCAACTCCAAGTGGTCTTGGATGAAAATGATTATCTAGACCCATTTCAAACTGGCTTCAGGATAGGATTTGGAGTTGAGACTGCTATGGTTGCCTTGACCGATGATCTGCGTCTAAGCATTGACAGGGGTAATGTGTCCCTGTTGGTGCTTCTAGACCTCTCAGCGGCTTTTGCTACGATAGATCATAGCATCCTCCTGGATTGCCTGAGTGGGTTAGGAATCAGAGACACTGTGCTCCTGTGGTTCCGGTCCTTCCTCTCGGGCAGGTCCCAGAGGGTGCTGCTCGGGGACAGCTGCTCCAGCAGAAAGGAGCTTACTTGTGGCATTCCGCAAGGCACCATCCTGTCCCCGATGCTGTTTAACATCTATATGAAGCCGCTGGGTGAGATTATTTGGAGTTATGGGGCTGGGTGTTATTAGTATGCTGATGACACCCAGATCTATTTCTCTTTGTCCCGATCGTCAGCCTCGAATTCTGATGGTGTCTCTCCTCTTAATGACTGTCTTAAAGCAGTAATGGGGTGGATGAGGAAAAACAGATTGAGATTAAATCTGGATAAAACGGAGGTGTTCATGGTAGCGGCCCCGAAACCAGGAGTTGGGTTGCAACCTCCAGTCCTGGATGGGGTCACGCTCTCCATTAAGGACTGTGTTCGCAGTCTGGGGGTGCTCCTTGATTCATCGCTTCAGATGACTAGTCAGGTGAATGCGACGGTGAGGAATGCCTGTTATCAGCTTCGACTAATACACCAGCTGCGCCCTTTCCTGGAAGTAAAGGACCTCGAGACTGTGGTGCACGCACTGGTAACCTCTTGTCTAGATTTCTGCAATGCGCTCTACATGGGGCTACCCTCGTGCTTGGTCCGGAAACTTCAGTTGGTACAAAATATGGCAGCCAGAGTAGTCTCGGGAACATCTTGGAGAGACCATATAACTCCAGTACTGAAATTTCTCCACTGGCTGCCTATCAGTTTCCAGGCCCAGTATAAGGTGTTGGTTATTACCTTTAAAGCCCTAAATGGCTTGGGTCCAACTTATCTTTGGAACCGCCTCCTCCAATACAATCCTCCCCGTGCACTCCAGTCCTCTGGGAGGAATTTTCTTCAGTCACAAAAATCTAGGTTGTCAGAAACCTCCCAGAGGGCCTTTTCGGTAATCGCCCCCAATTTATGGAATGGCCTGCCAAACGAGATCCGTCAGATGACGAGCTTAAGTAGCTTTAAAAAAGCACTAAAGACGGATCTCTTTCGGCAGGCCTTTCCTGATTAAATCCCAGCCTCAGGAGCTGCATCTCCTGGCCTTTTTTAATCTTCTGTATATTTGTTTTTAATGTGATTTTAGTTAGATGGGTTTAATTTTATATTGTTTAATGTCTTTTTATGGGGGAAGGTGGGGGTGGGTGGTGCTTTTAGTCGTTATTACAATGTTTTAACTGTTGGAAGCCTCCCTTTTTGTTTTTAGCAGAGGGACGGGGTATAAATAATTTTTTTAATTATTATTATTATTCAATTGGTACACAATTAAATGAAACAATGAGAAAGTAATGACCACAATCCTGTGAATTTATGCATATGTAGGTGCCATTGATTTTAATGGAATTTATGAACATAACTCCACAAAGGGCTGCATATTTAAACTTGTATGTTAACCATTCCTCTTTCTAGTGTTGCACACTTTCTGATACACTACAAAGAAATATTGACAAGTCATATGAATCTTGCAGTTGTAGGAAATTATGTTTGATTGACGTGTTCATGGGTTTCCCATTCCATTTTGTAACATGATGTGCTCTGTGTTTCCTTTTTTGAGCAAACTATAGAACAATTAGGTCTGGGTGTGTTGTCTTATAATGTGAATTTGTTCTGAAATAAATTATTTTCACCTTTTCTTTAAAAGATAGGCAACCTGTCTTGTTCATTACTATGAGCACAAATTTGCTCAACACTGGCTATAGGGACATCTTGCCATCTACCTTTCAAAATCCCCTTATCAGTTTTGCTGTATCCTTCTGTTATATGTTTTGGCTACTTTGCACTGATTCCAAGAATTTGGGAACAAATTACTTTCCTTATTTTTACAGTGCTGATATTTTTTTTTCTGTCATCAAAATTCTTTCCACCTAAAGTGTTTACAGTGCATTTTGCCTTGGTTTCCAGAGAGGCAAAAGGTGAAGAGATTAACAATAAGAATAAAATTCTAGCAACCAAAGCAAATAAATCACAATACCTAAACAGAAACAAATAAAAATTGATCAAGGTGAGACAATAAAGTAATAAACTACCAACAGCAGCCAATTCAAGATGTTGGTGTTACTTGCAGTCAAGTCAACTTTGACTTATGGAGATCCTACAGATAAGAGACTTCCAAGTCACCCTGTCATCAACAGCCCTACTCTTATCTTGCAGTCTCAAAGCCATGGCTTTCTGAGTTTATGCTTCTGCAATGTGGTCTTCCTCTTTTCCTACTGCCTTCCACCTTGCCAAACATCCTTGTCTTCTCTAGTGAGTCATGTCTTCTTATGATATAGTCAAAGTACAACAATCTCAGTTGGCTTCTAGGGAGAGTTCAGGCTTGGTTTAGTCATAAGGACCCATTTATTTGTCTTTTTGGCAGTCCACAATATCTATAGAACTCTCCTCCAGTACCACATTTCAAATGAGTTGATTCTCTTCCTATCAGCTTTCTTCACTGTCCAGTTTTCACGATACATAGAAATTGGAAATATAATGACATGCACAATCCTGATTTTGGTATTCAGTAATATCTCTTTATCCTTGAGGATCTTCTCTAGTTCCTTCATAGCTGCCCTTCCAAGTCCTAGTTTTTCCCAGTAGATAGGGTTCAGAACATCTTGAAGCAGGTTGTGTAGCTCCTCCCACTCACTCCTGGTAGGCAAGAAAGAAGAGAGACCCTTCCAGTGAGGTCACTTGGGAGGAGTGACCTGCAGAAAGCCAGTTCTTTCCTGCCTACTGCTCCTGCAAGGCACTACCTTGGTGTGCTCTGTTGTTGGACCACATGGATGCTCCAGAGCTCTTTAGTCTTCCTTTCTCCTTTCTGCTTCTTGGTTTCATTCTCCAACATCCCCCAAAGGAATATCCTCTATTTTCCCTCGTCTCTGTTCTCCTCTTAATTGTTTTTCAGCTGCTCCCCTTCCCTCTCCCACTCTTCGGAGCACTATCATCCTTTTGTTTAGGATGAATGCAAAATAAGGGGGACAAGCCCTCCACCAACAATACTACCCCCCTCCAGCTTTGCTCTCTCCAGTTGAACTTGGAGCCAGCCAGGCACTGACCGTGGATACCTAACCCATGAGCGGGGAGGCCCAGATATATGGAATTCCTTCTGAGCTGCCATGGCTCTGCTCCCCCACTTCTGAACTGGTGTTGGGGAGGAAAACCCTCTACAACTCACCAGGGGCCCAGCCCTTTCACAGGAGAATGTGAGTGCCACCAGGGGCCCCGGTCTCCTGGGGGAGATACGGCTCCAGGCTTGGCTGTCTGGATCTGGGAGTCAGTTGCAACAGAAACAGCAGGATTGCTTGCTGCTAGCATTTCCCAGCCCCGCTGCCACAGCTTTGCTGGGGGGCTGAGGGGGAGAGGGATAGCAGACACTCCATATGTCCCTCCCCCAATGAAGGAGCTTCCTCAAAAAGGGCCCTCTTTAGTGAAGCTTCCACATCTGGAGGCACACCAGTCCAGTGTCCAGGCAGGCACCTGGCGTGGCGACAAGGCATTCTCCACAGGAGAGAAGGACGACACCTCCTCTGATACTTCCAGCCACCTCCGTGGCCATGTGTTGACCATGGAGCCAGGCCCAAGGGCCTGACTGGGGGAAGGAGGAGGATTGGGCCTCTGACTCAGAGGCCACTGCTGCAGCACAACATCCCCCCAGAAAACATAGGAGGGCTGGGGAGTTCACAGAGGAGGATAGAGCGACCTCTTATCACTCCTTGGAGGAGGAAGGGAAGGCCTCTTAGACTCCAACCACTCCAACATGGAGGAAGGGAACCACTTGGTAGATGATGGGGTAAAGGGAAGGATCCATCCCAGTCCACCATGTGCCTTTTCAAGGCAGAGGACTTCCCAATCCTGCTAAGGAAGATGGTCAGGACCTTGGGCCTGACCCTCCCCTCTAATCAGGAACTTCAAACAGAGCTTGATCTGCCTAGAGTAACCAGGGCCTTCTTCCTCATTGCAGCACCCTCAGCCTTAGAGATGCCTTTCCCAGCCAATCTAATGCAGGTGATCAGGGACAAATAGAGTAAGCCAGCTGCTAACAGGACCCAGGCTGGTGTGGCAAAGAAGCGCTACAACCTGCCACAGTGTGTTATGTCAAAGCTTCAGGCCCCCTGGTGGGCGCCCATGTTTTGGCTCTGGTGTTCTCCACTGCCTTCTGTCATGATGGTGAGGACATCCTAGAAATCCCTGTGGACAGAAGATCCGACTCTGCCTTCAAGAGAAACCACAAGGCTCTATCCCTAGCCTTTAGGGCAGCTGCCTTAGTGCCTATGGTGGTCCTTCCTCCAGTGGACCAGGGAGATACCAGAGAACGAGGTCAAAATCAGACAAGGTCTCAATAAGCTGTTGAGGACCACTGCCTTCGTAGCAGACAGCACATTGGACACCATCCAATCTGCACAAGGTGCCAGACAGCAGCAGTTGCAGTCAGAAGATGACTGTGGCTCAAAAGTTGGAGCACAGACTTTAAGTCCAAGCAGAATTTGGTCTTTACCCCCTTTCGGAGAATCCTTAGAACCAGTTTTAGTAGAGGATAAGGACAAAAAGAAGACCTTGGCCTCAGGGAAGAGAAGGGATGATAGGAGGTCCTCTAGGCAGACCCATTTCTTTTGTGCTTCCAGCACTCACTTCAACCCTACCCCAAGTTCCTCCTTTTAATCCAGAGATTGCAGCCCGTACAGGTTTCAACACAAGGCCCAACCTGGCTCCGTGGGCAGACCCCAGCAGAAGAACAATAACGGGTCAGTACAAGAACCAACAAGCACGACAGGGGACTCTAGTAAAGGGAAGACTTCAGGGTTTATAGAGGCATGGGAGAACTCAACCATAGTCCAATGGGTTTTGGAGACCATATGCCATGCTTATCAGATAGATTTCTCCTGTACCCCTCCCCCAATGGTTCCCACCTCGAAATCCAAGGGCCCATTCTATGATTCTATGACCCAGTAAAGTACCACCTCCTGCTGGAAGCAATCCAGCACCTGTTAGCCTGGGAGCGATAGAAAGGGTTCTTCTTTCTCAGAGGGGGAAGGGATGCAACTCCAACTTGTTTCTTCTTCCCAAGAAGAATGGTGTTTAGAGGGCCATCCTCAATCTGAGAGGTCTCAACTGGTTCGTGAGGAAGAAGAGGTTTTGCATGGAAACATTGAAACACATCCTGGGGGACTTCCTCTCATCCTTGGATTTGCAGGATGTATAACTTCACGTTCTGGTGTTTCAATCCCATCACCATTTTCCATTTTGCCTACAACAGCAGCAATTTCCAGTACAGTGTGCCATTTCCAGTACAGCAGCCATTTCCAGTCCAGTCCCTTTGGTCTATTCTCAATGCCCAGGATCTTCATGAAGATCATAGTGGCTCTGGTGGCTCACTGGTGCAGAATGAGGCTACACATCTATTAATACCTAGATGACCTGCTGATCCATTTGGTCTCCAGGCAGCAGGCATGGAAGGAAGTCCAGCAGGTCCTCCAGGAACATATCTTCCTGGTGAACCTTGAGAAGAGTTCCCTTGAACCATGTCAGCATATTCAGCATCTGGAAGCCAGACTGGACTCTGAGAAGTCAGGTCTCCCTCTCACAGGAAAGGATCAGAGTTATTGAGAAGGCAATCCAGAAGATTCAGTGCTCACCTTTGTCAGACCTCTTACAGCTGGCCCACCTATGAGGTCTAATGATAGCCTCGATAGACTTCCCACCCTGGGCCTGTTTCAATGCCAGACTTCTTCAATGGTTCCTCTTACATTTTCAGCAGGACATCACAGGCAAACGACACCATCTGGTAAAGGTACCAGGAGAAGTGTGCAGGAAACCTCTGGAAACCAGTCTGAGTTCAGATCATGTCAGATGTGAGCCTGAGGGGCTGGGGAACTCACTGCAGAACCCATCTAGCTCAGGGCAGATTGAGTCAGGTGGAGCTTTCGCACAGCATCAGCTGACTGGAACTCAGGGCAGTCGGCTTGGTACTTCTGGCACTCCAGGATCTGGTCCAGGGCAAGGCGGCCCTGGTCAGTATTGACAACAACAACAAAGGCCCATATAATCGCCAGGGAGGCATGAGATCGTGGTCTCTCATGGTGGAAGCACGGTTAATCCTGTCCTCATCTCACCACCAGGGCAGGCTGGCTAGCAGTCCACCATCAACCAAGGAGAGTGGCTGTCCCTGGGTTGTCTAGTAGTGGACCTCTTCTTCCCCCAGTGAATGCCAAGCTCCCACACTTCTTCTCGAGGTTCCTGTCAGAGGGAGCTGAGGGAGTGGATGCGCTCACGTGTCCTTGGCTGCCAGGCCTGATATATGCCTTCCCACCCTTTCCCCTAATCTCTAAGATGCTGGGGAAGATTAACAGGGAAGGAACCACCGTAATTCACATGGCCCCAGCCTGACCAAGAAGAGCTTGGTTTTCTGACATCCTAAGCACGACGATGGCTTCTCTCCCTTGTCTGGTCCATCCAGACCTGCTCTCACAGGGAAAAGTCCACCACCAAACTCCAGCATGGCTACAACTCCACACATGGAGGTTGAACATGCTATGCTAAACTCCTGGGGCTACTCAAATGGGGTAGTGAGCACCATATTGGCATCCAGGAGAGCCTCAGTCAACAGGATCTGTGCATATACCTTCAAGGTCTTCTGTAGGTGGTGCAAGCGTAAGAGATTTCATGGAGGTCTCAGTGCCTCTGCTCCTGGAGTTTCTATAGGAAGGTGCCAACCACAGTCTGTGTCCTAATACCATCAAGAGACAGGTGTCAGCCATTTCATCAGTCTTGCCTCCTGATAGGGCTTCCAGTTGGTCATCACACCCACATCTCCATAGATTCCTGAAAGCACTGTCTAACTTAGCTCCACCGATGGCACATTGTTTGCTATCATGGAGCCTTCACATAGTGCTTAAGGCCCTGATGATTCACCCCTTCAAGCTGTTGAAGGAGGTGTCACTGAAGCATCTTTCTTGGAAGGGCCTTTTACTCATCGCTATCACCTCAGCATGAAGGGTGTTGGAGTTGGGAGCCCTTTCTGTCCACAACAACCTGTGTCTTTTTAGGCTGGATTCTGTTGTTCTGCATTTGGACCTGTCTTTCATATCCAAGGTCAACTCAGCCTTCCACAGGGCCCAAGAGGACATCCTTCCTTTCTTCTGTCCTCATTCAGTTAGAGAGTTGGAAAATATTTGGCACACAGTAGATATCTACAGGGGCATCCGTATATACATTAAGAGGACTAAACCACTCCAAGCTTCTAAAGCTCTCTTCGTCTTCATCCAGCCTTGGTCATTGGGGAGAAAAGTTTCTCCTTCAATGCTGAGCAGATTAAAGCTTGCATCGTAGCATGTTACGAGTCCCTAGAAATCACACCACCAGAGGGAATACAAGCCCACTCCACCAGAATTGCTGTGACCACAGCAGCCCAGTCCTCAAATACCTCGTTAGATGTAGGGTGGAAATCTTTGTCTATCTTTTTCAGACATTACAAGCTGGACAAGTTTCAATCGGCAAAAGCTGCCTTTGGTAGAAGGATCCTCCAGCAGGTGGTCGATCCCTAGTATATGCCTTCGCCAGCACCCCCACCCTTCTTTAGGGAAGCTCTGGTATGTCCTAACCTGCTTCAGGATGTTCTGAACCCTATCTACTGGGAAAAGGAACATTGGTCTTACCTGCGATATGTTCATTTCCAGTAGACAGGTGAAGAATATTTTTCCCTACCTGGAGGGTGCTGGCAAGACAATATGTGCACCTTGGTACCCTCAAGGTGAGAGAGGTCCAATCTTCTCAGTCTTGGTAGTCTTCCCACCATTCTTTTTCTCTCCTTATCCAGCAAACATGCATTGGTTGCTTCTTCTCTGTTAATTTCTCTCTGGAATATGTCTCTTGGCTGGAGTATGAACTGGCCTTCTGGGGGTCACTCCTTCCCCATGACCTCAACAGAAGGTCCTCTCTTCTTTTCTGCCTACCAGGAGCGACTGGGAGGAGCTACCCAAACTGCTTCAGGATGTTTTTCACCTGTCTACTAGAACTGTACATATCACAGGTAAGACCAATGTTCCTTTCTTCTGATTTCTTAACTAAAGTCCCCACTTTGATTAATGATTGAACCAAGGTTTAGGAAATCTTTCACTATCTCAGTGTCCTCATTACCCTTTTTAAAGTTACGTACATCATCTGTGATCATTATTTTTGTTTTCTTAATGTTCATCTGTAAACCTATCTTTGCACTTTCTTCCTTGACTTTCTTTAGTAGTTGTTCCAAGTCTGCTGTTTTCTGCTAGTTATAGGTTGAGTATCCCTTATCCAGAAACCCACATTTTGAAATACCCCAAAATTCAAAATTGCCCACGTGGATGGCTGATATAGTGACTGACACCTTTGCTTTCTGGTGGTTCAGTATACACTAACTTTGTTTCATGCACAAAAGTATTAAACATATTGTGTATAAAATTATCTTCAGGCTATGTGTACAAAGTGTATATGAAACATAAATGAATTTCGTATTTAGACTTAGGTCCCACCTCCAGGATATCTCATTGTATATGAAGACTGATATGAATGGACCTTGTTAGTCACAACTGTCTTGAAGCCTATTGATACCAGTACTTCTTGTAGTTGTTTTTATGTGCCTTCAAGTTGACTCCAACTGATGATATACCTATTGTAGAGTTTTCTTGGCAAGATTGATTTAGAGGAGATTTGCTGTTGCCTTTCTGTACAGTTGAGACTGTGTGACTTGCCCAAGGTCACCAGTGGTTTTCCATGGCCGAGTGAAAATTCAAACCCTGGTCTCCTAGAGTCCTAGTCCAGTCCTAAAACCACTACACCATGCTGGTTCTCCTAGTGGACCTACTCAAGGTAAAGTTAACATTGGATATGATGCTTTAACATTAAAGAGACAGGTTCATTGAAAAGGCCACTTGTATAACAGAAAGATAAGAAAGGTGACTAGAATGAGGACTGAAGT
The DNA here is from genome assembly GCA_030847615.1 of Gambelia wislizenii. Taxonomy (NCBI): domain Eukaryota; kingdom Metazoa; phylum Chordata; class Lepidosauria; order Squamata; family Crotaphytidae; genus Gambelia; species Gambelia wislizenii. The sequence goes on from JAUMIR010000006.1 coordinate 103,600,187, forward strand.
ATGGTGCTGGAAAGTCCCTCTGTCACATTCCTGCCTGTAGTGCAGATAGTGGTCAGAATTAAGATAACGGCCTCTATGGAGAATCCAAAGATACTCAGGCTCATACAAGAGAAGATGATCGTTCAGGTAAACTGCTTCCATTATTTAGGAGTTAAAAGGTCAAAGCCAGCACTTTAACTTCTGCCTGGAATTGGATTGGTAGTCAATAAAACTATTGTTGCTAAGCATTCCCATTTCCCTATAATTAGTTCTAATCCACAGTTTGGTCTCTGATTTTCTCAGTAGTGGGGGAGGGAAGAGGCAGGATATATTAGATTTGCTCTGAGTTTGTGATAACCTGGGCCTTTTTATTCAAAACAACTAATAATTTAATAAAATTACATATTCTTTGGATGAAACATTTTGCTCTTCTCACTTACCAGGGATGGCAGCTCTCTTGGCCAGAAAACTAGTCTCCATTCTTAACGTTGCAATACGGTGCTACTAGAAAGTAGAAATACTGACTTTCTCTCCTTCCCAAGGGCAGCTGACCTTCTCCTCGCCAAAGAGGTGAACCTCTTGCCAGCACATATGACTACAGACTATTACATTAATCTGTTTAGCCGCAGTACCAGCTGCTTGCATGTTTTTAATTATCTTATTAGATGATATAACAGTGACCTATGAAATAAAAATGAAGGTGAGCATTTTTAACTTTTGGTTTTACAGCTATTTTCCTAAATATATACTAATACTAGCTGTTGTCCCACACACACATTAGGGAAGTGAATTGAACTAGACCTTCATTTTACTGGAGTGTTATTTTCCAGACAAAATCATTTTTTATGGATTTTCTCACTAGTTAAATATTTCTTATACGTAGTACGTAAAAGCATTAACGTTAACCTCAGTTCTTACTTTTATTGAACTCAGGTTTATAACTATTGCTCTAGATTACATTCTAAAAATGTGGACTGCTTCAACATTTCTAAGTTGCCTTCTGATTCTCCTTTGTGGTCTCTGTGAATGCACAAAATTGGAGTTATCTGTGCCTGCACAGAGCACTATTCAGAACCTTCTAGAGCCTTACATAAGCATTTTGGTGGTGGACCCGGTTCCTCCCTCGTGCTATACCAGCGTGCTACCTGCCTAAACCCTCAGTTCCTTTTCGTCTACCATGTTAGCAGCATCTAAGGAACATCTCAGAGCTTTACCTCTACTCCCACTTTCAATTTTGATTCCTGTGTTGAATTGACTATGATTCTTCTTGGTGTTTTGGCTTGATATTTTTCTGATTAATTCCTTTTGACTCAGACTGTCTTCTGGTTTCTTGATTCTTCTTCAGACCCAGGCTTTGTCACACATTTGAAATGGACTCTTCTAGCTTTTTCAAGCTCTGCACTGATTGTTCTGGTAAAATACCAGAAAAAGATAGCCATTTGAAGTGCCTCTTGTACTTAGGAGAACAGCACAATGTACAGACCTGTTGCTATTGTAAGGCCTTCACACCATAGGCCAGGCAAAACCACAAGGCTAGACTTAAGGCTCTCTAGTATGAGCATGCCTTAACTACAGCCACTCATGAGGAGGAAAATAGATCTCTCACTCCATGGAAGACCTCTGTCCACCCTCCAGCAACTCAAAGAGCCTCCTCATCGCCAACTCCATTGACATCAGTTGGCAGTCAGCTCCCATCAGATCCGGGCTCAGAATGCCCAAAGTCTGAATCAGCAGCTGGCTGCCCATCAACACCGGGCCGTTCCCTCAATACCATTCACAAATGTTCAGTATCATGCTCCTCGGTACCTTCCACTTCAGTACCATCCTCTGAACCTGCCCATAAGAAGCACAAGAACAAGAAGAACGTTAGAAACCATTCTCTGTGAAATTTTGTTCCTCAAGATTCTCCTGCTCACAAGGATCAAGAAACTGTTGGTTCTAATTACAGAATCTTCACCGGTGGCATTAGAGGATTCTTCTCAAGTGTGATCTTCCCCTCAACATTGTGAATCCCTTTGACATCGTGACAAAGTATCATCGCCTTGGGTTCAGTCTCCCCATCGACACAGCGAAGTAGCTCTTCTCCGGTGCTCACGATATAGACTTGACAGCCTATACAGAGTAATGAATACTGCAATGCCATGAACCAAACTCCATCATAGTTGATGCTGCACAATCAAAAAACCCTCAGAAGATCCATTCTATTCCCGTTGATTGCAAGGATAAGAAACTAGACTCCATGAGCCGAAACTTCTACTCCACAGCATGCCTTCTGAGTAGGAATGTTAATTGCTCAGCCTGTATGGGTGCATGCCAAAAATTTATCTGGGAAAAAGTGGCAGCTTATTTTGAACAGCTACCAGATCAGGACAGGCATGTCCTCTCCATTCTGAAGGATGACGCTCACTCCTTGGCAGGGCAGCAAATCCAATCTACCAAGCATGCCACTGAGTGCACTGGTGAAATTGTTGCTGGGCCTGTTGTGCTCCGCAGACATGCATCACTACATTTATCAGGGCTCTTATCTGTGAAGTCTATGATAGAGGACTTGCCATTTGATGAACAGGGCTTGTTTTACTTCGATACAGATTCTAAATTGGAACACACATATAAAATGAGGGCCACCGCCAAAAAGTTTAGTCTGCAGTCACAGCAACACATCTCACCGATGTCAGTACAGATGGTGGAAGTATACCCCTTATCAATGTCAGTACAGTCCAACTTCCACTTGCCCTCAGTGTCCATCTACACTACCTCTGGCCTCCATATCAAGAAAACTCCCTTCCACCATTCGCTACAAGTCCCAGTACAAGAAGAGATCTCATGACCAGCCCAAGCATCAGGTTTGACTTCCAAGAGAATGACACCACTGCCATTTAGGATGTTTCACCCTGTATTCCACCATTCAGACAGGCTCTGGCGATTGTACCTTGGCCTCCATCATGTCAGACACATGGGTGTTGGACATTATAAAGAGGGGGTACACCATAGAGTTCCAATCATGCACTCCAACAGGTGTCTACTATATTACATCACCTTCAGCACCCCTTCTTGACAAGGTGGGGTCCCTCTTACAGAAGGGCGCCATAGAGCCTGTCCCACTTGCCCAAGTACACCAGGTTATTTTCTCCCACTACTTAATTGTTTCCAAAGCACCATTCTCTTCCTGTATGTGAACGATGGGATCTTTGTGGCCAAGTCACACCACCAGCTTCAGTTGACATTGGGAATTCTGCAAGAACTAGGCCTTGTTGTCAACTTCGACAAGTTGATTCTTATTCCCTCTCATGCAGCTCGATTTATCAGATCCCTGCTGGACTCCCAGAAATGCATGGTCCTACTTCCAGATCATAGAATCATAGAATTGCAGAGTTGGAAGAGACCACGAGGGCCATCCAGTCCAACCCCCTGCCATGCAGGAAATCACAATCAAAGCATCCCCGACAGATGGCCATCCAGCCTCTGTTTAAAGACCTCCAAGGAAGGAGACCCCACCACACTCCGAGGGAGTGCGTTCCACTGCCGAACAGCTCTTACTGTCAAAAAGTTCCTCCTAATGTTGAGGTGGAATCTCTGTTCCTGGAGCTTGCACCCATTGCTCCGTGTTCCAGTCTCTGGAGCAGCAGAAAACAAGCCTGCTCCATCCTTAATGTGACACCCCTTCAAATACTTAAACAGGGTTATCATATCGCCTCTTAACCGTCTTTTTTCCAGGCTAAATATACCCAGCTCCCTAAGTCTCTCCTCATAAGGCATCGTTTCCAGACCTTTCACCATTTTAGTTGCCCTTCTCTGGACACGCTCCAATTTGTCAATATCCTTTTTGAATTGTGGTGCCCAGAACTGGACACAGTATTCTAAGTGAGGTCTGACCAAGGCAGAATAGAGTAGCACTATTACTTCCCTTGATCTAGACACTATACTTCTATTGATGCAGCCCAAAATCGCATTGGCCTTTTTAGCTGCCGCATCGCACTGTTGGCTCATGTTCAACTTGTGGTCTACTAGGACTCCTAGATCCCTTTCGCACATGGTCTCATTCAGCCAGGTCTCTCACATCCTATATTTATGCATTTCATTTTTTCCCTAAATGCAGTACCTTACATTTCTCCATATTGAATTTCATTTTGTTAGCTTTGTCCCAGCTCTCCGGTCTATCCAGGTCATTCTGAATTTTGATCCTGTCCTCTAGGGTATTAGCTGCTCCTCCTAATTTGGTGTCATCTGCAAATTTGATAAGTATGCCCCTAATTCCCTCATCCAAGTCATTGATAAAGATGTTGAATAGCACTGGGCCCAGGACAGAACCCTGTGGCACCCCACTGGTCACATCTTTCCAAGACGAAGAGGAGCCACTGCTGAGCACCCTTTGGGTTCGGCCGGTCAACCAGTTACAAATCCATTGAACAGTTAACTTGTCTAGCCCGCATTTTACAAGCTTGTTTGCAAGAATGTGATGGGGAACCTTGTCAAAGGCCTTACTGAAGTCAAGGTATGTGATGTCCACAGCATTCCCTTCATCTACCAAGCTGGTAACTTTATCAAAAAAAGAGATCAGATTAGTCTGGCATGACTTGTTTCTCTGAAACCCATGTTGACTTTTTGTGATTATGGCATTGCCTTCTAAATGTTCACAGACTCTCTGTTTAATGATCTGCTCTAGAATCTTCCCTGGTATTGATGTCAGACTAACTGGACGATAATTGTTGGGATCCTCTTTTTTCCCTTTTTGAAGATGGGAACAATGTTTGCCCTCCTCCAGTCTGCTGGGACTTCTCCTGTTCTCCAGGAGTTCTCAAAGATTATTGCCAATGGCTCTGAGATTATATTTGCCAGCTCTTTTAATACTCTTGGATGTAGTTCATCTGGTCCTGGAGATTTAAATTCATTTAGATTAAGAAGGTATTCCTGTACTACCTCTTTACTTATTTTGAGCTGGATTTCCCCTATTGTGTCCTCTGTTCCATTCTCCTCAGGTTGGTCCTCCTTTTCCTTTTCTGAAAACACTGAGGCAAAGAAGGTGTTGAGTAATTCTGCCTTTTCTCTGTCCCCTGTTAGCATTTTGCCATCTTCTCCACGTAGTGGCCCTATCGTTTCCTTCTTCCTCCTTTTGCTGCGGACATACCCCAAAACACCCTTTTTATTGTTCTTAACCTCCCTAGCAAGCCTGAGCTCATTCTGCGCTTTAGCTTTTCTGACTTTACTCCTACACGTGTTCGCTATCTGTTTGAATTCTTCTTTGGTGATTTCCCCCCTTTTACATTTCCTATACATGTTCCGTTTAAAACTTAGCTCCATTGAAAGTTCATTAGTCATCCATCCTGGTTTCTTGAGACACCTCCCATTTTTCTTCCTCAATGGTACTGTTTGAAATTGTGCCTTCAGTATCTCCCTTTTGAGAAAGTCCCATCCGTCTTGAGGTCTCTTCTCTTTTAGTATTCCTGACCATGGGATCACCCCCAGTATTTCCCTGGGTTTATTGAAATCAGCTCTCCTAAAGTCAAGAATGCGTGTCTGACTATGCCTGGCTTCTCCTTTCCATTGTATAACAAACTCCAGGAGAACATGATCACTCTCACCTAAGGATCCCACCACTTGCACCCCATTAACCAGGTCATCTCTGTTGGTTAGGATCAGATCTAAAATAGCTGACCCCCTTGTTGCCTCTTCCACCTTTTGGACCATGAAATTGTCTTCCAGGCATGTAAGGAATTTGCTAGACCTTGAAGTTTTGGCTGAGTTAGATTGCCAGCAAATATCAGGATAGTTGAAGTCACCCATCACTACTACATCTCTCCTTTCTGCATGTGTGTTCATCTGTTCTAGAAAGGCAACATCCAATTCTTCCGTCTGATTTGGGGGTCTGTAGTAGAGTCCCACAATAACATCCCTGTTGTTTCCCTCCCCTTTAATTTTTATCCAGATGCTCTCCACCTGGCTTCCAGTATTGATGTCATGGATCACTTCACTGGTGTAAATATCCCTGACATATAATGCTATTCCTCCTCCTTTCCTGTTTGGCCTGTTTCTCCTATAAAGGTTATACCCCTCTATTCCTACATTCCAATCATGAGACTCGTCCCACCAGGTTTCAGTAATGCCTATTATATCATATTTGTTTTGTAGTGCGAGGAGTTCAAGTTCATCTTGCTTATTTCCCATGCTCTGTGCATTAGTGTAGAGACATCTAAGACCATGTGTTCCCTTTACTTGCTCCCTGTGCAAGTATTTTTGCCTCCCACTGTTGGGTCCTTGCGCTGTTTGCCTTGTTCCCTCTGTGACAGTTTGACTCTTTTCTCCAGCCCTTTTGCCTTCCAGAATACTGTCTCCCTCCCCGATTTGACTCAGTTTAAAGCCCTCCTGATCAAATTCTTGAGACTGTTGGCAAAAATATTTTTTCCAGCTGTTATAAGATGCACCCCATCTCTTGCCAGAAGTCCCCCCTCATGGAAGCGCAGTCCATGATCCAAGAATCCAATTTGTTCTCGGCGACACCATCTACGGAGCCAGTTGTTTACGTCAGCTATTTTCCTCTCCCTTCTTGGACCATGCCCTTCAACTGGCAGAAGAGACGAGATGACAACCTGTGCGTCCATTTCTTTCAGCTTCCTCCCCAGGGCCTCATAATCTCTTCTGATCTTGGGAAAGCTGTGCCTTGCAGTATCATTGGTTCCCACATGGACTAAAAGGAAGGGGTAATGATCTGTAGGCTTGACGAGTCTTGTTAGCCGCTCCGTCACATCACGGATCTTTGCCCCAGGGAGACAACACACCTCCCAAGTCATCTTGTGGCAGGTTCATTGCACTCCAAGCAGCAGTCTTCCCCCGCCTATGCAGCAGATGGGTAACAGCGAAACAGATACAGACAGCCCTGGTGTTCGTAGCATCCATGACCTCAGTCATACCTTTACACCTTTGGCCAGGCTGCTTATGAGACAATTGTGGTTTCTGTCCTGGTTCAACCCCCTTACTGACGCATGCAAGTTGCTCACAATCCCTCAGACAATCTCCCACTTGCTAACCTGGTGGTTGAATCCCAGATGGTTTCAAAAAGGGTTGCTGTTCTCTCTTGCTTGGCCTTCGATCATAGTCACCACAACGCATCCCTGGACAGTTGGGCACTCATGCTGTGGGTTTGTCAGTCAGAGGGCTCTGGTCAGAGGAAGAGAGAGCTCTCCACATCAGTACACTGGAACTCGTTGCCATAATCAAGATTTTGCACTCATTCAAGAAGGCCCTTTGGGGTCAACCAGTGCAAGTGGCCATGGATAAACACCACAGTGGTGTTCTATGTGAACAAGCAGGGAGGGACGCGATCAGACACCCTTCTCCATCTCTCCCTGGAACTCTGGGACTGGTGTGTCCATAGGAATATCCTGCTCTCAGCAATACACCTGCCCAGGGAACTGAACATGATTGCCTGTGCCCTGAGTTGCTCAACCACTTCCTTCCATGAGTGGACCATGGCAGCACGCATCATTCGCCTAATTTTTCACAAATGGGGATGGTTGGTGATAGACCTCTTTGCATCTCCTCAAAATAGATGCTGCAGTATCTTCTGCTCCAGGAGCCCGATGGCAGACAATTGCCTCAGATGCCATCCTGTTCTATTGGCATGGACCCATCAGATATGTGTGTTCCTGCTGTTTCCCTTAATCATGAGGGTCATTCTGAAAATTTGCAAGGGCAAGGCCAGATGCATCATCATCATCATCATCAAATTTATTTATATCCCACCCTCTACAAAATAAAATTGGGGCGGCTTACAACACACACACACACACACACACACACATATATATATATATCCTCCATCTCAATACAATTAAATAATTAAACATTTAAAACATACTTAATAAATAGTAAAACACACACACACACAATAAAATAACTAGAATAAGGATCGGACCAATATGATTTTTTCTTCTTCTGATGGCCAGGTATCTATTCAGGAAAGGCCTGCCAGAAGAGATCCGTCTTCAGAGCTTCTTTAAAGCTATGTCATGTGGTAATGTGACGGAGCTCCCATAATCTGGGAGCAATAGCCAAAAAGGTCCTCTGGGAGGTCGGGGAAAGCCTAGTTTTTAAAGATTGCAGCAGATTCTTCCCAGAGGACCTGAGTGCACAGGGAGGATTATATGGAAGGAGGCGGTCCTGAAGATAGGTTGGACCCAAGCCATTTAGGGGTTTAAAGGTGATAACCAACACCTTGTACTGGACCCGGAAACTAACGGGCAGCCAGTGAAGTGATCTTAAGATCGGTGTTATATGGTCTTTTCTAGATGTACCCGAGACCAGTCTGGCTGCCATATTCTGTACTAGTTGAAGTTTCCGGACCAAGCACAAGGGTAGCCCCATACAGAGTGCATTACAGAAATCAAGACAGGAGGTTACCAGAGCATGTACCACAGTGTCAAGGTCCCCGACTTCCAGGAAAGGGCACAGCTGGCGGATCAGCCGAAGCTGATAACAGGCGCTCCTGACCGTCACATTTACCTGATTTGTCATCTGGAGCAACGAGTCCAGGAGTACCTCCAAACTGCAGACACAGTCTCTGGCAAAGAGTGTAACTCCATCCAGGACTGGAGGTTGTATCCTAATACCTGGGATCGGGGCTGCTACCGTGAGAACCTCCATTTTGTCTGGATTCAGATTCAATTTGTTTTTCCTCATCCAGTCCATTGCTGCCCTAAGACAGTCATTGAGAAAAGAGACACCATCTGAAGTCAGTGCTGAAGACCGAGACATGGAAAAATATATCTGGGTGTCATCAGCATACTGATAACACCCCGCCCCATGGCTCCGGATAATCTCTCCCAGCGGCTTCATATATATATTGAATAGCAAAGAGGACAGGATGGCGCCTTGTGGGACACCACAATTAAGTTCTTTCCTTGCAGAGCAACTGTCCCTGAGCGTCACCCTCTGGAATCTACCCGAGAGGAAGGAGCGGAACCACTTCAACGCAGTGCCTACAATTCCTAACCTTCTCAGCCGATCCAAGAGGATGTGGTGATCTATTGTATCAAAAGCCTCTGAGAGATCCAGTAACACCAACAGGGTCACATTACCTCTGTCGATGTTCAGGTGAAGGTCATCAGCTAAGGCAACCATGGCTGTCTCAACTCCAAAGCCTGTCCTACAGCCAGTTTGAAATGGATCTAGATAATCGGTTTCTTCCAAGACAGCTTGGAGTTGAAGAGCAATTTCCCTCTTGATCATCTTGCTCAAAAAAGTTAATAAAGAGACTGGCCTGTAGTTCTTCCATGTCCAGAGAGTCAAGGGAAGGTCTTTTTAGGAGCGGTCTAACCACCGCTTCCTTCAAGCAAGATGGAATGTGACCTTCCCTAAGGGATGCATTGATGATGTCCCTGAGGAACATCCCCAAGGCATCGCCCCCCTGGACGGCCAGCCACAAAGGGCAAGGGTCAAGAGGGCAGGTAGTCTTCCTCACTCTACCAAGGAGCTTGTCCACATCATCAGTACTTACAGATTCAAGCTGATCCAGTATAACCTCATCAACGGAGTTACTGGACACCTCATCAATTGAATCTGCTCCAACCCCGGCGTCTAAATTGGCTCTTATCTGAGAGATTTTATCTGCAAAGAAGTTGTTGAATACATCACAGCAGGCCATTGTTAGGTTTAGTAATGAGTTCTGCACAGGTGGAACCTGTGTCAGTTCCTTCACCACCTTAAACAGCTCTGCTGGGCAAGACTCTGCAGACACAGTACGTGCAGAAGAGAAGGATTTCCTTGCTGCGCGTTTTGCTTCTCTATTGGAACGAAGAAATTTCCTATGACGAGTCTCATCAGACAAGAGCCAAGTTTTTCACCAGACGCACTCTAGTCGTTGTCCAACCCACTTCAACTTCCTAAGTGCTTCAGTATACCATGGATGGCGATTAGAAGTGGTTTGGAGAGGACACTTGGGAGCGATCATGTCGATAGCCTTGGTAAGGTCAGTGTTCCAGGTATTGACCAAGGCTTCGACAGAATCACCGGCGTTACCAACCAATAAACCTTCTAAGGCTTTCTGGAATCCAATTGGATCCATTAGCCTTTGAGGGCAGACCATTCTAATAGGTCCTCCACCCCCGACAGGATAGACAGCGGCTCTGAGTTCAGCCTTGATCAGGAAATGATCCATCCATGACAATGCGGTGGTTTTAGTCACCTCCGCCCATGGATATTCCTGTTCCATACTAAAGACTGCATTGAGAGTATGACCCGCACAATGAGTGGGCCCATAGACCAATTGGGATAGGCCCATGTTTGTCATGGGCTCTATGAACTCCCGAGCCGCACCTGATAGATTTGACAAGCTGGTCTCAAGTGGGATGTTGGAAGTCGCCCAGAACGAACAGTGTGCCTTATCGGATGGGGCTTGTCCTTGTCCTCTGCTCACTGCTACCTGGCAGTGATTTCATGGAACTTCCAATGCATCAGGGACACCCCCCCCCTGTTTTTTCACTCACTCATCAAAAGATTTTTACAAGGATACAAAAACTTACACATACACACACCTGTGTTGGGGTCTTATCCACTTTGGAACCTCAGTCTGGTTCTTTCCTCTCTGTTTAGAGCTCCATTTGAGCCATTGGCTTCCTGCAAACATAAATGGCTTACCTGGAAAATCGCATTGCTAGTGGCTGTAATGTTGGCATGGAGGGCTAGAGAACTCTGCGTGCTATGTGCTGACATTCTGTTTACCCAGTTTCATAAGGATAAGGTGGTTTTAAGGACAGATACAGCCTTCCTTCCAAAGGTGGTATCTTCCTTTCATCTTAACGAAGATATTATACTTCTGGCTTTCTTTTAAAATTCCTCCATGGACAAGGAAAGTTTCCTTCATTCCCTGGACGTCCGTCGGACTCTTGCATTCTATGTTAAGCATATGCCCTCTTTCAGATGGTCAGAAAGACTATTCCTCTGCTATGAGGGGATTTTGGAAAGGGTTTTTTGCTTATAATTATAATGTGCCCATATATAAAGTGAAAATAGGAAAAGTGAAAAATAACAAACCTGGAAATACATTACATTGGCCATGTGCATATTATGCTTAGCTTCTGCCTCATGCCATAAAAGGTAACTGGGCCTTTGAGGTCAAGGAAAGAAGGTCAAAGAAAGAAAAAATGTACATGCAGTGATGTATCCTAGTCAACATTTCCTTTAGCTATCATATTTTGTGCACTAGAACATAGGAAGTGATTGCTGCTGCCTTCTTTGGACTGAGCACTCCCAATTACAACGAAAGAGAGACTATCCCTAGGTCCAGAACAAACAGGGAGCTACCACAGCTGTTGCTTGCTGCTAGAAACCGTCTGGTTGTAGGACAAACAGCGTTGGCAGAAAATGAGTCCTTGTACTTAACTTGTTCTATAAGGAAAGAGCCACAGAGCTGCGCTTTCCTTTGACCTGAGATACTCTGGGAACAATCATGTCTAAAACTAGCTTGAATGCAAGTATCTGAGAAAGTTTTTCTAAGTAACAAAAGCAGTCATGATAAATTTGTAGTGTTCTGGAATCATTTATGTTCTGTGGCTGTAATTTTAATAGGCTTTCTTTTATTCTGATAAATTCTAGCATTCCTTTAATATATTGCATGCCTTATGTTAAAGTCTTTGTCATAGGTTTTTAAAGTTTTAACAAGTACTGTCTCACATATGCCTTCTAGGAATTCTTCATTACTGAAGTGAGCGTGAATTAAAATATTTATTAAAAGTCCTTAAAGCACAGCAGGCCTAGGTAATGCAGTGAAATTACTGTATCAGGATTCATTTAAACTCCAACTGAAATCATCTTTGTGCCAGTGTGACTGAAATTGACAGATAAATGGCACCATGCTTCTGTTGGTATTGAGTTGTGCATGTTCAGATCTTAATCATGCTGGCACTTTCTCCTTGGAGAGTGAAACTAGTCCATAAGGTTTTTAGTGACCTAAAAGGAAGAACAACTACTGTGAACTATGTACAAGTTGTTGACCAGGTTTAGGACTCTGCAGATAATAGTTGTTTTTTCAACACTAAGATAGTAATTGCAAATGGTAGAATTGCAGTGTAAGAATCCTGTTGTACTCAACAGTGCCAGAATGTTTTGCACTTTCTTATCAAAACACCACTGAGTTCAGATGATTTTAAAAAAATGTTTACTTTTGTTTTTTGGGACACCTACTTGTAAAATCTCTCCTTTATATTTTTCCATGTTGTGACATTTGGGTAGTAGTTAGTCTGTTAGTTGCAATCCACATCCAGTTCAAAACTGTTGATGAAGAAGGAATATTATAACAGATCTTCTGAGGTTAACAGCACATGAGGCATCTCTAGACTATGAATTGGCTTTGGCTGTGCCAGCACAATGACTTACTAGACCTGCACTGAAGTACAAAACTAATAGCTGTCAAGTGGGGCAGAACCAACTAAGCAGATTTTATGCTGATAGTTTATGCTGATGATCCGTTTCTGTTATCCAGAAAACCCAAGGTGGATAGCCATTCCAGTTGTCTCATGTGCCTCAACAATGACTACAAACTATATCCTTCAGGTGCTGCCAGACCTTCACACCTCAAGCATGCAGGAATCAGGCTTCTCATCTCATACTCCAGTACAGCCTTTCTCAACCTTTTTACCCTGGAGGAATCATTGAACCATTGAAATAATTTTCAGGTGTCAGGGAACCCCTATGTAAAAATTATACATACAGCTCCCTTTTTTTTAAAAAAAAAAGTACAAAAACAGTGAAAAAGAATACAGTTCTCCCTTCAAATTCGGGGGGGGGGTTTGTGGGCAGAGCATCCCTGCGAAATTGAAAAGAACCACAAATAACCTTCAGCTTTGGAGGAAGGGCGGCAGGGGGGAATTGGGCACTGAAAAAGCAGCAGTGGGGCCTGGAAAGCCTCACCACCATCCGCCCAATCCCCCCCCATCCTTCCTACAGCTGCAGGGAGGCTTCGGGAGCTTCCCTGCCATCCGCCCGCCCACTACGCCCCACCCTTCCTACAGCGACAGGGAGGCTTCAGGACCCTCCCCACCACCGCCCGCCCGATCTCCCCACCCTTCCTACAGCAGCAGGGAGGCTTCAGGAGCCTCCCCGACGCTGCCCACCCGATCCCCTCCTTCCTACAGCAGCAGGGAGGCTTGTGTATTTGAGGAAAAGCTTTGTGTATTCGAGGCTTTTACCACGTATACACAAAACTGCAAATTCCAAAGCCGAGAATTCCAAGGGACTGTAGATACTTACTTATTGTATTCCACATTGCGCTCTACATGAGGCTACCCTTGTGCTTGGTTCAGAAACTACAGTTAGTACAAAATATGGCGGCTTGTTTCAGGAACATCTAGGAGGGACCACATCACTCTGGTTTTGAGGTCCCTCCACTGGCTGCCTATTAGTTTCTGGGCCCAGTACAAGGTGTTGGTTATCACCTTTAAAGCCCTAAATGGCTTGGGTCCAAGCTATCTCAGGGACCATCTCCTCCCCTATAATCCTCCCCGTGCACTCCGATCTTCTGGGAGGAATTTTCTGCAGCCTCAAAAGTTGAGGCTTTCGGCTACCTCCCAGAAGGCTTTTTCTGTTGTCGCCCCCAGACTATGAAACGGCCTGCCGGATGAGATCCGCCAATTGACATCTTTGGACAGCTTCAAAAAGGCTGTCAAGACGGATCTCTTCCAGCAGGCCTTTCCAGAATAGATTATCCTGGTCTCGGAAAGCCCCCCTCCTTCAGGAGAGTCCCCACAGCCTCCTTTGTTAACGGAACTGAATATCGCTGGGGATCTACTGTTATTGCTAAATGTAGGTGTGTGTTTTATTAAGTGTTTTAATTGTTGATTTTTTCAATAGTATTGGAATTGGTCAGTCCATTCGTGACCCCCACATTCAGTTACCAAACCCACAGTTTAAGTACCTTTTCTCTATAATGACACCTTTATTGTAATGCTTCTGGCCCTCTGCAAATCTAGTTTAAAAAGAATAAGCCCTAAGTCACTTTTATCAGAGTCTTCCCATCCACAGCTGGCACCTGGGTAGCTGACTGACATGGGGATTACTTGGTCATTCCCCCCAATTGGGTAAGAGCTGTACAGTATTGCAATTCTCTTTCCATTGTTCTGAATTTTAAAAAACACATTGTTCTGAATTTTTTTAAAAAAATGTACTTAAAATCAGTTTTATGCTCTTTTGTCTTCAGTTTTGGCAAAGGATAAGGGTTTGTGGCTGCTTGCAGGAAACAAACTCAATTACACATGCACACATTCCTTGCTGACATGAGGAGCTTCATTAGCACATCAAAACCTGGGAGGGAGAGCAAGGTATTTGGCACATTAACATCCTCCCCATCCCCACCCATAAGAGGCCCTTTTGCAGGCTCTGTTGGTGTGAAAACATTTATGCACACACACTCATTCCTCCCTGGCTTTCTCTGTTGTGGAGGGGAGAGAGATAATCCTTTTCAGCTCACCACTTCTCCCTCTGGAACCCCAGTTGAGAAGCGCTGCTCCATTAGGACAGAGCCCTAAGGGCTGCTGAACTGGTGGCAAAAAACTGGCTTTTATATTTGGCCTTGTGAGTATCTGTATCAGACTGTCTGTTTCAAGGAGCTAGGTCTTTCCAATGAAAATACTGATGAAAAATTGGAATATAACAAAAAGTTGTGTACAACAGAAAAGAAGTCCAGTCATGCTCTTTTTAGTCTTCAAGGTTGAAGCAGTCACATAGGACCCTTGGGGAGGATGCAGTATGGCCCTTGGCCCAGACCCCCAGACCCCTGTACTCCCCCAAACCCACTTTTTTGGCTAAAAATATGGCCTGGATTCCCAAGATCATCCAGTTAGACTGTGTCATCAGATTAAATCACCTTCCATCATTTGGTGTCATTCATACCACATTTTCATCATTGGTTCTTTAGGGTGAAATAAAAATCCTCTCAATCATCATTGGAGCCATAGAACCTGTATATCCCTATCAATGCAGATATGGGTGAGATTTGAAACATTTAGTTATTCAGAAGAAAGATTGCAAACTGTGCCCAATTTGGGGCCTGAGAGATGTGAATTCTTACATATCTTCAAAGAAATTCAGAAATGTTCACACTCACTTCAATTCTACCTCTATTATGGAAGGGCAAGTGATTCACCACAACAGGCCTGAAAGATGCTTGCTTTCATGTCATCATTTTTATGTCTCATCAAGCATTTATCTAATTTGCACCAGGCAACCAGTATTATTAATTCAGGGTGCTATCCTTTGGCCTAGGCACAGATGTCGGGATATTCAGCATGGCTATTCTATTATATGGGTTTATTATAGCCCCCTTTTTTCAAAACACTGAGGCTGAAGGCAGCTTATTAATACAAACAATTGCATGTGAAAACACATGTAGCTAAAACATACAAAAGTTATGAGTAAAATAGTATTAAACTGTTTATTGAATTAAAATTATTGAAAGCATTAGTTTTAAAGTAAAGGATAAAAGCAGTAAAGCATGCTTTGAAGTAGGCCTTTTTCTTTGTGAAACAATCAGTTCCCGAAAGCGCGCTAACATAAAAATGTCCTTACCTGCCAATGAAAGAATAGCAAAGAGGAAGCTGGCCTAGCTTCCCTAGCATGAAAGTTCCAAAGTCTGATACAAGCTGCATGCCCAAATGTTCAGGAGGTGTGAAGGTTCCCTTAGACAAACAGTTGGCTAATCATCTCTCTGACCTAAAAAAGCTTATTTCCAATATCTTCTTCTAGCATTGTGTCTCCTGACCAATTTGGGTCAGATGAGCAATGCTGAAAATTCACACTTAAATCTTTTTCAATGTATAAAGGTTGGAGAGGTTCCATTTGTGGAAGAATCGCCCTTCCCACCAATAGGGTACAGGTTTTAGCAGCAAAGACCTCAGTTGTCTGAACTTATGAGCCAAGAAGGTACAGGTGCTATTGTGCCTAATGACAGCAACCATGATTTCAGCGCCATTTGTTAAATTATGCATGAGACCTTTGCAAGAGTGGATTCTTTTCTCATAGGCTGGGAGAGATTTCCCATGTATATTTTGCATATTTAAGGTCCTGAAACAAATTAGTGGCAGCAAAGTATCAAACTGTATATGTATACTGGACAATAAGTTATGCTAGCATAAGGTTAAGATATTGTTATGACAGTATAAAGTTTTATGTTGAAGAATGTTGTTCTACTTTTGCCTGGGTATTTAGCCAATTTATTATCAACAATTGTTAATTTGCGCAACTTATTACGCACATGTTTTGCGGTCCAGGGGGGAGCAGAGTGCCAGTGTCTCCTCCATCTTGGAATGCATTGCTGTTGGGCCCCCTGGGAGGTAGTGGGAATTGTCAGCCAATGAGTTTTCACTCAGGTTGTGTAACTAAGTATTTATTATGCCAAACCCCACCTGCTTGTCAGTTTCTTTGGGAGAATCAACTTACCCACACTCCCTCTTTTTGTTGATGGGGAAGCGGATCCGTTTTGTACACAGTGATTTTGGTTGTATGCATTGTTATTGTTATGAGTTGTCTTTTGTCACAGTTTTAGGAAGGGCAATCAGCATGGGTCCTGGATTGGGTTAGCATTCACTATTGTCTGCTGGGCATTGATAATGTATGGGAGTCCTCTTATGGGATTTGGAGCTATTGACAGAAGTGGTGTTGCCCAGGCGGGGGTGGATGTCTTTCTGCCACCCCTGGTGGCAGGGGGACCACACTATGTTCTTCCCAGGTGGTCCCACCTCCTGTCATCTCAGGCTCCAGTATCATATGGGTTGGAGGGATGAGCTCATTGATCAATAGATGGGTTGGTCAATGCCTGCCCGAATTAGACGAGATTCATCAGAAAGTTCCTCAACAATTATGTAAGTTGAAGAGATCTTATAGAAGGAAATCCAAGCTCAGCCAGAACAAGTACCATTGGAGTGCCAGCAGGTAGAAATTAAAAGTTTTTTGAGGAATCTGTTCTGAAAACTAGAATGGAATAAAATAGAATACAGTGGATATAGAAATGTTGCTAACTGCCATCAAGTCACCTTTGACTTATGTGAACCCTATGAATGAGAGACCTCCAATTCACCCTGTTACCAACAGCCCTACTCATGTCTTACAAACTCAGGGATGTGGCTTCCTTATCTGAGTCTATCCTCCTGTTATGTCCTTTCTATTTTTTAACTGCCTTCTAACTTACCAAGCATTATTGCTTTTTCTAATTAGTATTGTGTTCTCATAATATGTTCAACATATGACAGTCTCAGTGTAGGAAGGGTCTAGAAATCCAGGCCATACCGCATTACCCTGGCGAGTTCCGCAGTCTGCAGGTGAACCCTGAACTGGGGTAGCAAAATAATACCTAACCTTCTCTTTGTTCAAAAGGTCCCTTCTCAACTCCAGAGAAGAGCAGTCTGACTACCTTGTCAGAAGTCAAGGAACAGTTTGTTAGAAAACAAGTACACTTATATAAATGTTCTGACTACAATGGAGAAGACATGATTGACAGTACAGAGGCTACATCATTTTCGTGAGCTTCATGTGGAAGGGTTACAATGGTTCCATGTTCTGTTCAGTGATAAGTATTGTTAGAATAGTTACAGTGTGTCAGGGGAAATGATATGAAGGTCACTGTGTTTCAAACTCCCCTCTAAAGAAGATACAGAACTCTCCTGGGAACATAAACATGTTCTTTGTTCTTGGCATCAGCACATTCCATTTTCCCTTTGAAGTAGGGCAAGACCATGCCTTACGGATGATTTAATCTTTGGCTTCAGTAAAACCAATATGGAGGGACTTTGGTTCAGTGAATAACATGAAAAAGTGAGTCAAAGGAAAAAAATAAGCACAGGGTTCTGAGGCTTTGAACCTTTGGGTATACCTGAATCAGCTCTTCTGCTTACATTAGCTTACCCATCTTTGCTTCTAGGAAGAGTTCAGACTTGATTTGCTGTTGGCCCCATTTATTTGTCTTTTTGGCATGCTATATCCATAGAACTCTCCTCCAGCACCAGTTTTCAAATGAGTTTATTTTCTTTCTGACATCTTTCTTCACTGCCCAGCTTTTGCAACCAGACATAAAAATTGGAAGTACAATGGCATAGAGAATACTGACCTTGAATACCATATATCTTTTATACTCGAGGATCTTCTCTAGTGCCTTCATAGCTGCCCTTCCAAGTTTTAGTCTTCTTCTGATTTCTTTTGACTGATTCAAAGTATGGAAAATCTTAAACTATTTCAATGTCTTCATTGTCTACTTTAAAGTTATATGAATCATCTGGGGTATTATTTTTGTTGATTTACTCTCCAGTTAGCATATTTAGTACTACAGCCTCAGTTCAGTATAATTAGTTCAAATGTAGCTGAGGATTTGAATCAGTAACTTAAGTCTAACATTGCAGGATTCTGATCAATTAAAAAAAAAAAACTATTGGCTTCTTCATCACCACAAAACTCCAATCCTGACAGCCATACAGTGGATGTACTTAAACCATTCACTCATGGTTCTTTAAATTCCTTCACAAAAATGTGGAAACCTGTAAACCACTGGAGAGACAGAAAGCATGTGTTTCTTCAATTTATTTTTCAGAATTCTTACAATTTGTGGAAATGAGAGAATTGGGGGGGGGATTAATAAAAAGATCTTAACCTGCAAAGTCATACCCTCAGTGTGACATGGTTTGAAGTTTGCTTTGGGATGGTCCAAGTTATCTGAAGGACTATATTCTCCCACATGAGCTTCCTCATGTTTTGAGATTTTCTGCAGAGGACACTTTTCTGTCCCACCACCCTCACACGTACACCTGATGAGACGGCCTTCTCAGTGGTTGCATCCAGGCTCTGAATCTTCCTTCTGAGAGAGGTTTGACTGACAGCCTCCATCCTATCTTTCCAAAGTAAGGTTAAGACTTGGTTTATTTTGGCAGGCCTTCAAAGACTGAATGTTCAGGGGGACTGGGCCTTACAGAACTGTGCTGTACTGTGTATCTATGTTTTGTTTGTTTGTTGTTTTTAATATTTAAACGTTTAAACTGGTTTTAATTTTATGAATAGTTCAATGATATTTTTATTTTATATTTGCAAAGGGTTTCTTTAGCTGAACTTAGCATGGTGTAGTGGTTTGAGTGTGGGACTAGAACTCCAGGGTTTAAATCCTCAGTGTATGAAATCTGTTGAGTAATCTTGGGAAGTCACCATCGCTCAGCCTCAGAGGAAGGCAATGGTAACCCCTTTCTGAACAAATCTTGCCAACAAAACCCTATGACGGGTTTGCCTTTGGGGTTACCATGAGTTGGAAACAACTAGAAGGCACACAACAACAGCAACAACACTGTGTGTGTGTGTGTGTGTGTGTGTCTTTTAAGTGTTATAAGCCACCTTAAATCCCAGACTGTGAAAAAGATGGGATAAATATATGACAACAACAACACAATAATAATACCTAGTTTCATGCTGCTTAATATATATGGTGTGGGGAGGGATTTCTGTACAACCATTTATGTAAAAAATAAGATTAAAACCATGAAATGATTGTATAAGACAAATAACAAGGATAATTAAGAAATACTTAAGTTAGATATCAATTTTTTAAAATAAATTTTCTGGATTATTTCATTTTTTGATAGTTCATTTCATTTTAGTAGCAGACTCTCCCTAATTGCCCAAACTGTTCATAATACCAGTCATTATTTGAAGATTATAAAATATTTTTTTCAGTGGGAAGAATTAAAATGGATGAATCCTTGAACAATTTCTAAAATATTTTTCTTTCTACAGAAAGCAAAAAGGCTGTACAGTTCTTAATTGCCTTTTTGAGACTCAGTTTCCTCATTACCTGTGATTTAAGCTAAAAATGAAGTAATTATAGATAACAGTGTTTATCTGGTTGATCTTGGCACCTGCAGTCCTAATGCTGAAGTTCTTCCTGTTTCTGAGGCCAGGCTTTAATGTCTATGGCTGGCATTACTAATCTGAGCTTCTTATATTTCTGGTGAATTTCCTATGAATGTTTCAAATGTCATGCTGTGCAGAAAGCAATTTTTCCAGAGAGTGGATTTGGTGAAACACAGATTTATATTGGGTATAATTTTCCCCTTCCCAAACAGCAGTGATGGCAAGGTTTTGCATATTTCCTTATCTTCTTGTCTTTACTACAACAGATCAGAATACTTATGGGAGCCATGTTATTATGTGGTTATATTTTGCTGAATAGTTTTACACTGCAAAGCCCAGTGTATTGGTGTATTTGATATACATTAGCTATACTGAAGCGAGCCTGCATGCTATAGTGGTTTGAGTGTTGGATTAGGGCTCCAGGAAATCAGGGTTTGAATCCCCACTCAGCCATGGAGACACATTGGGCAAGTCGGGCTGTCTCAGCCATGTAAGAAGGCAATGGCAAGCCTCCTCTGAATAAATCTTGTCAAGAAATCTCTATGATATGATCACTATGAATTGGAGTTAAGTTGAAGGCACCTAACAACCACTATTAACATTATATTTATTTATATCTCGCTTTTTCCCCAGCTTGGTATTCAAGGAGGCTTACAACAGACAGAGTTAAAAATTCACAGTATACAAAAGATTAAAATGATTTAAATCAGAATATTAACATAAACCATTTCAACAACAATAAATAAAAGTCCATCACATTATACAAGGCCTGTTTCCCCTAAAAAAATAATTCTCAAGGGCCTGCCTGTCTTCACATGACTGGGGAAACAGAAAAGGGAGGGTGCCCGTCTAATACCTCTGGGAAGGGGGTTCCAATGTCTGGGAGCAGCCAAAGACAACAGCAACTGGTTTCAGGTTTATGAGGACAACAGACAGGATGCTTCTAATGGACCCTCTCCCTACATGGACCCATTTCTTCATCATTGGTGTTCAGTCATTCATTTGCCCTCTCTATGCACAACCACCCAGGGGGAGGAGAAAGTGAACAAAGGTTGTTTGCCTTCACCTTGTTTCTGCCCAGTTCCTTAGAGGGCCAGAAGAACACAAGAGCCCTGCTGGATCAGAGCAAATGCCTATCTGTCCTCATCATGGCTTATGGAAGCCTACAAACATGACTCAAGTGCTTTATCTGTTTATATCCCACCTTTCTCTGAGGCCAGTTTACCTGAAGAATCAACTGTCTCCTGATGTTTTCTGTGCAGGAAACTTATTTTCTGTGCAAAAACAAACAAGCAAACAAAATACCCCACCACTTTACATTTTTGGCATGGAATAAGTCCTGAACTGTGAGCTTTTATGATGGTTTTCTCTTAGCAAGGATGGAAATGGTGAAAATATTCATTCCTGCCTGTAGAAACAAAATTTGCAAAGATTTACATCACCAGCAGAGTCAGGCAAAGCAAGCCTGTCACTGGCTAAGAAATTTCTCAGGTCTTTAGTCTTTTCTTTTAGGGATAATGCCCCATTTGCTTGGTAATTTTGTGGAAAGGGTACAGAAATAGGGCACCAGAGCAGTGCACCCTCCACTTCAGTGCAGACAACTTCAGTCCCTTTTCAGCCCTTGGTACCACTACTGGCAGATACTTGGAAGGAACAGGAGAAGTGGAAGAAGAAGCATGCCAGGGAGCACTCTCCTCAGCCCTGGTCCACCTCTTCGGCTCCAGCCGAGCAGGCTGTTGTGATGACTGCGGTACCACTCCTTGAGTCCGGCTTGTCCCCAATGAAGCAATCTGATGGAGCCCCGCTTGAGTCTTTGATCTGGATAGACACCTCCCCGGAACCCGCAGCTGACCTCCATTCTCTGGAGCCAGTTTATGACGGTGAGATTCAGGACTCCCTGCCAGACTTGGACATCATTCAAGAATTGTGGGAACCTTCTCCTGTCTCCATCATCACCCCAAGGGATGTTCTACGCAACCGTCTGCTTCCTCTGGTACTGGATCCTCAACTATCTGTACCAGCCTCGCCTTTCCACACAACACCACGCCACCCGTCTCATGATGGCTGGTCCCATTTGGACTCGCATGACAGCTCTCTCGGACGATGGCCCCGTTATCAACGATCCTATTCGAGTTCACATGGTCATTATCGCTGCTCAAGGACCCATCGATGGGGCAGCCGCTCTCCACTTAGGTACCACTGTAATCGGTCCCGTTGTGGGTCTTGGGACGGTTCCAGGAGCTGGTCCAGATCTTTCTGTTGGTCTTCCACCTTGCGCAGCCCATCTCCCTGTGGCTACTTCCTCTACAGTTGTTCTCCGCATCATTTTCATGGTCAGCATCAGGACAATTATTGTTGCATGGACCCATACCACAGGCATTATGGCAATCCAGACTGGTGTGCCTGGTACCAACCACCTCTCTATGGCTGCAGGCACTATCAGGGCTGTGACTGCTCTGCCAACCCTACTCCTTGTCATCCTCGGCATGGATACAACCCACCTTCTCCACGGTGCTCTCCCTCTGCGACTGTCCCAAATCTGTCGGAATCAGTTCCTGAAGGTGTCCTGTCTCAAGCAGAGTTGCCCCTGGCCCTGCCACAGCCCACAGACACCGTTCAAGGGTTGCCTGTACCAGATCCATCGGACCCGTCACACACTCTGTTGCCACCTCCGCAACGCTCCCATTCTCGGTCCCAGTGCAAGCAACCTCACTCTAGGTCTCAGTCGGTTGCATTGGATGCTGGCTCAGTTTCATCAGGCTCATCGACATCTGGGCACCACCCTTCTCCTCCAGCTTGATTGGGCAACACCAACCCACCTTCTCCAACCGATGACGTTCGGGCCTTTGTGGATCAGATGGCACACATGGCTGGAGCCCTGGGAATCCAAGTGTTCCATACTGCACCCTCTGTTGAGGATCCCATCTTTGGGGACATAAACCACCAAGCGACCTTGCTACCTATCTTGCCGTTGTTGCCATACTTGATGCAAGTTTAAGTTCTTAAGAGCTCATGGTCAACACCTTCATCCATTCCAGTCATTTCCAGATGACTAGACAATTTGTACAGAGTGAGCGAGAACACTGCCCCCTGACTTACTACTCATCCCAAGCCCAATTCGATCATTGTCGATGCAGCAAAATCTCGCACCTTGCAAAATCTCCACTCTACCCCAGCTGTCAAAGAATTAAGAAGCTAATAATTATAATTATAATTATAATAATTATTTATTTTTAACCTGTCCCTCTGCTCAGCAACCAGGGTGGCATACAACAGGATTAGAACAACAGCTAGATGCTTTTGGCCAGAAGATTTACATGTCCGCTTGCCTTCTTACTAAAATGGCCAACTACACTGTATACGTGGCCATGTACCAACGTTTCCTTTGGGACAAAGCTTCGCCATATTTTGAGAAGCAGCAGGAGCCTTCCATCCTTTCGTAGGTCGGTAAAATGAGTACCCGGCTTGTGGGGGCAATTAGCTAACACACATTGGAAGCTGCTTAATGCAGTGTAGATGTGAAAATTGCTATTGCTTAAAACAGTTTGTAAGCCGCTCTGATAGCCTTGTGGCTGAAGAGCGGGGTATAAATAAATAAATAAATAAATAAAATACAGGTCCTCAGAGAGGAAGGACACAGTCTGGCAGGCCGTCAGCTACAGACTTCTTAGTACTTGGCCGACTGTGCCAGCAAGTTGGTTGCTACCTCTGTTGCTTTGCGCTGCCACACTTGGTTGCACTCATTGGGGCTCTCCCGATCACCTCGGCTCAGACAGTGATAGAGGGCTTGCCATTCAATGAGCTCAGACTTTTTCATTCGGAGACGGATTCTCGCCTGGAAAACACACAGGATGCGTTCCACCACCAGGAAGTTCATCCTCCCTTCCTTTCAACCTCTGCCTCAGCGCTTTGGGAGGAAAAGATATTGTCATTCTTTCTCCTCCTCCTTCCATAGATGCTACGCCTCCTCACCATCTAAGGCCCAGCATTCAGTCGGTTTCTCCACCTCTTCCAGGAAGTTCCCCACTAATGGATGCTACAAGGGCCAATTCAAGAAGGTGGCTGACATATCAAAGCAGTGAATTTGACTGCTGGGTAGACGACCTCCGTCTTGCTACCAATGCTTGGCTGATTTCCATCTTCCACAGACAGGCTCTACGAAGCCCTTACTGTTTGGCACTCTATCACCCCAGACACTTAGGTATTGTCCATTGTAGAACATGGCCACGGCATCAAATTTTGTCGGCTTCCACCCTCCAGAGTTTACTGTGTCACCCAACCCTCCTCCCCTCTACTCAAAAAGGTGCTTTCTCTCCTGCAGAAAGGGGCTATAGAGCCAATTCCACTCTGTGAGCTGTATCGGGGATACTTCTCCCTCTGTTTCCTTGTGGCCAAGAACAACGGCAGTCTCAAACCCATTTTAGACCTCTGCAGTGTCAAATGCTATGTGCCCTCAACCCGCTTCACGGTGATCACGCTTGTCTCGATTCTGCCGTTGCTCCAGCTGAGCATATGGTTTGCTACGCTGGAGCTGAAGGATCTGGATCCATGTGGGTATCTCAGAACAGCACAGATGGTTCCTCTCTTTCACCATTGGCCCACACATCTTCCGCTTCAAGGTTCTACCATTTGGACTGTACACGGCCCCTTGGGTTTTTACTAAGAGTGTGGCCATTGTTGTTGCCTGGCTTCGGCTGTGAGGAGTGGTCGTCTACCTGTATCTTGATGATTCACTACTAGTTGCTGCCTCAAAGAGTCTTCTTCTGGACAATATTCATTTAACACTGTCATTTCTGAATGACCTCGGCTTTGTCATCAACTTCGACAAGTCCTGCCTTCAGCCTGCCCAGTCCATTTGGTTTATTGGATCCACCCTAGACTCTGTAGCAGTGAAGGCTTTTCTGCCAGACAACAGTTTTGCGGCTATCCATTCTGCTGTGGTTACTTGCCTCCGTCTCCAGAGGGTCCATGTGTGCCACATCCAGAAGACCCTGGGCTGCATGGCGTCACACTCTTTGCCCGGCTCTGCATGTGCCCACTGCAGAACTGGTTCATTTGCAGCTTTGATCCACTGGCTGTCTGCCTCTTCAAGTTCCTCACTATACCGAGACCGGTCCTCAAGACACTGCATTGATGGCTGGACCCGCAATCAGTTCAATTCAGCCTTCCATTCACCCTTCCCCAGCCATCGGTTGCCATCACATCCAACGCGTCTTTTGACGGCTGGGGCACCCATCTGAACAAGCTCTCCATAAAAGGCAAGTGATCTGTGAGCGAGAGGGCTTCACAAATGCTCTAGAGCTGCTCGCTGTCTACAAAGCCCATTGAGCGTTTGGGGCATCCCTGTTGGGTCAAGTTGTTCAAGGAGTCTCCGACAACACCACGGTGGTCTTACTTGAACAAGCAGGGAGGGACACGATCATGTTCGCTCCTTACTCTCACACGCCGCATGTGGCATTGGTGCCTTCAACAGCAGATCCAGCTCTCCGCCATATACATCCCAGGTGATCAGAATTTGAGGGCAAACGCACTATGCAGATGCACTGTGCAGATCGGAGTCATCGTGCCACTAGTGGATGCTCTGCAGGAATGATCTTCAGTTTTGCTTCTGCAGATGGAGTTGGCCAATGATTGACCTGTTTGCCTCCACCAAGAACCAGCAATACCAGAGGTTTTGCTCCAGGGAGCTCATGACATTGGGCTCTCTCAGTGATGCCTTCCTTTTCATGTGGGCAGGCCTGCTCATCTAAGCTTTCTTGCTGTTCCTGCTAATCACTCAGGCCCTAGTGAAGTTTCATCAAAAAGGGCCACCTGCATCCTGGTCACCCCATGGTGGCCTGGGCAGCACTGTTTTGCTGATCTCCTCCAGCTCTCCAACAGGCGCTTTCACAGATTCCACCTTCACCTGGACCTTCTCACCATTCAGAATGTCAGGTTTTGCCACCCGGACCTTCAGACCATGAAGCAAACAGCGTGGAGGATACAGCTTTAGATTCTTTGTCTGATCAGGTATGCACTATCATTGGAGCAGCTCAGTGCCCCTCTACTTACCGTTCTTACACCCATAAATGGCAAAGGTTTACCACCTTTCTATGGCTAAGGGCATTGCAGCTGATGACACATCACTCCCTCTACGGTTGGACTTTCTCTCATCCCTGACTGACCAGCATTTTTCGTTGTCCTCCATCTGCTGCTATCTCACGATCTCTTGGCACTTCAGAAAACAGGGAAAGCCCTCCTGTTTTTCCAATCCCCTTGTAAGGGGTTTTCTTTGGTGGCATCAGAACCTTTCTGTACCGATTATGCCCACGGCAACAACATGGAGCCTGAACTTGGTTCTGCCTGCATTGTCCAAGCCCACCTTTGAGCCGCTTGCCACCTGTGACTTGTGTCTTCTGTGATACAAAACAGCATTCTTGGTGGCCATTACGTCAGCCTGAAGGTCCAGCAA
The DNA here is from genome assembly GCA_030847615.1 of Gambelia wislizenii. Taxonomy (NCBI): domain Eukaryota; kingdom Metazoa; phylum Chordata; class Lepidosauria; order Squamata; family Crotaphytidae; genus Gambelia; species Gambelia wislizenii. Next base: position 103,626,483 of record JAUMIR010000006.1, read on the forward strand.
GCTCTACACATTGAGGACTGACCCTCCCTACACTTGTTTCCATGCAGATAGGGTCATTTTGAGACCAAACATTGCCTTCTTGCCCAAGGTGTCTCATTGTTTAATTTGAACCAGGATGTTATTTTACCTGCCTTTTTCTGGTCTCCTTCTTCTGATGTGGAGCACTCTCTACACATGCTGGATGTACAGTGAGTGCTCTCATTCTACATTGACAGAACCCACTCCTTCTGTACTGCTTTTAGACTCTTTTGTTTGTTATGCTTGTCCTAAGAAGGGCCTTTCTCTATCCATTCAAGGGTTTTTCCTAAGTGGGTCTCTTCTACTTATCTGTCTTGCTTACCAGACTGTGGGCTGACCTGACCCTGCTGTTGTGCACAGTCATTCCACTAGGGCAGTTCTGCATTCATGAGGGGGGTGCCATTTCCGGGCACAGTACAAGGTTTTGGTTTTAACCTTTAAAGCCCTACATTGCTTGGGTCCATCTTATCTCCTGGACGGTCTCATCCCATATGATTCCCCCCCCCCGTGCACTTCGGTCCTCTGGGAGGAACCTGCTGCAGCCTATGAAAATTAGGCTTTCGCAGACCTCCCAGAAGGCCTTCTCTTCTACGGCTCCCAGACTATGGAATGGCCTGCCGGACAAGATCTGTCTTATCACTACTCTTGATAGCTTCAAGAAAGCATTAAAGGCAGATCTCTTCCGGCAGGCCTTCCCAGAATAACTTCCCGGCTCAAGTGGAGTTGATTGCCGACCCGCCCCCCTGCCACTATTGCCATTTTTGTTGTAATTTGTATACTGCATTGTATTGTATGTTTGTTTTAATTCTCCACTAGTTTAATTTAGTTTTAAGGGATGGAAGGGTTAACATTGGGAATCATAGAATCATAGAATTGCAGAGTTGGAAGAGACCACAAGGGCCATCCAGTCCAACCCTTTTAACTTGCTGTTTGTTTTAATTTTGTTTTAACTTGCTGTTTGTTTTAATTTTGCTGTACACTGCCCCGGTTGCTGAGCAGAGGGGCAGGATAAATAATTATTATCATTATCATTATCATTATCATTATCATTATTATTATTATTTTTATTATTGGAGGATCTCTGATGTCTGTAGAGCCACAACGTGGTCATCCCCATTGACATTTGTCACTCACTGTAAAGTGGACAATGCTGCACGAGCTCGTACATCCTTTGCTTGAGCTGTGTTGTTCTCCTCTGTTGCCTAACAATGCTTACTGTGTCATGTTTCTGACATTTGATTGCCTTTCCTGCATATGAGGCTTGCATGCCTCTGTGGTTTGTTGGTGTTTTTTCTGATGCTTCAGTTATGCCTCTTAATACAGTTATGTGCTAAATACACGACTTGTGGTTTATCACCTGCCTTGTCTGCGGTGTCTTTTTTCATGGTCGTTTGCCTCTCCTGCTCTGGTAGCAGTACACTCCCACCTCCTTGTGGTAGCTTGCTAGTCTCCCAATTGTATGGATTCACAGAGAGCATGAAGAAGAAGGACAGTTTGCTTACCTGTAACTGTAGATCTTCTTCGTGGTCTCTGTGAATCACACAACTGCGTTACTGCAGAGCATCGGGACCTTCTAGAACCGCTAGGCAGAATGCGCTTTGATACATTTTTGGCGGTAACTCCGCCCATACCAACAGTCCTTTATAAGGGATTCCCACCTAATTCTCCTCAGTTCATTTCTTTCCACTGCACTAGCAGCTTGAAGGAACCTCTGTTCGCTAGGTATTTTTTCTCCTCTCTATCTGGCTTTGACTTGGCTTTGGATTTTGATGACGATTTTTCTCTACTCCTCTGTTTTGGCATTCTACTTCTGACCGCTGTTTATTCGACCTGGTTCTGGCTTTTGATGACTTTTGCTTCCTCCTTCAGCTTTGGCATTTACCTCAGATATCTTACTGACCCGGACTGTCGCTGACTACGTCTTTTGCTCCGCTTTCCTGTTGTGAATTTGTGAGCAAAATGTCTGGAAGAGGACCCTTTAAACGCTGCATGATTTGTCAGGCCAAACTCCCAAGCGCGGATGGCCATTCCCGCTGTTTATTTGCCTGGGGGAAACCCACAATGTCAACGCGTGCATACACTGCAAGGCCTTCAAGCCTCAAGCCCATAAACACAGGCTGTCTCGTTTGAAATCATTCCTGTATGAGAAGGCCTTAATTCTGGGTACAACTTCAGCTTCTGCCTCAGCCCCGGCCTCAACTCCTGTTTCTGATCCCCAGGACCATGGACGCTCTCGGTCTCCGACATCCATCTAGGCACCGTTCGACAGCTTCGGATCCTGAGGCTGTCCATACCTCCCTGCAGCATGCATCTTCGGGTTCGACACGGGATCGTTCGGCATAGGTCCAGCAGCCGACACTGTCGACTTCGAAGACTGTCATTCGGGATCGGGCTCCTGCCACCACCGAGACCCGTCCCAGCACTGAGTCTGGCTCTTTGCAGTCTTTAAAGAAAAGGAGAAAAGTAAAGCAGGTGTCTAAACATGACTCTACTAAGTCTAACACCAAATCGAAAGAGGGCTCGAAGAAACCGAAGCCCCTCGATACTGCTGCCCCTGTGATTCCTACGCGCCCACCGGTTGATAATGAGGCCACTTTTGCCAGACCACTGCCCATATCTGCCACACCAGAGTCCACGGTTCGCTGTTCGCTCACGCCACCGGGATCGGTGGTGATTGTGGCAGTTGACATCCCATCCGGGCTGGCATCTCCCGCTCTTGTTATTTCACGGGCGCAGTTGTTGGAACACCACTCTTCTGACATCGAAGTTGAGGTCGTCAAGTGAACCCTCAGGGCCATACATCTCTCTCTAAAATCTGTAACAATGTTCCAGCTTATACTGTGTATGATCTTGCTTAATCCATCTGCCGCACAGATTTTACGTCTCCCACGGGCTCTTCCTTCACTGGCCACTCGATAGCTCGATCTCCATGACTGTCTGACCTTGATGTTGTGAAAGCGGTGTCTAAGAAGGATGCAGTGATTCAGGTCTCTCCTCCTGAGTATCACCCTCTGCCAAGGACTCCTCCAACCCCACAGAACCAATCTCCTACACCGCCACGGGACCGTAGTCCATCGCCGGAGGGTTCTACTTCCTCTTCCTCCATGTCTTGGGACCAGTACCGACCTTACTTACCATCGCCTAGAGCTGAGTTGATGGAAGATGATTCCTCCTCCCCAACGGATGATGTTCGCACTTTCGCGGAACAAATGGTTCGGATGTCCCACGCGTTGGACCTTAAAGTGGAGGAACGAACAGCTGAGCCGGCTTCTATCCCGGTTTTCCCATCACTGTTGGAGAACCCCTCCTCTATACAGTCGACGTCCAAAAAGATCGATCGCCTGTACCGTGTCAGTGGCGAACATGTGGAATGGTTCCAGAACCATCCAAAACCAAACTCCGCCGTCGAAGCCGCAGAAAAAAGGAAGCAGCGTCGGCCTCTGTCAACTCCACCAGACCCAGAGGGCTGCACGTTGGACATTGTGGGGTAGAAAATTTATTCTGCGGCTGGATTGAGCTTCCGTGTGGCGAATTACTCAGGCTGCATGGGAGCTTACCAGCAAATGTTATGGGAACGGATGAGTCAGTTTATTCAAGACCTCTCTGAGGAACGTCTTAGAATGGCAGAGGCAATTCAGGTGGAGGCCCAATCTCTTGAGGGGCAGCAGATGAATTCAGCCTGTCATGTTGCAGACTGCGCAGCGAAAACCATCACTGGTTCTATTGCACTGCGTTGACATGCATGGCTATGTTCCTCAGGCTTGACACCTCAAGCATCGGCCACCATAGAAGATCTGCCTTTTGACGAATCTGGCTTATTTAACGGGTTAACCGATGAAAAGCTTGAGTTCACCCAAAAGATGAGGACCACTGCCAGGAAATATGGCATGGGCTCCACCTCCATCTTCCAGTACCGTCCTAGAGGCAGATATTCCTGGCAGGCTCCAATGTCTGGCCAGCAATTCCGCCGTGGGTACTCTGGCCAGTCCTACCGCCAGTCCCGTTACATTCCCTCTCCCTCTCCGGCCTCATCGGTGAGGAGCCAGGGCTCGGGTTCCAGATACCGACAACCACCGAGGTAACGATCCAGGGATCAGAGCCGGAAGAAGTTTTAACTTGATTGTTGATACTATTTCTCTTCTTTCTTAGACACCACTCTTCGGGGATCGACTGTCGAACTTCCAAGAAGCCTGGTCTTCTATAACATCAGACTGCTGGGTACTCCAAATTGTCCAGAACAGCTATTGGATCGAATTCGACTCTCTACCTCCGACGGGACTGGTTCGATCGACACCGCCCCCCATCATCGAGGAGGTACAGACCCTGTTGCAGAAGGGAGCCATCAAACCTATCCACCCCGATCTTCACCACCTCTGCTTCTTCTCGAGGTACTTCCTCATTACGAAAAAGGACTGCGGCCTACATCTGATCTTCGACCTCCGTGGGGTGAACAGGTACATAGCCCCAAAGAAGTTCAGAATGGTCACCTTGGCTTCCATCCTTCCACTCCTGAACCAGTACGACTTGTTCGCCTCTATAGACCTGAAGGATGCCTATTTTCACATCAGGATCTATCCAGGCCACAGGCGTTTCCTTGATTTTCAAGTCGGAACCGACGCCTTCCAGTTCAGAGTTCTTCCCTTTGGTCTTTCGACTGCTCCTTGAGTTTTCACAAAATGCATGGCAGTGGTAGCAGCTTTCCTTCGTCAGCAGGGTGTTGTGGTTTTTCCCTACATCGACAATTGGCTGATTGTGGTGGACTCTCAACATCAGCTCGAACTCGATGTTGGCCTCACCTTAGATGCCTTAGACTGCCTGGGACTTGTTGTCAGATCTATCGGGCTCAAATGATCCAATTCATTGGAGCTCGGCTAGATTCTGTAACGGCTACGGCTTACTTACCTCAGGACCGCTTCAACACCCTTCGGTCCCTTATCCATGCTTACCCTCGGTCCTGAAGGCTCACTGCTCACTCAATCCGGATACTACTCAGTCACATGGCAGCCACTACTTATGTGACCCGCTTCGCGAGACTACAGTTCCATCCGCTCCAACACTGGTTCTTGCAGGTCTTCAATCCTCTCCGCGATTCTCCAAACAAGATGCTCACGATGCCACGGGCGGTTCATCAGTCTCTAGAGTGGTGGCTGGTACCAGACAACGTCCTGTCGGACATGCCATTCGATCCTCCTCAACCGGATGTCTCTCTGACAACGGATGCCTCACTACAGGGATGGGGAGCTCATCTTGAGTCCTACAAGATTCAGGGTTCTTGGAATACCAAAGACCGAGCCCTCCACATCAATGTCCTGGAACTTCTCGGTGTCCAAAAGGCGCTACAAGCTTTTGAATCCCTGGTGAGGAGCAAGACTGTCCTAGTACTGACAGACAACACCTCTGTCATGTACTACCTGAACAAGCAAGGAGGCACAAGGTCCCCTCAACTTCTGCAGCTCACGTTAGACATCTGGGATTGGTGTGTCTGCAGGAACATTTTTCTGCAATCCATCCATCTTCCCGGGGAGGACAACACTCTTGCAGACGGACTCAGCTGTTCGAGTCTCTCCATCCACGAGTGGCATCTACACAGGTTGGTCACCTCAGACCTGTTTCGAAGATGGGGCCTTCCTGAAGTAGACCTCTTCGCATCTTCGGAGAATGCCCAGTGGTCCCCAGTTCTGTACCAGAAGACGCGCCCTGGGATCGAGATGGGACGCATTCCTGTTCCGTTGGTTGGGTCCTCTGCTTTACGTGTTTCCTCAGTTCCCACTGCTGACAAGAGTGATTGCCAAGCTTCGCTGGGACCGAGTGAATGCTATCCTCATCGCTCCGTGGTGGCCTCGGCAGCCGTGGTTTGCGACCCTGCTTCGCCTGGCCAAACATCACTCCATCTGTGTTCCATCCCGTCTGGATCTACTTATAATAATAATAATAATAATAAAATTTTATTTATATCCCGCCCCTCTGCAACGCAATCGGGGCGGCTTACAATATAAAAACCCCATACTCACAATACCCTAGCCCACCCACCCCTTACCATCCAGGCGGGCAAGGTCCGGCAACGGGACCTAGAAACTCTGCGTCTGACAGGGTGGAGACTGATCCTGTGATTCTTCCTTTGATTTCGGGACTCTCGGGTTTGTCTTCAATGCCAAGGCAATCTGTATCTCTTCATCCAGAGGTTCAGGTTCTTATCGATGCTGCACGAAGACCATCTACCCGAAAGTCGTACCACTACAAGTGGAAGAAATACGAAGCCTTTCTGGCCTCTCGACGTCCAAGTCCTGAACCGTTCTCCATTCCGACTGTCTTGGAGTTTCTCCTCCAATTGTCTGCTGCGGGCCTATCGCTTTCATCCATCAGGTGCTACTTGGCAGCTATAGCTGTCAAGTTCCAAGCGAGAGGTCGTCCATCTCCCTTTGTTGATGTGACAGTTAAGAAGTTTTTGAGAGGCTACGCCAACCTGCACCCTCCTACTGGAGCCAACCGCGGCTTGGAGTCTCAAATTGGTCCTCTCACAGCTAGTTCGCCGACCGTTTGAACCCTTGGCTTCTACTGATCTGCGACTTCTGTCCTGGAGGACTGCCTTCCTCGTGGCCGTCACTTCAGCACGTCAGGCTGGTGAACTCTGTGCCTTGAGATTTGATCCTCCATACACTGCTTTCCATAAGCACAAAGTGGTACTTCGCCCCGACATTTCTTTCCTTCCAAAGGTGGTGTCAAGCTTCCATCTCAACCAATCCATCACTCTTCCTGCTTTGATGCAGGACCCGAAAGACGAATTTGAACATACCCTCCATCTCATGGACGTCAGGAGAGCTCTTGCTGTCTACATTCAAAGAACTGCTTCCCTCAGAAAGTCACCCAGACTGTTTGTGTCCTATGCTGACTCGAAGCTCGGAGAGCCCATTTCTCCGCAACGGTTATCGAAGTGGGTGGCATCGAGCATTGCTCTCTGCTACGAACTGGCAAAGAAGCCTCTGCTGGCATGGATTGGAGGAGACTCTACGAGGGCTATCTCCACTTTGACAGTATTCCTCTCTGGGGTGCCCCTAGAGGACATTTGCAGAGCTGCAACTTGGTCTTCACCTTTGACTTTTATTTCTCATTGCAGACTTGACTCTTGTTCCAGGAACGAGGCTGCCTTTGGGAAAGCTGTACTGTTGTCTTCTATTCAATAAGTGAGTGTTCATGTTTGCCAAGTCACTTGATGGTTTCATATAGGAATATATATGTGGTTTGAATAGTTTTTCTTAAGAATGTGCTATTCCTATCCCAATCTCAAGTTTGACTGTGTAATATGGTATTAGAGTCAATATGTGTAGGACATACCCTCCTCCTGGAGTGAAGCTTGCCAGTCTACCCTGCTGTGTGATTCACAGAGACCATGAAGGAGATGGACAGGTTGCTTACCTGTAACCATAGATCTTCGAGTGGTCTTCTGTGAATTCATACAGACCCGCCCATCCTCCCCTCTATGTCCTACCACATCATATAAACATGCTTAATGTTCCTGATGCTGCAGATTGCGGCGTCATTCAAGGAACTGAGGAGAATTGGGTGGGAATCCCTTATAAGGGACAGTTGGTGTGGGCGGAGTTACTGCCAAAAATGTATCAAAGCACATTCTGCCTAGTGTTTCTAGAAAGTTCCGATGCTCTGCGCAGGCGCAGGAGTAACCCAGCTGTGTGAATTCACAGAAGACCACTCGAAGATCTATGGTTACAGGTAAGCAACCTGTCCTTCTTCAAGTGGTCATCTGTGAATTCACAAAAACCAGCCTCCCCTCCCCTCTTGTGTCGTGCCAGGTTTCTCTAAATGCTGCTACAGTGGCGTTTATGGAACTGAGGCATTTTGGCGGGGAGCTCCTTTATATAGGTCATGGGGATGGTGGATGGAGCTACCACCAAAAAACTTATGTAAAGGTTTCTAGAAAGTTCTGAAGGGCTCTGCACAGGAATTACCCAGTTGTGTGAATTCACAGATGACCACACAAAGAACTACAGTTATAGGTGAGCAACCTGTCCTTTCTGATGGTTCAATGTACACAAATTTTGTTTCATGTACAAAAACATATTGTATATAAAATTATCTTTAGGGAGATAATATTACATTATTTATATTATGGATTCAGCGTGTAGGTAGTGACAAGGCAGAGGCGAGAAGCCCCTCTTGCCATGGCAGGGCATGGGAGCACCCCATTACCTCACCCTGGCTCAAACTGGCCTTTTTTCCTTCCCATCTTCTTTTCTGGCCCAAGTAGCATTCAGCAGCGAAGTAGGGGGAGGCCTAAAATGTGGTGCACCTGCCATTTTGAGCACTTGAGGCAGAGCAGCGGCAGCTACTTTTAATAAGAACTTACTGTACAAGCGTCACCTTGCAGGGCTTGCAGAGAGACTGAGAAGCCTCACAAGGCTTATCCGTTCTGCCTCAAGCACCCAAAATGGCAGGGAGCATGGAGCTCATCCAGCCTGCATTGTTGTCATCTGTTTCCAGCATTGACCCGTGGATAAGTCACCTCAGGTTTTGGGGGTTGATTTTTTTGTCATTTTTTAAATTTCTACATGAGTATATACAGTATCTTTCCAAATCAATGTATCAGATATCCGTCCAACATATTCTGCACAGAAGACTGATACAATGGGTTTATTTAGCTATTTTCAAAAGAACCATAGTATTTAAGCAGCTGTAGATCACTCTAGCAGACCACAGTTAAGTCCAGGGTACTTAACTAAGAAATTCAGTTATTAAGGGGATAACAAAACAATTACCAAACAAGGCATTTATACACCAGATCAATTCAAAATGAATAGCAGCTTAAATAAATTAGCTAAATATGTTAAGTATGACGCAAGACTTTACTTTGGATTTACAAATTAATAGTTCAACAAGAATGGAGTGATGTAAGAAACATAACGAGTAGTGTGAGTTTTAGCATGAAGGCTGTTTAATGGTTGCAAACTGAAGATTACATATTTTAGTTTGTCAGACTGAAGGCATCATTTCTGTAGGAAATACTTGTTTAATAAAACTGTCTTTGGGGAACTAGAGCGAGATGACCTCATTTGATCATATCATTCTTAAGTTGCTGTCATTTACAAAGGAACAAGGATTTAATTAAACAATCACATGGAGTCACAGGCAATCTGGATCATTCCTCTGACCTTTTCCTACCCACGGGGAGTTATAATTCCAATACAAAGGTCTCAGGGTTTAGCAGATCCCTATCTCAGGGAATATTAATCTAGTTCTTGAGTGGTAAAATGAATGAAAGGGAAACATTTCATTTCAGTGAAATGGAAAAACTTTCATCATATGTGGAATTTGATTTTTGGATCTTGCATTCAAAAAAATATACTGTGGTCCTGAAAAGCTCTCAGCCAACATGGACTTATTCAGATCATGAAATACAGATTTCATGAAACACAGATGAAAACACATTTTCATTAAATACTATATGAATATTATATCAGTATTTCAGCGTGCTCAACTGGTGAAATGTGACATATTACAGATGTGATGTTACTTACTTCCATCCACCCCCAGAACTAGCCTTGCCATTAGGCACAATGAGGCAAGTACCTTGAGCAGCAATCATTAAGGAGACAGCAGTGGCTCCATCTATCCCCTTCTAGCTCCCAGCTGTTCCTCTGCTTTGGAGGACAGAACAACACTATGAGTCACCAGCCTGTTCTTCACCATCTTAATTAGCCTGCTGTCCTCAGGTGTAATGCAGTTGCCTATTCTATTGCTAGTGCTGCAGTAATGGGCAACTGCCAATCCAGTGGTCATTTATGTGTGGGATAGCGTTGGCCATTATCCTCTCCTTTGTAAAATGTATTCAGCTGGCCCTGGCCCGCCTCTCCGAAAAACCAATTATTGTTTCATTTTACTTGTCTAAATACCTGACAAGTTGTTTTTAATTTAGTTTGGTTTACTTTTTCTCAAATTATATTTGACATTTCATTGACTCAAAAAAGTCTTTGGGCTATTTCGCTTTAGATCCTCTGGTGGGTGGTAGCATTCTTGAGATTCAGTTCAGTGGAAAATAGAGGAGATATTGTTTAATTCTTGTATTCAAATTCACTAAATGGTTTGGGACAATTAATTTCCAATTGTTTCCCAGTAGAGTAGATTTACTTGTACATTAATGAAGCACAGGTGTTAGGCCCCTGGTGTCTTTGTGCCTAGGAGGCATATTTAGGTTGTTTATCTAGTCAGCCGTAGGTACTTGCCAGGTACTCAACCTTGCCTTTAACAGTTTATACAGTGAGGGTTTCTTATCTTTTAAAAAATTGCTAGCACCTGTTAAAATTTTAAAACTGATCATGTAGAAAGAAGAGAAGGCAATAGTAAACAACACTAAAAGTTAACGGAAGTCATCTTCTCTTATGCTTAACTGCCCAGCTTGATGTTATGAAGAAAAGAAGCTTAATTTAAGCAAATGTGTCATGAGAAAAAGTAACAGACAACACTATATTTCCTCCTCCCATATTTTGGAATTAGATAGTCTTTCAAACAGGTTGTATTTGAACCTATGAGTGAAACCCAAGTGTGGTTATATTAATATTCATTTTTCTTGTTTATTCACCGAGCTGCAGTACCAACATTTTAGAGGAAATGGAATAGCCTCCACAGATATTATGAATTTCAGTAGCTGGCATAATTATAGTGATCTACATATTCATTAAACCCAGGGAAGAAATGTGTCCAAAAAGACAACCATGCATTTAGAAATAGCACACTACTAAATATATACATTTGAAGCTTCCTTTCCTTTTGTTTACCCAAAATTACTTCATGTTATATTGCTTCTCAGTTAACTAAGTACTTAATAATAATTTAAAAAGTTTTTTTGCTCTTGTTCATTCCATGCAGTAAAGAATGGGAAGAATTATTTGTAAACAACAATTACTTGGCAACAATACGACTGAAGGGGATTAATGGGCAGCTGAGAAGCAGCAGGTTCCGTAGTGTTTGTTGGAAGGTAAGAAGAAAATATTTATTTACAGCTTGTAGTTGTAATATATCAACACATTACCTGATGCACTTGAATATTGCTTATGTAAAAGAGTCATTGAGTTTTGCAGGAGACATCACTTTCTAGCAGTTTTTATAATACACAGGACAATTACTAATTTGAGATACCCAATAGTTGAATTACTGATCATATTGAAGTAGTTACAACAAATACCTTTGACTTGGAAATGTTTCATAATGAAATATTCAATCACATTAGTAGTTTTACATTGAAAACACAGCTAAGTTGTAGAAGTATTTATAATGATCCATCCTTACTTTTTAAATGGATCTTTGTATCTTTTGCATCTGTGGATGGGAAAAATTAAAGAGCAAGTCCAAGTTTATAAGCTTGAATATAAATGCATCAAAATCCTACCTACTTGCTGAATTTTTTATTAATCAAGATTTTCTAGTGTAAAAATGTTGGAAAAAATCAATATTATATCAAATAGGACTGTAAGACTCTTGTGTCGACGTTGACCCTTAGTATGGTTGAGTTAAGCAAGCTAGGAAAGCATATAGAAGGAACAGATCAAGTGGCCAACAGTCAAAAGGCTAAATCCAGGATCTGCTTTAATGATTATTAACACATGGAATAATGAGACAAGACACAAAGATGGGTTGAAATAAGGGGCACTTTATTTATCTATTTTTTAATTTATTTCTTGGGGTATGTGAACCCAAAGAGGAGATTCCATGTGGGACCAGTTGGAGCTGACGGTCCCCGCGGACCCATCCCCCCAGCTTCCCTGGGTGAAACACCTGAGCCCCAAGGGGGATCCTAGGAACTGGAATGCCTCTCAGGCACCATCTACTGGAAGGCAGGAAACCAGGATGTAAAACCTCAAGCCGCATGTCTTCTATCAAGGGTTCCACCCTAGCGCCGACCTCAAGGATAGCCTATCTCCCTGCACCCCATCTGCATGATATGCAGGTGCAGTTTGATAAGCCGGTCCTTCAACCCTTAATGGGGGTGCCATAGGCGAATGCCGAATACCTTGTCTCCCCACTCCCTGCCAGTGACAGCCTACTTATGACCTCACTCAAAGCCACTCGTTCAATTCCAAAGTAACAGTATGGGGTAGGCAGAAAACCCCTTGTAGGGGGGGGGAATTCCTACCCGGCCCAAAATGCAACCAGAAAACTCATACTGTGACAGAGGCGGGTGGGTGGGTTGTTGCCAAGAAAAGAGGAAGAGGCCAGGGGTTGCAAGGGTTAAATAAGGCCAGCTCCACCCCTGCCTCCTCCCAGCCATGGTGTAACACGCCATGACCAATCCTGTCGTCGCCTCCATGTGCTCATTAAAAGACCTCCCCAGCGCATTCTTACTGCTCAGGGGGGGGGGCTATTAATGATTATCACATGGAATAATGAGATGGGTTGAAATATGGGCCACTTTATCTATCTATCTATTTATTTATTTATTTATTGGGGTAAGAGAACCCAAAGGGGAGATTCTGTATGGGACCAGCTGGAACTGACTGTCCCCACGGACCCGTCCCCCCAGCTTCCCTGGGCGAAACACCTGAGCCCCAAAGGAGATCCCAGCATAACACCCCATGGCCAATCCTGTCATCACCTCCATGTACTCATTAAAACACCTCCCCCAACGCAACCATTCTTACTGCTCCGGGGGGGGGGGAGTTGTTCCATTAACAGCAAAAGTTCACTGATAAGAAGGAGCTTTCACAATATTTGGAGGGATCAATTTGCACCACAATGCGTTCTATTCAACAGTATGTTAAGTATTTTCAGGGGCTGAAGAAACTGCCGTGTACAGTGGTGGAGGACTGGGCATGTCTAATCCAGATGTGCCTAACTAAATATAGATCATACCATATTTGGATCCATATTCCATATCCATATTCCACCATATGTGGAGCTTATACAATATAAGATATGGTTGGCTATGTTTGAAGATGGTTTTGACTATGCAGTTGACAGATTGAAGCAGCATATTTATGTAGTTTTACGTTAACACGGCATGATGCATGCTCCCTTGTATATCCCAGTGAAGCATCAACCAAAGATGCAATTTCAGGTGAAGTGAAAACCATTGGATCCTTTTCAGTGGATTGATATATTGACCAATATAACACATATGAATCCTCTGGTTCTTTTAGTTTGTTGCATGAGCAAGTTTGCTATTTAGATTCAGGGCTGATACAACTTGCATGTTTATCTAACCAAAAAAATGTTTCATCTGATTTGCAGCTCTTTTTGAATGTTCTACCCCCTGAGAGAAATCAGTGGATCAGTAAAACAACAAAATTAAGAACGTTTTATAACAAGATAAAAGAAATAGTAAGTTGAGTTCCCTGACACCATATTTTCAATGTGTCTGATAGGAAAAAAACTAAACTATAAATTCTTATTCACATCTACAGCATATTACAAATCCCCGGAAAGCTGGACAGCAAGATTTGATGATCAACAACCCACTTTCACAGGATGAAGGGGTAATCATAATCTCCTCTCTGTTTTTTGAGCATACAACAAAATTTTTAAAATGTGCTTCTAGTGTCAAGATCAGTCCCCTTTGCTCCTGCCCTGCCATATTCATTACTTTCCTATGGCCTTGATGTAGAGTCAGGACCGGTTTAAGGAATTTTGGGGGACCCTGCAATGCCTTATTTTTGGGGGCCCATATGTTTATCTCAGGTCAATGTAACCTAACTCAACCTAAGCTATTCACAGTACAAGATATTCAGATTATTACTAATAAGGTTTTTGCAGGAAGAGGGTTACTACGGGGGGCCCCACAATGATGGGCCCCTCTGCGGATGCTGATGCCGCCGGTGCCTTAAACCGGTCCTGTGTAGAGTGTGCATAGCAATTTGTGTAAGGGTGAAATAATGTATGTGTAACTGTTTAGGCTTTGCTTGGGAAAGGAGATAACAAGGTATCTGCAATTAATGGTTTTGGTTTCAAGTCTAGAGAAGATGGTAACTTTCAATTTAAAGAATGCCTGTGTCAGTGGATTATGGACTTCCAATAGTTATGCAGCCCGCCAGATTTTGTTGTTTGTAAAATGCTTTTAATTTAGAGCGTATCTGTTAGGTTCTCAGTCTCAGCAGTGACTTTGTATTGTATGCTTCCTGGATTTCTGGCAATAAAGCTATTATTATTATTATTATTATTATTGAGATAACAGTCATTATATTTCTTGCACATACCATTACCTTATTTCAGTTTACACCTTGATCATAATATTGATACTATAGCTTAACTTAATATACAGTAACAATAACTTCCATATCTCGTTCATATGTTCATATTTTCATATTTATATATATTTCACCCATTAACATCTCTAATACCGTTCCTATGCATTTTCTTTCCTTCCTTTGTCTTAAATTGACCCAGAACGAGAAGTTTTATATTACATACATTCCTTCCATCATCTGATTTATCTAACTACCCTCTATTAATCATCTACTATCTTAACACTTCCTTTTTACTTTATTTCTCTTTATTTCTTTGAAGTTTTAAAATCAATTATTATATCTACCTTTAATAGACACCTTTTGTTTGATGTAGTTTGTCCATCAATCATCAAATACTAGGCTTCCTTTCATATTCCATCTATTTTGCAAATAATCTGTTATGGGTAACCATTCCTCTTTTAATTTTTTGGTACCCCTTTCATTAATGATATGTATTAATTAGTCATTTTCCATCATTTCTTATAATTTCATTAACCACTCCTCAATAGGTGGAAACTCTTTTTCCCCCCAATAGGATGCAATTTTTAATCTCACCGCCATTATTAGATATAATAGGATTCTTCCATAAGTTTTCTTGTCATGTCTGTTCAGATTTTTTGTTATGTTTAATAGATAAAATTTAGGATCTAGTTGTATTTGGATTTTAAACATCTTTTGAATTATTTTATGTATCTTTTCCCAATATTTTTGGGCCAGATGACATTTCCACCACATGTGGTATAACAAACCGGTTTCTTTTTTCACATTTCCAACATTCACTATTCTCTTTCTTGTATATTTTACTAATTCTCAAAGGTGTTAAATACCATCTATTAGCTATTTTTATATGATTTTCCTTTAGATCTTGATTTGCTGTGAAAGAATTTGTCATACTCCACACTTTTTCCCATTCATCTATTCCTATTGGTTCTTGAATGTCATTAGCCCATTTCACCATAGTTTCTTTTATTGTTTCTTTTTCTAAGTTTCTGTTCAATAATAGTTTATATATTTTGGTTATTTTCTTCTTTTTAGTGTCTATTATTATGTTATCTGAATCATTCTCCTCTTTTTCAAATCGTCTTTTTTCTTTATCTTCCATATATCTATTTTTTAATTGTAAATATATAAACCATTGTATATGAATCTGACCTTTCTCAATCTCCTCCTTTGTTTTGAAGATACACTCTCCTTTTTCATCCCACCTTAATAGATCCTTATATGTTAGCCAATTCCATGTTTCCGTCCATCTTCCTAGGAAGGCTTCTTGGGGTATATCCATCCTGGTAGTTGCCTATAAAATTGTTCTTTTATATTATTCCATATTTTTAATAATGCTTTCCATAATATTGTGTGATGCTCAAATTCTTTATTTATTTTGAGCAACTATTAACCTAAGTAGGCATGCCAGCCATACCTTAAACTTGAAATTTCTAAAGTATCCTTGTATTAGTCAACTTTATCCAGCCTATTAGCCATGTAAAACCGCCTGCCATGAAGTAAAGCTCTAAATTAGGTAAAGCTCCTCCTCCTTTATTTTTCTGTTCTATCAAAGTGGTCCATTTTATCCTTGCCCTTTTCCCTTTCCAGATAAATTTATTTAACTCTTTGTTCCATTGTTGAAATGGTTTTTTATTGTATAAAATGGGCAAGTTCTGAAACAAAAACAAGAATCTGGGCAAAATATTCATTTTTATAGCTTCTGTCCTCCCCAATAGAGAAAAGTTTAATTTTGACCATTTTTCTAAGTCTGGCAATAAAGCTTTCTGATGAACCCTGAAGCTTGTGCTCTATGAGTTTGGGAATGCGAATACCTGACATCTAGTGAAGTCGCTAGTATAGAAATCATAGTAAGTCTGGTCAATCCAAACCCACTATTTAATAGAAAAAAATTGGTAACTGAAGTCAAAGTGTACCCAAAGAAACACATAAAAATAAAACTAATCACCTAATTTGCAAGTTTTAAAAAATGCCCTCATTAAGAACTTTACAGTATTACTAAAACAATATTATTGCACACAGGTCATTAGGGTAAGTGAGAAATGCCATCAACTACAAGACCAGTATGTGTGATCTAATTCCCCCCCCCCCGTTTTGAAACATAATATATTTGCTATTAACATTTATATAACTATAGCAAGAACACAAATTTTACATAAATTGCAACCATACTGTATATTGTTCGAACAATCTATGTCCATTTGACATATTTCACAAACTATATTAGTTGGAAAGGGGGGAAAGGTTATTCTTTTTGGTCTCTGTGA
Organism: Gambelia wislizenii; assembly: GCA_030847615.1. Lineage (NCBI taxonomy): Eukaryota > Metazoa > Chordata > Lepidosauria > Squamata > Crotaphytidae > Gambelia > Gambelia wislizenii. Next base: position 103,642,996 of record JAUMIR010000006.1, read on the forward strand.
ATTCACACAATTGGGTAACTGCACCTGTGCAGAGCAGCATTCAGAACATTCTAGAGCAAATAGGCAAGATTTTTGCTGGTAGCTCTGTCCACCTCCATATAGTATATAAATACTGAGCCAGCCAATATCATCTCAGTTCCATGTCCACTGCATAAGCAGCATCAGTGAAACCAAGGAACAGCAGGACATATGAAGGGAGGATGGGTGGGGTTGTGTGATTACACAGATGATCACTCGAAGAACTGCAGTTGTCCCTTCATATTCACTGGGATTTGGTTTCAGGACCCCCCATGGATACCAAAATCCATGAATACTCAACTCCCATTATATGCAATGGCATAGCAAAATGGTGTCCCTCATATAAGATAGCAAAATCAAAGTTTGATTTTTGGATTATTATTTTTTAAGAATATTTTCAAGCTGTGAATACTTAAATCCGTGGATTCCAAATCCATGGATATGGAGGGACAACTGTACAGTTACAGGTAAGTAGCCTGTCCTAGTGCAGATTCAGTAGGGATTTCAGAGGAGATTAAAGCATTTTCTAAATTAAACACCAACCTTTCAAGCTTTCAGCCTCTCAAGAAAGATTTTTACAGTAGAACCATCTAAAATAGTGGGGGGGGGGAGTATAAAAGCTTAAAACAGAGAAAAATCTTAGAACTATAACCGTGAAGGGGAAGACCCTGCTTACCAATTACCTACTAGACTACCTTCTCCTGTACAGTCTACGCTCAGGTCCTCTGAGGGATGTTTACTTCAGTCAGCCAAAACTAGGCAGATAACTGTTATCCAGAGGATAGTTTCTTCAGCTGCCCCCCAAATGTGGAATGCCCTGCTGAAGGAAATCCGTCAGCTGGATATACATGTTGAGTTTAAAACAACAGTAAAGACCAGTCTCTTACAGAAGGCTTACCAAGATGATTTTAAATCAACAAATTTTTAAAATATGTATTTATTGTTTTTGATAGGTATTGGTTCTAAATGCTTTTAGAAGTGGTTTTATGTGTTTAATGTGTTCCATAGGGAGAGATGGGTAAGAAGTTGTTCTTGTTGTTCTTGTTATAGTCACCTGTAAAAGTCTGACAGAGACTCAGGTACAATTAAAAGGATCAAGAGGTGGGATTTTTATGAGAGTCCTGTAAGGATTGCCTACTTAACCTAAATCCCCCCTACTGTCACATTGAATTGTTAAGCAGGGTTGTGATTAATCCTTTATGCTGTCATCTCATCTGGTCACCCAGCGGCAATCATCACCACACAATTCATTCCTGAATCGCCATCATCCAAAAGAAAGCATTATGTGGCCCAGTTCATTCCTTCTCATTCCCAGTATAAATTCATGGTTTTTATGCAACCAAAAATCAGAGTTTTATCCTTTTCCTTCTTAAATCTAGTAGGTTATGGGGGGGGCGTTGTGCTCACTTCATTAAAATTCACCTTTAGGTCCACTATTCAAGTAGGCAAGTGAAACAAAAGTATTACATTTCATGCACCATCTCTAAACTGACAAAGGGGAGTTGAAGATGCACTTCTCCAGAAGTGGAGCATGCTGTTTATTCATCACTCTCAGCTGATGATGTCTTGATGAGCAAGAGATCAGAGCTGGGACTTTGTTTCATTCTCTCAGAGAGTTGCCACCTGTTCTTATTCATTTAAAATAAATGTTAGTCATCAGCTCTTTTAGTTAAACATTTCTGCAATTTTTTAAAAAAACCAACTGAATATACCATGATTAATTCTTCCAGTGAATATCAAGTGGAATCAATAATGTTGATAATAATGTTGATAGTAATGCCTGTTGAACTTGTGTCTCATATTATTTTAAAGCAACGTACAGTGTTTAGAAGGCAATTTTGAACTATCAAATGACCACATAACTAGAAATGTTTTGGGAAGCTTATAGCTTTCTGTTACTTTCTAGTGAACTCAGCCATTTTGTTTAAGCTTTGCATGAATACTGATCAGAGTCTTCTGCAAATGTTTGCAGCTGTGGAATTGTAAAAATATCTCAGGAATAGCTGTTGGTTTTAATTGGACAATATAGCTATTGAATGGCTGTGTGCACATTGTGCTGTAGATTAACCATATAGTTAGGCTTGTAGCTGCCACCAGAAGCAGACACTCTGAATCTTCTCTACTTTATTTTCCTGATAATGTCTAGGAATACAAAATGTGTGATAGGACATCATTGTTTTGCAAGTTTTCCTACTTCACAAGCAGCATGGGTCTCTGTGGTGGTGAAGAAACATAGGATTTCTGTTAGTAAATTTTCCTGGAAAAGAAATAAGGGAAACATGAAGCTACCATTTTTGTATGCTGTTCTATAAAGTCTAGTTTCAGCCTTGTTCACAAGTATGCAAGTGTTTCAGCAGCAACTGCTCAATAAATGTTAGTTATTACAAGTCCAAATGTTTCTGTATATTTATATAAGCTACAGAAATGAGTAAGGCCGTGTGATAAGAGGTTCCAAACTCAGAAACATAAGCTCAATGTAACCTCCAGCAACAGATTTTAAAAATTAGAACATCATAATTTTAATTAGGTCCAATTAAAAATCCATTTTGAATCGCATCCTCAGAAATCTCAGGGTATATGCAAGATAAGGATTAGGGTCAGGAGTAGAAAGAACAGATTAGGACGAGCAACCACTATGCTACATATTTTCATAATTAGATTAGTTCCTCCTATTTAGTATTTATTTTACAGTGTTACCTGCACATACTTCGTTTGGTGGAAGCAACAACTTAGTTTATGCTTTGCATGCAAAATGTCTCAGATTCTTTCCCTGACACTTGCAAGTAGGGATGAGAAGGATTTGAGTCTGAAACTCTGAAGAGCATGAACACAGTACAAGGCATTCATATAATAGCCTTCAGTAAAGTGCTTATAGTCCCTAAATATTTGTTTGCAAAGTAATGGAGGTTCAGTCCTAAGAAAGGTGAACACACCTACTGTAGACTTAACTCCTGTTATTTTGATTTCACTGGAACTTAAATATATAAAATACTCTCTGGATTGCAACCAGGTTTGTAATTTATTTGTTTTCTGTGCAAAACAAATACTATTGCTTACTGGCAAACAGGCAGATACAGCAAGTTTACAATTTATATGTCCATTTTGTAACCTATCAATACTATTCCATGTTTCACACAATTCCTTGCTTTTTTTCAGAGTCTTTGGAACAAATTTTTTCAGGACAAAGAACTTCGAGGAATGATTGAGCAAGATGTTACAAGAACGTGAGTTAACTGTTTTATCAAATATAATTGCAAGGAAAACATATTTGGCCAAGAGGCCACATCACACCCACCAGAGCCATATGTTATTTCTCCAGGGAAGCAACTCCAATGGAAAGAAAGACATTCATGGCTCAAATGTAGCTGCAGAGACAGACATTTATTTATTTATTCTTTACATTTTCAACACAACTTTTGCTAGTATCAGGCTTTCAAGATGATTTCAAGCAATATTTTCATTTCTCAGTACAGGTTGAGTATCCCTTATCTGGAATTCTGAAATACTTCAAAATTGTCCACATGGGTGGCCGAGATAGTGATACCTTTGTTTTCTGATGGTTCGGTGTACACAAATTTTGTTTCATGCAAAAAATTATTTAAAATATTGTGTATAAAATTACCTTCAGGCTATGTGTATAAGATGTATATGAAGCATAAATGAATTTCATGTTTAGACTTGTGTCCCATCTCCAAGATACTGCTTTATGTATATGCAAGTATTCCAAAATCACCCCCCCCCAAAAAAAAATCTGAAGTATGGAATGTTTCTAGTCTGAAGCATTTTGGCTAAGGTTATTCAACCTGTATATGACATGAAAGATGCCCAACAAGATTTATATATGATTAAAGGAATGGACAGAATTCAAAATAATATCAGTCTGTAAGGAATATTTTAAATTTGTCTCTCATGTTCAGACAGGTTTATTGTAAATTAATATTATGAAATGTTGCATTCATTTTTTAGTGAGAACGGGGGTGGGGAAATGAGAAGAACTGACAGATCTTTTGACTAAATTATGTTTATAGTATAAGATTGAACAGATGATTTTCTATAATTCTTAACACTTCATCAATAAAAACTGATGTGTAATTAGTGAGAAATGACATTCATCTAGAGTTATGTAGCATTTCTGTGTTTTTAAAAAAATATTATATTGCTTTGCCTACTGTCAGAGATGCTTTTTAAAACATCCTTGTTACCATTGTGAATTTTCTTTCATCTCTTTTGCACTTGGGTCATATCTGTTAAGGAACTTAGCAGTGTTAGAACTCAGTTCTGGAAAATATTTTGTCAGCCTTAGGACTCTGATTGCACTGAGTAACTCCAGTTAAGCTGAATTACTTGTTATGTGTCATTTTACTATTCTGACTGTAGCATACTCCTACAGTGAGTTTAGAATTAGTAAATACATCATGTGAATTTCAAAATGTAGTTTGTTTTGATACCTTTTCCCATTTATAGAATTGATAGACAACCCCTCCCAACAATAGATAGGAAAAACTAATATTGCTTAGTGTTTTATTCTCTGTGCTTGTCCCTAGATGTATTTTCAAATGCATTTATTCTGTTTGTTGTATAATTGAAATCTGAGTATGCCTTCATGCAAATTTTCACCGATGGCATTTTTTAAAAAAATGGGTATAGTTCAGGATGATTAAAATTATATAAATATCCAAGTTTTAATTGGGGAATTAAACTTTGGATAGTGATGAATCTACTAGTTATAGAACCATGGTGGGGAAAGACTTTCAACGGGACTATATTCCTTACTTTTAACTAGTCCTATAAAATAAGAAATTCAAATACATAGACATTTAAAATGGTTATGTATTGTCAGTTGTTCAAATTACCCTTTGCACATCTATCTACCATTATTCTTCCTGTGTCACTCTTGATTTGTGACAGTTAAAATTAGGACAACATGCTCAATAAAGAGAATAAATATATATGCAGTTTTCAGCTTCTTTACTTTCAGTATTGATACAATCAGAAAACTGAAACTTTACTATTTGCAAAGAAACCATATAAGTGACTGAACATATCATAACTGAAGGAATTCATAAAATAGCTTCTTTCCTTAATCCTCATGTTTGTATGAGAGTGTACACTTTCTACACTTTTATCACTTGGTCCCTGAAAGTTTAAAAATGTGAAACAGATACCATTGATTTCAACTGATCTTTCATATAAATATGAAGAGGAGTCTATCTTTCTATGTAGGATTGAAGTCAGAGCTCAGACCTAACTGGCCAACATTGGCAAGGGGCCAGATGAGCCAGCCTTAAATCAACTAAAGATGTAGTGATTCAAAAGCCCTCTGTCTTGGAATTTTGAAAGTCCCCTTAAGTCTACTTCTGCCATAGCCTACGTTGTGGTTATATCCCTGCGTGGAGGAGGTTTGGATATCCCTCACCACACCATTTTTCTACCTCATTTTGTCCTCCTACTCCTCTTCCTTTTCCTTTGCTGGCAGATTTTAGCCAGCAGCTCAATTCTGTTGGAATATTGATTGCTTGTTGGTAGATAGCTGAGATCAGCCAATAGAATGACATTTCTGCTAACAATGTTTTGTACGCAATTCTACCCCCCCACAAAAAAACCCCAGTGGATCTTTGAGTTATTGTTGCAGTATTAGGCCATTTTAGGGAGCTTCTAGAGACCTCCCTTCATATCTTTTCTCTACTACTTTTATTGTTAACTGCTGTCAAGTTGACTTTGACTTAAGACGACCCTATGAATGAAAGATCTCCAAGTTACCTTGTCATCACCAACCTTGCTCTGGTCTTGCAGACTCAAGACCATGGCTCCTTTGCTTAAGTCTTTCCATCTGGTCCATGTGTTCTTCCTCTTTTCCTGCTGCCTTCTACCTTACCAAGCATTATTGCCTTTTCTAGTGAGTCATATCTTTTAATGATATGTCCAAAGTACAGCAGTCTCAGTTTACTCATCTTGGCTTCTGGGGAGAGTTTAGGCTTGGTTTGCTCTTGGACCTGTTTATTTGTCTTTTTAGCAGTCCACAGTATCCATAGAACTTTTCTCCAACACCACATTTCAAATAAGCTGATTTTCTCCCTGTCAGCTTTCTTCACTGTCCAGTTATCCATTCTGTTTAATTTCAGGCAGATCATGCCATTGACACAGGTGGTCTCAGTGTCGGCAATCATTCTGTGTGAAGTGGCAGAGTGTTCCAAATAATGTAGTTTATAACACATTATGTAAAATAAATAGGATATTTTATATATGTGTGTAGATAGATAGATAGATAGATAGATTTAAAGATATATATGTGAGACCCTATTATTCGTAGAAGGGAAGAAAAGTTGTAGCTGGTAAGATTGCTAATAGAAGTTTATTCATAAGTCATTGCTAAAGAAACAAAGACAATATGTAAGCTTTGTGGTCTAGATCAACAAAGTTTTTCTTAATTTTCCAGATTTCCAGAAATGCAGTATTTCCAAGAAGAGAATGTGAGAAAGATTCTTACAGATGTTCTCTTCTGTTATGCTCGGGAAAATGAGCAGTTGCTTTATAAACAGGTAATGAAACTGTCATACAGGTGGTCTCCATTGCTTCTGTATTTCTTTCTCCATTCTTGACAATTGATTGAATAATAACATAGTTTTATTATATTGAAAGTGATGTGCTAAGGCTCAAGCAATCAAAGAATTGTTTGTTAATGATTGACGCATGGAATAACGAGAGCAGACACGGAAGATTGGGTTGAAATACAGGCCACTTTATTTTTCTTACCTATTTAATTGTTTATTTCCTAGAGTATGTGAACCTAAAGGGGGGGGGGAGACCCAGTGCGGGACTGGCTGGAGCAGACAGTCACCTCTTACCTGTCTCCCAGCTTCCCTGGGCGAATCACCTGAGCCCCGAGAGGGATCCCAATATCTGGGGTGCCCCCCGGGCGCCATCTGCTGGAAGACTCCACACCAGGCCGCAAATCCCGAAACCATATAGCTTCTGAAGAGGATTGCAACCTGACGCTGGCCCCAAGGGTAGCCTACCTTGCTGCACCCCTTCCGTTCAGATGCTGGTGCAGTTCCATAAGCTCCATCCTTCCACTCAAAATGAGGTTGCCATAGGTGAACGCCGAATCCTTGTCTCCCCACTCCCCGCAAGTGACCGCCTATTTAAAGAACCACACCCGAAGCCAATTGTCTAAGTCTCAAGCAACAGTATGGGGTAGGCAAAACACCCCCTGTAAAAAAGTGGGTAAAAATTCCTACCCAGCCCATGACGCAACCAGAATATCCCCGCCACAGATAAGGGGCAAGTGTCTACTTAGCCCCTATCCCCCACCAGGGAGGCTAAAACGGCCCTCACCCTGGTTCGAATACCCGCAAGCAATAACTGGATCCCCTTGTCAGATAAGTGGACCCCATCAACCCTGTAAAGATCTGGGAATTTGTATGAAATTCCCGGGTATTGGATGAAATGGCTAAGGCCATCATCCCATTGCCTGATGAATCGCCCTGTTAACCTTCTTACGGGCTAAGTCCAGCTGCTTGGTGTCTCCATCCCCAGAGTAAGTCTGCTGTGGAATGATATCCGACCAGATCAGGAACACATGCGGCCACACCACCTTGATATACCTACCGCATGTCAGCCGGCGCCTGAAGGGCCAATGCCCTGCCTTTTTGCAGGCCTAGATCATTTCCTCCCAGGTGTATCACCAGAACATGCGAAGGAGGTCCACGACGCACCTGAAACAGCAAATTGATTAGACCATTCCACCTCAAACCCCCTCTTGTCAAGCCATTCGACCATGGCAATGTGTCCGAGACACGCACCTCGCCGCCCCAGAACGACCCCAACGTCCACATGGCAAGGCCTTTCACCTCCAAAAGCCCCACCAAAGGCAATAAAGGGGGCCCAGAAAACAAGCTTGCCACACTACAAGGCCTCTATCCATCCCTAAGCCCCCTTAAAAGGCAAAAACCCCAGCTGAAAAACACATGGGACAAGCTCCACTAAAGGCAAAAAGGCCCAAAATCGTCCACGTCCGTGCCGCACAGCCGCACCACCCCCAAAGCCTTCAGCCGCCCCACGCCCCCTCCCCGCACCACCCCCAAAGCCTTCAGCCGCCCCACACCCCCTCCCCGCACCACCCCAAAGCCCTCAGCCGCCACGCACCCTCCCCACACTGTCCACAGCCGTGCTGCCACCCAGGCCCACCAGAACGAGGCACCGCTCACCACAGCACCCGTGGCAGGGAGCGGGCGGCGGCCAGGCCAGAGGAGGTGGGGGGAACAGGCCGCAAACAGGGGGCATTTGCGAACAGGCTGCAAATGGGCCTTGGTGGGCCATGTGGAGGGCTGGCGGAGAGAGGGGGGAGAAACAGCGTGCTGCAAGCGAGACAGCATGAAAGAGCAAGGAGGCGCTCAGAAGGCTGGAGCAGAGCGAGGAGGTGCTCCGAAGGGAAGGGCCTTGGCCAGCCATGTGGAGGGCCAGCGGAGGGAGAAACAGCGCCCTCCGGAGAGAGAGCTGCGGAGGCAGGCCAGAGGAACAGGAAGGGAGGAGGACAAGAGAGTGAGAGCAAAGGAGCGTGTGATCGAGGCCGCAGCAGGAGAAGGGCGCGATCGAGCAGAGAGGGTTCCGGGGCAGGCCGGAGACACTAGCAGCCTCTGTTGAAGCAGGCAGCGGCAGCAGCAAGAGGTCAAGAGAGCTGAGGGAGGTAGAGAAATACCTAGGAGCTAGGAAGAGTGTGAGAGCAAGAGAGCGCACGATCGAGGCGCTCAGAAGGGGAGCAGCCTCCCTTGAAGCAGCAAGAGAGCAAGAGAACAGAGAGGAAAAGGCAGCTAGGAGCCAACCATAAAAAATAGATAGTAGAGCACAAGCACGCACACACAAACACACACTCAATCACACAATGCTGGGCTGCTCAATCACTCAACCATGCATGGACAGCCCAGCACCACTTAGCTCTCCCTCGTGGCTGTAGTGAAAGGCATTTCTCTCCTTCCCCTTCTCTCCTTGGTTCCCAGCTCTCCTTCATTCCCTTCTCTCCTTTGTTCCACATGAAAAGAGGAGGAAGCCAGGGGCGGCAAAGGGTAAAATGGGCCCTGCCTGAACCCCACCCCTGCCTCTTCCTTGCCAGGGTGTGCCTACGCTCTGGCCAATCCCTGTGCTCATTTCCCTGCCCATCATTAAAACACCTCCCCCAGATCTACCATTCTTGAAGATCGGGGGGGGGGTGTCTGTTATCTATGTATAGAAAATAAGCCTTCCAGACAATGTGCTTCCCAATGGGACTTTCTTTTTGGATTTTTTCCCTCAGTGCTGCTAATTTTTTCCAACTTTTAAAAAATTCCTTGTTAAAAAAATCATGTTATTCTGTGGTACTAAAGGAAGCCCCCTATATTCTTCTTCCTAAATTGCCACTTTATGTACACAAGATAAAATCAAGACTAAATTAGCTGAACATAGGTCACAGTGAAATTAGTGTGACAAATTAGTAATAACCTATGTCCCATTGTCTATATTCCTATGGTGTATTTCCAAGAGAGGTTAAATCTTCTTCCTTGAACTGCTCTTTCTCCTTCTGTTCACAAAAAAACAAAAATTTGCTCCAGAGATTTTCTCAGCACATCTCACCAGATTTAAGAGTATGCAGGGACTGCAGATGGAGTAGTATGTTCAAACCTCCAAAGATGTTTACACTTCAGGTAAAAATATGTGATTTTCCAGGGATTGGGATATAAGCAGTGTAGCTCTTTAAAGGAAAGCACCCATATTTTGTTTCTAGAAATGTGCTGGCAGCCAGTGAAGTTTTTAAAAACAAACAGTGAGATATATTTTCATGAGATAGCGGTCTTTTGTTGTTTTTAACTGAGCCAACGTGGTATAGTGGTTTGAGTGTTGGATCCATGGACATTAGAGACTAGTGCTCAAATCCCCACTCAGCCAATGGAATGCACTGGGTTACCTTGAGCAAGTCACACTCTCTCCAATTCAGAGGAAGGCAAAGGCAAACCCCCTCTGAATAAATCTTGCCAAGAAAACCCTGTGATAGAGTCACCATGTCAGAAACTATTTGAAGATGCACAAGAACAAATCAGTCTTCAGAGGAATCCTCATATATAGTAGTCTAAGTTGGAGGTTATCAGAGTATGAAATAACTGTAGCCAAACTACCTCTATCTACTTGAGCCTCTTTGAATAACAAACTGAATCTATCAGCATGCACAGATGCAAAAATAAAGCTTTTGCGGGGGCGGGGGGGCTTGATCCCTATTCAGAACAGTTGAATACTGCCTACCAAAAAAAGCTGAACAGTTAGGACAGTTGATCATCCACAAACAATAACTTCGTTTTTCAGAATTAAGACAAGGTTTATTGGCCATCTTCCAGTCTGTTATTGAGCCAGACACTGATGTAGTACTACCACAGTCTCACTTGAATTATATATAGAGGAGAAGTTAAGTTCTATGTTATTTGCATATGGAATAGTAGCTTGACTAACAGGACAGGGATAGCAGACATTTTGTATGGGATTGGCAGAAGAGACAGAATGAGGTGAGCTTGAGCCTTTTGTCCAAAGCTCATTGTTGGGAAGTTTGCTTATGTGTTTTGGGCCATGTGCTCTGTCTAAGCACATGATCTAAGGAGCTTGGGGTTGTTCTTGCTCAGTCTCTGGAGCTGAGTGAACAGGAGCTCAGAAAACAGGATGGGGACAAGTATTTCATGTGAGTATTTCAAGGGAGTGGCCCCAAGTGCTTTGATGCAGCCTATATAGGACAACTGAACATGGATGGTGAGGAAGCTGCTGCACTGACCTGCACCATCTGTATTACAATAGCACCCCCGCATCCGCTGATTCACCATCCGAACATTCAGTTATCCCAGGGGGTTGCGGCAGGCGGGGTAGTTTGAGAGGAGGTGAGCTTGCCTCCCCTTCCCTTCTCTGTGGGGGTGGGTGGGTTCCAGCGCAGCAGGCGGAGAGTCTGGGTGAGCAGGAGGAGGGTTCCAGGAGGGAGAAGGTGACCTTGCGGGGGGGGGGGGTTCTGGTGCAGTGGGGGGGAGGATGGAGGAGGCGACCTTGCTGGGAGAGATTCCGGTGTGGTGGAGCTGGCGGGTGGGGAGGCTGAGAGGTGGTGGGCAGGTGGAGGGTTTGTGCGGGTGGGAGGAGGGTTCTGGGAGGGAGAAGGCGACCTCGGGGGGTTCCGGTGCAGTGGGCAGGCAGAGGGTTCACGTGGGCGGGAGGAGGGTTCCATTCCAACATGCAGGGGAGGGAGTCAGGGAAGAGATGACCTTGCAGGGGGGGCTCCAGTACAGCGGGTGGGAGGAGGGTTCCAGCGCAGTGGTGGCCATGTTCGCTGTTATCCATGGATTTCACCATCTGTGGTGGGTCCCTGAACCAATCCCCTGTGGATGCAGGGGTCCTACTGTATTTGTGTTCTTGCCTGAGGGTGTGGGTAGCTATACTTGCAGCAAGTATTGGTTGCACTGCTGGAAGAGAAGGGCAACAGCTGGAGGCCCACAAACATACCAGGAAGAACTATGCCTTTTTGGACAGACTGTTGGAGACTCCTGGAATGACAGTATCCTGAGAATTCCTCTAGGGAAGAAGACAGTTCCCAAACACAAGATGAATAGATTTTGAAAACTGTGCCACAGGAGGCAATCTATGAGGGACCATGCCATGAGTGGGGTGCAATGTGGTTGATTCCAGGCTCTCCTCTTGATCAGCAGTGCTGAGGCACAGGAATAGAGACAATGGTTGCACTCCTCAGAGAGCTTATAGGTGGTATGGGAGCATTTAGTGGAAGGAACTTGAGTCAGCAGTGTGATGTGGCCAGGAGTATAACGTCAAGAGCAAAAGGAGTAATAGCCCCACTCCATTCAGCTTTGATCAGACCTCACTTGGAATACTGTGTCCATTTTTGGGCACCACAATTTAAGATGGATATTGACAAACTGGAACATACCCAGAGAAGGGCAATCAAGGTTTACATTGGGCAAACAGGCCTGTTTCTGCGCCAAAGGATAGATGGACATAAATCAGATATTAAGAATGGAAATACACAAAAAACATGGTGGGCCATCTTGGACCTCAGAACAGCACTCCTTGAACAGAAAAACTACAAATTAAGATTGGCGAGAGAAACAGTGGAATTGGAATATATACGCAAACTCCAGTCCATCAACAGGGGGTTGAACAGAGACAGTGGTTTCCTGGCACACTCACATATTATAGCCCCAGTTAACACCCCAGCCTCATGAGGGCTCTCTTGGCCAGTTTAACACATCTCTTTTCTGGTTCCTAGCCAGCATTACACTACATTCCAGTAACTCCCTCCACCATTCACATAGTTATCTACTCACCCTGGCTTTAGACAACATCTTTCACCTGCTTTTGTCTCTCAACATGCATTGTTAAAACTGAACTTGTCACCTCATCACCATACCCACATTTTTTTTCCATTTGTGTGGCTAGTCACACATACAGCCTTCTCATAAAGTTCTGTTCCTAGGCGCTTATCTCCGTGTATGTGAGGATGTCACCTTAAATCTACAAAAGCTTATGCTATCAACTTCTTTCTCTTAGTTAATCTCAAAGGTGCTACAAGATCTCTTTGTCTATTGTTTTCTCTGGCTTTTCTTTGCAAACGAAGATTCAGGAAGGACTCATCCCGTGCTTTCTGCAAGTGTGCTGATAACTGAAAAGGCCAATCTGAGATAAACAAGTCTGGTTGCAGAAAGCACAGCAGAAGGTCTCCTTGGGTGATGTTTCTGGGTTGTGATTCTTTCTTCATTGTCGTTTCTCTTCAAGACTTGTTTGGCGTGAATTCTCAAATAAGGCTACAGCCTTATTTGTGGATAGTGCATCTCCATGCCTTTGTGGATAGTGTGTCTCCATGCCTCCCGATGTGAGGCCAGGGCAGACCATTGTTGGTGATCAATTTGCCAAGCCTGAGATGTTGTTTCAGGGAATCCTAGTATTGCTTTTTTGGAGTGCCCCTCTTATGCTGACCCATGGCGAGTTCACCGTAGAGTACTATTTTTGGGAGGCGATGGTCCTCCATCCTAGAAACGTGCCCTGCCCAGCACAGCTGTGTTCTCAATGTCATGGCCTCAATGCTGGTGATTCCTGCTTGCACAAGGACAGCAACATTCGTCATATAGTCCAGTGTATATTTAGGATTGTGCGTATACAGCGCTGATGAAAACATTCAAGGAGTCGTAAGTGGTGGCAATAGGTGACCCATGTTTCAGACCTATAAAGGAGAATAGACTGTACAATGGCTCTATACACACTGATTTTTGTGCTTTGCCTCAGATGTTTGTTACTCCAGACTCTTTTGTAAAGTCTTCCAAATGCGCTATATGCCTTTGCTAATCTGTGATCGATCTCTTTGTCAATCTTGGCATCTGAAGAGATGATGCTTCCCAGGTAGGTGAATGGCTGAACGGAGTTAAGCACAGATTTGCCAACAGCAATGTAGGGTTGGTGGTGCAGGCTGGTAAAGAACTTCCGTTTTCTTCAGGTTGAATTCCAGCCCAAACAGCTCTGCAGCTGTTGCGAAGCAGGATGTTAGGTGCTGCAGAGCTGCTTCTGTGTGGGCAACAAGGGCAGCATCATCAGCGAAGAGCAGCTCACGGACTAGATAGTTTAGAGTCTTAATGTGAGCCCTCAAACGGCTTAAGTTAAACAAGCTACCATCAGTACTGTAACATATATAGGTACAGTCTTCTTCGAGCTCTGCCCTAGCCTTTTGGAGCATCGTGCTGAAGAAGATTGTAAATAAAGTTGGAGCAAGAACACTTCCTTGCTTCACTCCATTAGTTATTAGAAAGGGCTCTGAAAGAGCATCACCATGTCTGACTTGACCACGCTGGCCCTCGTGTAGCAAGATAATCATTTTAAGGAATTTGGGGGGACATCTTAAGTCTTTCCAGGATCTGCCACAGATCTTTTCTACTCACAGTGTCAAAGGCTTTGACAAGATCAACAAATGTTACATAGAGTCCCTTGTTCTGCTCTCTACATTTCTCTTGCAGTTGTCTAAGTGCAAATACCATATCTGTAGTACTCCTACTGGCTCTGAAGCCACATTGGCTTTCAGGAAAAAGTTCTTCTGCATTAGCAGGAACTAATCTGTTCAGGAGTATCCTTGCAAGGATTTTTCAGCAATAGAGAGCAGTGTTATACCTCGACAGTTTGAGCAATCGGATTTTGCTCCTTTTTTCTTGTACAAGGTGATGATGACTGCATCTCGGAGATCTGATGGCAGTTCCCCTTTTTCCCAGCAATTCACAAGGAGTTCGTGGAATTTATCATGGAGTGCATGACCTCCGTGTTTCCAAACTTCAGGTGGGATTCCATCAATCCCAGCAGCCTTGCCATTTTTCATCTGCTGTATGGCCTTAAGGGTCTCTTCCAAAGTGGGAGCTATAGTTTTATGCAGATGTTAAATAACATGGACAATAGTTCCAGACTATTTTCTGGACTAGACCTCTACATAGAGACAGAATGACTGAAATACAGTGCCTATAATCCCTAAGCTGGGTAATTTATTCAGAAAACTATCAGGTCAATGGTACAGAAGAATATCTTGGTAAAAGCTATCAATACATCAAAGAGAATTGTCCTTATTTTTGGACGCCTCCTTTTCAAAAGAGGAAGAACATATCAAGAGAGAAAGATGAAAAAATTACCACACCTGTCTCCACCAAATTATATAAAATTTAAAGTCTGCTTTTTTAAAAAAACCAGTTGATCTTAGTCATTATGTAGGACTAAATGAAAAGGGGGATAAGTAGAAAGGACAACCTCCATGCAGACTTCATGAGTAAGGTCACGGAGGAACACTAACCCAGTTTTGCTTTGTTGCTGCATACACAGTGACTTGGATGTTATGTGAAAAGATGCTATATTTCCTCACTTTCATAAGGCACAAAGGGAAAATATAAGGTACAGCATTGTCCATGTAAATACTATCCGAAACCTGCTTATTTAGTCCAGCTACACAAAATTTTCTCAAGGATCTTTGATATTAATTTGTTGAGAAGATAAACAAATCCAATCTGCTTATTTTCAGGGAGGATAGCCTACATCTGCTAAGATGAACAGATAGATTAAAATAATATTTCTGCTGAGTAATTTATAATGAGTGATATGCCACTCTTTAATAGGCTTAAGTGTCCTCTCTTTATACCGGAACTCTTAAAGACTGCTTCCAAAGAAATAATACCTTACTGCAAAAGGATTGAGTATTGAGTCAGATGAATTAAAAAAAAAACTTTTGAGTTGTCTCACAAGCTGTTAAAGCTATTATTTTGTACTAGGTGACACCCCGTTTAACATAGACCATATTGTTAATAGTTATGGGATTTTATTGAATTAATGAGACTGTTATCATGTTGTAGAGTGTCTTGCTGAGTTAATTGAAACTGCAGAGATTATATAAATGGTATTAATGAACTTTGACTGCCTAGTGCCTCTGCTTTAATAAAGACTGCTTGGTGGGCTAAATGAACATCAGCAGATAAAAGAACAGGTTCAATTTTGTGAGCCTACAGGCTGTTAACAAAGAAAACTTTTTCACCTCTACTTTTGAATAGTGTCATTTACACATTGCAGTAATTTCAGAAGATGGTTAATCTAGGGCTAAAAGAGCTAAAGTGAACACTAGATATGACTATATATTTATATTTCTTAACTGACAGATGTTAACTACAATAGCAAAAATTTAAGGACTAGTGCTAAATTGCCTGAACAGTGAAACTACTTTTTATATTTGTATATTTTAATCCATTTTAGCTCCAGTCCCCACTTTGTCTTCATTACTTTATCCTCTTTTTATATATTTTGACTTTCTTTGTTTTTTCCAGTAATATCTTCATGCCACTGCTTGAAAGATTCCCTTACAACAAGTATAATGTTTATAACATTAGGCCTTGCACTTCCAGTACCAGTATCCTGAAAAGAAATGAAACCTTAACTGAATTATATATCTTCCTCCTACTTGATATCCAAAATTTTCTAGCTAATCATTATTGGATATGTTCATTTCACAGCACAGTTTCCACTGTAGCAAGGCCTCTCACTTTGGACATGGCTCTTGTACAAAACTGGCTACCAAGTGCAAATGATTCCGTTAATTATATTAAATGAGTGCTTATGACTAATAAGATGTTATACACAGGGGCTTCTGGGTTATTGTAACTACTTTCCATACAGTTAGTCTTTACACCAGGGGTACATTGTTCTTGTGACGATGTATGATGATACTTTCAGATGCTTGAACATTTTATATATTGGATGTGGTAGAGGTTAGTTAATATTGTGAAATAGGTTCAATGTATTGGATTCAATCTATGGGATTCATACTGCAGTCATAGTTGCCTATTTAAACCAATGGGACTTAATTATGACTAAATCCCCAGTGATTTCAGTGTTTGTGTTCTAAAGCTAACTCTGGCTCTACCAAGAGCCCTGGTGGCGCAGTGGTTAAATGCCAGTACTGCAAGTCACTACATTGCAAGTTCGATTCCAGCGGGCTCCAAGGTTCACTCACCTTCTATCCTTTCGTAGGTCGGTAAACTGAGTACCCAGCTTGTGGGGGCAATTAGCTAACACACATTGTTAACAACAAACAAAAACAAAACAATATTATATTATAATAAACATTGTCTGTTTCAGGGTGCTTTTACACTGGCTCTGAGCTAAATAGCCACTTAAGGCGCTCAAATGCCTCTTGACATCTCTTGTCCCAGACAAGTTTATTCTGCTGCTTTGGTTTCTCTGCAGCCCCCTGCTAATATGGTCCCATAGTCAGGATAGACTGGGTAGTAGCTGCAATATCCCATGAGGCTTCCCTGTTTGAGATGTGGCAGTATCACAGACAGAACACTCTTTCAGCTAAGGCCAGGTGCCAGTTTTATCAGATACAGACATAGAGCACATACTTCCTTTCTACCTTTAGACTACATACTCGTCAACAAGCACAGAGGAATGCAAACATAATTAGCCACAGAGTGATACAACAGAAATGAATTTGGCAGGAAAAGGCTACATCCAGGACCGATCCTGACACCATACCACACTGAATCAGGAAGCTGGGTTAAATTTATGGTTGAATGTGATAAATGTATAACTTTTATTTTTATATAAGTTTTTTTTATAATTGTGATTTACCATGATCATTGTATTCTAAGAAGCTATCCTGTATTTCAGTTCATCAGACATGAATCTAATTTATGGATGATTACAACGTTTAACATACTGTAGTTCCTTTTTGAATTCCAAACAATGTGTTATTTTGAGTATGCCATGTGCCTTTTGATGGATTATTATGGCAAGAGCTTTACTAAAACTGATCCTACCTAACTTACTGGTTCTAAACTTTACACCCTCTCATTGGCTTCTTAATCTGTTAACCAACCACTGTTTTATTTTTTTTTTCTGTTCCCAAATCCTGGATTATCTTTTTTTATTTCAGAATTACTCCACCTCAGATTTTCATTGTCTGGTAATAAACTAGTCAAAATATGTTATGTAGTCAGGTAGAACGGAAAAGCTTCACAGCAAGAATCAACCATGAAACTTTCTCTTCCTGAAACATTCCCTAGTGGCACAGCTAGTAAAGTACTCCCCCCTACCCTGCTTAAAAATCCAACTATTTTACAGCTAGACACTGAGGGTGGTGCAGGTCTCTGCAAGCCAAAGCAATGGATGATATGGCTGTGGATGAATGGTGAGATCTCTCAGGTGTTGACCTATACAGTGTTCCCAGCAGCAGGATCAGTCATAATATAATATAATATAATATATCCCTAACTCTGTTCAGATGCCCAACTACTGTATGTAGAAAGAAAGAAATATAACTGATAAATAAATATTAAAAATATATAACAAGAAATAAGCGTAACAAACTATAATAAATAATTATTCTGAAATATATGTAACAAATGAAACAAATATAACAAAAATAAAAATATAGCATATGCTGCTTCTGAAGAAGGAATAAGCAATTTATTTCTAAAGTGATCCATGTGGCAAAGCAATAGTGAAAGATTTTGAGTGAATAGAACTAATAAAGGTAAAACCTTCCAGTATACTTGATTGTTATTTGAACTAACCAGTAGTAAATGGTACCCCATCCGTTTCTGCAGAATCAAGTTTTGTTTTATTAACGACACAGGGATTCTCAAGGGGATTGTAGGAGCTTGATGCTCAATAGTTATTGATTTTCCTTTGGAAGTCGTATCCAGTATGTTCAACTTATCTGTTTGTAGGCAAGTTTTTCAATATGACCTCAAGGCATCATTTTATGACAGAGCCTGCAAGTTACTGGCATGAACAAAACTTATGGAAGGAATCAACTTCTATTTTGAACTCAGAAGTGGACATTCAGTGTTGTAAACCAAAAGAGAATATTTAATATTGTGAACCAATGATAATTTAGTATGGCAAGGAATGGAACTTCTTAGTTGCTGGACATTTTTTTAATGCAAGGAAAGAAACTAGTTAGTTGCTGGAAATTTCTTTAATAGTGAAGATTATTTATTTATTTATTTGCCTATTTAACTTTTAGATTGCACAAAAAACATTTCTTTGGGTGATATACAAGTAAATTAAAAATCTCAAATACAAAATCAGGATACAACATGATAATAAAGTAGCACAAAGTAAAGTCAGCACCAAGGATGCAGCCCATAATAAAACCAAATAAAACCAGAAAAATAGAACAGTCACTAAAAACAGTTTTTAGAATACCTTGGAGAAAAACTTAAGTATTTGGCTGCATTGAAAAGACTATAATGCAGGGACCAGGCATGATATTTTAGGAAGGGCATTCAATAGATGGGGTGCCACTAGTGAAAAGCCTCTGTCTCTTATAGCTGCTCCCACCGGCCTCATTTGAACACCTGAAGGGGGGTGGTCTTAAATGAAAGAGTCCAGGTATATTAATATGGGAGGAAACAAACTTTCAGATATTTATTGCTTTAAATTCTAAAACCTTGCATTGTTATTTAATAATATAGCCATATTGTTGGTGGCTAAATGAAGTTTCTGTACTTCAGAGACAGACCACATCTCTCTGGCTTTTCTTCGCAAATGAAGATTCAGGAAGGACTCATCCCGCGCTTTCTGCAAGTGCGCTGATGACTAAAAAGGCCAATCCGAGATAAACAAGTCCGGTTGCAGAAAGCACAGCAGAAGGCCTCCTTGGGTAAGGTTTCCGGGCTGTGATTCTTTCTGCGTTGTCGTTTCTCCTCAAGACTTGTCCAGTGTGAGTTCTCAATTAAGGCTGCAGCATTGTAGATAGTGTGTCTCCATGCCTCCCAATGTGAGGCCAGGGCAGACCATTGTTGGTGATCCATTTGGCTGAGCCTGAGATGTTGTTTCAGGGAGTCCTTGTATCGCTTTTTTGGAGCGCCCCTCTTACACTGACCAGTGGCGAGTTCACCATAGAGTACTATTTTTGGGAGGAAATGGTCCTCCGTCCTAGAAATGTGCCCTGACCCAGCGCAGCTGTGTTCTCAGTATCATGGCCTCAATGCTGGTGATCCCTGCTTTGAAATAACCCAAGTATGAGGTGATTTGAGTGTGAATAACTTTGCTACCTCTGTCCAAGTCACAATCAATATATTGGACTATGTTGATAAAAGATGCTCCTCTGGTGGATCAAGAAGAGCCCCACAGTAGAAATTTGGTCCTGTAGGGTGACTTTCAGTCCTTCTGATGTCATTGGATTGGAACTCCCATCAGCCTTAGCTAGGTGTATAGTCTTTGCTTATTTTGTTCTCACAAATCAGAATGAAAAAATTCAAACATTTTCTTTGCACTGATCTAGATTACACATTTTTACATGATGAGTCCAGAGACACATACGTTTCATATTAATAACATAGGTATATTATGCTTGTGTCACCAAAATTATCTTAAACTTGTTCTTCAGTTTCTTTGAAACAACGTAGGTTTTAATTTTTAAGCTTTTTTGAAGCAGTGAGGTTGTGGTATTTTCAGCTTATACAAAATGAGTAATTTTAATTTTGATGTTTAAATTTTACAAGTTGACTTAATTTGCCAGTCAAACTACTGTAGAAGCAGAAGGGGTTGGACATATGTAGTATTAATCTATTATCACTAAACATATCCTATCGCTATCTTCAATGTAGCACAACATGTTAATTGTCTGTAGTTCATCTAAGCTACATAACAAGAGATAAACTAAGGGCTTTGAATTCTGACCTTAGCTTAGAACATAGGGCAATATCTCTCTCAGATTCCTTCTAAGTCCATTCTCTGGTATTATGTAAATGGCTATGTCTCTGACATCAATTACTTATATTTGTAAAATTTAAAAATTAATTTTTTTAAAAAAAAATTAAATGTAAAATTTGGAAACCATGCCATATGAGGAGAGACTTAGGCAGCTGGGTATGTTTAGCCTAGAAAAAAGATGGTTAAGAGGCGATATGATAACCCTGTTTAAGTATTTGAAGGGGTGTCACGTTGAGGATGGAGCAGGTTTGTTTTCTGCTGCTCCAGAAATGAACACGGAGCAATGGATTCAAGCTCCAGGAACAGAGATTCCACCTCAACATTAGGAGGAACTTTTTGACAGTAAGAGCTGTTCAGCAGTGGAACACACTCCCTCGGAGCGTGGTGGGGTCTTCTTCCTTGGAGGTCTTTAAACAGAGGCTGGATGGCTTTGATCAAGATTTCCTGTGTGGCAGGGGGTTGGCCTGGATGGCCCTCGTGGTCTCTTCCAACTCTACAATTCTATGATTCTGTAAAATTATAAAATAACTTTTGCTATGCTTAGTTGTACTCTTGGCAGGGTTTTGCAAGATATGTCATAACTACATTTTAAAAAACATAACGATTCTCTGTATAGATCTTAATTTACCTACTGAGTGGTGAATTGCAGTTTATTGACATCTTTCTATTGAACAAATTAGGTGCATTTCCATCTATACTTTTTAGAAAAGTAAATACTTGAGTTTACTGTAATATTAATCATTTTATGCTACAGTAATTTTTACTTTCATTTGCATCCAGAGATGGAAAATTATTGGCAGGTGAAGTAACATCTTGACTTTTGTTTTAATTGTAGGGCATGCATGAACTATTAGCACCCATTGTCTTTATTCTGCATTGTGATCATCAAGCATTTTTACATGCAAGTGAAGCTGCACAACCAAGGTAGGGGTCTTATATTTTTTGGTGCAAGTTAATGACACTAAAACTTCTTGTGCATCAAGTAACAACATATGTAATTTTTAACACAGTGACAATTACATATGTAAAATGTAATATGCAAACACATGATGTTTGCAAGGATAAGATGACAACCATAAAAAGATACCATTGTTATTACTGGCATGATAGAGGGGACCTGTTCTCAAGGTCCTGAAGACTTTCTGCTGCCACACTGTTAGTAAGGGCTCTTCCCTTAGAACTGTTTATAAGGTCAGTGAAGGTGTAAATGTATAGGTTCAAGTTGTGTCCAAATGCAACTTGACATTTCATGCTGGAATTGGTATGTCTGGTGTTCATGTGCACATTATTCTACTATAATTTTATTTTAAAACTTCCCCCACAAATGGTTATGTTTGAATTACACTTAAGTGCTTTTATTGATCCCAAAATAAAGCTTTGTGGTTTTATTTTAAAGTAATTTACTTGTTGGAAACAGTGTTGCTCAGCATATTTTTTTACTAGTCCAGCCTATTTTATTTCCTATGGCATCTAGTGTCTTTGCAATTCTCAGTAAGATGAATGGGTGGGTGAGGAGGTGGATAAAGGAATGGATAGATGGATAGACAGTTGCTTTGGCAGAGCCTGTGTCTTCTGTTTCCTCTTTTGAATGAGATCATACCTTATGGTTAAACTTTCTCCATCCAGGAAAAGTTGGGGCGTAATACACATGCAGGAGTCTTCACTGTTAAATGGACAGTGGATTCTGTCAGCTCTGACACAGGAAGTTATTTCAGAATAGAATGGATTAATACAGGCAGACATTCTCAGGTAGGCTGAGGGAGCAATCCACAGCATGTGGCTTAACACCTCACGCCAATCTGATTGAGAAAGGAGTCCCCAAAATTCTAATCCTTAGCAGCTGTTGACTCCTTACACACTCTCCCTTCTCTTTATTTATCATGCCTTGGCAACCAGTCCAGTTTTTCTATCTCTCTCATTATTTCTTAAATCTAATTTTAATTTAAATTAAGTAAGCTAGTAAAAATTGAGCCAGCATGGCCTAGTGATTTGAGTGTTGGACTACAACTCTGAAGACCATGGTTTGAATCCCCACTTGGCCATGAAAACCCACTGGGTGATCTTGGGCAAGTCATACACTCTTAGGCTCAGAAAACATGTCTCTGAGTCAGGAGTGGAGTTGATATTAAATAAAATATTTATAACATCAAGTGAAAGTGAAACAAAGGGCCATTCTCTGCACCAGTGGGCGACTCTGGAAGGACAGAGACAGAGCAAGGGCAGTGTGGTAAGGTTAGGGAGGGGGAGAAATCTAAGGCTAAGCTGAAGTTGAAAAGTGTACTTGGCAAGCTTCTTCAGGGTGGCAAAGGGTCTGTAGAGGTCATTATCTCAACATGACTCCTGGGAACCAAGGAAAGTAAGCACCCAATCAGGAACAAATAAGCAGTCACGTGGTGTAGTCGCACACAATGGGCTCATCTACACGGGGGGGAGGGGAGACAGAGTACCTCGTAGTAATGGTATCTTGCAGCAGCAGCGACATGTCTTAACAGTTTTTCAGGCCTTGGAAGCCCCCCATAAGCCTCACATTCCGGATGGCGGCTGTGAGTGATGTACTCACATTAGTTCTTCTCTGTCGCTGTTTTTTTTTTTAAAAAAGTCATCCGGGTGCACTGGAATTTATAGGAAAGAAAAACAAAAAATAACCATCCTATTTTATCGCCTAAGCAAGCGATCCCTAACACAAAAATACAACATGGTGGCAGCAGGCACTTGCCCTGCTAGCAAGCCCCACCCTCACTCTCACCCAGCCAATCAGCTTTGTGCTTCACTTCGAATTTCCTATCATTTGATTGTCCAAACGAGCAGGAATGCACACCCCCTTGCGTTTTTTTTTTTTAAGTACAGTAAAAGCCACAAAGGCTTTTACTGCATTGTTTTGGCCATTTTAGGCCCTCCTCCTTCTGAATAGTGTGGATTGGTGCAGGAACTCATTTAGACAGGTAGGATTCCCAGCAAATTCCATGAGAGGTATTTTCATCATTTAGACAACCCCAATGATTAATGAATATATCAAAAAATCAGTTTCAGTAAGCCATGGAGGAAAAGGTATCTTTAAATTTAAACCAGGATTTAAACACACAGAGCCAGTTTATGAATTACTTTGCATGTTTACTCACTGAGAGTCCTTCACAGGGACAGGAGAATATGAGTAGTCTTGATGAGCCAAGTTCTGCAGTGTAAACACTTCAGTTGAATATTACTGCAATGAGAACACCACCTCAAATTTAGTGAAGGTAGAAGTTTAAGCAAGAATTCAGTTATCATTACATAGTCAAAATATTTTAGGCACAATAAATTTATCTAACTTAAGGAAATTCAGCGATTTGAGTAATTTAAATAATTTAATGAATTGTTTAGGTCAACTTGATTCAGTAAATCAGTTGTTTAATATTAATAGTAGGATAGAAATCAATTCATCAAATAACAATATAATTCAGTCAAATCTTGATATTCAGGAACAGATAATTAATTCTAGGTGTTAGGGGAAGGAAAGTATTGCCATTCTTCCTTCTGCTAAACCTAAAAAAGGTAAAGAAAAGACAAGGCATGTTGCTGCAGCAGACAATTTAGGTAATAGGGCTGTCTCTGGAAACCACAGAGCATTATCAGAATTTGATTCAGATTCTGGGGATGATGGAGGTGAGTCAGAGAGTGAAATTGAGGATGATTCTGAGGAAAAGGCAGGAAAGGAAGGTAATAGAAGTAGGTCGTTTGAGGTTGAATATTTTAAGGGATTGCTGAGGAATGTGCTAATTGCAATAGGCTTAGATTCAAGTGGAACTTCAGATCAGAAGAGTCTTGAGGAGCAGCAAAGGGCTAGGAGGTTGGCTATGACAATGCAGCTGGTACCAACTCAAGACATTCAGATACCATTCCTGGAAATATTTAGAATTTTAATTGATTCTGAATGAGAAGATCCTCTTAATAGGAGGTCTACTAGTTATAGCAGGAAATTGTATATGCATGAGAAGGAGCTGATGGACCAGTTAGCTGTGCCCTTGGTTGATAGTCCAATATCAGCTCTGATCTCAAATTTGGTATTCCCAAGAGAAGGAGACAATGCTATAAGACATATAATAGATGCAGTGCTTTAAAAGCTGCATGAGGCCTTTTAAAGAATAGATGCAGTGCTTTAAAAGGCGCATGAGGCATTAGTGTTGCTGGTTAGAGCTTCATTGGCAAGATTTAGAGCAGGTATGCTGTGAGTTCAAGAAATCTTGGAGTCAGAAGACATAAGTGTGTGTACTTTACAAAAGACATTGCATTGGTTAGAGAAAGTGCTGCAGTATGTGGCTGATACAGCTTTGGGGCAATTTCAGCGATGGCTGTGGGTAGGTGGTTGTTATGGATTAAACATTGGGAAGCAAACCAAAAGCCCAGAGCCATTCTAGTGAATACAACATTTAAAGGGAAATTGCTTTCTGGTGAGAAAGCATTGGAGAAGGTGTTGATAGAGGGAAGAGGGAAGAAGTAAGTTTTATCAACCATTCAAAAGAAGGAAGTAGATGCTAGCCTTTGTGGCTGGCGAGCCCATTGCAGTGGCCATTTTGTGCAGGGTCAAAGGTCAGAAATAGAAAAGGCTTTAAGTATCCATCTAATAGAGAACAGGAGGTCAGACTACCATTGATTCACTTTTCTCCAGTAATTCAAATCAGTATGTACAAATATGCATGGACAGCATTTCAGTGAAGGCATACTTGTGCAACCAAGGAGGATCTTGTTTTTGACAGTTGATAAAGGAGTCAAACAGAATTCTGAGGTGGACCGAGATATGACTGAAATAATTGATAGCAATTTACCTGAAAGGGTTGTTAAAGTTGAGAGTGGACTTTCTAAGCAGGCACAAAATAGTGCCAGGAGAGTGGAGCTTGAACAGTCAGACAAAATACGGAGGATTTGTGACAGACCTGTTCACCTCTGGTGAGAATTTCAAAGTAAAAAGATTCATTTCCATAGATGGAAATCCAAATGTCAAATGTCAAGATGCTCTGTCAGTGCCATGTCTGAAAGGTTTGTTGTATGCATTTCCACGCTTGCTAATACTTCAAAGAGTCCTGAACAAGATCAAGCTGGAGAGAGCACAAACAGTGTTAATTGCTCCACATTGGCCTCACATACCATGGTTTCTTCTGTTGATGGGCTTGTCAGTAGAGATTCCATGTCACATACCACAGATGATGGACTTGCTGCATCAGTGTCCCCTATTCCATCCTGATCTAGCTTGGTTAAAGTTAACTGCTTGGAGATTAAGCAGAAAAAATTAATTTAATCAAGGTTATTCTGATTTGGTTGCTAATGCCATTTTCGCTTCAAGGAGACAGCCCACACAATGAACATATGACAACATGTGCAAGGCATTCCATAAGTGAATCATATTATTGTGGAGTTGGAAGAGACCACGAGGGCCATCCAGTCCAACCCCTTGCCACGCAGGAAATCTTGATCAAAGCATCCCCAACAGATGGCCATCCAGCCTCTGTTTAAAGACCTCCAAGGAAGAAGACCCCACCACGCTCCGAGGGAGTGTGTTCCACTGCTGAACAGCTCTTACTGTCAAAAAGTTCCTCCTAATGTTGAGGTGGAATCTCTGTTCCTGGAGCTTCCATTCATTACTCTGTGTTCCAGTCTCTGGAGCAGCAGAAAACAAGCTTGCTCCATCCTCAACATGACACCCCTTCAAATACTTAAATAGGGCTATCATATTGCCCCTTAACCGACTTTTTTTCAGGCTAAACATACCCAGCTGCCTAAGTCTCTCCTCATAAGGCATGGTTTCCAGACCTTTCACCATTTTAGTCGCCCTTCTCTGGACAGACTCCAGTTTGTCAATATCCTTTTTGAATTGTGGGGCCCAGAACTGGACAAAGTATTCTAGGTGAGGTCTGACCAAGGCAGAATAGAGTGGCACTATTACTTCCCTTGATCTGGACACTATACTTCTATTGATGAAGCCCAAAATCACATTGGCCTTTTTAGCTGCCGCATCACACTGTTGACTCATGTTCAACTTGTGGTCTACTAGGACTCCTAGATCCCTTTTGCATGTAGTCTCGTTCAGCCAGGTCTCCCCCATCCTATATCTATGCATTTCATTTTTCCGCCCTAAGTACAGTACATTACATTTCTCCATATTGAATTTAATTTTGTTATATTTGGCCCAAATCTCCAGTCTATCCAGGTCATTTTGAATTTTGATCATGTCCTCTAGGGTCTTAACTAAACCTCCTAATTTGGTGTAATCTGCGAGTTTGATAAGTATGCCCCTAATTCCCTCATCCAAGTCATTGATAAAGATGTTGAATAGCACTGGGCCCAGGACAGAACCCTGTGGCACCCCACTGGTCACATCTTTCCAAGATGAAGAGGAGCCACTGCTGAGCACCCTTTGGGTTCGGCCGGTCAACCAATTACAAATCCATTTAACTGTTAATTTGTCTAGCCCACATTTTACAAGCTTGTTTGCAAGAATGTCATGGGGAACCTTGTCAAAGGCCTTACTGAAATCAAGGTATGCGATATCCACAGTGTTCCCTTCAACTACCATGCTGGTAATTTTATCAAAAAAAGAGATCAGATAAGTCTGGCATGACTTGTTTCTCTGAAACCCATGTTGACTTTTTATGATCATGGCATTGCCTTCTAAATGTTCACAGACTCTCTTTTTAATGATCTGCTCTAGAATCTTCCCTGGTATTGATGTCAGACTAACAGAACGATAATTGTTGGGATCCTCTTTTTTTTCCCTTTTTGAAGACGGGAACAACGTTTGCCCTCCTCCAGTCTGCTGGGACTTCTCCTGTTCTCCAGGAGTTCTCAAAGATTATTGCCAATGGCTCTGAGATTACATTTGCCAGCTCTTTTAATACTCTTGGATGTAGTTCATCTGGTCCTGGAAATTTAAATTCATTTAGATTAAGAAGGTATTCCTGTACTACGTCTTTGCTTATTCTGTGCTGATTTCCCCTATTCTGTCCTCTGTTCCATTATCCTCAGGTTAGTCACCCTTTTCCTTTTCTGAAAACACTGAGGCAAAGAAGGTGTTAAGTAATTCTGCCTTTTCTCTGTCCCGTGTTAGCATTTTGCCATCTTCTCCGTGTAGTGGCCCTACCATTTCCTTCTTCCTCCTATTTCTGCGGACATATCCAAAAAAACCCTTTTTATTGTTCTTAACCTCTCTAGCAAGCCTGAGCTCATTCTGCACTTTAGCTTTTCTGACTTTACTCCTGCACATGTTCGCTATCTGTTTGAATTCTTCTTTGGTGCTTTCCCCCTTTTTCCATTTCCTATACATGTTCTGTTTAAAACTTAGCTCTGTTGAAAGTTCTTTAGTCATCCATCCTGGTTTCTTGAGACACCTCCCATTTTTCTTCCTCATTGTTACTGTTTAAAATTATACCTTCAGTATCGCCCTTTTGAGAAAGTCCCATCCGTCTTCAGGTCTCTTCTCTTTTACTATTCCTGACCATGGAATCACCCCCAGTATTTCCCTGAGTTTATTGAATTCAGCTCTCCTAAAGTCAAGAATGCGTGTCTGACTATGCCTGGCTTCTCCTTTCCATTGTATAACAAACTCCAGGAGAACTCTCCCCTAAGGATCCCACCCCTTGCACCCCATTAACAAAGTCATCCCTGTTGGTTAGGATCAGATCTAAAATAGCTGACCCCCTTGTTGCCTCTTCCACCTTTTGGATCATGAAATTCTCTTCCAGGCAAGTAAGGAATTTGCTAGACCTTGAAGTTTTGGTTGAGTTAGATTTCCAGCAAATATTAGGATAGTTGAAGTCACCCATCACTACTACATCTCTCCTTTCTGCGTGTGTGGTCATCTGTTTTAGAAAGGCATCATTCAATTCCTCCGCTGACTTGGGGGTCTGTAGTAGAGTCCCACAATAACATCCCTGTTGTTTCCTTCCCCTTTAATTTTTATCCAGATGCTCTCTACCTGGCTTCCAGTATTGATGTCATGGATCTCTTCACTGGTGTAAATATCCCTGACATATAATGCTATTCCTCCTCCTTTCGTGTTTGGCCTGTTTCTCTTATAAAGGTTATACCCCTCTATTCCTACATTCCAATCATGTGACTCATCCCACCAGGTTTCAGAGTGTGGTGGGGTCTCCTTCCTTGGAGGTCTTTAAACAGGCTGATTGGCCATCTGTCAGGGATGCTTTGATCAAGATTTCCTGCGTGGCAGGGGGTTGGCCTGGATGGCCATCGTGGTCTCTTCCAACTCTACAATTCTATGATTCTATGATTCTATATCATATTTGTTTTGTAGTGCTAGCAGTTCAAGTTCATCTTGCTTATTTCCCATGCTCTGTGCATTAATGTAGAGACATGTAAGGCCATGTGCTCCCTCTACCTGCTGCCTGTGCAAGTTTTTTTTGCCTCCCACTGTTGGGTCCTTGCGCTGTTTGCCTTGTTCCCTCTATGACAGTTGGACTATACTCTCCAGCCCTTTTGCCTTCCAGAATACTATCTCCCTCCCCCATATGATTCAGTTTAAAGCCCTCCTGATCAAATTCTTGAGACTGTAGGCAAAAATGTTTCTGCCAAGTAGCATGAGATGCACCCCATCCCTTGCCAAAAGTCCCCCCTCGTGGAACCACAGCCCATGATCCAAGAATCCAAATTGTTCTCGGTAACACCA
Organism: Gambelia wislizenii; assembly: GCA_030847615.1. Classification (NCBI taxonomy): domain Eukaryota; kingdom Metazoa; phylum Chordata; class Lepidosauria; order Squamata; family Crotaphytidae; genus Gambelia; species Gambelia wislizenii. The sequence goes on from JAUMIR010000006.1 coordinate 103,671,911, forward strand.
TCTACAGAGCCAGTTGTTTATGTTGGCTATTTTCCTCTCCCTTCCTGGACCATGCCCTTCAACTGGCAGAAGAGACGAGATGACAACCTGTGCATCCATTTCTTTCAGCTTCCTCCCCAGAGCCTCATAATCTCTTCTAATCTTTGGAAAGCTGTGCCTTGCAGTATCATTGGTTCCCACATGGACCAGAAGGAAGGGGTAATGATCCGTAGGCTTGACGAGTCTTGTCAGCCTCTCGGTCACATCACGGATCTTTGCTCTAGGGAGACAACACACCTCCCGAGACATCTTGTCAGGCCCACAAACCACTGCTTCTGTACCCCGCAGCAAGGAGTCCCCCACCACCACCACATGCCTCCGCCGAGGCTTCGCAGCTGTTGTTCCTTGCGGTGATACTCTCAAGGTCCCCTGCTCTGCCCCTGAAGTCTGTCCATGCTGTTCTTCCTCGTTGTCCTTGATAAGGGAGAGGGCTTCAAATTGATTCTGTAGCTGTATGCTGCTCGAAGAATCCCTGGATTTTCTTGTTCTGTGTGTGACATTCCTCCAGCTGTCTACCTCCTGTGTCTGTGAAGTGACCCTCTCCTCCGCAGCCACTTCTTCAGTGCGGTCCCCATCCAAGACTGTTCATTCTGTTCTGTCCAGGAAAACCTCTTGCTCATGAATATGTTGAAGTGTAGCTACCCGTGTCTCCAGCTGCTGGACTTTCTCCTCCAAGAGGGCTACCAGCTTGCACTTGGTGCATGTGAAGTTCCCCACATCTGTAGACAAGAAGACAAACATCCCACAAGTGTTGCAGGTGACTGCAGCAGTTCCCTCAGTGTCCATACTGAGAGCTTTTAGGTAATCTAATTACTCTTAGGTGATGCTGAGAACTCTAAGCTGTACTTTTAGGTATGTTGTATTTTTGTTTGTTCACTTAAATTTGCGCGCTGTTAGGCTTGCACCTCTGCAGGGAGTTATATAGAGCTATGCTCCCAGCTTCCCCCCCCCAGTGACTCACAGTTGTGACTCACAAAAGCTCCACCCAATCAGCAACAAGCACCCTCTCCCAACAGTTTTTTAAAAAAATCAAACTCACCCACTCAAAATGGCTGCCCAGAAGCTGCTCTTCTGCTTCTCCCTGGCAGGAGAAGTCGTACACAAAGAGTTCAGTGTTGCCTGAGAATGCAAAAGTAAAAGATGTTTTGCTATTCTTGCAAACAGGGCTAGCGAAAAATTTGAGACTCAACACACTTAAGAGGCAGATGTCAGCTCTGTTGACAATACTTTCAAATAAAGTTAAATCATTATCATTTCATATTCATATTAAAAGGTTTCTCCAAGGTGCACATTTGCAGGCTCCTCCAGTAGTTCACAGGTTTTCCACATGGGATCTGAACTTGGTGTTAAATGTTTTGACTAGGTGTCACGATGGCCTGCCCAGCCTTCATGGAGAGTTCATCTACAAAATCTACAGGTCACAGCAACTGGAAAATTCCACTCTTTGCTTTCCATAGCAACAGGTATTGAGAGGGTGGGAACCTCATTTTCTAAACATGACATCACATCACCTGACTGGAGAGCCAATCAGATTTGGCAATGCAGAACAAATCACAGATGACCACAAAGACTTAAGTTACTGGATTCCTTTATTCTCAGCCACATGCTGGAGAGCACATGGAGAGAGAGCCACATGGCTTAGCACAAGCTTGGGACCCATCCTTGGGCCTTATGCAGGAGCTATCTGGCTTGGGCCAGATGGAGAGACACATACCTTTGTAGAGAGATGTTAGACTGTGATAACAGAGGTTGGGAGGAAGCCAACCTCTCTCCTGGGCCTGATAACATCAAAGAGGCCCTAAATGATATCCGAAGTCTAAGGAGAGACTTCCATCCAAAGGACTCTGAATTCCATCTCTAGAGACTAAACCAGGCTGGCTATGAGAGCCAGACTAGCCATCCCAATTGGGAAATGGACTGATTGCATAGACATCATAAATTATAAGTTACTATTATCTTAGCTTAGGAACCAAGTCTAGCTAGTATACGTTAGCTTCTATGATTTCATTTTAGTACTCTGACTGAATGTATATCTTCTGTAAACCTAAGCTAAATCCTGGAGGTGTGTTTCCCTCCATGCTAGCCTTAAGCCTTTGGAACTAAAATAAAGCTTTTTCTGTTTCCTAATCTCCATGGTCACGTGCCTTTCTTGGTCAGCTATCTGAACTTCTCTGGGATAGAGAAAAGGTCCTTGTTGGTTTTAACACAACCTGTCTGGCTTCTCGCTGCGCTAGACAAAGGAAAGGGTTAACTCAGTGAGTGGTGGTGGCTTTACCTTAGAAAGGGATTTCTAGACTAGAGGAACCCTTGAAAGTGTGTTTTTCAGATTGTACAAATAGGCAGAGAGCCTTCCCTTCCTGCTGGAAGAGAAGGGCCAGCTTATCACACTAGGTCACAATCTGAGCCACTGAATGAGTATTCTTTAAGATTTTTTTCATTCAAAGTGGGGTTTTTTTTGGTGGCAATAACATTGGCTCGATGGGTGCACATTCTTTGGATGTGAGAAATGACATTCTTTGGATGTGAGCAGGGCAGTGAAAGTGAAAGTTTACCAAAAAAACCCCAAGAAGAATTAGATGAACAAACGCCTTGTTTGTCTCTTTCAATCCAAGGACTTTGGGTCATAAAGCAACTAAGCAAATGTTGTCAAGCTGGATAAACAGTTGCATTTATTTGTGTTATGACTTTGTAAGACTTCAAGGCCACAGTGTTTCTGGGCACACTACAAGATCAGTGTCTGCAACAATAGCTTTTATGGTAGCTACTTCACTTGAAGATGTTTGTAGAGTGGAAGATCTGGGTGGAAGGAGCCATCCACGTCTGTCAGGCATCACAAAGTAGATAAATACAAATCAGGACAGGCAGCCATTGGAAAAACAGTCCTGCAAGCAGTGATGCAAGAGGATGGTAGTCAGGCCCGCTCTTGAAGTGGTGGCTTGGGTATGCCCCACATGTCTTTCAGCCTACCTGAGAATAAGAGATTGATGCCTACCATGAATGATAATTCTAGTGAGGCTGAAGGGATTAGATAGAGGCCCAAGTGATAGAGTTAGCAGAACAAAACAACAACAAAAAAACCCTTAAGTTTCTCTATGTTCTATCACCGCTTAGTGTTGTCTTTGGTCAGTAAGGCTATATAATCAAACTGAGGGAAGAGTGTGAAAAGTCAATGGCTGCAATGGATTAGAATTTTGCAGACTTCTGCCTCAATCAGGTTGGCGTTAGGGGTTAACCCACATGTCGTGGATTGCTCCTTCAGCCTCCCTAGAATGATCATTCACGGTAAGTTTCAACCTCTCATTCTCTGCCATCCTTCCTATCAAGGCAAAGATTTATTATTGACATCAGTCACTTTTTCATCATTGTGAGGGGCAGCATAGGGTACAAAAACTGCTGCTGCATGAAGTGGTGTCTGGATTGGTCCCCACAATCATTAAATAATAGATAAAAACTGAGATCCAGACAATTCCATCTGTAAGTTACAAGCACTTCTGAGTGCAGGCAAGGCTAGAGTTTTCCATTCCATGCTTCCCTATTTCAGTTTCAGAAGGTCCATCACACCCTCCTGCTTTTCAAGAAGCAATGGGGGCTGTAAAAGGTGGCAAGATACGAAATCTTCAGGGTGCATGGGGTCTTCCACGCAGATGTTTGGATCCTGGCCAATCTGTGCAAGATACATTATGAAGAAAGTGACGCATTTCTCAAAGTAACCATGCTTTGTGCTAATAACCCTTCTTCTTTCTTACTAGAGTTATAGCCAGAGATGAAAATGATTAATTACTGATAAAATGTGATAAAAATAGATTCTATTAAAATAAATTACTGTTTTGATACTGTGTATTTGACCACTAACCATATTTTTTCTTTTCAACAAACAGTGATAGATTGTAGAGTGATCAATTATTGTGGATCAAGCATATTCAAATAATGCATTGTGGCATTCAGTAATTTGTTATTTGGAATAATTAGATGGTTACTTCATTGTAGTGTAGACAAGGCAGCTAATTTGTTTTTGATCTTTAGAGAGAGTAAAGACTTCATTTCTCTTCAGTGGAGTCACTCTTTTTAATTACAAAGGCGAGTTTTACTTACTTTTACTTCCTGTATAAGTTAACTAAGAAAACTAGCACAAGTAAACTTTGAAGTGCTGTTTTTTTTTTTTTTTCCTAAACAGTGAGGAAATGAAAGCTCTTTTGAATCCTGAATACCTGGAGCATGATGCCTAGTAAGTTTCAGTAATTTTCTTTTCTTCATAATTTACTTGTATTAGAATCATAATTGTCATGCTTATCAAATTTTTTTTTCTCTTCAGTGCAATGTTCACCCATCTTATGAAAACAGCAGAACATTGGTTTTCAACCTATGAGCATGATAGTCAAAAGGTACTTGCTAATAAGTGATTAATAAAAGTACTGTATTTGCATTTTTTAAAAAAATCTAAAGTTCTGGTTACCAATCACAGGAGCTCTGCAACTGCAAAACTCTCTACAGACCTTTGCTCTCAACTGGTAAGGGCTCTGATGCTGACAGGTTCATGGACATCTTCAGGGAAACGGGCTTGCCTGTGTGCCTACATCCTCACCACCTGTTGAGCCTTCCACATGTTCAGACTAATGCGTAAATGGAGCGAAAACCTTTGAGATTTTGTTTCTTGATCAGTGTTGCAACACTTCCAGTTGAACTGTGTAAAAACTGTTCATAATTAATTTTATTTCTTATTTCAGTATTCGTTGCCATATTGTTGCTCACACCAGAACAGCAGCTCAGACCAGGAAAAACAGAGGGTACTGTAGGCCTCTGACATTAGTAGCAATGTCATTGGGTTGTTCTCCTGTAACATCAGCCAAGGATCACCCCTCAGCAGGATGTTCCCACAGCTATTTTCTGCCCCAGCTGTTGTGCCTTTTGCTGTTGCTACCTTCTCTGGCCCAAAAGAAGAACACCAGCAAATTAGAGGAATGTTGAGAAGCAATAGCAGTTCCTACTGCCTGCTCCATCATCTCCCCATTCTCTCTGGTAGGGATTGGGCTCAGAGGAAGATGAAAGCAAGTGGTCAGTTGGAAGGACCCGAATGATGATCCTCTGAGGCATCTTGCCTGACAGACCCACAAAATGTAGAGTTGGCTTTAGCAGACTTAGTGGGGAAGACTGCTTAACTACAGTTAAGTAATAAGCAGTGAATCTAGCAATTTTCAGACACACACCATGTTCTTTATATTTATTTTGATGGCATGGATTTCTGGAGTAATTACAGTATTATTATTTTTATAGAAAATACCTATGGCATTTTAATCTGGAATCATAGGTGCAGGGATTGTCTCTGGAAGAAAACTCAGCTGCTAGAGATGATAATAACACTTCAGGAACTAGTTATTGCAACAATTAATAAACTATGGTTGGAATCTCATATAATTTTTTTTCAGATTTTACATTTCACACGTTTGTTGTTGATTCTTTCATTAGGAGAAAGATGCAATGATAACTCCTATTCCATTTGCAAGACCACAAGATTTAGGCCCATCAATAGCTATTGTAGCAAAAGTAAACCAGATTCAGGATCATTTGCTGAAGAAGCATGATATTGAGCTCTACATGCATTTGAACAGACTAGAAATTGCACCACAGATATATGGACTGTAAGTATTTTTTATTTACTTTATTTTATCTAGGATTTTGGTATAACTAAATGGTAACAAGGCCTAACATGTTCTTGTATTATAAATATATGTGTGTGTGTGTGTGTGTGTGTGTGTGTGGATGGATATAAATCCAATAAATAAATACACAATTAATACTCTTCCTCCCCATGTAGGTTTCTAGATGTGTAATAGGGTTTATCGCTCATTCCTCAGAAGACATCCATGAATCACACTTCAGATGTCCAATACAAACAAAGAAAGCAGAAGCCAAGCTGTTCATGCTTTTGCTCTCTGGCTTTTTTATAGGAACCAGTGACTTCTAATTCTGGAAAATGATACATGATTTTCAGTATTTTTATGATGATATAAGCAATTGCAGACTTAAAGGAACCAGTTACTTAATTCAAGTAAATTATATGTGATTCTCAGTATTTTTATGGCCATATAAGCAATTGAAGACCATAGAAACTATAGTTGTTCAACAAGGCCTTAATACAGGCAAGAACCCTTTTTCTCTTGAAATCTGCTTTCCATCATAGCTAATCTGCTAGTGGGGAGCTAATGACAATGGTGGGTGTGGCCAAAATCATCATCATTTCTTTCTCTCTTTCTGGCAGGTCCTTTTCTCTCACCACTTTCTGTTTCTGCTACTCTGCCATGCTTCTATCATTCTTTTTCAGTTTTTCTCCCCATTTTTGCTTCTGCCTATTATTTTTTCTTTTAGCTCACCTCACATACATGAAATTAGGCCAAGGGTTGTCTAGACTGCCTTTCATAAGCAATGTAAGAATGGATTTCAACCAAGCAGTATGGAATATGCTCTACAGAGATTGGAGTGTGAGTGATTGATCTTAAGCCTAGGAAATATTTTGGGACATCCTTCTTCTGTTCTTCCTTAGCAAAAAAAGCAAAATGAATTGAAACAATTGTTCATAGTGTATAGGGAAGAAATTCTAGCATCAGCCAGCTGTGTTCTTGTGAAGCATACAAATTCACCTTGCTCATTGCCTATCCCCTGGCAAAGGAGTACAGATGGCTGCATTAACTATTAGATAGTGTTCATATTCAAAATTTTGCAAATAAAGCACCCTAACAAATATAAATGAACATAGATTGCATCCCATATGTGTACTTAATGGCTACTAATGTTTATCTTGTTTAGTATAAAATAATGCATTTTTACTACAAATATCAATGTTTTATAGTTTTATTTAAAAATACAATACTGTATTAAAATACTATTAACACTGTGCATCAGCTTCTCTGAACAGACAGCATTTTAGGAGGATTAAAACATAGAGGGGACACAGTAAAATGTCAGTCTGTAGCATAGTCAGCCCTGGCAGTGTGGGATAAGATGCTGTATGGACAATATCGGCACCTATTCAGGCTTTACAGAAACAAACCTGCATAGTACCTTCAAAGCTATAATGGATGCTGTCTACAGCAGGTAAATAGGTAAAAATGGAAAATGCATAGTTGCAATTTTAGACCAGACAAACTGGCATAACTTCATAAATAAATAGACTTAATCCAGATCTAATGCCAAACCATGGTTCCATATTATATGAATGAAGCTGAAATAAGATTTGAGTGATCACCTGCTCCCTCCCTCCTTCATATGCAGCAGCTCCTTTTCTTTCTTTCTAGTTTGCAGCAAAACATCATTTGCCATTACACTTTGCCAACAAACTACAGTTTGTGCTTACCTTGATTGTAAACCAGAGTTCGATGGCAGCTTAGCAATCATCACAATCACTCCTAATAAAGAAACACATGCAAATGTTCTCTCCTTTCTGGGAAGAGTTCAGAGATGAACTAAGGGGAAAAAAGAACCATAGGAGTTATGTATGTATTCAGATTGATTCAGATGATATTGGACAGTTATATGAATGGTGGCCATTTGTGCCCTAGATTAAGTTGATAGGCCACTAGTTGCCAATGAATAGCTTAGACAGAGAAAATGCAGAAATGAAAAATCATAAGTTGTTATTACTCAGTTAATATTTCCCAACTGGAGACTTATTTGCTGATTAGTGCAGAATGCATTGAAATCTTTCAGTAGACCTTAAGAAAACTTCATTTGAACACCTGACCTGTAGAACCATTTACCAGTAAAACTCTTCAGAGTGTTAGAAATGCATCCTATTGATATAGCAATTCTCAATACGTTGGCAGTGAGAAAGACTGCTTGGGTCTTCTGTGTGTCAAAAAAAACTCTGACTGAGGAAAAGGAAAGGACATAGAATGGTAGCATATTGTAATTATTTTACCTTTAGTGCTGTCAGACATCTTTTTTTTAAAATAACAATTTGTTATAAGTAAAGTGGACTCTTGGTATCTACTGGGGTTTGGTTCCAAGACCCACTCACTCCTCATGAATACCAAAACCTGTGGATGCTCATGTCCCATTATATGCAATGGTGTAGTAAAATGGTGTCTCTTGTATAAAATGGCAACATCAAGATTTGGGGGTTTTTGGATTTGTTTAATCAATATTTTCAAGCCCTGGATGGTGGAATCCGTGGATATGGAGCACTGACTCTCTCCTTAATAGTACTAGCCTGGAAGGATGCTAATGTTTGTTCTGGCATAAAGAAAAAAATATTGTAACCAATAGTATGGCTTTACTGAACGGTTTAAAGACAGAATAATATTATGTAACATTTCATAATTGAGTGTTTAATGCAAATGTAAGAGAGCTTGTAGAACCATAGGTTAGGATATGATCAGAAAATCATTTATTAGTGCTGGTCTCATCTGTCTTTCTCCATTGAGGACATTAATCCTATAATGGGGGAGGGAGTTATAGGAAGATTCTAAGGCAGAGGAACAATCTCATCCAGCTGCTGGGAGGAGGAGGAAGGACTAATAGTGAGATCCCACCCCCTTTTGTCCTGTTCTTCTTGTTCGTCTTTACTGGTACAAGGGTAGAAATGATGGGGCTGATGTACATTTCCCACCATATAAAACAGGGTTTGGCAAAGTGTGTCCCAATGGCTGCATGTGGGGATGCAGCCCTCCAAAGTCTCATGGTGGACTAATGCACCCCCCCCCCAGCCTTCCACAGTTGCCTATCCTTGATATCAAAGGTGTCTGGAGATCAGAATGAAACCAACACTTTCTTCATGACTTATTTTGTGATGCATCCATTTTACCTGGACCAGGATTTGAGTTCTGAAACTGTAGAGGTATGAGCCTTGGAGGGGTGAGAGAGTTTGTCTGTGCTTATACCATCTCCATGAACAGACCTCCTGATCTTTACTCAGAGCAGAAGAACCAATCTGTCATTAAGCTCCTGGGACATTAACCTGGACATATATTTCACTTGGTGCCTAATTATTTTGCTAGGTTAAAATTCCACATCCTTTCACCTTGTTCATGTGGCATGCCAGACCTAAAATTATCCTTTTCATTTCTGTCATCATTGATGCAACCCAGTTCTAAGGCTACTACTCAGAAAGTGATTTTAATCAGTGGTCCTGAGAACAGGACTACTACTTTCAGAGTCTTAGAAATAATATGATAGTTCTGTTTATTCATGATGAGAGAGAGAAATGTCATTCCCTGCATTTATTAATTGTATTTATAACAATTTTACAGCACTGGATTTATTGGCTTGTATTCAGATTCTAATCCTTCATTACATCTCAGTAGCTTGCACAGTGCTCAGACATCTTTCTCATTTTCTTGATTCTATTTATCAAAGCCAACCCTGAGCTTTCCCTCTTCCTGAGGTAGGAAGACCAGCATTACCTCCCTCATTACATCCCCTCCACTCTAGTTGCTCATCCTCCCCCATTCCCTCTTCCATTAACAGCTTGTGTTCCACACTCTCCTCATATCACCTCCCTTCCCACCAGATTACATATCTGCCTGCCTCCATCATGCCTGACACTGCGGGTGAGAGTGTGTATGCTCTCTGGAGGACACTACTGGCCACACAAAGTTGCTGGTGCAGTCCTCCACAGAACTGGCCCAACAAAAATCCCCTGGCTCTGATAGGTTTTCCAGACATTGCTAGCAGCATAGAAAGTATCCTAGACCACCCCATCCACAATGCCTGGCTCAGAGCCAGGCTTTTGTGGGTTGTCCAACTCCATAGAGTAAGCTTCTTCAGGAGCCTTCCCAGTTCAGAGCAGTACAGTTTGCCACTCCTGGCACTCTGCCACACTCTGCTCTGTCCCACAGTGGCATACGTATTAACATTTTTAAAAAATACATTCCCTGCTTTCAAATTTATAATATTAAAAAGCCATGACACAAAAGGGAAAAGAAAACTGAGACACGAGTTGATAAGGAAGGTTTGGTGCTAAAAATTTCTGGCAGTACAAAATTGTACACAGTTGATCATGTTAGATTCTTCTGTAGCCCTTTGGAGTTTTGTGATCTCAGAATGTTAGTAACTTTCTCAGTTTTCTCTGACATCATTGGCATAAATCCAGTGTCTCACTGGCCTTCAGCAATGGGACTTTCTTCCCTCCCCCTTTTTTCCACAGCTGTCCATGCCACTCAAAAAGTGACTATGGGAAGTTTTGGGAGTGCAAGGAAATTGCAGCAGTGGTGGTAATACCATCTTCCCACTTTTGAAATACTGTACATTAATGTTATTATTAATCTATGTGGCTGCACACCTAGTGCTTCAGAATAAAGCCAGTTACTCATAATTTGCCCTCTTTACTGTTTTTACTTAATGCATAATCAAAATTTAATCTCTAGCTTTGCTGATATGGAGATTATCATGTTACTTGGTGCCCCTGTTCCAAACTAACATGGGAGGTATATAAGGCAATGAAACATTTGCTGAGTACCTGGCTGCTGTAGTGAGGGAGAAAGGTGATTGTAATTGTGTGCGCGCACGCACCTTCAAATCACCTGTTGACTTATGATTATGACCCCATGAATTTCATCATGTTTTCTTATGTAAGGAATAAGCAGAAGTGGTTTTCCATGTTTGTTTGTTTTTTCCGGGCTGTGAGGCCGTGTTCTGGAAGAGTTTCTTTCTGACATTTCGCCTGCATCTGTGGCAGGCATCTTCAGAGTTCTCTGAAGATGCCAGCCACAGATGCAGGCAAAATGTCAGAAAGAAACTCTTCCAGAACACGGCCTCACAGCCCAGGAAAAAAAACAAACACAGAAAACCTATGGATGCCAGCCGTGAAAGCCTTCGACTTCTCATTAAACAGAAGTGGTTTTGCCAGTTCCTTTCTCTGCAATCTACATCCCTTAAAATTAAAACTTATACCACCACACCTTAAAGTGACTCTCCAGGCCTACTATCTCTATCTCAGCGGTGGCACTAGGGGGTGCTGAGGGGCCGAACCCCATCTCATTGGGACAAAAGGTATTCTCGCATTCTATGAGGAGTATTTTCACCATCTAGACAACCCCTTAGTTTAGGATAGATTTTACTATTTGAGGTAAAATATTTTTACATAGAATTATTAAGGCAGAAGATGGTAAATTTTATTGTTTTATAATGGAAATTTTATGTGGAATATTTGAAAATAGTTGCGTGCTGTGGTTAGCATGCAAAGATGAAATTGTATCACGTTATAAAAGATTATCTTTATCTGTATAGAGATATCAAAATCACAATTTGTGCAGTATTTCCAAACTAATCAGATGGCAGTGTGCTCTTTTGCCCTTTTGATTTATAAATAATCTATATTTTATAATCTATAAATTTGATTAGTAAAATGTCTTATTTCCAAACAAAAACAGTCAATGAGAGTATTAGATCCCATAAAACATTGGCAGATTAAATATTCAGAGTAATTGTACAGTTACACAGGCTAACAGTGATTAATGCCCTAGATTAAATGTTATTTAAGTGTTAATTTCTCTGACCCTTAAATCTAATAAATTATAGTGCAAAGTGATTATTACAAGCCACTTCACTTCTTGTACTGTGGCTAGCACTGGTAGCCAAATGCAAGGGCATATATTATACACAGTTTCAAGGAAAGTTTAAGGATATCTGTTAGGTGGATCAGTTCATACTATTTTTATTATGGTCTTGCTGTTTTAACAAAATTAGGATTTTACATTAAATATTTTGAAACCAAAGTATCAAACTTTGTCTTCATTAGAAAAGCTAAAGACATCTTAACATAAGTGAGCACTTCTGTTGATTTTCTATACAACTTTAAAGTATACATTGTTATTCATATATGTCAGGCATTCTCAGATAAGTGACCAGCATTCTGACAGCTTTCCCCACAAACATTTATCTTTTCCCAGGTAGAAGACTAGTACTGATCACACTGAGAATCCAGCATTTAAGCAGTGACTTGCATAAACACTTTAATGCATTTAAAGGAATTCCCTCTGCACACTGTACAGCAGCTACCTTTGTTGTTCTTGTTGTTGTGTGCCTTCAAATAATTTCCAACTTATGGCAATCCTAAGGCATACCTATCATGAGGTTTTCTTGGCAAGATTTGTTCAGAGGGATTTTGCCTTTGCCATCTTCTGAGGCTGAGAGAATGTGACATGTCTAAGGTCACCCAATGGGTTTCCATGGCTGAGCCATGGTTGAGATTCAAACCCTGATCTCCAGAGTCATAGGCCAGCTCTCAAACAACTACACCACACTGGTTCTCTCAGTTACCTTTGGCCCCATGTAAATTTTTGTAGACAGAGGAGAATGGATTCAGATAACATTCCATGTGGGGGTTGTGTCTCACCAGAGGTCATTGCAGAACTGAGGGAAGATATAATTGGAAGTAAAGTATGGGTTCTGACATACTTCCTATGTTTAGAAACACTTTGCTATAGTGTTATATTTATACTGTGGCAACAGAATTTTCATGTAAGGCAGCATATACGTACATTATATTAGTATTTCCATCATATTCTTTGATATTCATCATGGCAAACATTCACTAAGAGCTATATAGTCTTAATACTTGCAAAGAACTGGCTCTTTATATGACTTTCTCTGGGGGAAAGACATAGGCATCTGTATCATTACAGACATCCATAGAAAATAATATTATTCCATAGACTTTATATAGGTAAGAACTACAGTACATAGTTACTGTACCCATTTAATATTGAGAACAGAAGTTCTTTCTCCCTCTCTTACCAGCATTTTAAGGGTACTTACCAACTAGGAACACCATCAGTAGCATAAAAACAGCCATAGACAGCAAGGTATGACTACCTTGGAGGCTGTATAAACCATCGAGCGTACATTTTTCAGGAGGTAGATTTAATACCTCCTTGGTCTTACCTCCATCTCTCATGAATGATCATTAACTGCAGTTCATATCAACCAATGGGAAACTTCCATTAATGTCAACAGAAACTTCCCCTCCAACAGGAAGTGAGGTCTCACTGGCCATTATATGAGGCCACTAAGGGACCAATCACCTACCATCGCTATTCGGTCTGCAAACAGATGATTATATCAGTCTCAGTCAAGATGATAGAATTATTCCTTTTAAAGCCGATCATAACAATGCAGTATGGATTTCAGTTTTTCTCTGTACTCTGGTCACTTTTTTATTATGTTTAATATTTTCTCACTCAGATTTTTATCTCTTATCTTTATTATTTTGCTTTAGGTGGCTGCCTATCCAGAACTAGTTGTGGTAATTCTTACACAGATATCTGGCTTTTTATTCTGCACCTGGGATAGGCAACTGTGGAAGGCTAGGCAGCCACCTTAACCACCAAAACCTTGAACGGCTGTGCTTCTTTTGGTGCTGCAAAAAAATAAAATAAAAATTTGCTCCAAAGACCTGGTAATGGATGGTTTAAAGTGACCCAGAAAGCTGTAAAGCTGAGTGCAAACACTCTACTGCGTAATTGGGTAGCCACAAAGGATGCTGGGGCCACATCTCTTCCATCTTCTACACACTCCACACATCTGTATGCTCCACACAATCATTTTTCCAAAGTCCTGTTTGGAGGCACAAAAAGAGGTCCAGGTGACTCAAAATATCCTCCAAAAGGACATTACCTCTCAAACCATTCTTTTCCTGCAAGCGGGGGAGGCGGAGGCAGCCACAGTGAGAGTCTTGGCAGGCCTTATAATTCCCATCCCTGCCTTCTCTAGTACGATACTCTAACCCAGAGTTACCATATTTGGAAAAGCAAAAAAAAGAGGACACATGGAACTGGAAAATACAGGGAGTAGGAAACAAACCCCCTCAGGTTAATCAAGGTGAGTACTCAGTGAAGGCCACATGTCAGCTTGGCCAAATCTGAGCCTTCCCTTTCCCACTTTCCCACCTCTTCTGCCTCAGCTGGAAGCTGAAAAGTCACCTGGTAACTGCCAGTTGGTTATCCCCTGCCCCTGCATGTCTCTTTTCCTCCTCACAGCTCTTCTACATGATTGCTTGCTTCCTCCAGTCCAGACCTTGTAAGGTGGTTTTTAAAATCTGACAGAACAGAAAGTTTAGCACTGAAAGAGGGCATGTCTGGGAAGAAGAGGGTGTATGATTCTTTTTATTTAACTATTTAACTTTAAATAATATAAAAAACATAATGAAGGACCCTATATATTTGGAACAGGTGGCTGTCTAGCCCAATATCATGTTTGCTGTGAGGGTATTTATTGGCCTCTTACCAGTGGAGCAGCAAGTAAACAATCATCCTTACTAAAAGAAAAGAAGGAGGGAGGGAGGGAGGAGAAGGATTCTTAAAAGCAACTTTAAGACTGATCTGTTTTACAATGAGCAATTAGAGATTCCCTGCTACTTCTTCAGATTCAATGCATCATTACTTCCTTTCCTACCCTACTTTTTATACTGAAACAAACTAATGTGGCTATTTCTTTGAAAATACATCTTTTTATTTTGTCCTCAGTACCCCATGTTCAAAGCCTGATTTAGCAGCTATGGCTAATATATACTGTATTAAATAAACTCAAACACTTACAGCACCATCTCAAAAAACTTTAATTTCTAATTTATGTTGTCCTTCTAATTTATGTAGGTGCATGTGACTTACTGCTATATATTACTATGTTGTGTGTCAGCTGAAAAGAGCTAACTAAAGTGATATTCCTGATCCACTTCAGCTTAAATAAGAATTTAGAATTTGTTCAATAATTTGCTCTCTTTGCATATATGGTGTCAAAAGTGATTGGTATATAAAGTAGGATGAAAGATGGGTTGAGAAATGGGAAGTACCCATTTGAGTTCTATTCTCTTGCCACTTAATTATGTGCTGAGATGTTAATGAGTAGAACTGAATAGCTGTGAGGATAGAATACAGATTTGTCATGTTATTCCTAGATGTGGGTGATGTGCTTCCACTCTCTAGTGTTGAGAGTAAAAATACAGTTAAAATACATGTGTGGCAAGCAAACTTTATATAACTCTCTCTGAAATTTCCTTGGATGATAGGGATAAGAAATCTTCCAATGGAAACATTGCTAAGCACTAAATACTGAAAATTAAAGTGTGGATCTAATCTGGATGAAGACATTAGACCATGTTGATTTGTATGAATATGATAGTAATGTGTTCAAATATAGTCTTTGCTACAGTTGACTTACTATTATAAAAACCAGTGCAAAACGTTTAGTTGTATCTTCCAAATCTATGTGGGAATAATGTCATATGATTGCTAATATTAAAAGAAGAAAACACATGTACATAAGTGAGTTACAAGATATTTGTAGTCCATACTGCACAGAAAGACAAACAAGGCAGTACATTCCTTGAAACATTCTAATTAGATTGAGGTATAACAGAAATATTTATGGTTAAAAGTCCTATTAGCCATCATTTAGCTAGTGCCATTTTGAAAACAGAAGAAAAATTGGGCTTCTGTGAAAGTAAACTTTTCAGAAAGAAGATGTCTGCAACTAGTACACCCCCTTTTAGACGTTTATGCATTACAACATACAAGGTAAATGTATATATATAGATTGCAGTAATGAGTGTCTCTGCCAATCTTCATACCATGTTAAGGGAAGTAAACTCTAAAAGAAGATTACCAGTTTAACATCAGTTCTTTGAAACTAGAAGAGGAGTTAGAACCTTTAGGAATATAACCCTCGCAGCTTTTCACTTTTGAAAGATATTGGGCTCATCTACATGGACCAGGATATGCCGGGTTCCCACCAGCATATTCTGCCTGCAGATGAGAGCTGTTCCTCCCCCGTTACTGGCACGAAGTGGGATGGTGTCCAGATTGCCATGCCAGCCCATCAGTGCAGCCACCACCTCGTGCCCCACTCTCTGAAGCCAGAAGGTGGCCCACAATATGTGAGCAAGGTCCCCAGCATGTTGATCAAGCTGGTCACATGCTGCGGGCCTGCTTTCTGGCTTTGGAAGAGTGACAGCAGATGGCAGTTGCAGCAACTGGCCAGTGTGGTGGTGTGGGCTCCTGTAGTCATGCGGTGCCTAGAATCATAGAGTTGGAAAAGACCACAAGGGCCATTCAGCCCAACCCCCTGCCATGCAGGAATACACAATCAAAGCATTCCTGACAGATGGCCATCCAGCCTCTGCTTAAAAACCTCCAAAGAAGGAGACTCAACCACATTCTGAATCAGTGCATTCCACTTCTGAACAGCTCTTACCATTAGGAAGTTCTTCCTAATGCTTAGGTGAAATCTCTTTTCTTGTAGTTTGAACCCATTGCTCCGAGTCCTAGTCTCTGGAGCAGCAGAAAACAAGCTTGCTCCATGCTCAGTATGACATCCCTTCAAATATTTAAACATTGCTATCATGTCACCTCTCAACCTTCTCTTCTCCAGACTAAACATACCCATCTCCCTAAGCCATTCCTCATAGGACATGGTCTCCAGTCTTCCCACCATCCTGGTCACCCTCCTTTGGGCATGTTCCTAATCCATTTTTACCAGCTGAAGCGGGCTTTCCCAGGTATTTTTTTAAAAGCGGTCAAACTTACTTAACCCCAACTTGGCCCCAGGGGTCATGTGGATTGTTCTAGAGCAAAGATGGGGCAAAAGCTTTGTGTCATCTGGACTGTAGGGCTCCAAGACGCGGTAAATAGCCTGTCTAGACAAGGCCATTAACAACAAAGATTAATCTCTGTTACATCTTAAGGTTGGCATAATTGAGGATTTCAGGCTTGTAGTATCTACTCAAACCCTTAGATCTGCTAACTAGAACCAGGCATGTAAAAACATGAACATTGAACATTGAAAATTCTGAGCCCAGGAATTTGTTCTGTGTACCACATTTGGGTGGCAGTTTCAATCCTACTACACAAAAATTCATTCCTTATCACCTAAGGTTTTTTCCCTTCATTTCAGAATTATAATGTATGCTGCTGCTCTTGTTATTGTTGTTGTTAAATAGTTGGGAATTGGAAAATCTTCGCCACCCCAGGGCTAAATGGGTCTGGGTTCTCAAATGCTTTGCCACCGGAGCAGATGCTGTGGCAGGTTCTCCTCAGCTGTTAAGGCTTTGAGAATGGACCTGGCAGCAGATTACATATCTACAATTTGAGGAGCAACCTCACTAAGTATCGAGGAGTTCATCACTAGACATTTGGCTTCCAGATAATAAATTGGTCACAGAAACTGTGATCAATGCAGGAACTACCTGCTCCCATAAAATCACAGTTCTTACAACATTCTGTGTGTTTGGTAACAGGGAAAGGTTTGTCTGGGAAGGAATGTGGGGTGTGAAGGTAGCAAAGAAAAGCCCGCAGTAACCAAAAGTGTGGCTCTCCAGGTGTTGTGGGATTGCAAATTCCAGAATTCCCACCATTGGCTATGATGGTGAGGGCCATACTAGCCCCATCTCTGATGTTGAGATACCAGTCTGTATCAATAAATGTAATTTGGCAAACCTAAAAGAACTATGTCTTCTTGGACATTCTTTGAAAATAGGACACTGAGCTAAATATTCCTTTGTTCTTATCCAGCACAGCTTTGCTTGTGACTAAAAAAATGCACATTGTCTTGGTTTTGCCTTTTCCAACCCAAGCTAACATGATGATTTGTTGTAGATATAGCTTTATATTATGAGAAGGCTATACTGGTAGATGGAATATTTTATGGAAGTAGTTAGAAGAATGAATGAGTTAGGAATATATTTTGAATGTGAGGAAATAATTATATGCATAATAACTGATTATTTCAATCTGCGCTAATGTAAATGGAATAGCTGCCCCCCTCTGAAAGTGGGAGAATGTGACTAGGATAATATTGAAATTTCTTTAACACCTCAAAGAAGGAGATAATCATTGCATCCCTTCATGTCTAGAATGAAGAATAATATCATCAGAGTGCAATTGAAGTCCAGTTCAAAAATGTCAATGATTTCCTTAGTTTTCTCCCTGGAGATCTTATCTGTGAGATTGTATGAAGAAACCTCCATAGGAACTAGTTTTTTCCACAATGAGAGAAACTAAAATGTTTTTTCAACCATATTGGTGGAAATGCTGCTGATGCTGTGGGCTATTTCAACCATTTCACACACAGGTTTTTGTATACTCTCCCATAAGTGGAGAGAGTCCTGTGGATGAAAAATATTCCTTCTAGAAATCATTTAAATCATTTAGGAGTTTTCCCATTGGCTTCTACTCAATTATGATTCACATCCACAGTGATTTTTATAAAGTTAGAATAGTGAAGAAAATATTTCCTAAATGTACAGCACTGTAAAGTTTATTAGGACCTTCAAAAGTGTCTTACTTCAGTAGCATTTTAGGAGTAATACTGCTAATTTATCACTTCTCTTATTGAAGAATAAGCTTGGCAAAACACAATAAAATGTACAGTGGCATATAAAATGAGCATTAATAAGGATCAAAGGTATTTGATAATGTTTAAAGTTGCTTTTACATAGTAAAACAACATATTTTATTATTAAATTATTACAAAATTAAAATGTTTGTAAATTGAGGAATATATTCTTGTCCTTCTGTAGAACTAGGAATGGAGATCTGTAAGATTGACATCAATACATATTTTGCAGAAGGTATTGTGAGTTTGAATAATCACATGTCAGTATAAACAAAGAACATATGTAATGGGGGGAAACACTGCTCTGTGAAAGCAGTATCATAAATTGTGCTACCATTTAGAATGGGTGAGTTGCACAATGGTTTCCATTAATCTTCTGGGAGGAAAATCCCTTTTTCACATGTGTCAGAATTATAGAAACTTTAATGAGATGCCTGCTTTAGTCAAATTGAGAGCCAAAGTATTTAAACATTCAGTAACTTCTCTGTGATAGAGCAGGACTTTCTAAAAACCAGTAATGCAGAAAACAGGGAACACAGGCAACTGCTAGGAGTATCAACCCCTGCAGTCAAGAAGCAGAGAAACATAGAAAGGAGTTGGCAACTAACAGAAGGAACTGTATATGTGTAATCCCATGGAAATATTACTGTACGTAGGGAACATAAAGCCGTATTTCCAAATGTTGGTAAATGTAAGATGAGCTTCAAGAGTACACAAGCCTTTGTCTACATATTATTTTGGGTCAATTTAGAGAAATAAAAGATATTTCCAAGCTAATTAACAGTTAGTACATGGTAACTGTACTTAGTAAGTAGTCATATTGGCAGTTTGTATTTGTTTGTGGTTGGTATAAATAGAAAATACCAGCCCAGTACTACCAAAGTAAACATACATAATGCATGGTTGAGTTGAAATAAGGAGCAGCAAGTCAAGGGAGGGATATCATCTCAGGGAGAAAAAAATCCCTTGACAAAGATTGCACATGGGAAGAATTTTGTACCCTTGTCTTCTTAGGAGTCAGATACAGATATACCAAGAAGTTTAGGACAGTGTGGCACAACTGTATCTATTGATCACAGAAACAGTTATTTGGTAACATAGGTTTGACAACCTATGGTGTGTTTGACAACCAGTCAGACTACATCCAGGAGTGGGGGGTGGGGACGGGCATTTGTAGGATGAAGCCCTCAGACATGATGATATCAGAGTCTACTTTACTCATGGTCTGTTGCTTGCAGAAGACAGGGATTCATTGGATTGTCCCAACCAGATAGATGCTTAGTCCCAGCCACATAGATGCAATGTGTTAGAGATTTGTTGTTTTGCCAAATTACGCCCACAGAAGATTTGCATACAGAATAGCCAATGAATTTCTATAAACTCAGGCCTTGTAGAATAGATATAATGCCTGTTTTCCAGTTCTGCATAGAGATGTTAGTTATTCATTGTGGTTCATCTAAGTGTTGCAATAAACTTACACTGCAGAGACTTGTGTGATGATTTTTCAGATGAACAAAAATGTGCATTTTCGACAGCTAAACATTTGAGGTGTGCTTTTATATACCTTTCTTGTTGAATTTCTGAACAGTGCCTCTGAATTGTGCTATTCAGCCTTGCCTGTGACATCACCAAACAGCTGTGTTGCATTATACTTAAAATAGCATTAAACCTTTACATTTTAAATGAATATTTTTCTTTGCAGTGATCTAGAATGCATAATAAGCATCTGTGGGCTATGCAATTAATGTCACTTGTGAGGAAGGACCTTCATGATGCACTAGGGCTTCAGCACTCTTAAATTATGATTCCTTTACTGCACTCATGGGATAAATTCTATATCCCCCAGATGCTTATTATGTATCTTCTATGTCCCTTAATTCCTATTAGCTGGATTAGCAGTTGTTGTGATGTTGAGGTTTATGGTAATTTAACTGGGATTTTCTCACAGATCAATAAATAAACTTTGGAAAACTTAACCGTCTGTATTATCTTTCAACTTTGATGCATACAATATGCTGCTAATTTAACAGTATGTAAGAAAATATTTACTTATATGTGTTTGAGATATGCTATGGAATATTATGTAGTCCATCAATAAAACTGATATGAAATAAGTAATGAAAATCTAAGGCTAACAGTTAAAGCATCATATTGTAATGAATTGACTTTTCTGGAATTAGTCTCATTGCCTCTTGTAGTTAGCATCTTTATTATATGACCTGTGTATCCAGTGCATTAAGAACAATAACATTGGATCCCATTTCCATTTTAAAGACATGTTTAAATGTGCTTGTGTTTTTCTTTGCATGTACATGTTTATGAGTTACCATTTCCCATTTTCCTGAAAAATAACTTCCAAATGAGTGTTGCATTTATCTGCAATTCTATTCAACCACAGTAGAGTCCAGCTAAAAATTGTCTGGCGCAATTGTCCAAAATCCTCTAATTTGTTTATAGCCTATATCTATTTTCAGCTACAGTTAGACTCATTGAATCAACTTCTAAATTGTTAAGTGAATGCTTATGTAAACCTGGTTGATTGAAATAGACTAGCAACTGGATTTAGGTCCAAACCTGCAATCCTGAGATAAACAATGTATGGCCCTCCAGGTGTTATTAGACGACAACTCCCATCATGTTTTATAATTGGCTTTGCTGGGTAGGACTGATAGGAGTTGTAATCCAGCAATATCTGCAGGTCCAGCAGTTGCTCACCTTGCTATCTGAAGGTGTGTCCTATTGAATTAAGTGGCTTACCTTTGTATAGACATATATTGCATTTCAGATTAAAACCTGCAATGTAGTCCTTTCATACAAGTGTTTGCTAACTCATAATATAACAGACCTTGATAGAGCATAAACCTATTTTGTATTTGGTATGAAGACCACATATGTTTAATTAACTTCTCATCAGTATCCAAGAAAACTAATAGGGCCAATAACAAAACATTGCACCTCTTGACACAAATACTCAAGTTCACATTCTAGCCTGCCAGGCACATTCTCCAGGAGCATTAAAGCATTTCAGTTTAATTTTAGAATTCTAAATTCTAAAGAAAAAGTTTTATTTATAGAATTCTAAAAACTGAAGTACTATACAGCATTATTAAAATAGGGAGGGAAGGACTGCATTTGCACATGGTGAAAAACATAAGATTGGTGGATGGAATTCATCTGGAAGTCCTCTATAATAATCAGCTTTAACTATACTTTAATAAAAACATATTATTACAAAGAAGCAATTGGAGAATTTAACCAATACCTTGGGGCAGACAAAAGAGTATTTGTATTAAAATTAAGGACATTATATGACTGCCTTGTCATTGGAGATCTTTTTAGAGTAATTTTAAATGAAAGTTCATGGTGGGTTGCTCTTCTTTATTCTATCAGATGGACCTGTTTTTGGTAGTGTGATGAGACTCTGTAGAATATAAGGTATATAAAAAATTTCTATATTTAAATAAATAAGGTTCTTAAGTGGTTCCAAATATTCAAACATTAATGTTGTGAATTCTTCCTTTACATATGTAAAAAAAATCTTGAAAAAGTGTAATTGTTTTAAACTGTTCTAAATTGTGCCTTTAATTTAATTCTGCTTTAATATTTAATCTTGTTTTGTGTTTTAATTGTAGTTTTTATTTATGATTACTGTATATAAATTGTGCTGTAAGCTGTCTTGCGTGCTATTTTTGAGAGGATTGGGAACAATAATCAAGTAAATACATAAAATACAGAAAAGAATTTGAACTTAAAAATACTTTTGAATGAAATCGGTGCCTACCCATTTTATATGCAGGGAATGTGGCACTTCCTTTTAACTAGAAATGGTTCATTTTATATACATCTGAAAGATGCACTGTGTTTCTTTTCCTTAATGTGTCTTTTAGTAACTGTGCATTACAGTACAGAAATAAGCAAATTTCTAACTACTTTTTCACACTGTGATTGTAGAACCTCTTCTCTGAGCTGCTCAGAAAGAGATTTTAATACTATAATTTTTTACAGGACAAATTTGAACTTAGGCCATGATACCACCATGGATCTTCTACCTGAAACTCTGCCCACAATTCTGACAATCAGTTTGAAAACCCATCCAATTATATTGCTTCCAGGCAGTTTCCTAGGTAACAACCATACAGTTTGAGTAACGGGGACTATACACATCAGAAGAAACAAAAACAAATGGCAGTATTCCCAGTTTTGCAATACATTTTAATTGTAAATGCTTACTGGATGTTCTTTTTAAAATAATGTATTTAATTTATTATAAAGTATAGCATAGGTATTTATGACATTGCCAATCCATTTGATGCAAACTGGGGCTTTTAGATTATTTGTTTGCTCTGACTGTATGGTTCAAATCCCTGTTCTTTTCTTCCCAGTGTACAGCATAGCATGCATTATGCAATGGGATTATAACGTGTATGTATAATGCAAACATACCAGATTCCTAGCAGAATTGATAAACCATTCTTGGTGTCCTTTAATGCGCAAACCTTTGAGGTCTACTAGAATGCATACTCAGTGTTGAACATCATACATTAAAGTGGGTTAAAAATTGAAATGGCCCCTTAAAAACTGACAGGAGTAGGTCTTTATCAGACAGATATGGGAGCCATCCAGCAAGCTTAGGGAAGGCCAAGCATAGCTCACTGAAAGAAGGATTTACAGGAACTGCTGCCTCAATGGATTCTCTATGGCTAGATTGGGAAGATGGGCTAGAGTGGGAAGCTAGAAAGAAGAGTGGTAAATACAGAAAGATAACCCTGAGACAGTGTGGGGCCTAGGAATGTTGCTGGACAGATGTGGAACACATGAGCACAGAGATGAGAGGCTTTCCTGGAATATTCTGATATTCAGTACTGTACTCTGTCTCAGGCTGAGACCCAAAGGAGCAGTTCCTAGCAGTTTTTGTACCTCTGGCTTGTGTGCTGTTTTTCTTAGTATGGTCATACTTCATTTGTATTCTTCTCTTGTTGTAAACTGGGAAGGACATCAGGGAAAGATGCATATTAATTTCATTCTAGTGTGTCACAGGGTGGCCAAATTGCTCTATACTGACCAGTAACCCTACTGACAATATGCTATTCATAAGATGGAAGGAGGTTCTATTGTCATACAGTATGAAATTAATGCCAGGTGATATCTGTAATGTAGTTCTTCCCTTAAAATGAAACATGTTCCCTCATAGAATAACACAAAACTTTCAGACTTTTCAGAATAATCCATTTAGCAAATTTGTTTTGGAATAATTAATCACATAAGTCCAGAGTAAGCATTATAACAAACGCATTAACTTTGTACCTCAAAAGATCTAGCTCTGTACAGATGTATTTTCATAATCACAGTTAGGACAAAAGAGGAATTTTGGGGGCACAAAATGTTTTACAGATGATGTCAAGTGGTTTCTTTTGTTGCTGCTGTGCTGCTAAGTTGCCTCATGCCCAAAATGACATGCCGCATGGTTATGTGGTTTTTTTTAACTTTTTCCCTTTGTTTTGCTATATGCTATATGTATACAGCTAGAAACTGTATTTAGAACAAAAGAATGTCACATTTTTGAGCCTCTGCATTTCTTTTATAGTAGTGTTTGACTTGAAAGGAAATAATTTCACACAGCTTTTTCTTGTAGGACTGGACACCTGTGGATCCAGATATACAATATAGGGAAAAATATAAAAGGAGAGAGAGAGAGGCCATCTGAGTTACCTATCTAGATTTCTAATGCTAAGCTATTTTCTATAGTTCATTATAATGTATTGAATTTGGTGCTGTCATTTAAATGTTTTAAAACTTCGCTGCAGTTGTGACCATTGAGGTCAGTGTACATGCAGTATAAGAAAAGTGTACACATACGTGTTCTTTTCTCAGCCATTTCAGTGCTTACTATCTGTACCCGACGTAACATATGCCGATGGTGCATTAAGGGTAAGTCGCTCTGTTGCTCTGCCCCTGCTGCTGCTGCTGCTGCCACCACTGCCAGTTGACTTCCTGGGTCCCTTTGCAGTAGCAGCAGGGGTGGCGAGACGATTATGTGACCACCTGGGCACCCGGGCAATATCAAAACCCATATCAAAAGTTGGTCTAGTTCTATAACAGAGTAAATAATGTCTACTATTCCAAAAATCCAATTAATTAGTTGGGAGGTCCATCTTCACTAACTCAATTCTTACAAAATAAACTATATATATATACACACACACACACACACACATATATATATATATATATATATATATAAATCTGGCACACATATTTAGGGTGAGGGCAAATATGTTAAGCTAGGCTTCTCTAACTTGGTGCCCCCTAGATGTGTTAGACCAGTAGCTCTTAACCTTTTATTTACCAATGTCCCGCTTTAAATATCTTTTGTTGCCATGGGCCCCCAAGATTTAACTCAAGATTTAAAACCCTAACAACAACAATAATAATAATAATAATACCTGATAACAACAATAATAATACAATTACAACAATGCTTCTTAACCTTTTCTTTACCAGTGGCCCCTTTAAACATGTTTTGTTACCATGAACCCCCAAGACTCTAGATTTAAACCCCTATTAATCATAATCATAATAATACAATTACATCATCCATGAAATCTTCCCTCAGAGGCACTGGAGTAGGAGGGAAGACTTTTCTCCTGCTTCTTCCTGAAAGTTTTTGGCTGGAGTCAATTGAATGGTAATGTGCAGGCCAAGCCAGCCAGCCTTTGCCTTGGCTCCCATCACATGGCCCTTCCACTGTAGGCAGGAGGTGGTCTGAGCAGCCATCAAGCCTTTCCAGACCTCCTGTGAGGATTCAAGGACCCCTGGTGGTCCCCAGACCCCAGGTTAAGAACCACTGGTCTAGATACTTGGCAAAAGTAGCATGCAAAAGCTCTGCCTTGTTTAGAGAAGAGGGGGTCCAGGGACCCTTTTCTACCACTTGTTAAAACAGAAATGAATAGAAAGGGGGGCAAAGGAGTTTCTCCAGTAAGGGGCAGAATTGTCACCTCTAACTTTTTAGTGAGTCTTTGGGCTCACCTTTGCCCCACCCACAGATGCCTTCAAGGGAAGCATGCTGGATTCCCATTGGGGGAAGGCTGGTAGCCAATGAAAGCCCACTTTGCTCCATTCTATTCCCCTTCCCTCACCAGCTTTGCCTCTTCTCACTGGCCAAAAGGGTTTTTTTAGCAGGCAGCAGCCCATCCGGTGCAGCATTTGCAAATAAAGCCTTTCTCCCCACTGGAAACAGAGCCAGGGGCAGCCAGAGGTATCCTAAGGGGTCCCCTAAGGAGGAAAAAGAGGACCTAGAACCCCATGGTGGCCTCCCACCTCCTTCCCACCCCTTTCCATTTATTTATTAATTATTATTTTGCAGCATGTAAGTTCCTCGGGGCAGACAGTGTTAACTCAGTATAGGCTTACTGGGAGGCACCTGGCACAGCCTGGGGACAAACTAACCCAGGAGTAGCCAAACAGCAGAATGGCCACAAAAACAAAGGTTTCAGCTAGCAGCTGTTCCACAGCTCTGACCCACATTCACACACAAATAGACTTACACACAGCAAGGTTCAGCCAAAAATATCTGGAGATCTTTATCTTCAGTTACAGTATAAACAAACACAGTTTATACACAGCAAACCTCATTAACAAACTCAACAGCAACCCACACACAATGCAGTGTGTGCTTTGGCTATATAGGAGTGTTTGCTAGTCAGCCCTCTGCCTAGCCACAGCTGTGAACAAACCCACTTCAGCTGTGCTAGTCTGTGGTTTGTTGCTCCAACATTTTTCCTTTGCCCTTAAAGCAATATTACTCTGACAGAAGGAGTGGGGAGAGGGCTTAAGTTTTTGGGTGCAGAAGGGGTGAAGAGCAGAGGAAGGGGGAAAACCTACCCTGCAAGGTAGGACAGGAAGAAAAAGAAGAAAGAAGAGGGTGGGGGATACATAGAAAGCAACATTATCTTTCCCCATGCATGCATATTAAGACAGCAAGGGAGTTGTCTGAGTATTTAGTTACTGCAGCTCAACAGGCAAAGATGTGGTTGTAGCCAAGGAGGTGGTGCTGAAAGATGCCCTCAAGCTGCTGATTGGCCGGCCAACGGAGTGCTATGATTGGTTGGGTATGTTTCCTAAGTGGCCAGTCAGCACACTGGGAATGGCAACATACCCAAGAGAATTATAGAAAGAGATTATAGTTACCACAGCGCGCAAATGAAACCACCTAACAAACTTATTGGCAGTTGGGATGGGCATATTGATGTTTCTATTTTATTTCATTTCTGCCTTGTGTTTTTGCATTATTTCATGGTTGGGGGGATCCCCCTCAAATATACATTTAAATACAAATACAAATTTAAAATGTGTATTTTATCTCCAAATAGTATTTAAATCCATTTTGGTGCTTACACTGTAGAGAACTAGTTTGCAATATGTAAAAGAAGTGTAAAATCCCATAAAGAACTGAGTTCAGAACCACATATTCATTCAAGAGTTGCAGAACTTGTTGTTTCATGTAATAATGCGCAAAGATCAATTTTCTCAAGCATCCCTAATTGGCTGTTGGACTTACAGAGGCAAAAGGTCAAAAAATCTCAGACTAGAGGAACAGTACATAAACAAGTCATTTGGATCATGAAGAACTTTGTCTCACTTATAGATAGATTGATTTTTCTCACAGGTTCCTGGCTAACGGCTGTGCCCAGGATAAGCTGCATTTTACTAAGCCACTTAACCCGTATGCTTGCCACAGTGCAAAGCTCAACAGGGTGTTTTTTCTCCTCCTCCCCCCCTCCATGATTTACATCACAAACTAACAAACCACAGGCCAATTATGTGAGTTGAAAGAGGAGAAAGAGCCTGTATGAAAAAAATGCAGCCCAGTTGGATGAGTAAGAGGTGTATTGGTTTTTGTGTTAATTGATTGGGGTGGTGGTTCTTTTTTTATATATCCCAAGTCATGAATTATACAATGAGATTCTGTTATCACATGACTGAAAAACAGCCAGTTGGATTCCAGTAACACAAGACTGAAAACCACACATAGTTAGATTGGTCTCCTAGTCTTGTATGTGTGTGTCAGGAATTATACTGTATGTCTGCCTGTCTGTCTATACAGTATGTGATTCATATTTACTGAATTAATTTGTGTGGCTAAATTCACAAGTATAGAGACTGTGTTTTCAGAAAGAAAATAATGCTCTAGCAGCTAGGTATCAGAATAGCAGAAAATATTTAGTCAAACTCATTTTCTGTGAGTTTTTTCATCTTCCCCCCCCCCGCCTGTTTTCTCCAGTTGTAAAAATTACAGTGATTACACATCATAAAGCCTATCTGTAATAAAACGCATCAGCTGGCCAAGGTTTTCATCGCTCACTCAATAATCCATTAATACAGCAATGCTGCCCAGGCATCTTTATAATACCAACTCGGAGGTAATTTTAATCAGCTAGACCAGCTGGTATTTAACAGCAGCTGCTGGAGACGCCACAAATATACTCAATAGCTGACATCTTTATTTGCAGTTTTTCAAGGGGAGAAGAGATCCCCCTACGGTTACTTAGATTAAGGTTTTCTGGAAAAGTATTGGGTATATGAAGGTTACCTGGCTAAGTACAGGAAGAGTTAATGTGAACAAGAAAATTGGAGCTGAGGGTATTTTTCGATGCTTGTTTTTTATAAGAGGATTTTTAAGCATATCATGGCTTTGTTGAAAGTACAAACATTCTTACTTACATTTACAGTGACAACAGATTTCAATAGAAGCACGAAGTATATAGAACGGAGCCATCTCTTTCTCAGTACTGAAGCTTTTCTGGTTCACAATATTCACAAGCAATCATACATAGTGTTGCTAGGGAAAGAATGTCATTTTTATATGTGTTGCCCTTCTGAGTAACATATGCCTCTTTTTTCAGTCTTATAGTTTGTCTTGGTTGTGTTCAGTGGCTGCCTGTAAATATATGCAAAATTTTATGTTTTTTTCATGTGTCTTAAGCCCAGGTGTAAATTTCTATTATAAACTCTGCAGCTATAAACACTGAATACCATTTCACATTGGGATCTGTGTGTACCTCTGTATGTGGGTGGCGGGGGGTGGGGAGCAGAGGCAACATGAAGTTAACAGTCACAAACACATAAATAAAAATTTAATTATACTTGAGGGACCCTGACTTACAAAGCTCACAAATCCATAATGGAGCTTGCTGGTAATAAAGGACTGATCTGTTTGCTAAATTCCACAATGCCTAACCTAACTTCTACCTCTTTATTTAAAACCTGAGTTCATTGTCAATGGGGTCAGTGAAATGGTCTAGGTCTGGTAGAATGTACTTCCTTGGTGTTAGATGCAGAGGCTCCATTTTTTATAAGCAAAAAAGTATGACTTGCAAAGTGTGGAAAGCAGGGTACGTAAACATATTTTTAGAAGTATTTATTTAAATGACTTACATATTAGCACATGTTTTATGGAATTTAAAAAATCATTTTCTGTTTACATCTGTGCAGATTTCTGATAACATTTATTCTATAAAGAAGTTTTAGAGGTGTTCCAGGCATAGTTTAAATAGACTTAATAAGATTGATTTTAAAAATTGTTGGTTAATAATAAAGTTTTTCAGGGTTACTCCTGATAACTGGAAACCATACTAGTACTCCATTAGTTTTGTGTAGTGATATACATAATTTCTAATGTGTTGTAATCAACGCTATAAATGTAGAAAGGTTATCAATGATGTGTAGAATCTATTAAGTGTGTATAGGTGATAACAAATTACTGTCGGTTATTTCTCTCTCTGGCATGATATACTTAATGTTAAATCTAGTAGGAGAATGGTCTAGCAACATTGCAGTTTGACTAAAAATAAATACTTAGCAAGCATCTTTTTTGTTATTTGCAGTGATAGGCTGTTTAAGTTTGTATAGAGTGTTTGACAACATACAGTTTGATATATTACTAGGCACAGCGGTAGGTTGGACTTGAGTGGTATTAGCTCTCAGTGTTTTGATTAATGGTAATTGTTGTGATGAAAAGCATGTTTTATGTACAACTCATAGTTCTGGAAAACAGAAGTCAACTTACAAGATCTGTAATTACTGTTCTGAGTTAGCATATAAAAAGAGCATGGAGAACATACAGACAAGACACAGTAGGGTATTTTGTATGTGTATTTATTTGGTATTGTTTCACTTTATATGCTATTCTTAATGTGAGGGAAAGACTCTTGTTTTTCTGCCTTTTTAAGCATCAAGATGAGCATGTGTATTTTGTGCATCTGAGTTACAAGCTGTAGCTTTGTTCCATACAAGGGTGACATTTTACCTTGAATCAACAAGTAAAAATCAAATGAGAAATCCAAGATAATTAAAAAGAGGGAGTGCCACAGTTTTAAATGGAAGATGATCCTTTTAAAATCCTTTCCCTTGCCCAGTTGCTAGATGATACATTTATTTTAAACATTTCTAACCTTGATTTAAGCATCTTACAGTTAAGTAAGCATTTGTTGTTTCGTTATTGAAGAAGACATGGAGATAGCCTTAGAGGTAAGATACCAATATCATTCATATGCTTACTACATGTGGACAATGACCCTGGAATTCCATACATTTTATTTATCAGTGAGGCTAAATCAGCCTTAATATGTGCTGAATTAAATAGCGTCTTTATCTCTGCAACACCGTTGATCTTTAGCTTATGTAGATTGAGACAAATAATAATTGATAATGTAGCTCTATTTTCCTCTGTTTTATAATGATTACTTTTGAGTATTTAAAAAGAGCATCAAAATTCCTTTCAAACCTTAGATGTATGTAACCATGGAAAATGGAGGTTTAACTATCATCAGCCTTTTTTAGAAGATCAGTAAGTCAAAATTTAATCCTAAACATGTTCACTCAGAACAAGTACAGTGAAACTTGCTCACAAATAAAGTTGGCATAGCATTGCCTCATTGGTTTCACATATATCTAGAGTTTATGCTGTCTTCACAGTTTTACTTTCCTTATAATAACTTGTACAATAAAAAATGAACAGTTAGTCATCTCCTTTGTACGTTGTTGTTGTTGTGTGTCTTATTTCAGACTTATGGTGACCCTAAGGTGAACATACATGCATACAAATTTTCTGAATTGTCCCCAAACTCATTTTTAAAAAATCAAAGTTACTGAAAGGCAACTAGATTTCACATCATGAAGCCTGTAGTTTCCAATGAGATACCTAAGGTAGAAAAAAAAAAGTAACAACAGGGTTTGATTCATTATTAGAGCATCCTAAGAATACTAGCACACAATTCATACTCTAATATGTATTTGTCTGGGAGATAAAATCTGCAAGGCATGAAATTGTAGTGTTACAAAATAATTATTTCAAAGAATAAATGATCTCATTTCAGCTTGGAACGCTGTGTTAGTTGTCAGGTGGTTTTCTCTCAGGAAAATACAAATTAATAAATGCATCTTTAATATACACCTAACTTTATGATTTGAAAGTATCCCAGTATACCTACCCACCCTCATTTCATTGCAGTTAGCAGTCATGTGTCATTGTGGCATTTTTTATTGAAAGGAACTTTATTTAAGTAGCATAAACTTGTTGGATGGGCTTCAATTAAATGATGATTTGTTAATGCAAATGTGTAGCGAATGACTGGTAGTACATCTGTCTCTTCATCCATAGACCATTACTGTGGAGCATTAGCACATGACTGTAAAAAACTGGAAATCATTATATGCAGGTAGTACATATTCAATCAGTTCTGACCTTATGTCTCCGATGAAATAAAAAAAAATCCTAAGTAATGTAAATTATATTTAATTTGAAGGTGGGGTGGGGGAGAAGGAAAATCTTGAAATATCTGTGATTCAAGCTGTTAAATGATGTGAGGTGACTGCAATTTGGATTTGACTGTCATTGGTGTCTCCAATGGGAACCATTAATCCTAGGTTACTCCTCCTACATGCTCTTCCAATCCAAATAGAAATGTCTGGTTTATGTTAGCAAAAAACATTGTTTCTTTTAACATGCAAAAGAAATAATAACCTGAGTAAGAATACTATATAGGATTAGGACAGGATAATTGTGACCAGCATTAGTTAAACAGGCCAAAAAAAAAAAAATTGTACAATTAGCCTCAGTTCCATAAGTATCTAATGAGCCATTTGTCAGTCTTTTGGTGAAATAAACTACTCTATCTTAATTCTCCACTCTTGCAGCAAATAAATAGAAATTATGAAACACCCGGGCACCAATAAAATATAATTTATTTCATAGGGCATGACAGAACTCTTTACATCTCTAAAATGAACATGTTATTTACAAACGACTTGTGATACTAATATATAAAAAAAGATTTCAGCACTAACTGCTTTCGTTAGGCAGTAGATATTTTTTCCTGATTTGTTTAATCATTTAAATGTGTAATTACTCCTAAAGGCATGTGAGCTAAAATGACTATTCCTGACGTGATTAACTCATAAAGTCACAATGAACCTCACAAGAGAACCTGGGAAATGCCAGGGATCAGCACTCCGCAGCTGAAGGCATTAAGAAATTTCTGGAAAGGACAAAGTAATTATTTTCATTATGGAGCATTTCTCAGCTTGCTATATCTTTCTGTCCTCTTTAGCCTTGTCAACACAAAACTCATAAGCTAAATAGGAAGGAGAGGAAATCTTTCAAGAGGTAGATTCAAAGAAGAAATGCCAACACTGAGGCGTACTGCCCCAGAATTACAGGTTTTGTGCCCTAATCTAAGAGCTCAGACATCCAAAATGGGAATGCAAGTCCTGAAGAAGAAACCTTCCTAGAAGAAACTAGAACCTTGAAGTGGGGGAATTCTTATCAAGGCTTAGCTAGTAAAGAATATTCCAGGCTTTGAAATATTCATTAGATATGATGTAGACAACTAAGCTTTATGTTTTTCCCAAATACTTTTTGCCAAAGGAAAGCTACCTGCCTGCTCAACACTACGTCTTGCAGAAATATTGCTAAGTTTAAAGATGCCCTTAGAAAAATGTCCTCTGAGATGTTCCATCTGTACCATACCTCTAGATTCTTTGTGCTTCCACCCCAACATCCTCTCCCTCCACTGCTGTCTTCTGAGAGCCTTATAAAATTACATGCACATACCACGGTGTAGTGGCTCCCTCTGCCAGAGCAGTACTCCACAGTCCTAGTCAGATGAGTGGTCCTTGGAATCAGCAGTCATTATGATATCCAAGCGGCCACTTCATATGCAATAAAAGCAGCCATCCTAGAGACTGGATTTTCAGCCTAGGAGGAATCATCTCAGTTTCATACAATGTTCCTGACCGTGAAGTCCTAGTGCTACCATAAGAACCTGAAAACATATTTTGGATTTATTTTAGGATGACTAATGGTCCCTTTCTGGTAGTCTCTACAATTAGAAAATTATATAGTGTCTAAAAAGTCTTATAATGGATACTAGTTCCTAAGAGAAAACAGATAATGGATATAATTTCCTTCCATCAACTGAAAAAAAATGTGAGCTCTGTTGGATCATATCAGTGCATCTGATTTCCAGAGTGGTTAGCCAGATGCCTGTAGGAATCCTACATGCAGAATATTAGCACAATTGCACATTCCCAATTCTGGCCCCCAGTAGCTGGTATTCAAAGGTACTACTCATACTAGAGTAATAAACACACTGATCATCAACTTCCAAATAATCCAAAGTAATACATTGCAAGTGAGCTGTTAACTCTAATATGAGAGGCAATATAGCTTGTGATCTTGTATATTTCCTTTCTTCATCTCTTCTGGAATACAGATTCCTCTGCCCTTGCCAGTTTTAGCCATTGTTAAGGTTCAAAGCAGCAGTGAAATTAGCTATGTTTAAGGCTGGCAATGGTTTCTCCTAGGAAAGGATGGATCTGTCAATTTCACTCTTTCACTTGTTCATTTTTCCAACTTGTAAAATATTTTTATCCAGTTTCTACATCAGTTTGTAATTTTTAAAAAAAGGTCTACCAAAAATATGTATTAATTTTTGTTTGCATTTCTTCTAATAACTATTTTGTTCATAGTTTTGCTTAACATACACATTTTTCCAAGCAGTCAGGTGTGGGAAGAGATAACAGCAGAATGATAGGTCAGGAATTTTAACAACTGTTCATATATTCCAGGAGATTTTTTCAGTGCACCATTTGCAGGTCTTAAAATTAAAGATAAGTCATGATATATAGTGCAGACTATCTGACATCTCCTGTTTGGTAACACTGTTAAGTATATGCCCAAGCACAGCATGCACTGGGTTCTTCATTAGCATTGTTATTTCTGAAGCAGATATCAATTTGTTTTTATAATTTTATTATAATTTTGTTATATGTTGCTTTGAAAACTGTCTAGTATAAAATCAGCATATAGATGTCACTAATAGTGATAAAATTATATTTATTTTAATATGAAGAAAGAAAGTTATGTAATTGAGTTCTGAATGCAGAGGATGTGGGGTTATTTGCTACTCACCCTCTAAAACATCCTTTGAGTTCTAGCATCAGTGGAAAACACTTACGTTGGTAGACCTATGCCTCCAAACCCATGCTGCACAGCCAATGAAGTTCCTCCCTGTTGACAAAAGAGACTTCTCCCCCATCCTATCCACATCTAGACAATGGATCTAGGGCTTAATATGCTCTCCTCATTCTTCCAATTAGGTGGATCAAATCTTCCCTATTGATTAGGATCAAGTACAATGAAGATAATTTAAAATGAGTTAAAACAACTTAAAATCATGCCGACCATAGCACGTGTGCAAATTGGATGAACTCTAATTAGGACCCAAAGGCTTTAATAAAAAAAAAAAAACATGTTTTGAATTAGTTCTGAAATAACACTAATATTGGAACCAGTTAGGCCTTTGGGAGGATAGTATTCCATAACTGGGATGCCACAGCAGAAAATGCCCTCTCTAATGTCCTGCAACAGTGTATTGGCCTCTCCAGTGGGACACCAAGCAGGCCCCTCCAACAGACCTTAATTCTCAAGAAGGTATTTATAAAGAGAGGTTTTCTCTCATGCATTGTGGTCCCAAGCAATTTAGGGTTTTAAATGTTATCACCTACACCTTGAAATCAAACTAAAAGTGTATTGAGTGAGTGCAATTCTTTTAAAACTGGGTGTTATATGGTTTCTATATGGAGTTCTGGCCAGCAGTTTTAACTACTGTATTTTTCATTAGCTTCCATTTACAAGTCATCTTCAATGACAGCCCCACATAGAATGTATTGTAGTGGTCTAATCAGTAAGTTACAAGTGCATGGATTACTGTGAATAAGTTATCTCTGTCCAGGAAAGGCCGTAGCTGGCAGCCCAATCAAAGCTGGCCCCAAGTACTCCTAGCCACAGAGTCCATCTGGACCTCCATTGACAAAGATGAATGTAAGAGTACTTCCAAGCTACTCACTTGCTCCTTCAGAGAGTGGATCCCCATCCAGGCTGTGTAGCCTGAGCTGGGTAGACAATCACCAATCCAGAGCCTCCATCTTACTAGGATTCAGCTTCAGTTTATTGGCCCTCATCCAGCCCACTGTAGCATCCAGGCACTGGTCTAGCATCTGCGTAGCCCCAGCTAACGCGCCAGCAACTTCATATAGTTACTGAACAGCATGGTGTTACCCTAAATGCTTGGGAGTCTTAAGGACCCTCCAAATATTGATATTAATTTGTGGAATTAATATAGTCAGCTTGGCTATGAAAGAGGGGGTAACAGATAGCAGGACCTTTTGACCTATGTAATCAGGAGGAGACATTAAGCTAGATAGTATAATTATCTTTATTTGAGAAAGCAATAATAACAACATACATACACTCAGGCTTCAAGCATTCACACAAGGCTAGCAAATAAAGTAGGAAGTATTAGGATAGAGGAATAGCGAAGGGAGATTGTTTTCAGGTAATACTGTATCAATCTGAGGAGATGAGGTTACAGAAGAAATCAGCAGAGTGGGGGTCCCGAAGCAGGAACAGCTACACAGATGGACATAGTGTCCACAGGAAGAGGATCCGTGTGCACTTGAATTGGGTTTTTGAAGGGTTTTTATACCCCATAATTTCCTTCAGAAGATGGGATTTAGAGTGAAAGACAACCCTTCTCGGAGGTTCTCAAGGTGAGACAATGGACATTCCGGATATGCTAACAATTCTTAATTTGTGGATTCTTTGTAACTGAATTGAGGAAGCAACCTCTTTTGGTTGCGGGGAAGATAAAAGGTATGAGGATTCTTTACAGACTTGAGTATCTCAATTTAGGCTGATGGGATTAGGCAGACGTTCAGGCTGGCCCTTCCTTAAGCACATTGACTGAATCTCAATGCCAGTCCTTTTTGAAATTCCTGGTTTTTGGAATTTCCCAGTTTTAATGGTCACACTGAATGGAAGGCCACATTGGCCAAATTATTAAATACAGTAGGACCCCCATATCTGGGGGGGATTGGTTCGGGGGGGCACAGATACTGAAATCCATGGTTAACAGTGAACACCATTGAATATAATGAGACTTCCAGTTTAAGGAGATACCTTAAACCACACTTGTTTACTTGTAGATAGCTGTGAAGCACAGGATCTCAAAATGGAAACCCAGTCACCACACTGATATTGCCAGCCCAGTTTTTTCTTTATAACTCTCCTCTCTGGATTTTTTAAATGCCCAAGGACATGTTATGTAAAAATATTTAAAGACAGGCCTGTATCAAACTATAGTATTAACCAGATGAGTTATTTGGCAACTGGTGACTCAGAACCTTACTTAGATTCTCTCCTGCCATTCCTTATGAAGAGGCCTAATGTTCTGGTAATTAAGGAGCTGTCACCTACTGATTCACTGGGATATTATAGGACAGGTATAGGCCCATAAGTAAAGTTGGAGCAATCAGACAATCAGTTTAATTTGGCTTAATGAACAGTCTCAAGACACTAAGGTAAAGAGAAGGTTAAGGACTCTCTGAAGGATTTCAAGCACATTACATATGGGAAAAGTATAGTGAGACAGGAAGGAGTTACAGCTCTGATCACTGGCTGCTTATGATTTCATTCAGGCTAGGGGAGAAGACAGAGAGTTGCCAAGCCCACCAAGTAGTCCCTGAAAGTTCCAGCTGAGGTGGTCTGTTCCCAGCCCCTCAAACAACAACTGCCAATTGACTTCCCTTCAGAAGAGAAGGGAAAGACAGAACAGTCATATGAAAAGTGTTAATGAAGAAGGAGGTCTTTTTTCTTTTTTTTTCAGGAAAAGTGTGATGAACCCCATCAACATCCAATCACTTGAACAACAGACATTTATTTTAATGCTTTATTGCAAGGTATTAGATATGCACAGTACCAGCTCATTGACGGATCTGAGGCAAAAGGTACCAAAACACAGCATTAGAATATTCTGTAAGTTTCACTTGACTTCCACTCACCCACCTGGCTAATTGGGACTGTCTGTGCCATGCTCTCACTCCCTAGACTTTCTCAGGGGAATGACCTTGAGTTTCCCTACAGATATCAACCACCACATTCCAGCCCCAACTAGCAGCTCCCATAATGCACTTTACTCATGTCAAGTCTCTGGTATGACTGTCAGGCCTAATAATGCTAATACAATATAACAGCTTTCTATATAAGTAATACCAGAGACATGACAAAAAGAAAGGAAGAAAAGTGTTTTTCAAGCCCTTGATCTGCCTGTGAAAAAGCACAGAAGGCAGCTATCGCCAAAAAAAAATTAAAAAAAATTGAACCCGAGGTATTTGTATTCTTAGGCCTAAATTCAACTTAATGCTGGTGGATTAAAAGTCCATGCAACTGCAGTTACATTCGATTATACCTTTACTCAAATGGTTGAACATAGCAGTTTGTGCAAGAGCTTGTGTAACTAACTGTTCACCCAACCACTGCCACAACTACAGCATACACTTCTGTAATAATCTGGCTAAGAAGACCAAAAGAGGAGATACAGTGGTCCTGGATCTATCCAATTCAGAACACACTGCATAATTTTAATCATTTCAATCATACTAACATATGTTAATAAGAACATACAGTACATAAACTATAATCAATTACTGATTAATTGAAATGTCCCTGTAGGTCTACTGTTCATGTGAGTGCATCGTGAGCACATATGCACTAACACATACACACACATTTGCGCACATGAATAAGAGAGAAATCAGAGTGACACGTTTGACTTGCACAGAAAAGAAAAAGAAACACATTTGCCAAATAGTGTTGGTCTGACCTGACAGTGGCATGGGCCCACAGTCCCAGGGCTTGTAGGTATACATTTCACGTGTACTGTAATGCATGCCACATCGTTGTATAAAATCATAATGAAACATTTCATCATGTCTAAATAATGGACGGTGTCTATTGTTTGAATTACTAACCATTCAAAACATTCAGTACAAGTCACTTGACACTAATTTTCCTGGTCAAATCCTTTTTTGAAAGAAGTCTGCCTTGACAAGCAATTTAGTAAGTACCTTTGCAGAAAGAGCCAGGTTTGATGGGTCGTCGCATAAGCTACTTGACATTTGTCCCCAGTCAGACCGGATGCCACATGAAAAATTTACTCTGGCAAAGGGCTCCGAGGAATAAACAGTTCTCTAGTGTTGCTCACAAGGGAATCAGCAAGGTGAGCGGAACTTCAACTTGTCACGGATGCACTGTTCTGACAAACATAAGTAGATGCTAATGGCTAAATCGTGACAGAATAAAGTCCCACAACCATATGGCTAATTGCCACAACAATATCTTCAGTGTTATTAATCAAGTTTTCATAGTGTGCCATGATAATTGGAATAATTAGAAGCAGCATAGGCATTGCTTGCCTCTGTGTCTCTCCCCTAGAACGCACACACATGCTGCAAACAGAGACCTGGAAGAACCACACTTTCTGTATTACATTATTTAGTAGATGTTTTCCAGCAAATACAGCCATTAATTAATGAATTATCTGTTTTTCATCCAAGTCTTTTATTTAGCAGCAGATTTCTATAGTGTAGAAATGCATAGGTAACTAAATAAGGAGAACACAATTTCCTTACCAGAAATGCAATTCCTAACTATGCTGCATGAATCTCTTTCGGTTATAGACAATTAACTGTTAAAAAGTTATAAATACTTGTTTGTTTGTTTGTAAATTATGTTTTATGTAAATGTATCAAGCCTATGTGAAATACTTAACAGTACAATAATTCTTGGCAGTATTACAAATGTAATAGAAACAACAAGCTTATGCACAAAATTGTGTAGTCAGATTAGCAAACTGTAATATCATATATGAATGTAAGTCTTTTAAACATATACCCTGTACTGTTTTCAAGATCTTTAATTTTAAAGTCTTGTGCAGTCTTTGTGTTTTGAGTTCAGAAATGCAGTTTATTTTTTTAAAAAAAGTTTGGTACTGAATGGTAAAATACGGTAAAGCGGCTCTTTAGCACTTTTTGCTTTGGTGAGTGTCTAAATCACCTTCTTCATACACTTCAAACTGAGCTAGTTGTTTACTGGGCTCTCTTTTAAAGCTATGCTAGCAGTGAGAACCCACCCAGTATATCCTGGGTACCTGCATAAACAGTTCTTCAGCTGGTCAGTATAACTGGAAGATTGATTATAATGACTCTCTTCATGAATGTATGAAGGCATTTAGCCAAACTAATGGATTGAAATGGACTTCTGTCTATGGCCTTTGAAGGGCAGCTTAATTTAGTTTTAGAGCTCACAGATGAAATACTGTGATGACATAAATCTTGCCTGTTTCTGCTTTTTGAAAAGCTAGTTTTTTTTCTCAATTGAAAATTTGCAGAACAATATATTTTGAAATCTTCTGTGCTTCTCTTGAAAGTGCCCTGAATTGCCCAAGTCATAACCTGGGTTTGATTGAAGATCATCAGCTGCTCGTTTGTAGAGGTATATTTTACAGTTGGAGTGATGCTTTAATTTTTTTTAAAAAAAGTTGAACTAGGCTGAAAAGAAATCTCCAAAAAAAAATTTGCCATCTCATAGAGAGTTACCAGAAATAATTTCTGTCTCAGTACAGCCCTGGTCTTTGGTTGGTCTGAGTGGGTAGGATGAACATTAAAAATACCAAGAATACCAATCCTTTCTTCATCTTATTCAGCTCTGCTTGTTCTTCACGTAAAGGATTTGATAAGACAAAATCCTATGATGCGCATTGCTGCAAATGCAGAATTCTTTGTAATGGCCAGCAGGACAAGGAGATTATGCCAAAAAAAAAAAAAAGTCTTTCACACATCACTGTGCATACCTGTTTGTTGCTATAGGCGAAGAGAGCCTGTTTGCCAAATCTGGTTGATTAGGACTGCAAACTCACTGGGTCACCTTGGGAAAGTCACATTCTCTCATTCTCAGAGGAAAGCAAGGCAAACCCCCACTGAATAAATATTGCCAAGAAAACCCCATGATAGGGTCACCGTAAGTCAGTAATAACTTGAAGGCACACAACAACAACAACTTAACAACAACAACCACAACTTTTAAGCAGAGTCCAGCAGACTGCAGATAATTTGTCTAATAAGCAGAGGATTTCTCAATGTGCGTTATTGGATTATCACCATCCACTAACTGGAGAGCAAATAATTCTCTATACAGCTCAATTTTATCTTGGATATGTGTCTGTCCATATAAATCTTTTAAGGAATGAATCATATTCTTAGCAAATTTCATTTTTCACATGTATAAGTTAAGCATCCCCCAAACACTAAATTATAAGCCCATTTGCCTTACAGTTTCTGCCATCCCATCTTGCGGTATCTGCTTCATCTTGGGATGGGCTGTTTGCCTTCAAAGCATCCAAAATTCATTCCTCTTTCATCTGAACCTAATTCTGTAGAACCATTGATGGAAGTTGTCTGGTTGCAGGCTGGGAATTAATGCATGCCCATTTGCGCTGGCTTGAGCCATCTCTACTCTTGTTTTTAAAAGCTCAGGGAAGGAGGAGGATGCACTAGCAAAGTATCTGGGCACATAAACTGTAGAAATATTTGTTACCTGTATTAAGCAAAGTATAGCAGGGCTAGTGAAATATGAGCTTGTAGAAACAGAAGTAATTACTCAAGATGCTCTTGTAAGGTTAAAAAAAGAAAACTTGTGTTGCCTCAAGAAATGCATGTTAGGATAGTAAAGGAGATACACAAAGGAAGTTGACTTAAACTTGGTTAGAAGAACCCCTAAAAGCCTGCTCTCATGATGTAAGCCAGCATCCATTAGTGGGTCTTGGGGCCTCATGGATACCGCTTCAACACAAAAACAAAGAGATTAACTTCTTGAGAGAAGGAGGAAGTGACGTTTGTAGGCAAGAAGGAAGCAAAAGTCTTTAGTATATAGACCAAAGAAAGATACAGACAGGTTGAACAAAAAGGTGTATGTTATCTAGACTCCTCTCTCTCACTAAACTCTTTATACAAGTGTTGGTGCCTCTTTGCTTCCAACAGTTTTCTTGAACTTGGTCTCCTGAGTTTGGCTTCCTGACTAGGTGCTCTCTGTTTTCTCTTTCTATACAGAACTAAGCTTTTATGGGATTTGGGATTATCAAAAACATATTACTTTCTATCCTCCATCCCAAAAGCTGGCTTCAGAAAGAAGAGAAGGAATGCTGTACCACTCATCAAAACCTATTAGTGGGATCTTGGGCAGGTTTTGTCCTCACCACACCCCAAGACTGTATCCAAATAATGCTTTTTACCCCTAACTGCAGTGAATGGCTCAGATTCACCTATATGGTAAAACTAAAGAGCAACATTCATTCATGGAAACCATTTGGTGACTTTTCTCTTTCTTCTGACAACCGGAAGCATAAAAAGTCCAAAGCATGCCCAGTGTTCAAGGTTTCTGCACTATATTCTAATTTTTGGTTACAGAATGTTGGGAGTTTTTCAGTTTATCGGGAAAAATGTGTGTTTGTGTGTGAAGACAGTGGGGGATTTCTCCTAGCAGTAGTAAAACTGATGTGAATGATCTTTTGAATGAAGAGCATTGTATAGTATTCCAAAATTTGAGGGAAAACAGGTAGATGACTGGCAGCTACTTACTGGATGAATGTAGGAGGATTTTTTTTCCCCTGAGTGTTTCTCATGTTATTGTTGAATAGAGCAAGAAGGTTTTTAAACTTGGCTTTCTGGAAGTGAATAAATGGCTTTAACAATTCAGGTTAAATTGTTGGCAGGCTTTCAAGATCTTGCTCTGCATCTGTGGAACAGTCTTCCTTTAGACCTCTGGTTGGAGCAGGATCTCACCTGTTTTCATAAGGGGTTGAAGATCTTCCTCTTTGATTGGCCAGATTAAGCTGCTGAGTTCTGTCTGAGATTGTGTAGTGGCTGATGAGATGTTGAGGGGAGGATACGTATAGTGTTATGTTTTATTGTCTTTGTCTCTGATTATATATGTTCAATATTCCACTCTTTGGTAGAAAGGGCATTATAAATAAACATCATCATCCTTCTCCTTCTCCTTCCTCTTCTTTGTTAGGTATGTAATGCAGATGTGCCTTTCATTTTGAAAACAGATTCATTACTTTTCATGTTGCAGTGTTCTCTTTGTTGTTGTTGTGTGCCTTTGAGTCATTTCCAACTTATGGCAACCTTAAGGTGGACCTATAAAACAGGGTTTTCTGGGGCTTAGAGTGTGTGACATGCCCATGGTCACCCAGTGGGTTTTCATGGCCAAGTGGAGATTTGAACCCTGGTCTCCAGAGTCATAGTCTAACACTCAAACCACTACACCACACTGGCTCCTAGTCACATGGTTATTCAATAGAAAGGTGTATTTAATATTTTTAATTACCTTTCTGTGTACAGTACTGCCAGTTTTCAATACACCAGAAAACATTCAGTGCTAAGTAGCCAGAAATAAGACATTTTCTCCCCACTTGTTTCAATGCCCTGGGAATAGAAGTGATAGAACTAAACAGAGATTCCAGAATGTAGTATTGCGGCCCTGGCTCTTCCTCAATTTCTTTCTTCCGTCTTTAGTTATCTTGTGGTGGGTGGGAGCAGCAGGACAGTGGTTTCTGTGGCTTGAACCATCCTGTGAAGAAAGAATTTGGTGATAAAGTAAGAGGAAGGGTTGGCTTTGCTTTCCACTGAGTAGCTATTTCTGTGGCTCTTTTTTAAAGCCTCACAAAAGAAGAGATTTGGGAAATAAAGGAAATGCATGCCATATTATGGAAGAAAGGTTTAATCAGGTACCATTTTGAATGCCCAGAATAACATTTTTAGACCAGAAAGGAGCTAAGCTACCAGTGATAGCTCCTATATTAAATTATCTGTTATACTTGCCAAGTACAGCATGTAATGTTGAATGTTTTAAATATTTGGAAGAGGGGCAGAACAATTAAGACTTGGTTTTACAGATGGCTAATTCTTAACAGTGTATTTCAGATGATAAGGGAAATCAAACATCAAAAAGAGAAGTACTTCATACAAGGTGGTGGTTGCGATGGTTGTGTGCCTTTAAGTTGGTTCTGATTTATGGTGACCCTAAGGTGAACATATCATGCAGTTTTCTTGGCAAGATTTGTTCAGAGAAGATTTGCCTTTGCCTTCCTCTGAGGCTGAGAGAGTGTGGCTTGCCCAAGGTCACCCAGCGGGTTTCCATGGCTGAGTGTGCATTCAAACCTTGGTCTCCAGAATCATAGTCCAACATTCAAACCAATATGCTGGCTGTCTTAAAAGTTGGCATTGCTATGTAATTTGGCACATTTTCTTGGAAATCTTATAAAATTCTTAATTTTAAGAGGCAGAAACAAACTCCAAAACCTGTTGAAATTTAATTTAATTCTATTTAATGTACAGCTGTCCCTCTGTATCCACGGATTTAAGTATTCATGGCTTGAAAATATTCTTTAAAAAATAATAATCCAAAAGGCAAACCTTGATTTTGCCATCTTATATAAGGGACACCATTTTGCTACGCCATTGCATATAATGGGACTTGAGTATTCACAGACTTTGGTATCCACAGCAGGTCCTGGAACCAAACCCCAGCAAATATGAAGAGACAACTGTACTGTTCATTAGAATTAAAACATATTTATTTAAGTGTTTTTAAATTACAAATTTAATTTTAAAAGCAATATGGACAGAAATATTCTTCAGAAGTATATGTAATACAGTCGTCCCTTTACATTTGCGGATTTGACATTCACGGGTTTGATTATTCATGGGTTTGCCTCTGTCCCTTTGAAGCCCGAGGC
The DNA here is from genome assembly GCA_030847615.1 of Gambelia wislizenii. Classification (NCBI taxonomy): domain Eukaryota; kingdom Metazoa; phylum Chordata; class Lepidosauria; order Squamata; family Crotaphytidae; genus Gambelia; species Gambelia wislizenii. The sequence continues at coordinate 103,715,464 of JAUMIR010000006.1, forward strand.
TCGGAGAAGGCAGAGCAGCAGAAACCTCCATTGCAAAGAGCCCCTGAAGCCTTCCTCTTTGCAGGGTTTGGGAGACTCCTTGCAAAGGAGATTTCTCCTCTCTGCCTTCTTCCAGCACTTAGCACTTCAGTGTGGCACTGGGAGAAGGCAAAGCAGCAGAAACCTCCATTGCAAAGAGCCCCTGAAGCCTGCCTCTTTGCGGGGTTTAGGAGACTCTTTCAAAGGAGATTTCTCCTCTCTGCCTTCCCCGAGCTCTTAACACAGCATCATAGGGCTTCCAGAAGCAAGTCGGGGGCTGAGGGACCTGCCTACCAGGCCCACATTCTTCGTACTCCCCCCCACCTCCAGCCACCTGCTTCTCAAGCCTGAGAAGCCCTTCTGGGGAGCTCTGTCCCCACCTCCACTGTACTGTAAGTATTCACATTTTTTCACTTTTGTGGTGGTTCCGCACCTCTAACCCCTGTACATGTGGAGGACCAACTGTTGTAGTTTAGAAAAGACCAAAAAGCTGTTGTTCTTTTTCTGGCAATTGGGTATATAGCCTAATGGGGAGGGGAGGAACCTGGGTGAAATCTTGTCAGGATCTGTCACGGATGTGACCTTTTCCTGCCAAGTTCAGTTCTGTTGTATCACTTTGTGGCTAATCATGTTTTCAATCCTCTATGCTTGTTAACGAGTATGTAGTCTAACGGTAGAAAGGGAGTATGTGCTCTGCATCTGTAACTGTCTGATAAAACCAGCACCTAGACTCAGCTCTGTGGAAACTGGGCTGAGCTCTGTTGAAAATGGACTGAGCCTCAGTGGGAACTGAGAGTGGGGATGATGGATATCCAATGACTGTATAGCCTGCCAGATTTTATAGATTGTAAAATACTTTTAGTTTAATGCTTGTTAGTTAGGTTTCATCTGAGCAGTGAACTTGTAGGGTTAGCTCTTTGGATTACTGTGATAATAAATTTTCCTGATTTTAACTCTGTAACTGCTGGTCACTGAATCTGAAGAAGCCCGTACATGACAAATCTAATAGGTGGATCTTGGGTTGGTGATTTTGTAATGAGTGGGTCCCTGAGGCAGAAATGGTACAAAATGTCCCAAGTATTTGGAGTAACAGTTCCAAATATTAAGGAATGCTTGTATTGGGTAGTCATGCTTCTTGAGGCTCAGTAAGGAACATTCAGCCATTCCCCCAAATTCATGGGCACTTGAAGGAAGGGACAATTTTAAAATTCTTCTATTCCAGTTTTTATGAGCATAGACACTGCCAAAGGCAATGATAAGAAGACTCAAAACCAGCTGTATCTTGACCAAATTAACAGAATCTTGATTGGAAAGGTTTTTTTAAAAAAAAACTTAACAAATATTAGGAAGAGGAAAATCCTGCCAGTTAGTGGATGAATTGGGATTGTGGGTGGAGTTTTGTAAAAGCAGTATGAGTCAGTGTTGAAAACCTGAGACTGGAGCACACTAGATAGGAGAAGCTAACATCAACAAAAAATGGTGGGATGGGAAAAACACAGAACTCACACAGCTTCCATCACACTGCTCTGAGAATTTTTGAAGAAAAGATTCCTATAATGGAGTGGCTTCTAGCCACCTTTGTTGTTTTGCCTGTGGGTTTAATGGTTGTAAAAATAAAGTTATTACATCTCTAATTGCTGATAATACTTTCGAGTTTGTTTGCACTTCTTCAACTCTTGAAGGCTTCTTCTTGGCTTTTTGAAATACGATTGGAACTGCCTAGTGTAGCTTCATCTTAGCAGCTTTGGAAGGGTTGGCAGCAGTTGACAGAAGAGTGTGCAGAGAGAGAACAGGACTTGGCACAGCCAGATATTTGAGCAAATATCAGTATGGGGCTAGCAGATTTTAAGGACTGCTTATGTAGTACTACTTTAGTTATATGTATAGCTTGGAACTGAAGATTAATTAGCTAATGTTAAAAATTAGAAAACGGGAGGGTGATGCACGCCATCCTCCCTGCCTTCCCATTCCCATCCAAGAAGCATGGTCTGCACAAATCAGTGGCAGACCACACCTTTAGCCTGTATGAGTCATAGATCCCCAATCCAATCTATGATACCTACTATTTTCTGGAATCCCTATTGTCAGAACCATCCCATCTTAGTAGTTGTTTGTTTAAATCTCTTAACTCTTAAGGCTAATGAAGTAAAGTAATAATTGGGTTCATTTATTTTGTCTTTCTCTATTTCATATGACACATGTGAAATGCTTGCAAGAAGGATCATGGAAGGTTATGGCAAAATAGCTCAGGGGTTGTTGAATATATTATCATTAAAGCTGCCTAAATCATCAACTCTAAAAACTTGGCCTTGTTTGCCCAATGTAGCCATATCCTAAAACATCCTGAATCCCATCTCACCTCACCTAAAAAAAAGGTGTGTATTAGAAATGGATGCAGGAATACTAGACCCACTTACCTGGGACTAATTACATTGAATTCAGTAGAATTTGGTTTGGAGTAGATATGGCAAACGGCATGAGTTTAGCTGCTAAATCTTTTGACTCCAGATTAATAGTTCCACCCTTAAATTGTGTGACCCACTGGAGTGGGCTGGAAGGAGACAGAATGGGGGAAAGAGAGGGGGAACCCCCCCCCAAAAAAAAGAGGAAATGGGATGTGAGGTTGAGGAAAAATTTTCACATAATTATCAAAATGTCCAGCACTATGTGAGCAATGCACACACTAAAAAAAGTACAAAGGGGTTCGTTGCAACTCACCTGAAATAATAATATGCAAAAAGGTAAGCAAATTCAGTAAAAATTGAAGAAAACCTGAAAAGACTCACACATAAACTCACCAATCAAAAACTTCCATACAGACCAGCAGTGGTAGGGGGTGGGATTTCAGCCCTTTACAGCCTGATTCTGAAAGGATATAGCTGAGTAAACATATCACCTCCTCCCTGTATGGGCACGTGCGCATGTACACACTCCATTACTTCATATATACACCTACATGAGACAACTTTTGAAAGCAGAAGCACTGGCAAAATCTATCATGTTAAACAAGGATTGTGGGTTTTCTCTATGTACTGTAACTCTATCGTCATATATGTGACTGAATGCCAGCACCCTGGATGCAATGTGTGGGAAAGGCCACCACTGATCTTCACACAAGTTTCAGGAGCTATAAATCAGAAATCATGATCAAAAGGTTGGAATAAACCATTACAAAATATTTTGATTTTGAGGGACAGAGCCTTTCCAACATGGTTATATTTCCAGTAGATCGACCATCCTTGAAAAAAGAGAAAACTTCTAGATCTACAGACTTGGCAAACCACTCTTGCTTCCAGCACCATTTTCTGAATTCCATGCATAAACACTAGGGATTCTGTGACTGCTGTTTATCACAGCCATTCCAAGGCAGGAAGGTAGAAGCTGAAACCTGTGCTGCTTTTTATCAAAACAAGTTGTCAATCATTTTATTAAATCTACTTCAATTTAATAGTATCCTTCTGTGATCCAGGTTTTAAATGAAAATAGAACTATTCAGTTGTGCTTTTTAAAACTATTAAATTTCTGTTTTGTCCTATGCCTAGGTTAATCTATCTAAAACAAAGTTAAGGGTTATCAGATGGTGGCAGCAGCATAGAAGTTTAGTGGTGCAGAGCAACATAGTAGTGGGAATAAGGGTGGTCCATGCCATTTTTGTTGGTAATAGGACCTTAATACAGGCAACTCTTAAAATGTTTTACTTTAAATACTGAAACGCAACATGAATTAAAACAGGCTATCACTAGAAAAGACAATAATGCTTGGGAAGGTAGAAGCCAGTAGGAAAAGAGGAAGACCACATTACAGATGGATAGACTCAATCAAAGGAGCCATAACCCTGAGTCTGCAGGACCTGAGCAGGGCTGCTGATGATAGGGTGACTTGGAGGTCTCCCATTCATAGGGTCACCATAAGTTGAAGTTGACGTGACAGCAATTAACAACAAACTAGGATAGCTGTACCTGGCATAACATAGGCTATTATAGGAGATTGTAAAAAATCCTATAAATTAATAACTCATTTTATATATTTATTCATATTTTTCATAAATTGTTTTACATGTTTTTTCTCAGAATCCTTTCCCACAGTTCAGCTACATGGTATTATTTTACAAAAAAAATATTGCATTGTTTTACATGTGGGTGGTGAGTGGCTGAGGGAGTGAGAGGAGGGAGGGGCTGGTGGTGTAGATGCAGATTGAGTGGCAGGAATGGATTGTGAGGTAGAGAGGGAATTTGCATGTGTGTGGTGATTGACTGAGGGAGTGAGAGGAGGGAGGGGATGTTTCCTAAGCAGCCAATCAGCACACTGGGAAAGGAAGCATACCCAAGAATTTTGTATATAGAGAAGTTTTGTATATATAGATATGACACTCAAGGTATGCTTCTTATTGTATGGTTTATATTTTCTTATACATTGCATAAGACAAAATAATAGGTCAGTATTGACTGGAATTGTAAAGGTAACAGCTGCCACCCTGCAATCAGGTGTTATAAAAAGGAGTATTCCCCGTTGTCACAATGGAGGCCCTATAATCTTCCAATTACATTTTCCCCCTCAGAAACTAGTACAGTTGGCCCTCCACATTTGCAGATGTGATTGTTTGCTGCCACCTCCATTGCTGCCCTGTGCCATTTTTAATAGGGACTGGAAGTCTCGCAAGACTGAGACGGACTGCAAACACACAGTAAAGCTTGTGAGGTCCTATTTAAAATGGTGTAGGGCAGCAGCAGACATGACGGCAAGCCCTGCCAGCTGCCTGCTTCTGCCTTGAAAAGGCACCTGACCACTGCGAAGACATTACAGTGGGTTGAATCCATGCATGGTTCATACTTTGGTTGGGTGTTAAATATGGTTGGGGGGACTAGAGATAATTGTGGTTTTTCCACTTTTGTGGATGTCCTGCTCCCAGAATTCCAATGAATGTGGAGAGCCCACTGTAATTCTACCCATTTAGTGTTGTAGTTGTTTATTACTGTATAGATGTTATATAGTCCTATATTTCATGCAGTTCCTTACTCTGTTATCATGACCTCCTCCCTTTAATTTCATCCATTCAATTTTTCTGATCCAATTTGATAGTGTGATTTGAGGATGTGGTTAATTGGCACTTCCTTGGAAGTTAACTTGATTAGCAATCAAGTTAACAAGGTTTCGTTTTGCTTAGTTTTATATTTATGTGCAGCTTTTGGAAAGTTTGGACCATACTGTTAACAACTTAGTGACACCAAAAATGTTACTTGCCTTCAGTGCTCAGAAGAGTGTACTGTACCTTCAATCTCTTGAAAGACTGTAGGTGTTTCCAAAAAGTACCTATCATTCACAATTTTGCAACTATCCCATCTTTTTTCCTCAACAGAATTTTATTCTAATTAGTGAAAAAGATGGAAGAAACATTTTTTTTAAATAACAGGGCTACTAACTGAAGATGATATCTGGACCTCCTGTAACTTTCCATGAGTGAGACAGTGCAGTTATAAAGCAAAGATTTATCTGCATACACCCTCTATGATTTATTCAAATACATAGCATTAAGATGACTAGATGACTAGACAGTATTCCCCGCCAAAAAAATAGTTAACTTCTCAGTTCAGCAAATTCTAGAAAAAAATTGAACCACATTACTACTGCATTTAAAGAACCCCAAATACTATTGCATTTATTCATAAGGTCTTCATTATGCTGAAGATTCTGGTTGTATAAAACAAACAAAGAACAATTAAGGCCATCCTCCTGCAAAAAAAAAAGCCTGACTTGGACTCTAAAACGTCTTTATATGAAGTCATACCAAAGATCATTCTAGCCCTGTATTGTCTTCTTTGCTTTCCAATGTTCTATTTATAAATATTTGCCAGTAATCTTTAATAAAAATGCTTTTATTTCAAAGTTTTAATTTGCTTTTTTTAAAAAATGCCACTCTTGGTAGTTTGAAGTTTCCAGATCATTAGCTTCTCTCTGTTGCAGGTCATTATTAAGCCACTATCTGTGGACTGCAATTATGAATTGTTTGGGATTATGGTTTAATTACATGGATCACATGTGTAGAACATGGCATTGCACACTTCATCAAAGAGCTTGTAGCAACTTTTTATTGTTTAACATTTTAAAAAAACTATTTTTGGTTGGCTGCATTTGCTTTGTCAGTGTAGCAAAATAGAAATTATTTTGTTACTGAATGTGATAAAAGGTACTCTGTTGTGAGCAAGGATAGTCTGCAGGTGTAGCAGATGTGAAATTGGAATTAACAGGACAGAGCTATAATTAAACTATAGACAGGCATCTGAAAAGAAAGGGGCTCCTCTTGTCCAATGGTATCATTAAGTGAAACTTAGATTGTCTCTAAATATTTGAAAGAGCAATAAGTGTGTGTTAATTAGTAAGCAAACACTCCAACTTAGAACTGAATTCCTTAAAGCGTCTCTTTTTATGAAAGCACTGCTTGCTGAAGTCAAACCATATGGGAACATAGTTCAGAGACAAAGGGTCCCTTAGTTTATGGGCGCTACAAGAAAAAATGTTACTAAAAAGAAACAAGATATCAGTTAGTACATATTCATTTACAATTGTGTAAAGTGCTTACACCCATTGAGTCAAAGAGGTTCAGATCATTAATGGCAGCATTATAGTTACTAAAGCAGTCCAATTCTTCAGCTGTCTACATCTGAGAAAACAGAATATCTCTAGGGACTAAGAGTTAATATTCCCAAGAGAAAATCTAAAAGCACAATAAGAAAAAAAGGGCTGACTGGCTGACTGACTTTGATTTGAGCAGAATAAACTTACATCTGCAACCGATTAGCACTACATAATAAAATGGTAAAGAAGAAAAAGAGATTTTTGATAAGAGACTAATAAGAAATCCTATTAAACCACAGTGTTTTTTTTCTCTCTAAAGTGTATTAATTTTATCCATCCTCCTAAGTTGCATTAGGTAGTTACAAATAAAATCAGCTGAAATGCTTCCAGTGCTGCTGAGTTCTGAGGTAGGTGGGTTTAACAAAAGGAGTGACTGCTACTTCAAGAGATAGGCTTCCTGCAGAGTAAGTAATGTTTGTGACACTGAAAGGTAATAGTTTCCTGTAGGCTAGTCACTGAGCAGTGGTTTTCTATTATAGGGTAAAACAGAATGTTTTAATTAATTGTGTAAAATTAGCTTTGTTTGGTGTTTCTCCTACATCCTTTTAACATATCTGCAAGTTATAAGTAGATATTAATAGATACATGTTATTGTATTTTTGCTGTAATCTTGATAACTAGTTTATTGTATTTCTAAACAAGCCTACACTAGCACAAGTCATTCTTGAAAGTTACCACCATATTGCATAGACTGTCGTTTACCCAGACTTAAGTGATAACTTAAACTAAAATTTAGGGCAAATGCCCACTGCAGTAGGTTAATATTACATTAAAATGATGCACTCATTTCTGATGACCAAGTAATTTCAAAGCAGAAGAAAAACACTTGCCATGAAAAGTCTCATGAGTTCCATTCAAACCAAGTGTGGCTGAGGTCATGTTTGCAGAGTCAAGTTTTGGAGGTGGGGTGCTTCAGTCATTTAATAAGCAAGTGAAAAGAAAAGCATACGTACGAAGACCTTTAAAGCTTTGATAACCTTAACACTTCCTTCTCTAACCAAGTTAAGACACAATGTGCATGTGCATTAAAAGCAGACACCCAAGTTTGGATCCACTTCACGCTAGTTGGAGTAGACTCATTCGAACTCACAAGCAATAAAATATCCATGACTACTTTAGGTCCCCTTGATTTCCATGGGTGTACTCTACCAACCATGTATAGATGTATATCTAAGTACAAATTTTATAATATGTTTGTGTGTCTTGTCTTTCCCTTAGACCATTAATTTCTGGGCAATTTCTGATATGTTATGTTGAATTTATTTTTAGGCGATGGGTAAGACTTCTGTTTGGACGAGAATTTCCACTCCAGGACCTTCTAGTTGTCTGGGATGCTTTATTTGCTGACAGCATCACTCTCGACTTAGTTGACTATGTTTTCTTAGCCATGTTACTGTATATTAGAGATGCCTGTGAGTATCAATTACATTATCTTTATCATTATCTTTAAGAAATACTTATAACATTTTTAAAAATTCATTTCATTTCTAATTGAAGATTAATTTTAATTGGAGTTGGTATCCAAATTGTTTACAATATATAAGAAAGCAATAACATTACTATTTAAAATAATTTCTAAGGCTTTTACTCCTACTGTGTTGCTTTTGATATGCAGAACTATAAGCTGCATTGCTTAAAACAGTGTGGCCAAAGTAAGCATAGAGCTCCTCCTTCTGTCAAATGTGGTGTATTGTGTAAAACATCATGTTCACTGCTGAAATATTATTTGTATTTCTGAAATTAGGAAGCAATATATTAAAGACAACAATTCTTTTTAATCGTTAATTTTTTCTACCGTATACATATATATATATATATATATATATATGTACACACACACACACATGCACACATACATACACGCTCACCCACAAAACACACTTATATATGTATATGTTTACACTTGAGTATATCATGTGAGCATTCAAATTAATTTAAATGTTTACTAGGAGGCTATAAATTGTGGATTAAACACATAAGTCCATGGGAGTATACAGTTGTCCCTTCACATTCGCTGGGGTTTGGTTCCAGGACCCCCCGTGAATACCCAAATCCGTGAATACTCAAGTCCCATTATATGCAATGGCAGAGCAAAATGGTGTCCCTTATATAAGATGGCAAAATCAAGGTTTGCTATTAGGATTGTTATTTTTTTAAGAATATTTTCCAAGCCGTGAATACTCAAATCCGTGAATGTCAAATCCGTGAATGTGGAGGGACAACTGTATAATGCAAACACAGGTTTTTATATAGATACTATAATATATTATGTGGAGAATTGCCCTAAGTAGAAACCTTTATTAAGACAGTTATGAGTGAAGAACATATGAAAAATAAAAGCTAAACAGAAGATTTTTGTTTAAAAAAACATCCTGCCAGTTTATCTTAATTGGTTGAGACATGAGCAGTTAATGTGTTGGGTGAATTAAACAAATTAAGGTTATCAATAACAGGGATTTCCAATGATTTATATCTTAAATTCAGCCTCCCTTTCCAAGGCAGATTTTTTTTAAATGTGGTAACATTCCAACTCTAAAAGTCTATAAACCCTTTGTGAGTAAATCAGTGAAAGGATTCTATTAGCTAGCTTACACGAGTCATACAGAAGTCTCTAGCATACCTATGGGTATTATTTTAGAGCCAAATCTTGAAAACAATTATTCACACTTGCCTCAAATATTCTGTTTCCAGTGGTTAAGATCTTAAAATTGGCTCCAAAAATGTATTTGGATTAAAATTCATAAGACCATTTAAAAATGGGCTTTTTCCAGATAGTTCTTTTGTTTTACTGTTATACCTAGAGCACACTGAATGGGTGCTAAGATTTTTTTTTAACTGCAAGAAGAATTTGGAAACTTGATGAAATGTTTTTTTCTTCTCCCCCTGCCCCACATTTTTTCTGTGTTTTTTTAACGCTTTTAGCCTTGATTGAACAATAATAGTAAAGCATAGAGTCTAGTATTAACCTTTCAGCACTCTCATAAAGAGAGCAGTACAAGCTAACTCCTTCTTTACCCATTCATGGCCCCCAAACACAAAGCTTATACCAGTCATCAGATGCAAAAATGTTCCTTAGTGAAGCAACTATCAGTATCATCAGTATGTAACAGACTTTTGAAAATCTTCGGTGCCCTGTGGGATTCTGTCCAGTCATACATTGGTTGGGCCCAGAATTACTGAATAGGGTACATATGACTGATTCTTCATAAGGAAACTCAAGGCAACTCAGACAATTCAACACAATCTAAAAATATGAACGTAAAAGTATAAATATAGTATGAATTGTTTATATGGAGACAATAAAGGTAAACCTCAGTTAATGGAGTAGATTGTTCCTGCATAAATTCTAACAGAAAATTTGATAACTTAGAGAAATAGTAAGAAAGATTAGGAATAAGCTTTGCGCCACAAAAAAGAAGAGTAGTTCAACATGTTTCAGCAAACTGACAATATAAAAATATAAAAAATGAAATAACCAGGTCAGGTAAGTCTTACATAAGTAAACAAAAACATTTTGAACCTTCTACAGACTATTGGGAGGCTTCTTTCAAACTTCATCTTGGATGTCCATTTCTTTCACCAGCTTCTGCTTTTCTTAAGATTTCTGTTTTGTTGCACAATACAGTGATTTTTGCTTTTTTAAGACACAGGGGGTACCTGATGAGGCAGGCTTCTCTGCTTTCCCCCTTTCCCTCTGTGTTACTATTCACATATGCTCAGTAAGGGATTCTGGACTTGACTGCTGTTTACCTCACCTGTCATAGGCAGGAACACATGGCTAAGCTGGGATCAGCTAGAGTAGAATCTTGCTTTTTCCCAGCTCAAGCTTTATTGCATTATTTACTGCAGACACACTACTGCAACCCAACACTGAAATTTGTGTCTCTCTAGCCCTCATTCCCATCCTCTCAGTGCTGATGCTGCTTAAAAAACAACAACAAAAACCTTCCATCTAGAGAGAGAATGATGAGAGAAAGGAAGAGTAGGGTAGTTTTTTTTTTAAGCCTTTGTAAAAAGGATCTTCCCTGTCAGAGACTTTATTAACCAAGGTGTGCATATGTACACAGCTCAGGTGGCACCTCAACGAAATGCATTCAGCAGTCTCTGTACCAGAATGAAAACTTTCATTTTGAAATATGAACAGGTGAATGTACAGTTGTCCCTTGACATACGCGGGGGTTAGGTTCCACAGACCCCCGCGAATGTCAAAAAACCGCAAATATTGATTGCCCTCCCCCCTCCCTCCCCGGGGCCTCCCCCCACCCTCCCCAGGCCTCTGCAACCCTCCCCCCTCCCTCCCCGGGGCCTTCACGGAGCCTTCGAAGGCTCCATGAAGGCCTCCGCGGCCTCCCCCCACCCTCCCCAGGCCTTCACGGAGCCTTCCAAGGCTCCGTGAAGGCCTCCCCCCATCCTCCCCCCTCCCTCCCCAGGCCTTCACAGAGCCTTCCAAGGCTCCGTGAAGGCCTCTGCAACCCTCCCCCCTCCCTCCCCGGGGCCTTCACGGAGCCTTCGAAGGCTCCGTGAAGGCCCCCGTGGACTCCCCCCTCCCTCCCCAGGCCTTCACGGAGCCTTCCAAGGCTCCGTGAAGGCCTCCCCCCATCCTCCACCCTCCCTCCCCGGGGCCTTCACGGAGCCTTCCAAGGCTCCGTGAAGGCCCCCGCGGACTCCCCCCACCCTCCCCAGGCCTTCACGGAGCCTTCCAAGGCTCCGTGAAGGCCTCCCCCCTCCCTCCCCGGGGCCTTCACGGAGCCTTCCAAGGCTCCGTGAAGGCCTCCCCCCATCCTCCCCCCATCCTCCCCCATCCTCCCCCCATCCTCCCCCCATCCTCCCCCTCCCTCTGCAACCCTCCCCCCTCCCTCCCCGGGGCCTTCACGGAGCCTTCGAAGGCTCCATGAAGGCCTCCGCGGCCTCCCCCCACCCTCCCCAGGCCTTCACGGAGCCTTCCAAGGCTCCGTGAAGGCCTCCCCCCATCCTCCCCCCTCCCTCCCCGGGGCCTTCACGGAGCCTTTCAAGGCTCCGTGAAGGCCTCCGCAGCCTCCCCCCACCCTCCCCAGGCCTTCACGGAGCCTTCCAAGGCTCCGTGAAGGCCTCTGCAACCCTCCCCCCTCCCTCCCCGGGGCCTCCCCCCACCCTCCCTGGGGCCTTCACAGAGCCTTTCAAGGCTCCGTGAAGGCCTCCGCAGCCTCCCCCCTCCCTCCCCGGGGCCTTCACGGAACGTTCAAAGGCTCCGTGAAGGCCTCCGCGGCCTCCCCCCACCCTCCCCAGGCCTTCACGGAGCCTTCCAAGGCTCCGTGAAGGCCTCTGCAACCCTCCCCCCACCCTCCCTGGGGCCTTCACAGAGCCTTTCAAGGCTCCGTGAAGGCCTCCGCGGCCTCCCCCCTCCCTCCCCGGGGCCTTCACGGAACCTTCGAAGGCTCCGTGAAGGCCTCCGCGGCCTCCCCCCACCCTCCCCAGGCCTTCACGGAGCCTTCCAAGGCTCCGTGAAGGCCTCCCCCCACCCTCCCTGGGGTCTTCAAGAAGCCTTTCAAGGCTCCGTGAAGGCCTCCGCGGCCTCCCCCCACCCTCCCCAGGCCTTCACGGGGCCTCTGGAGGATCTCCAAAGGCCCCGTGAACACCTCCCCGGCCCTCCCCGCTCCTTCCCAGGGCTTTCAAGGGGCCTCCGGAGGCCCCTTTTCGCGGTTTTGGGGGGGCCTGGGGGGGCCCTCCCAAAACCGCGAATAATTAAAACCGCGAATGCTGAGTTCGCGAATGTGGAGGGGCAACTGTACATACTGACCACTGTAAAAAATCAATGCTCGATATGTTAAATATTAATTGTGGAAACAGTTGTTAATTAAAATGTATCTAACCAATGTTCATTTTTAAGAAGGCATATGCATACTGTTTCTCACATACTTGATATGGATACATCATAAAACACTTCTCTTTACACTATAGGATACCTGCAGCATACAGCTGACTTTTTTCAAACATGACTTTTTTTTAATTTACCAAGCACGTGAATGAAATTTAAGCTGCATTCACTTGTTATGTCAAACTGTGGTTTGGGATTACAGAAATGATCCCTGAGGAACACTTTGTTTTATTATGAATGTTTCTCTGAAATCATTCTCCATTCATGCATTCGTTTGAATCAGCATTTTCAGGGTGGCTTCTCAGGTGAAGTTATAGTTTGGGTGTTTTGAGATAGACACTGAGATAAACTATAAATTAAACTACTTTCACTCCTATAGTATCAAATCATGAGTTTAACAGTCTCAGAATCAGGGAATCCCTGCTGAGAAACACTAGGTTCTTTCTGTCTCTCTCTGGCTTATTTGTCCTTCTGTCCTCCAGGCAAAACACTTTTATTTAGGCCAGGCTTTGACACTAAGATGGACGGCTTTTGAAGCTTTATAAGTTCAATAAATAAACATACCATACATAATCCAAGGCCATTGATATTACGGCAAGCTAAAATGCTTCCCCACCAGCACGAAACATCCTTTTCTGCTCTTGCTTGTAACTGTGGATTGTTGGGGTTTTTTTTAAGTCTGGTATTTTGAAACTAGAAAAATCAGATTTCACTGTGGTTGTACTGTGAGAACAAAAAATGTGAGCTTTATGAGCTTTCTAAAAATTACAGGTTGATTATGCCTTATCCGGAATGCTTGGGATCAGAAGTGTTTTGGATTTTGGATTTTTTTTCAGATTTTGAAATATTTGCATATACATAATTTCTAAACATAAAATTCATTTCTATTTCACCTAATATACCTTATACACATAACCTGAAGGTAATTTTGTACAATTTTAAAAAATATTCTAATTATTTTTAAAATATTTAAATGGTAGATTTTATAAGTTTTATACACAGTATTTTTAATAGTTTTGTGCATGAAACAAAGTTTGTGTACATTGAACCATCAAAAAGCAAAGGTGTCACTATTTCAACCACCCATGTAGACATTTTGGATTTGGAATATTTCGGATTTCAGGATTCTGGATAAGGGAGACTCAACCTGTATTGGAGAATCAAAATAAGATGATTTCCTGTCCACTGGGGCACATAAAACTAACTTATCTCAAGACCACCCTTCTCCACTATCATTGCAACAGATAACAGATCTTTGGAGTGCCCAAATTGTAGTATTACAATGCATAACATGATATTGGAACATAACGATGGTAGGAGTGCCAGTGACTAGTTAAAATTATTGTTCTATCCAAATTGGTCATTCAGAATGTAAAATAATAATTCAGATAACATTGCCTTTCTCTTGGTTTCCAGAAAATGCATAGTTTGTAATATTCCAACTTATATTCTATTATCAGAGTAAAAACAATACAGTAGGACCACTGTATCCACTGATTCATTATCCACTGAATCAATTATCCATGGGACACAAAACAGCACACTTACCATAGAGTCTTCCTAGAAAATGTGTCCTCTCCTAGCCATTTTCTAGGTCTTCCAAGGCAGCTCTATGGTATTTTAAACTAAGAGTCCCATTATTTTCAATGACATTCACTATTATCCATGGTTTTCTGTATCCATGCCCCCCCCCAAGAACCAATCCCCATGGATACGGGTGTCCTACTATTAAAAAAAAAAATAGGCCTTCCTTACTTACAAACATAAACTAGAAGATGAGAACTGGACTCCTGTCTGATTATCATCCATTTCCCTAAGAAACCTTACACCTTTGTAAACAAAGGAGCTTTCCCCCCAATAGACTGAATTCTAATTTGAGAATGCTCTTGGGAGCTGCATTGGGCTAAGGACAGGGGCAAGATTAATAACAAAGTGGGATAGGCCAAATTAGGCATGGCCAGATATAATTCTAACCAGTTTTACCAAGCATACAAATCCCAGCTCAATTCCCAGTGCAACCATGTTCTGGTAAGCTATTATTATCATTATCATTAGCTTTATTTATATCCCAGCTCTTCCCCAAAATCGGGACTTGAGATGGCTTACAATTTGAAACAAGTACAATAGAGATAAAAGCCAGCATTAAAATAAAATCAAACAGTTGTCCCTTCACATTCACTGGGGTTAGGGGTGGAGCACCACCGTGAAAGTGAAAACCCTGTGAATAAATTAAGCCCCGCCCCCAACATATTTACTACACTATAGTATTGTAGATTCCTCTCCCGCCAACAAGACTGCCAATACCTGCTGGCAGGAAAAGGAGGAGGAGGAGGGTGGGGTCTTGGAGTTTGAGCTAGTTGAGCAGCAGCTACAAACCGTAAATACACAAAACCGTGAATGTGAAATATGCATATGTGAAGGGACAACTGTACTCACAATATTAAGGCAATTTAAAACATACACCTTAAAAGAATATAATGCCAGACACCCTGAATCTAAGCCATATAAGGCTTTATAGTCATATCCAGCACTTTGAATTGTGCCCAGAAACAGACTGGCAACCAGTGAAACTATTTTAACAGGAGAGTTGTATAGTTCCTATACCCTGCTCCAGTTAACATTCTGTCTGAAGCTCTTTGTACGAGCTAAAGTTTCCAAATGCTCTTGAAAGGCAACCCCATATTGAGTATAGTACAGTAATCCAAATGGGAGGTAACTTTTTTATTTTATTTTATTTTATTTTATTTTATTTTATTTATACCCCACTCTTCAGCCTCAAGGCTATCAGAGCAGCTTACACATTGTTTTAAGCAATAGCTATTTACACATCTACACTGCGTTAAGCAGTTTCCAATGTATGTTAGCTAATTGCTCCCCACAAGCTGGGTACTCATACCACCATGGCCAGTCCAGGAAAGTCCAGATGAAATTCCATGCATTAGCTTCTTTGCCTGTAAAGTACTCTTCAGTTTGATTCAAAACTTTCCAGCCTGCAAAACACACCTCAACATCCTTCTAGTCGCAAAGCACCCCTCACCTCACTTTTATGCAAGACATTTAAGAGTAGGATATTCAACAGCACTTAAATTGATTTGGGGCAGATTAGAGAGACAGCAGTCTATATTATAGACTTCTCACAGGAGTACACTCTTGCAAACAGGACTCAGATCTCTATTACTCATTTATCAAAGTTTGCAAGTATTCTTAATCAAATGATAGAGGCTATTTATTTATATTCTGCTTTTCTCTTGGCATGGGACCCAAGGAGCCTTACAGTTTTAAATAGAATCAAAAGCAAAGTGTACTTAATGATTTCAAAGATTAATCTATATCTGGTTGTCAAAGGCATACATTGTATAAAAGCCCCTATTTCAAGATAAGATCCAGCATGTGGAGAATGGACAGGAATAAGAGTTCCTCACTGTTAGGTAAAGGCATGTGTGACCAAGGACTTATAGTAGAGTTCTGTTCTACAGATGCTAGATTCTTATTATCTCTCACCATTGATCAGAGTATAAAGTTGCCATGCTCTGCTTATCAGTTCTCGAAACTTCAATAATCTCTTTTGAACAGAGCCAGTTTATTGGAGGGGAATCAAATCTACATTTTTAATCATATATATTTGATCATAAAAGATTTCCCTTTTTCTGCTTTTTGCTGACCTGTGTTCACTTCATGATGAAACAGTTATTTGCCTCAGTCCCCACCTACTCCCAGTCTTGTGTGCCAACCCAAACATGGAAATAATATATAGGTAGGTGGCAAATTCACCTGCAGTGTAGTCCTACAGAGGAGGAGGATTGCGTCTAAAAACCAAGTAGATGTGGCAGTGTATTAAGGCAGATTCATGTGTGTAATGGGGCTCAGGGTCCTTCTGGCCCCCATTGCCACCATGTAATCAGCCTGGGGGGTTTCTTCTGCCTGAAAACCCCTTAAGCTATACTTTTGGGATGCAATCCTGGGATTCCTCTGCCTGGAAATTCCCTGACTTGCACCCAGTATTGATCTAGCTCCCACCACCCTTTGAATTCCAATTCTGTCCACACAGTCCAAAGGGAAACTGTAGGATTCCTTTTCTCTACTCCCTGCCACTGGCAGAGCAATTACCATCCCTCCCCTCTATCCCGAAGAGAGAGAAACGACCGAATAATCAAAGCACATGTAAGCATCAACTGATAGAAAGATTTTAAAAGCTTATTTATTTCAAACAAAGTTCAAAAGCATGCAGATAATTCTCATGGAAACACTCTTCTTTTCCAGGCACATCTTAGAAGTTACAGATATAGTAAAACATTCAGTTATATTCAGCCAAGTGGGAAATTAACATAAATTTCCTAACACAAACTAACTACAGTTGTCCCTTCACATTTGCGGGGGTTAGGAGCCGAAGACCCCCACGAATGTGAAAAAAGTGAATAAAATAAGCCTCCTTCCCCTCCTCCCACAACCCCCCCACCCTCCCTAAAGTGGCGACAGGGGCTTCCAAAGCCCCGGTCGCCACTTCCCCCCCCCCAACGGTCCCTAAAGTGGTGACCGGGGCTTCCAAAGCCCCGTCGCCACTTTCCTCCCCATCCCACCCTCCCTAAAGTGGTGACCAGGGCTTCTAAAGCCCCGGTTACCACTTTCCTCCCCCCCCCACTCTCCCCCAAGCGGGAATCCGTGAATATGCGGAAACGCGAATGTGAAACCTGCGAGTGTCGAGGGACAACTGTAATACACTCCTGATCTACTCACACACTGAGATTAAGTTCAATCTCAGGGTCCTTTGTTCTTTGTGCATGTCTGTCTGAGATACAATGTATCTATCTCAGGCTCTCTTTGTTCTCCCTCTGTTCTCCTTTATCTGAGATGCTATGTTCCCCCCATCTCAGGGTTTCTTTGTCTCTCCTGCCTTGTGGCTCTGAAGCCGTTTTATTACCTTTTAAAATTGCCACCCTTAAAGTCCTGATTGGTTATTCTGTCTCTGCTGACCTGACATCATTGATGACGTTGCCACTAGAGGTGTCGCTTTACTCCCACATCTAGTTAACCCTTTGTTACTTGATGCTGTGCTGGAGGATAATGGGAGATGAAGTCCACCCATTATCACAGTGTGTGAGGGCAATAGATGAGGCTGTAGAACACATTAATTGCTTATATTTGTTTGTTTATATATTTGCCCTATTTTTCCTCTTACAAATGGTAGTCTTATTTATTTGTTTATAGCCGACCTTTCTCCCGCAAGTGGGACCCAAGGTGGCTAAGAGCATCTTTAAACAATACAAGTTAAAAACAATACAAAAGTTTTAAAAATTACATTAAAAACATGAAATTTTATAAACAGTTTATAGGTTAAAAACATTAGCCAAGGAAGCTAACGAACATCATTAAAAACAAAAGTGAAAACAAAAAGAGAAAACACATTCAGCAACCACCAAAGTATCACCATCAAAATTATTAAACTCTGTGGCATAAATGTCAAAAACATTTTAAAAGGTCAATTTGAAAATATGTATCTTCACACTCTTCCTAAAAATAGTAAGTGCTGAGAACAGCACAGGAGGAAGCCCTCTCCTACCTGTGCATCAGGACTCTGCAGGTTTTAATATTCTTAAGACAGCCTTTCCTTAAAATCCTAACATCCAGGCAAATTTAGAATTAAAGTGACCCCTTAGATAGCCAGGTCCTGTGTTGTTTAGGGCTTTAAATGTTAAAACTAACACATTGCCTGGAATGCTATTGGCAACCAGTTTAGATCTTTTAATACCAGGGCAGAAAACCTCAGTACTGTGCATCAAGTTTGTAGCTGCTGCACTATGCGGAGTTCTGCGAAAACACTCCTCACTGTGCTGCCATCTGGAAATCAGTGCAAAGTCAAGGAGTACTCTCAGTCTGTGAACCTGGCCTTTCAAGTGAAGTACAACCTCTTCCAGAACAGGATGATTCCCATCACCAAGCTACACTGTCTACTGACCACCAGCACCACCACCATCTTGTCAGCATTTAATTGCAGGTTGCTCACCCTCCTCCAGTCTGTTAACAAAACCAGCTAGCATTCCATGGCCAACTCTGCTGGCAGCCTGGAAAATGCTATGGTTGATGGCATCAAAGCCTCTGAGAGGTCCAGGAACGCAGGATTTATAATATAGGTATCTTTTTTCTCAGAAAGAACTTGGTTGTTCAACTAAGCAGAAAGTTATTTAATAATAAAAATTTAAAAGCTACATTTCTGGCTTTCTTTTTCAAATAATTGCTATAAATGGGGAAAACGACTTAATTTATCAGCTTCTCTGTTCTAATCTTACAACATACAATTTGAATTCATGAAGTTTCCTTTCTTCTGCCTTGAAGTTAGAAATAGACTGCTGCCTTGGTTTTAAGTGACAAGGATCAATAGAGCTAGGTGGCATCAGCATATTAGTGATATTTCACTGTAAAGCTCTAAATTATTTCCCTCAGTTGTTTTATATAGATGTTGAATAACATGTAGAACAGAATATACCAAAGGCCATGAAGTCAAACAGGGACATCAGACACCACTTTCTGAGTATGGCCCAAGACAAAGGATCAAAATACAATATAGGACCCCAGTGCCCTTTCCAACTAGGCAGTCCAGAAGGATGCCATAACTGATGGCATCAAAAGCTACCAAGAGATCCAAGAGAATTAATAGGACTATGGTCCTTGCATTCATTTCCTGTTGTAGGTTAGGAACCAAAGCAGTCTCAGTGTCATAGCATGGCTGAAAGCCCAATTGAATTGGAGTTAAGTAACATATGGTACAAGAGTTAATGTAGCTGCTTTAGCTTACAGCTTCCATACTTTTAGTACATGAGAGTTCTTAAATGCCTTAATTCTTCTCTTCAACTGTTTAATTTTTAAATTATGTATGTTGTGGGGTTTGCAAATGATGTCATATGCCATGTTCCTAGAGCCCAGATATGTAAGTGATTTCAGATTACCGTAATCATTCTGGATTTTAGGTTTGTATCCTTCTTTATTCCCCACCCCTTTTGTCATGATGTTTGAGCCTTTTGGAAATATAATTACTCATTCATCATCTAGGTATCTTTTTTCCTCTGGAAGAACTTTGTTGTTTAAATAAGTAGAAAGAGTAATTCAATCATAAAAAGGTAAAAGCTACATTTCTGGGAGTCTGCCTTTATCTTCAAATAATTGCTATAAATGGGAAATGACTATCCCATCTTAATTTATCATCATCTCTTTATTGTGATCTTACAACAGACAATCTGAATTTATGAAGGCTCACTTCTTTAGCCTTGAAGATGAGATAGAAGTAGAAGAAAGTATTATATAAATGTGTGCTTATCTTCCTCTTATGTCTGAGAAGAATATCACTGTAGCCTCCCCCCCAAAAAAAAAAAAAACCAACGAGAAACAGTTTTCATAGACAGCTTCAAGCTGCTATATTCTCTAAGGAAGGGAATTTCTAGGCACTATAAAACACTCCCAAAAAAAATATCTGAAAGGTTTAATATTATCAGTATTTTTTCACGCTGAGGAAGGCTTAACATCTGGCAGTCTTCTCTTTCTGCTTTCGTTTCAGGTGTTGATGAAAGAACCTCTCCCTTCTATGCTTGCTTAGTCTTTACAATACAGGCAGTAGCTCCTGTTTTGTTCTCTTAGAAGAAATAGGCTTCTTTTGCAGTTGCTTCTCTTTCACAGTCAGTTGCCCCTCCCCCATGAAAAAGATCAAAAGATATTTTGTGGATGCTAAATTTGACAAACAGAAACTATTTCTCTCCAGAGTGGATGGCAGCACACTACTTATTCAAATAATACTGAAAATCAAACATAGGAAATGGTATCTGGTAATTTATAGAAAAATACTTCATGTTTAAATAGGAGCAAGACATGTTCTCTCTGCAAGCATCTGTCAAACCCAATTTTTAAAAAGTTGTACACATGGCTTCATATAAAACCAAAGTATGCAAAAAGTGTACTAGTTGCTCTCTGAGGACTTAAATGACTCCAAGAACTAGAAATAGTTTGAATATAGGTAAGTCTGCTGAACCTGTTGGCAGTTGGCAGGTTCAACATCTTGCACTGGTGTTGGCCTAAGCTAAGAGATGTGTCTTTAGAAGACATAGAAATCAGTTTACAAAAGATATTTCATGTATAGCTGAGAGAAGAGCATTTTTAGAGGAACAGAGTACTAGCAGAAAATCTTCACTATGATATGGATGCCATCAAAAAATAATCCCCAGTGAGTTTGGAATGGTTTTCCGCTTATGAGTAAAGGATCTTTAATGCTGTGTGCATGCTTGCACCTTTAGTGTTATTCTATCCACTTGAAACGCCAGTGTTTAAGGATTTCCCCCTGCCATGTTAGCCAATATATCTTCAGGTCAGAAACTCTTTAAGCAACATCTAACATGGGATTCCGAGGATGCAGGACCAATGTGTCCTTGCTAGTAGGCTTCTGTATCTCAAGAACAGGTCATTGTCAGCTGTCTTGTTGCTGTTAGAAGATGAAGAAATGATTATTATCATTATTGTTGTTATTAGTAATAGTAGTACTACTAGTAGTATTAATAGCCCACTTTTTTTCCAAGGCTCACAGTTTTAAAAACACAATTAAAACCTAGAAAAACATGAGTCAGCAGTGTGATGCAGCAGCTAAAAAAGCCAATGCAATTCTAGGCTAAATTAATAGGAGTATAGTGTCTAGATCAAGGGAAGTCATAGTGCCACTCTATTCTGCTTTGGTCAGACCTCACCTGGAATACTGTGTCCAGTTCTGGGTGCCACAATTCAGGAAGGATATTGAGAAGCTGGAACGTGTCCAGAGGAGGGGACCAGGATGGTGGGAGGTCTGGAAGCCATACCCTATGAGGAGCGGCTTAGGGAGCTGGGCATGTTTAGTCTGGAGAAGGGAAGGTTAAGAGGTGGCATGATAGCCATGTTTAAATATTTGAAGGGATATGAACTGAGGATGGGGCAAGCTTGTTTTCTGCTGCTCCAGAGACTAGGGGCTGGTTTACACAGCAGATTTATTGCGGCAACTTGTGGTTTAATTATTTTCCGCAGCTGTGCCAGTCAGGTTTTTTTTTCTAATTATGTCGCTTTGAAGTTCAGACTTGAATAAGTGTGGGGGGTGTGGCCTCCCAAGCAGACAAAGGCTGTATGGGGAAGGACATAGGGCAAGACTCACAGACTCTGCCCAAATAGCAGGGGGGAAAGATCAAAGTACAGTAGTGGCTCTGTGTGTCTCTGTAAATCTGCCTGTAAATGAACTCACTCCGTAAAGCAGAGGGAGAGTAACCTCTCTGTTGAAAGACCTTGCTGCCATGCCATGGATCGCAAGTTTTTCCAGCTGCTCTCTCTCTGTCTATCTATCTCCCCCTCCCTCCCTCTCCCAAGCAGAGAGAGAGAGAGGGAAAATAGCAGTTCAGCTTGCTACAGCCCTTTGTGAAATGGTTTCTCTCCCTCCCCCATGCACAGGATAAAAGCTGACGAACGAGCTTTTACATACTTTCAAAACAGCAGGAGAGGATGAGAAGGAATGCTCCCTGAATGAAAGTTGTTGGGAATCCTTTTTTTTTTTTTTTTTCAAACTGGCTCGCAAAATAGCAGACAGGATTTTTGCAAGTTTCTTCTCTAATGGCTACTGTCTTTGCCTCCTCCCTGCCCCTCTTTTAAGCCCACCCCTGCATCATCAACCAATCACAATGCAGCTGTGCTTTAACCCTTAGCGGAATGCTAGTTTACACTGCCAATAAAGCACTACATTGCAAATATTCCTGCAAAAATAGCGACATCCCCTGGCACGCTATATTTGGGTGTTTTACCTTCCCCCCTTCTGAATGAGGCGATGCTGTGCTGCAATCCGTGGGAACTATGAGCTGTCTTAGCAGTATATTTAGAGGAATATTTGCCCATGTAAACGACCCCTAGGACACAAAGCAATGGGTTCAAGGTACAGGAAAAGAGATTCCACCTAAACATTAGGAAGAACTTCCTGACAGTAAGAGCTGTTTGGAAGTGGAATACACTGCCTCAGAGTGTGGTGGAGTCTCCTCCTTTGGAGGTTTTTAAACAGAGGCTGGATGGCCATCTGTCAGGAATGATTTGATTGTATATTCCTGCATGGCAGGGGATTGGACTGGGTGGGCCTTGTGGTCTCTTCCAACGCTATGATTCTAAAAAGTGCACATTAAAACAGAATTAAACCAGTTACATCATTAAAACAACAGCAAAATCTTTAAAAGAAAGAAATATATTTTTATCACTGAAAAATATTAAAATTATTTCCTTCTTGAAAAATAATTCAACGTTTTGGGTACCCATAATGCACTTTCCACACAGTACATGCTTTTAGAAATCACAGATAACTCATCCTTTTACAGGAAATATAGCGTTTTCACAATACTGTACTTTGGAAATATGAGTTGGTGCATTTGCTGTATAGTTAAGACTTAGATAAGGTGGATAGAAGTTGCAAAATGTACTTTAGTCTTACTTTGGAATCTAATAGTGACTTTACCAGAAGTAATTTTTGCACGCTAACGTATGTTTCTCTTTCATATGATGTTTCTTATGCTCTGAAAAACATTAATTTTCTTTTATCGGGATTATGGATCAAGTGTTTGAAAGTTTAATTGAGAAGGAGGGTACAAATCCCTGTGAATTAGGCAGGACATAGTCCTGAGTAAACTTTCTAAGATTGTTCAGTCAACAACTAAACTGATAACCCATACAACCCTTTCCTGGGTGTGATTTTCAATTAACAGGACCTTCTTCTGAGTAAATGTATAGGATAGCACTGTGAAATATGAAGCTTTTGTAATTTGCTCGTTTTCAGTGTTTGGATCTTCATCGCTTTTATTGATTAGATCATTAACAGTTTCATTGATTTAAAAAGTGTTTCCAAACCATTTTCTGTACTATGGCTATAATCCTTACTGCATGGTAAGTTGCCGTTAATACAGTGGGGCTTACTTCAAAGTAAACATTAATAGAATTGTATGTAGCTTTTCTGTGGTATATATAAAATACTGTGGTTCTAATACTTCTGTAATACCTATATTTACCAACAGCAGAACAGTTGTTAGGGTCCCCCCGCCTTTAAAATTATTGATTGATTTTGATCACATGAGATTGCTTCCCTTGGTTGCTGTTTTATAAAATTTAAAACTGCAAATGCCTCCTGTCAATATTTTAGTTTTATTGAATGAAATCCAGTCATTAAAATAATCTTTAAAAATCAAATTAGTCTAGCATCATTTCCACAACAGAAACAAGTAAGAAAGTCTAAAAATTTAGTTTCAGTTAGAGTGATGAAGAAAATGCATCAAGTGTTTTTTTCCCCCACACACAAAATCCATTTAGGGAAAATGAATTGCTTTCAGCATTATTATTTATTTTAACAATGTATAAAGGATCCTTATCATAACTGCCTTGTAGTGTGTTACATTTGATGTGATTGGTTCTATATAATGGGTAGTCCATCTATTATACTCGGCAGAAAGAACTCTTGACTGATCCTATTGTATTACATTCATTATGCTAACTTCAAGGAGAAGGAAAAAAACCAGGTATCTGAACATGAACGAGAAAAACAAAAGGAACGGAAAAGAAACAGGCAGAACAGATAAAGAATGAGTAGGATAAGTGAGTGCTTTACAAATGAAAGCAGAGGTATAAAATTACAAGCTGTCAGATCAGCAACGGAAATGAAGATGATAAAGTGGTTCCCTACATAGATTATAATTATTCATTTTGCCCAGTCCTGCATCTTTTCCTCATAAACCTCTTTGGGGAGAGATGGGAACGTACTGAAGCAGACTTACATGAGGCAGACTTACATGAAAGCGGGAAAAATCAGTCTAGTAAGTCTCTAAGGCTATAAAACAGTCAATATATTTGGGGTTTCATTTAATCACGGTGATTTTTGCCTAAGAATATTTCTCACCAAGGCTTTTAGTTAATGAAAGGGATATTCCTAAAGCAAAAGTTCCCAAAACAGTAAAGTTGTTCTAAAATATATTCACAATTATTACCCATGTAGATTCTGTCTGTATGGTGAACAGTATAAAAATAATTAATAGATACTGCTCTAATAGCTCCAGCAGTTAGATTGCCAGATTATGCTATAAGAAATTAAGTACAGTAGCACCACCGTATCTGCGGGGGATTGGTTCCGGGGCCTCCTGCGGATGGTGAATTTCTGTGGATAATAGTGAACACCATTCCGGGGGGTGCATCCTGGGGGAAATGGCAATCGTGGGGGAGAAGCGATCTCGCCCCCCTTCTCCTTCACCCCCATGATCACCACCACGGTGGGGCCATGGCAGGAGGGGAAGGGGACGGATGAGCGATCTCACCCCCATTATCGCCACCATAGCAGGGGTGAATGGGGTAGGGGACAGAGGAGCGATCTGTCCCCCCTTCACCCGCAATTTCCGCCGCAGTGGAGCCATGGCAGAGGGAAGGGGGACAAGATGGCTTCTCTGCCCCTTTGCCCCCACAATCGCAACGGTGGCAACAGGAGCCCTCCCAGGGGAAGGGACAGGGGAGGTGAGATCCGTTCTCCTCCGTCCCTTTCCCCTGCCATCGCCAACTGCAGATAATTGAATCCACAGTTGGTGAATCAGTGGATACGGAGGTGCTAGTGTAGTTTACATAGTCCTGCCTGAAAATTTCACTCATATCTGGGTTCATATCTAACATGCCCTCAAAACCAACAGCTGTATCTAGTGTAAGGTCAGAGAATAGAAATCAAACCCTGAGTGTTACAAAATGTCATGAAATGTGAAAGAAAACAGCACAAAAAGCTTTATATGCTCTTTTTATAAAGTGGCTCAAAATACAACTAAATCTAGACCCAAACCTGCATTTCCAGAAGAGTACAAACTGGAGGAAGAACTATAACTTTCATGTTAAATTGTTACTTTCATGTTAAACTGTATGAGAACATTGATCGTATTTCCTATTATTTTTAGTGATATCGAGTAATTATCAGACCTGCTTGGGACTTCTTATGCATTACCCACCTATTGGAGATGTCCACTCATTGATCCTGAGAGCTCTTTTTCTCAGAGATCCAAAGGTAAGTCATACTAACGCTAAAGTTTGTCAAATGTGAAAATCTCTGAAATAGTGGAAATTGCCAAATGTTCTTAAAACCTTAAACATGATACTTCTGATTAATGAGGAAAGGGGGGAGTTACCCATAGCAAAAATTGTCATGTAAGTGTCAAATATACCAGTTCCTATAATTCAAAAATGAAAGATGCAAAGATTCAAATTTGCATACATATGTAATTTTTTCACATAGACCCTTGCTCTCTAATCCCAGTTTCAGGTGGTAAAGCAGTGGCAGTGGGTTAGTTACTTAGAGCCTTTCCAGATATTAATGGGGACTGCACAACTATTGCTAATTGCTCACATGACAGAATATGCTCACATGACAAAATTTACGATAACATAGAGGTTGCTGGTTCCTAGCAATGGCAGCCCATCTTGGAGGGGATGGAAAATTGCAAAGTGCAAAGTTGGCATAACTATCATTCATGGATTTCTGCAGGTCCTTTTTAAGATGCTGTATATCACTATCTTATATATTGCTAGTCATCTCTCTTCCAGCTTTACCATTTTTAATGCCTCTTTCACAATTTGGTTTTCTATCTCCAAAAGAACAGACTTTCTCCTAGCTTCCCTTTCTTCCTTTGTCCTACACTGAGAGGGAATGATCCAGCTTTATGGCCTCTTCCCATTTTGGAAGCAGGCCTCCAAGATGATGCACTACTCTGATTGCTCCTTAATTAGCTTCATTGGTAAAGGCCAAGTCATATCCAAGCTAAATAGATTCTTTGAATAATGAAGCAGAATGATTCATGGTACTGAATTTTTTATTATTAGTATTAGTATTATTACAATAATGGAAAACACTTCCACTTGTGCAAGGCAGGGCACTTGATTTTTACTGCTATCTGCTAGCTACTTCTGGCCTCTACAGCCCATTAAAATCAGCTTCTGAGGACTGGAGGACTCTTCAGAACAGTGTGGCATCATCACAGAAGGCAGGTAGTAGATGGGTCAAGTTGATGAAAGTCTGGTATGCGTTTAATAAGGAGAATCACACTCCCTTAGTGCAAAACCACTATTGGTACACGTTGAGTATCCCTTATCTGAAATGCTTGGGACCAGCAGTGTTTTGGATTTTGGATTCCCCCCCCCCCAGATTTTGGAATACAAGTAGCATAGTACATACTATATTTGCAAGGCTGGAGAGAGAGACTGAGGATCTGTGAAATGGCAGAAAAAGTGTAGTGCTCAGTGCAAATCCATGCTTCCTGCCATTTCACAGATCCTCATGTCTCTCTCCAGCCTCGAATCTCTGTACAGGAGATCTCTGGGGAGCCCACCAGCTGCCAGCCTCCACCTTGCGAATGAAGAAGCAGGAGCACTGTAGTCACCACCTTGTAGGCAGAATGGGGTGGCTGGCAGGCTGCCCAGAGGTGGGAAAGCCCAAAGAATGTGTGCCTGGCAGCCGGAGCTTGCCATCACCTCCACACTTCCACTGCTGCTCTGTACTGTTTTAAAATAAGTTTTTAAAAGTTTTGGATTTTGAAGCATTTCAGATTTCAGATTTCCAGATTAGAGATGTTCAACCTGTATATTTAAAATGTTGGGCACTAAGCATTTCAGGCACGCTTCATGATCTGCCAAGTACCAGAGTCTTTGGCCAGTAAAATACTTTGCTCAAATTAAAGAAACAAAAATGAAACATCAAAAAGATTTATTTAGGTTTGTTGTAAAATTAATATTAAAAGACATCAGCTTGTATCTTCAGATTACGATGCTGAGGCAAAACATACTTTGGGAAGCAAGCATCCCGAGTGTTAGGATTCTAGAATTCATAGCTTGGGTGTTCTTCTAGACTCACCCTGAGCCTGGATGCCCAGGTTTCAGTAGTGGCCAGGAGTACATTTGCAACAATTAAGACTAATGCACCAGCTGCGCCCATTCCTTGAGAAGTCAGATCTGGCTGTGGTAACACATGCTTTGATTGCATCCTGTTTGAACTACTGTAACACACTATACATAGGACTACCTTTGGAAACTGTTTGGAAACTTCAGCGGGTCCAAAGTGCTATCTGGACCCAGTCACAGGGAGGATGTAACTCGCTTATTGAAACAGTTTCATTCGGTACTAGTTCATTTCTAGGCACAATTCAAAGTACTGGGCTTGACCCATAAAGCATTATGTGGCTTAGGTCCAGACTGTATCTCCATATATGAACCTGCCAGAGTCTAAAGATCCACAGGGGAGGGCTTTCTCTTTGTCCTGCTGCCATCACCAGTTTGTTTGGTGAAGACATAGGTCAGAGCCTTCTCAATAGCTGCTCCTACCCTATGGAATTTTCTTCCATGGGAGGCTAGACTGGCCCCCTCCCTACTCTATTTTCACTGGCAGGCAAAGACCTTTTTTGTTCAAACAGGCTTTTTATGAGTATTTGCTTACAGGGAGCCTTCTTATGAGGAGGGTGCTTTATTTTTAACTTTTGTATGATTTTGAATGGTTTTATACTGTTTAAAAGCTATGGTTTAAAAGTGATTATCGTTCATTGTTTTTTAAATTTTATTTTAAAAATAGTCAGCAGGGTTTAGCTGACTGTTTTTGAGCTACAGTGAGCTCTACTCTGAAGGAAAGGTAGCATATAAATGGGATAAATAAATAAATAATAGAATCACAAACTGCTCAAAGTTATAAAAAATCCAAAAACCACAAAAATGATACCTGTATTAGCCAAACAAATACAGAACACATGATGCAGGCTTTCAAAGCTCTACTGGTTTCTTCATCAGGCAAAAGATGTTTTAAAAGAAAAAAGAAAAGTGGTGATGTTGGAGTTACAGGCCTACATGCTGTTTCAGATGTTACTTGTGTTGTTCAGGTGAGTGGTCTCGTGCAGGCAGAGGCCACTCCTGCTTCTTGGTTCAAAGCTATATGAGTTATGTTTTGCCACTTTCAAGGTGAGATGTATCCAAGATACTTCTGCTTATGAAAGTGGTGGAGTAACAGCAGCAACAAACAGTGGTAGGCTGTCCAATCTAGTCACTGCACTTTGGTGGTGATGCCAAAAGGATAGGCAATCATCTAGCATGTGCCTGCTGAGAGAGGCCAGCTCTGTCCAGCATCTCCTTTCTCTTAAAAACTGAGTCAGGAGTCCTTATAGTCAAGGCACTATAGGAGGGATGGCTTGGCAAATTGCCTTTTGAAAAAGCACAGGAATTTTTCTAGCTATACCTTCCCATATTGCCTTGGTTCTGAAGGCCTCTCAGAGCAAGGGAGTGAAGAGATAGGTTGTTCTGGATGGAGCTGACCTTTGTTGGAAGTGCTTGCTTGATAATCAAGTGTAAGAATACTGGAAGAACATTCCACTCCTATTGAATTGAATAAGATGTGCACCAGAATCAACAATCAGCAATTAGTGTGCTGGCAAACCTTTATTCCAACAAGAACCGCCTTTGAAATATGAGGATTTATGCAGTTTTTCCGTTTACTGTTTTCTGCAAGAATTTCATTAAATACACATACGCATATATTATAACCATATATTCTGGGGGAAAGGTTTGTTGTATTTTATCACCTGTGTGGACTCCATAACCAATATAAGAATGGTGAAAAAATATTTTAAATACTTGTTTGTGTTTGGATTGGGGGGAAATTTTACTTTTTCAATCTAAAAAAGAGCGAGCTTGGAGAAGTTACTTTTTTTTTACTTCAGCTTCCAGAAGCCCCCAGTCAACATGGTCACTGATCATTCTGTATGAGAGATTCTGGGAGTTGGAGTCCAAAGAAGTAACAAGCTCTGCAAAGAAACTGCTCATTCAACAGGTATCCTGTTGGTTAGTCCTAACTAGAGTAATACTATTGAATCAATCGTTGAATGGTGAGTCAACACATAAGTAAATTCTCTTGATTCAGTGGGTTTATTCTAATCAGGACTAATGTCAGGGTTTGAGTCACTGTTTGTTTAGTATCAACTAAAGTCACTTTCAATCTTTCCTGAGATGACACCTCTAATTTTACATAAAAAGCAAGGAAGAACCTTCTTTTAATGCAAGTGGTATTTTCAATTTATTTTTGAAAAATAAATCGGATTCATATATGGAAGAAAAATGTTTTCTTGAAAACCAGTAGGTCTTTAGGAAATGCCAGTAAATTTTCATATGATTGTACTGTAATTATTACAAGTGAATGAATATTTTCTGGAATAAATTTAGAAATTTATAAAGGGAACAGTCCGTGCATATTTATTTAGAAGTAAGACTTACTGAGTGTAGTGAGTATACTGTTAGTTAAATATACTTAGGAATACAGTTCTCTTGGTTTATTTTCAGATCTCTTTGGCAGAGTTTCCTCTAAGGAAACATGTTCAATCCACAGAAAGAAGGCCTGCAGTGCAACTTTTGATCCATCAAGCCCAGCAGTACAAACTATGATATGTTTTGTTTCAACTTGTAAACTAAGCCTGTAGAAAAGTGTTATTTGGCAGAAGTATCCATTTTACCACCATCAACTGCCACTCCTTGTCCTTTTGTTCTGCAGAGCTGTTTCTCCTGCAACTGATCACCCACTGTCTTTTCTCCTTTCCTCACAAAATGGGCAAGCATAATAAAATCATGCCTTCCATTTCACTGGAATCATATGTAAATTTCTTCCCTTTAAGTTAATCTTTATAACATCACTTCTTCCCTCTTATAGATTATGTAGATGGTATACTAACTGGAAGAATAATTTCTTTAAAGATAAAATTATAAATTATTTTACCCTGAAAATTGGCTTGCTATCTGGGAAACACTGGCAACTTCCCCTTTACATCAGGGAATAAGTGAAATACATAAATCTTGAGCCCTAAAAATTACTTTCCCCCCCAAAAAAAATTCCCCAAGATTCTGCAAAAATTAAAATAACCAGGTTTTGAGTTAAGCCTCCAGCACCATCAGCTTTATGCATAATATAATTCTTAAAATATTTGCATGCAGTTTTTGAGTGATTTATGTAGAACAGGTGTAAAATGCCTGATTTGATCATTCCAAATATATTACCTGACTTAATAGTTCTTACTAAAGTTCTTTTGTATTGTTTGACTTCTGCTTTGATCTTCTAAAGTATGTTGTAACAAACAAATTATTTTCTTTTGCAACATTTCAAAGGTACTACTCCAAAAACACAGACTGGGAAAACGACATCAATAATGCTAAACCTATGGGTTTGACTTAGACTTAGTCATACTGGAGAAGACTGTTTAAATCAATGGCATATGAATTAACTGTGACTGATATGAGTGCTGTTCACTTAAATGACTAAGTATGACTGAGTCTAGAACCAGCCCAGTGCATTATATATGAAATTTTATGTTATGAAGGATAGCCCTCCAAAAAATTGTTTGCTAAATAGGAATATACTCCAAGTCTACATACTATATGTAGCTTTGATATACTTCTTTAGAATGAAAGTATACCTCTGAATATTACAATGATATGAAAATGACAATATACTGAATGCATATGTGTGTCTTGTAAAGAAACTGTTTTTGTCCTCAAAGCACCTAGAGTAGGTGTTTGCTGTATTTTTACTATCCTGCAGTTGTCTTTTTTGTCAACATGCATCCCCACCAATGAGAAGTGTTGTTAATTTTCAAAGCAGACACTTTCAGATGGAAAATAGATGCATAGGGATGGCAATCGAAAAAATATAAAGCGATTAAAAAACAGTTCTAACTAGAGTTGTTCAAATAAAGAAAAATTAAAAACTCAATTAGAAACAAAAGTCATAGAAAATGTGAACATATTGTGTTCCTTAAATAACCAGATGTTCTTTTCTTCCTGAAGGCAGTCAAGCCTAGGAATAAAAGGTTTTAAACTATTGTTTTAAGTTAACTGTGAATTTTGCAAATCTGTTTTACCCTATAGCAAATAAAATTCTAATACAGCAACATAAGCAAAGTAATTTTCATCTTTGGGTGTTCTTATTTGTATAAGGCTGTGCTAACCTTATCACTATGACTTATTATGTAGCTTAACTGTTATATGGGACATTACCATTTTGGATGGTATACAAAGAACTTGCCAACTATCTTTTGTTTAAGTGTTTACAGTATTTCTGCTGAAACAAAAACCATTTAACTAATTTCCTGGCAGAGATTGGTAGAGCAGCTGAACTGATCTCAAAATAAGGCAATTTCAACATTATATGATATTATCATAAAGACACAGAAGTTTCCATACCTAGATTACTGTATTCTGAACTCATTAGGACCTTGAAATAGAATAGGGTGTTTCAGAGAGGTCTGTCAGTGGGTTTCCATGGATGAGCAGAGATTAAAACACTGGTGCCCTGGAGTCCTAGTCCAACACTCAAACCACTACACCACACGGCTGTATATACCTTGTTGTTAACTGCCCTTGAGTCAGCTTTGACTCATAGCAACCCCATGGATGAGACATCTCCAAGTCCCCTGTCCTCAACCACTCTACTTAGGTCCTGGAGGCTCAGACCTGTGCCTTCCTTGATTGAGTCTATCCACCTGGTATGTGGTCTTCCTCTCTTTCTTTTTCCCTCCACTTTTCCTAGCATTATTGACTTTTCTAGTGAGCCGTTCCTTCTCATGATGTGTCCAAAGTATGACAGCCTCAATTTGGTCATCTTGGCTTCTAACAGAGTATAGAGTTCAGACTTGATCTGTTCTAAGACCCCTTTGTTTTTTTACCCATCTACAGGATCCTCAACACTCTTCTCCAACACCACAT
This sequence comes from Gambelia wislizenii, assembly GCA_030847615.1. Classification (NCBI taxonomy): domain Eukaryota; kingdom Metazoa; phylum Chordata; class Lepidosauria; order Squamata; family Crotaphytidae; genus Gambelia; species Gambelia wislizenii. The sequence goes on from JAUMIR010000006.1 coordinate 103,747,733, forward strand.
CTCAAATGAGTTGATTTTCTTCCTATCAGCTTTCTTCACTGTCCAGCTCTCACATCTGTATATGGTGATGGGGAATATGATGGTTTGAACGATCCTGACTTTAGTGCTCAGTATTATATCTTTGCATTTTATAATCTTATCTAGTTCTTTCATAGCTGCCCTTCCCAGTTCCAGTCTTCTGATTTTCTGGCTGCAATCTCCATTCTGGGATATGATTGATCCAAGGAATGGGAATTATTTCATTATTTCAATTTCCTCGTTGTCTATTTTGAATTAGTGTAGATCCTCTGTGGTCATGATTTTGGTTTTCTTAATGTTCAGCATACCCAAAGTAAATGTTCCTACACTTCCCAATCTCCTTGTACCCCACCAAAATTTCCTAAATCGGTATTCCCCAACACAGCGCATAAGGATGTAACCCAGACCATCACTCGGTATGTATTCACAGAAATGCCTTTGGCATCTTCTAACATTTCGTCTTTGGATCTAAGGCTGGTGAGGGCAACCCATAGAGGTTTCCCTTTTGCTTCATGTAAGCTTCCTTTCCACCTTAAATCTGAAAGGATTTGAAGCTGAGCAGTTCTATTTTCTATCAAGTGATGTTAAGAGGGCAAGATTGGGTTGAGATATTGGTAGTGTTACTATTTTGTTGACTCCATTTGCCTTGATGGATGGGGTTTGCTAGGAGCTGTAGTTCAGTGCTAGAGGGTGTCAAGTTAGGGAAGGCTGCTGTATAGGATGATACCATATAGTGGTAGTTTCTATTACTGTATTCATAAACCAAGATTAAAGTACAGGATTTAGTGTGTGCAACACAGTCATTCTGACACAGTCAATGCACATGAGGGATGTGCATTAATAGGCTTGGTTTCCCATCACTTTCATGTTAAGAGATAAGTCTACTAACACATACCTCATGCCTAAGGAGGCATATCCAAAAATTAATTTTAATGGGAAGATTAGATGTAGCTATTCTGTGTACCTATCAAAGCTCCACTGAATCTTTCATTCAAAGCCATGTTTTGTTATATTCAGCTAGTTGCAACATACTGCATATGTCCAAAGAGAAATTTGACAGAAATGGTAAAAGCACAACCTCTTGGAAGTTACATTTTGTCCATATAAGTACTGTGTCCATCAACTGTGGTTTACTTATTTATTTATGTATTTGTTTAGGTCTTCCTTAAATGCTAGTATCTCTTTTTGAAACCCGCTGTTCCAGTGTTCTTGTTTTAGCGGCTGCAACAGAAGTACAGACTTCATTTTGACTGAAGAAACTGACATCAGTTGTCATATTTTAATAGCTAGATTCCAGCCAATTAAAAGTTGCTATCTTTCAATATTTAAACAATAGTATTTTTTAGGTAACTCTGATACGGATTTTTCCATTTCCCACATATAGTCATTGTTGATAACATAGTATTAATTTGATTACCCTTTGAAACAAATCAGAAAACAAATGTCCATCCAGAACAGACGTGTCTGTCCCCAAGGACAGATCTGCAGTATATTTTTGGAAGTTCTGTGGTACATAAAGTGGAACCCAGTTTTGCTTGAATTTACTTCTAATGGCTACAGTAATTACAGTAGTGAATGCAGGTTAATACATATACATTTAAAGATGGTTTGGGGAATAGAAGCCTGAATTTCATTATAATCAAGAAGAAATTGGACCAGAAAAATGCTGAAAATTTATTTTTATCACTCTAGCCATAAATATAAAATGAAGACAAAATAGAAAGTGGGAGAAATTGATGCATTTTCTTGCTTTTTGTGCCATTAAATTGTTGCTTATGTATATAAAAAATAATTTGTTAGTGTATATTATAAAAACATACAACCACATATCTAAAAACTTTCTTGGCAGTTGTTTCTTTTGCAGTGTTTCTTTTCCTTGATTTAACTAGCAAAGCTTCAAGACAGAGCAGACTTTTCTATGTCTCTTGATAGCAATATATAGAAAATTGTAGCTAACCGTATGAAAAAATGCCCCAGTATAAGAGTATTTTAGCATACATGGCTATTATTAATGCTATTTTAAAAAATTAATACCTATAGTACTATAGCCACTTAGGTCATATTGATATCTATTTAAGACTTATAGAGGGTGTTGTTTTAAACTATAATTGGTTTTCTCTTAAATTACTTTAGGGAAATATATCTTGGGACTAGTCAAATTATTAGTTTAGTACATTATATTGACAGTGGCCTAATAACGTAAATGCACCAGATCCCATTGGATATTTGAAGCTAAGCAGGGTCAGGCCTAGTTAGTACTTGGATGGGAGGTTGCAAACAAACACCAGGTGCTGTAGGCCATATTTCAGAGGACGAAACTGGAAAAACCACCTCTGAATAGCCTTTGCCTAAGAAACCCCTATGAAATCCATGGGATCAACATACGAGCAGGTGACTTGAAGGCACATACTCATGTGCACGCACACACACATTATATTGGCATATATGTTATTTGTGTCTCACTTATATGACTGAATTAAGGTAAAATAGCTTCAGTTATATCCTGTTAAGTTAATGTTCTCGTTGTTATTTATTTATTTATTTATTTTATTAAACAATTTATATTCCATCTTGTTTCTATAGATTTCAGGGCAGGGTACAGATAATGAAACAAACTAAAATAATGTTAAACAACTGAAAAAAATTCATGAAGACAAAAATATACAGAAATCCGTAACAGAGGGCCTGAGGGGCTCAGATAGCAGGAACAGAAAGACTTCACTGCTAGATAGCTAAGAATCAGCCAGATTTTATATAACTGCCTCCGGTAGTGATTATTCTGCTGCTTAGGACCTTGCCATGGAATTATCCTTGTATTGATAGGGTTCTACTCTGGTGCCCTGCTAACTCTGGACTGCTTTAACCTTGGCTGTGGAGCTCCTTGCACTGAACTGGCTTGCTTTCTAGTATGACTTGGCTCTTGACTCTACTGCATCCTTGATGCTCTCTCTGCATTGCCTGTTCTTAGGCTGAGTTTTTTGTCTAATCCCTTTGACCTTGGACTAGGAAGATTATACCACAGGGTTTCACCTGACTAGTAACAGGATAGTTTCCTTAACCCCTTGTCTTTGGGGCCTTGAAGAATTTCTCTAAAGCTTTCTCCAAATAAACAGCTTAACAATATGGGTAACAGGCATTATGAGGAGTAAAGGGGAAATAGCCCCTATACTATATCAGACCACTTCTCAGTTCAGGTCATTATTTTACACACATACTGGCCCTGACATGCAATTGCAAACAAACTGCAAACAAATTAAAATAAGTATTAATTTTCTTTGGAGATGCCTATTGGGCCTGGCTTTTGATAATTATTTACGTTTATCTTCAGTACCAAAAAGTGCATACAATGGATGGTATAGGAAGAGTTAAATGTTTGCCTCTTTGCCAGTGTCACTGGAACTCTTTTGTATTCCTGCAACAAAAGTATAATTTTATACTTCTCTGGTTGGAAGATTTTACTGATTTCCCAGTTTGCGTCTTCAAAACTTTAAATGTGGAAAGTAGTCTGCAAACGGCTATTTCTTCCTAGTGTTGAGCTCGTGACTTTACTATATGGAATTAAGCTGATGAATCTGTTATTAATAAAATTCAAGATTGCTCTTACCAAATAGTATGAGGTTCAAGCAATAAGTCTAAGCCTAGGACAGTTATTTTCTCTAGTACTCACACCTGGTGTAGGTGCAGGTGAGTGAATGAGGATTGCAGATATTTAATCTTGGTGAATATTATTTAACTCCTCTAAATCTACTGTTTCACTAGAGAAGTGAAACAAGAAGCCTGGATCTATAAACCTCTTTCCACAGGACTGGGGATTGAATTCTCCTCCTATACAAACAGTTCGTGTGATATACATTATAACAGAGTTGATGGAAACGGGTGAATGCCATGCAAAGTATATCCCTCCAAGCTGGTGATATTTTCAGGGGACTGTTGTCATATTTGTCAGCCACAGTGTCTCTTCTCTTGCATGAAACTGAAAAAAGATTCCATGCATTATTCATCATCATATAATCACTGTTCTCATTGGAAATCTTAGATGTTCTGAAATGTCAGAGATCACTTTGCTTGGACAGAGCTGCTGTGCATTAAGCATGTCCTGAATAAGAAAGAAATTAAGCTACAGACCACATGCAAGATATTGCATGCCACCATGGCCTCCTTTAGTGATCGTTTTCTCAATGTTTGTTTCTAAAATTTTAAACCAATCTTGAAAATGTTTACAATTTATCTTAAAGTCAGAATTAAATGTCAAAATCTTCTTAAATCATAGTTAGCAAAAAGTATTCACCAGAATCTTGGTGGGGCCTTGTGTCTTTGTATGTGAAATTATATCTGCAGGAATTACAATTGCGCAGTTGCATATCCAGTAGGAGGCTGCAGTTGCAGAGCTGGTCATGTGCCTGATGCCCGTCAGTGTGCAATGCACATCAGGGCCCCTGATGTTCATTGGTGTGCAGTGAACATTGGTGCACAGTGCATACTGATGCACATCACACATCAATGTGCATTGTGCAGTGATGTACATTGCATATCAGTGTGCATTGTGCACTGATAAACATCAGCCACTCTTACTGGAGACTCATTACACATCTTCGCAATTCAGTAAAGAGGTTTCTTAAGTGTCTCTGCTATGTAGCTAGGTATATGCTTTTTAAATCATCCCCTTCAAAGTTTAGCATATGTACCAGCTCTTTAAAAAGCATCAATCTAAATAAATTGTTATAAAATACTGTTTAGCTGGATTTAATGATATATATTTTTCACTTGCCACATTTGGATAGAAAAAAAAGGATAACTATGTAAGTATTCTGTACTAGATATGTCTCTTTCCATTCAAGGCTAACATTCCATCTTTTCTTGTCTTTTAATGGTTGGAGAGAAGGTTTTATGCACCATCTAGTGGCTATACTTGGAAACCTGAAAATCAGTAATAATTCCTCTAAGACCCAGCATAAATTTAATGATGGCCATGTGAAAATCAAGGATTTGTATTCCTTGTTCTGAATCTTGATATAAAAACTGTCTTATAACTATTTTAATCTAACAAAAACTTTCACTGAATAGTACTTTGTTCTCTGTGTTTTCAAGGTTTTTTTTTACTATGATAATTCTCTTTCTTTAGAGAAATCCAAGACCTGTGACTCACCAGTTCCAACAAAATCTTGATTACTATAAAGCACGTGGAGCAGACTTGATGAATAAAACTCGGTAACTAAATTTTATATTTCTAATATTTTACACTACCACTTTTCGAACATTCTTATGGTTTATGAAAAATGAAACAGATTAATTCCTATACACACCTGGAAGTAAGTCTATATACTTCGGAGGCCTATTTCAGTGCAGAATTGCATAGGATTACTATCAAAAACAAGTTTGATAAACTTAGATAATGAATCATACTGGTGTGCAACCGCTGACCAACAGAGTCCTGCCTAGAATCAGACCAATAGTCAATCTAGCTCTGCATCTTATTTTCCACAGTGGCTATCCAAGTAACTATGAGAAGCCCACAAGCAGGGTGGTGATGATGATGATGATGATGATGATTCTCTGGGTTGGTGAGAGGAGGAATCCATTACACTTGGATTATTTCCATTCATCACCCAGAGAGAGGCAGGAAGAACATAAGGTCTCGCAATAGCTGAAAGGATTGTTGACTCCTCCCCTTTAGCCCTCTACAAAGCCAGTTCTTCTTCCTACCCAGAACAAAGCTCCTTTTGTTCTCTTTGACCTTTTGCCTAAACTGCTATCTTCCTTTCATTCCTGGTGTTGATCCTTACTTCCTCCTTTTCTTTTTATTGTTAATATAGCCTTCCTTTTACGTTTATATCTACTAGCTATACCCAGTGTAACATACACTGTTATCTATACATATAAAACACACTACACACACACCACGCTACATACACACCACATGCGGGAGGATGTGAGGGTCCCGCTGCTGCCATGCATACAAACACACCACGCTACACATGCACACACTCACCACACATGCCAGGACAGGAGATCCCCTCTGGTACCACTATGCAGTTGCAGATACACCACGCTACACACACACCATGCATGCTAGCATGTGAGGTCCCCTCCGCTGCTGCCACCATGCAGTCACACATACACACACACACACATGCTACACACACACACCACGCTGCACAGGAACATTGCACCCCCCCCACAGTACACACACACAATGCTACACACATCCCCAGTGCTACACACACACCCCATGATGCACACACACACCCATGGCGCCACATCTGCACCCCCATGCTACCAAACGTGCTCCCCCCACAGTGCCACACATGCCCCCCACAGTGCCACATGTGCCCCCCACAGTCCTGCATTACCCCGCTGCTGCCGCCCTCCCCCACACCACTACAGGCACGCCCCCGTGCTGCCATGCACCCCCACACCACCACATGTGCATCCTCCATGCCACCACATGCACTGCCCCCACACCGCCACACTTGCAGCCCCCATACCGCTACCATAGGTGTTTCCCCCATGCCGCCACACATGCTCCCCCCATGCCACCACAGGCACAGCCCTCCAGGCCCATGCTACTCATACCCACACCCGACAACAACATCTGCAACAACGAAAAAACCCTCTGCCGCCGCCATGTTTAGCAAGGACTTAAACTTCCACATGTTTCTGCCTTCAATGTGCTGATTGGCTGCCCAACAAAGAGCTTTGGTTGGTTGGTAAGTTTCCTAAGCAGCCAAACAGCACACTGGAAATGGCAACATACCCAAGAGAATTATATATTAAGAAGATATTTATCTTTCCTTTACATTTATCTACAAATAAAAGCCTTTACTTTTGTGTCTGTCTTGCTTTCCTACCTCCTCTATTGGTCCCCTATTCTCTTTCTTCTCCCTGTCTTCCTCTGCAATGGCTAGGAAGGGCAAGAAGACTGTGCAGGAGAGCATGCAGCGAGAGACCATGCCACCCAAGACCGCTCAGGGAGCAAGTCAGGGACAGCCAAGAGGAATATGCCCCCACTACTGAAGCATCTTCAGCAGGTGCAGGAAGGCCGGAGGCTGCAAGGCTGCAAGGCATAGCTCCCCCACTACTGAAGTTGCTTCTGCAGGTGTGGCAGGAGCCTGAGCAGATGGACTGCTCAACAAGAGACTGCGCTGCCCAAGGCTGCTCAGTGAGCAAATCAGGAATGGCTAAGGGGAATAAGGCCCCGCTGCTGGAGCATCTTCACCAGGCGCAGGAGGGCTGGAGGCTGCAAGGCATACCACCCTCGCCGCTGTGATAGGAGCCTGAACAGATGAACTGCAAGACATCAAGGAACCCACCCCCCCCCCCAGACATTCTTCCAGATGGACAGGGAAGTATGGGGGGAGGTTGGATAGGAGGGAGTTTCCAACCTCACCCCAAAACCCGCGTACAAATGGCATTGAGTTCCCCCCCTCAGAAGGGGAACCACATGCCTTACAGCAACCAACCTGCAGTGTGGCCAAGCCGTGTTGGAGCCATAACCATCTGCAGTCCTGTGGTGGGGGAGCAAGGCAGCCAGCCACATGACCTGCTCAGGTTGTGCCTGCCATCTTGGAAAGCCCCTTGACCACAGCCCCTCCCTCAAGGAAAGACAGGGCAGCCAAGAAATGTGCCTTGCAGGCAGCAGCAGAGGTTTATTCGTGCACACTTGCACAGAGCAGGCAGAAAATACTACCCATTCAGGTGGTAGAACTGGAAATTCAGCAGTCCCACCACCAGAGGGCAGAGGATGCACCCTCTCTGTAGTTGCTGCAAGAGCTATTGCTGTGGTACCAATGTCCCACAATTCAAGCTAGCACCCTGGCTATAGAAAAAGAGATTCAGATCCTCTTGTCACAAGCAAGGCCTCCCTTACAAATCCAGCAGGCTGGTCAAGCAAACCAAGGCTTAAATACCAGTTCAGCCAACAAGGGATCCAAAGTATGCAGCAAAGCTCATCCTGTAATCAACCAAAACCTGACTGAGAAAAGAAGGCACTCTCCTCTCCCCATCCCTCAGTGAAATCAGACTGGGATTCCAGTGGTGAGCCCCACACCTGAGAGGCTCCCAGCCTAGGACAGAAAAATAAAGTTCCTCTCAGACAAAGAAGAGGGAGAGTGGTTAGACTCTGACTCAAATCATGAGGACCAGTCTGATAGACTGTTCCATTCAGAGGGTTTTACCCCCTTGCTTCCCAAAGGGACATCCACCCTTAGAATGGCTTCTAAACCAGAGCATCAGCTGGCTCAGGAGTCATCTGTGGAGCTAGATGAGAGAGGTGCCTCAGTGTTGAGGTGTGCACCAAAGTGGTGGGGGGAAGAACTGCCCTTCCCTTCAGTCTTCCTGCACCTAATCAAGATTGAATGGGAGAGACAGCCCCAGCAAAAAACGGGCACCATGGGGCACAAAAATATTACCAGACTCCCTAAAGGTCCCCACAGTGCCCCCCCGGTAGCCTCCCCAGTCTCTGGATTGCCAGCTCCTACAGAGGGTGAAGGTTTCCTAAAGGACCCAAAGGAGAAGAGTTCAGAAGGGGCTCCAAAGAAAGCCCATGTGGCTGTAGCACTGGCTTCAAGGCCTTGGCGTCAGGATCCTCCTTTCGCCATTATAGGGACCTTCAGAGATGCCTGTCAAACATACAAAGGATGATGCAGTTTACAGCAGATGCCACTCAGGACTCCACAATCTTTGCTGTAAGGTCCATCGGGGCCATCACAGTGGCAAAGCAATCCACACGGCCTGGAGGTGGATGCACACCAGGCTACTTGGAGAGGAGGCCCTGAAGGACACCCTGGTGGATGCTTAGGATAACAGACAGACCATGCCAACCATGTTCAGTCACAGTCCTCCCTCAGGCTCTCTAGGGGGTTTAGCAGACAAACTGGTCTTTTAGCAACACTTGGGCTAGACCTAGCTTCCTCTAGGTTGTGTGCTTCCTCTCAGCTCTCCAGTCACAGAGGAGGACACCAGACCCCAAAAAAGCAAAAAAAAGGGGGAAGACTAATATTTTTCAGGGATCCGGGAGAGCTCATCCACAGACAATCGGGGATTTACATCCTCTCTCAGGGAGATGCCATAGAGTTTGACAGGAGGCCTGGAAACAAGTTTCTGCCCTTCCCAGCTCCAAATAACCCCCAAAAGGGGTCCATCTAGACACATGCCATAGATCACCCACTAGGCATCAGAGCGATAAGACAGGAGGCTTTTCTGGTATCCTTGGTCTTAGCTTAAGCCTATCTTCACATGATGGGGGCCAAGGACAGCAGAGGGTTCCACATGTTTGCCTTTGGCCAACAACACTTTGAATTCAGCCTGGTTTTCAGCACCCAGGGTATTCACCAAGATACTTGTACTCCTAGAAGTGCAACTGAGAGCCCAGGGGATTCACCTGTATCTCACATGGATGATGTGCTACTGAGAGCCCCGTTATTCCAAAGGACAAAGAGGGACCCAGAGGTCACCATGCATTTCCCACAGAATCATAGTTTCCTAATAAACTCCTGAAAGAGCCTTTTAGATACAACACAGGCCATAACTCACTTGGGAACCTTTATAGACACAACAGAAGGAATGATACACCTGTCAGAAGAGAAACACCTCGACATCAGGGCAGAGGTGCTGAAGATCCATTCTCAATCATCAACATTTCTCATGTCCAGGCTCTTGGGGCTAATGATTTCAGCAGTAAAGGTGGTCCCTTGGGTCAGGTTCCACACCAGACCGTTACAGTCTTACTTGCAGCAATACCAGTGACAGATTGCCCTATACAGATTCCGTTGCTTAGGATCCCTCCACAAGTCAGAGAGTCACCCTCCTGGTGGCCTCAGAAACCCAATCTGTCAAGGGGATTTGTAAAAGAGCACCACATCACGGTGACTTTGGATGCCAGCCTCCTAGGCTAGGGAGTGCACTGCCAGGAGGCAGTAGCATGAGAAGTTGGGAGCCCCTAGGAGTCAGGTCACAGCATAAACTGGCTAGAGCTGAGATTAGCTTGCTGGACTCTTCCACACTTCACTTCTAGGCTCAAAGGGAGGCACATCCTAGTCCTCATGGACAACACATCAACCCACTCAGGAGGAATGAGGTCACCTTTCTATACAAAGGGAGGTGACCCTCCCCAGCAAGTGGAGAAAACAGTTCTGCCACTTGGCCCAATATGTTCAGGGATCAACAATCCTACAGGCAGACTTCTGAGCAAACACAAGGTACTTGCAGGGGAGTGGTCCCTGTACTTGAGCCATTCTTCCAGCTACAGATCAGGTTCGAGGCAATAGCAGTGGCATATTGGCCTTGCAGTCCAATTGAAAAGTTCCCAGGTACATCTCCAGGTTCCAGAGGCCAGGGTCTGAGGGTGTGGATGCACTCCTGGACCCTTGCCCAAGGGCCCACTCTATCTCCTACCCTTTTTGCGTAGTGGGAAACATAATCAGAAGGTGTGGGAGGAGAAGGCATGGAAGGCCCTCATTGTCCCCTACTGGCCAAGAAGACCAGAGTTCTCAGGTTGGTTGAATCAATCTTAGGTGGCCCCTTTGCACCTGCCCTTAAAGGAGGACCTGCTGACTCAGGAGCCCCTTCAGTACCCCAGGGTGCCCTGGTGCCAACTAGCCACCTGAAGATTGAACGGAGAGTTCTCAAGGAGAACGGCTATGACAAGGCATTGTTTTCTACATTTCTCTCATCTCGTAGGCACTCCATAACAAGGATCTACCAGGCCACCTGGAAACCTTTCAAAGGGGGGATCATACAATTTCATCACCTAGGCTGAAGTTCCGGTGAATCTTAGTTTCTATACAGAGGTTTGGGCATAAGTCTCAGGCCTAACACCTAAAAAAGACAAGAGGCACCCTTACATTTGTTTCTGGCCCTGGCTCAAGGAGGCCCACTATCCTCTCACCCTCACATCAGGAGATCCCTTAGGGGAGCCACCATCATACCTCCCCCAGTTTGGCACCGTTTTTTCCTTCTTGGAACCTCTCTTTGGTGCTGTAGCAGCTCACAAAGCCCCCATTTGATTAAGAGGAAATATATTAGTGTTAGGATAGATAGTTTTATTTTTGTATTAGTAAGAAAAGAGGGAAATTATTATTATTATTATTATTGCATTATTGTTACGGCCTTTTGCGGTCGGGTATATTTTTCAGTAGAATGGTCTTATTCCAATAAAAAATTCCTAAAAGTTCCCCATTTGAGCCACTCTGGAAGGTCTTTCTAAGGATCCTCCCCCTGAAGGTAGTGTTTCTGTTGGCCATCAGCATAGTGTTTCTGAGGGCTATCACCTCAGCTAGGCAAGTGTCTGAGCTGGTGACACTGTCAGTCAAGGAGCACCTTTTCTCCCTCAATGAGGACTACGTGTTGGCCCACCCAGATCCCCCCTTCTTCCCCAAGGCACTGTCCTCCTTCCATCTCTTGCAGAAATTGATCCTACCTTCCTTCTGCCTAATCCCATTGCATCCAAGGGAAAAAAATTGCACAAGCTAGACGTGTGCAGGGTGCTTAAGTTTCACATCCAAAGGTCACTGGGTGACCTTGGGGGTGTCACATTCTCTCAGCCTCAGAGAAAGGCAAAGGCAAACCCCTCTGAACAAGTCCTGCCAAGAAACCCTGTGATAGGTTCACCTTAGGGGGTCACCATAATTCAGAAACAACAACAACAATATGGTTAAAGGTCTTTTTGTGTTTCAAAAAAAGAAACAAATGTACTGATTATCTAAAACATTTCTATAGTACAATACTCTTCACCATATTAGGATTTTATTCCAGCTTGTTTAAAAAAATGCCCCATTGCTATCCAAGGTCAGTTATGCTTATTGTGATGAAAGACAAAACTGTTTATCCAGATACAGGATTTGTATCATCTTAACATTAATGTTTTTAAACTAATACCTTCCTTTCAAATTTCTTAACAACATAATAACTTAATCCTCATCCCTCTGGTGACTGTTGTGCATTTTTTCTACACCTTGATGGTGAAGACAGATACTGATCCTTGTTTAATAGCTATAATCATCCCTTGCATCCACATATCACACCACTCAAGACCAGGGGGCAAGGAAGAGAGAGGGAGAAAGACAGCACTTCACTTGTTAAAGTGTTTTTCTAGATTTAACTCTGTACCTTAGCTTGCTTTACTGCAAATTGAGACGGAAACATTGTGTGCCAAAGACATTATAGGTAAAAAACTAACTGTTGATAAGCAAATGAAGAACCATTATTGTGTGGGAGAAGAGGGCTATATAAAAGCAGTTTACTACTACCGTAATCATTGCTGATGCACATGTAGCCTGTAAAAAATACTGATTTCCTCCATCTCAGTATATACTGATTTCCTCATCATAGTAGCTCTCCCTGATGGATTCCATGGCTACTTAAGCAGATAAAGCAAATAGAGGTCATATTCCTGACATTTTCAGTCTCTCTTTTTAGGTGAGCATGGAACATGAGTGATTTTTCGGGCAATTCTGATAGTATTAAATATTCTCTTTCTATTCTTACATTACTTTATTGCCTTAATTGTGACTTTAGGGTATCTTGATGGCTTTCTAAGCTGCTTTATTTAGCAGTTTACAAAGCTGCTAAAAATGTAGGGAGAAGAAATGGACAACAAACCATAGTGATATGGAGGCTTCCCGCCATATAAGCAGTTCTCACTGATCTGACTTCTAACGTCCTCCCACTGAAATGAATGGAGCAGCAAATTCATGCCTGTGTGTGGAGTGGAAGGCAACGCTTGCCACCTACAATTCATAATGAGGTCACCAGTACAGGAAAGGTGTCGCTTCCAGTTGTCTCAAGCCACTCCTGAGAGAAATGAGAACTTTCCTATTCAGATAAATGGCAGCTAGTTGTTTCTATAGGAATGAAAATACATATCTGTTTGGTGTCTGATCTTATAAATATTAGGATGTGGGGCAACTCACACCAAACAAGCCTTGAAGAGAAACAACAACGCAGAAAAATTCACAACCTGGAAACATCACCGAAGGAGACCTTCTGCTGTGCTTTCTGCAACCGGACTTGTTTATCTCGGATTGGCCTTTTTAGTCATCAGCACACTTGCAGAAAGCGCGGGATGAGTCCTTCCTGAATCTTCGTTTGCGAAGAAAAGCCAGAGAGAGAAAAGATGTGGGGCACTATTGTCCCTCCCCTGAACTGCCCTCCCCTGCTTGATTATTTCCATAGATATCAGTGACTCTTATTTAAAACAGAATTTCCATAATCTCTACAGAGAAGAAACAACTTTTATATATAAACACCCTAATTGGTTGGTAGGAATGTTTTTGCAAAGAGTCTGAAAGATCTCATCAGGAGGGCTTTAAACTGAGTTGTATGGGGGAAGGAGACAGTATTCTTGAAGGCAGGAGTTCAAGTGCTAGAGATAGTAGCCCAAATGTTATACAGAGAGCAAGGCAAATAACACAACAACCCAACAATGGGAGGAATAAACCCTTTAAAAAGCAGATAGGGGAAATGGCCCATGGTCTCAGGTGTCTCTGTATGAATACACAGAGCATGGGAAATAAACAGGATGAACTTGAACTCTTAGCACAGCAAAACAAATATGATATCATAGGCATCATTGAAACCTGGTGGGATGAGTCTCATGATTGGAATGTACTAATAGAGGGGTATAGCCTATTTCAGAAAAATAGACCAAACAGGAAGGGTGGTGGAATAGCATTATATGTTAAGGATGTGTACACCTGTGAACAGATCCATGACTTAAATCTTGGGAGCCAGGTTGAGAGCATCTGGGTAAAAATTAGGGGAGAGAGAAACAGCAGGGATATCATTCTGGGCCTCCAAGCCAAACCGAGGATTTGGATGATGCCTTCATGGAACAGATGACCTCACATTCAGAAAGGAGAGATGTAGTAGTAATGGGGGATTTTAACTATCCTGATATTTGTTGGAAGTCCAACTCTGCCAAGAATGTAAGGTCCAACAAATTCCTCACTTGCCTTGCAGATAATTTCATTGTCCAGAAGGTGGATGAGGCAACAAGGGGTTCAGCTATTTTAGATCTGATCCTAACCACTGATTAATGATGTGGAAGTGGCAAGATCCCTAGAGTGGAGTGACCATGTTCTCCTGGAGTTGTTATACAGAGGAAAGAGGAAGCCAAGCATAGTCAGACATGCATTCTAGACTTTAAGAAAGCTGACTTCAGAAAACTTAGGTGATCCCATGGTCAGAAATACTAAAAGATAAAGGAGTTCATGAAGGATGGGAGTTTCTAAAAAGTGAGATATTGAAGGCACAACTTCAAACAGTTCCAATGAGGAGGAAAAGGGGGAGGTGTCTAAAGAAACCAGGATGGATGTCGAAAGAACTCTCAACTGAGTTAAAACATAAAAAGGACATGTACAAGAAATGGAAAAAGAGGGAAATCACCAAAGAAGAATTCAAACAAATAGCCAGCTCATGTAGGGGGGAAGTCAGAAAAGCCAAAGCTCAGATGGAGCTCAGGCTTGCTAGAGAGGTTAAAAATAATAAAAAGGGCTTTTTTGGGTATGTCCATAGCAAAAGGAAGAACAAGGAAATGGTAAGGCTGCTGTGTAAAGAAGATGGCGAAAGGCTAACAGGGGACAGAGAAGAGGCAGAACTACCTTAACACTTTCTTTGCTTCAGTCTTCTCTTCTCCCAAAGGGGGAACAGTGCTCAACCTGGGGAAGATGGAGCAGATGATGCGGTAGGGGAAATGCAGCACAGAATTGGTAAGGAGGTAGTTCAGGAATACCTGGCCAGTATAAATGAGTTCAAGTTTCCTGGGCAAGATGACTTCATCCAAGGGTATTAAAAGAACTGGCAGAAGTAATCTCAGAACCACTGTCAATAATCTTTGAGAACTGGAGAACAGGAGAGGTCCCAGCAGACTGGAAGAGGGCAAATGTTGTCCCCATCTTTAAAAAGGGTGGAAAAGAAGACCCAAATAATTACCGCCCAGTCAGCCTGACATTAATCCTAGGAAAGATTTTAGAGCAGATCATTAAACAGACAGTCTGTAACCACTTAGAAAGGAAGGCCATGATCACAAAAAGTCAACATGGATTTCTCAAGAACAAGTCGTGCCAGACTAATCTCATCTCTTTTATTGATAGATTTACAAACTTGATAGATGAAGGGAACGCAGTGGATGTAGTTTATCTTGATTTCAGTAAGGCTTAGTGGACCACAAGCTGAACATGAGTCAGCAGTGTGATGCAGCAGCTAAAAAAGCCAATGTTTCTAGGCTGCATTTTAATAGGAGTATAGTGTCTAGCTCAAGGGAAGTAATAGTGCCACTCTCTTCTGCTTTGGTCAGACCTCACCTGTAATACTGTGTCCAATTCTGGGCACCACAATTCAGGAAGGATATTGAGAAGCTGGAACATGTCCAGAGAAGAGCGACCAGGATGGTGGGTAGTCTGGAAGCCATGCCCTATGAGGAGCGGCTTAGGGAGCTGGGCATGTTTAGTCTGGAGAAGAGAAGGTTGAAAGGAGACATGATAGCCATGTTTAAATATTTGAAGGCATATCATACAGAGGATGGGGCAGACTTGTTTTCTGTTGCTTCAGAGACTAGGACACAGAGCAATGGTTCAAACTATAGGAAAAGAGATTCCACCTAAACATTAGGAAGAACTTCCTGACAGTAAGAGCTGTTCAGAAGTGGAATGCACTGGCTCAGAGTGTGGTGGAGTCTCCTTCTTTGGAGGTTTTTAAAGAGAGGCTGGATGGCCATCTGTTGGGAATGCTTTGATTGTGTATTCCTGCATGGCAGGGGGTTGGACTGGATGGCCCTTGAGGTCTCTTCCAACTCTATGATTCTATGATTCCAATTTCACAGATGCATACACACGTGCACAAATTATGAAGGAATATAATAATAATAATAATAATAATAATTTATTTCTATCCTGCCCCTCTGCAACGCAATCGGGGCGGCTTACAATACAGTGTCTGGCCCTGATGGGTTAGATCCAGACCTGTTCAGGAGCTCTGAATCTATGTGGCAAATGTATGAGGAGGGAGAATGTGCTGGTCTCACCCTCTCTGTTCCAGTTGCCCTTCATCTGTAGAGATAAACCAGAAATTGCAATATGGGGAAAGACTGCTACACTCTTCCTCACCGCCATTAGTCCTCTGTGTCCACAGACAGCAAATCCCAGAAGAGGCAGGATACCGTAGGAAGAAGCATTTAATGCTGAATCAAGGCAGTTCGAATCATACACAGGTAATCAAGGAAGTTTACGAAGGTTGGGGGAAGCACAGTGGCAAGGTCTCAGCCATTCTATAAACTTTCACAAGAAGCCAGAGGTCCTGATAACTGAAGCCACAAGGGAGACAGAGATGTACAATGTAAGCCAATCCAGAGGCCAAACTCCAAATAAATCCACTAGCAGTAAGCACATTAAAGCTAGGGAGAGTATAGTTTCAAACAACAAGAACTCACAGCAGCTACTGTGGGATTTATAGCTGACTGATGTTGAGATGCCAGGCACTTGACTGCTCGACATTTCTTATTTAAGAGCCATTGGCTCCTTTGCTGATGTTTTTTGTCCTGAGGACATTTCACAAAGGATGGAGATGTCTCCTTGCTATCCCTCAACTCCAGCTGACATGAATGAGAGTTCTGCTGAAGTTCCTCAACAGCTGCCACTAGCTGCTCAGATTTAGAGTGGGAGGAGCTATCATCTGAAGCCAGAGGACTTTTTATAACTGACTCCTTTGCATTGGATTCTATAGGGTGTTATGATACATAGAATGTGAATGTCTGAAGAAGGCTTTTGCCTTATTTAGAATAGTCACATCAAAATACAATTTATGTTAGTCATGACTAATCAAGTCCCACTGATTTCCATGGGTTCATTCTAAATATGATTAAGTCTGGATCCAATCTAATATGCTCACAATTTTACTTTCTAACAAGTACATTCTGAATGTTTTTGGCTATTTTTGCAATGTCACATGCACTAGTAATAGCAGCGGTATGTGTTGTTTGTCTGTTTTACAGGGTTGGTGCCAAGGTTGCTCCACTGAACATAAATAAAGTTTCCAGTAGTTTATTGAACTTTGGCCGAAAGCTGATTTCCCCAGCTATAACTTCAGGTGGTGCTACTGGGCCAATTGTAGGTAGCAGTGGCAGCTTTTCTTCTGTTGCGGTACCCATTAAGAACACAGTGGAGCTCCCACAACAGCAGCAGCAGCAGAGAATGATGAAATCAGAAAGTGTTCCAGTTCAGCTAAGTAAAGGTAAAAATACCAAATTACTATTTTCTAAAATTGTACCCTGCAATTAAAAAAAAAAAGCCAAGTGGCTTCCAGCTGAACTTTTGCATGGTTATATCCACTCCATCTGTGACCTGAGACTTGCTGAATGTCTCAACTTCTGGCCAGCTTTACCTAAATTCATTTTTTTCTTCAGTGTCCATCTTCTTGTTTTCTCTTCTTTTCCACATTTCTCCCTTTTTAAATCTACTTTACCTAGTCCTGTTGCATTCTTCCTTTTCTAGAACTGGGAAACATTACCATTTAGACTCCCAGAATTCCCAGGTGCTGAGAATATAGAACTTGTGGTCCAAAAGTAACTTTTCCAAGTGCCACTACTATCTCTTTGGACTTCAGCTTTCTTATGGCCACGCTTCCATACTCTTTCCCATAGGTCCACCTGCCTGTTCTGCTCCTCTAGAGTCACAGCAGATCTGCCTTTGTAGCAATAAGGAAGCTGAGCAGTCATTGCCAGACATATATTCATCACTACCACACCACTTTCTACATATCAACTCTTCATGCTTCACAATTACCTAAGTAATATTGCAAAAGAATATTTTAAGTATATTTGTTCATTTTATTTGTCCTTTTATTGATGCCTATGGGGGGGGGGGCAGAAAAGTATTGCAACTCTGCTCAGTGTTACTTATTGGTCTATTTAGAATTTACAGTAAATATAAATTGGCATAAGTAGGAATATTTTAAATGTTCATAATAAACCAAATTAGTCACGGGTAAGATTCTAAACTTACCCAAAATTATTTTCTGACAATGATTGTAGAAGTGATCAGGCTATGAGTTTCACGTTCCATTTATGATTTATAAATATGTTTTCTTTGACGTTTGCACCAATAAGATGAAATTGTATATTAATTGAATAAACAAATCACTGTGTAGCCAGCATTCCTTTGAGATAATTACTTCTTATTCCAAGGGAGTAGATCCCACTCTCAAAGAGAGGATCATGAGTGTACCCCCACAAGAGCTTTGGTAACTATTTAACAATGAGGTTGTAGACATTAAAAAACCGATTACTGCTTCTTCATTGGCACTCCCAGTGCTTACTCAGAGGGTACATCACCCTGTGCAGAAACCTGATACCAAAGAGGATCTTAGCTGAGATACACTATTGCTGTTTCTGCTGAGGTTCATAAAAATGTGTCTTCGTTATCCAAAATTCAATATTTGTGGTTTTGTGTGTTGTGTAAAACATAATTTTCTTTTTAGTGACTTTGAAAATGTAGGTTTCTAGATGTTAGCATTTTGTACCAAAATCTCTGTTTTAGTATGGCAAAAATAATAGAAGTTCTTAATTGTTGTCTCTGTGAATCACACAATTGGTGTGCATGCACACAGCAGCCTTCGAGCAAAAAGGAACTTTTCTTTTTCATTTTGATTCATTGCAGTACCTTAACTATGACTAACCCTTCAATCTAACTCTAAGGCTGTAACATGCATTGTTCTAGGATTCTAGGACAACAGTGGTGAAACATTGACCCAACGGAAGTTAGCAAAGTACAGTTCCCAATATCCTTGACCATTTGCCATGCTGCCAGGTGCTGATGGGGCTCAAGTCCAACAACATTTTGAGGCCTACAGATTCTCCACGTTGAAGAATTTTGAAGGTTGGCCACCTGCCCCCATTAGGCACATACACACATTTGCACAAAGGACGGGGGGGAGGAATTTTGCTCTATGGCAGGAAAATTACAACTGAAATTAGTATCTACAAATCTGCCTCAAATATCCCTGGTCCTATTCCTTAGAGGAAAGCTGTCAGTATGTTTTTTTTTTTTAATGACCATAAAATCATAGAGTTGGAAGAGACCACGAGAGCCATCTAGTCTATGCAGGAATACATAATCAAAGCACTACCAACGGATGGCCATCCAGCCTCTGTTTAAAAACCTCCAAAAAAGGAGACTCGACTACACTCCACGGCAGTGCTTTCCACTGTCAAACAGCTCTTACCATCAGGATGTTCTTCCTAATGTTTACATGGAATTCCTTTTCCTGTAGTTTGGGTCCATTGCTCTGTGTCCTAGTTTCTAGAGACGCAGAAAACAAGCTTGCTCCATCCTCAGTATGACATCTCTTCAAATATTTAAACATGGTTATCATGTCACCCCTTAATCTTCTCTTCTCCAAGCTAAACATACCCAGCTCCCTATGCCGCTCCTCATAGGGCATGGCTTCCAGACCTTTTACCATTTCGGTTGCCTTCCTCTGGACATGCTCCAGCTTGTCAGTGTTCTTCTTGAATTGTGGCCCAGAACTGGACACAGTATTCCAGGTGAGGTCTGACCAAAGCAGAATAGAGTGGTACTATCAGTTCCCTCAATCTAGACACACTATACTCCTATTGATGCAGCCTAGAACCACATTAGCTTTTTTTTAGCTGCCACATCACACTGCTGATTCATGTTCAGCTTGTGATCTACTAAGACTCCTAGATTCCTTTTGCATGTACTGCTATCAACCCAGGTGTCACCCATCCTATATCTGTGCTTTTCATTTTTACTGCCCAAGTGTTGTATCCTACATTTCTCCCTGTTGAAATTCATTTTTTTTGTTTTGTCCCAGCTTTCTAATCTGTTAAAGTCATTTTGGATTCCTGTCCTCTGGGGTATTAGCTACCCTCCTAATTTGGTATCATCTGCAAACTTGATAAGAATGCCCTCTATTCCATCAACCATGTTGAATAACACTGGACCCAGGAAAGAACCCTGTGGCACCCCGCTAGTCACTTCTCTCCAGGATGAAGAGGAGCCATTGGTGACTACCCTTTGGTTCGGTCAGTCAATCAGTTACAAATCTACCTAACAGTTGTATTGTCTAGCCCACATGTTACTAACATTTTTGCAAGACCAACCCGGAGAGCAAAATGGAAGGCTTGTTAGAAGCCGGTTAGGACTAGCAGGTATGTGGTCAGTTCAGGAACATCATACCCTTCAGCACTTCTCAGATGAAAACCAGAATGCATGTGACCAAGCAACATCAGAGTGTGGTCAACATGGCAAAAGTTATTAATGAAGAGGACTAGATAAGCCAGGATATGCTGAAGCAGTTTGCTTTTGCTTGAGCCTCCTGGCAAGAGCTAAATTTCACCTCTCCTCTGTCAGGAGTTAGAGACTGAACTCCATTATAAAATGGCCAAACAACTGCAGAATCATGCTGAATCATAATGGCTGACTCCATGAACTACCAAGTCATGCCTAGTCAGGCCACTAGAGGGCAATGTTGTGTGTGTGTGTGTATATGTATATATGAGCTAGTCCAAAGCTCACTCTCTTCTTGTGAATGCTGATGCCTGGTAAAGCAGTTTCTCCTTCAATTGTAAATATTTGTATATATATTACAACTGTTTGACTTTGAAGATAAAAGTGCCTCCTGATTCTTTGGACATCAAACACTCTGTGTGTGAGTATTCTTGGGAACGGGTTGCTATTACATCTGCTGAGATAGTTTTTTGTTTGCTTCTGCCGGGATTGAGTGTCTTATTATCCCCTGACATCCTCTCCGTTCTCCTGCTGAGTTTCATGCAAATGACTTTTGCAGTTTGAACTCAGTTTGCAGCAGCTCAAGTAAACAGGACAAGAGGAAAAGTGAGAGGAGTAGAGAGAAACCAGGACATTTTAAAAGCAGCTGAAAAAGTGGAATGACAAGAGGATTAATTGGGACTGTCCCTGTCAAACTGGGACAATTGGAGAGTATGGAACATCTGTCTAGCAACAGAGAATCAGTGCTCCAAATGGAGGAAACCCTATTAAGTAAAATCAACAGCAGCAACAACAAAATCTGAACAGGTGTGGACCAGCACAATGTATGACACGGGATTTCAGGAAAAAAGAAATGTACTTAATATATACACTAGGCAATATAATTAGGGATTGCTAGTTTGCTGATCAAAATAATACAATTTTTTTTATATAATATGGAAGCTACCATATCTTGGAAATCTTTTCTGTTATAGGCTTCTTTTGTAACAGTCTTATACTAGATATGATTTTGAATGTATACAATGGGCATTAAGGTTTTGCCTTACCTTTAGTTAACTGCCCAGGAGGTCTTATGGAAGCTGCCATATCTTGGAAATCCTTTCAGTTATAGGGTCCTTTTCTAACAGTCTTATACTAGATAAGGTTTTAAAAATATACAGTGGGCATTAAGGTTTTGCCTTACCTTCAGTTAATTGCCCAGAAGGTCTTGGCTATAATAAGATTATATAACAAGTAGTCACAATCAGAGACAGCAGAATAGGGCACTCATCTAACAGATATGTAGGGTACATTTACTTTAACATGAGGGGGTTTAATGTTTGCACAGCTCCCATAATTTAGGCCTATAGATGTGAGATTGAAGATTAAAGAAAGGGTCAAGAACATAATAAAAATAAAACTAGAGGAGGAAGAACAAAACAAGGTATGATGTAATGAAGAAAACTAAAGCAAGGAAAATATAATTGATACTAACCGGGCTCCTCAGTATACAAAGCACCTCAGGGAGCTGAAACGGGAAGGATGACGGCTGGAGTGCAGATGGCAGAAAACTCAACTTATACCCAACAACAGATGGTATTTGTTCCTATAAGGTGGCAATACATGCAGCAAACAAAGCCTTCTTCTCTGCATGTATTGCGTCTATGAATTCACATCCAGTCAAACTATTCAGGGTGGTGAGCGGTTTGACTCAGGCACCCTCCCCCCTGAATCCAACTTTAGAGCCTTCAGAGGTTCGCTGTGATGCTTTAAACAATCACTTCACAGATAAAATCTCTCAGATAAGAGCCAGCTTAGACACAGTCATTATAGCAGAATTTGACAATGGGGTATGCAGCAACTCTGTGAGTAGGATTATACAGGATCAGTTTCACTTGATGAGTACCGCCGATGTGGAGAAGCTGCTGGAGCAAGTAAGGAAGACAACTTGTCCAGTTGATCCCTGTCCTTCTTGGCTGATTGTTCAGGGAGAAGATGCAATTAGATCTCAATTATAATATATTATTAATGCATCTCTTAGGGAGGGAAGTTTTCCATCTTGTCTGAAAGAATGGTTGGTACGACCACTTCTCAAAAAATCCCTCCCTGGACCTAAACAACTAGAGACCCTTTTTCAAATCTCCTTTTTCTGGGCAAGGTGATTGAGAGGGCAGTTGCCTCCCAACTCCAAGCAGTCTTGGGTGATTCAAGTTATCTAGACCCATTTCAAACTGGCTTCAGAGCAGGATACAGAGTTGAGACCACTATGGTCACTTTAGTGGTTGATCTTCACCTGAGCACTCGGGGGGGGGTGTCCCTGCTGGTGCTTTTGGACCTCTCAGTAGCATTCAGTACCATCAAACATGGTATCCTTCTGGAACACCTGAAAGATTTGAGTATCGGAGATACTGTGCTTCTGTGGCTCCAGTCCTATCTCTCAGGCAGGTTCCAGATGATGGTGCTTGGGGATAGCTGCTCCTCAAAAAAGGAGCTGTTATATGACATACCACAAGGTGCCATTCTATCCTCAATGCTATTCAATATCTACATGAAACCGCTTGGAGAGATCATCCGGAGGCATGGGGCAGGGTGCTAAGTATGCTGATGACAACCAAATATATTTCTCCATGCCTTCAAAAACAGCCTAAGATAAGGATAGTGTGTCTTCTCTGAATGAATGCCTGGAGGAGGTAATGGGCTGGATGAGGAAAAGCAAACTTAATCTGAATCCAGACAAGACAAAAGTGTTTACCATGAAGAGTCCTAACCTGGATTTGGAGGTGTGTCAACCAGTCCTGGATGGGGTTATACTCCCCCTGAAAGACTGTGTTTGCAGCCTGGGAGTGCTTCCAGATCCATCACTCCAAATGACTGCTCAGATAGATGTGACTGCCAGGAATGTTTACTACCAGCTTCAGCTGTTATGCCAGCTGTGCCCCTTCCTAGAGTTGGAGGACCTAAAGATGGTAGTGCATGCGCTGATAACCTCAAGGCTGGACTTTTGCAATGCACTGTACATTGGACTACCTCTATACCAAGTTCAGAAACTTCAGTTGGTTCAAAACATGGCAGCCAGATTAGTCACTGGTACAACAAGGAGTGATCATATCACACCAATATTAAAATGGTGCCAATTAGTTTCTGGGCAAGGTACAAAGTGTGGGTTATTACCTTTAAAGTCCTACATGGTTTGGGTCCAGGCTACCTATGGGATCACAGTCTTCCATATAATCTGCCCCATACACTTAGGTCCTCTGGGGGACATTTGCTTCGTTCTTCAGGACTAGGTTGGCAACTGTCACCCAGAGGACTTTTTCTTCAGCTGCCCCTAGACTGTTGAACAGCCTGCCAGAAGAGATGCAACAACTAAATACACTGTCTGAATTTAAAACACCATTAAAGACCAGTCTTTTCTGGCAGGCCAATCCAGATGATTTTAAAGTCTGAATTTAAAATTGTGTATTGATTGTTTTAAAATGTCTTGGTTTTACTTGTTCTTTTAAACTGATATATGTTTTTAACCATTATTTTATATGTTCCCCACCCCAATCCATAGGGAGAGGTGGGTAAGAAGAAATGATGATGATGACAATAATAATAATAAATCCCATGTTTTCATCAATTTCCAAGCTCAGTCTACAGGTCCAGTGTTAAAAAAAAAATTGTATGTTCCCATTATGTTCGTCTATAATACGACTCTAAATAGTTTCTAAAAAGTGCTTACCTTGGATTAAAATTTATTACTGTATTATCAAAAGCAAGTATTCAAAAACCTTATGTTAACAAAATGGAATTTTAATTATTTTGTTTTAGTCCTGGATGTTAATTGTTCATTATACTGGTATTGCTGTTGGGCAACAGCGAGAACAGAAATATTCATTGATCTGAGTGATACATTAACGCTATTCTGTTCAGCATTTGGAGGACTGTTCTCAATACATAACTATCAGTAATATCCACTCTTTTCACATTTGAAATTTTGTCTAATATTCTTAATTTTTGATGTGAAAACACAACAGAACAAACAGTAGTACTACAGGCTGATCTCAAAACAATAATCTAGTAAGCATAACATTGATCTGTACTGTTACGAAAATGTAGTTCAGTCACGTATCCAGATACTAAAGAATGTATTTTCTTACGAAGCACTCACTTCAAGAATTGCTTAACAATCTCAGTTCTTTGTGTACTTTACAAGTGTAACCCAAAATTAAATAAGGCTGTTTTCTTTAAATGTTTTATAGGAATTATCTGTGCAACATTCTACTGCTGTATTCAAAAATTACATTTCTTATGTTTTAAAATGGCATATTTTTTTCAGGGATCTACAAAATGATTCAAAAATACTAAGACACAAACAAACACCCTGTAGAGTTATAGGAGATACAAGCTGGGAAGGGAAGGGAAATGGAATGATCAGACAGTTATTACAGAGATGTATCAAGAAAATCAGACCAAATGTCTAATATTGAATTTTCAACAGAACGCCATCTTTTTCCATTCTTGGTTGTACAAAAATTGAAAGACTATATTTCTGGTACTGTAAAGCTTTTTTTTAACTTTATTTACTAGGAGATGTAGTTACAGGCAGTGATGCTCAAGTCTCGGTTCCTGTCCAGAATCTAAGTGCCCTCCAAGGGACAGTTGCTACAGCAACTCATGGTATGTTAACATTGTTACTGGAGATTCCTGATTACTTCCTGTCATTTGTGGTGTTGTCATTTCCAGTGTGTACCCTCCATCATATTTCCACTGAGTGGCACTGTTGTTTAGAAAAAGGAAGCTTCATTTCTTTCATTGCAATATAGGATGTGTTCAATGTGATTCTTACAGTTTTTTGTGGCAGCTTCACTCTCAACTAAAATGTAACTTTATTTCATGTTCTTTATCTTACTTGGTTTCATGCAGTTCCATGCCTGAGGGGCAGTTCTTTTGGCATACCTCTCAGGCTCACTTTAACAATCTGATTTAGAACTGCATATGATTTATTCTTCTTAACTCAGAAAACTTATTTTACTTTCTTTTTATTTTAGTTTATTGACTGAGAGTCTGTATTTAAAGTTGGACATTTCAGTTCCATTTAGCAAAAATAAATTTATATTCTATATTCTTTCACCAGTTTTCTCTGCATCTACATTTCCTCTGCTGGTCTATTCAGTTTTTTAATTGTCAAAAACCACCTCGTCTATTACTTTATAAAGTGCTATCTTGTCAATTTTTTCATACATTGCTTAGACCCTAAATAGACATGTCCAAAATCATCATGCCTAGTGTTTAAGATTATGTGCAATTGTGTAGCTCTTGATCTTTGCCATTGGTGTCCAGGAATTGGATGAAAAGTAGACAAATACTTGGCTTTTTTAAAAAAAAAGTTTGCTTAGCTGTTCAGTAAAAAAGCTTTTCTCCCAACTGTTGTGCACATTTTACCACAAATAATTAAATTCAAAACAATCCCATCTATGTTTCATTCTCCCTTGCCTCTGATATTTCTATATAAACTCTACTCCTCCACACTTACGTAACTTCCAGCACCAGACTATGCAACTTTATTAAATGGTTTTGCCTGTCACTACTCTTTCAACTTTTCATACTTCATTTTTTTTTTACAAAGTGAGACAGATTTAAATGCTAAATTCTAACAACTGAGCTCCATATAAGACATTTGTTCCTGACCTGGTGGGTTCAGTGTTTTGGCCTAACTGTGGTTAAAGGCAATCTTTTATTTTTTAAAAAAATATATCTATTGCCTTCTCCTTCTGCTAGCAGTACAAACCTAGCAGAGGATAGCAATATGCTATGCAACCAACATCTCCATTTTCTTTCCTGAGACGTGTCTCCTTAACGTCTGCTGTCAAACACTGGCATATTATTGTGCTTAATAATAAATATTACTGATTGCTTTTCATTTGATTCTTCACTGTCTTTTATTCCCCATATTCAGGCCACAGCCAAAGCCTGCAGATTTTTCCTTTACAACATCGCCAAAGTACATCCTTTTCTTTCGGCCTCCACTGCCAAGACTTTGGTCCACGCTTTGGTGGTCTCCCGATTAGATTATTGTAATCTCCTTTTAGCTGGGCTTCCCCTTCTCATCTTTGCCCTTTAATTTCTGTTCAACATTCAGCCACCCGCATAATTACCTCCACTCGCCGCTTTGAACATGTTTCCCCTTTGCTGTTTTCTCTTCACTGGCTTCCCTTCCCTTTCCAAATTCAATATAATCTTTTGTTCCTAACGTCCAAAGCCCAGCATGGGCTAGCCCCTCTTTATTTATCTGACTTTCTTTCTCCTTACATTCCCACCCTCACCCTTCGTTCTAGTACTCAAGGCCTATTGTCCCAACCTAGGTTCTCCACTGCTCCATCCTGGATTCGTTCCTTCTCACTTGCCACCCCTCACTTCTGGAACCTTCTTCCCCTTCAAATATGGGCCATTACTTCCTTGTCCACTTTTAAATCCGAGTTAAAGACCACTTGTTCAGGGAGGCATTCCCTGGCTTTGTCTGATTTACATTTATTTTTTCTGTCACTTGGGTTTACTGTGATGTTGTTATTAATTGTTGTAATTATCCTTGTTTTAATTGATTTTATTATTTTGCCTATTGTTTTACTTAGATTGTACGCCTTCGGCAGGTTTCATTCTGTTTTATTCTTGATTGTTTTTGTACTGCACTGTGTACATTGACAGCGCTCTAGAAATAAACTTTAATAATAATAATTATTATTATTATTATTATTTCTGAATAAATTATCTCATGCTTCTTTTGAAGCATCTATATTTTAACAGGACACATGAATGTTTCATCACTGCATCATTTGCTTTTGCTTAGTTGTCTAATGTCTTCAGTAGGGCAAAAGCAGGACTTAAGGAGAAAACCATGTGTTCAGCAGATTCCTCATTGCATTATACTGTTTGAAACTGAAGCAGGAAATCCCAGGAGAAATGCGAAAGAAAGTAAACAGCAGTAAAGGTGTGATTTCCTTAACTGATGCAGATTAAACATTTTACTACAAGTATAAAACAGTCTAGCTTCAATTTCTTTGTTCTGTTTAAGTTTAAGTTTTCATCATAATTCCTTGGGCAGTTAACTTAGTAGGACACATGTGCAGGTAACATGATAAAGGGCCATATCACATGCTGTCATGATAAATGTCAAATTAGTCCTTCCAAAAGGACATATATTAAATACAGTTTCCAAAAATCTAAGATTCACATAAAGCATCTACCTATTTTGGTCTTTTCCAATTTATTCTTTTCACAGGGCAGCACCCACCTCAGCTCCTAAAGCCTTGTAGAAGATGAAATGCAGAGTCAGTCCATCCATTAGAGTAAGGTGGCTGCATCAGGCAACAGAGCACCAGCAGCAACAACAACGTGCACCTCTTCCCTCCTCCTTAAGGGCTTCTGATGCCACTGTTTTGCCTACTTCATTCTCCTCTGTTGCACTTCTGTCTTTCCATTTCTTTCCACTGCATCTCTCTCCCTCGCTCCTTGTATCCCACCAGTGCACTTCACAAGCCTTTGCTTCTTCATTCGTCTTTGCCTCTGCTCAAACCCCATGCCTCCCTCCTTTTCATCTTTCCACTTCCACTGCACCATGCATCTCTCTTTCACCTTGCCTTTGCTTCCATACCTTGCATCCTGTCTCATATAATGTTTAAATGAGAATATCTCTAGTCTTGATTTGATCGGCTTTTTAGCTTCCAGCTGGCCTGTTGTTAAACCTATTTCTTATGGATCAGTCTTTATAATCAAGGAATTAGCTATGCATGATCAGGAGCCTTTAAATAGATCTTTCTTATTTGGTTTTGGTTGGCGTAAGCAAAGTAACCTTACATCTGCCATAACATGAATTTTGAGCCAATAATCAAGTACTTCCTGTAATACTTTCACCCTCCTACAGATTCTGCAAGCTCTTAATACTTTAAAAAGGGATTAAATGAATTAAAGATGGATAAATCTCTCAGTATCTTGAGAAGGGAATGCAGAGTTAATTTGTACCTCCCATGCTTACTATTTTTCTGCTGTCTTTAGTCGCCTCTCTTACTTTGCCTACTAGAGTGTGCTAATAGGACCACTAGCGCCTTCTTTGCCTTCTTTCTAGTTTTTTTCACCTAGTGTTCTAAATCCAGCCATATGTTCAACTTCACAAGGAGTACTTTTTAGGAACAAAAAAGATCAAAAATATTTTTCAGATCTAATAACTCATATGCATACTCTTTTCTTGAGTTTACATAAAAGAATTTTATAGTAATATTGTAAAGCCAAAACGTGTAAGAATTTCTAAGAATGAAGTGACTATGATAGAAGATGAAATTACTGAAGGTAAATCTACTTTGCTATGTAATCTCTAAGATGTTTTTACTTGCTTTATAAAACTATAGATGATTTATCATTCTGTTGTCTTGGGAACTGGCTTTCTTCCAGGTCTTCATTTTTATGAGATTAGGAGTTAGCAATAACAATATGAGAGCAGAGACTTTAACATTTAAACTGATTCCTCCCCAACTTGATCTTTTGACAACTTCTGTTGATTCTTCCTGTAAACATGGTAAATCTTCACTTTTTCCTGTGAAATGTTTCCCTTTCTTCCACTTCTTGTACTTAGAGCATGCTAATTTAAAAAAGAAAAGATGAGGAAAGTTGTTTTATTTGGGTCCTGATATATGTTTTATTTGGGTCCTGAATATGAATATATATATATATATATATATATATATTCATATTCATCGGTAATGGGAGGGGCAGTCTCAGTTAAGTTCATGGTCAAATTCAAGTTCATGGAGACCCCTTCCCAGCAGTTGATGAGTAATAGGAGGGTGAGGGGTTGTCGGGCATGTGGGGTCTGACCAGGACTCCTCCCCTTCATCAGTGATTGTGTCGGTGGTTAACTGACAGTGATATCATCGACCAGCATTTGGGTTGGCCAATGTCGGGATCCAGACCCATACGGTGTGAGCTAACCATTACAGCTGTTATCAATAAAGTTGTGGCCTTTGTTGCTAATATATATCACACACACACACATTATCATTTACCAATATATCTTTCCAAATATAAATAATGTGCCTGTTATTATTTAGGGGGGAAGGGGAGAACATCCGGCCTGGGCACACAATTAGACTTGCAAGTGTGCCACCTTATATGTAGCTATTGGATTAAAGACACTGTTTGCTGCACTAACTTTCAGCTGCTAAGTATCCCAATAAATGGAAGTAAACTAACAATTTATCAAATGTCCCAGGCTAAAACACCTATAGCTATTATTTTATTAAGTGAAAAACTAAATGCCAAAATAGTACTATGTGCTTCCAGTTATGCCTAGGAAGCATGATATGAAATACAGTATTGCTCAGTACTCATGGTGTTGTTACTGTTGAATGTTACTGTGCAGCAGTGCAGATTACTTTTTACCACATTTAATTAATTAAAGATTAAGAAGATTGCATACCTAACAGGAGGAGAGTTCTACAGATAGCATGGACTGACAAAAAATTAAATGAATCAGAGAATAACTCAAGCCTGAACTCTCCCTGGAAGCCAAAATGACTAAACTGAGGCTATCATACTTTGGACATTCCATGAGATGGAATGTTTAGTAAGATGGAAAGCAGTAAGAAAAGGGGAAGGCCACATCACAGGTGGATAGAATCAATCAAGGAAGCCATCACATTGAGTTGCCAAGACCTTAACAGCGTGTTTTGGAGGTCTCTCATTCATAGTCACCATAAGTGTGTGGCACCCACATCATTTATGCTCACAGCTGTCTACCTTTGAGGTCACTCAATGAGCATTAACAGCTGTTTGAGAGTTTGAACTCAGGTTTTCCTGATCCAAGTATAACATTATATCCTTTTAAAAACTAGTATTTTGCCACATGACAGTATTTTGTCACATGCTGCTTAATGTCTTTTGATTTGGCTGCCAGAAGCTAGTATTGAAAGGTCACACCAGATGTTAGTATTTATATTTATCTTTTTTTTTTAAAAAAAAAAAATATTTTTATTAGTTAAAATATGTAGCAACAAGGCATCAAAGAAAAACCCTAGAAAAATTATCACAATTATCCAATTGAAGCGAATATTTGAAAAAATGGAAAACAAAACATAACAAAAATACAACCATTTGACAATAAAACTACTTATTTATAATCCCCCCAAATCCAAAATTTCTGTATGTACAAATATTTATATACATCTGCCTAACACTTACTTATACTCTAAAAAGACTTCCCACCTACACACCAAATATTTTCTTAAGCTATTGCGTACCTATTCATCCTCTATATTACTAATATCTCACTACTATCTATTATCTATAACTTTTAACCTAATTCTTACTATTATATATAAAACATGTCCACCTATTATTATTACATATTCCTATCAATATTCTTATAACAAAAGTAGATTACTAAAAATTTAATATTTATTTTATTAATTTTTAGCTTGTTACTAATTGTTTTCAACATTACACCTTTTAGTTCTTTTAGTTCTTAAATCCTACTACAAACACATTACCCCTAATTTTTTTCATATATCTTATAAAGAGTTCCCAATTATTCATAAATTCCTCTACTGGCTTTCCTTTCACTAAGTTTGTCAGTTTGCCCATTTGTGCCATTTCTGACACTTTTTCTATCCAGTCCATAATTGTAGGAATACCTTTAGATTTCCATTGCCTCATGAAGACCAATCAAGCTGCGGTGACTAAATAACTTATTAATGATCTATGTTGTATTTCTTTTGTGATTCCTAAATCAATCATGTTTAATAAAAATAATTGTGGGTGCATGGAAATGTTAAATCCTAAAATTTTTGACATCTCTCTAATTTAGATCAGTACCTCAGAGTTTTCTTTACACTTCCACCAAGAATGATAAAAGGTTCCTTTCTGCTGTCCACACTTCCAACAGATATCAGAGGAATTTTTATATATCTTAGCTAGCCTATCTGGAGATAAATACCAGTGGTACATCATCTTATAAAAATGTACCTTCACATTATAAGAGCACGTAAATGTAATACCTCTATTCCAAACGTCTTCCCATTGGTCCATATTAATATTATATCCTATATATCTTCTTCGTGGTCTCTGTGAATCACACAGCTGGGTTACCGTATATTCCGGCGTATAATACGACTTTTTCAGCCTCTAAAATCAGCTGGAAAGTCAGGGGCCGTCTTATACGCCGGATACAAGTCGGGGTGGGGCTGTTTCAGCCCCATCTCGTACTTGGAATGACAGGGTGGCTGGCTGGGGGGGGAAGTTTGCTAGCCACCTTTTCCCCACCACCACTCAGCCAGGCTGGAGGGGGAGAGGGAGCCTTGCTGGGTGGGAGGGGTCTCCTCCGTGACTTTGGAGCCACGGAGAAAATCCCCCCGCCACTCAGCCAGGCTGGAGGGGAAGAGGGAGCCTTGCTGGGTGGGAGGAGTCTCCTCCATGACTTTGGAGCCACGGAGAAAATCCCCCCCCCCACTCAGCCAGGCTGGAGGGGGAGAGGGAGCCTTGCTACTTGGGAGGGGTCTCCTCCATCACGGAGCAAATCTCTCCCCACTCAGCCAGGCTGCAGGGAGGGGGGAAGAGCCCTCCGTGATCTGGTATCCACAGATTTAAGTATTCATGGCTTGAAAATCCTCTTTGCATTTAACCATTTGTTGTGTGGCTTTCAAGCTCACTCCAAATTATGGGTAACCTATGCTGGGTTTTCTTGGCAAAATTTATTCAGAGAAGGTTTGCCATTGCCTTCCTCTTAGACAAAGAGAGTGTGGCTTACCCACACAGTGGGCTTCCATGGCTGAGTAGGGATTTGAACACTGGTCTCCTGAAATCCTAATCCAACACTGAAATCACTATTCTGCAACGGCATTTTAATTTATATCAGTGTAGATATTGGGAACTTCTCAAAAAGGATCCTTAGAACAAATCTCACAGCTCTTTCTACAGTTTAGGAGCCCATTCACACTACACAATTATACAAGTATTATTCCATTTAACTGCCATGGTTCTGTCCAATGGAAACCAGGGAGAGGGTGTAGTTTGGTGGGGCGCTGGAGTGCTTGGGCTGAAAATGAATGGTTGGATGAATGAATGAATTCTAAATGCTCTTCCCTAAATTGTAAAACCCAGGATTTCATAGGACAGAACCATGGCAGTTAAGGTGGAATAACAGCACTATAATTGTGTACCCATTTCTGTGTATGGTTATAAAAGCTGGACAGTGAAGAAAGCTGATAGGAAGAGAATCAGCTTATTTAAAATGTGGTGCTGGAGAAGAGTTCTGCAGATACTGTGGACTGCCGGAAAGACAAATACAATAATCTAAAAAGCAAATCTTGATTTTGCCATCTTATATAAAGGACACCATTTTGCTCTGCCATTATATATAATGGGACTTGAGTATTCACGGATTTTGGTATCCAAACAGGGGTCCTGGAACCAAACCCCAGCAAATATGAAAGGACAACTGTATTCTGATAGTTTTAAACTGCTCTAAACTGATTTTATTGAATGCCTTCCTGAGATCATTGCTTAAGGGTGAGAAATAAATATTTGAATAAATAATTTTAATAAATAAGTACTAGGATTTACTACTTCCAGGTCAGTCAAGCTGCACCTCTTCATAGGGACTTAACTCCTGCTCAATACAGTGGCATTTCTGAATAAACACATATCACATGTTTCCATTTTCATGACAGGCATAAATCTCATGGCATTCTAAAGGCACATTTTATTTGGCCTAAGTTTTCATGGACTCAGATCCACTTCATCAGATGCATGAAAGTGCGATGAAAAGCTTAAGCCACATAAAAATGGCTAGTCTTTAATGTTCAACAAAACTCTTTGGAGGGTTCTTTGGGCCACAGCAGACTAGCACAGCTACTTCTAGGGGGACTGTTTCCCTGATTTTCCTGGTTATTGAGTGGTCCTTACTTCAGAGGAAACATACAGAGGATCAGGGTGGCCATAATATACACCTGTGGCTCTTAACCTTTTCTTTACCAGGGACCTCTTTTAAATATCTTTTGTTGCTCTGGACCACCAAGACTTAATTCAAGATGTAAAACCATGATAACAACGCATAACAACAACAACACACCATCCATTAAACCTTCCCTCAAGAGGCACTGGTGGAGGAGGAAACTTTTATCCTTCTTCCTGCAAGTTGGTGGCTGGAGCAGACTGTATGGCAATGTGCAGGCCAAGCCAGCCAGCTTTTGTCTTGACTCCTGTCACGGAGAAGATCTCATCCTGCCCAGGGAGGCTGCGCAGGGGGGGAGCCTTGCTGGGCAGGAGGGGCTGAGCCTCTTTGCGGGTTGGGGAATCCTGGGAGGTAGCTGAGTCTCTCCCCAGCCAGGCAGCTATCCACTGCGATTCCGGGAGGCTTCAGGAAGGGTGGCTGGCTGGAGTGGGGGAAGCTTTCCAGCCACCACCTGCCCTCCCCAAATCCGTGATGGGGAGCCCGATCGCAGCTTCAGGGAGGATGGGTGATTGGGGGTCTTCTTATACGGCTAATATACTCTAAACTCTATATTTTGACTTTAAAATTGGGGGGGTCGTCTTGTACGCCAGAATATACGGTACGCCTGCGCAGAGCATCGGAACCTTCTAGAAATGCTAGGCAGAATATGCTTTGATACATTTTTGGCGGTAACTCCGCCCACCCTAACGGTCCCTTATAAGGGCTTCCCGCCTAAATCCCCTCAGTTCCTTTCTTTCCGCTGCGTTAGCAGCTTGAAGGAACCTCTGTGTGCTTGGTGTTTTTCTCTCACACAATCTGGGTTGACTTGGCTTTGCTTTTTTGATGACGGTTTTTGCTCTATCCTGGTTTTGGTATTTGGCTTCTGATCTCGCCGTTTTTTGACCTGTTTCTGGCTTTTGACAACTATTTTGGCTTACTCCCTCGGCTTTGGCATTCACCTCAGATACTGTTATCAACCTCGGACTGTCTTTCACTACGATTTTTTTCTGCACTTATTGTGAGTAAAATGTCTGGGAAAGGAGCCTTTAAACTGTGCATAATTTGTCAGGCAAAACTCCCGAGAGCGGATGGGCATTCCCGCTGTTTAATATGCCTGGGAGAAACTCATAACGCCGACGCTTGTGTCTCTTGCAAGGCCTTTACGCCGCAGGCTCAAAAACAATGCCTGTCACGCTTAAAATCCTTCCTTTATATGAGAAGGCTTTACTCCCTGGTACAACTTCGGCCTCTACTTCTGTTTCAGCCCCAGCTTCAGCTCCTTCCTCTGAGTCACAAGGTTGTGGACGCTCCCGGTCTCCTCCTCCTAAGGGCCAAAAGCGTCGTCGGTCCCAAAGCCCGTTGAGGCGCCGCTCCACTGCTTCCGACCTGGGGGCTCTCCATTCCTGTCTTCAGCATACGTCCTCGGATTCGGTTTGGAATCACTCAACACCAACTCGAGAGCCGATCCCATTGACATCGAGGGATGCCTCTCGGGATGGGGCCTCCGCCACTACCGGGGAGCATCCCAGTACTGAGTCTACCGCTTCTCGGTCTATGAAGAAGAGAAAAGAGAAACATCTCTAAGCATGACTCCACAAAGTCCAAGTCTAAAACAAAGGATGGTTCCAAGAAGCCCAAGGCCGTGGAACTTGCGGCTCCAGACGTCCCCTCTCGCCGATCAACGGATGCCGAGGGTACTTTTGCTAGACAAGGGTCTAGCAAAAGTTCCCATTCCGACGGAGTCCGAGGCTCGTCGGTCATGTACCCCATCGGAATTGGTGGAGATTGTAGCGGTTGAGGTCCCCTTGGGCACCGGTGCTGAGAGGTCCCCTAGGCAACTTGAAACATCTCCTGCTCTGGTCGTGTCGAGAGCTCAATTACTGGAACGCCACTCTTCGAATGAAGAGGTGGAGGTTGTCGAGTCAGAAGTAGTGCCTCAAAGCCACACACCTTCTGCAATCCAGGACGATATTCCGGCCTATTCCTTGTATGATCTTGCCCGATCCATCTGCAAGGCGGGCTTCGGGTCACCCACGGGCTCGCAGATCTTCACACCAAGAGGTGAGGTCCTCGACACTACCATTACAGGACGCTCGATTGCTTGATCCCCACGTCTGACCACCTTGGATGTTGCGAAACCTATTTCGAAGAGGGATGCTGTGATCCAGGTGTCCCCTCCTGAACATCTCCCTCTACCTCGGACCCCTCCAACTCTGCAGCCTCGATCGCCTACACCACCACGGGACCGTAGTCCTTCCTCAGACGGTTCATCCTCGTCTTTCGCCACGTCTTGAGACCTGTACCAACCATATATGCCTTCAACTAAGACTGAGTTGATGGAGGATGATTCTGCCTCTCCAACTGATGATGTGCGCACCTTTGGAGAGCAAATGGTCTGGATGTCCCATGCGCTAGATCTCAAATTGGAGGACTGAGCGACTGACCCCGTGAACCCAGTTTTCCAATGGATCCAGTCGAAGGCATCCCCGTCGGCTTCCATTCCAGTACTGCCCTCTATTGAAAATCGCACAAGGGTCTTGGGAGAACCCCTTATCTATCCAGTCGACATCTAAAAAGATTGATCGACTGTACCGTGTCGGTGGCAATCATGTGGATTGGCTCCAGAACCATCCGAGACCGAACTCTGTGGTTGTTGAGGTTGCACAGAACAAGAAGCAATGTCGGCCTTTGTCATCCCCACCAGACCCAGAGGGCAGGAAGCTTGATATTGTCGGGAAGAAAATTTACTCGGCAGCTGGCCTGAGCTTCTGTGTGGTGAACTATTCCGTTTGCATGGGAGTTTACCAGCAGGTCCTGTGGGAAAGAATGAGCCATCTCATCCAGGACCTTCCTGAAGAACTGCGTCGGATGGCGGAGGCCATACAGTCTGAGGCCCAGTCCCTTGCGGGACTACAGATGAATTCGGCCCGTCATGTGGCAGACTGCACAGCGAAAACCATTGCTGGTTCCATTGCGCTGCATCGGCATGCATGGTTGCGTTCCTCGGGCCTTACACCTCAAGCCTCGGCCACCATAGAGGATCTCCCCTTCGACGAATCGGGCTTGTTTAATGGGTCAACCAATGAGAAACTCGAGTTCACCCAAAAGATGAGGACCACTGCCAGGAAATATGGTATGGGCTCCACCTCCACCTCTCAATACCGTCCTAGAGGCAGATATTCCTGGCAAGTCCCGTCGTATGGCCAAGAGTTCCATCAAGGGTACTCTGGCCAATCCTACTGTCGGTCCCGTTACGTTCCCTCTCCCTCTCCAACCTCATCAGTGAGGAGCCAGGGCTCGGGTTCAAGATACCGCCAACCATCGCAGCACAGATCCAGGGATCAGGCCCGAAAGAAGTTTTGATTGACTTGCCGATGCTTTTTCTGTTCTTTCTTAGATGCATCTCTTCGTGGATCGACTGTCCATCTTCCAGGAAGCCTGGTCTTCTATGACATCAGACCGTTGGGTGCTTCAAATCATTTGGACAGGCTACTGGATAGAGTTCGACACTCTGCCTCTGACGGACGGGTTCGATCAACACCGCCCTCCCCTCATCGAGGAGGTGCAGACCCTGTTGCAGAAAGGGGCCATCGAACCTGTCAACCCTGACCTTCATCACCTCTGCTTCTTCTCGAGGTACTTTCTGGTGACCAAGAAGAACGGCAGTCTGTGCCCGATTCTCGACCTCCGTGGGATGAACAAATACATAGCCCCAAAGAAATTCAGAATGGTCACCTTGGCCTCCATCCCTCCGCTCCTGAAACGGAACAACTGGTTCGTCTCCACAGACCTGAAGGACGCCTATTTCCACATAGGGATCCATCCAGAGCACAGGCGCTTCCTTGTGTTTCAGATCGGAACCGAGACCTTCCAATTCAGAGTGCTTCCCTTCAGCCTCTCGACTGCTCCTCGAGTTTTTACGAAGTGCATGGCAGTGTGGCGGCTTTCTTTCGGCAGCAGGGCGTGGTGGTCTCCCCCTACATCGGCAACTGGCTGACTGTGGCGGAGTCTCGACATCAGCTCAAACTCAATGTTGGCCTCACCTTAGATGCCTTAGACTACCTGGGTCTTGTTGTCAACATCGAAAAGTCTCAACTCCAGCCGACTCAAGTGATCCAATTAATTGGTGCTCGTCTCGACTCGGTAACTGCAGCGGCATACTTATCTCAAGACCGCTTCAACACCCTTCGGTCCCTGATCCATACCTGCCATCGGTCCTGAAGGCCTCCTGCTCACTCCATTCAGGTTCTTCTCGGTCACAGGGCGGCCACGACTTATGTGACCCACCTCGCCAGACTTCAGTTCCGTCCGCTCCAGCACTGGTACCTGCAAGTATTGAACCCGCTCCTTGACTCTCCAAACAAGTTGCTTAGAATGCCATGGGCATTTCCACTGCTCCCTGTACTGGTGGCTGGTACCAGACAATGTCCTGTGGGGCATGCCGTTCGATCTTCCTCAGCCGAACATATCCCTGACAACGGATGCCTCGATGCAAGGATGGGGAGCACACATCAAGTCCTACGGGATGTGGGGCTCTTGGAGCAACGAGGAGCGAGTTCTCCATATCAACGTCCTGGAACTGCTCCCCGTCCAGAAAGCATTACGAGCCTTCAAATCCTTAGTGAGGAGCATGACTGTGTTAGTACTGACAGACAACACCTCTGTCATGTACTACCTGAACAAGCAGGGAGGTACGAGGTCCCCCCAACTTCTGCAGCTCACACTGGACATCTGGGATCGGTGAGTCCGCAGGAATGTGCTTCTCCAATCCATCCATCTCCCCGGGGAGGAGAACACTCTTGCAGACGGACTCAGCCGTTCGAGTCTCTCCATCCACGAGTGGCATCTACACAGGTCGGTCACCTTAGACCTCTTTCAGAGCTGGGGTTTTCCTCAAGTAGACCTCTTCGCATTTCCCGAGAACGCTCAGTGTCCCTAGTTCTGTTCCAGGCGACGCGCTCCGGGATCGAGGGGAGACGCATTCTTGTTCCAATGGTCGGGTCCGCTACTATACCTGTTCCCTTCATTCCCACTACTGACAAGAATGATTGCCAAACTTCGTCGGGATCGAGCAAACGCCATCCTCATCGCCCCGTGGTGGCCTCAACAACCGTGGTTTGTCCATTATACTGCCAATTCTTTAAATCTTCTTTCACTCTCTCTTTAAGTTGTAGATATCCAAACCAATTCATTTTAAACCCTTGGTTTTCTAATTCTTGCCTCTCCTTAATTTTCCACTCCCCTAATTTATTTGTCATCAGATCTTTACCATACCTCTCCTCTTTACCATACCTCTCCTCTTAGTTCACGTTTGCAAAAGCTTCTTGGGGGAACAGCCAGTATGGAATATTAGGACTTTTTGCCAGGTTTTTATTAAAGATCTTCTAATAATATGACTTTTAAATTCTGTGTTTATTTTGATCTCCCCATACCATAGATATCCATGCCAGTCTACCCTAAGCTCGTGTCCTTCTAAATCTAACTCTTTCATACCTTTTAGTAATAACCACTGGTTTAACCCTGGCAAACTGACTGCCTCAAAATATAACCTCAAGTCTGGGACTCATAACCCCCCCCCCCTCTTTCCCTGGCATCTATTAGTAAATTTCATTTTATTTAGGTTTTTTTACCCGCCCAAATACATTTTGATAGTTCTTCCTGCCAGTTTTGGAAGATTTTGCTTGAAAATATTATGGGTATCGTTTGGAAAGGAACATAAATTTTGGTAATATATTCATTTTAATTGCAGGTATTCTCCCTAATAATGATAAATTTATCTTTTCACATTGTTTTAAGTCCTTCTTAATTTCTTGCCAAAATTTTGTATAATTATTTTCATATAATTGTTGCATTTTCATCGTTATATTTACACCTAGGTCTTTTACCTTCTTAACTATTTGAAATCCTGTTTGCTTTCTCAATTTTTCCTTCTCAGTTTTTTCCATATTTTTAGTTAATATTTTAGTCTTTTCAGCATTAGTTTTAAATCCTACATTGACACCAAATTCTTTCATTTTTTGCATTAAATGTTCTATTCCTTTTAATGGGTTTTCTAGAGTTATTACTAGGTCATCCGCAAATGCCTTTAATTTAAATCCAGCCTTCCTTATTTTAATATCTCTTCTTATCATCTCTTATTTCATTATTCAAGATCTCTAAAGCTAAAATAAATAATAAAGGGGATAAAGGACATCCTTGTCTGGTGCCTCTTTCTGTTAAAACTGAGTTTGATAGATTTCCATTAATTAATTATTTTGCAGACTGCTTCGAATATATTGCATTAATCCATTTAATAAAGTTTTCACCCAATTCCATTTATCCCATTATATTTTTTAAAAAAACAACAACCCCAATTTAAATTATCAAATGCCTTTTCCGCATCTAAAAAAATAAGAGCTCCCTTGGTTTCATTATGAGAGTACAGATATTCAATAACATTAATGATTGATCTTATATTATTCTTTCTTTGTCTCCCTGGCAGAAAGCCATTTTGATCCTCGTATATACTTTCTTGTAAAATTAATTTTAACCTATTTGCTAGAATAGAGGCGAACATTTTATAATCCTCATTTAGAAGAGAGGTAGGTCTGTAATTTTTCAATAATAGTGGATCACGGTCTTCTTTGGGAATCAAAATTATATTTGCTTCTCTCCAACTATTTGGAATATTATTGTTTTTGAGTATATCATTCATTACTAGTAAGAGGGGATTTACTAATTCCTTACAAAACTTCCTATAGTATTCTGCTGATAATCCATCAGGACCTGGTGCCTTTCCCTTTTTCATTTTCTTAATTGTATTAATTAACTCTTTCTTTGTTATTTCTTTGTTAAGCTTATATCTTTGTATTTCTGAGATTTTTCTTAATGCACATTTATTCACATAATTATCTATTTGTTCTGTAGTGTTTCATGTTTCTTATATAACATTTTGAAATAGTTGTGAAATAGTTTTTGTATCTCTTCCTCATTTGTTATAATACTGTCACCCAGTTTTAATTTTGAAATTATCCTTTTTTTTCTTCTTCTTCTTTTTTTTCAATCTATACCTAACCAACATCCAGGCTTATTTCCCCATTCAATTTTTTTGTTTTTGTTTTAAATAATCAAGTTTTCTTTTTATCTCTCCTGACATCACCATTGATAGTTGATCTTCTAATAATTTTAGATGATTTTTTAGTTTCTTATTTGCTGGAGATTTTTCCAGTTCTTCTTCCTTCAATGTGATTTCCTCTAATATTTTATCATATGCTTCTTGTCTCTTTTTTCCATTGTATATTCCATTGTATAAAAATACCCCTGATCACTGCCTTACTAGCATCCCACACTATATTAGTCCCTACACCATTTCCTAGATTCAGCTTAAAATATTCTTTTGATTTTTCTTTTGATTTTACAGTCCTCCACTATCCTTTCCTAACAACATATCATTTAATCTCCAGTTTTTTGTCCAATTGCTTTTTCTAATTTTTATCTTAACAGGTTTGTGATATGATAAGGGCTTTGGTAAGATTTCTATCTTCATAATATCTTTAATCAAATCTTTAGTTACTCATTCCATATCAGTTCTTGAAAATGAATTATGAACCTCTTTTAAAAAGGTATATTCTCTCTTATCATTTTCCTTATATCTCCATACATCTAAAAGCTGTAATTCCTCTACTAAAGTAAAGAACTCCTTTGTTAATTTCCCTTGTTTTTGTTTTATTTATTTTTTTCCGATTCCGAATATCTATCTAGCAGTGGGTTCACTATGGCGTTAAAATCTCCAGGTAAACACCATCTACTATAGTTTAATCCCATAATCTTGTTTTTTAATTCTTGATAGAAAGTAAATTTTTCATCAACAGGGACATAGATACCTATTATAAGTGTCTTTACATTTTTAAAATAAATTTCTACCCCAATAAATCTCCCATTTTTGTCTTCAAGTATTTAATTTGGTTTAAGGTTTGGGTTAACCCCATTTCTTTTATTCTGTCCCAGTGTAGCAAATTTTGTCCCTAGCCTTTTTTTGTTCTAAAAGGTTTCATAGTTGTTTTTGTTTTTTTATCCGAACTTCTTGCAGGCATACAATATCAGCATTGGTCTTTTTGAGATAATGGAAAGACAAGTTTCTTTTTTTCTTTGTGTTAAGTCCGTTTTTATTCCATGTAACATTATTAATATTCATTATTTACTATTATAAAGCTATTCTAAATTGACGTGATCCCCTCCCCCCTTAGTTTTTTTAATTAGTTTTACTACCCCCTTCTGTCCATGTTTTTTTACCCTCTTTCCTCTCCCCTTTCCCTCTTTTCTTTTTACTTTACAACTTTTTACTTCACCCCCTGCCTTTTTTGTATGATAATTTCTCCTGGTTTTATTCTAATGCGTCCAAGTCAAGTAGGCTCAGTTCATTGGATCCTGCATTTTCACTTCTTGTTCTAGGATTCTTTTTTTCTTGTCTTGGATGGAATTTTCATTTCTTTGGGTAGCTTCCTCTTGATCATCTGGGTCTGGATCTTCTTCCATTCTATCATCCATTCTGTCTCTTTGTTAGGCCAAAATCTTTTCTATTCTTCTTAATAAAGCCTTTTGCCTTGTCCACAGAGTTTATGTTGTATCTGTCCCCTTTCTACATGAAATTAACTCCTTCCAACTTATCCCAACTAAAGGAAATTCTTTCTCTTTCTAATATTTCCACTAAAAACTAATATTCTTTTCTTCTTTTCAAAAGACGGGTAGGCACCTCTTTCATTAATATCATTAGTTTTCCATCTATGCAAATACCATTGTTGAAATGAGTTTCCAAAATACAGTCGTCCCTCCACATTCGCGGGGGTTACGTTCTTGAGACCCCCGCGAATGTGGAAAAACGGCAAATAACAACTGCTTCTGGCAACCCCCCCCTAGAGGGAAGGAGGTGACGGGAGGGTGTCTGGCCAGCCTGGCTGGCCTCTCCACAAGCCTTCCTGAGGGGACTCCGAGCCTTAGAATACCCGGAGCCCGCTTCGGAAGGCCGGGGACAGCAGCGGGCGGGTGGGTAGAAGGCTGTGCTGCCTCCCCCCGGCCTTCCGAAACGGGTGCCAGGGCTTTGGAGCCCCTGCACCTGCTTCGGAAAGCCGGGGACAGCAGCGGGTGAGCAGGCGGGTGGGTGGGGAGAAGGCTGCGCTGCCTCCCCCCGGCCTTCTGAAGCAGGCACCGTGGCTTTGGAGCCCCCATGCCTGCTTCGGAAGGCCGGGGACAGCAGTGGGTGAGCGGGCAGGCAGGTGGGGAGAAGGCTGCGCTGCCTCTCTCCGGCCTTCTGATGCAGGCGCCGGGGCTTTGGAGCCCCGGCGCCCGCTTTGGAAGGCCGGGGACGGCAGCAGGCAGGCGGGCGGGGAGAAGGCTGCGCTGCCTTCCCCCGGCCTTCCGAAATGGGTGCCGGAGCTTTGGAGCCCCCGCACCCGCTTCAGAAGGCCGGGGACAGCGGCGGGCAGGCGGGTGGGGAGAAGGCTGCGCTGCCTCTCTCCGGCCTTCTGATGTAGGTGCCGGGGCTTTGCAGCCCCGGCGCCCGCTTCGGAAGGCCGGGGACGGCAGCGGGCGGTCGGGTGTGGAGAAGGCTGCGCTGCCTCTCTCCGGCCTTCTGAAGCGGGCGCCGGGGCTTTGGAGCCCCTGCGCCCGCTTCGGAAGACCGGGGACAACAGCGGGTGAGCGGGTGGGGAGAAGACTGTGCTCCCTCCCCCTGGCCTTCCGAAGCAGGCACCGGGGCTTTGGAGCCCCCACGCCCACTTCGGAAGGCCGGGGACAGCAGCGGGTGGGCAGGTGAGCAGGCTGGCGGGTGGGGAGAAGGCTGCGCTGCCTCTCTCCGGCCTTCTGAAGCAGTCACCGGGGCTTTGGAGCCCCGGCACCCACTTTGGAAGGCTGGGGACGGGAGCGGGTGAGCGGGCGGGCGGGAAGGAGGCTGCGCTGCCTCT
The DNA here is from genome assembly GCA_030847615.1 of Gambelia wislizenii. NCBI lineage: Eukaryota > Metazoa > Chordata > Lepidosauria > Squamata > Crotaphytidae > Gambelia > Gambelia wislizenii. The sequence goes on from JAUMIR010000006.1 coordinate 103,790,869, forward strand.
CCAGCCTTCCGAAGCGGACGCCGGGGCTTTGGAGCCCCGGAGCCCACTTAAAAAGGCCGGGGAAGGCAGCGGGCGGGTGGCTATCTTCCTCTCCCCGGCTTTCCTGAGTGGACTTCGGGGCTTAGAAGCCTTGGAGTTCCCTCAGGAGGGCTGGGGAAGGCAGCAGGCAGGCAGGGAGGAGGCTTTCTGAGCAGACTCTGGGGCTTTGGATCCCCGGAACCTACTTAGGAAGGCCGGGGAAGGCAGCAGGTGGGCGGGAGGAAAGCTGCCCGGCCTCTCCCTGGCCTTCCTGAGGGGACTTCGGGTCTTAGAAGCCTCGGAGTCCCCTTAGGAAGGCTGGGAAAGGCGGAGGGAGGGAGGCTGACTGCCCCATCCCCCAGGGGCCTTCCTGAGCAGACTCCAGGGCTTTGAAGCCCCGGAGCCGCCTCTGGATGGCAGGAGAAGGTGCAGGCCAGAGGTTGCCCTGCCTTTCGGCACCCTTCCCTAAGGGGCTGGGCTAAACCGCGAATAATCAAAACCGCGAATGTGAAAGCCGCGAATGTCGAGGGGCAACTGTACAGTCTCTTATGGATTTTCTTACATACTAAATAATTACGTCTCTTGGCAGGTTATTTCTGGAGGCAAAGGGGGAATTCCATTGATAAATTCTATCTTATTTCCTTGCTCATCTGGTCTTCTTCCCAGCCAAGGTTTTTTGCTAATTCTTCAATAATGTTCTTTCTTAGACTTTCATTTGGTTATTCTCTTAGTCCTCTCAATCTCATCCAGGTTTCTTTCTCTCTTTGTTCAGCCAGAGCCACTTATAGAATAGAATAGAATAGAATAGAATAGAATCTTTATTACGGTCATAGACCAGCACACATAAAAAGGGGATACAAAATAAAGGTGAAAAGGCCACCTTTCTCCAGTTCCCAATTAATTTCTTTATTTTATTTTTACAAAATTTGAATTTCTGCTTTATTTTCAGTCACTTCTTTCTTCATCACCACCAATAGTCCATGAAGAGCATTGAACTTAGTGTTCATATCAACAAAGCTTGTTGTTTTTTTCTCTTCTAAAGTCTCTTATTTCAGTTATGAATTCCTTCATGTATTGGGGTAAGTTTCTTCTGTTGATCTCCTTCTATTCAGTTGATTCAGTGGTTCAGGGATTTTTCCTTTATTTCTTACTCCTGAACCCATTTTGTCTTTTTATTTCCTCTATTATTTAATCTTCCTCTTTCCCTGTTTATACTTCTCTATAGTTTTTTCACCTCTTTTCTTCCTCCTCTTTTTTGGTGTTTTAGTCTTTATTTCTTTACTTATTTTCTTTTCTTCTTTTTTGTATTCAATATGGGAAAGGCAAAATGAGAAACTAACTAGGTAAAAGGGGAGGGATATTCTGGAAAAAATATGAGGGAGGGAAAAATAGTGTTGGGGTCAAAATTGTTCAAAAAATAAAGAAAAAAATAATCAAATAAGGGGACCTTAGAACACAATAGGTAACAGTAGAGCAAACAAAATTCAGGAATTCAAATGTTTATAAAAATACAATCAAAAAGAGAAGGGAAAAAACATGGAAAAAATGAAAAAAATGAAAAATGAAGAATTAACAAAGCCACACACATACACCCACAAAAAAGGAGGGAGAGGAGAAAAAAAGTGGGGGGGAATTATTTCACTTATGTGTTTTTCCCCACTTCTATCAATCACAATTTAACCTTTTGAACTATGACTGTTCTGGGATATCAGCATTTTCAAGGTCTTTCTCTTGGCAGTCTTCCTACCAATATGGAGATCTTTAGTTACAGTCCTACTAGCTGCTCAGGGTTGTATAGTTTCTATAAACAGCTGTCAAGATCCTATATATACACCACCAAAAAAAGTCTCTACTTGCAATCTCAATTCCATCAAATTATCAGAGGGTGGAGAGGTAAAAAGCAAAAGGAAAAAAGAGCAAAAGTTCAAAAATAAGTGTTCTCACTCCAAATAATAAAGAAAAAATGATAAGCAAAATAAGCCAAATAGAGGGGGGGGGAACCTATTCAATAGATCAAAAGAGATCAAAAATTGAAAAAAAAATTATTTAACTAAGCCACAAGATAATAAAAAGTTAATACAAGAGATAATAGTGTCAACACACACACAAATCAGGAATGTGAGCTGTTAAGAGGCAGTAATTTATATTTGATTAGCAGGCTCCCTGAGTACCTTTGTAGAAAATACCTCATAAATTTTCCAACTTCTCAGAAGGCTTGGTGGCTTCATGGAGCTTAGGAAGGGCTTGTCCAAACCCTTCCCCAGACCTTCCGAGGCGATCGACTCCCTCCCAAGGCCTCTTGACAGCACACTGCTCTCTTAGGCTGGCAGGAATATTTTCTCACTGTGAGCTAAGCAAGTGTCTTTGTCTCAGATTTCTGCCTTCTCCGGGTTCCTGGGGTCCCCTAGGTGCCGGAGATCCCTTTGCCAGGTAGAGAGCCCTCCCCCCCCGGAAATCACCCTGAAGGTATTTTTAGGACCCAAAGCTCCACGATGGATCATCGATCCCTGCTCTGACCCAGACCAGAAATCTGCCGTTAGTATTTATATTTATCAGTAATGGGTTCAGTACTGGGGGATAGTCTACAAAATGTGGCAGACCTCAAAGTTGGGACAGGATAAGAAGGCCTCTCTTTACCTTTCCCTGTCTTAAGTACATTTCTTTTAAATCTCTTTGCCTCAGTTAAGGCAATGGTCAGAAGTATTTGACCGACATGGAAGTGTTCTCAATATTGCTAGTTCATTCAGGTCACTAACTTGTTATTTTCTGACCTGAAACTTAGCAAGGAACAGATGTTAATGTTGTCCCTATTACTGCAATGTCATTAAGAATGATTCCATCTGGCCAAGACTTCTGTACTATTTGAAAATTTGCATAGTCATTCAGTAATAATTGGTGATATGCAGCAATTTAATTTGGATATAGTTCTGTCCTGCATGTTAGAATTACTTGGCCAGCAATGCTTCTCATATTTTACTATACAGTGATGATGGTTGTATATATTGAACATCAAGTGTAAATTTTTAAAAACTTAGATTGTTTGTATCATTTCTTTTTATTCGTTTATAATAATAAAATACATAACAATTCCATTTTGTGGTTGACAGTCTCCACAAAATGACAAGTAACAATAATATTTTCAACATATATGGTGATAAGAAAAAATAAATAACTACAACACAAACAAACAAGGATAAATATTAAAAGGAAAAATTATGCTGTTATATATGTCTGGTATGCAGAAAAACTTAGATTTTTGACGTTCAAGTTCACCTTATCAGGGATCTGACTTTAGTGGCACTAAGGAGTAGCTACCATAAATGCTGAACTCAGTTCAAAGAGATATTTTCTGTTTTCTGATATTTTCTTCCCACTCAAAATGTCAGGAAGTACAAAGTATGAAGATGTGTATTTAAAACAGACTGCAGGATTAGAGAACAATAATTCCTATTCATACTGTAAACATATTCAGCACTCCCGTCCAGGATACATTTCTGTACTTAGAGGAATATACAGGGGACAATTTCTTGTGATGCTGAAGAGTTCACAACTTTCAATGTTGAGTTAAACTTTATATCCAGATATGTTGTTTGCCTAGCCTTTAAGACTATCACTGCATAAGAAAGTTTCTGTCCGAATACACTTCATTTTTCTTATTATTAACTATATGGTTCCTGGGTTTTTCCACCTACTTTGTAGATTGCAGAAACAAAAATACATCTACTTAGGTGCCGTACACTGCAGCAATTTTCAGCTCTCTCCTTAGTAGAGGGTATTTTGACTATTTGGTTTGTATGAAACAAAATATTTTATATTTTTGAATTGTATACATAAGTCAAATACTACAATTTTATATGCTAAACGAAAGTTGATCGTGAGTAGAAATCAACGAAATATGACGCTCAGCTCTCCCTGCGGTACCGCAATAGTACCGGCAGGGGCGAGCGTCATACGAAAGGGGCACTTTGCAGCGCAGCAGCCTCGCAAGCTGGAGAGGCTGCTTGCGTTATTTTTCTTCATCCGAAAAAGTCCTTAGATAAAATTGTCTATACGAACTAAGCAGCAGAGAGTTGTTAAAATACTGTGCTGTTTGTTTGTCTTAGGTGTCAGAAATCAAAAATACAAGTGAGCAAGTGATTTATGCATTTTTTTTTCATTGCATGGCATCGAATTTGAATTCCTGAAGGTTTCAATCTTTCCTTTTTAAATACAAACTAACTTCTGTCTGTCATAGACTTAACAGTGAGCAGGAAGAAGTTTCAACAGTGGAATTTGCAACAAAACATTACAGTGTGAAATGCTTCTCCTCAGAGAATCTGCCAGCCATGTCTTCCAAGATACTAAGTTCCATCTTCTCTCCACCCTGGTTTCCTGCACACACACCCAACAGACAATCAGCATGGTGTGCCAGTTAGGGTTTTCTTTCTGTACTTCTACAAAAATGTAACTGCTGATGCTTCCCTCTTGTATGTGAATGGGACCACATTTGGCTGTATTAAAAAAAGAGTTTGCTGTTGGAATGTGGAATCAACATACACAATATATTTCTGCTTTGTTCTTTACATACAATTCCCCCTGTTCCTGCCATCTCATGATTTCAAATTCTTAGTACAGCAAATATTGAACTTTTTATTTTGAAATAAAAGATTGTGGATAAATTGACTACTGAAGGTGGATTTATCATAGTGCAGTGTCTGTGCTTAGTACATTGAATTCATTTTCTGAGTTTTGCTTTGTGGCTCTTTGATACAGAGAGTGTGCATTGCAGAGACCTTGTTCTATTCAGACCTATCTGTGTCACAGTAACACTTCATATCTCCTTACATGTGTGGACAGATGTGCTTTGATGTCATGAAATCTCACTCTGTGTTGATCTGTTTGAGTGACACTTCAGATAGGGAGCTCTTTGATGGCAATGTTTCCCACTGAACGTTTTTTGCTTTCCTCTATTTGCTTTGCAGGGCAGAGTTCAAAAACTGTCAGCTCTTCTCCAAGCATTGAAAGTTTGTCTGGAGGACGTGAATACACAGGGTCACCACCTTTGTCTGCAACCAAGAAAGAATCCTTTTTCAGTACTATTTCACATTCTCGCTCTCACAGCAGAAGTATGACCAAGAAAGAGTCTGTAAGTCTTTTCTACCTACAAAATATACTTTATGTGTCTCATATTGTCTAACTTATTTACACTGGTTCACTTATATAAATTAGCTGGCACTTATCTCTAGACAGAGAAGATGAGCAGGAGATAATTGTTTATTAATTTAATAGAGAATAATTTCTCCTGCACTCTGTGCTTGCAAGAGAAAATAAACTGCATAATTTGCAAGCATGACTGTCCAGATTTGGGGAACTAGAGTGTGACAACCCCAGGAGGACTCCTGGTGCTTGGTTAGGGTGATGAGGAGAGTTAGGGATGGGACAGTGGGGGGTTTAAAACCCAGGTGAAATTGGTACAGGCTAAATCAATACTAGAGAGAAGAGAAAAGGCCAGCACAAGAGAAAAGGAGTTTGGATTGAGGAGAGGAGAAAGGGTGCATGGGATGAGCATGCAACCAGTGAGTTTCTATCCCAGGCAAAGTTAGGTATTTTCAATCATAGTAATTAATACTTTCCAGGGTTTATATTTTTAAATGAATTTGAGTTGCTTTCTTCACCAAATGTTGTTTATGAGCTTATTGGAATTCCCACTTTTACTTGGATATGATCTGTAATCTTCTTTATGAAACTGGCATTTATGTCTAATACTTTCTTTATCCCACAATAATTCTGTGATATCAATCATTATTAGTTATATTCCTTGACAATCACATAATACATTTGCTGAGCAGTTTTTGTTTTCATGAGGCCACCACAGGCAATTCATTGTATTTATATTTTTTTTAGAAAATAATTTTGAGAAAAGAAAAAGTAGGAGAGTTTTGCACAAATGGTGGTCTCTTGGCTTCATATTTTATGTGTTCATTTTTTGAAATAGCACATAAAATCAAGGATAGAATAATGATTTGTGTTGTTGGGGTTTCCTGTGCAATTAAAATTAATAATGCAGAAATGGAACCCCAAGGGTAATCCTGTTTTTTCTATAGCACATTTAACCAAATAAAACTAGGCTACAATAGGTGATCAGGGTCCTTGATGATATAGGAAGAGAAGCAGGTGGCCAACATGATACAGTAGCACCCCTGTATCCACTGATTCACCATCCACTGATTCAATTATCTTCATTTGGTGACAGCAGGGGGGTTGGATGGGGGAGGAGGAGAGGTCTTGCCTCCCTTCGCCCCCCCGGGATCACTCCTGTGGTGAGAATGCCAACGGGGGGTGAAGGGAAAGGAGGAGGAAATATTGCCTCCCTTCTTCCTTTGCCCCTGGGATCACCCACCCCCCGAGATCGCTCCCATGGTGAGAATGGCAACAGGGGCAAAGGGAGGGGAGGATGAGGTCTCGCCTCCCTTCGTCCCTGGGATCACCCTCCAGGATCACTCCCATGGCAAGAATGGCGAAGGGAGGCGAGGAGGAGATCTTGCCTCCCCTTCTCGCTTCACCCCCAGGATCACTCCTGTGGCAGGAATGGCAATGGGGGCATTCGCTATTATCCATGGATTTCATTATCTGCGGGGGGGGCTGTAACCAATCCCCGTGGATATGGGGGTCCTGCTGCACATCACTTACACAGCCTTTCAAACCAGGGAGCCACAGTCCATGCTACCTGGAGCTACTAGAAGTAAATGTTAAAAAAAACTGAAATGCAAAATAATAATTGTTGTTGTTGTTGTTGTTGTTTCTTACCCACCTCTCCCCATGGATTGAGGTGGGAACAACAAATGTATATAAAACAAATAATAGCAATTAAAATACATGTCAGTTAAAAATACATAAACCCATTAAAACACATAACGTCTTTTGTGATACATATTAACAGTTTAAAATTAACAGTTTAAAAATCATTTGGACAGGCCTGCTGGAAGAAACTAGTCTTTAATGCTATTTAAATTCAGTCAGTGTATTCAACTGTCAAATCTCTTCTACCAAGCCATTCCAGAGTCTAGGGGGCAGCTAAAGAAAAAGTCCTCTAGGTGACAGTTGCATACCTACTCCTGTCTAACTGAAGCAAATGTCCCCCAGAGGACGTGAGTGTGCGGAGTGGATTATATAGAAGAAGGCGATCCTGTAGGTAACCTGGACCCAAACCGTGTAGGGCTTTAAAGGTAACAACCAACACCTTGCAACCTGCTTGAAAAGTAATTGGCACGAGCCCATGGCATGTTTCTAAAACCCCTGCAGTAGAGTTTTTATTCTGACAAAAAGGTAGTCTATTAGTTCATTGTCCTGACTGTTATCAGTGAATAAAAGTGACAACAAAGATGGTTGTATCTGTAAAAGCAAGGGTTGGAGAGAGATTTATATTCTGTTGTCAATCTACACCAAATATCAGAGTGAGCAAAAGGAGGAGCTATAAGAAAAGAACATTTCTCTCTTCTCAGATTTAACCATGATTTCATAAGATGGTCAGACTCACTTTTTAAGAGTCACCATTCAAAATACATTGAAAGTAGGTTAAACCCAAGGTCTAGAATTATGAATTTATTGATGTGTTTCCACAGTGAGCAGATTTTTGAGGTCATTGTAAAACATATTTTGAGTTATCAATGGTGTTTTCTGTCTGAAAGAGTCAGCCGTCAGAATTGTATGTACCAAAATAACACACTTTTATATACTAATAACAATGCACATTACATCAGTCAGTAGGAGCATCCAGCAGCTTTTTTAAAAACAGAGTATCACTGATATAACTACAGTTGTCCCTCTGTATCCACGGATTTGGTATCTACAGATTTAAGTATTTATGGCTTGAAAATATTCTTTTAAAAAATCCAAAAAGCAAACCTTGATTTTGCCATCTTATATAAGGGACACCATTTTGCTATGCCATTGCATATAATGAGACGTGAGCATTCATGGATTTTGGTATCCATGGGGGGTCCTAGAACCAAACCCCAGCGAATATGAAAGGACAACTGTACATGCATAAACATTTATTTGGGGGGAATCAGTCGTCTCTCCCCGTCTGTTACTCAATGGCAATCCTGATTTACATGTTTCAGGAGAATTGAAGTCAAGCTTATGACTATTACTAATATTGTTGTTTTTCAAGTCTGTGTTGATATTTTTACATTTAGGAAAAAGATGCTGGGTAATAGAGGGCCATGTGTTGTGTGTTTTTTTAGCATTTCTCCTTCCAGCAACAGCATCTTGTACAACATCCCTTTTTGCTTCCCACAGCCTCATAATTATCAATGAATGTTGTAGAGCTTCTGCCAATAGAGATCTCTCACTGTTCCTAGGAATACAGGATTTTCATAGTGCCCAGAGGGGCTACAGATGCATCTCAGTCCGCATCCCCAGTCTACCTTGATAGGGATAAAGAGCAGGAATTCTGATAGCTATGCTGACCTCACCCACTACAGGGATTAAAATGGTCTCTCTTTCCTTAGCTGATCTGCATGGAATTGTGAAAAGTGTGTGTGAGAGAGAGATAGACAAAGCGAAACAGTGTTGGGGGGTGCAGGTAGATGGACTGTGTGTGTGATTGAAGGGATTACTGTGTATGTGGTAATCCAGTCAGATTACCTTGTGAATGAGGTAAGTGAGAGAGGGGGGATTGTCTAGGAATATGGGTGGGGTTACATACCAGCAATAGCTTTACACACTTGGGGTGGTGGCTTCATTAACTGCTGGCATGCATGCAAGCACCCTTCATCCCACCAGTTCCAGTGGACACCATTTACCAGCTGCCTGTGACATTGTGGAAGATTGGGATAGCCTGCCCTAAAAGACACGTCCCAGCTATTCAGTGTTCTTTTCATTATTTATTCCTTGCAACTTCTATAAGTAGCCATAATTTATAATGAGCCCTAAAACAGTATCCATGGGGGCTACAGAGACTATGTTATTAGCAGAAATCAAGGGAGCAGGGATGGTGAAGAGCAGTAGGGGAAAACTTGGGGTGCAGTGTTTGTGAACTCTTAGAAGATTAGAGGCACATTTGGTCATCCCTTAAAAATATATCAGCAGTTTGCAGAACAGCTCAAAGTTGACAGTTTGTAACCTACAATGAAAATATATATTTTTAAAATGTACTGAATTGGCTTCATTTTCATAAGCCACTGTCTCTGCCCATGGCTTCCTCTGACAAGTTTTTTTTTTTTCCTGTCCTGTGATGGTATGAGAATTTCATTATTGCACCCTTCATACTGCTCATCTACCTTCAAACTTCCTTTTTCTGCCCCACTACCCTTTCTGTTATTGCAACTGCACCTGGTGATCACCTGGTGATCCTGTTGAACTCAATGGGACTTAATTATCTGAAGGCAACTTACATAGCTTTGCTTTGTAAATCTTCCAACTGGTGTATACACATATGCACTAACTGGGTAAACCTGCATGGGGAAACAGACTCCTAAGAGTTGGGACCAGGGGGCTGAAAATGAGGAAAGACTTGAAGTATTGTGGGAGGGAAGGCAAGGAGATAAATGGAATAAGAAGAAGAAACACCAGATTACAAGCCATTCAGTGGGTGGAAATCATGCCACTTTCCAGATGTTAGTAGACTGCAATGCTAGGGCCCTAGGCAACATAGGCAATAGCAAAGAATGGTGATAAATGTTGGAAGATGCAGCCCAACAACATCTGGAGCCTGTATTATTCCCATCCCTGAGCTGTTCCAAAAAGTAGGACTTCTAGTTCTCTACTAAAGAATTGGAAATCTCATTCTTATATAGACTTTCTCATGGTGGTGATATGCCTGGTCATCATTAGACCCCTCTTGGTATGCTTGCTTTCCATGAGCACTGTTTACTAATGCACAGAGCATGGGTTTATGATGGTGGTGGTGGTTTGTTTGCATTCTGCAGGGGTGGAGAAGGTGAAACCTATGGGATACATATGGCCACAGAGGTGTTTTTTACAGCCCTCTAAAGACCCTCCAAAAGCCCCATGCACCCTAAACTAAAGAAAAGGGAAAATTAAGGCCATATCCAAAACTGAAAGTGTAAACTGAAAGTCACTTCTGCTGAAAATCCACAAAAAAAATCTGCCAAAAAACAGAGTCGTGTGGCCTGACATGAGGATGACAATTTGCCCCTGTACCTGCTGCAGTTACAGAATCCAAGGGGCAAATTTCTGGAAAATTTGGAATCAACTCTGAAAAACTCTATGCCTATTCATTGTTGCAATTCTTTAAAAAAAATATGTTTTAGTGTTTTTACAATAATAAAGGCTTCATTTTATGAGTAACATGCCACTTGCTGAGACAGAAAAGGGATTCCTTAAATGTCACTAGAAAACACCCATGACTTAAAATGTATATATTAGACTATTACTGCCAGAAACCACTAAAACAAAATACCACACAGGAACGGAAACATTAGACATTATAGTCCTGTCCATAATAAACTTGGCTGAATGATGCAAGAGGAAAAATTAACCTTGTTTGTTCACCACTCTACCATACATTTGGCAGCTTTTAATAGTTATGGACTATAATTGCCATAAATAACAAGGAGACGTATGTGTTGTGTGAATAGCTCGGCCTTTCTCTATCCTTCTGATTTGCCTGGGTGATAAAGGAAACAAATTCATATTCAACAGTGTTTACTTTTCAAAGACATTAGTTAGTAATGATCAGTAGAAACCATAACATCTTGCCTGTTTCCAGAATAATCACACTTAGCATTCTTATTTGTATATTTAGTTGGTCAAGGCATTACATAGAGATCCATCTCAGAAATACATCAGTGTTAGTATCCTCATAATTGAAGATAAGGAGTCTGAAGCAGAGAGAGTAACTTCAATGAAGTTAGCTAGTGTTATTCTGGACAGAGATAAAATTTGAATCAGATTTCCTTTGCCAAGAGCAAAAGTGGGAGCACAGCCTAGAGAATAGGCAACATTCTGGAGCTGGGCTCACCATGCATGCACTTTAGCCTTTTGTGTTGCTAATGTGTGAATATGTGTCTAGTTGCTGCATAGAAGCATGATGACAAGTCTGGTTTTCAGTGTCATTATTCTGTGTTGAAAGACATTTGAAACATTTTATTTGAGTCTTAAGTGTGTATTTCTAGTAGTAATTTGTACTGATAGTTAATAACCATCCATAGTTTACTTTGCCCCAGATTTTTCAGCTAGATTAAAGGTTTCAGCCAGTTCTTTGCATAAGATAGAAGTGGAATCAGGTGTGATCTATGGACACATTGTTATAGGTGTTGTAGCACTTGGAATAGTGCTGTATTTTAAACCAAAATAAATATTGTATTTGTTTAAAACAAGTTTAAAATGTTGCAGATATAAAAGAAATGGGCTGCCCAACTTACTGTGTGGCATCGTTGCGGTCCAGGTCAGAAGCGGAGCGCTAGTGGGGAGGTTCTCAGCATTGGCTTCTTCTTCCCAGGATTCTGTGAGGTTTGGTACAGCCCTGGGGAAAGGCAGAAACTGCCAGCCAGTGAATATAAACCTAAATTTGAATTCATTGGCTGATAGACATGGCTGAAGTGAGTGCCTGCAGTTTTCACTCTGGTCAGGTGGGAGGGTATTCAGGTTCTAGCCTGTTCGTTCACTTGGCAGTGCTTCTTTGAGTGTTGCCCCACTGACCCTCCCTCCCTCTGTGTAATCTTGTATGTATGAGTTTGTGGTATTGTGGGGCATGTTGCCATCTGTTATTGTCACAACTTTTGGGGATGGTTACCTGGATCCAGGATGTTGAGTATCAGTGTCTTCCTGGCACTGTGAACATATCTGGGTACCCTTAAGGATTCGGGCACTTTTCCTGCACCCCCTGGTGGGGACCCCGACAAGTGGATCCTTTCATGTCATCCCAAAGGTTCCAGCAGCCCACTGGAGGATCGGGCTCATCAATCAACAGGCAGGTTGCTCGATGCCTGGCTCTGGACCCATGTGGGCACCAGCCCTAACTATAGCTGTAACCAATAAAAGTTGTGGCCTATTTCTTCCACCCTGTGATATCATGTGTGTTGGTGGGTTATTTCATGCGGAGCAGAACTCACCTCTTGACATGCAACTGTATCCCTAGCTCTGATTCAGACTATTAAAAATAGATACTGACCGTTCATATTTGTAGATTCAGGTGTCATTGGACTAGGAATATAACTGTACTGCTGCCAAGATTCTGAGACAGTCACAAAGTCAACAGCCCTTATATAAATGAAAATAGATTGCATGTGCCACACATTCTAGTGTAAGCAAGAGAATCTATTTTCAGAATCTTAACTTACTAGAACTGAGGTGGACACCTCACGACCTTCCAAATGATATTGGACTATGTATCCCATTTGTTGAGAAATCATGAGAGTTTCAGTCCAGAAACATTTGGAGGGATTCAAGTTGCACATCCTTGTACTGGAAGTAAAAATTATATGTAATGTACTATGTGATTGTTGTAAAGAAGTATAATCTTTTAATTAATAGAAATGTTGTGAAAGAAGCAGCAGTATTTTTTATTGTCTCAAAAATACTGTTTCACTTTTGAATATAATTAAAGGAATTGCTGACAGTATCTTTAGATTATCATAGTCTAGAGCTGAATATACATGGGAGGTGCTTGTTGGTGTTTCCTAGAAATTAACTTCCCAGAAGTGGTGGCAGTTTGTTTCCAGAAAAAGTGATCTCATGGGTTGAATTTTCATTTCTTTCGTTTGTCTCAAGGCAGAATGCTTAACACCATTACTGTAGTATTCCCTGCTTTTGCTAGTCTTGCTATTAACACTGTATTTTTAGCTGCTGTAAAAGTACAAATCTAGTAATTCTGTTGTGTCTCTCATGATGACATCTTAATCAGCTTTGCTCAAGTGGCAGCGAATCTGTTTCTGCAAATACTGTATCTCCTATTTTCCCAACACAGAGAGGATATTCCATTTCCAAATATTTCCAGTAGTTTAATGATTCCTCACATTTGTGAAGATTCATAATTACCTTGCCACTTGTTAATTATCAAGTTATTGTTGCCAAATCCCTGCTGTCCAAAAAAAGATTGTAGGGGACTGATGACATGCATATAGTAAAAAAATCAAAAAAAAAAAAAAACACCTTTCACTTCAGCTGCTGCATGTTAATCTAGTTAGGAACAAAAAAATAATACTCTTAGACTACCAGTCTACTGAGATGGCAATAGATCAGATTTGGAAACTGTTGGGAAAGCTTACTCCAAACTATGGCTCCTATACATTAATTTAGAGGGTTGGGTCAGCTGCTTTAGAGATTGTTTTCTCAATGGAAGTATCTCGTGTATTGCAAGCAGCTTCTCTCATCTCTGAGAGTTTCAAAAATAGTTTCCAATGTAGCACCAGTCACCTTCTCTTGAAAAGAGACAATTCCTAAATTTACCTGGGAATCCATTTGAGGACCACACCAATGGCAGGTTCATCAGGTGGCAGATGAGTTGTCCAACACCTGGATCTGGGGCCCTCCTAGGCAAATTGTGTTGCCTAGGCAACTTGTGGCCTTTTTTATTCTGATGAAATGGTGTCCATTTTCTTCACTGACAAGCTGCTTTCCTCTTCCCTGCTGGACCCACAACACTGTTTTTTCAGGTACTCCTTACCTGCTGTTTCTCTGCACAGAGGTCAGCAGCTACACTCTTTTTTCCATTTATTTGGTCCTATCTAAATTTAGAAGTATGTATCACCTCATACAAAGGTCAATAATTTTCTTCTGATAAAAGCCTGAAAAAAATGTGTCAGAAAAGCGCCACATGAAAGCTGATAATTTTATTCTACTAAAAATCTGTGAAAGCATATCAGAATATCATCACAAATATTCTTGTGGCTTTTTCCACACAAAGAATGTTACGACGACATTGGAAAGGCGTCAGAGATATGTAGCATGCTTTAGCAAATGTAAAGCTGATAATAGCTAAGAAGTCTACATTAATTTAATGTCACTGAATCATGTCTACAAATATAACACACTTTGCAGTCTAGACCATCTGTCTGTTGCACTAGAGTACAGTTGCATTGTTTGACTAATCTGGAGATGACAAAATATATGATAACATTTACAAGTATAAATATGTAATGTGTGATGACCTTACAATTTGTTGTATGAAATGAATGCAGACAGAGGTTGCTGAAGAAAATCAGAATAGGGCTTCATAAGATATAAAATTAATATCATTAATGGCACTCCAAAATCTGGCCACCTTGCATAATGTTAAAGACTAAGATATTTCCAAATAACTATATATCCAAAGTGAGTACTGTAGTTCTCATAACTAGAAGAGCTTCAGAAACTGCAAAAGACCATTATACAGGATAGTCTTGTTAAGCGTTCCTGAAAACCTATAAAATTATAAAGAATTAATATCACATTTCCTGGAGGAAGACAGAGTTATAAGACAGAAACAAGTTAAAATCAGAAGACTAGATCCAGAGTAAATGAGTCACACTAGGGAGATTTTCAGACAACACTGTTATAGTGTTACTATTCCACTTCATTTGCTCTGGCTGCCTCCTGTGGAATCCTGGGATTTGCAGTTTAGGGAGGGGCATTTACGGTACAACTCTCAGCCAGAGAGCTCTTAGGACTCCCTAAACTACAAACCCCAGAATTCCACAGGAGGAAGCCAGAGCAGTTAAAGTAGAATATTAACACTATAACAGTGTAGAGTGAAAATCTTCTAAGTTTCTTTTTTAATAAATAGGGATTGACTTTATTATAATGAACTGTTGATACTGATTTTAGTTGCACTTAAGGAAAACAAGCCCCCTCTGGATCTAACCCAAAGACTGATTTCAGAAATTTGGGAAACATGTGTTAGAGAAGGTGGCACATCATTGTCAGTTATAAGAGGGTGGGGTTGAGGGGGTTGAGCAATATTAGAATTTCTTTAATTTCTCTGCTGAAAATGTTGTATGGCAATCATATCAGAAACTGCATTGTCTTTGAATAATAAAGGAATGTGAATTCATGCAAGGGAAGACATATGGAGAAAATAAAGAGAACTGTCTGGCTATGTTTATGTTTCAGTTGACTGTAGTAAAACATGCATGGTGGTGTTCTGAAAAGTAGGGTCTATTAATTTTTATTAATGTTAAAAATACAAAGAAAAGTTATTTGTTTCAGGTCTTTTTCAGTGCCCATACCTTCTGATGGTTCTGGGTAGATGGGCTTCTCTTTTGTTCTTCAGACCTAGAAAGTAATATCTGGAGCATTTCTTTTGTGAACACAGTGTGATAGTGAGGATAAAATGGTGGGTAATGAGTGAAGAGTCCATTTATGCTTTCCTGGATTTTATAGAAAAAGGGTGGGATAGAAATGTAATAAATACAAATTGTGCAGGATACTAAAAATACTATTATTCTTAAGCTGTGTTTTCTTTAAAAATATTGTTATAGGAAGAAGAATTGGAGTCTCAGGTTTCATTTCTCCAAGGACAACTGAATGAATTGGAGGCCATGTGCAAATACTGTGCAAAGATGATGAACACCCATCTGGGTAAGAAGACTCTCTTCTTCTTAGACATTAAAGACTATATGTATAGCTTTTGCAGAATGCTTCCCAAGTTTATATAAAAGTGTCACTAAGTCTAAAGAGAAATGAAACTGTCATGCAAATTTTCAACTGTGGAAAGGGAGCACAGCTATATAATATTAATATGAGTAAGGCTGGTTCTGCTCCTATCTCCTCAACTGAAATGGAAAATATATTTCACCGTCAGACTACCTACCAAATCTTTGCGTAAGTCTTCAATTATCTTATATCGTGATAGTGAATAGTCTACACATTAGTAAGACATTCAGCAACTAGATTTTGCTGTATTTACTCCATTCTATGTCACACTCAGAATTTTGCTCCAAATATCTTCAGATTGCTTATCACAAATTTGTATAATTGGTTTTTGAACTAATGCATGGATAGTTTGCTGTTGCCACAGTTCCCTGTTTTGTTTATGAAATTATTACTTTTCTTAAAAATGTCACAGTGGGAGCCTGTATTTTTGTTGGTTTTTTTAAAGCAGTTGAAACAATTTTGCATGTGATGGTTTAGACGATCTTTCTCCAGTTACTCTCTATATTCCTGGTTTAGATGTTTTGTTTTTGGTTTAACCGCTATCCATACAAGCAACAGGTAATAACCATTTTATTTAAGGTCCAAATATGTTCCAGGTTTAACAGTTCACATCTATCATATCAAATCATCTACTTCCTATTTTAGGTTATTGGTGATTTTCCCATCGATTGAAGATGTCATTACAAATGTTGAAAAACAAGATCCACATTTGGAAATGAATATGATTTTGCAGACTTTATATCTAATGCCCTTTGAAATATTTTTACCACTTAAAAGGCTGCACAAGTTTTAACCTCCAGAAGAGGATAGAAACTGTGTCTGGCATATTCTGATGAGTAGGTGTTAGAGGTTTTATCTTCTGATAAAGTTTGAATCAATACATTTTTACATTATAGATGTGTGTATTTCTAATGGAATTTTCATGCAAGCTTGCTCTTCTGCTCCTGTGTAAATGTTTGGGGTGCTAAACAGAAAGTATACAGTAACATTTTTGTGATGTATAGCAGAATTTGGGGACTAGATTGTGCAACACTCCGGGAATCAAGTTGTATTGTGCCCAGATCACTTCATATATAACCTTCCCTCTTTCTGACCAGTGGTAGTGTTTCAATACATTGTGTAAAGTGATTGGGAGGCAAGTTTTAAACTAATACATAAGGGTAAGTACAAAAACGATCTGCAATTGGGCCAGGGCTATATTCTCAAAAACAAGATACTACTGCACTGCTGAAACAAAGCAGGTCTTAGCCCATTCAGTGCCTGGCAGATCTTTGAAATGTTACTTTAAAAGCTAAGGTGAGTGTTACTTTTTTAAGAGTGGTACATTGCAGTTCTTAATTACTCGCTGCTTGGAAAATGGCACCTGGACATTCCTCTTTGGTAATACATTATTAATATCTTATTTTTTTGTGCGTGTTACTTTAGAAAATTTTGGTTTACAAAAGTAAACCAAAAAATCCCAAAAATTATTCCCCAAAATCACTATTTTGAATTAGCTGGTAAATGTTGTTCATTACTCCCCAGACTGCAGCATTAACATTGTTGGAGTCTGAAAGGATTCACAATAACAGGATTGGTTTTCTCATATGCACACACACACACATGAGAGTAACAATTAATAGTATTACCTTTAATGCATTGCATCTGTTGCTTGCAGAATAAACTTCTGTGTAAACCAGTGTACACTGCTTTAAGTTCTATTGAAGAAATGAAGAATATAACTAGAATAAAAAAAAATTAGGGCTTCTCATTGAACTGAAATTATTTATAAACTTGAAGGCTACTATGCAAAGTGAGAGAAGTTAAACAAGTCCTTTTCAGGCTACCCTTAAATCACAGTTTAGATCTGCCACAAATCATTGTAAGTTGTTAGGCAGTTTATCATTCTCGGGTTCCTAACTTTATAGCATTGGGTTTGATCCAGTGCTGTCAACGTTATAATTCTATTCCATGGAATGTAAAGGAAGAAAAAATAAGTTAGAATGGTAATTTTTGTTTGTATGTTTATACAAAAGGATTCTCATTAAGTGTTCATCCACTTCTTTTACTGCAACACATTATGACAACATAATTATGTATTTGGGCCTTTTCCTCTATGTGTCTATGGAAATTGATGTGGTGCCTTGAATAATCTAAATACAACATATATAAGAATGAGAAATTGCTTCTTGTGGTAAAGACTGATAAACAGAGAATAAACAACACATTTTGCCCACTATGTTTGGGAAGAATAACTTTGAAACCACACTTCTTCTGTATAATAGTGTAGAAATGGTACTGTCTATTCAGGAGCAGATCTCCTGAAGAGTGCTTTATATCTGCTGACCAGAGGCACATTCACACTATACAATTATAGCACTGTTATTCCACTTTACCTGTCACATTTCCATCTCATTGGGGCCTACTTCTGAATAGATATGTGCATGGTTGCATTTTTAATGAAAATCTAACACTGCTTTGCACGGCAGAGTATGTAAACAGTAAGTGGTGGGAGAGTTACAGTTTCTTTCCTATGGCACTGTGCAGCTCTGATACGCCAGCAGGATAAGTAGAATCAAAAGGAAGGGGGTGAAAGCCAGCAAAACTAAGCCTTAAAGTACAAGATTTATGCAAATCTCAAAACCAGACAAATCTTCAGACAGAACTAGAGGGGGAGAGAAATATTTCTAAATCATGAATGTGTCAGTACAATACTGATCTTATTTTAGGGATTCTGTTTTGCAGGGGGAATCAAAAATCCATTAGGGGAAAATTCTGGGTGTCTAAAAGAAAGAGACTGAGAGAGAAACTGCTCTGGGAGTATAGTACTGTAATTGAAACTGGATCCCTTCAAGGAAGGACCCTCTCAGTAGGTTGCTGTGTTTATTATTTTTGCTTTCCAAAACAAGCAATTAGGATTAATGAGACTCATTCCACACGTCCACTTGCTGCTGCAGTACCTCTTCTTTTCTTCTTGCATTGGCCCTAATGGGAAGATAATGGCCTTGTCTGCATAGGATGAATTAAGTGCCCCCCATTCCCACACCCAGCTGTCCAGACAATGCATGGTTTTGGCCCTGATTCTAGAACAAACTGTCCAGAAGACATCCAGGATGTTCTGTCTAGAAATTTTGGCAAACCCCTCCCCTTAAAATAGCTTTTAAAAGTACCAGGGAAAACCCAGTTCTTGTGGGGGAAAACAGCGTTCTGTGGCAGGACGAGGCAGCTGTCCACATGTGTGTGCTACATCAGCGGGCATCTCCACCACTGCCACTGGTGTTGTGCATCATGCTCTCTGAGAGTCACAATGAGGCCCCCAGCATGTGATCAAAGCTAGGGGCCTCATTTCTGGCCTCAGAGAGCACAATGTACAACACCAGCAGCAGTGGAGAATGCACCCACCAGTGCACCGCATGCATGCACACAGCTGCCCGTTCTCACCATAGAACACAAGGTGCGGGGGGATCCAGGGCCAGAATACTCTGGCCAGAACACTTGAGTATTCTGGCTGGTGTGGATGTGACCCAAAACTTCACCCCCTCCTTTCCTCTTCGCTACTCTCCTCTCACGGGCAGGGGTGGGGGATGCAATTGATGACATAATATTTAACTGTTGGCTGCCAAGCTAGCTTTTAAAGCATCTCCCAAGTCACTTTGTACCTGGCTGCTTAAATAGAGAAGGGGGGAAGAAATCAGAGACTCCTTAAGAAAAGCTGAAAAAAAACAGGAATACAAAGGACTTTCCCAGCTGATCCCTTTACTTTTGGAGGCTATGCTTTTATTAAATGTGTTTTTAGACTTTACACCTGATGGCAGAATTGTCTTATTTCTACTGATTTGCAAACCACTCTGGGAGACTTTCTGACTAAGGTTTTAGTTTCCCATGGCTCCATTAGAGTTAGTTTAATTTTTGTCTATCTATGATGGTTCATGGTTATAAAATAACAGGTACAAGAAGCTTTGATAGCTCCCTAAACATAAGGTGGAACCACAGCAGAATTTCTTAGGAGTTTACGTAGTTTAAAGTAGTCACACTGCATCCCTGTGTTAAAGCAAGAGTCTATTTCAGGGATAGCAATCAGGCAGCATTGCAGATGTTGTACTGCAATTCCCAGCATTCCTCAGCATTGGTTATAATAGCCTTCTGGGGCTTGCAGTAGCATAGTATATGGAGGGCCTTGTGTTTCCCACCTGATCTATCTTATCCAGTAACTTTTGTCCATTGGCACTTGCCAGACCTATTTACTGTAGGTAGACTACAAACAAAGCAAATCTTTACTAGAAACCAAATGCAGTCTTTCACCACTACTTACGAAAAATAGACATCATTGATATATTAATTTCAGCATTAAAGATTAAATTTACCATCAAAGGAATAGGGATATTTTGTTTTCTACCATAAATCTTACATATTTGGTTATTTCCAGCCTTCTTGAACTTTGTTTATAAGTGTACAGAGGCTTCTCTTGTGTCTCCCATTAGCCCTTTCTACATAAAGATTCAGGTTTTTCACATAAAGACACAACTAAGGGAGATGTGGTCTGTGCTTTTTTGTAAGCTCTTACAAGTTAAATGTGTATATTAGAACCTTAGAAGGTAACCCAAATTAGTTAACCCTGAGAATATTATTGTATTACAAATCCCTGGATAAGGGGCTCTGTATCTACATTTTATCTTAAACATACTATCTTTTGGTATGATTGAAGAGCCCAAGCCCTTGTTTAAACAGGCATTTTAACCTGTGGGTATTCTTTAATCTTGCTGCACACAGGAGGGGTGGGCATTGGCTTTATTTTAAATAATAGAGACTTTTACAGTGAAATGAGAAACCTTGAAATAATTGTAAAGTATTTTATAAAGAAAATAGCTTTTTAATAGAAATGCCTCTATGCTACTCACTATAAATTCTGAGGGGTGGGGTATCTATAATTTGCTTTAACTCTGGTTGGTTGGTTGATTAATGTCAAATCTTGTCCCCTGTCCTAGGATGCTCTCTTGTCTATTTATTTAAATTGTACTCCATCTTTCTCCTGACATGGGATGCAAGGCAGTTTACAGCATAGATTAAAACAAATTACAGCTAAAAACCTGATGACAAAAAAAACTAAAACGATTAAATGTGCGGTCCTATTAAAATACCGCTAATTTAAAAGAGTGTAAAGGCATTTTAAAAACATAGAAATAAGAATAAAGGTGTAGCACACACAAACACTCCTTTTACTGAAGCAGCTAATTGCCAAATATCTGTTTAAATATAAAGGTCTTTTGCTTCCTGTAGCCTAGCCTCCTGTGTGATAGAATTCTACAACCTGGGAACAGCCACCAAGAAAGCCCTCTTATGTGCCCTTACCAGATGGGCCTGTGACAGTGGTGTAATCAGTACTTTGAATTACAGACAGAAATGAACAAATAGCCAGGGAGCTGTTTCAACAAGGAAGTTACATTTTCTCTGCAACCAGCCCTTCTCAGCACTCAGGTCACCCCAGAATGTGAATCTCACTAATGGCTTTTGGTACAGTACAGAAACCTTCTTGTTGTATTGGTTTGAGCACTCAGGTCATAGCATTCTGGACCTACTATATTTTCCAAACAGTTTTGAAAGAGAGCCTCACATGGAGGGCATTACAGTAATCCAAATGGGATGTAATCAAGGCAAGTGTCACCATAGTAACATCTGACAACTCTAGGAACAGATACAGGTAGCATACTAGTTTTGACTGGGCTAGCATACTCCTGGCCACTGCTGGAAAAAAAATCTCAACATCCAGGAGTGCATCAAGTTTAGAATGTCAGATATTTTTGGGTGGGGGTGTAACCCCATCAAGCACAGTGTCCTATTTAAGGGTGGCAAATGCCAAGATGAGTGCATCAATAATCTGAGAAAAGAGGCAGATGAAAAGCTAAGTCATTCCAAGGTCCTGCATGAAGTCCTCAAAAACAGAAGCAGTGTTGAGGCAATCTAGGGTCAAAGCATGAGAGACAGTCTGACAATAACCAAAGCCCAGAGGGTAGCCGAAGAAAATGACTCAAGACAAAAGTCCAGGAAGCAATACAGTAAGGAACATGAAATGAATCCACATGGAGATTTATGTTTACCCTCGTCCAGTCCATTACTGACAGCAAACACCAATTTCAGACAGAAACAGGCAGCTTGAAAACATTAAAATAGATACAATTAAAGGTTTTCATCAATAAAACATATGGAAAGGGAAAATAGAATTAAACTATCAATAGAATTAAAGCAGTGTTTAAAATGCATAATTAAAAAGTGAAACATAAAAGCAGAGCACAATTAATAAAACCTTCCCCCCCCCCCAAACAGTTCCAAAAGTCTGCTGAAACAAGAATACCTTCATATGCTGCCAGAAAGACACCTTGGAAGAAATCTGTTTAGAAGTTCCAGAGCCTGGGAGCAACTACTGGGAAATCCCTCTTGCTTTCCCACCCAACATGCCTGTGGGACTAAGTGGAGGGCTTCCCCTAAACATCTCAAATCCTGGGCAAGCTCATATTGGAGCATACAGCCCTTCAAATAATCTCAACCCAAGCAGTATAGGGCTTTATAGGTCCTTATTTTAGGGCACCAAAAGGTGGAAAGCAGATGTTCCATACACTAGACCAGTTCACACAGCAGAACAGCCCAAGTTCCAGTGAAACACCGTCTTATCGTTCATGGTAGTGTATGCTGGCCAACAGCTTGTGCTGCAAGTAGGAGCAACTGAAATTAATTTATTTATTCAATATCCTGCCTGTCTTTCTCATATGGAAACCAAGGTGGTTTAAAATATAGAATTAAAACATTATACTGTTAAAACAATATATGGGGCAAACATTTAAAAACCCTTAAATAGACAATCATATTAAAATATTTAAAACATTTTAAAATAAATGGAAAGCCTAAGATAAAAGTACAGCACACTCCATTAAAAGATCCTTCTGCCAGTCCCAGTTAGAGACCAAAGGCCTTTTTTAAAAAAAAATTAAAAAGTCTGAGCCTGCTGGCAAAAAGAGGTCAAAGAGGGGGCCAACCTAGCCCCCTGAGGGAGGAAGTTCCGTACTGTGGGAGCAGCCACCAAGAGGGCTCTCTTCTGTGTCCTCAACCGTACCTGTGGTGGTAGTGGCAGGACAGAGAGAAAGCCTGTCTGTTTTTGGTTTATATCTTATATAATGTTCAAATCAAGCATTCTGGTTTCTTCCTCTCCCCCCACCCACCCAGCAAGCCATAGTCAGAAGCCATAGCTCATTTGTTTATGAGTGGCTAATGAAGGACAAAGCAAGCTAACATTGTGGGTTTGCAAGCAATAGATGAATCAGTCAGAAGATCTGTGTTTGTTTAGGGAAGGTTGGACAAAGATGTTGTTGGACTGCAGCTCCCATTAGCCCTATCCAGTGTAGCTGAAGTCCAAAAACATCTGGATGGCAGCATTTTATCCACCCATAGTTAAACTGGATCCACACACAGTGGGAGTGATCAGGCAGTATGTTTTGTGTGTTAGTGCTGTGGCTCATTTACAATAAGAATTCCGACTTCTGATTTATGGCACCTGATATGTGTTTATTCCTAAAAGAAAGCTTTGGCTTATATCTTAGACTTATTAATAAGATATATTTGTTTATTAGGTGACAGTGTGTGGAAGGCACATAAGTATTCCATTCATGTTTAATTTGGTATTTTCATGTTCTCAAGCTTATTGTTTAAAAGGATTGGATAGTATTTCAAATATGTGGGGCTGTTATTTCTCTGGCTACGTAGTTAGAAGAATCAGCAGGTTAGAGCAGATTTTCCCAGTACCAGTGTCTTCTTACTCACTGTACCATCTTGCTATAGACTATGCACATTAATTGCGAATTTGCAATAGCACTCGAGCCCATTCTATTTTTCTACTATAGCTTTTGTGTTGGACAGGATGTTCTGTTCTTGAACAATACTGTTACTACTTTTTTTTCTTTTGTTGTTTATTTTTCCATTACATGACAGAACAATCTAAATCACTTGTGGCACCTTAAAGACAAATTTATTATAGCATAGCACATACATTAAAGGACCACAAGACTTTTTGTTGATTTTGCTTCAGCAGACCAACACATCTACCCCTCTGGAAATTAATGTGAGCCTATGTGCTTTGGAATTCAAAGCTCAAGTTTTGAAGGAGACATGTATAATTACTCTTTGCCAAATAGTGTGGGCTGCAAATTACATCTTCTCCCCTGAAGTCCTTATGAATTCTTGATGTCATTCATCTTTATAGCTAGTATCTGTGATTAAATCCTAACCCGTGTAAGAAACATTACAGAAATATATCACCATTTGCTAGATATTTATTTGGAAACAAAGCTATCTCGTGTCAGAGTAGACAAATAATGAAGTATGTACATTAATTTTCAGATTTCCTGATGTAGAATCATGGTTTTCATCTGCTTTTGAACAACATAAGCCAGAACTCAAGAAAGCCATTTATGACACAGAAACAGATTTTGTTTGCCTTGCAAATAATTTATATCCCTCATAATTCATTTGTGTGATACCAGTGCTCATTGTTCCAGAAAAGATATTTCGAGGCGTATCCCCGCCCCAGTTTTAATGCAACTCATGAAAATTTTATTATCTTTAAGACTGAGGTTTCAAGTGTTACAATAAGCAGCCTCAGATATAAAGAAAACTTCAAAGCAGAAATATGACCAGATGGGCATTTTGTCATATATACAGTGCAAGGTTATCTATACAAATGCAAGTCTCACTCAGGGAAAAAAAACACAATAAAATTGTTGTCTGCATTGCTGGATTTAAATATCCCATCTGCTGTTGTTCCAGGTGTTCACTTTTTTTTTATGCTTACATGACTTAATTGGTCTAACTTGGTTCTCGCCATTCACTCATATGTTTAATTATAGGTCCTTATTAATTCTATTAATTCAAGTGGTTAGGAAATTTGGTTGCAAAGGCAGTAGTCTGCACCTATTCAGTCATAATCACCCATATTGCTAAGTGCTTGAATGGGAAAGACATAGGAGTTTGCCTCTTGAATAAATGGAGAAATAACAAAGGCTTGTCTGGTATACTGATGATGGACCAATGTAATACTCCTGCCGTCAGGGCAAGGTGTAAATTGTAGTAAGCAACCTGTGTTTCGAAAGAACAAACTATGATTTACCCTAAATTCCCAGAATATCTGTGCTTTCATTAGTGCTCATAATCGCTCTTAGTTGCTGTGGATGATTTATCACCTAGTGGCCAGCTTCTGGTAAGGAGCTTCTCTGTACTTATCTGGCTGGACTTCAGACAGCAGACATGTCAGTCCGATGTACTCAAAGCTTTACCAACATTGCAGAATCTGTCAGAGTTTATACATTGCTGGCAGAATCTCCAAGAAGTCAGGGTCACCATACATTACTGTAAGATGGCAGAGTAGGGCTGTAGAGGAAACTATGGTTTATCGTTACTAAAATTATCCTAGATAAGCCTCACAATCCAGTAATACCTGACTATTGACCATGCTGGTTTGGATGGATGGGAATTGTATTTCAAAACTTCTAGAGGGTGTCAGTCTAGAGAAGGCTAGTCTAGCTTTTAAGCAAAGAGTTGCTTCAGAGTTAGCATATCCAGCATGGCACTATTAAGGTCAAGGTGTGCTTGTTTGTTTAGAAATTTTATCTACCTTTCTAGTAGCTATGCAGACCACAACAATTTAATATCACAAAAAAGGGGTGGGGGCAAACAACAATTGGACATCTTAGATTTAAAAAAAAAACATTAAACAGTACAAAAACACAGAGGAAGCAAAGCCTGTAAGACTAAAAATTTCTGCACCAGCTAACCAGAAGAAGACATCACTGGGAAGAGGAGACGCCTGCATCTCACAGGGCAAGGTGTTCCATAGCATTACTGTAGCCACCAAGATGCACACTTGTGATTAGAACTTGTGGCAACAGATAGGAAGCCATGTTTTATCTTGTACATGATAATCAAATCCTTATGTAGTATACCATGATTGTGTATACATTTTTACCCAACCTTCTGCCCCCACTGCCCTCCAGATTTGTTGTACTGTAACTTACAACATTCCAAGCTTGCATAGTCAAAGAACTTGCTGGCCAGGCAGGTGGGAATTGTAATTCAAAAAATTCACAAGGCACCATGGAGGGAGTCAGTTTATTCCTGTCTGCTGGTTGACAAATAATCTGAAGTCTTGTATTCTTATGGAATAATTGTTGTGGTATTGCAGGAAATATCCAAGAAGTCATCCTGCAAGAACATTTGGAGAAAGAAGATGAAATTCTGGTGTCCTTGGCTGGGTTGAAGCAGGTATAATTGTGTCTAGAATGGAGATGTTTTATCTAATGTTTATGTTTAATGGGTTACATTTTTATAGCTTGTGTTTGATTTCTCTTTTAGCACTGGGTTATTCAGTATTGGAATCACTTAACTACAATATATATATTATACTAATATGTAAGTTAGAACTAGGTAGGTTCAAATCTTTGAACATTCAAGAAGATGACTGATTCTGTGGGAATGACTTTGTGGGAATTAGAATGCAGTTTTAATTCTAGTTCGTTGTTGCATCTCTGAACTGAAGACTATCAGTGGGATTAAAACTATGAGAGAAAACCATTGCTGAGAATATGGTTACCAAATTCAGTAAACAGACTTTGCTGCCCTGATTGAATGTCCTGCTCTGGGGAAAGTCAGGAGAGAACTAAGCTGCTGATCCTTCTGAATTTCTTGGCAGCTTTTGATACTATCAACCATGATATCTTATTACATCCACTCTTTTAGATGGGAAGAAGAGGTACTAGGATTGTGGCACTAGGAAACTTCTATTCTTCTTCGTGGTCTCTGTGATGCACACAATGGTTATTCCTGCGCCTGCACAGTGCACTTTGGAACCTTATGGAATAGTTATATAATGCTTTTTGGCAGTAGCTCCGCCCATCCCAATGGTTCCCCTCAGGTGTCCCCACTCATTTACCTAAGTTCCTTTTCATCAGTTCCTTTTCACCTAGGAACTTTCTCTCTGTGTACTCGATAGCTCTTTTCTCAGTTATCTCGGTTTTTTACTATGGTTTGTCTTTGGCTTTTGCTTCTTCGCCTGCCTTTCTCCTTGCGATTGACTTGGACTCTTTTTGGATCTTCTTCTGCCTGCTCCTCTGGATTGTTTAACTCTCCTCCCAGCTACAGTTCTGGTCTGTTGACAATTCTAATCTCTGTGTGACGATCTTACTCTGATTGACAATCCACCATGGCTCCTCCAGCTTCTTTTAAATGCTGTGCGGCATGTGGGGCCAAGTTACTAGGTTCCGATGAGCATTCCTGTTGCCTTCTTTGCCTGGGCGAGTCACACAATGTGTCATTTCTGCCTTCACTACAAAGCTTTTACCACCTAGGCCTGCAAAAATCTGCAATCACGCCTGAAGGCCCTTCATGCATACCTCCTTCTGCGACAGTCTCAGTACCACCAAAAGATCCGGGTGAGTCGACACATCATCATTCTCTGACCCACAAACAAGCCCATGTGAGCTCTTTGAGCCCTGACAAATGGTGCCACCTGGATTCGGCTCACAAACCTGACCCTTCAATCCTGAGGATTATTCTGCCTTGCCTAGGCCACAGGCTGTCCCCTTGAAGCTGGGTGGGAAGAAAAAGAAGAGGCATGCTAAGCACTCCTCTGAACACGAATCCTCTTGCCACTCTGTTCCTTCCGTGGCTTCCATGGTTCATATCCCAACTCCCATATGGGATCCTTCACCTACGGATTTGATCCAGATCGTCAACATGGATATGGCTTCAATCTCTGAGTGCGAGTCGGGTCTCTGCCGGCATGGCACCCCCCCTCTGGTTCAACATTCTCCAGCTCTGGCAGTCCCTCGGAAGGAACTTCTCAGATCCCGTGAGCTTGGGGTCGTAGGCTACCCCCACCGAGACATAGTGGGTTACCCAGTTTCTCAATCTAGAGCATCTTCTCTGCACGACTTCAGATTGAGGTCTCCACTCCCAGTGGGACCTGTGTGTCCACCTTCCTGTTCAGAGCATGAGGGCTTCCAGGGAGTATGTGATTCGGATTGAAATGTCTCCAGGGACAACTGATCTCCCCTCCCATACCATCCATTCCATGGAGAACTCCGCTTTGACAAGACCGGGGGATACTATATTGTCGAAGATGAGACCATCTACAACATTCCATCGCACTCAGATCTGCTGGATTTCTGGACCCTTTCATTCACTGGCCAGATCCTTTGTCCTGCTGCCTAATCCGATTCAGCATCCTCCTCCTAAACCATCCAGACCTATGCTGAAGATGCCATGATTCAGGTTATGCCTCGGCATCCAATGCCTGAGCACTTGGGCCCTCTTCTAGACTGCCCTCCTCCGGTCTCTCCTCGCACACGTTCTCTTCATCCGGGTCGATGAGAACTTCCTCAAAGTAGGTCCCCTTCACCTTCCTCTTCCGTAGGGTCTTCTTCGTCAGACCTGCCTTGTTACTTGTCTCCTCCTTCCCGCCTAGGGGACAATGACTCTTCCTCTCCAACCGATTACATGAGGGCATTTTTTGAGCAGATGATTAGGCTGTCAAACGACCCTGTATCTCAAAACTGCTCAGAAAGAATCTGATCCCTTGGATCTGATATACAACAGGATCAAGCCGAAATCCTCACTGGTGGTGACTTTACCCATCTTGCCTTCTCTTCTGAAGCTGTCCAAGGGCTTGTGGGAAACCACGTCCTCGCTTCCCTCAATGTCATGGAGGGTCGGCCGCCTGTATACAGTTTCTGGCGAGGAAATCGATTGGTTCCTGGAGCACCTGAAGCCAAATTCGGTGATCGTTGAAGCCTCTCAGTTTTGGCCTCTCCAATGCTTCCAAGTGACCCCAGCTGACAAAGAAGGCTGTAAACTTGGTGTAATAGACAAGAAATTGTACTCCTCTGTGGCCCTCAGTTTCCACATTTTGAATTATTCCGCGTGTGTGGGGGCATACCAACAGGTGTTGTGGGACCGTATCTTGCCCTTCCTGGACCATCTCCCTGATGAGGAGAAATGACTCGCTCACACCATCCAGACTGAAGCACAATCCTTAGTGGGCCAACAAATTCATGCCATGTGGCTGATTACTCTGCAAAATCCATTGCAGGTTCAGTCGCTGTCCATCAGCACACTTGGCTCAAGTAGTGGGGCCTCTCTGCTTAGGCCTGTGCTATGATAGAAGATATGCCCTTTGACCATTCTGGCCTATTCCATCAATCGACTGATGAGAAACTGGAGTTTACACAGAAGTTGCAGCCAAGGCCAGGAAATATGACATGCCTTCGCAATCCCCCTTTGTGCCCAATGGTCACTCTGGGTGGCAGGGATCCAGTTATTCTCACCGGCATGCATTCAGCCCTTTGTCTTCCTGCAGGTCGTGTTACCCTTTGCAATCCTCTGCGTCCTCGGGTAAATGCCACTCCTCCTCATCCCACTTCCGCCAGCAATTCAAGCCGCGTGCTAAAGATCAACCCAAGTGGCGCCTCTGACTTCCCCGTCCTACCACCTTCCATCCCAAGGTCTAATTCAGAGATCATCTCTTACTTCTACGAGGCATGGTCAACCATGAACCACTGGGTGTTACGAACAATCCGGGATGGATACTCCATCGAATTTGAGGATTACCCCCTGACAAGTCAAATTCGCATAACATCATCTTCCCTAGTCTTACTCAAGGAGGTGCAAACCTTACTCCAGAAGGGTGCCATTAAACCAGTGTCTCCTCAACTTCAACAGATCTGCTTCTTCTCGAGGTACTTCCTTGTGACCAAGAAAGATGGAGGGCTCCGGCTCATCCACAATCTCCAAGGGGTGAATTCATAAAACCTCCCAAAGCACTTCCACATGGTCACCCTGTCATCAATCCTGCCTCTCCTTCAAAGGAAAAAACTGTTTTGCTGGAAATACGCATCAATTTGAAGGATGCGTATTTCCACATCGGTATCCACCCATCCCACAGATGATTTCTCACCTTTCCGATCAGCAACGATGCCTTCCAGTTCACAGTTCTGCCATTCGGCCTTGCGACCACACCCAGAGTCTTCACCAAGTGCATGGCAGTGGTAGCGGCCTGTTCCGACAACACGAAGTGATTATCTTCCTGTATATCGACGATTGGCTCCTAGTTGCCAACTCGCATTGTCAGCTTCTCCAGGACATAGATCCTCAAATCCCTCGGATTTGTGGTCACCAGAGAGAAGTCATATATTGATCCATGTCAAACCATCCAATTCATTGGGATGTCCTTGGAGTCCATCACTGCAGCCAGAATCCAGATTCCATACTCTGACGGCTCTCATCCATCAGTGCTGCAGATCCCGTCGCTTGCCTGCCTGGTCCATCCAAATGCTGTTGGGGCACATGGCATCAACCATGGCTGTGACCCCCTTTGCGAGGCTTCATTTCTGACCCCTGCAGTCATAGTTCCTCTCCATCTTCAATCCCCTGCAGGATCCCCCAAGAAAGCTCCTGACTATGCTGAGGTCAGTTCAGAGGTTCTTGGATTGGTGGCTGAACCCGGTGAATATACTTGTGGCTCTTCCATTCAAACCCCTGCAACCTTAAGTCACCCTCACTATGGATGTTTCCCTAAAGAAGTGGGGGTCTCATCTCAGTCGGTTCTCCATCAATGACACCTGGTCTGTGGAGGAACGCGGGCTTCATATCAACATCTTGGAGCTGTTGGCTGTGCAGAAAGCGCTGAGGTCGTTCGAATCCCTGCTTACCAGCAATAATGTCCTCCTCATTTCAGATAATACGTCTGTAATGTATTGTCTCAACAAGCAGGGAGGGACAAGGTCCTCCACTCTACGTTCGACCACTCTAGAGATTTGGAACAAGAGCATACTGAGGAACATGTATCTCCAATCTGTTCACCTCCCTGGAGAGGACAACATTCTTGCAGACAGACTGAGCTGTTCCAGTTCCACAATTCACAAATGGAAGGTTCACCGCTCTGTGGTCCTTTCTGTCTTCTCCCCTTGGGGGACTCCAACAGTCGACTTCTCCTCAACAGCCAACAAGCAATGCTGACAGTACTGCACATAGCCCAGTGCAAAGGGCTCCAGAGAGGATGCATTTCTCTTTCAGTGGACTGGTCCCCTGATTTACCTATTCCCTCTGTTTCCGCTGCTCACACAGGTGATCTCTAAGTTGCGCCGCGACAAGGCGAACATGATCCTGATCACACAATGGTGGCCCCATCAACTGTGGTTCGGCCCACTCCTCCGGCTCACGGCTTGCCGGTTCCTTCATCTGCCTCTCCCAACCAACCTCCTGACGGTTCAGGGAGGCAGGGTTTGACACCTGGACCTGGCCACCCTGAGGCTGACAGCTTGGAGGATCTTGCCTTGAACCCTCCTTCGCATTCAGGGCTGGTTTCCAC
This sequence comes from Gambelia wislizenii, assembly GCA_030847615.1. Classification (NCBI taxonomy): domain Eukaryota; kingdom Metazoa; phylum Chordata; class Lepidosauria; order Squamata; family Crotaphytidae; genus Gambelia; species Gambelia wislizenii. The sequence goes on from JAUMIR010000006.1 coordinate 103,821,848, forward strand.
CGACTCTCTTGATAATCTACCTCCAGGCATTTGGGTGGTAGCGGATGCCTCCCTTCGTCCTTCAACTCACCGTTCTTACTCTTACAAATGGAGAAAGTTTGTTACTTACCTGGTAGATTGGGGTCTCTCTCCACTGGAGTCCACTGTGTCAAACATTCTCCAGTTTCTCCTTCATCTTTTGAATTCAGGACTTTCATTCTCCTCTATTGAATGCTACCTTGCTGCAATTCTGCTGAATTCCAGGGGTTGGGCCAATCCTCTCCGTTTCGGGATCCTGTTGTTAAGAAGTTTCTGAAAGGTTACATTAAAACTTCACCCGCCTGTGGTGGAACCCACCCCTGCCTGAAGCCTGGAACTCGTTCTCTCACAGCGTTCCAAGTGCCCATTTGAGCCCATGGCCACATCTGATCTCCTTCTCCTGCCCTGGAAAACGGCCTTCCTTGTGGCAATGATGTCAGCGAGACGTGTGGGGGGAACTGTGTGCCTTGCGATCAGATCCACCTTACCTGATCTTTCACAAACATAAGGTGGTGCTACGACTGGACATGCCATTCCTACCAAAAGTTGTCTCCAGTTTCCACCTTAACCAGTCCATAGTGTTACCTGCATTGCTGCAGAATCCATCTGCTGATTTTGAATGTACGCTTCACGTGTTGGATGTTCATTGGGCTCTTGCGTATTAATTTCAGCGGACTGCCAATCTGCGTAAGATGAATCGTCTTTTTGCCTGCTAGTCTGCTTCCAACTGTGGCTTCCCGGTTTCTCCACAATGCCTATCCAAGTGGATTGTCTCCATATCTTTTTGGCCTATGAACTGGCTCAAAAGCTGCTCCCTCTCAAATTCAAGCTCATTCAACAAGGACAGTAGCTACATCTGCTGTCTTTTTTTCCAGTGTTCCTTTGGAAGATGTTTGCAAGGCAGCTACTTGGTCTACTCCCTTGACTTTCATCTCCCATTACAGACTTGATAACAGTCTAGGGAAGATGCTGCTTTTGGGAGAGCTGTTCTCTTATCTACATTGCAATAAATTTATTTGTGGATCACTGTTACTCTGTGTCCTTTGTCCTTTCTCTTCTGGTTGAGCATGACAATCCCTCCACCTGTGTGAAAGCTTGCTAGTCTCCCAGATGTGTGAGTCAAAGAGACCACGAAGAAAAAGGACAAGTTGCATACCTGTAACTGTAGTTCTTCGAGTGGTCATCTGTAAACTCGAACTGTTTTTCCTCATCCAGCCCATTACTGCCCGAAGACATTCATTGAGAGAAGAGATGCCGTCAGAATTCAAGGCCGACGAACGAGATACGGAGAAATAGATCTGAGTGTCATCAGCGTACTGATAACACCCAGCTCCATAACTCCGAATAATCTTGAGACCATCAGTACGCTGATGACACTCAGATCTATTTAACATCTATATGAAGCCGCTGGGTAAGATTATTCGGAGTTATGGAGCTGGGTGTTATCAGTACGCTGATGACACTCAGATCTATTTCTCCGTATCTCGTTCGTCGGCCTTGAATTCTGACGGCATCTCTTCTCTCAATGAATGTCTTCGGGCAGTAATGGGCTGGATGAGGAAAAACAGATTGAGACTGAATCCTGACAAGACGGAGGTGCTCACGGTAGCGGCCCCAAAACCAAGAATCGAGTTGCAATCTCCAGTCCTGGATGGGGTCACACTCTCCTCCAGTGACTGTGTTCGCAGTCTAGGGGTGCTCCTTGACTCGTCGCTCCTGATGACAAATCAGGTAAATGCGACAGTCAGGAGCGCTTGTTATCAGCTTCGGCTGATACGCCAGCTGCGCCCTTTTCTGGAAGTAAGGGATCTTGAGACCATTGTGCATGCGCTGGTAACCTCACGTCTGGATTTCTGTAATGCTCTCTACATGGGGCTACCCTTGTGCCTAGTTCGGAAATTACAGCTGGTACAAAATATGGCAGCCAGGTTAGTTTCTGGAACATCTAGGAGGGACCACATTACTCCGGTTCTGAGGTCCCTCCACTGGCTGCCTATCAGCTTCCGGGCCCAGTACAAGGTGTTGGTTATCACCTTTAAAGCCCTAAATGGCTTGGGCCCAAGCTATCTCAGGGACCGCCTTCTCCCTTATAATCCTCCCCGCGCTCTCCGATCCTCTGGGAGGAATTTGTTGCAGTCACAAAGACCTAGGCTGGCGACTACCTCCCAGAGGGCTTTCTCGGCTGTCGCCCCCAAATTGTGGAACGGCCTGCCCGACGAGATCCGCCTATTGACATCATTAGACAGCTTTAAAAAGGCTGTCAAGACGGTTCTCTTCGGGCAGGCTTTTCCGGCTTTTCCGGAATAGCTAACCCCGGCCTCTGGAACCCCCTCTGGAGGTTCCTTTTGGATCTCCTAACAGATGCTGCCTGCTTAAAAGGATATTTAACATATTGTACCACATATTGATTTTAACTTGTATTGATTTTAACTTGCATTAATTTAATAATGTTTTAAGGGGAGGGAGGGATTTTGGGTTGTTTTATACTGTCTACCATTTTATCATTGTAAGCCGCCCCGATTGCTTGCAGAGGGGCGGGATATAAATAAATTTTATTATTTATTATTATTATTACAAACCCGCCCATTCTCCCTCCATTGTCCTGCTTTTTTGTAAGCTGTGATGCTGCTCTTGCGGCGTCCATGGAACTGAGGTAAATGAGCAGGAATGCCTGAGGGGAACTGTTGGGATGTGCGGTGCTACTGCCAAAAAGCATTATATAACTATTCCAGAAGGTTCTGAAATGTACTGCACCAGCATAGGAATAACCCAGTTGTGCAAGTTCACAGATAACCACTCGAAGAACTACAGTTACAGGTATGCAACTTGTCCTTCACCCCTATGGTTATTTACAATAGTTGTTGGGTGCCGTGGGATTGTACACTGCCCTTCATGCTATTTCTATGTAAAAACAATTGGTGAGGACATCAGAAATTTTGAAATTGGGTGCCATTTGGTATGCTGGTAACACCCAGCTCTGTTTCTCTTTGTTATCAGAGACACATAAGATTTTGCAGGTGCTGAGACAATGCCCAAATGCTGGTAAACTGAAACTGAATCCCAGCAAGATTTTATATTGCTCTGTTGATCAGTGGTTCCTAAGTCTTGGAATCTGGTAGGCAACCTGTTCTGGATAGGTTTAATTCTGGCTAAAGGAATAAATGCACAACTTGAGAATATTCATCACTTCATTTTTATCATTGGAGGCTCAAGTGATCATCGTTGTTCAGAGTACTTTGGTCAGCATTAGCTGGCCTACCAGCCATGCCAATTCCTTGATAAATAACCTTACCACATTAGCACTTGTACTAGTCATTTCCTATCCTAATTATTGAAATGCACTCTGCATGGAGGTGCACTGGAGGACAAGCTGCAACCAGTGCAAAATCTGGTGGCTAGGTTGCTATCAGGATCATTGTATAGAAACCATACTACACCACTTTTAAAGGAATTGCGCTAGATGTCAGTAGGCTTCTGATACAGGTTCAAGATATTGCTGATGATTCTCAAAGTCCCAAATGGCTTATGACATGCCTTATTATTAAGATTGACCAAGAGGGGACCTCCTTGCTGTCTCATGTTTGAGAGCTGCATTGGGAGATGGGAAGAATCTCCTCAGGTCTACCATTGCAGCAGTGGAATGCCCTGGTCTTAGAGGCCCAGTTGACCCTAATGGTGAGCTCATTTCAAGACTAAGTTTAAAATTCAGTTTTCACAAGTATCTGAAACTTGATTAGGGCTAATTTTTCATTCTGCGTGATTGTGGGCTCCATTTTGAACCAATTGAATTTTTTCTGTTGTTTTAAATGATATAAAATGGTTTTCATTAATTTAATTGATTGTACCCTGCAATGAGATCTTAAAGTGTAAGACCTTGGTATAATTATTTGAATAAATCAGTCAATAATCTAAGACCAGTGCAGAGGCAAACTAGCTTTTCATGGCCAAATAAATGGATTCTAGAGCAAATCAAGCCTAACCTCTCCCTAGAAGCCAAGATGACTAAACTAAGACTGTCATACTTTGGCCAGATCATGAGAAGATATGACTCACTAAAAAAGACAATAATGCTTGGTAAGGTAGAAGGCAGTCGGAAAAGAGGAAGACCACATTCCAGATGGAAAAACTCAATCAAGGAAGCCACAGCCTGAGTCTACAAGATCTGAGCAGGGCTGTTGATGATAGGGTGGCTTGGAGGTCTCTTATTCATGGGATTGCCATAAGTTGAAGTTGACTTGCTGGCAGTTAACAACAACATGTGTTTGAAGTACCTTAATTCCTACCTAAAAGTACCCTCCCCCTAGAACTAGGCCTAAGAAGCCCTCCAATTTTAACAGTTAGTGCCTTCATTGGTTTAGTTCCTGTTGAGTCTCTCTGTTCTCACAACCTGGGATAGAATACTCTCTTAAGACCAAATAAAAGTGATGTAACTTTATTTCCAAAGAGTTATAACCCCACACTTCTGTTTTGACTATCTCTATTCCATTACTTTTGACACTAGTTGTGGTCTGTACTGACCTATAAACAATTGAACCAAGCTAAATATTCCATATCAGCAACAGGAAAAAACAAAACAAAACATCATAATGAGGCTAAATTATATCCTGCTAATTACCCTAAACAGTGCACATCCAGTCAAGTTGATGTATAAAATTACTTCCCAGCCCCCAGTGAATGAAAACTTATCTGAGCCAATAATACTGAAACAATGCATGTGGATAGATCATGAATCTGATTTCTCAAATATTTTCCAGTTTTGGCATGCTTTGGGCTCATATAACCTCAGATCAACTCTCATCTCAGCAGACTGCTCAGAATATTGGATATTTCTGTCCTCTTTTGAGCTCTTGTGAGATTAGCAGCCATAGGGTATTTTGCCCAACTGGATCTCTTTTCCCATTGCACAGCAACAACCTATCCCACCTAAAGCTGTGAAGGGCATTTAGTAACATACAAACTTTCTTTCTGATATTCCAGTATCATTATACTTGGAAGAACATGCACTTGATGTGCTTTCATTTAACGTATCAGATATTATAAACTTTGTCCCTTCTTCTGCAGTACATTATAAGTCTGTAGAATGGTAGGTTGGTTCAGTCCTTAAAAATGGATGAATCAATAACAGCAAAATGGGTCACTGCTGTAATAACTTTGGATTGTTGGTGCTGTATTTTGTTCTCTTGCATTCACTCTTGCTGTAATATTCCATCATGCCTTAACAGTTTTGATCAGGAGCACAGTTTTCCTTTTGGTAAATTTCTTTGAATAGTTCAATCAATCACTGAGTAAGTGGCAAATGTTAGAATGCACCTGAAGTATGTGTTTTTCCACTGCCTCCTTTACAAACAGATCAAGGATATTCTGAAAGGTTCCCTACGTTTCAATCAGAGTCAATTGGAGGCAGAGGAGAATGAACAAATCACAATAGAAGATGATCACTACTGCTCCAACTATCAGAACAAGGTGACAAATGATGCCATGGAAGATCCTTCAGTCACAAAGCAGCCCATCCCTCCAGTGAAGCAGGTAATGTGCATGCTTTCCCTCTTCCTGGGGATTGAGGTATTTCTTTAAAAGCTCAAAAAGGAAAGATAGAGACCTGCCCCTGGACATCTTTCCTTGCAGGCAAGGCCCATTTTGTTCAATGTGACTTATGCCCAAATAAATGTTCAGTAGATTTCAACCTTTGAATTGGTGTTTGCCAATTCACATTTTTCTTTGAAACAATTAAGTAAAAAAAAAATCACAACACAGCAACTTTATTTTTCTTAGATTAATATTTTTTAGATATTGAATTTCTCTTTTAATGTTTCTTATCCTTTATGTAAACAATGTTTACCTTTGCAGAGTTGCCTTTGACCCAACAATCCTATTCTAATTGCAAAAGTATCTGACTTTCAATATTTAGCCAATAGAATATCTATGTTGCTTCCCATTTTTCATGTATATCAATATGATCTTTATCATCTGTGATATTCAGAGAGAGAGAGGAGTAAATCTGCAATGCTAACTATAGAGGTTTTATAATTAAAGACAAACTTCTTTTGGGGGGGGTATTGCTTGACTCTGTTTTCTGGACTGTCATTATGCAATAGTAGTTCATCAACTAGATTCCTCCAACATGTCTATCACAGCATGTTTTGAACCACTCCACCTTTTTAGTTCTTTGTGTTTTCATTACAGATCAGCATAATGCATAATTTTTTTTTTTTTGGTAAAAGTACAGTTCCGAGTGCAAATAATTCTGTCTGCCTTCACTGTAGACTGTGGTTGCATTAGGTTCTTCCATCAAATACAGTACAAATATAGGCAGATACTTGCACTTCAGAATAGGCTCCCATATATCTGCCCAAGTGCCTGCAATAAGTTGTACCAGTTAGCTTGGAAATTCTATTTCTGGGCTGTCTTCTTCAGCAATTGCATTCATTTCGAGGCTTGTATGAGAAAAGTCCCCAGATTCTGCCTGTGATAAATAAATCCCTAGATTTTATTATTGGTTTTGTGATGCTATATATCAAGAAATTCTATTTTGACATAAACATTCTTTCTGTGAAGTAGTGTTCTTTAAGATGTGTTTAATGCCTTCACCGCCTCAGACAGGGAGATTTCCTGAATCAGGATGTCATTCTCTGTTCCCCTTTACTATAAATGTTAACTTAAGGAGCAGTTCGAATAATTCTGCCTGTCTAACCAAAGAGTAAGTGTGTTTAAGTGAATAAACTAGTCAGAAATAATAGCAGTCTAGTATCACCTCACCGACATTGCCACCCTTTATGCTCCAGTTCTGTGTGTAAAATTGGATTTGTAGTCCTAGTGTACAATTTGGCCTTCTGTACAGTATTTTTCAACTCAAAGCTGTTTCTCTAAGTAATGTTGCTAAAATTAGCTGTGATGCTGGGACATAGACCTAGAGCTCATCTACACAGGCCAGGATATGCCGGTAGATCAGATCTGTTCTTCCCCTGTTACCTGGATGAAACAGACTGGAGTCCAGACAGGAACACTGGCCCATCCCAGCAACCCCAGCTGCCTGCGTCCCACTCTCTGGATCCAGGCAGAAGGGTGCAGCATGTGACCAGCGTGGTCACCTACTGTGGGCCCCCTCCCTGGTTCCAGAAGAGCAAGACAGCCAGCAGCTACAGTGTGCCAGAATGGGCTCCTACAGTCATGTTGGGGCCCAATCCATTTTATTTTGGCTGGAACACATTTAAGCAGGTATTTTCTTAAAATGTTTTATCGGGCCATACTCCATCTTTTCCCCATCTTAGCCCTGGGGATTGTAATGACTGCCCAGGGGCAAAACGGGGCGAAAGCCCTGCATCATCAGGACTGCAAGGTTTTAAGACGGGCTCATGTGGATAAGCCCTTAGTCTTAAACCTAATTAAGTAATGTTGTTAATCAGTTGTAAATACCAGTTAGATTAGTACCTGTTAAGCTTAGAATATCTGCTTGAACCTGAAAAATACATGTAACATTGCTTTTCGTTATTTAGGATGACATCATGGTGTTCAGCCCCTATCTCGTACATAAATGAATAGTTATCTTCTTTAAAAAAAATTCTTTTCGATTAGGTTTGCAGTTGTGGTAGCTCACTGCATACTAAGAAGTCAGCAGTTTAACATCCCTCACAGAGCTCTAGGGAATACCGTAACTTACTATTTTTAATTGAATAGCTCCTGTTTAGAACACTTCTTTCTAGCTCCTCTGCAAGCTAGCAGGCCTAATCACCCTACTGTTCCACATGGTGAAAATCATAACTGTAGTAACATACTCTGCCTTTCTTATAGGTACTTTCGCTCCCATTCAATCATTAGTTAATTAGCTCAGAATGTAGGATATTACACATCAAATTGCTGATATACCCCAGTTAATAACAGAAACTTTGGGTACCAGAAATAAAAATAACATGGAAATAATGATTGTTTCCTACACCACAAAAAAGAAGAGCAGTTCAAAATTTTTCAGCAACCTTTTTATTCAAAACTATCATTATACATATGTGAAATGAAACAAGCAGGTCAGGTAAGCCTTGAGTAAGTAAACAAAAACTTTTTGAATCTTCTAAAGACCACTTGAAAACTTATTTCAAAATGTATCCTAAGATGATTTTAGTACTAAACTTATAGGGATGGATTTCTTCAACATGCCAGGGTAGCTGGTGAATACCTTTTCTTTCTATTTTGCTCTTCACACACGTTCAGTAAGTGATTCTGTAGGCAGCTGTTTGCCTTGCCTGTTGTACCTAAACACAGCTGCAGTAGGATCACCAAGAATAGAATCCCATTCTTTCCCAAGTCAGGTTTATTGCACTATTTACTGAAGATACACTGCTGTAACACAACATGAAAGTGTGTCTTTCATCAGCCTTCATTCACCATCCTCCCAATGCCAGTGCTGCAAAAAAAAAAAAAAAAAATTGAAAAACTTCCAGCCACATAGAAGACAAGAAAAGGCAGAGCTGGGCTCCCATAAAAAAGACTTTGTAAAAAGGAGCTTCTTTGTTAGAGGCTTTGTTAACTGAGGTATGCTTGCATATAAACCACAAATTGGACAAAATAGAAGTTAAAAAAAAAAAGTAAAGTGAACAAAAAAAATTAAAAGCTCTAAAAAGTAAAAAACAAGGGGGCAGCCCTCCTAGGTCCCATGAAGGGTCAATATGGGCCCCTCAGCCTCTTGCATTTGTTCATAATTGCTTTAGATTGCCTCTTATCTGTGACCCCCTGATTGGAGATAATAGCAACAAAGTCTTACAAACAGATGGAAAACTCCTGGAGGCTAGAGATTCCCTGTTTCTACAGTACAGTTGTCCCTTCATGTTCACTGGGGTTGGGTTCCAGGAACCCCCGTGAATACCAAAATCTGGCATAGCAAAATGGTGTCCCTTATATAAGATGGCAAAATCAAGGTTTGCTTTCTGGATTATTATTTTTTAAAGAATATTTTCAAGCCGTGAATACTTAAATCCATGGATACCAAATCCATGAATACGGAGGGATAACTGTAGTTAGTTATCACAAAGATTAGTTGTTGTTGTGTGCCTTCAAGTCATTTCTGACTTATGGCAACCCTAAGGTGAACCTGTCATGGCTTTTCTGAGGCTGAGAATGTGTGACTTGCCCAAGGTTACCCAGTGGGTTTTCACGGCCGAGCGGAGGCTTGAATCCTGGTCTTGAGTCGTAGTCAAACATCCAAACCACTATGCCATATTGGCTCCTTTCACAAAAATTATAGCCACATAAACATTTATTTTTTCAAGTTACTTTAAAACTTGCTTGTTTCTTACTAATCAGAGTATATCTGCTGTTTTAACTGGTTGAAAGCACTCAATAAATCAATAGTTAATATAGTGCTTCTACTATGTTACTCATAGTTTGGTTTGACAGCATGCAGTTTTGCCTTTATAAATGCTTACGGACACCAAAAATATAGTGTCTGTATAACACAGAATGCATGAAACCCGAATTGCCTGAAGTAGATAAGAATAGTCCTTTGGAATTTCATGGAGATAGGATTTCATCTGTTATTTTACTGTGCAAAGCCTCATTAGAACTACTTAAAGGTAAAAATGCTTGCACAAAAAAGATGTTTCTGGTTCTGGCAATCTGTCAGAAGCTTGATCAGAATTAGCTCCATTAAATAAATGAAGCGGGGATCTTAAAGAGAGGAATGGTTATGTTGCTGCTCATACACAGGAGGTCCAAGAAACTGTAAATTATAATTACAGATAAAATACAGTAAATATCCACATGTGGTTTGGAAAGGTACACCTTGCCTTTGTGGTAATCTTTTCACTGGGTTGGGCATACATAGCAGTTCTGCTTCAAAATAATTTTTGAACCAACTGAAAAGCTTGCAAAAGTGAGATGGCAAGGCAGGGTGAGTGGGCATGGCCAGAGTGCAGCTTTGCTTAGTAGTACTCATGTGAGGCTTCCTTCAGACAGGAAGTGGTAAAAAGTAACCTAGCACTTGTTGAGGAAACTGTAGAACTTGTAAGCCTGTTGTTGCTGTTGCTGTTGTTGCAAACAACATTGCCCACCTCATCCACAATGAAAAGAACAGGCACCCAAACCTTATTTCTGTTCATGTCCATAATGCTGAACCATGATTTGGCTTTATGCCTGAACAGGCCCAAAGAGAGGTGTGCCGCTGTTTGTGACATATCCTGTTAAGCCCTACAAGCCCCAGAGGTCCTTTGTTTCTGCTGGTTTTTCCGATGCACAGGCAAGAGAAGTGAGACTACAGGGTGTGGCAGCAGGAAAGAAAAATACAACCTTCATTATCAGAGCATTATGATCCCAGTGTGGGAACAGCTACTACTGATATGATTTTATAGGCTCCAGAACATATGTGAATAAATGGGTTAGAAGAAATGGCGCTGGATTCCAGGAACAAAGAACAAAGTGCACTTATACATAATTATTAGCATAAGAAAATGTCATGCAGATGTGTCTGACTGTAAAAACAAACCAAGCAACCAGAAACCTAAGGAGCATCAAAGATAAGAGCTTTTGTAATCCATGGATCATGGCCCATTTCTACTTGGGCATGGGCCTGTGCAGGCTGAGATCTATTATGACCAATCCCTGGAAGACTCCCCCCCTTAGATCAGGCCTGGACTTCCTGAATAAAACATTCCCCTTCCCCCTTTTAGTGTGGTCTATAAAAGAGTTTGATAATTTTTAGACAATTTTAGTTTGACAAATTTACTTAAATCAGGGATGGGCAACTTGTAGCTCTACAGATTTTGGACCATAACACCCATCATTTCTCACAATTGGCTATGCTAGATAGGGCCACTGGGAGTTATACTGTAATATCTTTTGGAGGGCCACAAGTTGTCCTCTTCCAATATATTAATCATGTAATTGCTTGCTTTAAAAAAAAAAAGAATTAAACTAAAATGGGGATGGAAACCATAGGCCCTGGGACTGAATCCAATCCTCCTAGGATCCAAAAATTCCATCCTGAGGTTCACCATGATACCATCATTGGGTGGTTTCTCAGGTTTTGTGTATTTCCCTCTTCTAAGAGATTGAAATGCCTCCCTCAAGGTTTACCGTAGTTGTGTCAGTAATAGCTTTGGACTAAAATATGCTGGTATTCTTGGTTCTGTCCTTTGGCTTCTGGTCCTACCCACTGCTGAGACGTGGACCCTGAGAACTTCATAGAGTGCAGTCCTTGGGCTGTACCCCAGATAAAAGGAAAAATTACTGTCCCTAAGTGTTTCACATCTTATTTTGTTCTGTTTGATTTTTGCGGGAGAGAGAGAGAGAGAGATTACTGTGACCCTTAGTAATGAAATACCAGAAAATGCTAAATGAATGGTTTGTACAATCGAATATTAATTAATTACTTTTTCAGAAAGAGAGCAGTAGTGCAGTTTTTTTAGATTTAATGTGGTAAAATGCATTTCAGTAATGTCCATAGGTCACACTGGAACATTTTTTTAAGTGCAGCATAAGCTTTTAAAATCTTGCCATCAATTAATTGGAGCACTATGTGGCAGCCAATCAATCATTGTATCAAAGTTTTTATCCTAAACACGCTTTTTGGGAATAAGTCCTGTTGAACTGAGTGGGATATTCAAGGATTACCATGGCTTTATATTTTGCTTGCTACCCCAATCACTAAAGAAAAAAAAAAAGCTAAAGTTTATTTATACTTGCCAGTCAAAAATCTGTGTGGACTCTCACATTGTCCAATTTTGTATGGGTTGTATAAATCAAAGGAACAGAGAATGGTTGAAGGACTTTTTTCTGCAAAATAGATGCTTCTCCCAGCCTCAGTTTTATCAGACAGAGAAACACCCAGACAAATGAGATGACAGTGATTAAAAAAGTACAGTATAATCACAAATTCAAATGAGAGGCAAAACAGAAAACTGCTTGTACGTTGCAAATAAGAAGAACAAAAAAAAAATCTGTATCAGCATCAAAATAATGAAGCTTTTTTGTATGTGTTCTCTACAAGACAGCCTAATAAATCTTTTAGGGCCACTATCTCTATTCTAGTGATTGTGTTGTCATCTCTTATCCTTTTTTTCTCCTATTTTGCCATGATAACACATATTCAGTTAAACACTGTGTTTCCATATTTATGTAATTGTTCCAAGCCAGAAAAATTATCTTTCTGAAAGAGGAGCATGAGCCAGCATGTTTAAGCCCCATAGATTTCAATAGCAGCATCAATCACATGCGTAAATCTCTCCCAGAAAAATCTCCTCCTTGAAAATCATAGAATCATAGAGTTGGAAAAGACCACAAGGGCCATCCAGTCCAATCCCCTGCCATGCAGGAAAGCCATGGCCCTGAGTCTGCAAGACCTGAGCAGGGCTGTTGAGGATCAAGTGACTTTGAGGTCTCTCATCCATGAGGTCACCATAAGCCAAAGTCGACTTGACAACAGTTATCAGCAACAAGAAGCAGCGGATGGGCCAGATTCCGTCTTAGACTGGGCCACTGAGTAACTGGCTGAGAAGGTGTTGCAAATTTTCTAACAGCTTCTAAAACCTCCCTGGCCACAGTGCTTCTGCACAATCAATGCACAATCAATGGAATTACATTTTTTTTAACTTATCCCTTATTATGTCCTGAAGTACCCCCCCCCCGCCATGTTATTTTCTTGAAGGAAAATTGTCGTGTTTGGACCACCAAAAGCTAGAGAGGAAGACCAGAACCTGGACTTTTATCTATACCTCTATTGAGGATGCTCATTATCATCTCATTAGTATCAAAAGCAATGGTCTTCATCCAACTGTGATGGGAAGAAAAAGAGAGAACATCACACCATAAAAATGAGGATGAGGAAGCATTTTTGTAGAGTTTTGTGAAAATATAATGATTCATATGATCCCTACATTCTTTTTTTCTCTTTGTATGAGACAAGAGAGGAGTCAAAATATGAGCTGCCCTAACCATTTACAATTAGGTCCAACAACAGACAGAAAAAAAATCTTTTAAAAAATGTTAATCTTTGAATTTAAAGTTAAATTTAAAGTTAAATACCTTTGTATAGCCTCAGTATTGGTGCTGAGCTGGAAAAAAAAGTCAATGAAAGTGGCAGCACTACAGTGGGGTTGAAAAAGCTGACCTTGATGGTCTAGGCACATTTTGAAGTCAAGTGTACCTTTTAAGAGCTGGGTGGAAAGGAGAAGCGTGTGTGTGTCAGAGTTATTTTAAATTCTCCTGAAGGTGAGGTTAAAAGACCTGCTTTACCTCCTGCAATTTAAGAGACTCCTCTCTTTTGTCACTGCCTCACCACTTCTCCTGCTCAGTACCTGTGTCAATCTCCTGCCTGCTCTGCAGTCAACCAAGAATACAGATATTCCTTTAAAACTCTTCCCCCACCCCTCACCACTGGTCTCTGCTGCTCAGGGACATGGATAGGAACAGAGAGCTGCCCTGCTGCTCCCCAGCTGTAATGGCAAATTTATCCAATCTGCCCCTTGCTGTGCCAGGGATTTTGCCAGTGGATGAGAAACGGGGGACACATGTGATAAAGCTTACAGTCCCATCTAAAACATTTTATTTGTGGAGGGGGCGTGTTGTGCTTTTTTTCTATAGGTGATAGTTTCATCCCACTAGCAAATTCTAATCAGGAAAAATGTTTCAAAGAGCCATATGGCACTGGGTGTAAGGCTGTTAACTTTCAAAGCTACTAGAAGTATAATTCTGTCATTTTCCATTTATTCAGTAGCTGCAGCAGATGGGAGAAAACATGCTTCGTGTCACTATGAGTTTTCCTAAACCAAAACTGGCAGAGGAAGGAGTAGGGAGATATTTCACCTCTGGAAATATCTGCATTGAAAAGGCTCAGCCATTGCAAAGGAGGCTGTAGGGAAATATATGAAACTTATTTGAGAAAATAATTGTGTGTATAAATGTAGTCTTCACATTTTTAAATTGTGCAGTGAGGTTATTTTAAAATAGCTTCTTTTCTGTAGTTAGCATGAAACCTTTGTAATGTTTTTCCCCATTATGAGTCATCAAGAATGACTTCACATTTGATAACCTTCACAGAGATAATCTCCATATAGGGAAACAAAGTATATAGAGTAAGCAAATGCTCTTGTGTTGGGAAGCAAGAAGTATGGCTTGGGTGGGAGGGGGGATTATAAATTTCTCCAACAGTCTTAGTCCTGTGTATGTTTATGTTAAGGAAGAAGGAACACCTCCATCCTGTAAACCCACTCATCCTTTATGATCTGTAGGAGAGGCGCTGCTTAAAGAGTTCCCAACTAGGATCCCCTTTATATATACCTTTACTGGTGTGTACCTTTAGACGTGAGCAGTGGTGGTGGAGGCAACGGCGGCAGCGCCTGTAAAGGTATGTGCCAGCTGTGATGATAGATGCACTAGACATGGTAGAAATAAATGGATTTTCTCACTTGGCCCTGTATTCTAAACTTTTTTCTTCCATAGGCTGCCAGTGATCCAATTGCAAGCTTGGCCAATAGACACACTGATGACTATATCGTAGTTTCCAAAGAAGAGAAAAGAAATGTGAATGCAGCTCCTGAACATGCACAGAATGTGCCAACCTGCAATGATGTGACCATCAAGAATGAGACCCCATGCCATTCTTCCTTAGCCTTTTCCGATCCACTAATGGGGTCCATATCTGCCTCGTCTAGTAACCTCAGTTCCAGTCCTGATGATGATAGCAGCAACAACAGCAAGGATTCTGACTTTACCATTGTTAGCCCCTTGGAAATTTAAGTAAGCCATTCAGAAAGACTGGGAGGTCAGTTACATCACAGCACCATATGCACCTGATATTCCGCAGAACATGGTGATTGATTTTGACACTCAAGAGTCAAAACGCCTGAATGTTCAGTCAGAGCACAGACATGATCAAGTCATTCTTTTCCAGGAAGAACACAAAACAAAAAAGCAGATGTGTAATGATTGCCTTTAAAACATCCACACATTAATAGTGAGAACTGATATATGACTAAAAGTACTAAAGGTTTACTCTCTAGCAGCTTCTTGGAATATTAAAGCAGCAATTTATAGTCTCCCTCATCATTGTAGAATAGCACCTTACATATAACCTCATGGGTTAAACAGATGGGCATCCCCACTTGTGAGAAAAGCAAATGGATATGGTAACAATTTCAGATGCTGACAGAAAATTTGGTCTGGAGCTATTAGGATTTTCTTCTTGAAATACGTCAGCTAGAAAATGAGAAAAATAAAGATTCAGACAACAACTGGCCTCATTTTCTCCATTTTGTCAGCAGGGGAAGGGGATAGTCTATGTAGCATTTATGAATGAGAGAAGACCATGCATTATTATTCATATGGGGCAGAATGGAGTAACAACTTAAGTGCATATTAAATGATTTGCAGGCACTAAGACTCATTGAGATATGAACTCATTCCCTAATGTATCTGGCTCACATTTTCTTGTAAGCTTTGGCTGGAATGTATTTTTATAACTATTTCAGGACTTCCACAATCCCCTCAGGCCCAAGAACAAAGTTCATTGCAGGGCATCATCATTCAGTATTCCTTAACTATGTAGAAACAGTTTTGGATAATACTTTGTTTACTTTACTTAAGTGAACATCATCTACTTCATTACATTATTCCCACAAGGATCAGTAAGATTCCTAATGCTTGCTTTCTCAACAATATCATTGAAGAGGACATTTCTCTTGATAACATTGAAGCAAACTAAAGTATTTTTGGAGTCCATTTACTCTGTCACCATGATAAAAGAAGACATCAAGAAGACTTCATAGGTCAGTGTCCAGAACTAGTACATAGTAAATAGTGCCAATGGAGTGGTGCTAAATATTTCTTTCTAGATTTTTGAGTCTAATTTCAAAGTACAGTCATCCCTCCAAATTCGTGCATTTCACTTTCACAGATTTGATTATTCACTGATGATTTGATGCTGTCTCTGGTGCTGCATTATGCCATTTTTAATAGGTACAGTACTTATAAGTCTTGCTTTATGTTCACAGTCTCTCTGCAAGCCTCGCAAGACTGAGACTGCGAATGCATGGCGAAGCTTGTAAGTCCCTGTTAAAAATGGTGTAGGGCAGCAACAGAGGCAGTAGCAAGCCCCACCAGCCTCCTGCTTCTGCCTTGCAAAAGAAAACCTGCATGCTTTGAAGGCAGAAGAGGGCAGCTGGCATGCTTCCCGCTGTGGATTCAAATGTGAGTCCGCGTGGTGTTGAATCCGCAGACTGTACTTTTGTGTGTGTTAGATATGGTTTGGGAGAGCTAGAGCTATTGATGAAAAGGGTGTAACAAATTAACGTTGTTTTCATGGTTTTTACACTTTTGTGGGGGTCCTGTGCCCCTAACTCCACGAATGTGGAGGGACAACTGCATGTCTTCATCAAGAGTCTCACTCAGCACTGTCAGGTTAAGAGTAACAAGAAGTTAGCATTGTAGAACACCTGAACATACGGGCTTTATTCTCTTTTAAGCCAAGGATAGACTACCGTATATATATAGCATTGCCTTAGATTACATTGACTAATTACAATGCCTTAAGGGGAAGAATTTGGGTTATTTATATGCCCCAGTCACTGACCTGTGGGGGATCTTTCAGTTTCCCACTTCCAACTTGAAGGATGAATGTAGTAAAACTAAAAGGTGGAATGGGTTTAGACAATGAAAAACACTTTGGTATTTAGCCATACCTCGTCTTGTATTTTTGTATGCAAGTATACCATGGCAAAAGCTTTCTCCAGACCTAGCAAAGAGAGGGGCAATAGTTTAGTGACTTCAGTCTCTGGAAAGATCTAATTAGCTCTCTAATCTGTTTTTAGTCTACACATGGAAATTAAAACCTCTTACCCATGAAATCTGTAACAGTTGGGTAAGGGAATTTTTGCAAAATATATTTCACTTCATTATCTTTAGAACCTTGGTGGCGACCAGAAAGAAGCATCCTTGCTAGCATTAACATAGAAAGATGTTGACAAAGGATATTTTAAGTATTTTATTTACAAGTAAAAGACTTGTACGCTTTATCTTTACTGGGGATGCACAGAACCATATAGTGCAGTTGCATCACAAGTGCTAGAGCATGAAAATGTGAATGATAATCAATAGCGATTGTAACTAACATTAAAAATGCTTCTACCCATCCATCTGAAACATGAGTCATGTTTACAAAATTGCAAACAGAAGTCCCAAAACATTATCAAATCATGTTAGATAACATAGAATTCTTCTAAGAGTGTTACACTAGTGACTTTCTGAGCAGCACTGATGGTGATCTTCGGGGAGTGGCAAAACCACTATTGTACTTTTACATACACTGAAAGGAATAAATTTGTTACGTTAGCTGGATCTCCCAGAATTCAGTTGAGCTTGCATTGGAAGGTGTTCCTGTGCTAGTTTTATATCCATGTGTGTTCTGGGCAAAGGCCAAAATTAGCAGGTAATTGCTGTTATATGGTGGCAGATTCATATCTGCCTATTCAGGTACTGTCCAGTCATTCTTCACACACAGATGTCCTGATGCCTTATACAAATGAGAGTAATCCTGAGAGGCTGTATGTACAAAGAGCTTAATAACAGATACAGTTTGTGTGGGGATGCATAGATCAGTTACATGGCTGCTGATCTGGATGGAAGAAAATACTCTGGTTATGCAAGGCATCACTCTCTACAACTTTAAACCTCCCTCTCACTTAAATTTTCCTAGAAAATCACCCCAAGCTTCCACCTTTTGTTATGTGTGCAATTTTGTTTAACTTCCTTGAATGTGTAAGGATCATAAAAAAGGATTATATGACTGGTGAGTCTTCATGATTCTTTAAAAATGCCAGGCCCTACTCCTTTCTGCCTAGATTTGGTGCTGTTATAACACAGGGGGAAATGCCATTTGAAGCAAACTGCTATTCAAGAGTGGGAACTCAAGCAACAGTGAAGTTAGAGAATGACAGATTATCTTTCACCTTGTAGAGAAAAAAGATTGTGTGTTTTGACCTTTTTTTAATAATTGTCTCTTGCTGTCTAATGATTTCAAGGATTGTATTGTTTTTTCTTGTCAGAACAGTCTTAGTGCTATAAAACAATCAAATGTTAAAGTACAGTTGATTTTTTTTTAACCTCACTAGAATTTTTTTTAAGTTTGCTATAATTAGCATATCTTTATTTCTGGAATTGCTATAATTGCCTATTATTTCAGAAAATAAATAGTACTTTACTCTTGGAAAAAGATGAAATCTGAGTAGTGCCATTACATGAATTAAGTCTGGTGATACTATGTCCCAGTATATCTCACTTATATACTGGAGGCTGCTTTTCAGTTATGCTGGAAGTATTACATCATTGCAAACCAATTAGGTCATAATAATCCCATACTACTGCCTTATTTTAGTTTTACTAGAGGTTACTGCCACTTAACAGTACCAGTTTATTCTCATCTGGAAAAATAGCTTGTTCATATTGTCCATAGATAATGGTGATCTGATAGAAAATAACATGGAGTATAAGTGACTGATTAGCATTAATACATGGGACTATAAAACATTTTTCAACCAATCGGAGACTGATTTTCTTGCAACTTTACCACATCTCTGTTTTGGTAAGCCTGTTTCAATTTTCTTGCATGTAATTTCTATCTTGTTACAACAGAATGGTGATGACCATATAATTGACTGGCTGTTCCTTTTAAAGCGCAGAAATTTGTCTTTCCTCTATAAGAATGTCTGGAATACTTTATTAAAGAAAGAACTAACATGCACAATCCTGGAGTTTCCCATTTCTTCTTGGAAAAGCAATAATTACCCTGTACCCTCCCCCATCTTATGAAAGCTGTCCCCTTCTCATGAGAGTTTAGCATGCAAAGGGACCTTGCAGCATCTTTGAGACTAACTGAAAGAAGTTGTAGCATAAGCTTTATGAGAAAGTAGAGCAAATCTTTGAAAGCTTATGCTACAACTTCTTTTTCTCAGTCAGTCTCAAAGGTGATACAAGATGCCTTTGCATATTGATATTCCAGACTAACAAGGCTACATCTTTGAAGACATGAAAAGAATTTAGTTTGTTAAACTCCAAGAAGGTAGTGCACTACTGCATCATGCCTGCCTCTGAGGTAACAGTTTGTTTAGGTATACATAAACAAAAGAGAAGGGTATGTAGAACAAAAAAAACGGTGTTCCTCTCTGTTCCTCCTTGTGATTGGAGTGTGTTGAAGAGCAGTAACAAGAAGAATTCTAACACCCTTTCATAAGGGCAGCAAGAACAGAAAAAGAACAGAAAAGAACAGAAAAAATAGCTAACAACAAAAAATAGAAAACAAAAACATATTTGAACCAAAAACATTGTATGTGTTAGAAGTACTATCATGTAATAATATCTCCAATATGGTAGTATGGTTAATGGCAGCAGGTAGACAAGTCCAGCCATAGCAGTTTAGCCATTACATGGCCAGTAAGACAGACCAACAACTCTTCTTCCTAACTCAAGAAAGTAAATCTTGAGTTGAAATATTATGTATAAGCAATGTGTTTCCTTTATCCTTTAGCTTTGCTTCAACTCTTGCGTAGCATTGTTCCTTTGTACCTGCACAAATGCCTAACAGCTTAATGTGGAACATTTTTCTTCACAAAATAGATTTTGCAAATTACTGTACTGATACATTTAATTTCAAATTCTGATTAAAAAGAGAAATTTAGTTAGCAATAGTGTGGTCAGAACCCTATACCATGGATAAGGTAATATTTGGAAAGGAAAAGTGGAGGTAGATAAAAGGAAGGAGAATAAGATCCCATTCCTCATTTCCCCATAACTGCGGTTCAGAGACTGGAAATACCTGACCCGGGCATATATCATATTCAAAAATTTTGCAAAACCTATCATGTGCAGATTTCCTCTCCTTTTCTGTGTATACTCTTTGGTGATCGTGGATATTGAAACAGGGAGTGATTGCTTTAGTTCAGATTGATTAATGCAGACTACAAGAGAATGATGCAGCACCCATTATGTTGTGAATCACAAACTACCTTTGTTAAACTCAAATATAGTATGTAAGCTTAAAATTAAAGGCTTTGGACCATTTGTTTATCAAAGTGGATAATTTGGGGGGAGGTGTTCAGTGTGGACTTGTACAATATAGTTAACAACTCTTGGTTTTTTATATTTTCACTTAAGTACAGCTGCATCAGATATTAGCACAGCCAGATCAGTCAGTTGCTTAGCTTTTGAATGTTGACATTAAAAAAAAACTACTTCCTTTATTCTGTTAAATGTGGGTATCTCAAGTGTATACCTATGACAATGATTAAACATGAAAGGTGTAATTTGGTACACTGAACCTGTCTCAGGGCAGGATAGTAATCATCCTGCCTATTGCAATCTGTCATTCTGCAGAGGATGATCATCATGGCAGTTCAGTATCTCATTGTACTTCATTCTAACTAAAAATAAGGCCAAACAACATATTATGCAGAAAGTACGTAAATGGGTCCTTGCTTCTTTCTGTTCCTTACAAACTAAATTGCAGCAATCGAAGATTGCCAGGTTTGAAGCATGGTGTGGATGGTAGCAGCAGGAGAGATATTTAAATTTTCCCTCTCCTCTCTGACTGGGTTCCTCCTTACAGGCCCTCCCCTAGGTAGCTGGTTGCCTCCCTTCCCCCATCCACCCAAACACCAACTGGGAGGACTTAGATTAGGAAAATTATACAGAAGAAGGGGAATGGTGAACATGAAGATGTATGGATCAGGGTGATCCCTGTACAACTATGTACACAGCTACTAAAATGGCTGAAATTGTAAAGGATGTTTTTTACATGAGATTTTATCAAGTTTTGTACAACATATAAACCTCAGAAACAAATCAGAGAGAGGGAGAGAAAGAATTATTGTGAACCACACAAAGAGCAAATTCAGTCCCCAAACTCCACCCCAAATTGCTAATTATCCATTACTCATCACTTTTCCCATAGAGTTAATAATCATCATCATCATAAAATTTATTTTTACCCTGCCCCTCTGTTAAAAACAATTGGGGCAGCGTACAACAATTAAAATATAACAATACTGAGTAAAATCCCTACACACCACCCACCCCCACCCTCCCCCATAAAAATATATTAAATTAGTATCAAATTAAAATCCACCTAAACTAAAATCACATAAATAAACAAATACAAAAATAGCATCTGATTAGTGCATCTGATGTGTCAAAATACTCCTGTCCAGAAATGTACACAGATACCTGGAGGGGACTTACTATTATGTTTCTCTCTGGCTTTTCTTCGCAAATGAAAATTCAGGAAGGACTCATCCTACACTTTCTGCAAGCATGCTGATGACTAAAAAGGCCAATCCAAGATAAACAAGTCTGGTTGCAGAAAGCACAGCAGAAGGTCTCCTTGGGTAATGTTTCCAGGTTGTGATTCTTTCTGCATTGTCGTTTCTCTTCAAGACTTGTTCGGCGTGAGCTCTCAAATAAGGCTGCAGCATTGTGGATAGTGCATCTCCATGCCTCCCAATGTGTGGCCAGGGCGGACCATTGTTGGTGATCAGTTTGGCCAAGGCTGAGATGTTGTTTTAGGGAGTCCTTGTATCACTTTTTTGGAGCACCCTTCTTATGCTGACCCATGGCGAGTTCACCGTAGAGTACTATTTTGGGGAGGTGATGGTCCTCCATCCTAGAAATGTGCCCTGCCCAGCGCAGCTGTGTTCTCAATATCATGGTCTCAATGTATTGAATAAACAGGAACCACACTTCCCAAAATGAGTCCTCATCACCTGTTCTTTTATTCATTCTTGCTGTATAAGGTCATCTTTTCCATCAGGGTTGTGTGCCAGATCTCTCTCTCTCTGGCTTTTCTTTGCAAACGAAGATTCAGGAAGGACTCATCCCGCACTTTCTGCAAGCGCGCTGATGACGAAAAAGGCCAATCCGAGATAAACAAGTCCGGTTGCAAAAAGCACAGCAGAAGATCTCCTTGGGTGATGTTTTTGGGTTGTGATTCTTTCTGCGTTGTCGTTTCTCTTCAAGACTTGTTCGGCGTGAGTT
Source organism: Gambelia wislizenii (assembly GCA_030847615.1). NCBI lineage: Eukaryota > Metazoa > Chordata > Lepidosauria > Squamata > Crotaphytidae > Gambelia > Gambelia wislizenii. The sequence continues at coordinate 103,843,865 of JAUMIR010000006.1, forward strand.
CTCAAATAAGGCTGCAGCATTATGATAGTGCGTCTCCATGCCTCCTGATGTGAGGCCAGGGCGGACCACTGTTGGTGATCAATTTGGCCGAGCCTGAGATGTTGTTTCAGGGAGTCTTTGTATCGCTTTTTTGGAGCGCCCCTCTTACGCTAACCCGTGGCAAGTTCACCATAGAGTAGTATTTTTGGGAGGCGATGGTCCTCCATCCTAGAAACGTGCCAGATATTATCACACAAAATGTTCATACAAATAAGTTTTGCATCCTTCCAGTTTCTAGCAATTGTCAGTTATGCTACATTTAGCAAGAATACAATTAATTTCTTATTTTGAGGATCCTTATTGGTCTTAGCAAAAATAGAAAGTAAGAGCAATATTCACAGAATGAAATAATTTGATGAGTGATTTGGCCAATTTTCTCTTATTACCTGCTTTATGTTGCTTTATGTTGTTTTATGTTTTACTATAGGGCACTCAACACAAAGATGTACCAGTGCTCCTTTCCAACTGCATCCCCCTCTGGCAGAGGCAGGGTGTAGACCTAATTATTCTATTCAGCTTTACTGGGGTCTTGTGCCATCAGTGAATACATGTTAGGGTATTCTCCCTCATCAAGGCTGAAATAGACTTCTGCACAAGTGATCCAGTACCATGGACCATTCAGATTCAGATGTCACTCTGCTTATAGAACTTGTGAAAAGCTAACATGTTATATACAATCATAAACTCTCTTATGTGATGTCTATCAAGTATGATGGTGAATAAGAAAATGTCAGTTGTCTGAAATGGGCTACTGGTTTTTATCACCATTTGTGCAGATGGACATATACTCTGCCCAGTGATAGTTCATTGTGTATTTGAATAGTTAAGCACCATAACTTTAATTGCAGGTTGTATTATTCACAGGAACTGTCCACCATGTCTGAATCTGTTGGAAGCAGCTGACTTTGCATTCAGCAAGTTTCAGCAAATACAGGAGTACACTGGCATATCTGGTTAGGAGTACAGCCACCTCACTTTGTGGAACCATGAAGAGGTACCCTTTAGTTAGGAGGGATAAGGATACATAGGAACATTTTGTTGCAGATTCAACTTGTACCTACCTACATTAACAATATTGAGAAGCATCACAGAAAGACACTCTTACATTAGGTACAAAAAATGCCTTTTGATTACTCACATTAGTTGACAGAGAGAAGACAGAGTTTCCCCAAGGCCAAGGAAAAACAAATCAGATAGAACCAGGAGAAGAATGGTGATCAAAGTAATAGATGCAATAGTATCACTGGAATCTGCCAAGTAAGAACATTGTTCACCCAGCCAAGCCTCTAATTGTCTGTACCTGCTTTGGCAAAGTGTCATGGGTAGGAAAATTTCATTGTCCTATTATCTAACATCCTTTTAACTGAAGATGCCAAGGAACACAACCTGGCCTCTTCACAGTTAAGAATTTCCCAAGCCAGCATGGCCAGGTAGGTTCTCAGAACTGTAATTTATAAAACTAATTTTTCCAGGCTCTATCCTGAACAGTATCACTATTCTTATTTGTTACCTGTTGTTTATGTGTCTACATGCTTACTGTTTGCTGCATGCACGCACACCAATATGACAGGCTTACAAATCAAAAAGGCATGACACAAGCAAAGTGGAGGAAATGGTAGAGGTTCTTCATGACCACAACAGCATGTGTGATGTACTAACCAACCAACGGCATTCCATTTGGGCCAGTCTGATCATTCTTTAGTATTGTCCTTGCATTCAGTGGCCATTAATGGCCCTTGTTCCTTTGGCCAAAGATTACTATCAGTTGGAGCTGAATGGTTTTTGGGAGGGGGCAGGAGTCAGATCCCTGCAGCTGCTGGTTCTCTAATGGGCAGGTTCAGCTTGTTCTCCCTTTAATGTTACTCATAGCCAGCCAGCAGGCTAAAACCCTGCCTATTTATTCAATACAATCTGAGAACTTCCTCTATACTTCTCTGCCCATTAGGAAAAGAGGATAAAGAGCAGAGAAACAGGAGATTAAAGTTTCCCTTTTTTCCTATAGCAATGCAAATAAGGCTCTTCCTAAGAGTTTTCTTAGACAAACATGAAGTGCTTTGCATATCGTATTTGTATGCTGTGTGGCAGATTTATTTTCTCGCAAATGCGAGCAAAACACATGGGTACATAGTTAATGATGCCAAGTTGAGAGCAAAAGCACTGTGTGTGTGTGTTTTGCAGTAGGTGTAAATTTAATTTGAATGTGCTTCCAGACTTGATATCATTGCTATCTGACAGTGAGGGTCTGCTGTGGATATCACTATCATCATTATCAGTGAATCAATTCAGCCTATAAGCTAAACATTGTGCAAGATTTCCACTAATCAGGGTTGTTTGGGTCTGCAGTCTTAATCGGAGCACTCTTAAGAGAAAGAGGGACAGAGAAAATATCCACAACAAAATTTAAAAATATGTTTAAAACACAATAGAGACAAGCATTCAGCACATTCTGTTAAAAATCCTTCTACGCAACCAATTAAAAATTGAAGGCCTGTCTAAAATATTCTCTGTCTGCCAACAAAAAGAAGAGAGGCAGCCAACCAGGTCTCCTATGGGAGGGAATGCCACAGTCTAGGAGCAGCCACTAAGAAGACTTTCTCATCATGCATGCCTGTGACAGTAGTGGGACCAAGAGAAAGCCCTCCCCAAAGATCTAAAAATTCAGGCTGATTCGTACAGGGAAATCTGCCCTTTTGCATAGTCTAGACCCAAGCCATATAGGGCTTTATTGGTCATAACCTGCGCTTTGAATTATACTCAGATGTGAACTTGGCAGCCAGTGAAGCTGATTCAACAAAGGAGTTATATGTTCCCTGTTACTGACTGTGATTAGTAGTCTGGCCACAACATTTTGGACCCACTGAAATTTCTGAACAGTTTCCAAAGACAGCCCACATAGAGTGTTACAATAATCCAAGCAGGATGTGACCATGGCATATGTTACCATGGCCATTTCTGACATCGCCAAGAGTCAGCACAGCTGGCACACTAGCTTTAACTGTGCAAATGCATTCCTGGTCACCAGGCCAAGAACTGAATGGAGGCATACACTCAAGTTTTGAATCTGAGATTTTGAGGTAGTGTAAACCTCTTCACCACAGGCTGAATCTCTTTTCTCAGATCTGCCTTTCAGCAGACCAGGAGTTCCTCTGTCTTGTGTAGGTTGGTCCGTTTTCCCACGTCCAGTCCATAACTGACAGCAGACACTGGTTCAGTATTGAAAGGAGAAGTAGAGTTGAATGTTATCAGCACAGTGGTGACACTGAACTCCCAACATTCAAGGCAGCCTCTTCTATTTGCTTCATGTATGTGTTAAACAGTACAGAGGACAAAACTGAGGGACATCACAAGCAAATGGCCAGGGTGTCAAATAGGCATACTCCAGCACCACCTTCTGAGCATCTCTCCAGCAAGAATCATTGCTGCCATAGTACAACGCCTTCAATCCCATCCCAGAGAAGTGGCCCAGAAGGAAACAATGATCAATGTTATTGAAAGCCACTTAGAGGTCCAGCAGAACCAACAGGGATACAGCTTCTTTCCAGTTCCCAGCATGGGTAATCCACAAAGTCAACCAGGAACCCCTAAAGTTAGGAGACCACCACACATACCAGAACCTTGCCCCCAAAAGGTATATTAGAGACCAATCAGTAATAATATACTCTGGGGGATGTGGGAGGATTTAGGGAAAGATTTTTTTCCCCCAGTAGTAGCATCACCATAGCCTCAGATCCAGCCTTCATGTGGTAGCGCTTACCTTTCCCAAGGATCCTGTCCATATCCTCTGGCTGTCCAAAATGAAACACATCCAATAACACAGGACAAGCAGGGCCTGTATAACTACAAGAGTAAATCCTAGTGAAATCTGTGTTTATTTTTATTTTATTTTTTATCAATAGGAAACCACTGTGGGAAGAGCTACCAGTTTGATCAAACCTTCTCCCATATGCCATCGTTCTGAATACTAGTTGCTGGGGAGCATCTGATCTTGAAAGTAAATTTTAAAAGTAACCAGTTATACAGTTCTGCTACCCTCATTGTTACTGCAACAAATCCCCTAAAATTAGTAATTTACCATTATAGTTACCAGTTTTAAAAATAACTATTTACTTTTCCATATTCAAAAATAAATAAAATACAGTCAGCCCTTCGTATCCATGAAATCTTTATCAGTGGATTCAACCATCCATGGCTGGTGGGGGGGAATCTTTAAAACCCAAGAAGCAAACCTTGATTTTGCCATTTTATACAAGGGACACCATTTTACTATACCATTGTATATAATGGGACCTGTGCATCCATGGATTTTGGTATCCACGGAGGGGTCCTGGAACCCAACTGCAGTGGATACCAAGGGCCCACTGTCGTTGCCTTTTAGTTACTTATAAAAAAAATCAGAATGGTACAAGCCAGTGACCTCTTATACATAACACACCTAAGTAATGAGGTGTTAAAACTATAACAGTAGCTAAAATAAATTTAAGTTATGCAGCTGTGAAAGTAACTAAAGTTACAAAAGGGATGAGATTATCCCTCATAATAAAAACATAATATAGCATAGTTCTTTGTGGTCTCTGTGACTCAGACATGTGGGATATTCTGTGCATGCACAACAGTGATCGGAACCTAGTATAGCTCTCAGCAAGATTTGTTTGTGGACACTCAACCCCCTTTCCTTAGCACACATGTCCAGTGTCACTGGTGCCCAAACCTTGGTTCCTTTTTATCTCTGCAGGGTTAGCAGCATGTTTTGGAACCCCCGTCCTCTCAGCTTCTCTCCCTTTTCCCTTTCATCCTAAAAAAAGTAGTAGTTTAGAAGCCTGGCTTATCACCCTTCTCAATGTTCCTCCTCTTCCCCCACCACCCCGCATCATCTGTCTCCATTTTATCACTCACTTTATGGCCTCTTGGACCGCCTTTTAAAAAGTTACACCTGTTACAGTCACACCTGCTGCATTTTTTGTTTGAGGAAAAGACATATAGTGTGAAGCTGCCAACATTGCCAAGCCTTTACCAAGCAGGTTCTGTGCAACCAAAGAGCCCACATCAGAGCCATAAAGCAGGCCTTTTGATCTCCGAATCTGAGATCAGTGACTCACTCCACAATGGTTGCAGCACAAAGGATGGATAAGCCCTTGGAACTGGCTTCATCCATTTCAGGACCGACCTCAGCATGGGACCCGACCCAACACCTTTCTCTCGATACCAAGACCCCCTCCAATTCGAGGCCCTCAACATGTCAGCATGGGTCCAAATAACAGCACCTGAACTCAGAACAGAACATCTTATGAAGAAAAGGGAGAAGGGCAAATAAATCTCAAAAGATCCACTCATAACAGCACCCTCTCCTTTGAGAGCTGCTCTCTCTCAGGCATCTTCCCCACAACAAAGAGACACCTCACTGACTTTGAGCCTCTCTTAGGTTGAGGCTTTTTTCCAACAGCCAGAAATCCCTCCAAATCAGGAGGGCCCTTTTGACATTGACTCAGATATGCAAGAAATGGGTACCATCTCTGAGGAGTAAATACCTGACTCACCTCCCAGCCCTAATCCAGTCCCAGGGTAACCATCCCAACAAGCCAGTTTTCCAGAGGGTGAGACAGCACCACACTCAACTATTGGTCAGCCACATGAGATCCCCAGATCTGTGGAAAAAAAATATCTGTGCAACTCATATCTTGATTCACAGGAAGAGCAGCCTCTGGCATAGTAGATTTGAGAACAAATGGCAGTTTTAGTTGCAATCTTTAAAAAAAATGCTGAGAGGAAAGACATGGAGCTCCATTTCACATCCCATTTGGACCATAGGTTTAGTGTTAAAATGCAACATTAGATCTGAAAATTGTTGACATTTTAGTTTGCAACTTGGCTTTGTGGGTCCCTGAACAATTCAGGGTTGCATGTGACTTGCTCAGTGGGTCCATTACATTCAGTAGCAAAACCACAACTTCACTTTCTTAAAATATCAGGCCATTGTCTTGATTCCATTTTCTTCTTGGAGCAGTCAGCTTTTGGTCCACTAAAGTTCTGACAGTGTAGCATATTTCAAATTGCCCATGAGAAACCAAGCTGTTTACAGTTTCTTGAACAAATTAATTTCTATTATGATCAGAGCTAATTCCTCTGCCAGCCCAAAGCAAAACACCCATGACTCAAACAGAGCTATTGACCTGTGCTGAACTTGCTGTTTTTCATTTATTTTGAAACCGTAATGGAGTCTCTTAGAAGGATACTGAAACTGACTGTGTCCCTAGTCGAACCTTACAGAGGCATGGTTTGCAGAGACTTTCTCCCCTTGCTTCCATCTTCTATTTGACCTCAGATTTTTATGCCTTCTATACATACCAGGAGAAAAAGCACTTGCACGGCAGGGAAGGGAAACCTGTAGCTTGCCCAAATTTCTTGGACTCTACCTCTCATCAAGTCCAATCAGCATGGTTGGAGCCTACAGTTATAGGGCTAAGAGTTGTAAGCTAATAATGTTTGGAAGGCAACAGGTTACCAATACCCAGTATATTGGCTTAATTTTTCTGGATATGTTTCTACAGCATAGCAAGCATTTCTTCTTGATCTTCGTTTTCCACTTCCTTTTGGTTTAACTCCATTGACTTAATATCAAGTTTAGTGTTGTTTTTCTCCTCTTTTTTTCTCCACTCTTGAAAAGAGCCCACTGACTGATCTTTTTTATTCTTCCTTTTTCTTTTCCTATTTTTCCCCACAACAGACAAGGCATAATAATAGATTAATAGCTTGACACAAATCATAGACTTTCAGCCCTGAAAAGAAACATTTGCATGTTGCCCTGACCTCAGTCTGACTACAAATATAGCCAGAATCACTGGTTACCAAGGCAGTTAAATCTTTAGTTAATGAAAACAAACAGAGGTCATAATGAGCACATTACCACACTGAACTGTTGGAGTCTTTATATATGGTGGTTTAGTGGCAAACATAATCGTGGTAATTATCCAAAGCATTTGTACAACTCAACATGAAGAATTCAGCTCTTTATGGGCAAACGCAAGCCAAGCCTCTGCTTCTCTCTGGGCTTCAAACATTCACACCAGAAAACAGCTGAGAAAATATTGGTGTAAAACAGCTGTTTCTCCTGCAGCTACAGTGTAGCGCTACAGTCTGAGCTGGCCTTGGCACGCAGCACGCTTGACCAATTGGCAAGGGTGCCTGGTTAACTCTCCTTCCCTCAGCAGCAGCCTTCACTGGTGACTATAGGCCAGTGGCTCGCAAACCGTGAGGCACAACCATGGGGGGGGCGCAGTAGTTGTTCAAGAGGGGCGCAATAATTTTTTCAGAAGTTAAATTATTAATGTGATTCCATCCCAGGGCAGCAGCAGAGATGGCAGCAAGCCCCAGGTGCCAGGCACGCATTCTTGGGCTTGCAAAGTGGGCAGTTGGCAGGAGGAGAGAGTCAATGGCAAGTCCCAGGCACCTGGTGCACATTCTTCCTGCTTTGTCTGCAGCACTTCTGGTCTTTCCATTCCAAAGGTGGAAGCAGTGGCTGGCATGCTCCCGAGACATGACAAAACAGGAAGAATGTGCACCTGATGCCAGGGGCTTCCCACTGCCATCCCCCACAAGGGAACATCCATATATAGATGTAAAGGGGGTCACAGACACAAAAAGTTTAAGAACCACTGCTATAGTCTGAGTCTATGATCCCCCCCCCCCGCGTTTGTTAAATTCCCCACAGTGGCCTGGCACACCCAATGTAGCACTGCTGTTCTTACCAGATACATTGTAGCCCTAGGGAGACAGTAAGAGGAGAACCACCAACGGTCATTTCAGCCCCCGCTACTGTATTAAATAAAACCAAAGGGGAGAAGTCTTAGGAGATTTTCAGACAACACTGTTATAGTGTTACTATTCCACTTTATTTGCTATGGCTGCCTCCTGTTGAATCCTGGGATTTGCAGCTTAGGGAGGGGCATTTACAACTCTCAGCCAGAGATCTTAGGCCTCACTAAACTACAAACCCCAGAATTCCACAGGAGGAAGCCAGAGCAGTTAAAGTGGAATAGTAACACTATAACAGTGTAGTCTGAAAATCTCCTTAGAGGCTTATTGCATGAGGAAGTAAAACAGAAGGGCAGCCAGATCATTTCTCCTTGCATTCTGCATGTCATTGTAGTTCTTCATTAGTTCTTCATTTCTGGTCCCATGGGAGACAGCTATAAAAGCAAGTCTTTTTCCTAATGGATTTTTCCAGTTAGAAAAAAGACTCACTTTTACAACTGTCTCTCATGGGACCAGAACTAAAGAGCTACAACGTCATGCAGTGAGGCAGAACAGAAGGCAAAACGATCCAACTGCACTTCCGGTTTACTTCCTCGTGTGATAAGCCTCTCAGAGACAAATCCAAGCCCTAGTCCCAACCATTCAATTGCTGGATGTAATGCCCACACTTATGTGAATCCCATTGGTTCAAGGGACTAGCAATTGGATTCAGGGCATGGAATGGGGCACCAATTAGATATTTTTGCATTTTCCATGGATCACTAAGCTTCTGAATTGTGCAAGCTATTTTCTGCTTTGTCAATTGGGAGCAGCAGGAGTCAGAACAGGAATCATCACTCTCCCATTGTGAATAGTAAATGTCAGTGGTTCTTCTTTAGGAATACAAATGCAGACTCTCCTCCCTCCTCCAAAACAACACTAAGGCTGTTGAAGTTTTGCCCTATCAACTGTCTGGTTGTGTTGCTGGTAAACATGCTTATCTCTGGATCAGGGTCTCTCTCTGTGTGTGTGTGTGTGTGTGTGTGTGTGTGTGTGGCCAAAGGTACTCATGAATTGTAACGAATGAAGAGAATACATTCTAGTTTTCTTGTGCATAACAACAAAGGCTTGGAAAAAATACTAAAGATAATCAAAGAAGAAAGTACCAAGGCAGGCTTACTGTTGAACATTAAGAAAACAGAAATAACATCCACAGAGGATCTACATAAATTCAGCATAAATGACAAGGAAATTGAAATAGTTAAATATTTCCCATATCTGAGATCAATCATTGATCAGAACAGAGATTGCCATCAAGAAATCAGAAGAAGACTAGGAATGGGAAGGGCAGCTCTGAAAGAACTAGACAAAACCCTAAAGTGCAATGATATAAAACTGAACACTAAAGTTAGGATTGTCCAAGCCATCGTATTTCCCTTCACCATGTATGGAAGTGAGAGATGGACAGTGAAGAAAGCTGATAGAAAGAAAGTCAACTCATTTGAGATGTGGTACTGGAGAAGAGTGCTACAGATATTGTGAACTAACAAAAAGACCAATAAATGGGTTCTAGAACAAATCAAACCTGAGCTATCCCTAAAAGCCAAGATGACTAAACTGAGACTTTTGTGCTTTGGCCATATTGTACATATCATACTTTGGCATGACTCACTTGCAAAGACAATAATGCTGAGCAAGGTAGAAGGCAGTAGGAAAAGAGGAAGGTCACATACTAGAACAGAGTCTCAATGAAGGAACCCACTGCCCTGAGCCAGCAGGAGCTAAGCAGAGCAGTTGAGGACAGGGGGTCTTGGAGATCTCTAATTCATAGGGTCACCATGAGTTAAAGTCGACTTGAGGGCAGTTAACAACAACAAGAAGACATCTCCCTATCTTGTATATGCTTTCAGGAAATAATGTGAAGTTGTTGGATTTGTAGAAGGAAAGCTGGAAGCCTTGAGAAACTCACAGACTTTTTAAAAAACCATCCTGCACTATTTATATTAGCTCTCAAGCTTGTAGTTGGTACTGTTTTCTAAATGGAGCAACCATATAGAGATAGATTGAGGAATAGGAAATGTGAGTTATAGTAGGAGGGGAGCAGTTACTTTATCAATACTTTATCAAAAAAGAGTCTGGAGTAACAAACACCTGAGGTGAAGCACAAAAATCAGTGTGTGTAGAGCCATTGTACTGTCTATTCTCTTTTACGGATCTGAAACATGGGTCACCTATTGCCAACACTTACAACGAACGCTTTCATCAGCGCTGTATACACACTATCCTAAATATACACTGGACTGATTATGTGATGAATGTTGCTGTCCTTGAGCAAGCAGGAATCACCAGCATTGAGGCCATGATATTGAGAACACCGCTGCACTGGGCAGGGCATGCTTCTAGGATGGAGGACCATCGCTTCCCAAAAATATTACTCTACAGTGAACTCGCCACGGGTCAGTGTAAGAGGAGCACTCCAAAAAAAGAGATACAAGGACTCCCTGAAACAACATCTCAGGCTCAGCCAAATTGATCACCAACAATGGTCCGCCCTGGCCTCACATCGGGAGGCATGGAGACGCACTATCCACAATGCAGCAGCCTTATTTGAGAGTTCACGCCGAACAAGTCTTGACGAGAAACGACAACGCAAAAAGAATCACAACCTGGAAACATCACCCAAGGAGACCTTCTGCTGTGCTTTCTGCAACCGGACATGTATATCTCGGATTGGCCTTTTCAGTCATCAGCGCGCTTGCAGAAAGTGTGGGATGAGTCCTTCCTGAATCTTCGTTTGCGAAGAAAAGCCAGATCAAAAAAGAGACAAAAAAGATATGAATATTATTCACTCTTAGATAAAAGTGCAGTGCCAATATTGCTTGCAGCCATGTGATACAGACACAAGAAACATATTTAAGAAGAAAAAAAGACACACAGAAGAAACAATTTTTGAAAAAAAATATTTTGCCCTCTAACTGTCTCACATCACCACCTAGGAGATATGGCAGGCAATTGTCATCTCTAGGCCGTTTTAGGCCTACAAAAGGCCTTTTTTTCCAATCAGAAGTGACCCAGAAGTAAACTGATGAGTTATTTCCTGTTGAAAGAAAGGCCTCTTTGGGGCCTAAAACAGGTGGGAGAGGGGACAAAAAGGTGCCAATATTGTTTGCCACAGAACAGCCATGGGAGCCACATGTTGCCAACAAACCCCACTTTCCTCACCGCTGTTCTAGGAGTGGTAAAGACATAGCATCATGAAGTATTCTCTGGTTCTCTTAAGATGGTACCACCATTCCTGGAAAAAATGCTCCCCTCAATCAATGTCTATAGAGATTATCAGATGCATCAAAAGTGGCATTACAGCAATGCAAGGAGATCGCAAAAGGGCTCCCTTATCAGACGGCACTGTTCCCCCCGCTGTTATGATGCCATTCCTCCGATTACAATATAACCATTTTCTATTATGGCCAGATAATCAGTTTGCTGTCTGCAGCCCTGCCATTGCATTTAACACCAAGTGAAGTTTCTTTTCAAGGATAACCTTATACAGAGTATACATGATGGTAATCTGACCCACAAGTTTCCAAGGAATGTGTTCAGTGTGACAAATCTGTTAATGGCACCCCAGCTGAAGCTGAGAGCACAGCTGTAAAGACAGTAGAAGTGAATGTTACCTTTCCCCACTTTCACACTTCTGTCTCTCAGGACAAGGTATATTGTATTTCAGCTTATAGATGCTAAAGGTTCCCTTAACTACTACAGTCTGCAAAAAAACATAACTTTTGAATGCATTCAGAAGCCTAAAATATATGCTGACAGAGGCTCACTGATCCTTATTTATAGTTTGACTTTCTTTCATGCCTATGGGAGTGTGATGGCCATTTCCAAAGCACTGAAAAGTTGTCTGTGGTTCTGTTGTAAACCATAACAGTAGGCATCATATTGGCCACCTCATCACAAATTGATAGAGGAGGAGGAAGAGATCAATTGAAGATACACCAGTTAGAGAGATTAGAGTGCCTCACAAGTCTCATTTGTCAGCATGAAGGGATGACTAAGAAGAAAAAGTTTTTTGTTTGTTTTTCACAGATTCTGACAAGTACGTCCCAACATTTTTATAAGCTCCATTTAGAAACAAAGGACTAATTTTGTCTGGCATTGTTTTTTAAAATAAGAAACACCATGATATGCACCACACAGAAAAAGTATACTGATGCAGAAAACCCTCAGTAGAACTGGCGGAGTCTTTAGCAAGTCTTCTAAATAACTATTAGTAGTTCTAAATAACTAACTACTAGACCATATCTCAAAGGAAGAGACTTTATGGCTGCAATGGAGAACTGGAATTTTATGGTATTCTTTCATTATCTCTATTCCTGCCACTTCCCTGACGGCAGGGGGCAGGGAGGAGGGAGCCTTACCTGAAATTTCTTAACCTGAAGATACCTAATTCTGCCACAAAGCAGGGAAAACCTGAAAAGAGTGGACTCCTTGTCACTTATATAGGAACCTGATTCTCAAGAACAAGGTAAAGCAGTGTACCTTCCTGTCCCATCAACTATATTTTTAGGAGATTTTGGCTTCATACAGGAAACAAGTGGGAAACTAGAGTTGCCAAATGAAATAAGTGATGGGGCTTTAAAATGATAAAAAAAAAAAAACCCAGCAGTGTGGATTCTTTTGTCTGCACTTGTTAGAGATACTCAGGATTTCCTCTCATACTCAGTGGTACTTCTAAGCTATGTCCCCAGATGCAATTTGGCCTGTGGAGGGCTGCAAAGAGGAATGTGCCCCCAACCCCCAAATAGTTTCCCACACTGGGTTAGTCCAACAGATGCCTCTAGTTAGCTCACAAGGCAGATATGGAAGTGTTGATACTCAAAGGTACGTGGAAAACCTTTTTCACTAGGAGCCATTAGTGATATTATCCTCTGTGAATTTACCTATTACACGTACGTAGCCATCTAAGCTAGTGGCCATTGCTAATTTTATGGCAGAGAATTCCAAGAACTGATTAGACAAGACATTCCAAGAATTAATCAAAATTAAACTGTATCAGTGATCAAGAGTTTAGAGAAGACCCCTTCTTGAGATGGGGCCTCAATATGGTGTTAAAGTACATCTGGTTTTGCTTCTTGGCTTGGCCACTGATAATGAATGCTGATGAATGGACACTCAGGGTCAGCTTGGAATTGCAGGTAACCCCTACCTGCCAAAGGAAGGGACTGAGGCAAATGTACTGCCAAGGTGTGTCCATAGGAAGGAAGAAAGATTAGGCATGGGTTTTACAAAGCAGTATCTTTGTGTTACTATTTCATGTACAGTCGTCCCTCCACATTAGCAGGGGTTAGGGGTGCAGGACCCCTGCGAATGTGAAAAAACGCAAATAAAAATATGCCTTCCCCTGCCCGCCCGCAACGCCCCCGCCCGCCCTTCCAAAGTGGCTACGGGGTTTTTGGAGCCTCATAGCCGCTTCTGAGCCACCCCCTCACACTCCCAAAGTTGCAATGGGGCTTGAAAAGCCCCATCGCCACTTTGGGAAGGGCGAGGGGGGTGTCGGGCAGGAAGCAGGGAGGCTTTTCAGCCACACCCACCCTGCCCTCCCAAAGCAGTGATGGCACTCAAAAAGCCCCATTGCTGCTTGGGAAGGGACAAGGGGTGGCAGGCGAGTGGCAAAGGGGTGGAAAAGTCACTACGCCGCATGGGAAGGGAAGGGGGTGGCACGTGAGCGGCAGGGAGGCTGAGCGCCCCACTTCGACTGGCTTTTGCCACTTTCGTGTGAGGGGCGAAGGCTGAGTGAAGTGGGGCGCTCAGCCAGCAGGCCGGTGGCGGTTTGGTGAGGGGCACCTCTCTTCAATCGGCTTTCATCCATCACAAGGAAGGGGCGAGGGCTGGGTCGCTCACTCACCAAACCCCCTTCAGTTTACTGGCTGGGCACCCCGCTTCGCTTGGCTTTTGCACCTTCCAAGAGAGGGGCAAGGGTCAAGTGGGGTGGGGCGCTCAGCCAGCAAACTGGCAGCGATTTGGTGAGTGATTGACTTGCTTCAACCGGCTTTCGCCCCTCACACAGGGGCATTGGGGTGGGGCACTCATTCACCAAGCCCCCTTCGGTTTGCTGGGTGGGTGGCTCACTTCGTTTGGCTTTTGTCCCTTCTGTGAGAGGGGTGAGGTTTGAGTAGGGTGGGTCACTCAGGCAGCAAACCAGCAGCGGTTTGGTGGGTGAGCACCTCGCTTCAACTGGCTTTTACCCCTCACTAGGAAGAGATGAGGGCCGGTTGGGGTGGGGCACTCATTCACCAACCCCTCTTCGGTTTGATGGCTGGTCACCCCACTTCGCTCAGATTTCGTCCCTTCCGTGAGAGGGGAGAGGGGCGAGTGGGGTGGGGCGCTCAGCCAGCAAACCGGCAACGGTTTGGTGGGTGAGTGCCTCGCTTCAACCGGCTTTCGCCCCCTCGCAAGGAAAAGACAAGAGCCGCTTTGGGTGAGGTGCTCCCTCAGCAAACCCCCTTTGGTTTACTGGTTGGGTGCCCTGCTTCACTCAGCTTTTGCCCCTTTTGTGGGGGGACGAGGGCTGAGTGATGTGGGGTGCTCACTCAGTTTTCCTCGGGATTGGCTCCACTCCGAAACACTTTCCTGTGTGTGTGGGGAGAAGCCGGGTTTCTGCGAATAGGCGGAACCGCGAGTGTCGGAACCACAAATGTGGAGGGACAACTATACTGTGGTGGTTCAAAGTTACAAGGGTTTGGGTGTTTTTTAAAAATGCAAGTTTTTTTTAAGCCTAGCATTTTCTACCACAAGAGCACCCAGAACACAGCCAATCTCATCTGATTTAGAAGCTAAGCAGGATAAGGCCTGGTGAGTTCTTGGATGGGAGACCCTCAGATAACACCAGGGATTTCCAGATAGAGTTAGAAAAGAATTGTGCCTGGAACCCCCAGAGATCCACTGCCCATCTGAGTTGACAATGTTTAGTATAAGGCAGCTTTCTATACCCCCCCTTTTAAAGGTGTGGTAAAAAAGTGCTGTGGTGTTTTTAGCTCCGCTTTTTTTAGAGTTACCAGCTGGGTGGGTGCAACTGGAAAAACATTGTAGATTGATTGCTAGGAAAATTGAAAGTGATTGATGAGTCACTCGGTATGAAACTGTGGGGGTGTAGGGAGATGAAAAATGAAGTTTACACCTTCTGATAAGATAATTTAGGATCAGACTCCATAGTAAAGAATGGTCCTGCATCTGCAAGGCCAGCTCTACCATTAGATTAAGTGAGGCAGTTCCCTTGAGTGGCAGACACTGGGAGGTTGCCATAAGGTGGAGGAGAGAAAGCTGGAGGAGAGAAACCCAAGTCCCATTGGGCCTGATCTCTGCCTCCTATGCTAGCCTGCTGCCCTCAGGTGCACTGGAAAACATTAAAACAGTGCTGAACAAAGGTTAAACTACCTATCCAGTGAGCTTTTGTACATGGAATAGAGGGGGTTTCATCCTGTTCTTGGGCTCAGGTAGTGCAATGTTTTTGGCCACCCTTTTGCCTAAGAAACAAAAACAAAAAATATAGGTTGCCCCCCCCCTTGTATCTGTGGGGATATGTTCCTGGACTTACTGTTTATAAGTGAAACCACAGATAATAGCAAATCCTATTACAATAAATGACTTCTGGCACAAATATACCATAGAGTTGTGTTGGAGGACCTAGTGATTCCTAGAAAGGGTGCCTCTCTAGGCTTTTTCTAGCTTGACTCTGTGGTATGTGTCCCTATTTTTATGTTATGTTTTGGCTGTGGGTAACTGAAATATCAGATATTGGTTCCACGCATACAAGGGGGGTTGACCTATAGCAGCAAGGAAAGACTATTTAATGTCCCCTCATTGGTTTTTCAGCACAAAGGTAAAACGCCCTCCTCAAGTGTAGGAGTGCAAAAGAGTTGAGGGCCCCAAATGTAGGAGTCTCCAGTCCTCTTTCAGTAAAAACAATGCAAAGAAAAGAACAGATAGTTTGAATCTTAAAGCTCTTCTGCTGAATGTAAGAGGGGGGATACAAGCAGCTCCTTTTTCAAGAATGGTTTTCTGCTCATAGTTTTTCAACAGCCTTAATGATACTGCAACATGAGGTTTTTATTTGCTGTCAGTCTATCAGCAGGATATGATAGAAAAACACAAAGTTGAAGTCCATAAATATTCTCACTTAATTACATAGGGTTAATATCTATGCTTCTTCACAGCAGGTGCCACAATAGAGGGAAGCTTTTTGTTGCTATCACATGGATTCATTATTTACTGGAAAGAGATACTAGCTAATTACTAGGAAGTGTAGCAACTGCCTCATGAAACTACAGTTGTCCCTTCACATTCGCTGGGGTTTGGTTCCAGGACCTCCTGTGAGTATCCAAATCCATGAATACTCAAGTCCCATTATATGCAATGGCATAGCAAAATGGTGTCCCTTATATAAGATGGTAAAATCAAGGTTTGCTTTTTGGATTATTTTTTTAAAAGAATATTTTCAAGCCGTGAATACTTAAATCCATGAATATGGAGGGCCAACTGTAGTCACTTGCTCCCAGTGCCCTGAGCAGCAGTGTTGCAGTGGAGCCAGGGCTTAAAGGGTCAAAGTGTGCAAACTTTTTGATGATGTCACTGACTGGTGTTAGTGTAAATAGGGTGTACACTGGGTACCCAAACAGATCCAGGCAGCAAAAATAAAACAGCAGAGTATTGTTCCTTCAGACATAAGAATAAAGGTGCAGACACAGGCTTTTTGTCTAAAAACAACTTCTCTTTACTTGGGCATAATAAAGAATATTTACAGTATACCGCATCAAGAGAAAAACATATTCATACTGTGAGCTCCTAAGCAGCATATCTTCACACAGTGAGATCCAAAACAGGACTGCTTAGCTCAATCCAGCCCAGCTAGGGCCCGTCTACACGGTAAAAAAAATACGAACGCCATTCGGAAGTTTGCTCTTCCATACACATGGTGGTTTGGATTCATACATGTCATTCAGAAGGGGGGCTAGCAAATCCCCTGTAAACTACATGGATTCGGCATTCGGAAGGAGTAGCAGATCTTGGCATAAAATCCGTACAGCCGTTCAAATGGCTGGTGGTCTGTATGCCCCGTTCGCACACATATGAACAGGCAGTGAAATCTGATTGGCTGGCCGAGTAGAGGGGGCGGGGCTAGCAAGGAGGGGAATTGGGAGCACCCGCCATGTTGGATTCCCGGCTAAGTGAGAGTCTGGTAAGTCCGTGAATTTTATATATATTTATTTTTATTTTACTTTGTAAATAGGGAAAACTGAATGTCCGCAAAGCAGGTACCTTTAAAAAATGTTTTTTAAAAAAAGCGGCGGGAGATTTAAAACTGCCGCTTGGCTTGCTCGCTCCAGCCAGCTGGGGAAGGGGTTCATACTGAGTTTAGGGGGAGTAAAAAATCATATAGGTGGATCGTATGCATACGAATGACTGCCTATTCATACTTTTTACCCCCCAAATGGATTTTTTTTTAAATCGTATAGACGGGCCCCTAGCTTCTGCACAACTCTGCTCAAGGGCTGTGAGCTAATCAACATTGATACATTTACCCAGCTATCATCTGCAAACTGCTGCTAGCTCACAGTGCTACAAACTGCAGACTGTTTGTTACATCTCAGTTCTGTACAGGATAAATCTACAGTATGTCCCAATATCCTGACAGTCACAACATACAAACACTGGGGGGAGGACTTCCTTATAAGTCCACGTATGAAGATGCAACTCTCACACATGCTTCCAGCCTACATTTATACGTATTTAATCTAATGTTTCCCTGCCCACATATAAAAAAACTAAATAGAATATTTACAAATTAGGTTAATCAAGTAAGGCATTAAGTTGGCTTGGGTGGATATATATGCATATATAAATAAAGCCACTGAAATTAGGAAAATTTGCTGGCCTACCAGAAAGAGGAAGGGCACCCACTGAGTGGAAATGTTAAAAGTTAATTTCTAGGTCAGTTCATTTTTTGAAAAAGGCCTATCCTGGACCTAAAATGGTGGAAGATGGGGGAAAACATTGTGAAAGGGAGCATGTTGGGGTAAAATGCACCTCCCTGACCCTACTTTAAGTGGTGAAAACATGGCCAGGGAAGATCTTGATGAGCCCATTGTGATGATTTCAGTCTTCCAGGGGTGCCTGTGAAATCCCACCTCCCAGCCGGCCAAAATGCCATGGCTGGGTGGAGACAAAGACTCCAGTGAAGGACACCCTGAGAAGCACCCACACTGATGGGACAAAGAAGGCTGCTACCTCAACCTTCGCAGCTCCCCTGCAGCCAGATAGTTGATATTTAATGTACGTCATATCGATTTTAATAGGTCTGGTTTAAATATGACTAAGGCTGCTGACACACTGCAGAAATAATGCAGTTTGGCACCACTTTAAATTCTGTGGCTCAATCCTATGGAATGCTGGGATTTGTAGTTTTGTGATATAGTTAGCCTTCTCTGTCAGAGAGCTCTGATGCCACAAGAAATTACAAATCCCAGGATTCCATAGGATGGAGCCATTATAGTTTAAGTGGTATCAAACTGCATTATTTCTGAGTGTGTCATCATCCTAAACTTGGTTCTCACTCACCCAGCTTCAATGCAGTTATAGGTATGCATACAAGTTTTTTTAATGAGTGGAATTTATTACCAGGCTCATTTTAGGATGCTTATATAAACCTTTGCAGTCCAAAATGGCTTGGGACATGGCGACTTACAAACAGCCTTCTTCCCTATATCCCTTTCTATATGCTCTGATTGTTATCTGAGGTACTATTTCAGCTTTCCTGGCCTCATATAACCATATGGCAGCCACAAGTCTAGAGCCTTCTCAGTGGTTGCACCCACCAAATGGGATGCTCTGTCATGAGCGTTCATCAGGTCTCAGCACTGTACCCATTTGGGCAGAGTGTAAAATGTTATTTTTATGAAGGTCTTTTGCCAAAAGTTTGAATAATCCTTGATTACCCTCCTAATGGTTAGGAACTCAAATATATAAATTGTTGTTGCTCTTTATTTAGTTGGGATTTTAATATTATTGCATGAATAAGAAATGTGAAATTATTTTAAATATTGTATCTTTTGTGTGTCCACTGCCTTGATTTTCTTCTCTTGGAAATTGGCAGCGGGGGGAAGCTCTTAAAAATCCATTAAAATGAAACACATTTTTTCCATTAATTATGTTTGTTTTAGTTGTGAAAATGCATTTAAAGTTGGCAGGGAAAAGGAGAGAGAGAATAAAATTAATAGCTGTAACATTAAGCCTAATAAATGGAGAGCTATTGTTCATTTTGTCTCACATTTGCTACACAAGTATCAGAACACCTGAAAATGTCGTGCCATTTTTTATACAAAACCCAGAATTAACAGGCAACGGAAGACCAATGGAGTAATTAAAAAGGATGGTGGAGAAAACTAAAACAAATGGAATGTAATTCAAGCAAATGCCAAATGAAATTAATGAAATGTTTAATGTGAAAATGGCAGGCGAAATTAAACCTTTTGTTCTGGCACTAGTAGTTAACGTCAGGTTCATGCCTCTTGCCCACTCTGTGGTGTTTAACTTTGGAGGGAATCAGATAAGCATTTTGCTTCTGGTGTTCTCTGCAGGTTACTAAACAATTCCGCTTCTTTTGACTTCTGTCCACAACCATGACTGTAACAGGTGGAGGCAAGGTTCCACTATGGACTATCTTTGCGCGATCATCAATAAATATGCCTTCCTCTCTCTCCACCCAGGTTGCTGCCCCTTGCTCAATGCAGGACCTCCCTCCTGGTCAACTTACTATTTACAGAGAGGTGAAAGTCTTGGGGAGAAAGAAAGAGAAAGTTACCAATCTATGGGTGGGGGGGAACTGGAGAGTAAACACGGTCAAGTGCCAGGATATAGAAAGCATTACTGGGGTGGTCACTCTTTGACCAGGTGACCAAAGTATGGGTCCAGAGTTTTCCCAATTGTCTGATCAAAGCACCCTGCAGGGGGTTGGTCTGATGGGTGTGTTTGTGGAAGTGAAGGAACAACTACATGGTAATCAGGCCAACTACTAAGCCTTGCTTAGCCTGGTTCTGGCCAGTTTCCTGTCGTGAGCTGTAGGGTAGTGGATTGTTCATGGATGGGAAGGGGCTGGAATGTGAGTACATTGAGGTTCCCAGGAGCCTGGCGAGTTGATATCTCATCTCCAAGGTCATCCATCTGGCTGAGCACTTGGGAATGAGGGGGGAGGATGGGTCAAACCTCATTTTAAACCCTACGCTTTCTTTCTGTGAACTAGTCCTGCCAATATTCTTGGACCTGTTCCTGTACCTTTGCAATAAAACACCTAACCAGTGACTACTGTCTGAGTGAATTGAAGTTCTGACTGGATCCATACTATTGCTTCTTATCTCACCATTGCTATGCAGTGCTGCCTTTCATATTTTGGGGCAGTCCTAGCGTCATTCTACACATACATCATCACACTGTGCCTGATCTGTTAATTTTAAAATTGTTTCTCCTTTACATCTACAGTTGTCCCTTCATATTTGCTGGGGTTTGGTTCCTGGACCTCCCGTGGATACCAAAATCCGTGAATACGCAAGTCCCATTATATACAATGGCATAGCAAAATGGTGTCCCTTATATAAGATGGCAAAATCAAGGTTTGCTTTTTGGATTATTATTTTTTAAAGAATATTTTCAAGCTGTGAGTACTTACATCCGTGGATACCAAACCCGTGGATATGGAGGGACAACTGTATTATGTCTATGGTGGTAGTGGTTACAGATGTAGTGAGCTGTGGGTCATGTGGGAGCTGCCATGGTTGCTATGCGACCATGTCCAGGGCCCCATGCCACCATGTTACCATGTTATAACCCTGCCAAGGTATATTAGAATAGATGGTTTCTGTTAAGGCACTGGAAATCATAACACCAAATGAGAGAAAATGGGAGGAGAGGATGATAAAGGAAGGAAGGATCCACAGTCGCCTCTCAGGGGGTGTCTACACAATAATAAAAAAAAATATGTATGGCGTTTGGAAGATCGATCATGTATACACATAGCTGTTCGAATGCATATGTGTCTTTCGGAAGGGGGGCTAGCGAATCCCCCGTAAACTACATGGATTTGGTGTTCGGGAGGATTAGTGAATCTCAACCTAAAATCTGTACAGCCATTCATGTTGTTGACGGTCTGTACACCCCATTTGCACATGTACGAACAGGCAGTGTAATCTGATTGGCTGGCTGAGCACAGGGGGCGGGGCTAGCAAAGAGGGGAATTGGAAGTGACCGCCATGTTGGATTCCCAACTAAGTGAGAATCCAGTAAGTCCATGAAATGGAGATATTTACATATATTTATATTTATATTACATTGTAAATAGGGAAAACCGACTGTCCACAAAACAGGCACCTTTTTAAATAAAAAAAAGCGGCGGGAGATTTAAAACCACCGCTTGGCTTGCTCACTCCAGCCAGCTGGGGAAGGGGGGGTCATATGGAGTTTGGGGGGGGGTAAAATCGTGTAGGCAGATCATACGCATTCATACAACTGCCTTTTCATATTTTTTACCCCCCAAAATGGATTTTTTTTCCCAGTCGTCTAGACATGTCCTCACTACACACAAACAGACTCACCACCCCCGCTCACCAAAGCAGTATCATGGCTGGAGAAAACACATCAACAAATGGCATGACGTCAACCCCACTTCATTTAAAATAGTCATTTTTAGTACGTCGTAAAAAAACATCCCTATGGTTGACATTAGAAAATGAGACTGAACAAAATGGAACAATTAGTACATTTGGATTGCCAGAAATTCAGTGTTAATATCCTTTGTATAAATAAAGCCTCTAGAACAAGAGCAAGGAGAGCTGAGCCTACAGGCCACACACACACACACACACACACACACACACACAGACCCATTTGAGGCCCCCAGGAGAACCCTAAAGTTCCCACTACTCCCAAAATAAAAAATTCAGGTGAAAAATTCCTAAAAATCACCTAAACCACTGATTTCCCCCCATACCCCCAAGCTGCCCCCACACCCCCAAGCTGCCAAGTAGCTGATCTGGGGTTAAACCAAATCTGAACTAAACTAAACATCATGTCACTGTTGGGTCTGCTGAAATGAATTTGTGCAGCCCACAGGAGTGTGGGCAAAGTGGTGAAAATCAGCCCCCGCCACCAACACAGTAGCATCTACCTGTGCTAGTCTGTGACAATATCCTCATCTAGTTTTCTTCAAAGGCTGTCCTATTATTTAAATTGTTTAAGGATGGGCAATTTGTGGCCTTCCAGATGTTGATGTGCTGTAGATCCCATCAGCTCTAGCCAATATAGAGCTGAAGGAATGTGGGAGCTGAAGTTCAACAATATTAGAAGGCCACCAATAATAATAATAATAATAATAATAATAATAATAATAAGAAGAAGAAGAAGAAGAAGAAGAAGAAGAAGAAGAAGTTGTTATTTATTACCACCTCTCCCCTCAGGATTGGGGCAGGGTACAACATCACAATACAACACATACAATTCAGTACAATTCAAGGAAGTTCCCATCCCTGGTTTAATTGGGCTAGTCAACTAATTCTAGCTATTCTGGTATCTTCACTATATAGGCTTTTTAATAGAATTACTTTCTTTTAGGCTCTGTTCAAATGTGGAACAATTTGTAATTACATTTTACACTGTGATAGTTGGCAAACAATACAGACTCTGCTCTATACTTGGACAACATCAGCACACAAAATCAACACCATTAATCCTGATATATAAATGTTAAAATCTAGCAGTTCTTGCCTTTCCACTTGTAATTCACGCTGTCCTCAAGCTAAACTAGACTCTAATTTAATTCTTTCTGAAATTGGTTGCCAACTGTGTGTCAACTACATTATTTTACTTTTAATAAATAGTATATTACACTAAAGCTGGCTGGAAAAGTGCCCTGGAGTATGTTTCTTGTATTCAAAGAATCATGCATACCACCAACACGAAGTCATTTGCTTTCACCAATACATTTAGCAATATTTAGTAACAGCTAGGCTAAAACAGGACCTAATCTTATTGAAAGACTATGGCATAAATGCATCAGCTAAGACCACTCTCTGGCTTTTCTTCGCAAATGAAGATTCAGGAAGGACTCATCCCACGCTTTCTGCAAGCATGCTGATGACTGAAAAGGCCAATCCAAGATAAACATGTCCGGTTGCAGAAAGCACAGCAGAAGGTCTCCTTGGGTGATGATTCCAGGTTGTGATTCTTTCTGCATTGTCACTTCTCTTCAAGACTTGTTCTGCATGAGCTCTCAAATAAGGCTGCAGCATTGTGGATAGTGCGTCTCCAAACCTCCCAATGTGAGGCCAGGGCAGACCATTGTTGGTGATCAGTTTGGCCAAGCCTGAGATGTTGTTTCAGGGAGTCCTTGTATCGCTTTTTTGGAGCACCCCTCTTACGCTGACCATGGCGAGTTCACCGTAGAGTACTATTTTTGGGAGGCGATGGCCCTCCATCCTAGAAATATGCCCTGCCCAGCGCAGCTGTGTTCTTAATATCATGGCCTCAATGCTGGTGATCCCTGCTTGCTCAAGGACAGCAACATTCATCACATAGTCAGTCCAGTGTATATTTAGGATTGTGCATATACACTGCTGATTAAAGCGTTCGAGGAGTCGTAAGTGTTGGCGACAGGTAACCCATGTTTCAGACCCGTAAAGGAGAATAGACTGTACAATGGCTCTATACACACTGATTTTTGTGCTTCGCCTCAGGTGTTTGTTACTCCAGACTCTTTTGTAAAGTCTTCCAAATGCGCTATATGCCTTTGCTAATCTGTGATCGATCTCTTTGTGAATCTTGGCATCTGAGAAGATGATGCTTACCAGGTAGGTGAAATGCTGAACGGACTTAAGCACAGATTTGCCAATGGCAATGTGGGGATGGTGGTGTTTGTCCTGTGGTGCAGGCTGGTAGAGAATTTCCGTTTTCTTCAGGTTGACTTCCAGCCCAAACAGCTCTGCAGCTGTTGCGAATGTTAGGTGCTGCAGATGTTAGGTGCTGCAGATGTTAGGTGCTGCAGAGCTGCTTCCATGTGGACAACAAGGGCATCAGCATCAGCGGAGAGCAGCTTACGGACTAGATAGTTTAGAGTCTTAGTGCAAGCCCTCAGACGGCTTAAGTTAAACACGCTACCATCAGTACGGTAACGTATATAGATGCCGTCTTCTTCTATGGTGCATATAATTCTAATCTCTCCTAAAGATATATTCATGGTGACTGGAACAGCCAGTTAAGATGTTTCTCTGACATCCTAACCCTCAAGAATAAGGTACTGTACCTATGATGTATACTTCCCATTGAGGGGGGTGCAGAAGCAAACTGGCTTCTTGGAATGAGCCACTTAACGCTACTGTTTGTACCCCACCTTTACAACTCTGTGAACAGATGGCTTGCTCTGTTTTTATGTCCAATATTTGAATATGCAGAGGCACCTTAATGCAGGAATGTGAATGTTTCTTATGTCCCATGGGCCAGATTGCCTCATGGGACCCATCCAGCGGTCCAGGTGATGTTCATCTTGGCTTGCGGCCTTCAAGCTCCTCTCCTTTTCCTGAGGGTTCCCTGTAAGGAGAATGTGTGGGGCAGGGGGACATTACTGGTGGGGAGGAAGAGGAGCCCACCCCCAAGATTCTCTGACGGGTGAACTGCAGCCATAAACAGGCTACCTTATCTGAGCTGGATTCAAAATAAGCAGGCAGGGGAGGGGAGACACTCCCCTACCCTATGCTAATGGACTGATCAACAGTGCAGGTGACCATCCACCATCACAAAAGGAGCTGCAAAGATTATCCTAGTCCAACAAGCAAAGCAAACCAAAGCAACTGGCACACAGCTACAGCTGATCGACCTCTGCATCTTCTAACACCCCGCTAAGATGGGTATAGGTTTAAGGAGGCAATGTCCTATACTCCTGTACCCAGATTCAACCTTAGACCTAAACTCTGAGCATTGTTTGACTTCATCCAATTTCACCCCAGAGCCAAAATGTATCACTTCTTCCTCCTGGCACCCACCAATCACATGCTCTCTCACCTGTCTGCACACTACATTATGGAGAAGGAGGACTCCTTCTTTTATAACTCCTAAGGCACCCTTTCCATTGGTTTGGTGGGGGAACAACTGAATTAAACACCCACAAAAGAACAGAGAGTAGTTTGTTGTAGTGGTTTGAGTGTTAAACTAGAACTATGGGACACAATCCCTGCTCAGCCATGGAAACCCAGTAGGAGACCTTGGGCAAGGCACACACTCTCAGCTTCAGAGGAAGGTAATGGCAAATGTCCTTTGAAGAAATATCTCCCCCCCCCATAAAAAAAGTAGGATAGGGTCACCATAAGTTGGAGTTGACTTGAAGCTGCAACAGTAAGAATAGAACCTTCCCTTGTAGATGAATTGCTTTAGATGTGACCAATTAAATATGAGCAATATGTACAATATTTTAAATAGTTGTTTAAACATCAGCAGATTTAATCCCTTAATGTCTTCACTGTTGATGGAGTACAGTGGGCCCTCAGTATTTGCTGGGGTTTGGTTCCAGGACAAACACAAACACGTGCGCCCACACCATGAGTGCTCAAGTCCCATTATATACAATGGCATCGTAAAATGGCACCCCTTATATAAAATGGCAAAACCAGGGTTTGCTTTTTGGATTTTTTTTTTTTAATATTTTCAAGCAGTGGATGGCTGAATCCATGGATGCAGAATCTGTAGATATGAAGGGCCAACTTTACAAATCCCAGAATTCCATGAACCATGGCAGTTAAAGCTATGTCAAACTGCATTATTTCTTTAATATGTCAGCAACCTAAGAGAATCTAGTTAAACCGATTATGAAGGATGGTCCTCTCCAAATAGTTTATCTTCAACCTGCCCCAAGTAGGTAAACAAGCCACAGCTTTTAAGAAGATATTTCCTTCCAGCCATTCTAGGGTCAACAACCAAGACAGTTTCTGTCCTGAAAAAGGCATAGACACATTGACAGTCACTATGTTTTTATGTCCAATATTTGTACATCATGCACACTGGCTCACTCTGTAACCTCACATTGGCATACACAACATCTGTATCTATAGAAGGAAACCTTCAAGTATATGTTCACACAAATATTTGCATTATGTGTGTGGACATCAAGGGATGGAACAAACTGACATATGTAACCTCAGAAGTGGTATTAATCAATGCGGCCAGAAATCCTGCTCATGTAGTATTTTATTGAGTGAGGGTCCCCCCCCCCGCCCAAACAGAGCTTCTGTCTTGATTATTTGTCTCTCAAAAGTGAATTAAATTCAAACTGCTATAAATACAGCCATTTTATTCTCACCAAAATAATGCTTATCAAAGGTAATTACACTGCTTGAGGGTTAATAGAAAATAACAAACACTTGAATTATATTTATTGAAACCAACTGAGCCACATCCTTCTATGTGTTTGCAGTGGTTGTTTCTTTCTGTTTGGATTCAGTGCCAGATGTTACTCACTCCAGGACACAATGGCTGAGATCCTACATGGGATAGGAAGTGTATTGATCCACCCACACAGTTCTATGACCTCCCTGTGTCCCAGCAACTATTAAACCCCACAAGGGATTCCCGCTGCTGCTTACTGATGAAGAGGAGAGGGATGGGGGGATGCAATTCAGATGATGAAGAAGCAGCTAGTGTCTGGCTGGAGGGGAGAAGAAATGAGGGTGCTCTGGCAGATGGAGCACATCCTCCTTTTTTCCATCCCCTGGGAACCCAGAGCAGCTGCATCTTCATTGTCTGATCCACCTCTCTTTCCTCCTCTCCCCACTGGTAAGCAGCAACACTGCTGCTCCCTAGAGCCTGACAGTTGGAAGTAGGGGTAAGACAGTGTAAAGGGCTAATGTATCACTCCCTGCACCCTATCCTGAAAGGGACAATAAGCCACACTCACGTATATGTACATCACTAAAAGGATGCTAACCAAGGAATATGAGAGCATGATCCAACTTGCCTACTGCCTTTCCAATGTTCAACAGAATCCTGTTGGGGACTTGTGTCTTCATAAGTGGGCTTACATATGCAGGAATTAGAAATGTGCAGTTGTGTAACATCCACATCCAGTAGAGGGCTGCCATTACATTACTACATAGTAGAGCCACCAACATGCCTGATGCACATTGGTGCCCGATGCACAATGGGACTGATGTGCAACAACACTGATGAGCAGTGGGCAGCACTGCACACCAGGTATCCTTGCTGGTGTCCCATTACGCATCTTCGCAATTTGGTAAAGGAGTTTCTTGGTGCCTCTTCTATGTAGCTAGGTATACATAAAGTCACGTAATGTAACAGGTTATAAAGGATTCCAGCAGAATATTTTATAATAGTGGTGGCCCAAACTTCCCTGCCACCTGAACCAGGAAGAGGAACACCACTGCCATCCATCTTCGCAGCCACTGTTTGGGTATGCACTACTCTATGGCTCCTCCTTGCCTCCCTCCACCTCCTTGCTTTATTTATTTATTGCTTGCTTGCATGCATGCTTGGCCTGCCCCTTAGAGAATCCTGTTCTGCCAAATGGTGGAGGGACTGTGAGCAGCTTGGATCATACTTCCAGATGTAGGGATTGCATCCTGTGGTCTTTCTAGCAGTGAGCAAAGAGATTCTGGCTGGTGCTTTGTTACACGAAGGGTCGTTGGTCTGGCAGCGACCTGGCAGAGAGCCATGGGACAGAGAAAGAGAGACAGGAATAGATAAGAGCATGGAGGCAAGAGGAAGCACCTGGATCTGGGAAGGGAGGGAGTGGAGCCAGCTGCTGGGAGGCATATGTATTTTGCCACTCCAGGTGTCCTGCCACCTGAGGCAACCACTTCATTTTACCTAACAGTAGGCCTCACCTTTGTTTTGTAATACCCCTTAATTTAATGGAAATTAAGTACCTCAGTGTTGTTGGCTTCTGTGAGTTTCCTCACTGGAAACAAGCAGAAGAACCCTTCAGTAAAATAAAATTACCGCAAAGCCTATTTTGCAGTGTGGCTTTTGCTATGGCTTAATTTTAAAACGAAGTATTCCCTCCCCCCCGCAAAAAAAGAAAAAGTTTCTGTTTTCAGAAGTTTCTCACTCATGGTAATTCAGTAATTCAGAAAGGCAAGCTATGGAGCATGTTGGAATCAAGCAGCAGTGTCAGTTCTTGCAGAACAGGGAGGAAAAGGAGTGGGGAGAGAGAGAGAGACTCTTTCTCAGTAATTGGCTGCTCTTCTGTACTTATCCTCATTTTCTTACTGTCAAGTTTAATTTGTTTATTCTGTGATTTGGATTGACAATAGCCCTCCACAGTCATTCTCATTACAGCAATATGAAGGACATTATGTGTCCCTTTATGTTGGGAGGACTTGGGGAAGGAAAGTTTGTGTGGTGTTGCTTTTCTCAGAAAACTCTGTGATGCTGATGCTCACCTGGTCTTCTTCAACGCATGCTGGTAATTTGCTAGGGTGGGGTGGTGGTCTCAGCAGCTGATAATAATAATAATAAAATTTATTTATACCCCGCCCCTCTGCTAAAACAATCGGGGTGGCTTCCAACAATTAAAACATTATAATAATGACTAAAAACACCACCCACCCTCCCCATAAAAAGACATTAAACACTATAAAATTAAAACCATCTAACTAAAAACACATTAAAAACAAATATATACATGATTTAAAAAGCCAGGAGACGCAGCTCCTGAGGCCGGGATCTAATCAGGAAAGGCCTGGCAAAAGAGATCCGTCTTTAGTGCTTTTTTAAAGCTACTCAAGCTCATCAGCTGATGGATCTCATTTGGCAGGCCATTCTATAAATTGGGGGCGATTACCGAAAAGGCCCTCTGGGAGGTTGCAGACAGCCTAGATTTTTGTGGCTGAAGCAAATTCCTCCCAGAGGACCAGAGTGCGCAGGGAGGGTTGTATGGGAGGAGGCGGTTCCGGAGATAAGTTGGACCCAAGCCATTTAGGGCTTTAAAGGTAATAACCAACACCTTATACTGGGCCCAGAAACTGATAGGCAGCCAGTGGAGAGATTTCAATATCGGAGTTATATGATCTCTCCAAGATGTTCCTGCGACCACTCTGGCTGCCATATTTTGTAACAACTGAAGTTTCCGGACCAAGCACGAGGGTAGCCCCATGTAGAGCGCATTGCAGAAATCTAGACGAGAGGTTACCAGCACGTACACCACAGTCTCAAGGTCCCTTACTTCCAAGAAAGGGCACATCTGGCATATCAGCCGAAGCTGATAACAAGCGCTCCTGACCATCACATTCACATGACTTGTCATCTGAAGCAATGAATCAAGGAGCACCCCAGACTGCGAACACAGTCCTTAACAGAGAGCATGATCCCGTCCAGAACTGGAGGTTGCAACCCAACTCCTGGTTCCGGGGCCACTACCGTGAGCACCTCCATTTTGTCTGGATTTAAACTCAATCTGTTTTTCGTCATCCAGCCCATTACTGCTTTAAGACAGTCATTAAGAGGAGAGATGCCATTGGAATTCGAGGCCGATGATCGGGACAAGGAGAAATAGACCTGGGTGTCATCAGCATACTGATAACACCCAGCCCCATAACTCCAAATAATCTCACCCAGCAGCTTCATATAGATGTTAAACATCATCGGGGACAGGATGGCACCCTGCAGAACACCACAAGTAAGCTCCTTTCTGCTGGAGCATCTGTCCCCGAGCCGCACCCTCTGGGACCTGCCCGAGAGGAAGAAACAGAACCACTGGAGCACAGTGCCTCTGATTCCTAACCCACTCAGGCAATCCAGGAGAATGCCATGATCTATCGTATCGAAAGCCACTGAGAGGTCCAGAAGTACCAACAGGGACACGTTACCCCTGTCGATGCTTAGACGCAGGTCGTCGGTCAAGGCAACCATGGCAGTCTCAACTCCAAATCCCATCCTGAAGCCAGTTTGAAATGGGTCTAGATAATCAGTTTCATCCAAGACCACTTGGAATTGAAGAGCAACTGCCCTCTCGATCACTTTGCTCAAGAATGGTAACATAAAAACTGGCCTATAGTTGTTCATGTCCAGGAGGTCCAAGGAAGTTTTTTTTCAGGAGCGGCCTAACCACCGCTTCCTTTCAACAGGATGGAACACACCCTTCCCTGAGGGATGCATTGATGATGTCCTTAAGGAACACCATCAAGGCACACCCCCCTGGATGGCCAGCCATGAAGGGCAAGGATCGAGAGGGCAGGTCGTCTTCCTCACTCTACCAAGTAGCTTGTCCACGTCCTCGGTACTCACGGATTGAAATTGATCCAGTAAACTTACATCAACGGAGTTGCTGGACACCTCATCAATTGTTTCTGTCAAAATACTGACATCTAAGTCGGCTTTTATCCGAGAGATTTTATCTGCAAAGTAGTTGTTAAATGCATCACAGCAGGCCGTTGTTGGGTTAAGCAATGGGTTCTGCGCAGGTATAACCTGCATCATCTCTCTTACCACCCTAAACAGCTCTGCTGGACGGGACTCTGCAGATGCAATACGTGCAGAGGAGAAGGATCTCTGCGCTTCACGTATTGCCTCTCGATAGGACTGAAGAAAGTTCCTATGTCGAGTCCTGTTGGATATGAGTCAAGTTTTCCGCCAGTTGTGCTCTAGTCATTGTCCAGCCCACTTCATTTTCCTAAGCTCTGAAGTATACCATGGCTTACGGTTAGAAACGGGTTGGAAAGGATGCTTGGGAGCGATCGTGCCAATAGCCTTGGTAAGATCGGTGTTCCAAGTATTAACCAAAGCTTCGACAGGGTCACCGGCGTTATCAACCATTAAACCCTCCAAGGCTTTCTGGGATCCTATTGGTTCCATTAGCCTTCGGGGATGGACCATTCTAATGGGTCCACCACCTCCAGTGGGGCAGGAAGAGACTCTTAGTTCAGTCTTGACCAGGAAATGATCAGTCCATGACAATGCAGTGGTTTTAATAACCGCCGCCCATGGATATTCCTGTTCCGTACTAAAGACCGCATCGAGAGTATGACCTACACAATGTGTGGGCCCAATGACCAATTGGGATAGGCCCATGTTTGTCATGGTTCCCATGAACTCCTGAGCTGCACAAGTCAGATTTGTCAAGCTGGTCTCGAGTGGAATGTTGAAGTCGCCCAAAACTAAAAGTCTGGGTGACTCCAACAGCAACTCTGAGACCAGCTGTGTCAGCTCAGTTAGGGAGTCTGCTAGAAAACAGGGTGGTCGGTATACTAGCAGAATCCCCAAACTACCCCTGGTCCTCAGGTTAAGGTACATACCCTCAAAGTGGACTGTGTTTCAGAGAGGTATCCTGGTCAAGGTCAGATTGTTCTTATAAACCAGAGGCACTCCGCCCCCCCCCCACTTCCCTTCACCTGCTCACTGACAGAATACCCAGCTGGGAGGGCCTGCACCCACGTGACAGCGCTATCCTCTCCCAGCCAGGTTTCTGTGAAGCAAGCCAGGTCGGTATCCTCATCCAAGAGAAGATTGTAAATAATGTGAGTTTTATTCTTAACTGACCAGGCATTGCAGAGGAGCAAAGTAAGGTTTTGTGGAATGCTTGGTACTCTCTCCAATCCATTCTGGGAAACAGGGTGAACTGAAGGTGGGATAGCTAACAGGCAGTGATCCTGCCTTCTTTCGTAACATCTGTTCACTCTGTTCCGACCATACCTCCCTTTCCCCAGCACAACTCCAATTTCCTCCCCCAGTCCATTCCCAGCCTCAGCTGACTCCAATTGCAGGCTTAGAGTCTTTGTGGCTTGCTGGCTGGTGTTCCTGAGGGGTGTGGGAGTGGCTTAAGACACCAGCCACTCCTGGCCACGCCCCCTCTTGCTGCTGCCCTGCTGCCAAAGTCCTCAGGGCCCACTACAGCCTTCTGGCCTGATGGAGTGGGGTGAAAGGCTGCTGCAGGCTGGAGAACCTCTGGCCCAAAACGCCAGTCACTCCTGGCCATGCCCCCTCCTGCTGCTGCCTCACTGCCAAGAAGTCCTCAGGGCCCCACTACTGGGGTCTGATGGAGTGGAGTGAAAGGCTGCTGCAGGCTTGGAGTCCTTGTGGCTTGCTGGCTGGTGGTAGTCATATCTTGCACATGTTATGTGAGTTGTGGGTTTGAAGATGGACCATAATATTAGCGTGAGCAGCTCAATAACTGAAAGTACAAGTGAAGGGAAAGCAAGCTTTACTTGGTTATAAGTGATGGGGAAAATATGAGGGCTATTAAATAACGAGACTGTGTTTCTACCTTTTAGACAAATCAGGGACAACTGATTGTGAAGGCTTGAGTGGTGACCTTGAACATGTCTGAACCTGCATGACAAACATCAACACTCTTGGTCATTCAGTTAATTATCAGTCATTGTTTAAAGCAGCTGTGTTGTTTGTTGTGTGCTGGGAAAATGCTAAGTTTAAAAGCCGAGCAACGTGGCTCTAGAAAACACCATCATCAGCAAGAATGAAAAAAGCACGTCAAAGCAAGTCCACATTCAGAGCCATGGTCATTGGTTTTTGTTTTGTTTTGTTTTGTTTTGTGACATCAAGGCTGTAATTTTGGCAGAATGTGTTCCAGAAGGAAGAACAGTGAACCAGCATTATTATAAGTAAGTTTTGACAAAGCTGAGAGAAAGAGTCAGAGGGGAAAAAAGGCCTGAGCTGTGGGGAAATTGTTTCATTCTTCATCAAGACAATGCGCCCACTCACATAGCACTTTCTGTGAAGCAGTTTTAGCTGATAAACGCATTATAGTACTACACTTGAACATCCTCCATATTCACCTGATTTGACATCATGTGACTTTTTTCTTTTCCCTAAAGTGAAATTGGTGCTTAAAGGAACAAGGTTTGAGTGAACTGATGCCATAAAGAAGAAAATGGCAGATGTGTTGAAACAGCTGACAGAAACTGATCTGCTCCACTCCTTCGACCAGTGGAAAACTAGACTTCATTGATGTGTAAGTGTGAATGGGGAGTATATTGAAGGGGACCAACATTAGAATTGTAATACATATAAATAAAGATGGGTTATTGCATCAGTCTTGTTATTTAATAGGCAAACCTTGTACCTAAACATAACTGGCAGCTTTATATTCAAGTAGCCCAGGTTCAAGGGAAACTTTTTAAGCTGTTAGGCTTAATTTCCACACCCTTTCAACCTATTTGCATCTGCTTTCCGAAGACATGAAGGGCAGTGATCTTTACACTTTGACTAAATGTTGTAGCCGCCCCTATTAGCTGCTTGGAGCCAAAGGCAAATTAACACTTAAACTGTTGATCCTTGGTCTTTGGGTCTGATCCCCTGACAGTTCTGGTCCAACATATAGTTCAATTATGATTTTACTATTATAAGACATCTTCCTGTGCAATGGACAATAGCCCTCTGTCAAATGGTATATTTGAACTGACTACTGTCTAATGTTTAGAATCTAAACAAACTGAAGATACAAGACACAGTCTCATAATATGAATGCACATGATGAGTATGTGTATTGGGCCCAGAGCAAATGGCAGCTATGCGTATAACACTATGGATAAACATTGGATGTATCACATAAGTTGCATGTAGTTAGTATACTAGCTCTGCACCTTCTTAGTCCATTGACGAATGGGATCCTAATGCTGCAAGTGAATGGTCTGACATGGGAAGTGAATTTATATCTGGCAGGTTTCATGAGGACTGCTTACACAGGCAAGATCTTTATCTGTAGTTGCCATCATGGCTGTGAAAGCCTTAAACCATTTATAGTTCAACATATTTGTGCAGCTGAATGCTAACTTACTCAGGAGAGAAGTGGCTGAGTGAGAAAGAAGGGGAAACAGTTCACTTAATAATGTTGTGGTAGTAGGCATAGTCTGTGAAGCCATGACTGATAAAGAATAATATCCTTCATGGCTTGCATTTAATTCATTAGCATTTCAATATGACAAAGGGCTCCATTTGTTGCAAGTTCTCCCCGCCCCCGATTAGATTTTCCTGTTATTGATGCTCTTACAATATCTATTCTCATGAAAATAGATATGAAGGCTTCCTATGTAAAGTGCTGTTAACTCCATGTCATTTCCCTGATACATCCTCTGCATCATTAACCTTGTGCACACCTGTGTCCATGAAGCACATGCTCACACATAGAGGTGCATGCACGCACACACACACACACACACTGTTGTGATGTTCTGTGGCATTCAGATGTCTCACTGTGAAATGTTCCTTCCTTTACAAAGTCCTACACAACAGAGGGGACACACATACAAACACAGAAGTGATTAGAGAGCACAGGCTGTGTTTCCAGTGACATAATCACAAAAGAGGTTGAGCAGTTCAGTTGTAAACAGCATCAGAAAGTGAAGACATGTATTAGAGTGGAAATCTTTCACAGGCTTGAAGAACAATTAAAGGGTAAGACATTATGCACAGATGTAGACACAATGGATCGGATCCAGATTTAAATTCATTTGAGCTGGAGCGATGTTTTCAGGACCTTCTCTGATCTTCTGTGGGTCTGCAGCTGCTGCTATGAGGAGTAAAGTAAATAATATGATAAAATGTGGTTTGTTTTATATGTTGTATCTAACTGTTCAAATGAAGTTCTACACACAATCACATCCTAGTTGGTAGAAGTACATCGGTATTTGTCAGGACTTAGTACTTTACTACTTACATGTGACCAAAGAACATGGTCACTCTTGTACAGCTACAGCAGTTGCACTTTCATTCCCAGTAACACTATCATTTTTATTCTATAGCAGTAAGAGTTCCAGTGCAATCCTATTTGTGCCTCCTCAGAATTAAGTCCCACAGATTTCAATGGGATTAACTCCCAGATAAGTGTATGTAGAATTGTAGCTCTCGTCAACAGGAAGTGGGGAAAAGTAAAGATGGTGCCATGACTGTCAGCATTGAGTTTCACTGTTTCTTTTAAGACCACTGTCTGTTCCAATTGTCTTTATCTCATTAGAACATTCATACAATGATCAGGGTTTAGGCAATGTGGCTTCATCCAGCAATAATTTACAAATGAGAAAGCTCCAATACTTGTGAAGAATGCCTTCAGCTTTCAAAGCTCCCCAAACAGAGAGGCCCCACTCCTTTATGTACAATAGTGCTGAGCTAAACATTT
Source organism: Gambelia wislizenii (assembly GCA_030847615.1). NCBI lineage: Eukaryota > Metazoa > Chordata > Lepidosauria > Squamata > Crotaphytidae > Gambelia > Gambelia wislizenii. Next base: position 103,878,807 of record JAUMIR010000006.1, read on the forward strand.
CCCACTTTTTTTTGCGTCACTGAGCTTCATTTAGTTTAACAGAAGAGAAAAAGGAAGAGAATATTTCAGAGAAATTCTCATGGGTGAGTTTAGGGACGTTAGGCCTACCATACCTATGAGGTGGCTGGAGAATGTAAGAACCCTTCCTGTCTTTCAATTAACTCTCTAGCAACCTTTACAACCCCCAGACTTCACCAAGTGAAGACTGCATGCGGTAACTCCTTTGATCTATTTATTGTGATCAGGAAGCACAAGCAAGCAAAGTGACTTCAGCACAAAGAATTTTGCAACAGAAAGAAAGAAAGAAAGAAAGAAAGAAAGAAAGAAAGAAAGAAAGAAAGAAAGAAAGAAAGAATAAGAACACAAAGCTCACCCTTGGCCACTCTCCTCCCCTCCCCCCTTGCAAGATTTTCTCCACCATTTTTTGTATGTCTGTTTGCTCTACCTCCCCCATAGAACAATGCTGGGTGCAGGGCATTGGGAGGATTCAAAATGATGGCCAGGCTGCAATGATGGCCCCAAAAAGAGAAAGCAATAAATTAAGAAGCTGTGCTACAGCCACTACTAATGGTAAACTGTGTTTTAATAGGGTGGAGAATTTTGAGAGGCTATTTCTGCACATCTATAAAAAGATGTAATCACCTGATCAAAGTGATGTCAGAATGAATTATTATCTTGTCACGTGCTGGAGAGGTGTGAAGGCACCAAGGTGAAATCACAGAATACCAGAATACTGAAGAATTCAGTATGCTTTACAGATATTTGAATAGAAACTGAAATTAATTTCTTGTACCTCTTGCCTAACCTGATTAATTATGAGGAATCTTATGCAACATTTGACCAGCTAAAAAGTGTTTTTACACCAGTATGACTTTGTAAAAATGTTATCCTCAGCTGGGCTTGATGAATTAATTTTATTTTGCTTTATAACTTAATGAAGTAGTTTGTGTGATTGCAAAAGCACACACTATACAGCTATATCCCATTATTAGTTCAAACAAGAGTAGACCTACTGACTTACCAAGTGTTGACTTACCATGTTCCCATTGATCCAGTAGGTCTACTTGAGACTAATAACCAATAATTGGATTTGAGCCATCATGACCAGTCAGTGGTTATTTTTAGGATAGAAAGTTCACAAATTAGTAAGGCAATGTTGTGCTCATATGATGTAACCTTTTTCAATCCAAGATACATTGGAAGGTGAGTTCAGTTAAATCAAGACGTAAACATTTGCTTGTAATTGGATTTTAAGTGATGCCACATAATGTTCCAAACTGAGCTTCTTGTTGCTGTATGCTTGCTGATGGAGGGAAAGAAATGACCAGTTGTTGACATTCTCTAGACCAATTTGGATAAAGTTGGATATCTTGGGGGTATTTTATTCTGATGTTGAAACCAGTCAGGCTAGAGCACATTGGATAGTGTTACAAGAATAACTCAGGGCTAATTCAAACATCTATGCTTATCATGTGATAAAAGTATGCTGCTATATGATAGCATGCAAGCGTGAAGTGGGGATCACAGAATAACTCTGACAGAGTACCTTCTGATCATGTGACACCTGCTGACAGAGGCAAGTTTATCAAATGATACCCGGATTGTGTGATAGGTTCCACCAAGTAGAATTTAATCAGATAGAGTATTGATAAACATTTTAATTCCAGAGTGAGGGATTACTTACAAAAATATTGCAAAATACTGCTGTGAAGGAAAAGGTTCCAAACGTTTGATGCCAGGAGGTATCAGGCTCAGAGTGAGCTGACAAGGCTTTTGAGGAGATGAAGGGCCTCTCATTGTTGGAAAGCAATTCCTATGAGCCCTAGCCATCTCATCCAGTGGTGAGTGCTTTTATGGGATTTGCAGTCGAACAATATCTGGGGGGGCCACTCATTCCCCATCCCTGGCATAGAAGTAGTGAGGGTCTTAGGGCAACCTAACCTAGGAAAGACCAGTTCCATAACTTTAACAGTTATTTAAAATGCAGGAAATAGTGCATTAGCTAGTGCAGATTATCAGCCATGCAGAAATGAAGAGAAATCCATTCTTTTCTGTAGGCTTCCATTGTCTGCACAATTCTTAACGGGTATATGAGTGCTGTCTGTGCACTTGTTCCCTCTAGGCAGCCCATAAATCTGCACCAATACGCCTTTGAAGTTTCCACACTAAGAGCTAATGTCCTTTTATGTTTTTGTTTAGATATAAATGGTTTTTAATGCCATGCTCCCTGAGCCAGCAAATTGTTCCGGGTGCACCTGCTCCCTCATATAGAATCCCAACCAATTGTTCCTAAAGCAGCCTGAGAGCACTTCAGAGCAAGCCCATTTTCTTGAACAAGGGTCTCTAGCTGTCTTGTTTTCACATGGCAGCCTACTTTGGAGCCCAAGGGTGTGTTACATTTGCCTCCTGCAGAGGTCTATTATTTATCCCATACTGAGATAACAACTGACAAGAAAGTCTGTGGCTTGCATCACTAATTCAATAGCATATAAGGGTAGGTCCCATCCCAGTGATGTCCACAGGGCTGGTTTAAGGAATTTTGGGGGACCCTGCAATGCTTTATTTTTTTGGGGGGGGCATATATTTATCTCAGGTCAATGTAACCTAACCAATTCACAGTACAGGATGTTCAGATTACAGTAGGACCCCTGTATCCATGGATTCATTATCCATGGGACACAAAACAGCACACCTACCATAGAGTCTTCCTAGAAAATGTGTCCTCCCTAGCCATTTTCTAGGCCCTCCAAGGCAACTCTATGGTATTTTAAACCAGAAGTCCCATTATTTTCAATGGCGTTCACTATTATCCATGGTTTTCAGAATCCATGCCTGCACAGAACCAATCCCCAGTGGATAAGGGGGGCCTACTATATTACATAATTTACCACCAATAATTTAGTTTAAAAACTATATTATAGGCACTAACAAAATATTTTTTGTTAATTAGCAATTAACATAATGGTGTAGATTTCCTCAAAAAAAGAAAGAAAGAGTGGACTACAAGCTAAACATGAGTTGGCAATGTGATGCAACAGCAAAAAATGCCAATGCGATTCTAGGCTGCATTAATAGGAGTATAGTATCTAGATCAAGGGAAGTAATAGTGCCACTGTATTCTGCTTTGGTCAGACCTCACCTGGAATACCGTGTCCAGTTCTGGGCACCACAATTCAGGAAGGGTTTTGAGAAGCTGGAATGTGTCCAGAGGAGGGCAACCAAAATGGTGGGAGGTTTGGAAGCCATTATGCCCTATGAGGAGCAGCTTAGGGAACTGGGTATGTTTAGTCTGGAGAAGAGAAGGTTGAGAGGTGACATGAGAGCCATGTTTAAATATTTGAAGGGATGTCATACTGAGGATGAAGCAAGCTTGTTTTCTGCTGCTCCTGAGACTAGGACATGGAGCAAAGTGTTCAAACTCCAGGAAAAGAGATTCCACCTAAACATTAGGAAGAAGTTCCTGATGGTAAGAGCTGTTCAGAAGTGGAATGCACTGCCTGGGAGTGTGGTGGAGTCTCCTTCTTCAGAGGTTTTTAAGAGAGGCTGGATGGCCATCTGTCATGAGGGCTTTGATTGAGGGTGTTCCTGCAGGGCAGAAGCTGATTGGATGGGATGGCTGTTGGGGTCCCTTCCAGCCCTATGATTCTATGATTCTAGGCTGCATTCAGAGCCTGGGAAAGTTACTCTTGGATTACACCTCCCAGAATCCCCCTGCCAGCACCCTTCTCAAGTTCTGGTTGCATTGTTCCTTTTCCAGTATTCTCTAGCCCAGTGGTCTTTAAATAGAGGCTGGATGGCTATCTGTCAGGGATGCTTTGATCGTGATTTCCTGCATGGCAGGAGGTTGGACTGGATGGCCCTTGTGATCTCTTCCAACTCTACAATTCTATGATATCCTCACATTCTATGATTCTATGAAGGCAGTTTAGCCCACCTCCTCCCTGTAGTGGAGCAGCCACGTGACAGGAACAAAGGCAAAGGCTGGCTGGCTTGGCCTATACATTGCTATTCAATCCACTCCAGCCACAAACATGCAGGAAGAAGCAAGAGTGCCTCTGAGGGAAAGGTTAATGGATGGTGTAATTGTATTGTTTTTGTTGTTAGCTATTATTATTAGGGTTTTAAATCTTAAGTTAAGTCTTGGGGCAACAAAAGATATTTAAAGGGGGTCCCTGGTAAAGAAAAAGTTAAGAACCACTGCTTAGCCCAAGGGCTCTCACATAGCACTAATGGGATACTGGTGTTTTAGTGACAACAATAAAACCATTGTTCCCAGTAACATTACTCCAAATTTTTATTTATATTCTTTATATTCTTCTGTTAAAACGAGCTAGAGTGTTGTAGAAGTTTCAGCATTGCCCTATGACAGTGGAGACCAGGGTTTGAATCCTTACTCAGCCATGAATACCCACTGGCTGACCTTGGGTAAGTCACACTCTCTCAGCCTCAAAGGAAGTCAAAGGCACACCCCCTTTGAACAAGCCTTGCCTAGAAAACCCCGTGATAAGTTTGTCTTAATCAGAAATGACTTGAAGGCACATAGGAAAACACACACATTCCTTTTGCAGGTTGGACTCAGTTGGCAGCAAGGGGAGGAAGCTGAAGAAGACCAAGGGGGAAAGGGAGGGAGGGGAAAGAAACTAGGACGTGTTCAGAGCAGCTGGGAAGATGGGCTGGAGGGGATCTATGTGGAAGTTAGGAAAGGGAAGAAAGAAAGACAAAAAGAAAGAGAGAGAGAGAGAAAGTGACAAAAAGTCAGAAAGAAGGGAGGCAAAGAAAGAAGGAAGGGAGGGAGAGAGGGGGGAGATAAAAAGTGAGAAAGAAGGGAGGGAGGAAGGAAGAAAGAAAGAAAGAAGCCCTTTCTGAAGAGAGAGCAGGGGAGAACGAGATGACCCCCCCTTCCCTCCCCACCTATCTCTCACATACACACACAGGCCTGGCTGGCTTGGCTTTTGACAATGATTCTGGGAGGAGGGGGGAGGGAGCAACAAACTTCCTCCAGAATCAGACACACAAAGAAAGCTCTGTCTTTCTCTTTCACTTTCTAGTTTGGGAGACTTTGGTTGTTGTGGGGTTTTTTTAAGCAGGAGGTTTTTTCAGGAGGAGTGTTAGGTTGGTCGGAGTGGGGGCCCCTGGCTGTGTGGGGCCCCCTGCAGATGCTGATTTGGCGGTATGGTTAAGCCAGCCCTGGATGCCCATGAGAATTGCTGCACATGTATGGGAGATCCGAATGAGTGTTTGCAGTTAAAGCAGGCATAATGTTGACTAGAGCTTTGTTTGGCCCATTGAAAATGCCAGGTTTATTGGTCAGTCAATTAGCCACTAATTGAAAATATTAATCTATTCTTAGAACTCCTCATCCTGGGAATAAAGGTACATTTTATCCTAGTAATTTTTTTCCAAGAAAAATATTGGAGTTCATATGAATATTGATTCTTGTCTCAGCTTATGGAAGGTAGAGGGTAAAAGGATGCAGATTAGTCTGAATAATGAAGTGTGTAGCTTGACCGAAGGAGCTATGATTTCTTCTTTGAAGCTGATCTGTGGCCAGTGATTCAGTATTCTCACCTAATTTGTGCTTCCATCTGTTCTCACTCTATGTTCCTCTTTCACCTTCACATTCTTGGCTTTTCAACCCATTGCTTATGCTCACCCTCAAGAATCTAAAATTTTAAAATAACAACCGATGAATAGTATTGTTATGATTATAAATTTTGCTATGCTGCAACCAATAATGCTTCCAGGTCAATAAGAAAAAGTTTCAGAGCCAAACACAGGAAGAGGCTATCTCATTACATGTTTTCTAAATAAAAGCAGAATCCTGAACGTTTCTGTGGTTTTCCTCAAGAACGGGTCATTTTCATCTTCTGAACTGTGTTCAAACTTGTTATTATTCAGAAAGGAGTGGCGTGGTACACAGGAAGAGCTACAGCAAACAGGATTGCACCATAAAAATAAACTATTGCACTATGTTCTTCCTGTGCTTTAGTCTTAACCAACAGTTGGTTTCTGTTCCTGAAGAAATCAAAAATAGCTGAGGTGAAAAGGTAGGAAGCTCAGCTTTCCCAGTGATTTAAGGTATCAGTGTTAATCAGTCTGGCTTGAAAACATAAACTTTACAAGTATTTACAGCAAAGAGAATCTATGTATGCTTAGGTTTCTGACTGCACTGGTACAATTAATATTGGAAGTATTTACAAATATGTGGGATTCGGCTAGAGATGATGCCGGGGGTGGGGGAATCCTAGTAACTGACAGAAGAATCAGAAAGACAGATTGGTAAGAGTGTTTGTAGAAGGGAAATAAAACAAAAATCAGTGAACCAGTGAAATAACAAAATTTTCAGAATGCCACAATGACAACTGGAAGAGAGCAACCTGTGATAACGGCGTGAAGTAACAAAGCAGTTGGCTTGCTGGCCAGAAAGTTGTTAATTCACTCCAGAGTCTTTAAAGTAAAAACAAAACAAAACAAAAATTATCAGCCCTTCAATTTCACAACTTTTCATTTGTGGCATCCGATGCATTTCAAAGAGGCTTTAATAGGAAGCCCTATTAAAGTGATGCAGTGGTTAAATGCCAGTACTGCAAGCCACAAGGTCATGAGTTCAATCCCAGAGGGCTCCAAGATTGACTCAGCCTTCCATCCTTTCATAGGTCGGTAAAATGAGTACCCAGCTAGTTGGGGGCAGTTAACTAAAAAACATTGTAAACCGCTTAGGGAGTGCTTCAGCACTTATAAGCAGTATATAAATATCAGTACTATTGCTATTGCTAATATTTTTTTAAAAAAATACAACACTGATGAAAATACTGACCCCTACCATGTTGCATCTCCATTGGTTATGGGACCCATATGGGCTCATACTCAGATTGCACACAGTTTGGAAAGACAAGGAATGCCAAACACATGAGCTTGTTGCACAAAGTTGCTGATTGTGTGGTTATTATGCCCTTCCTTACTGGTTTTTATGAAGTAGTCCAAGTCAATTTTCATTCATCTTGCTTTTCAACTGGGTGCCTAGTTTATTTGGGTTTGGGATAGTGGTGGTTCTTTTTTACTTTTTCTCATTTTGTATTTTAATAATTAATTTAGCAGATCACCTGAAAGGGGTTAAAAGGTCCAGGGCACATTTATGATGGGGTGAAGCCAATGAGCACAGCCCTAGTTCCTGATCCCTGCACTTGGCATACAGACACGGGGTAGGAGGGTTGAAGAGCTCTCATGTCACCTTGAAATGTTTGCGTCCTGATATTATGGAAGTTGAGTTGCCAGATGAAATGGTTCCTCTTTTACACACTTGGTAAAATTATCTTTTCAACACAACCATTAAAGGGACAGAATCTCTGGCAACCCTATATGGAAGGCAAATGTTACATTAATGAAAAACACAGGCTTAAATCTTAACTGCTTATCAAGTTTGCAGATGACACCAGATTAGGAGGGGTAGCTAATACCCCAGAGGAGATGATCAGAATCCAAAATGACCTGAACAGATTAGAATGCTGGGCCAATACTAACAAAATGAATTTCAACAGGGAGAAATGTAGGATACTATACTTGGGCAGTAAAAATGAAATGCACAGATATAGGATGAGTGACACATGGCTTGAGGGCAGTACATGCAAAAAGGATCTAGGAGTCTTAGTGGACTACAAGCTGAACATGAGTCAGCAAGTGTGATGCAGCAGCTAAAAAAACTAATGCGATTCTAGGCTGCATTAATAGGAGTATAGTGTCTAGCTCAAGGGAAGTAATAGTGCCAATCTATTCTGCTTTGGTCAGACCTCACCTGGAATACTATGTCCAGTTCTGGGCACCACAATTCAGGAAGGATAGAAGCTGGAACGTGTCCAGAGGAGGGTGACCAGGATAGTGGGAGGTCTGGAAGCCATGCCCTACGAGGAGCGGCTGAGGGAGCTGGGCAGGTTTAGTCCTGAGAAGAGAAAGTTGAGAGGTGACATGATAGCCATGCTTAAATATTTGAAGGGATATCATACTGAGGATGGAGCAAGTTTGTTTTCTGCTCCTCCAGAGACTAGGACATGGAGCAATGGGTTCAAACTACAGGAAGAGAGACATTAAACATTAGGAAGAACTTCCTGACAGTAAGAGCTGTTTGGAAGTAGAATACACTGCCTCGTAATGTGGTGGAGTCTCCTTCTTTGGAGATTTTTAAAGAGAAGCTGGAGGGCCATCTGTCAGGGATGATTCGTGTATTCCTGCAGGGCAGCGGGTTGGACTGGATGGCCCTTGTGGTCTCTTCCACTCTATGCTAGGCGCAAAGAGTAGACCCATATGGTTTTATATAGGCGTTGATTTACCATACAATTGATTCAACGAGTCTACTCCAGTTGGGACTAACCAACAGGATTTAGGCAATAATATTCAAGGGGGGGAGGACTCAGAAGCCCAGAACAAGCATTGTTGGGTCAGTGATGGGGCCTTGAGACTGCGAGGTGAGACACTTGTAATTAAATGGAGCAGAAGATAACTCCCTACAGGGTTGATCTTATATGTTTTATCTTGCTACCTCTAAATCTCTAATTCACTTCACCTTTTGTGCCAGAAGGTACAAAATAATCTTTGTTCTGCTTCATAAGGCAAAGGTGAATAAAAGGTGCAAATTGCAAATTGCCCTGATTGGACAGTTTTGCTTCTGTGAATCTTAAACATCTGTAATTTCTCCCTATTGATCCACAATGATGGAACAAATTCATACAAGGATCATGTTATTCCTCTTAGCTGGGAATCATTTTGACAGGAGCTACCCTGCTCTACTGCTAAAATACCTATGAATATACTCTGGTGTTTCAAATACTATTCTTTCTGCGTTCCCTCACCATCACTGTGCAACCTTGGAAAAAGTGAAATTGTTAAGACTAATGGATGAAGAGAATTCTGGCTGACACATGGCTGAAAATGTTGCCCTCTTGCTTTAATAGCACTTTTATATACTGGTTGGAATTCACAATTGCAGTTATGTATAACCAAAAGTTACACATCCATAACTGATTCATATGCACAATTCTGCACACTTAGTTCAGTAAAAGTGCCCCAACAGTAAAAGCGCTGCAACAGCCACTGAGAGCAACAGGGATCTGTTTCTTTTGTCAATCAGGACCCAGTAAACCAATCCTTCCACCGCCTTCAAGCAATTTCCAGCATGAGGAAGAACTTCAATAGAGATCCTTCTTCTGACTGTCACACCCAAAATCACTTGTGGAAATGTCAATCTGCTGTGTCCTGATTGACAGGTTAATAGACCCCCCCCATCACTTGCAGTGCCTGCTGCCTAGTAAGTCGACTGGGCCAGGAGATGCTACTCAGCTATGCAACTAAGGTAGTTACATAACTAAGCAGCTGAGCTAGAATCTTGGCCACTTTCTTTTAAAGCGAATGTTCAGCTCCAATTCCTGCTCAGTTTAAGCAGACAGCTTTGGCTCCTTGTGGCTATAAGCCTTCAAAGCTCCCATTCTCCATTCCCACTGTATTCAACAAACAAGTGACAACACCTCATGTAGTGGGTCGGAGGAGGCAAATAAACCTGTGTGAAGTCAAAGGCTTTCACGGCTGGCATCCATAGGTTTTCCTTGGGTTTTTTTCCCCCCTGGGCTGTGAAGCCACGTTCTGGGCCTCATAGCCTGAAAAAAAAACAAGGAAAACCTTAAAAAACTTGTGTCTGCAAAGCTTAAAGAACCCACAACTCTTCTTTCATCTCCTTTTGCATCCTTGCCTGATTCTTGCTTTTCCTGAGCTGTCTCACAAAAACCCTTTGCTCCACAAATCCTCACCTGATTCCGTTTCTCCTGAGCTGACCCACAAAAATCTTTGTTCCCATGTCGAAGATAAAAGAAAGGTTCTGGAGCACACTATTTAAGCATTTAAAAGATGGCAACAAGTGATCTTGTTTTCAGCAGCTTCAACGTTTCACTCCCAGTGCAGTTGACGACCTTGTCTCTTTTCAGCAAAAACTCAGTGCTTGCTTTGGATGCAGGCCACTCTCAAATGTACACAAAATAATGTGTGCAATTGGACACACGCAAGGACTGTACTTGAACTTTTAACACAGTGAAGAGTGCTAATTAATGGACACTTAGGGCTGGATTCATGGTTATTTTTTTTTCCTCCAAGGAAAGGCTTCTCTCCTTGATGTCATCAAGGACGATGGGCTGATTCTGATGACAGAATCAGTAAAATGCTAAGCTCTCTGAAAAACTGTTCACTTTACAACAGAGGTGGGAATTGTTTGGCTCTCTAGATGTTGCTGAACTGCAGCTCCCAGCATTCTTTGCCATTGGCTACAGTGGTTAGTGCTACAAAATTGCCACTCCTGCTTTAACAGCAATCTCCACTGATTTTCCATTTCAGTCCTGCTTTTGAATTATTGAACTTTCAGACTGCAAAACTGCAGTCATTTATACATAAACTGAAACAGTCTTTGAATAACATAATTCAAGAAAGCATCTCAAACTGTAGAAACAGGATCTAAAATGGTGCATCTGGTAGTTTTATTGAACAAGCCCTGCTGGAAGAGAAGGAAGCTTTTGGGATGCACAGAACCAGAGACATTTGAATCCAATCTGTCCTTTCAGCCCAACATAGCAAATGCTTACTTGATTGTCTGGTGTCTCACAAGAAATCAGTGTTGACAAGGGGGAAAGGTGTCAGCGTTACTGAACAAAAAAGATGATTTAAATCTGAAAAATCACTCCTTCTGCTTCAAATGCATTGCACCTTGTGATGCTGCACCCCATTTTGTTTATACCAGAAATATTAGGAGCCAGATCTTAGTTTACATATTCACCTCACAGTGAGTATGAAATTTTGAGAACAAAAATAAGTCACTGTTAAAACCATGTATTGAGAATAGTGGTGGATCTGGAAGTTTAAGAGGGGCTATTTAAACCTGTAACAAAACATACATAATTCAATTTCAGTTTAGGCCAATATCATGGGAATTGTCTCAGAAAACATTTTAATGTGAATACTACTTCTTCACATCCACAAAATGAAAGAAAATATTTACAATGTTTTGTTTGCAGTTTGGTCACTTTTACATTAGCTGTAGACATCTGCTGATGTTCTTCAGTGTAAATAGGTTATGAACCTTACTCAGGCATTTAATGGCAGACTGATGGCATGAGTTCCTTCTTATGCAATGGATTTCACACAGTGTGCTGTGCCATGAGTAAGCACTTAGTCTTTACATTCCCCTTTTTATTTATGGCTCAACAATTAACAAAAAACAAACCTAGAACAACTGTAGCACTTTCAGACTTGAACACTGTCAAGTACCATATGTGAATCACAGAATTTGGTAAAATGTGTGCATGTTTTTTTAAAAAAAGGGTCAGATGTGCAACAATAGATCTAATTACCTCAAATGACTGTAGAACTGCAGTGCTCCTAAATCAAAGAAATTGTATCGCACATCTAGATTTTCCTCCCAAATCAAGGCACTTTTCTGAGCAATGACAAAAGCTCCTTCCCTTGCCATTATAGCATATTTCCAGTCAGGAAAACCAACTCGCTTCTTTGTTGAATGACAATGGTGTTTTTCTGCACACTGTTATTGAATCATGAACATTGTTTACACATATACAGAATGTTTTAGCCAGCAATATTGTTTCATGGTAGAACAATTCAAATGCCTTCATACACAGAATTGCTACATACATTCACAGTTTTCATGGACTGTAATTAGCTTCTCCAGTTGTGCTTTTAAAATTCCAGGATCTCCCCCTGGCCCACTAGTAAGTACAAAACAAAATGTCCTGTGCAGCTACAATGGTTGAAGAGTTATAAACTCCAAAATAGTGAGAATTTTCTTTCATTCTCCATTTTCTTCAGCTGCCTTTTCAGGTATAGCTTCCAGGCTTCGACGAGGTTTTGAAGACTCTGAATTTTCAGATCCTGGCTTGTTCAGTCCACATGAAACAGTAGCATAGTGTATTTGCTTTAGGTTCTCCAGTGCCTCATTTTTAGCATATTTGAGAAGATCAGCCTGGCCCTGTTAAGAAGCAAAGCAGTCACAACTATCAATAATGAGACCATTTTCCATTCCTGATTTACTGTAAAACAGCTCTCTTGAAAATGAAGATGAAAACCAGATTACTTTGAGCAAAGACACATAATGATATGGTATTTGATGGCTTTGTATCTGAATGGTCAAATGAATTAAGAACCTTTCCCACCAAACAATTCTTGGGAATAGACTTTTGCTAGAGTTTTAGCATGCTGGGTAGAATCCAAGAACTACAGAAAGTATGAGCAGTTCATCAATCAGCTATTTCAGTGTTCACATATTGAACTTCCTTTATTCAATGAGGCACAACAAATCCTGGGCATACAATTGACATGCAACTGCATCTTCTGGAAAAAAAGAAAACTCTGGACATGGACACATACACACATACTTAAAAGCTCTTGATTATTCTTAGTTGCTTTGTGCAGAATTCTATGTGTTGGCAGAAAAACTACATTCTAGCGCCCTAGCACTATAAACAATCTTACTATGAAGCTGAATGATTTATGAGACAAGAATTACATCTGTGCAGTTATTTTAAGAAAATCAGCACATAAAGGTTGGGAGCATTTCTTTTAGTGAATTCTATTTTGCTGCAAGAGTCGATAGAAAAGCCCCTTTCATCAGCAACTCTTTATGAACTGCATCAAATCGTGGCCACAAAATCTCCCTCTCATAAAGATAAGGGCAATGACTCTAAAGGTGCAATGTTTTTGTCAAGCACAAGACAACAAGCATGGCAGAATTCCCAGAACTGCACTTCCCTGAGGATTATGCTGTTGTCTTTAAGAAGCAGCCTAGGCAATGTAACCATGGTCCTAAAAAGCATAGCAGCCTTACAGAACTAGGAAAGCTGTTAATTACTCACATTTCTATCTAATGGTGTGTGTGTGTGTGTGTGTGTGTGTGCCTTCAAGTTGCCTGTTGGCTTATAGCGACCCATGAATTTTTCATAGGGTTTTCTTAGGCAAGGAATACCCAAGGGTGGTTTTGCCAGTTTCTTCCTTTGAAATACAGCCTACAGCACCTGCTATTCATTAGTGGTCTCCCATCCAAGTATTAACCTTGCTTAGTTTCCAAGATCAGACAGGATCTATACCTTTAGGGTATTTAGGTATAGATCTTAATGATATACATATAATATTTTTATAGATACAACAACATTACTTTTGTTGAGTCACATAATTGGGAGGATTAAAAAAGAGATCAAGCCCCTGGAAACTTGTATTTAGCAATTAAGATTCGTTCTGTAAGAGAAAACAATCCATGGAACTTTGGCTCAAATAGCATCCTTGAGTCTTTCAAGTGGGTGTTTTGGGGGGGGAAATTGCATAAAACAGAGAAAGTTCACAGAAAACATCCTAGTAGAACAGATTAGTCATATATATGTTATCACAAATGTTTCCACAAACTTCAGCACTGTGTAAATTTATTTTGACTCTAGTTCACTTTGGGGTCAGTTACACGACAGTTTTTAATTAGAAAAATTCCAGCTTACTTCTCTTTGAAACCAGTGCCTAGTAGTTTACACGATTTTCTCCAGAAGGTTATTTCTCTGATAACATCCAAAAGTTTTCCGAATTTGCAGTTCACATGGGGAGGTGTGGTGTTCTTGCCAGGTGTCCTTGCCAGGGCGCAAAGGACACCTACCGTGTGGGGGGAGTGGCCGGAGGCCCAACGACAGCTCCGGGCATGGCGCAGTGCCATTGTTGTCACTGGGTCTTGGCCATGCCCCCCAGCCTCTGACATCGACCAGAGGCCCTGGTTCAAACAGTCAGGCCACTACCGAGGCCTCTAAGGCCAGCACCTTCGATGTGTGTGTGAGGCGAATGGAGGCCCAATGCCAGCAATGGTGCCGCACCGTTGCTGTGGCTGGGTCTCAGCCGCGCCCCCACCCTACACCACCCCAGAGGCCTCAGGAAGCAGCACAGCAGTTTAAACCGCCATGCCGCTCCGAAGCCTCCAAGGCCAGCATCTTAGGTGGGGGGGGGGGTACCAGAGGCCCAACAACAGCAATGGTGCTGTGCCATTGCTATTGTTGGGTCTTGTCCGAGCCCCCACCCCATGCCGCCCCAGAGGCCTCCAAGGCCAGAGCCTTCTGTAGGGGGCAGCTGGAGACCCAATGACAGCAATGGTGCCATGCCGTTGCTGTCATTGGCTCTTGGCCGCACCCCCACCATGCGCTCCAGAGGTCCCAGGAAGATGCTGCAGGAGGACAGGTGGGCAGTGGGACTGTCAAGCCACCACATCGCAAGTTCGATTCCAGCCAGCTCCAAGGTTCACTCAGCCTTCCATCCTTTCATAGGTCGGTAAATTGAGTACCCAGCTTGTGGGGGGCCATTAGCTAACACACATTGGAAACTGTTTAATGCAGTGTAGATGTGTAAATAGCTATTGCTTAAAACAATGTGTAAGCCGCTCTGATAGCCTTGTGGCTGAAGAGCGGGGTATAAATAAATAAATAAATAAATAAAAATAGGCAGCAGTGTGGGAAAGGTGGGCAATGGGACTCTGAGTTAGAAAGGTGGGCGATGGGACTTCCTCCATTCCCCCCCCTCTCTTTTGCTTTTTGAGAATCGGAAAAGAAGGGTGAGTAAGGAGGGAGGTGCAGCACTGGGGGAAAGGGCAGGCGACGATGGGACTGACAGTCCCACTGCCCACCTGTCCTCCTGCAGTGTCTTCCTGGGGCCTCTGCGGTGTGGAGTGGGGGTGCAGCTGAGAACCAACAGCTGTTGCTATCGTTGGGCCTCTGGCTACCCCCCATCAAAGGCACTGGCCTTGGAGGCATCTGGGGCAGCGTGGGGTGGGAGCTCTGAGAAGACCCAATGATAGCAATGGCACAGTGCGGTTGCTGTCATTGGGCCTCCGGTCACCCTCCCCCCCAAAGGCGCTGGCCTTGGAGTCCTCAGGAGCTGTGTTGCGGTTTAAACTGCTGCACTGGCCGAGACCCAATGACAGCAACGGCACGGTGCCATTGCTGTCCTTGGACCTCCGGCCGCCCACACACACCGAGGCTGAGACCCAACAGCAGCAGAACGGGGAAGGGGAAAATGCTGGCATGAAAAAATGGCGAATAAAGTTTTTCAAGCCATCCCTTGCAAGCCCACCCCTCTGACCAATGACCAATGGGATCTCAGCTCTGCTGTGAGCCCCTGCTTCACATTTGTTGCTGGTAATTCACACAGCCAATACTGCGCAACCTTCCAAAACTTTTTTTAAAAGTCAGGAAAAACTGTGAAAGCTTTTACCATGCGACTTTTGGGTTTTTTTACCCCCCTCCTTCTGAATAAGGTGACTTTGAACCGAAACATGTGGGAACTATTAGGAGTCTTGTTGAATTCTTAGCAGATTTATTTTGCCGTGTAACCAACCCCCTGGTTTGACTTTAGTTTATTTAGACCTAAGCAAGTCAAAGCTGACTTGCATTTGCTAAAATAAACTGAGTTAACTGCACGCTGTTCACTGAAGTCCTACTAAAACAACAACAACAACAACAACTGAAACCCCACTCGAAAAAACAGATGACTTTAATATTATCTGAATATTTTTCCTATCTGTGCCTGGTAAAGTTATCTCTAAGTGACAGGGATGTATGTATTTATTTCAGATCTGACTGTTCATTTTCTGTAATATTTGAAATTTTTCAAGCAGACTTGTTGCATGATTCATCCCATTTTTGTGGTTATGACTGACCCTATATTTCAAGTATTTATTCATATTTGCTAGCATGTATTCTGAAACATAATATTTTTCTCAGGCAAAAAGGCTGATCCCGAAATGCCTGAGAGCAGTAGAACTCTCCATACATAGGTTTAGATCACAGAAATCTAAAAGAAGCCTAAAGCACAGGCATTAGTGTGCTGAAACCCATGCAGCTCTGTAGGTGTTACAAGATTCTTCCCCCCTTTACGAGATGTACACTGAACTCCTTTTTACCCGAAGATTGTATTTTCTTAATCACAGTGTAATTAACTATAGGGTCAGTCATGGACATACATTGTAAATTTTAAAAAAAGTCACCCATGTTTTGCCCAGATAGATTTTTTTCCTTTATGAGACCCACTGAAATTATAGCATTCCAACTCATTTCAAGAAATCTAATGAAGGAGACAGTCCTACTGTACTTTTTGTAATACAGTAGGACTCTCGTATCCACTGATTCATTATCCACTGATTCAATTATCCACAGGACACAAAACAGCACACTACCATAGAGTCTTCCTAGAAAATGTGTCTCTCTAGCCAGTTTCTAGGTCTCCACCAAGGCAACTCTATGGTATTTTAAACCAGAAGTCCCGTTATTTTCAATGGCGTTCGCTATTATCCATGGTTTTCAGTTTCCATGTGAGGGGAGGGCAGAACCAATCCCCAGCGGATACAGGGGTCCTACTATACATAGCTTTGTCTCAGTGGAAAGCAGTGCTCAGGAAGAAAAGCATCCCACTGTAAATGCAGTTAGTTCAATCCTGTGGACTCATTCTAAAATAGATCTTGGCCAGGACACAGTGACATATGTACACCTAAATCCAACATATGCCAGTGTATGTTTTGTCGTTGTTGTGGAGGCTGGTATTTTCTTCTCCCTCCACAATGACCACAGCCCCATCTCACTGTTTTGCTGCAATAGCCCCCTCCATGGTCATTCAGTAGCTGGTGGAGAGCAAGAAGAAAGAACGATGTCATGTGCTGAGTCTTCAGAGGATGCTGACACTTCTGCTTTGGTTAGATCTCACTATGATTACTGCACCCAGTTTCAGGCACCACAGTTCAAGGATATTGACAAGCTGGAATGTGTCTGGAGAATGGCAACCAAGATGCTCAAAGGTCTGGTAACCAAGCCTTATGAGGAACAACTTAGCGAGCTGTCTATGTCTCACTCGGCGAAGAGAAGATTGAGAGGTGACGATAACTATCTTTAAGTATCTGAAGGGCTGTCATGTAAAAGATGTATCAAGCTTGTTTGCTGCTGCTCCAGAAACTAGGACATGAACCAATGGATTCAAATTATAAAAGAAGAGATTCTGCCTAAACATTAGAGAGAACTTTTTTACTGTAAGAACTTTTCAACAGTAGAATAGACTCCATCTTTGGAGGTCTTTAAACCAAGGTTGGATCGCCATCTCTTAGGGATGCTTTCTTGGTGCATTCCTGCATGGCAGGGGGCTGGCCCTTGTGCTCTTTTCCAACTCTAACACCCTATGGTTCTATGATCATGGCAGATGATATCATCAGTCTGCTTCTGGCTATTGGGACATGGCTCAGATGTTTCTCTGGTCCCTCCTGCTCTCTACCAGCTATTGAAAGGCTATGGGAGGAGACCTTCACAAGGAAACAGTGCCTTGATGAGAGGGGACTTGTCACGTAGTTCTACCTGCAGAATGTTTTATGTTACAAACAGTGATGTGGGATTTTGACCATGTACAGCCACACTTTTGATAGTATCTTCAACTTCTCATCAATTCTCCTCCCACTTCTGAGACATGCAGAGCCTATCAATCTTTTGTGCCACAGCTTTCTTCCCTCCCAACCTCACTCTCATGC
Source organism: Gambelia wislizenii (assembly GCA_030847615.1). Taxonomy (NCBI): domain Eukaryota; kingdom Metazoa; phylum Chordata; class Lepidosauria; order Squamata; family Crotaphytidae; genus Gambelia; species Gambelia wislizenii. The sequence continues at coordinate 103,896,376 of JAUMIR010000006.1, forward strand.
AGCAAACTAGTAGATTTTCCTTTTTAAAATGGTACTGGATTGGTCATCAGAAGATGCATAGCCACTTCTTCTAGAACTCCCCAAACAGTATTTGCTTGAGATCATAACTAAATTGCTAATGGAAAGCAAGTATTCAGAAAGTGTAGAGTTGCTGCACAGCTTCTAGTCAACAGTTGTCATTAGATAAGATTTTATAGCACCCGGGTTCTGTTCCTAACATTAGGGAAGCTCATTTTAATGGAAATTAATTTCAGAATACCTTTTATGAATAGCACATACTGTTTTCTAAAATGTTGCTATTACATGAATTGTACCACAGGATCTGGTATTTGCTAAACTTTGTTTCTAGGAAAAGCAAACTTGCAGTCTGTCTTTTCTTAAAAGAACATACACACTTTATCAAGGACATGGGTCTTGAGCCATCCTGCTTCAGGTGCCAAGAGTCAATACTTTTGTTACATTCACATGCAGCTAGGTTTCTGAATAATCCAGACAAGGTGTGAAGAATCTGTGTGCTAATACACACAACCTATTTGTGTGCCTATTTGGGTCCTTCTGTTAGCAACAACAGGCTAAAGAAATTGAAAACCTATCATGTAATTCAAACTCATGCTCTAGGCATGTTGTTGCCAAGCAAGCCATAAGCTAAGAACAAATCCTTGTAAAAGGTTTAAAAAGCCAAGACTCTGGATTTAGACAACAGAGCGAGGTTTGGAATTTTGCTAAGTTTACCCACATACAGGAGAAGCCAAGTAGGTGCAAGTGCAATGCAGTCACTAGCATATAACTTATAAGCTACTTTGAGTCCCATTATTAGGGGAAAAGGTGGGATATAAATGAATAAAATAAGATAGTTGGTTCACTGCAAGCCGGGATCGTTGCCTTACCAGTGCTTGTCAACATAAGCAATATGAAAGCAAAAGAAATCAATGGTTGTATTAATATGATATGTGGGGAAGAATTAAGGGTTACAATTTATATGCTTAATGTACTTCTACAACAGGTCCTGCAATAAGCCTCTGCGTAGGAAGAATGACACAGAGGAGGTGAGATGAAACTGTATGGGGGGGGGAGGTGGGAGAGAACTGAAAGAAACCTTTCAAAGTGTGTGGGAGGGAGAGAATGGCATGGAATTTTAGATCATTAAAATAGATTCCACAGCTTAGTGCGGAACAGAGTTACTCAACAGGCAAATTGAACCTTTATCTGTTTGAGAAAGATGGAACTAGGTGGTAAAATATAGGGAGGCAGCTGCACTAACATTATCACCCTTTTTCATTTTGCTCATAGATGGCAAATGCCAACAGTTTTGCATTTTAATTGTATACTTCCATATATGAGAAAAAAAGCTTTGTTTATTACATGATTTTGCATTCAGGCAAAATGAAAAGTAAAAATGTTAAGCACAGAGAAAAGGGAAGCAAACATATCCAGTTACTAAAAAAGAAAATATATTAATACATTAATCTTTTGTGTACATCATTAAATACTATTGATAAATTTTTGAAAGAGTGGAAAACCACTTAATTTTCTCTTCTTAACTGCATTAATGTTAATACAGCTGCTTCCTTTCAGAGAAATAAACAGATTTCTAATGGTTACAAGGGGTCTTTTTGGACATCTTGTCACTGCACACAAAAATTGGTGATCATGATTCCAGGCTTCTGTTCAGAACAATGAGGAATTCTGGCATCATGCAAATATTTTTTTTAAAAAAAAGAAATTAACAGAATACCAACAAGATAGTCAATTAAACTTTGTTTTAATGAAGTAAAAATAGAAATGCAATCATCTTTAATAGCCTATCTAGCTCTGTTGTTTTTCCTCTGTGTTTTTTTTTTTACTAGATCATTGCACTGATGTGGGGGGGGGGAGGAATGCACACTTAGGTCAACATGGAAATCAGTATATCAAATAGTGGTCTAAGAATACTGAGATCTGGCTGTAGTGATCCTAGGCTCAACATGAAGTTTACAGGTTGAGCTTTTTTTTAAAAAAAAAAATGGATGAATCATAGAGGATTCTGAAACTCACAGAAGTTTCCGTAATATATATATATATGGAAACTTCTGTGAGTTTCAGAATCCTCTGGATCCCATGCATGCCCTGGGTCCACTAGCCTAGGGTATTTATTTTACTGTCCACACCTGCAATGCAGCTTCTTCACAGGTTTAATGCCCACGTAGGACTTGCACTGTGACTACCCTCAAATGTCCCAGCCCCCACCAAATGGATTCAGTTCATTTGAATTTTTCTCTGTCTAAATCAGGGGTTGGAATCATGAGGCCTCCAGATGCTGAAGTGCAACTCCCAGCAGCCCTAGCCAGCATAGGGAGCAACGTTGCAAGATGCAGTCCAACAACATTTGGTGGCCCCCATGATTTCCACCCATCTGAACCTTTTTTCCACTGTGCTTCTCTTTCCTATTCACATTTCTTTCAAAATATGATGATGAAAAATTAGAAAATGTTTCTACCGGTATCCAACATGAACAGCCCAAGATGAACTGCTTCTGTAAAGTCAACACGAAGGCAACAATCCCAGTGTTTCAATGCTTCATTAAATTCCTTAGTAAAAACACTTTTAGTATCAGTGTAATATCATGTCATTGTCCTTGCATAATGAATTAAAAACTGTACATTGTCGTTAGAAAGAAGAAAACAATCTTAGAAGATATTACCTTTAAAATTGTAATATTCCAGGTGAAACTCTCCACTGCTTTTTGTAGTTTTCTCTCCTTTAAACCTTCCTTGGCTCCTATACTTTGTAAGTTTTCATGGAACTCCATTGCTGAGAGAAGGGAAAATATTTAAATCCCTCTGTTCATCTTAAGTTGTCCTGCTTATTTTCTCTAAAAACAGTATGTCACATTATTAGTTTTCTGTCTGATTTGTTATAATTCAAAGGAAAGACTTTTTCTGCCCAAAGAAAAGAGTAGGAGTAGAATTGGGAATATTATTTTTAAATCACTTGTTCTTAATTTTAGAGTGAGGGATTCCAATCACCAAAAGAATCAGCAACAAAAGCCTGCCTACTCTGCTCAAGAGAGCTGCTACCAGTTACTGCTACCAGCAAGGGGGAAGTGAAAACATTTATGGACAGAAACTAGGTTTGCTGCCACACTGCAGAGATAATGCTGTTTGACACTGATTTAGCTATCGTAGGTCCATCCTGTGGCATTCTGGGATTTGTAGTTTGCTATGGCACCAGACGTCTGACAGAGAAGGCTAAATATCTCACAATACTACAAATCCCAGAATTCCATAGCATTGAACGACATGTGCTTATTCCAATCCACATCCTGCCATCACAATTGGCACTGTTACACCATTGTTGAAGATGATTTCAGAGGATGCAACTGAGCACAGAGTAACAAGCCCCAGCAAACCAGGTTCTAAAACAATACAATTGCTTTACTGCATTCAAGGAACATTATCGATGTTCTCAGAATGTGGTCCCTCCACACCACTTTTCTCTACATGAGAAAAAATGCATTGACATGCCTTTGTCACACCCTAAATTTCATCTAAGAAAATTTTGCACTGTAAGATGCAAAGCTTGGAACTCCTGCATAAGAAAATTTAGCTGAGAAATTTCCAGACAAAAATAGTTTGAGACTTGTGAAATCTGCAAAGACATACTGCACATTTCCAACATATTTTGAGTTTATGGCACCAGAGTGGGGAGAAATGGCCGATACAATCTCTCTCTCTCTCTCTCTCTCTCTCTCTCTCTCTCTCTCACACACACACACACACACACACCTCTTACTTTCTGGTTCTGGAAGTTTGATGGAACAAAAGTGCAGGATTCAACTTCTCATAATAGCAGCAGGGAGCACTTTGCAAAAAGAAAAAATCTTGAAACTCCACTAACTGGCCATAAAATTACTGTGCTCTATACTAGGGAAATAAGAAAACTGGCAACTTCCAGATATTTTGGACTACTAGTCCCATAATGCCAGACCACTGATCTTGCTGGCTAGGACTTATGGTAATTGTAATCCAAAACATCTGGAGGATGTTAAATTGACTATCTTCGCCATATGCATTTCAGTCGTATCTTGGAGGCCCCTTCAGGCTTCAGGACTCAATCCTTACTCTGTTTGCTATAAAAGGCAGGACTAAAGATATTTATTTACAAAGAATAATGCAATGTGACTACAAAAGCAATATCCTACAGAAACACCACTGGCCTCAGTCCAGTTATCTGCCTATGCATACTGGTCCCACTGCAAAAGCACAGTTCAGCAGCTGTGGTTGTATCTATGGAGGTTCATTCAAATTATCAGTGACAACTCTGATCATGTGAGCAGGAAAGGAAGCATGAAAAGAATCAAATCTAACACCATGCTCGACTTCTGCCCTGCAAGCAGATAACTGACACCATTGTTGGAAATCTCACTAGAGCAGCCCACATTTACCCCTGGCTGCTGAATGGAGTTGTATGTGTGTGTGTGTGTGTGTGTGTGTGTGAGAGAGAGAGAGAGAGAGAGAGAGAGAGAGAGAGAAATATATGTGTACCTATCATTTATATACAATATGTATATGCAATAGGCAAAGATAGAAGGCTAGTTTCTACTTCATCCCTTGCTGACAGAGACCATCAGTGTTAGTTGCTAAAACATTCAAGATATTAATATAACAATGGTGCTCTTGCAGGGAGAAAGGCCGGGGGGGGGGGGGAAATAACAGAAATCTATTAGGCTTCTATGAATTAATTATAGCATAATCAAACTGAATACCCAACAAAATGCAGAAGATGAAAGTATATTGAATAACACTGAATTACTAACTATGTCATGAACGTTCCTAACCTCTAGGATACTGACAATGGAAGGTGGAGGGGCAGCTTACTTAGGGGAAAACAAAAATCAAATAAAGGGATGTCCTATATATGAAGGGGGATGAAGAAGATGATGCCAAAGAGGGGGGGGTGTCACCCCTTTGGGGAGCCACTTCAAGGGAACACAAGGGCAATGTCCTGTCATGCTGCTTGAAGATGGGGGGGATGCATTCTGTTAATTTGCCTTTTACTATTATAGCATTATCACCTGTAAGTGTACAGCCAGTCTACACTTTTCAGAACATCTGTTTCTGAAAGAGAAAGGACGATATCTGAAGGACTGTATTCTCCCTTATGAACCAGCCTATGCTTTGGGATCTGCGAAGAAAACCCTTCTCTCTGGCCTACCAGCCTCACAGGTACATCTGGTGGAAACACAGGAGAGAGCCTTCTCGGTGGCTGCCCCCAGGCTTCCAAGAGAAGATAGATGGCACCTTCCTGACTTTCTTTTCGCAGACAAGTAAAGACTTTTCTGTTTCTACAAGCACTTGATGAGTGACCTGTCTCACCTAAACAATGTGCTGCATCTTGCTAACTGTTGTGGTGGGGTGTGTCTGTGGGTCTAATGATATATGTTTCAATCTGGTTTTAAATTTTTGATTGTTTAATCTTGTTTTAATTTATGCATCCTGTGAATTTTTAACAATGTGTTTTTTAACTTGTTGTAAGCTGCTTTGAGTCCCAAAGTGGGGAAAAGGCAAGATAGAAATTAATAATCATGATCATGATCACGATAACTCCATCAGCTGCATTCCAATTTAAGGAATTTACTTCCTGTGGAAATTTTCTTGGCACTAAAAATCTAACCTTTTTGTCATTATGATGTTTTACTTGTATTTTTTTTAAAAAATGCTCTGGAATATATTGTTTGTAGCCTGCATTTCTACTTTAGGCCAGTGTATTGTTCTCATTATTGGAAGCCACTCTGAAAAGCCAACAAATAACTTAAATCAAAGCAAATGAGTGACGCATGATTCATCCTACAACGAATTCATTCCATGATTCATCCCCAGATACTTTCCCTCAAAACATGAAAACAAAGGTTGTTACTCTTTTTTATGTCATTTGTCTTACATTGCAACTCTATATATGGCTATTTTAAAATGAAGTCCCACTTTAGTTCATTTCTACTTCAGAAATTAAATCCCACTTAATTCAGTTGAGTGGGTAGGACTGCAGCTACAACACTTTACTAATTGGAAATTAAATTTGTAATATCTACAAAGTAACTCTAGGCCTCATTTTCTTTAATATGTTTAATTTTTTTTCACAGCTCACAAGAAAATGTCACAATGTTACAATTTTCAAGAACTCAAATAATGAATTCCCATTATTTCCTCTCATCAATTTCCTCTAATCATAATAGTAACACATTTATACACTTGGCATCAGTTTTGAATCTTTATGATTATTCAGATGCACTATTAGTCCTCACAGTTGTCACAAAAATATTTTTGTTTCGGCCTATCTTGTCTATTAATCTATAGAAGCATGTAAAAACTTATTACAGGTAGAAAACACACTACATGTACATTAGTGAGTAACATCACTAAATTTAGTGGGCCTAACATCTGAGTAAACATGCTTATAATTGCAATGTTAATATTTATATTGAAGGAAACATTTATTCTGCTGTACAACACTTTAATACAGCAGAACCTGCCCCAGTACATGAAACATGCAACATGTGAGCAGGGGAAGCTGTTGGAGGTCAAACAGAAGACAGGTGTAAACATTTCTTTCTTTCATATCCTGCCTTCTGCCCAATATGTGACACAATATGAGGTTAAAAATACAGAGTTGTAAAACAATGAATAACACAAAAGTTAAGAAAAAAACAATTATATAAACAACCATGTTAAAAGCACTGGCCTAAATTCTTTTTGTCTTGACTAGAGTAGACCTACTGAATCCATGAGATTTAGGTACATGTTGACTCACCATTCAACAACTGATTGAATGGGTCTACTCTAGTTGAGATAACCAACAGGATGCCAGCCATTAAAACAGTTTTAAATGACCATTAAAATGATAAAATCGTTAAAAGACCTCCTGCATCAGGTAGCTAACACTGAGAAAGCAGAATGTCTTTATCTGTTGGCAGTAAGAGAGTAGGGAGGGCAACCTAGCTTCTTATGGCTCCCACAATCTGGGAGCAGCCACTGAGAAGGCTTGTTCCTACATCCTTGCTGAATGTGCCTCAAGAGAAGCCCTTTCCTGAGGATCTTAAAACTCGGGCAGGGTCATATTAGAATATACAGAATTTCAGTCTGGATCCAACATTTATACCAGACTACCCCAAAGCCATGTCTATAGTTAGCTTGATGCTCAGCCACTGCTCTGTTCGTTTGCTAAATAATTCACAGGGCAAAAGGCATTAGAACAGGAAGAAAGTTTTAGAATTTAATTTTAGAAATGTAGTAACAGCTAAACACTTATTAACTGTCACAATAATAACATTAACTGGTATTATACGCTGTGGCATCACTAAGGCTGGTGTCATCCTTCCCCCAAAAGGTGTCACCTGGTGCATTTTAGCCTCTCTGTATCTCCCTAGTGCCGCCGTTAATTATATGAAAGAATTTAAGAAAGAAAAGAAAAGCTGAAATTGCTGCTTGGTTCAATGTGTCAGTCAAACTGGCAGTGATAACATGGAGAATTAGAAAAATCTATCTGAAATGCTGGGAACTAGTGCTAATGCAAGAAAAAGGGATCTAGTTCAATTAGCTGCAAGGTCCCACTTAAAACCTCCAGGTATGTTTCCCTTAAAACAGCCACCTCTAAAACTTTAATGCTCTACGGCAAGTAAAGGAAATCTAAAGCAGGAATGATAATCAGGTCTGGAACAGAATAGTTAATGTTTGATGTAGCGTTTCATTTTACAATTTCATCCTTTTATACAAATCATGTCATTATTTATAGGTCTTGTTCTCTGAACTACAGTACCTCTTGATTCCTATTTGCTAATTTGTTTAGCATAGTACAATGGTAGAAATTACTATCAGACACCTGTTGATTAAAACACATTTCCATTAATGCAACATGACTGAGCACATACTGATTTGTACACTAATTTATACCTACTGAATTCTGACTAATTAGATAGGTCTACTTTCTGCCAGCAAAACAAGGTGCCTATTAATGATAGGTCTTTTGTTTTACAGCACAGTGACTTACACATACTGTTTGCAATTTCAAACAGGAAAGCAAAAGAATCTCAGTCCATTACAGTAGATGACAAAGGTCTTGTTTTCCTTATCACTGCATCTTTGCTAATGCCTACACAATGCTGAGAAAGGCAAAACTGACACAAGGCATGAATGATAAATTACCCTATGAAGCATACTCTAAGGGCTGCCACTTGGTTACAGAGGTAACTGCAGCAGGAGGCAAAAAAGAATGAGTGTAGTTGATCAAATTGGATTAATGAAAAAAGAATTGAAGTTGTTTGAAACAGAAAGATTTGTCTAATGCAAAGAAGCAGAAGAATAGTTCTATACAGAAGGCCTTATCTGGTCAATGGTCTGCAAATGTAATTTTAAACCATCCAAAATTACTTCATGTTTTAACATTCGGCATTACAAATAAATAATCTTTGTGCTGCTTCATATGTCAAACACAAATAAAATTTCCTGTGAACTTTAAACATAAGAAAAATCTAATTTCTTTGTTTTGCAAGGTTTCATTTTCTCCAACAAACAAGTAACAACTGTACCCTTATGGCTTGGGGTGGAATCCTAAATCACCATCAAGAAAGGCAGAGTAACATAGAGAGTTGGCAGAAACTCTCCATTGGCAGAAACTCTCCATATTTTGTATTATATTTAGCTATGTGTTGCCTTTCTTGATATAGCTGCCATCCCCGCAATACTATGGCTATTCCATGCAATTTGATTACTGTGTATACTACTACCACTGTTTAGCAAAGTAGCTAATTTAACACATTTTTTCTCCATAATATGCCATCAAATACTCATGGTAACAGATGAAGCTTGCAAAAGGAAATTAATATGTTAGCAACCAATTTTTGTGCCAAATAGATACACAACATATATTGCTCAAAACAGGTGCCCCAGTAAGTTTCCATTTCAAGCAGCATCTTGTACTGAGAGACAAGAACCTTAGTTATGCTTCATCAATGATGACGTATAGCTACGGTTCTGTAATATTATTATTTGTTGATAGATATATACTTCATATTTTCTATTATCTTGCTTGTGAATACTTTTAAACAGTTTTTTTTAACCAAACTCCACAGTAGAGATTTTTAGTTCCTATAAAAACAAGGAGAGACACCTAAAAATAAATAAATAAAAAAAATAAAAAAAATAAAGCTTTAAAAAGCAGCATTTCTTTGTAGGGGGGAAAACCCTCCTGTGATTTATTTATTGTTCCCTGTTATTGGAATTCAAGGGAAGTGATATATAAGGGAATCTACTTTTGACAGGCACAGCAATTTTTCTGGGTACCATAGTAGCCAAAGTAATCGCCAAATAGCCAGGTTTTGAAAGGAAGATCATTGTTCACCCAGAAAGCTAGTATGGTATGTCAGGGAGAGAAACAGTCTACCTGACATACAAGTTTTCTATGCAGACACAATTCATTTGTATAGAATAGGATTCAGCCATGTGAAGTCTGCACTCCTGTCACTTGCAGTCTGAAATGGTATGGTGTACTAATTTCAATGAGAAGATGCCTGAGCCCAAGACAAACTCTTGTACCTTTTTCTTCCAAAATTTGTAGAGAATTTTAATAAAGGCCAATTAATTATTACTCACTTAAGACAAGAATTTGCTAACAGATCTTTCTTTTTCTTTCTTTCTTTATAATTAAATATTTTTGTAATAATATAATGAACAAACACGTAATGTTTAACATATAAAGACTTTGGATGTGGGTTAACAAATAGTAGGTTACTTATTTCTGTTTATATCACCGAGGAAGTGTTTTTAATGCTTGCTGAAATAGGAATAGTCCAAAGAGTTCATTGGATTCTTTATGTGTCTATTACAAGCCTTCATATTATATCATAGTTTATCCATCAGCTAAGTGTCCCACACTCTCCTCCACCAGCTATCTAACTTGAGATTCGCAACAAACCCCATTAATTTTATAGAGTTTTCTTAGGCAAGGAATGAATACTCAAAGGTGGTTTTTTCCAGTTCCTTCCTCTGAAATATAGCCTACACCACCCAGTATTCATTGGCAGTCTTTCATCCAAGAAATAACCAGGGCTGACAATGCTTAGCTTCCAAGATCAGATGGGATCTGGTGACTTTAAGTGGGGCTAAATCCTGAAATATCTGCCACACCCGTCCCATATAAATACAGAGAAATTTTGATCCTAAGCACAGGGTGAAAAAGAATTTTGACCTATTGAAGTTAGTGTTTCATTCCCATCTCTTAGTGCAATGGTTCTTAACTTGTGGTCTGTAGACCCTCAGGGGGCTGCAATGTCCTCACAGGGGGACTGTGAAGGCTTGAAGGCTGCTTGGCCCACCTCCTCCCCACAGTGGAGCAGCCACGTGACAGGAGACAAGGCAAAGGCTGGTTAGCTTGACCTTCACATTGCCACAAACATGCAGGAAGAAGCATGAGAAAAGGCTTCCCTCTACCTCCAGTGCATCTGAGGGAAGGTTTAATGGATGGTATAATTGTATTATTGTTATGATTATGAGGTGATATTATTGTTGTTGTTGTTGTTGTTTTAAATCTTAAGTGTTGGGGGTCCACAGCAACAAAAGGTCCCTGGTAAAGAAAAGGTTAAGAGCCACTGTGTTAGTGGGACTAGAAATTCAGTTTAAGTATGCTGTTCAGAATAATATTCATCCAGTTTCTCTATAATCTTTCATAAAGAAAGAAACCTTGACCTTAATCAAATGTAGCTCAGAAATCATTTGGCAACTCTATTACATACAAAATAAACATAAGAATAAGTACACACAAGAGATTTATTGTACACACCAAAGTTACTTATTAATACAAATATTTGGATATTTGTATTTGCTATTTTGAACTTTACGTAACAATGGCTTATTAAATCAGGGCCAAAAGGACAGAACAGGACAGTTTTCACATCTACACCTAATTCGAGCACTACCCAACAACTTAGCTTCAGTGTTTCTGCATACAATCCAGGCTTCCATGTGAAATGCTACTGGAATCAGCAGTTTACCACATGGTTTACTGGTATTGACTGGGCACTAAATAGCCTGGGCTATTGTCTAGGCCAGGGTTTCTCAACCAGGGTTCCCTGGAACCCTAGGGTTCCACAAGAAGTTGCTAGGTGTTCCACAAGATATTGATATTGAAAAAAAAAAATAAAGTGTAGATATAATCATTTTTAGCTGCAGATATAATCATTTTTAGGCAGGGGTTCCCTGAGACCTGGAAATTGTTTCAAGGGTTTCCCCAGGGTAAAAAGGTTGAGAAAGGCTGGTCTAGGCACAGATGCTGTCTTAACAGTGTGGAAGCAGTTAAGCTAGAAGTAGAAGCAGCTGAGCCATTTTAAAACATAGTTAAGACATTATAAATCACAGCAGCCACATGTAACAGTGTCAGGGCTGGGCATTTGACAGGGATTAGGAGACTGCACTATCCTCCCCAAGGGGGACTTTGAAGGTCCACACTCCTCAATAATTTTGTGACTTTTTTGTTCCCAATTGTCCTCCAATATAAGCTAATTTAGCCATGCTTTGGGTCTCTTGTACCATTTTAGGCCATAGAAAAAAAGTCTTTTTCAACAGGAAGTGATCAGGATAGTAACTTCAAGGTAATTTCAAACTGGAAAAAAAAACCTAACAAAACAGGGGGACTTGGGGGCCATTTGTGGTGTGAGACTGTACTTTCCCCATCCCTGCTCTGTGTGCTTCCAATTAAATGCCAGAATATTCACATAAAAAGCAACACAAATGAAAAACAAAACAAAACAACCACCTCCAAAGTATATAATCACACTCTGTTTAGCTAAGATAACATATGGTTCCACTGTTATTTTTACACCACAACCCTACACATAGCTACGTAGAAGTAAACCAGTTGAGTGCATTGTTGGTTCCCCCCCTCACTGTTCTACTATACGGTTTAATCTACTAGATGTGGATATGATATCTTTAAACTTACTATAGAAATGTTTACTGTGTTATATTGTTTTATATTGGAATATTTTGTTCTTTGCTATGGCTTTGTGCTAAAGGAATAAATATTGAATTGAACTGAATTGAGTGCAATGGGGCTTGCTTGCAGGTAAGAAGTCGTATGGATGCAGACAGAAGCTCAGGTTCACCTCAGAAATTTGCTGTGCTATATTACCAGTCCAAATATACCAATAATATGAGATCTGAATGTATTTCTCATCTGTTATAATCAAATGAATCTACTTAAACATTTTGAAAATTATTCACTAATTTAATCAGAGATTAAATCTTCATTGTTTCAAATTAGTTATAAAATATATTCCTCCATGGTCACTTCTTTAATTCTAAGAATATTCGCCATCCCTGCTAGGCAAGTATTATTCTCTGCACTACAAACAGAACAAGGAAAATTAAGGATAAATTAAGCAACCTATAATGTGACACCTCCTGGCTCACAGTGCACACTGCCATAAAGGTGGTGTCCAAATGGCATCAATCCATCTTACATTTTAAACAATACAGTGTGGTGGCATGGTTCCTCTATATCAGAGTCAAAAGATGTAAATAATTGAGAAGGAGTCTATATATTATGCATTATAAATATTATGTATTTGATTTAAGACACTATGAAACTTTCAACTGTCAGGAAGAAGCTGCTTATTTGATTTTAATATCAGTTAACACTTCTTGATTTTGGCACTGGCAGACTAAGAAAGCCTTGTTTCTCATCCCAGTTAAACTAATTTGTGACCGTTGGCAAGCCACTTCCTCTCTAAATGCATCATTTAGCCAAAAATGAAGTTTATATCCACTCTGAGTTGAAATTAAAGATTAAAAGAATGATGTAGATAGACAGCAGTCACAGGTGTTTGATGCAATACCTATCTACACACTTGCTGTGCAACCTGCCTTTTCATGTAACTCTTAAAGCTTTTTTTTTAACACTGTAATTTAGCAAAACAATGTTTTACTGAGCAACTTGCTAAGGGAGGATGGGCCCACTTTTGGACAACATTGTCCCTTTCCTATTATGAAAATATCCAGACCTCTATCATTCCTAAGGATAAATATGTCAGGATACTGGGACATACAGTACTTCGATTTATTCTGTGAAGAAGCTCTGATAGAACAATAAGTCTACACAGATCTGCAGAGCTAGCTAGCTTAGACCTTTTAAAGAGGCTCCCAGTGCACACTACCACCTGACAAAATATTATATTAGAGATAAGATTTTTGAGTTGGATTCCTCTGAAAATATGCTTGCCAGCCAACAGCAAGTGTTCTCTCCATGGTCCAGCCTTATAAAGAGGGAACAATATTTCCAGCAGTATTTTTCAAGACTTAACTTTCGTTGCTCTGAGAAAAGCCCTCTGTTTTCAGACAATTTCTTCAGCTCATTTAGAGGAAAGGTATAAAGGGATCCCTTACACACAGCGTCTTTGTATTTGTGGCTCTGGGGAGGTGTAAGACCTAGTGCATTATCTTTTACACTGCCCACTGTATAGGGACCCCAGGAACCATTTCCTGGGAGACCTTTTGAAAGTGAGGGCAGTTTGGACACTGCCTGATATTATTTGTGATCTGTTGGCAGACCATTCAAAATCTATTAAATTTAAGGTAGCCACCTTCGCAGTAGCAACTCAAAAGATCAGGTGCAAATTTCTAAAAACATCAGCAGTGGACTGCAAAGGGGACCAGTGGTTGTAGCCCTATTGTTGCCCTGGCATTTCCCCCTGTAATTTTAATTGATTTTATTCCTGTATTTTCCTTGTATTTTGTAGATACTTTTCAGGTGTGTTTTTTGTAATATTTTGTAATGGACATTGTGCCACAGACAAATAAACTTGATGATGAAATCTTTTTTAAAATACAAACCCCAAAGCAATTCACCTCTTGAATTTGGGAGATTACTCAAAATCTTGATGTAGAATATTTCAGCTGTTTTGTAGAATACAGTAACACTGAATAGACTATAGCAAAGCTGTTAACATTTATATTTGCATTTTTAAAGTGATATTTGTTCTTACCTGCTTTTTGGCACTGGACTATTTTTTCATATACATTATCTGCATTCTCTGTCAGATTCTTGATACTATGAATCATCTGCAGAAAAAGAGAGCAACTAGTTTAAATAACCAAACAAATATGTAAAACTAGGTCCCAAGGCCTCTAGCCAACTGAGCGGGAAGTTTGCACAATGTGGAAGTCGCTCTCCAGTATCTTAGGCAGAGGTCTTTCCTCACATGAGAGCCTTTCTAAATTAAAGATGTCACAAATTATAACTGAGCTATGACTTCACCCTGATGACTTTAACATTCTCAGAAAACCAATAATTAATATTGTTGATGGCACTGTTGCATATATTTACAATGTACCTCTAAATTCTGCTGTGGTGGAAAGAGGTGGCTTTCATCTGGAAAACAACTACGGGGTCTTAGAAAAGGTATCAGGATCAACCTTCATCAGGACCATTCAGGCCCTGAACATCTCAAAGGCAGAACTGCATATTGGCCTTCTGCAGGCATCTTTTCGGATAAGCCTTCTGTTCTCCCAATTTGCTGGATTCTTCCCTTGCTGGACCCATTGAAGGTCTTGCCTTAGGGCAAGGGACAAAGAAGCACAAAGAAGAGTCAAATGTTTGATTTTTAGCCTTTCTGTTTCAGAGAGAGGATGGTGTGTGTGTGTGGAGAGGGAATTAAGTGTTTTATTTTAACTTTTTAAAATTCTTTTTAAATTCCCTGCCCCAAGTTAATATTATGACAGAACTTAACTGGATGGGGAAAGGTATATTTTGCCTCAACTAGACATACATTTCAATCCTTTGTGACTGGTTTATGTCACCTCAGTGGCATGTGCTTAGCATGCTTTACAGAAACTTGTCTGGGAGATGATAGTGGCCCAACATGGGTGCAGGCTCTCCCAGCAGGATACTGTGTTAGTGAGGTGAGGGAAAGTTGGCTGGGGGCAGAGTAGCTGTGGTCTACAAAGACCATCTTAACCTGACCAGATTACCTGCTAAGGAGCTGAACCACATTGAGTGTGTATACCTGAGCCTGAAGACCAGGGATAGACTGGGGATTCTGTTAGTGTACTGTCCGCCCGGCTGCTTAACAGACTCCCTGGCTGAGCTCATGTAACTGGTCTCAGAACTGGTGTTGGAGTTGCCCAGACTTTTGATCTCCAGCGATTTCAACATCCAATTTGAGTCCACTCTGTCAGGCGCAGCTCAGGGGCTCATTGCATCCATGACAAACATGGGCCTATCCCAACTGGTCTCAGGGCCCACACATTCAGCAGGTCACATCCTTGATGTGGTTTTCAGCTCAGAGCATACGGATCTGTGGGCAGAGGTGATTAATACCTCTGAGTTGTCATGGACAGATCAATTTCTGGTGTTCAGCGACTCTATGAGTAGGATTATACAGGATCAGTTTCAGTTGGTGAGTACCACCAATGTGGACAAGCTGCTGGGGCAAGTAAGGAAGACAACTTGTCCTCTTGATCCCTGTCCTTCTTGGCTGGTCATTCAGGGAGGAGATGCAATTACATCCCAATTACAATATATTATCAATGCATCTCTTAAGGAGGGAAGTTTTCCATCTTGTCTGAAAGAATGGTTGGTACGACAGCTTCTAAAAAAGCCCTCCCTGGACGTAAACAACTAGAGACCAGTATCAAATCTCCCTTTTCTGGGCAAGGTGATTGAGAGGGCAGTTGCCTCCCAACTCCACAGTTTTGGATGATAAAGGTTATCTAGACTCATTTCAAACCAGCTTCAGAGCAGGATATGGAGTTGAGACTGCTATGGTCACCTTAATGGATGATCTTCAACTGAGCACTGACAGGGGGCATGTGTCCCTGCTGGTGCTTTTGGACCTCTCAGTGGCATTCAATACCATCAGCCATAGCATTCTTCTGTAACGCCTGGGGGATTTGGGAATCAGAAGTACTTCAGTGGTTCTGGTCCTATCTCTCAGGCAATTTCCAGATGGTGGTGCTTGGGGATAGCTACTCCTCAAAAAAGGAGGAGTCATATGGCATACCATAAGGTGCCATTCTATCCGCAAAGCTATTCAATATCTACATGAAACTGCTGGGAGATATCATCCAGAGGCATGGGGTGGGGTGTTATCAGTATGCTGATAATACCCAAATAGATTTCCTCATGCCTTCAAAAACAGCCTCAGCTAAGGATGTGTGTCTCCTCTGAATCAATATCTAGAGGATATAATGGGCTGGATGAGGAAAAACAAACTGAAGCTGAATCCAGACAAGACAGGGGTGCTTACTGTTAAGGGTCCTAACCTGGGGTTGGAGTTGTGTCAACCAGTCCTGGATGGGTTACACTCCCCCTGAAAGGTTGTGTTCACAGCCTTGGAGTGCTTCTTGAATGGTCGCTCCAAATGACAACTCAGATAGATGCAATGGCCAGGAGTGCTTACTACCAGCTTCGGCTGTTACACCAGCTGTGCCTCTTCCTAGAGTTGGAAGACCTAAAGAGCACAGTGCATGTGCTGGTAACCTCAAGGCTGGACTTTTGCAATGTGCTGTACATAGGCTATCTCTGTACTAAATTCAGAAACCCAATTGGTTCAAAACACGGCAGCCAAATTAGTCACTGGTACAACCAGGAATGATCATATTACACTAATATTAAAATCACTTCATTGGCTGCCAATTAGTTTCCAGGAAAGGTACAAAGTGTTAGTTATTACCTTTAAAGCCCTACATGGTTTGGGTGCAGGTTACATATGAGATCAACTTTCCTGTGTAATCCGCCCTGTACACTAAGGTCCTCTGGGAGACATTTGCTCCATCCAGCTAGGCCTAGGTTGGCAACTGTCACCCAGAGGACTTTTTCTTTAGCTGCCCCTAGACTCTGGAATGGCCTGCTGGAAGAGATACAATAGCTGAATACACTGTGGGAATTTAAAGTAGAACTGAAGACCAGTCTCTTCCGGCAGGCCTATCCAGATTATTTTAAATTGTGAATTTTAAACTACATACTGATTGTTTTTAAATTGTCTTACTTTTTTAAAAAATTACTTGTTTTTAAATTAATAAGTTTTATCTGATACATGTTTTTAACGAACATTATGTTTATGTGTTGATGTGTTATTCCCTGCCTTGATCCACAAGAAGAGGTAGGTAAGAAATAAGGCTTATTATTATTACCACCAACACCAAGAGATTCACTTATTTCTTCTCACCTGGACCTGTGAATGGCCAGAGATGCCAATGAAGAAGACACATTTCTTCTTTCATACACTCATATACCAGAAAGAAAAGGGAAAGACCACTTTTAATTCTCTTTCTCTCTTTCCCCCAATGTTGCCTTCCAATTCATCTCGCAAATGCAGTTTGCTTTTTTGAAGTGAAAGCTTTGCTTGAAGAGAAAAGAGTCCAACCCAAATCTTTGGATTTTAGAATTCCTTCCGTACATGAAGGATTCTCACATTCACTGATTGAAAGAGTAACCTCCCCTCTTTTTTTCCTATCTTCTTCCTCATTCCTGAAGCAGCTCCATTGGGCACACTTGAGTCAGCAGAAAATAATACCGTATTCTTAGAACCAATTTTCATTTCTCTCTTTTAATTTGTCCATAAGACAAGAAAAGTTTTGTGTTACTTTAAAGTCTAATCAATTTATTTCACCATAAGCTCTTGTAGACTACAGCCTACTTCTTCATATGTATGGAGTATTTCTTAGGTAAGAAATACTCAGCAGTAGTTTTGCTAGTTCTTTCCTCTAGTGGACATTAAAAAATAGTCCAAACTATAGAGCGTTTTCTTGTAGAATTACATCTGAATACATACCCTCTCTGGCTTTTCTTCACAAACGAAGATTCAAGAAGGAATGAAAACCAGTATTTTTGGTATGGGTAGTATACTAAGAAATCATTGTCTCTGTTCAAACCTCTGTTGATAGATTAAAATTTATGAATCTATCCAAATTCATTTGTCTCCCTTTACAGACTTCATTTTAAATTCCTTTGTTCCACAATGGAAGTCATCATTACAGTCAAACAAGGCCAAAGATCTATTACTCATTTCCGCACAGCCCCATTTCCCAACAAATGCCAAGGAGACCACATTGGGCCATGTCATGGCCATGCTACACTACAGAGGGATTGCAACAGTTTTTACTAAAGAAAGGAAGAACCGTTATAATGCTGCAAGAAGTGCCTCTGGTCCAGAGCAGATAAATTTTGTATGGCTATAGGCCCGATACTCTAAGGTGTAGAATCAAGGTAGCAATCTGTGGTAATGCCTAACTGAGATGCACAGATGGCCCTGTCTCAGTTTCTGATTTCTAACAGGATGGCAAAAGGTCACTTACATAATATCAAATAGACAGGCAAAACTCTTTAACATGTCATTTATTTACACTGATTGTTGCTGTTGTTGTGTGCCTTCAAGTCATTCCAGACTTATGGCAACGGGGTTTTCTTGGCAAGATTTGTTCAGATGGTGTTTGCCTTTGCCTTCCTCTGAGGTTGAGGGAGTGTGATTTGCCCAAGGTCACCCAGTGGGTTTCCATGCTGAGCAGGGATTCAAACCTGGGTCTCCAGAGTCATAGTCCAATGCTCAAACCAGTACGCCATGCTGGCTCTCTAATTTCCACTGTGCTGGATTCTAAATCCTGAATTCACCAATTGAGTGAGACTTTTTAATACTGACCTGTGATGCCATCACGTTTTAAGGTACATTTTTCTGTGAGCTATTTTTGCAAAGATCCAGTAGTCCTCAAGACAGAAATAAGTTCACAGCCTCAGTATTTGCCACTTTAAGCCACTTTTAACATGATAACCACATTCTCTAAAATATAAACTCCAACTGCCTGAAGTAATCCTCCAGAGTCCTTCTGCTTTCAGATTCATCATTCCATCACTATCTCACTTTCAAGGTTCTCAGAGCACATTCAAATAGCTGTTTTTCCTTACCCCAATGAAGTTTATTTTGCTTAGCTTTATTCCAGTTTACAGTTGCATTCTCCCCTGGCATAGTATATTTTTCTACTCTACTACAAACTCACTGTGTTCCAGACCCAATGTTACAGGTAATAACTTTTCTAGACATGTTAATCCAAAGTCAAACGAGCCACATATATGGAAGAACTCCTAAAAACAAAACATAACAAAATAAAAAACTAAAACCAATGTAGCTGCATATAAGGATATATAGGAGAAAAGGAAACAGGGGGCGGGATAAGTACCCCAGACTGGTAGGGACAGTGCCAGGAAGGCTAAAGGTCAGAATAAGCTGAAGTTAATAAGAGAAACTAAAACCAGCAAACAGGAGAGCTTTCTCAAGTACATTCAAACAAAGAAGATGACAAAGGAAATGTTAGATCCACTGCTTAGTAAGCATAGTGAAATGTTAACAGGTGAAGAAGGCAGAACCACAGCTATTTCCCCTTCATCTTCTACCAAATGGGCAACTAGGTACAATTTCAAAAGATGTAATGTTAATTGGTTGTGTTGTGATGCTCAAGATTGCAGTTCAAGATTGCTATGGAATTTGTCAGGCAACATTTAGCTTGTTCTGTGCCGAGTTATACCATTCCAGCTTGGTGGGAGAGTTCTCTAGGATTTCCGATAGGCATCCTTTTACATTTAAGGTATGTTCTCTACCACTAACCCTACCCACTCAGCAATTTCTTTGAGGAAATGAACATTTTGTTAAGCAACATAAAGAATTTCTGGCACTGATACTTTTGTTCATGGGTTTCTACGGACTCACTCTTGAGTATCTCGGCAGAAACCTGAAGGGATTGTTACTTGCCTTCTGAGTTTAGCAAGTCCAAAATATGTGGGAACTTTTTCGTCCAATATGCTACTTGGTATGTGTTGCATTAGCAAAGTAGGTCAAGCTAAGTGGTTGAATTTGACAGGTGAAAGGGAGTTACACTAACACCTAATAGGGTCAGAAACAGCTGTTAACACTTTTGTGGTAATTCTTAGAATAACTCGTTCATTATCTGATCTGTTTTTATCACCTTATAACTTAGTCCTTTAATTTTAACAGCAAAGGAATATTTGTTTCTTTTATGAAATCCTAAGAGAATTCTTCAGCTAGAAAAGTGAGAACACAGTAATAAGAATGGGCATCCCCCTCAAATGCTGCATGAAAAACAGATTCTTCAAAGGAGCAACCGTTGGGGAATGACGTTGGCCCACTGAACAAGATAATTAAAAATTAAATAACAATAGATAAAGAATGTATACATGAATATAGGGAATAAATTAAGTAACAATGGATAGAGAAAGGAAATTTCTATTCAACAGATAGCTCTCTCTTGGAACTGAAACTAAGGTTTTCCACAAGAAGCAAAAGCAACCAATTTGAACTGGTTTGTCATAAGCAGTACATGTACATGTATAGGTCAAAGATGAAGTGAGTGTGCCAAACCAATATTATGTTTCTAGGGTTATACCGTACATTGCTTTTTCAATACCTGCTTTAGTATATGTTGGTAAAAATAACTTAATTTAATGTGTTAAATAAAGTTAATATCTGCCTTTCATTATTCCCCCCCTGATGCTTCACCTCATTCAAATAAATTACAATTTTGGGGGGAGGGGAATTCCAGGGCTTGGTAAAGTATAACCGTTCAGTTAAGAGATGCTTTTTTGCATTAACCTCAATGACAGCCCATAGAGAAAAAGAATGTGCAAACAAGACAGCAGTCAATAGCAACCGCATTACAGACCAGCTGTGGTTAAACCCAGACAGTCAAAGTCAATTTAAAGTGAAGTGTAATTGATCTTTCTATTGCTTTAAGTGCTGTCCAAAATTGCCAGTATAAGAAAACAAAGCTTCTGGGTATTACTTATGTACTTGTCACCCATATGCCACTGGTTATGCAAGGTTTAAGATACAGAATTTGCCTATTTGTTTTGAAATCATGTGTATCATCTCACTGCATAACAGAAAACAGATAAATCATGTTTGTAATCCATAACCTCAGAATTGGTTTCAAATCCTTTGAATATCATGCACTTCTTGGAACCATTCAGATATAAACAATTCAAGAAGGATATTGAAAGTTGGAACAAGTCCAGAGGTGGTTAACCAAAATGGTGAAAGGTCTTGAAGCCATGACCTATGAGGAGTGGCTTAGGGAGCTGGGTATGTTTAGTGTGGGGAAGAGGTTAAGAGGTGGCATGATAGCCATGTTTAAATATTTGAAGGGATATCATACTGAGGATGGAGCAAGCTTATTTTCTGCTGATCCAGAAACTAGGACAGAGAGCAATGGACTCAAACTCCAGGAAAAGAGATTCCACCTAAACATTCTGACAGTAAGAGCTGTTGGGCAGTGGAATGCACTGCCTCCGAGTGTGGTGGAGTCTCCTTCTTTGGAGGTTTTTAAACAGAGGCTGAAGAGTCATCTGTAAGTAATGCTTTGATTGGGCATTCCTGCAGGGCAGGGAGTTGGACTAGATGGCCCCTGTGGTCATTTCCAACTCTATGATTCTAATAAGGTGAGTAGAGAAAGCCTGTAGAAGAAATTCTTGACCTCTTTCTAAAGTAGCCTAAGTACATGTTTCCTATTTTCATTATTTTAAATAGAACAGAACACATGGATGGAAAGACCATTTTCTCAGCATCTTTCTCTCCTGTCCTTCCCATCTCACTGCATTCTTCCAGACAAATTACAAGTAGTGTGTTGATAAGAGTAGCAAACTCAAAAGGACTTCTTGGCATGCATGGCCTTTTCCTTTGAGATGCTGAGTGGCTACACTGAACAGTGGATATGAACAGAACATTGATTTCATTTTGGCTGAAGAATTCCCATTGTCCTTTAAAACCACTGTATAGTTTTAAGAGTAAATACAGTAGGGCCTCCGTATCCACTGGGGATTGGTTCGGGGGGGGGGGTGGATATCAAAAACTATGGATAATAATGAATATCATTGAAAATAATGGGACTTCTGGTTTACAATACCATAGAGTTGCCTTGGAGAACCTAGAAAATGGCTAGAGGACACATTTTCTAGGAAGACTCTAGGTAGGTGTGCTGTTTTGTGCCGTGGATAATTGAATCAGTGGATAATAAATAAGTGGATACGGGGGTCCTACTATAGTAGAAAGTGCAAAAGTTACAAAAAGAAAACAAAATTACCTATCAAGTCCTGTACACAATTAGAAACCCTCTGGATATTTCATAAAATATTTTAATCTTCAATGGTTCAGATTTCTTTATATCAAATACACCACTTAGGTCTCATAAGGGCATACAAATTTTAACTGTGAATTAGAATTTTCTTCATGGATTTCCAAAGGAATACAGGATCACATTAATGGTGAGAAATTTGAATCAATGTGTAGATTAAACTCCATGGTGCAGAGGTTTGAGCATTGGACTATGACACTGGAGACTAGGGTTTGAATCTCCACTCAGCTATGGAAACCCACTGGGTGACCTTGGGCAAGTCCCACTCTCTCAATCTCAGAAGAAAGCAAAGGCAACCCCCCTTTGAACAAATTTTGCCAAGAAAACACCATGATAGGTTCACATCAGCATCTCCATAAATCAATTTAAACAATTTAAAGGCACACAACAACAGATTCATGATGAGAGGGAGAGACCATCATTGTATAACACTAAGCATTAATACAAGTGATAATAGTTGAAGTGAGTATTCAGTTACTATATAACAGGAACCGAACACAAAGTCTGTATGTATATTTGATTTGGGTTTGGAGTGGAGATAGGTGCTCAGTTCCAATTTGGTTACAATCATCTGGGCCTAAATTCAATTATTAGTTCCAACTGGAGAAGAATTAAAGGCAATTTGGTAAGTCAACACATATGTAAATTCCACTGTACGATTCATAGTTGATGGATTTAGACTCTCACTCCCCAGACTTGACCATGTACTTTCAGTTAAGATCATTCTCATTAAGTGTTATTTTTGAAAGGGATAGTACACCACTCTTATTTAAAGAATGTCATACAAGAAAACACAATTGGCCCTCTCTAAAGCTCTACAATCACAGGGACTTTGCATTCAGTTCAGTAGTATGGATACGAGTATCTATTCTATGATGCATCCTACCCTAATTATTAATAGATCTGAATGAAGGTGTAGATCAAGCTCCCATTTGAAGTCATTCGTAAGTTCTCCACTATCCAAGAGCCTGGAACCAAATATGTGGTGTCTGTGCCTTCAAGTTGTCAGTTGATTTATGGCAACCCCGTAAATTTCATAGATTTTTTTTTTAAAAAAAGAAAGGACTACTCAGAGGTGGTTTTTTCCAGTTCCTTCCTCTGAATATAGCCAATAGTACCTGGTATTCATTGGTGGTCCCCCATCCAAGTACTGACCAGGGATGACCCTTCTTAGCTTCCAAAATCAGACAGGATCTGGTGCCTTTGCGGTAATTAGACCCTTTTAACCAAATACACAAATACTAATCTAAATCCACATATGCAAATTGAACAGCTTGCATACAGTAATATATACTAAATTTGTAGAATAAATTCTGTCATGGTTCATAGTTTCATAGTTCTAATGTAACTGCTATCCAGGGACATTTTAATTAACTGAAAAATGCTTGCTCACTTGACACTAGTTTTTTTAATCATTTCATACTTCTATAATAAAACACACATTTTCATTCAATCCCCTGTAGTATTTTGTCTTTTTAAAATTAATTTAATATGTGAGGTATGTGTGCATATATTTTGCCGGAAAGAGTCTACACACTTTCATAACTTAGCGAGTAAAATTACTCAGCTTTATAGTTTCTCATTGTGCAAAACTCTTTTAGCAAAGAGTGGGAGTCTATTCATCGCTCTAGCTACAGCTGTAAATGTTTACTTTCAGGTTTATTGCCATGGAGGTATTTCTGACAAAGAAATGTTAAATATTAAATTAGTGTATTTATCTGAGATGGGCTGACCCTGGAGCTGTTGTACTTTTGGAAACATCCAAGCTAACCATGAGGCACACTCAGAATGCAACAACAATATAAATCAGAGATAGCCCATGCACTTACCATGGTAACCAAGGTTTGTTTTAAAAACATCCCAGAAGAAAATGCCCATGCTTTTTACCTTATTGTACAGCAAGAACTGGCACATTAGAACACAAATTACCAACTAGTTGCACTGCACTAATATAAAGGATGTTTATTCCTATATTAAGATGCACATGTGAACCATGCCTATATGATGCTTCCTGCTACACAGGAAAATCTGCAAGAATGTTCTATAACAGCTTTAACTATAACTTTGAACTTTAACAAGAGGGAACAAAGGACTTGGACTTAATTCTTTGACGTTTTTACTTCCAACAAAGAGTGCAACTTGCCCAAAGTCACCCAGTGGGTTTCCATGGCTGAGCAGGGATTCAGACCTTGGTCTCCAGAGTCATAGTCCAATGCTCAAACCACTGCACCACACTGGCTCTCAGTTTCACCTATACAGCACCTAAAAGTTTTTCCAAATGTAACAATACAGACTTATTGAAAAATTCAATGTTCACTGCTTATGAAAGGGGAAATTTGCTTCGCACAGGATGGGGCAGCCTGGATTTCAAGGGAAGTTATTTTTCTGTTGCTAATGGGACTGAAATTTTATTACCTGTGTAATAAAATTGCCCTTTGGTCCTATGTAATTCCAACATGGACAAGGAGGAGTGTGGCCTCTGCCTGCACTGAGATCCCTCTCTTAACTGAAAACAGAAATAACGCCTGAGACAAAATGTAAACGTGTGACTATAACATCATCACGTTTCTTCTCTATATGATTTTTATAATCTTTTATCATCTTTGCCTAAGGACAAAGCCAGTGAAGCTTCAAAAGCTAGCATGATGTATTTTCTGCATTCTGGTTGCTCAAAAATCCGCTCTTTTGTGGATTTTGTATTTTGTTGTATTCTATAACAGCTTGATCACTCACATCTGCAATAGCTTTGTACTTCAGTTTGCCTAGTCAATCTTTACATGCCTTCTGACTGAATCTGGATTTACACAGTCTCTTAATAAACTCTGTTTCTCTTTATTCCTAAAAGCTGGAGAAATGTGTATCTACTGTGTCATAGACAGTTTCAGATGCTGAGTTTTCTAGTCACCACAAAAAAATGTACTAAGTGATGCTCAGTGCTGAAAGTGCTTTTTTTGTATTTATAGTTTAAATACAATATAGTCACTGACTGGCTCCTGCCCAGAGCTAATACAAAAGATGTTTTAATTGTCTCTCATATTTTTTTCCAAAAGTTGGCTTAATAATGTGACTATGCAAACTGGAGCTACATTTGTCCCCCATCAGTGATATTATTCATTCTGTAGCATAGCAAAGATTGGTCCTTTTCAATGTACAGACATACCAGAGGACTGATGGGGGAAAAGTAAAAGGAGCACATGGGCTAGTTCATCTTTCTCTTCAGTTAGGTTCCAGTTCTATATTATGGCCATAATACAGGCATAAATTCAGTATCATTGTGTGCTTTCAAGTTGTTTGTGACTTATGGCAACCCTAAGGTGAACCTATCACAGGGTTTTCTTGGCAAGATTTGTTCAGAGGGGGTTTGCCATTGCATTTCTCTAAGACTGAGAGAGTGTCACTTGCCTAAGGTAACCCAGTGGGTTTCTGTGGCCAGACAGGGATTCAAACCCTGATGTCCAGATTCAAACCCTGATCTCTTGTCATAGCCCAACACTCAAACTACTGTACCATGTTGGCTCTCAGTGTAACACTAGAGGAGTGAAAATCCCCACTAGCATAGTTGCACAAGGTTGAACCACTGTTCAACTGCTTGTGGAACTGCTTGTGGAACTGCTTGTGCACCAAAAATGGGGTTGGATGCCAGTCTTGAACTACCTCTGAAAATGTGCAATTGCTAGAGCCAGAGTTGCACAAGCACAGTAACACTGTTGGATACAGGCCACAGAATTCCAGAAGAGTAGGCTTTGCTTTCCTGCTTTGCCTGAAAGGATACAAACATACATTTACACAGCTACTTAGTTCCCACTGGGGAAGTGGGCCATGGTGACCTGGTTGACTGTGGAGGCTGTATATGTGCAGGAGTCAAAACCTGGGAGGACTGCTGCGGCTGTTTGATGCCCCATGCGTCTCCTGCATACAACTGTTTCAGTGTGAAATTGAGGTAGGTGGCTGTCAAAGTTCATATTTAAGGAGGGAGCCATATTTGGGAAAGCCTAGTAGAAAATGATTTATTTTGGTTGGTTAAACATCCATCCTCAACCCTACACACATTCTTTCCCCCGCCCTACAATAAAAGCTGCTTAATTAACTTTTTAAAAAGAGCTATTAGAATCACAGAAACATAGAGTTGGAAGAGACCACAAGGGCTGTCTACCAACTCCCTGCCCTGCAGGAGTACCCAATCAAGCATTACTGACAGATGTCTATTCAGCCTCTGTTTAAAAACCTCCAAAGAAGGAGACTCCACCACACTCCAAGGCAGTGCATTCCACTGCCCAATAGCTCTTACTGTCAGAAAGTTCTTCCTAATGTTTAGGTGGAATCTCTTTTCCTGAAGTTTGAATCCATTGCTCTGTGTCTTAGTCTCTGGAGCAGCAGAAAACAAGCTTGCTCCATCCTCAGTATGATATCCCTTCAAATATTTAAACATGGCTAATATGCCACCTCTTAACTTTCTCATCCCTAGGCTAAACATATCCAGCTCCCTAACCCACTCCTCATAGGTCATGGCTTTCAGACCTTTCACCATTTTGGTTGACCTTCTCTTGACTTGTCCCAGCTTGTCAATATCCTTCTTGAATTGTGGTGCCCAGAACTGGACACAGTATTCCAGGTGAGGTCTGACCAAAGCAGAATAGAGTGGCACAATTACTTCTCTTGATCTAGACACTATATTCCTATTAATTCACCCTATCTAGACTATGTGACGAATGTTGCTGTCCTTGAGCAAGCAGGGATCACCAGCATTGAGGCCATGATATTGAGAACACAGCTGCGCTGGGCAGGGCACGTTTCTAGGATGGAGGACCATCGCCTCCCAAAAATACTACTCTACGGTGAACTCGCCACGGGTCAGCGTAAGAGGGGCGCTCCAAAAAAGCGATACAAAGACTCCCTGAAACAACATCTCAGGCTTGGCCAAATTGATCACCAACAGTGGTCCGCCCTGGCCTCACATCGGGAGGCATGGAGACGCACTATCCACAATGCTGCAGCCTTATTTGAGAACTCACGACGAACAAGTCTTGAAGAGAAACGACAACGCAGAAAGAATCACAACCCAAAAACATCACCCAAGGAGACCTTCTGCTGTGCTTTTTGCAACCGGACTTGTTTATCTCGGATTGGCCTTTTTAGTCATCAGCGCGCTTGCAGAAAGCGCGGGATGAGTCCTTCCTGAATCTTCGTTTGCGAAGAAAAGCCAGAGAGAGAGAATTAAACAGTGTTTTCCAAAACATATAAAAGGTATTTAAGTTTGAAAAAAACAGTTACCAAAAATTGAACGGAGCCTTGTGATTGATCCTAGGTTTAAAAACAGATTGTAAAGTGATTTACATTTCATAAAGCTAAACCCTAAACCAATGTAATCTTCTATTTTTACTTCAGCTAAAATAAAGAGCACAGGGTTAGTAAAATACAGATTACTTTTCAAAATTGCTTTGAAAAAAAGCAGCAGCAACACATGTGCAGGTAGAAAATATACAAATACAAGCTGAACAAATGGTTCTTTTTCATGACAGTTATTTGACTTTCATAGTAATAGCTCTTATGTTAATCCAAAAACATTTGCTATATGCTATGTTTAACAGCAATGATCTTCCAAGCAGAAGTAGTGACTGCATGATGGGCAGAGATGCTGGTGATCAGACTTTGAAAACAAAAGATATTGTTAGAAATATGGTTTTCATGCTGAGAAAGACATGAAGAATTACTCACCATTTCATATGCTGTTACAATTTTTTTCAAAACCTCTGGAACAATCCCTTGTAGTTCCATGGCAGGATATTGATCATTAAGATTCATTACCACCAAGGGTGTGTTATCAGTTCTCACCAAGCGTGTAGATACTGCCAGAATGCACTGCATGAGATTTGCTACAGGAGAAAGGCCACACAGCTCTTTAAATAAACCTACTGCATTCTGTTGAAAAGAAAGAATAAAGTTATATTTCATTGATGCATAAATCTGAGATTCCAGTTCATTCAGTACACTATACTTCAAATTCATGGTATAATGTAGCAAGAGGGAAGCAAGTGATATAAAGCTATGCCCTCAAGACATGGCAGTTTTCCAAAACCAGCAAGGTGCCATACGTATTGTCTGTATTTATCAAGAATATTCCAATATGCAAATGTTTCTATAAGCAAACAATTTCACTTCTCAGCTGCAACTGATAAGAACAGTCTCCTTGGCCATGAGAAGACTGGCCAAGTTATTAATTCTGTCAAGACATCCAGATCATACTTTCTACTTGAGAGCCTTTCAGCCTTTGAAATTGGCATGCAACCTTTTATCGGGGGGGGGGGGGAGACAGTAAATGCAGGTGTCATTCACTTCACCATGCAAAGATATGCAGTATTTAAAAAAAATATTATGTCCATTATCACTTATCCTGGAATGAAAGAGATGTGAGACAAGAGCTCTTGATCTTGCCCAAGGTTACTGGATCTCTTTCCATCCACTTCAGCCTCTGATTCACCCCTTCACTAACTAAATAAATCAGGCAGAAGTAGTATGCCAGAATATCTGATTAACTTAAGTGCCTATCACAGCTTTTGCCAGAAAGCACAGAAATCATATTGGAACTACAAAATGTGACATTATTCAACATATGTAATAAATAATTATTATTCACAATATTACAAACCCCATTCCCAGTTCTTCTAGGTATTTTAACTGACAGAATAATCAAAGCAAATTAGTTCTACTAACCCAGAGTAGCGTAGATCACAAATGTCTACATTTCCCTTTTGCTAGCTAAAGAATGAGCCCCATGTCATTCTAAATATAAATGCCTATATAAAGATTTTCACATTAGAATTTAGTTTAGCACAGTCTTTGTGAAGCATGTAGTATATACATGCTTCACCACTTCACTAAACACTTAAAATATTTCCTAATACTTGTATTCATTGAAATGGACAAATGCATTAGTAAGTTACTAAAAATATCTTTTTCTGAGACCAATGTAATTTTAGTCTCTAGAACACTGGAAGGAGCAGGCAGATAACATGGGAAAATAGGCCCCACCATTCATTTGATTGGCGTAGATTTGTGTTGTGCCCATACTTTCCATTACTTCAACTGCTTGTGCCAATTTTTATTTTGAGAATCTGGCACAGTGAACTGTCTGGCAAGCTGTGATCATTTTTAATCTAGAGAAATTTATGTACTGAATGGTGAACTACAATTAAATACCTATTCTTACAGTCATGTATTCCAAATGTACAGTTTAAGAAAGAGGTGCAGCCCTCCAGAGTTTGTTGAACTAGAAGTCTTAACAGCTCACATGATTCACACCCTTGATTAAAGAACTGAAGTCCCAGTGATTCATCTGGACTGTAGCTTCTCTACAGAATATAAAGTATGTGCCCTCAATTCACTCATCTGGTTATTGCAATCTTATAAATTGCATAGGGTGTTTTCAGGCAAAGAATACTCAGAGGTGGTTTGCCACTGCCCTTCTCTGAATGTAGCCTACAGCACCTGGTAATTCCTGGCAGAATGTATTCCAAGTACTAACCAGGCCTGACCCACCTTAGATTCTGAGAACTGAAAACAGGAACTGGTGCATTCAAGATATGCAGGCAACCATATGCCCAATTCCAAAGTTTAAAAACTCTTCTGTTCATGTCTCTTTTCTATATTCTGACCTAGAATTCACCAAAATTCTACTATGAGGCATTTACTTAACCCGAGAACAGTAAATATACCAGGGGAAAAAAATCTAAACATTGACAAATTGCAATTGACAGCTGTGATTTTATGATAACTTTCCATATTGGAGTTCTGCACAGAGATAAAGTCAGTTGCATTTGTCCTATTTATTTAAACAGCAATTAAGTAACTTTCCATACTAATTTCAGTGGGCCCCAAGTGCAATCATTAATTTATTATGAACCCAACACAAAGTTGCTGTAACATAAATTGTCACTTTTTAACAGGAAAAGGGGGCCTTTTTTCAAGGACTCCCCATTAGTGTGTGGAGAGGGTCAGCACCCTAGCTGCAAAGCCCTTGAACATGTTGAGATATATGAATGCCATTTACTTTTCCCCATTCTGGCAAGTCTCATTTAGACTCTTCTCTGATGCTGGCTTACATATGTCTGCCAATCCCTCTGGCTAAGCATCATGTAGTGTAATGAATGTATGAACAAGCAAGCCCTCACAGATAATTTTTAATGCACTCAAGGGTCATACGTTCAGCTGTAAGTTCTGCGAATTTGTATGTAACACAGCCTTAGGACTTGTCATTTTCTATCATATATCTAAAACAAGTCAACATTCAGAAGAATAAGCAGGTAAAAGAAGACAGCACAATATATGTTTTCCTTCATATGCAGTGCAATGCTGTCACAGTCTCTAAATCATGCCCTGTTTCCCACCCACCTAGACTTCTACCTACCTGGCCACACATGCTCCTACTGGGAAAACTGGGAATTGAGAGTGGAAGGAGTTTGGCCAGGGAGTATGGATTGTTTAAGGCCAGAATCATGACCCCTAGTGACTTCCCACTCTTTGTTATTAGATGGGTAACAAGAAGCTCAATGGTCTCATAGTTGGCCATAGGAGCTGCAGGGGGTCCACAGGTTTACACTCTTATCTAAACAGATATTGACCATAATTCAGGTAGGGATAGCCACATGCATTGTGCAGATTTGCTTTTTCGGCTCCTGCAGGGGTTTGTACACAATTCCCATCCACTCCATGCAGTGCCCAAAGCCCCCCTATCACCTTACTTTAAAGCCCCGAAGCTGCCTCACACAGTCATTCCATGCTTCAACATGATCAGACAGGTTCATAGAAGTATCTGGCAGCCCCCAACCCTCAGCCAGATGCACAATGATTACAGAAGCACTGAGATTTTTGGAGGACCCAGGTCTCCGTGTCTCAGTGCTGATGTCATCATTGTGTGGCTGGGGGAAGGGGTAGCCAGACCTTCTCCGACCCTGCCTGATCACATTGAAGTACAGAATGCCTGTGTGAGGCAGCTTTGGGGCTTTAAAGTAAGTCAGGGCATGTGATTATATGGGTCAGCATAGCATAATGTCTACACTACACTAAGGAGAAGCTGAATTGAGGCTATTCTGTGATTAATTTAGAAAAAGGTATACTTCTATATTACGGACATTTCTATTTTTTAACTTTTGTATATTTTATATTGTGAGATTTGAGTCTTTTTTTTTTATAAAGCATCTAATAAATTAAAAACAGTAATAGTGACATGATCTCTTACAAAAACATACAAATTTGCTGATATGTAATAAAAATTAAAGGTGGTACCTGCATGTTTTCCCTCAAATCTGTGGCATCCCGTATGGGCTGGAGAGCCATCTTGAATACTTCATCAATGGTTTTAATCCATAACGTCCTCATACAGGCATATTCTCTGGATTTCTTGCTTTTTCTGACAGAAAGACCTCGTTTATGAGGCTTCCCACCACCTCTTCGATTAGTAATGGCCACATGAACAAACAAGAAAGTATGTGCTAGAGCTTCTCCTACTAAAGATTGAAGTGGAACATGCCGATAGCCTGTCTGTAAACACTCAAAGGGAATCGTGTACTGCCCGATAAATTCATCCCCAATATAATCATCATCTAGCACTACAAAGCGCACCATGGCAAGTTCAGGGAGATTAATCTGAAATTCAAAACTCTCATCAAAAATTGGGTTATCCCCATTTTGATGCACAGTTTTTGTCCTTTGCTCTGCACAGTCTGCTGGGATTCCATGGATTTCTACATAGACATAAGGATCTACAACATCACCTTTGGCACCTGACCCTTTTGGTTTTGGGAAGTTCTGTCCACTAATAATCTTAACATGAAGAAGCTGAGGTGAAACTCCAGGCACAGTGTCCTTTGTATTTGCACTAAAAAAAGATACTTCTTCCCGCATTATAGCAGGCCGTAGTACATAGCCGCAATTGCCATTTTGTCGAAACCAACCAATGTTGAGGTCCATCATCAGCCCAGGCGTCTGAAAGTTCATTGCCACTATCTGACAACCACATTTCCAAAAATCCTGTGGGTTCATATTACTAGAATCAATCCTCATAGGGCTAGGGAAAACCCTGGCCAGGAAGCGTTTGTTGTAATTCACAAAGTCTCCAGGATTTTCATTGGCATATTTGTTAGCAAGCACTTCATTAAAGGAACAAACTTCCCAATATTTCTGAAGCTGAAATGACACCTGAAAATCTTTGAACTGAACTGACTTGCAGATGCTTACCAGTTCTGAAAGTTCCTTACAGAGCTGGAACCGTTTCACTGTGACAGTGTTCTGCTGCTCCATCCCCTCCTTTCCCATTCTCTGTGACATTTCTGCTCCTTCATCTTCATCTGTAACATCTCCCTCTAGCCCAGAGCAATTAGAAGATAGTTTCTTGGCTTTAATTAGTATCTTCCCTTTCAGAGATTCAGGAGAAGGCAGATAAGATTCCTCTACATTTGGAGACTGCGTGTGCAGCTTGTCTCCCAATATTTTCTTCATATGCTGAACCATCACCTTCTGTTGCTTGAGTGAACAATGGTTTTCTAAGCATAAAATGAGAGGGTAGTCCGAAGCAAAGAATGCATATTTGTTAATAATGTCCATCACACTACGGAAGACTATCTGTGAGGTCATTGTGTGCCCTGTGTAAATCACAGGTTCATTGTCAGGACCATCCCACACATCCAGTTCAACACTGCGACATCCCATCTTCAGAGCACGAATATATCCTGTGATGTCAGAAGGGCCCCTGAACTGGTCCTCAATCAAGTATGTGTTATGAGATGAGTTTATAAAATAATGAGATAATGGTTGGTTCATGTCCTGGCATACCCTTTTATGCTCTGGGTCAAATATATGACATTCTGAGGAAGTAAGATAATTTGTGAATCCATCTATGGAAAGCCAGCCCTTGTCCTGACCCTCTTTAGATGGCTCATACTTATGAATAATATCAAGGCTTATTTCTTCAGTGACATGTGCCATACCCTGTTCTGCTTCTAAAAACATCATAAGGTCCTTGGTATCAAGGAATTCTTTATTGCTAGAAAACTGAACTAACAAGAAGTAAATCTCAGGACGAGTGCAAAGCTCATGGAAAACTTCAATAAACTCTTCCTTCGTGATCTCTGTACCAGGTTTGTCTTTTGATCTGTGTAGCTCTTTGAATTTCAGTTCAATTTTACTTGTTTTTAAACCAGGATTCAAGTTTTTTATAAACTGTACAGCTCTGCATAAGGATATACGTCCCAAATTATCTACATCAGTTTCATTAAACATTTGTGAAACCCATGAAGTCCGCATTTTATCTTGACTACTTTCTAGCATATCTAGTGTATGTTTTCCATAAGATATCAGGTATCTTAACCCAGTTACCCAAATATTTGCAACATCAGCAGAATTTGCAACAAGATCTAAAGATTCATAGTTATCTCCATAAATAATAGAAAATGCACAGTCTTCTGAAATCTGGTCAGAAATTCCATTACTACGAAAAATGTCAGTATTTTTTCCTGTTCTCACTTCTCTGATGGATTTAACATCAATCTTTGCTTTTTCCGAATCCTTCTTTGAAGGTTCCCAACGCAGAGATTGCATATCTGCATCTAAAAGGAAGTACCGATGATATATTCTAGAGTTGGATCGAACCTTTCTGAGTTCTGAGCCTTCAACCATGGCGTTAATACAGTCACTGGCACTACTGATCTTCTTCTCAGTAGGCATGCTGCTAAATGACACCGTCTTTTTCCGTTCTCTTTTTTGCTTTGTACCATCCTAGAAGTAGAGGGAAAATTTCATAAGGTAAGGGCCACAGGACAAAAATAATTATTTCTATAGATTTAATTAGGACTAATTAATGTGCCCACAAAAACTTAAATTGATGCACAAGAAATTGAAAATTACATGCATGGCAATAGATCTACAATCCCATCCTATGTAAGTTTATTTGAAACTATGTCCAAGTGAAGCTCAGTGAGAGTTAACTATAAGTATATGTGGCATTACAGTCTCAAATATTCTTATGGCCATCTTTTCTGTGATACTTGCAACAGCCCTATGAGATATAGTTACTGGCATAACTAGATTTTAATCTTGTTCTAGGTGCATGAAGCCTTTGGGTTACTAGACACCAATAGTTAGCACAAGGACAAAAAAAAGTCCAATCCTTTCTTATGCATAAGTCAGTATATATGATGGGATCACCTACATGACACTTAGGGTTTTAAGAATGGTGCCCTTGCCATGGGAAACAAAGGGGAAGAAATAGCAGGCAAATTTGAAGAACAAACTATAGAGCAGGGTTGAACACCTGTGATGGGACTAGGGGCCAATCTTCTTTCCCAGGAATGCCAAAATACCCCCTTCCAAAACAACTAGAAGTGAACTGAAGTCCATCTGTGGCTGTGGCAGAAAAAAAGATATTTTCCGAGTCCCCTATAACCTGTTTAAAAGACAAAGTGCTGTCACTACGTAACTCTTACAAAATCTGTTCTTGAATGTTACTTCTGGAATTAATGTGCCCTAGATCTCTTGTTTATTATATTTGAAATTGTATGCATTTCTATTTGAAAACTAATTTTTTAAAAAAATTAAGTGCCACTTCTGGAGGCTAAAAGACCGAATTAGTAAGTGGTCAAGGAAGGAGTATTTCTTGAGTTTGCCTCACTGCAAGCATAGGGAGAAAGCACACCAGTGGCTATCAAACCCATTCCCCATGAAGATGTCAGTAACCAGATGGAATAGATCAGGAAGACCTGTTTGAAGAGCTGGGAAGGGGGACATAGCAAGTACTTAAAAAAACTCTCAGGCAGGTGTTATGTGTTGTCACAATACAGAGTATACATATTAGCTTCCAATATTTCATCAGGTATCAGGATTAAAGAAAACACAGTAAGAGAAAATCCCAGAACCAGAAATCCCAAAACCAGACAGAGGTCCTAAATGTTAGTGAGTGATTTCAGAATATTGCTAGATTGACTGTAATACATTCCACATACCTGTAACTTTTAGGTTTTCCTGAAAACTATGTTCCAACCTCCTAGAATTTTTCTTCTATTGCCATACCTACCATTAAAATAATCCAAACAACTGATTTAAACTCTTCTTCCTCACCATTCAACAGTCACCATATAACCCATATCAGTATGCATACAGGTGCTTATTTTCCTGTAATGTTTATGTGACATCCCTCAGTCTCTCTCAACTCTCTTACTCTTTCAATGGAATTGTTTGTTTAATGCTTTTTAAACTTGTGTATCAAATAGGTTTTTGGTGCATTGGGTTCTTAACTTGATGTAAGCTGCCTTGAGGCCTATCCCAGGAGAAAGGCAGGATATAAATAAAATAAATAAATAATAAATGAAATAAAACAGGGATGAGTAACTATCAAGGGACAGCAGCCACATTTTCCCACCAGAGAGAGACCTTGGAGCCACAATTCTGACATACCTCTTCAAAAAAACCAAAAATTATTTTGGCCCCAAATGACTCTACAAGGTATAAGGGCCATTTCTATGTGGTTTTGGTCCTTTCTGAGTGATTTTAAGGCCAAGAGAAGGCTTTTTCTAAAAGGAAATCACTCAGAAGCCAACTTCCTGGTCACTTCCTGTTGGGAAAAGGCCTCGCCTGACCCAAGGGGGCATTTGGGGGCACTTGGAGATACCTTTTTTTGAAAAAATGTAAAACTATTTGGCGGGAACACTTTCCTCACCCCTGCTTCATGAGGCATTAGATATCTAGCTGACCGAGCTTTACCACTGCAACCAAATTTGCCCTCAAATACATAAACAATCAACAGTTTCTACCACTTATGAATCCAGGTATAGGAATCCTGCAGTCCTGCATTTGTTGTTTGACTGCAGCTTCCAGCATTCCTCACCATTAGCTTTATAGGGATGATGAGACTCACAGTCCAACAATGTGGGGATGGCAACAAAATCCCCACCCCTATACTAGGCTAAAGAACTGTAGGGCTTATGTATTATGGTGCAAAGAACTAACTGGGGTAATGAGGGGAAATGCAATCAGCTCCAACCACAAACGAACTGTCTCCAGCAGAGGGCTAGAATACACCTTCTCATAGGGCAAAAACATTAGTGTGAGATAAATCAAGATTAGTTATAATTCCCCCCCCCCAATTTGGAAATATAGATGCACTTAACCAAGATATTTATTAACAGTCAACACAAAGAAGAGTGAATGGCAACTGAGAAAGTAAAACAAGTATCATCATTCCAGCATCATATTTTATGTGCATACACACAGACACACACATTATGACAGACAAATGCATAGAGCATTCCATGGCCCCAAAGGATCCATGGGAAAATGCAGAAAGCAGGTTCATATCAAAACTGAAAGTCCATCTCTGCCCTCTTGGCAAAAGGTTTAGCGTGGAATCCATGACTATAGCATCTGTCAACTTAAACTCAAAATCCATAACTAAACAGGAAATGGGGCTACAAAATTGACATAAGAGCACTAGCTGCCTTGAGGATGGTATCTTGGATTAAGACAAAAGTTAAGCAATTCTGGTTTGTCTATTCTAGTGTCTGAGCTCAAACAATGATAAACCAATACATCTGTATGTCACCTAGCTGTTCAGACTAACCGAGTCCTATTGATTCAGTGGTTCTATTCTAGTTAGGACTACTAACTATATGTCAACAGAGGAGGATGCCAACTTGGTTGTGAGGTCCCAAACCATCCAATCCCTTCAGCACTACAATAGTTTTGATGTGAACTCAGAAAATGTTCATTTTGCTCAAGTATTTTAGATATATATTTTTAAACTGTATTTTTACCACTTTAAGTATAGCTGGCACAGTGGTCTACTATCCACAACAATGAAAGGCAGTATTTTCAAAAGCTTATCTGGACAAGTCTTCCTATGGCATGAACATTTGTGGGGGACCAAAGTAACTAAACATAGCAAAATGCATAACAAATTCAAACCAAAGGAATCAAACTGTAAGTCATCAGAAACTTGAGAAAAAATCAAAGTGATGTGATGAAATAAGATGTTGTATGCAAAATATGTGTCTCAATAAAACAGTTTCTAAGGTATGGCAGTACCTTCTATTATCCTGAAGCTAAAGAATAATGTTGCTGTTCTAGAATACATCACTGGTAAAATCTATAAGACTAAATTATTAATGTACATCTCTGCAAATCAGAAAGAAACCAAGCCAGGTGGAAGTCTTTCCACAGTCACTGAATCAGAACTGCTTTACAAACAAAATTCTATATCAAGTGTAACTGTCTCAGAAAGGCCTTATCAAATAAAAGGTGTTAGAAAATACATGTCTCATCATTAATGCATGTAAACCTGTTTTGTTTTTAGATTTCACAGTTCGGGACATAAAATGCTTGAAAGATAAATTAATTCATTCACTTTAAGAGCCTTCCTAGATTATTAGTTTTAATGAAGACATGCAAATTTGTTGGGGGTGATGGAGGAACCTTCTCTAAGGGACATTTTCTCAGCACTCAAATGACAATATTTTGCCAATAGGAAAATACTTTCTTTTAGAAAATGTTTTTCTCTTAGAATGCCAATTGTAATTTTGACTGCTGTTTTGGAAGTAACTGCATAAGTACAACAGGTACCTATCAGGTAACACTTGTGACATCTAGGGATGGGGAAGAAATACCTTCCGTTCACATTGTAATGAAGATCCACCTAGTTTACATTTCCCAAACCAATACACAGACACAAACAGAAATGCAGTTAATAGTCACATTGAGGAGTTGTCCAAAAGGGGTTTTTCCTTCATATAGACGAGCCCTAAATTGAACCTGGAAAAATGAGGAACTAAGTGAAATTGATTCACATATACACCAGTGACATCACTGTGAAAGGATGGAACACAACCCTTTCCTTACACACACACTTACACAACAAGGAAACAGGTACAAGAACACACAATTCTCATTTAAACTTTCAGTCACCAGGAGGGTTACCCCATCTGCTTTGCAGAAATATCTGGCCACTTAATAACCCTTCACTCCTTTGAGAAATGTTATTTATTTTGAAAAACTGTTTTCTTGTGCTCTTCTGCAACATCCCTTGTGATTTATTTTTTAAAGCAGGCAACAAGGTTGCAGTTATTTGTAATTCTCCTCACCATAGATATTTTGCTTTTGGTTCTGTGTCAATACTGATGTGAATATAGCATGCACATGAATACATGAGCACATGCTGACATGCATATACACTTGAAATATTCTTTGGTTGCTGAATACATAAATGTCTATAAACATGTTAAATAGTAAATTATCTCATAACCATAGCTACCAGAAGATAGTTAGTAGTTATCGGAGCGTGGTGGGGTCTCCTTCCTTGGAGGTCTTTAAACAGAGGCTGGATGGCCATCTGTCGGGGATGCTTTGATTGTGATTTCCTGCGTGGCAGGGGGGTTGGACTGGATGGCCCTCGTGGTCTCTTCCAACTCTGCAATTCTATGATTCTATGATCTATCCAAATACAGTGTATTTTCATACCTATTAGCAACAATCTGGATTTGTACTACGCTGTCATCTCAGCAATTAACTCACATACTTTTCAGTGGCTACCCCTAGGTTCTGGAATTTGCTGCCTAGGAAGGCCAAAATGCCCCCCTCTTGCTATCCGTCCTTCAGCAGGTAAAGGACTTTTAATTCCAACATACTTTGGGGAAACTGGAAGATTTTAAAGAAAAGGCTTTTATGTGGGTGCTGTATTGTTCTAACTGTATTGTTTTTAACCTCTCCATTGATGCCCCCTTGTCGTGGGAGAGAGGCTTGCGTACCCTAATGATGTTTTGAGCTATGCTGGCGCTGGCATAATAGCCACCAGTAGGATCTCCCATGCCAGACAGGTCAAAACCAAAGGGTCTAACAAAGAGCATCAAAGGGCAGGATGGGCTCTCTAGCCTTATGGCAACCATCCTAGGAGAAGGAAAACTCTAATCCCAAACCGGGCAGATGGTGCTCGTCCAACCCTGTAAGGTCAACCATCTAAGAGAAGAAACTCTAATCAAACCTACGACCCGAGGACCTCACTGCAACCGTCCGTGCTTGCAAGGCCACAGCAGATGAACCTTTGGTTTAAAGGGTGAGGCCAGTTCTGTGCACGCTGCACTCCACCAGAAAAATCCATTGCACAGGCTCGAAGGACAAATCCAATTCCTAAAAAAACCTGTAGCAATAGGCAAGGGATGAAACGGCAGGTGTAAAGATGCACTGGAAGCCACAGACCCAACCCTGCATGCAGGCGGTTCAGGACTTTGGTTACTTGAGGCTGACCCGGGAGATGACAGTCTTGTTCAGCAGCATCCTGAACAACCAAGCAGCCTTTTTTAAGGAGAGCACTGCTTGCTCCATATGGAGAGGGGCCTAGAAAAGTTGACCTAACAAAAGCTCATCCCCATCTACCTGGTTGGCTAGCCGCGGCCAACAGGCATCTTCTGATGCGGTCAAACCAAAGCAAAGAAACAAAGGGACACACTGGCCTCCAAGGTGTAAATAAACTGACGCTTGCATGCTGGAACATCAGAACCATGCGAGACTCTGCAGATGCTCTAATAGCCCATGAACTATCACGACTTAATATTGACATCACTGCTCTTAGTGAAGTTCATCTCCATGAGGAAGGCAGCCTTAAAGAACACGGCGCTGGCTACACACTCTACTGGTCTGGCAAACCCAAAACCAAAAAACATCTTTCAGGAGTAGGCTTTATGATTAAAAACACCATTGCCTCCAAACTCGAAACCTTGCCAACAGGACACTCTGATTGCATTATTTCCTTACGCCTCCCACATGTTGTTCTCCTTAGTATATATGCCCCAAACTATGCAAGCCAACCCTGTAGTGAAAGACAAATTCTATACACACCTACACCAACTCATACAAAAAGCCCCTGTAGAAGATAAAATTATTATCCTTGGTGACTTCAATGCCAGAGTAGGAAAGAAGCCTGGAAAGGTGTCTTAGGCTAGCATGGTGTTGGAAATTGCAATGATAACGGACGCCTCCTGCTAGAGTTCTGTGCAGAACAACAGCTGACTATTACAAACACAATCTTTCAGCAGAAAGATAGCTTGAAGACAACCTGGATGCATCCCCGATCCAAACATTGGCACCTCATTGACTATGTTCTAATCCGTCAGAGAGACATTCGTGATGTCCGTCATACCTGAGTGATGTCCAGTGCAGAATGCCAAACAGATCATCGCCTCGTCAGATGTAAACTAAATCTTCATCTTAAGTTCAAACCTAAGAGGGGTGGCATCTTAAAGAGGAGACTCCAAGTCAACAATCTTCAACAAGCTACCATGAGAGACAATTTCCAGGCAAACCTGCAAACAAAACTTGAAGACCATCCTACAGATCCTTCTCCTACAGTGCTTTGGCAATATATCAAAAACAGTATCCTCCAGTCTGTGGAAGAATCTCTCGGCTTCTCCCACAAGAAAAATCAAGACTGGTTTGATGAAAACAACCAAAAGATCCAGGAGCTGTTGGCAAAGAAGAAACTGCTCACCAGGCATACCTCGCCCAGCCAACTTGCCATATAAGAAAAGCAGCTTTCCATCTCACATGTAGTAAACTTAAGAAAAACTCTGAGACATGCAGAACAAGTGGTGGATCAATATAGCAGAAAAGACACAACGCTGTGCAGATCTGGGTGATCATAGAGGATTTTATGAAGCTCTTAAAGTAGTGTTTGGACCTACTTATCAGGTCCAAAGCTACTTATACAGTACAGATGGTCAAACATTAATTACTGATAAAGCATCCATCCTGAATCGATGGGCTGAACATTTTCAAAGTCTCTTTAGTGCCAACTGAGTAGTCCAAGGCCCAGCTATCCAAAATATGATACAAAAACCAATGAAAAATGAATTGGACATAGCTCCCACTTTGGAAGAGACCCTTAAGGCCATACAGCAGATGAAAAACGGCAAGGCAGCTGGGATTGATGGAATCCCACCTGAAGTTTGGAAACACGGAGGTCATGTACTCCACGATAAATTCCACGAACTCCTTGTGAATTGCTGGGGAAAAGGGGAACTGCCATCATATCTCCGAGATGCAGTCGTCATCACCCTGTACAAGAAAAAAGGAGCAAAATCTGATTGCTCAAACTATCGAGGCGTAACACTGCTCTCTATTGCTGGAAAAATCCTTGCAAGGATACTCCCGAACAGATTAGTTCCTGCTACTGCAGAAGAACTTCTTCCTGAAAGCCAATGTGGCTTCAGAGCCAATAGGAGTACTACAGATATGGTATTTGCCCTTAGACAACTGCAAGAGAAATGTAGAGAGCAGAACAAGGGTCTCTATGTAACATTTGTCAACATCACCAAAGCCTTCAACACTGTGAGTAGAAAATGTCTGTGGCAGATCCTGGAAAGACTAGGATGTCCCCCCAAATTCCTTAAAATGATTATCTTACTACATGAGGGCCAGCATGGTCAAGTCAGATATGGTGATGCTCTTGCAGAGCCCTTTCTAATAACTAATGGAGTGAAGCAAGGTTGGGTTCTTGCTCCAACTTTATTTACAATCTTTTTCAGCATGATGCTGCCAAGGGCTACGGCAGAGCTTGAAGAAGAAGATGGCATCTATATATGTTACCGTATTGATGGTAGCTTGTTTAACTTAAGCTGTCTGAGGGCTCGCACTAAGACTCTATCTAGTTAGTGAGCTGCTCTTCGCTGCTGCTGCTGCCCTTGTTGCCCACACAGAAGCAGCTTTGCAGCGGCTAACATCCTGCTTCGCAACAGCTGCAGAGCTGTTTGGGCTGGAAGTCAACCTGAAGAAAACAGAAGTTCTTTACCAGCCTGCACCACAGGACGAACACCATCATCCCCACACTGCTGTCGGCAAATCTGTGCTTAAGTCCGTTCAGCAGTTCACCTACCTGGGAAGCATCGTCTGCTCAAATGCCAAGATTGACAAAGAGATCGATCACAGATTAGCAAAGGTATATAGCACATTTGGAAGACTCTACAAAAGAGTCTGGAGTAATAAACACCTGAAGCATAGCACAAAAATCAATGTGTATAGAGCCATTGTACTGTCTATTCTCCTTTACAGGTCTGAAACATGGGTCACCTTTCGTCAACACTTACGACTCCTCGAATGCATTAATC
Source organism: Gambelia wislizenii (assembly GCA_030847615.1). Taxonomy (NCBI): domain Eukaryota; kingdom Metazoa; phylum Chordata; class Lepidosauria; order Squamata; family Crotaphytidae; genus Gambelia; species Gambelia wislizenii. The sequence goes on from JAUMIR010000006.1 coordinate 103,938,671, forward strand.
AGAACGCAGCTGCGCTGGGCAGGGCACATTTCTAGGATGGAGGACCATCACCTCCCAAAATAGTAGTCTACGGTGAACTCGCCATGGGTCAGTGTAAGAGGGGCGCTCCAAAAAAGTGATACAAGGACTCCCTGAAACAACATCTCAGGCTCTGCCAAATTGATCACCAACAATGGTCCGCCCTGGCCTCACATCGGGAGGCATGGAGATGCACTATCCACAATGCTGCAGCCTTATTTGAGAACTCACGCCGAACAAGTCTTGAAGAGAAACAACAACACAGAAATAATCACAACCTGAAGCATCACCCAAGGAGACCTTCTACTGTGCTTTCTGCAACTGGACTTGTTTATCTCAGATTGGCCTTTTTAGTCATCAGCGCGCTTGCAGAAAGTGCGGGATGAGTCCTTCCTGAATCTTCCTTTGTGAAGAAAAGCCAGAGAGAGAGAGACTGTTTTTAACATATTATTTTAAGTGTATGTTTTAAATTGTTTAAATATTGTTAATAGTTTGATCCCATTTAAAAGTATATATTTTGTATGTTTTTAGTTATATTATTTCAGGAAATGACGTGGATGTGACCACAAGATGGAGGTGTAAGCTTAGTAATGAAAGTAGTTAAGCTCCAGTGGCAGGTGTGTGTGTGAGTTAGCACTTGAGAGTATGCATACCTAAGATGCCTGATGTAACAGGCATTGTTTAACTGCCTATAAAAGAAGATGGGAATTATCTCCAGTGTGGGTTTGTTGTGGATGGTGGTTGGCGAAGCAGTTTGTTGGTTTAAGAGAGATTTATGAGTATTAGAGATGACTGTCCTATACTATGTATACATATTGTAAATATACTGCAAACGAAGATTAAAGCCCTCTAGTTGAGTTAAGGCTGGCCTTGTTGGTGTCTTTATTTGGCAAGCCAGAGCTCAAGACAGTGTGCTGGGGTGAAGGAATTTTTCCTTCTCAGCCTGAAGTCTTTTGCAGAAGTCTCTCCAGAAATCTTCTCCTTGGCACCCTATCGACGTGGAACAACTCTGCAGGTGGTCGTAGTGGACACAGCGCGTCTTTCTATGCCCCAACATATTATACTCATTTTAATTTACAAGCCAACTTGACTCCCTGTTTTGGGGCAAAGGGAGGGTATACATAAAGGTGGTACCAACAACAACAACACCACACTGCTTCATTGAGAGCAACATATTATGTGGACCAAAGGAAAGGTGCCATGTGTTCCTTCCTTTGCCTGTATGGATCTGGATCTATATGGAGGAGAGAACCATATATGAGCCCACTAGTTATCTGAAATGGGGATATTCAGTTCAGACTCCCAATAAGTGGGAAAGAGTACTGTATGCACAGTCAATCAGGAATTTGTAAATGGTTGCTGCAACCCTCTTGACATGAGAGGTGTGCTTTACACAGAGTTGCTCATAAAATGTCAGAGACCTGGGGGCAAACCTTTGGAGTGCAAACGGGATAAAATGGAAGAGACCTGTACAAGGTGGAGCCAAGAGGAAATGTCTGGGAGAAAATAAGAGACCAGGTCATCTAAACTTTTAGGTTTCCCTCGCATGTATAAATCCATTATCTGATACAACCCATGCACTTTCCAAAAACAATATTGACTACATTTATCAGGCAAATGAAAGCTAGGATGCAGGAGAAAAGGTTGGATTGGAGAGGAGTCTAATAAGTGTTTCCATTTGACCCATACCCATATAGTACTTGAAAAGAATGGGTTTTGTATTTTTTAAGAAAAAAATTAGACGTATAGGAGAGAGAGGATCTAGTTCTAGACCAACCCATCTGATGAAGTAGTTTTCCCTCAAAAGGTGGATAGCATGACCTAATTGGACCGCCTGGAAGTAAAGAGTAAAAACTAATCATTAAAACCATTTCACTTATTCCAAAAGAGGGAAAAAATTCTGTATTCCCCCTTTCTACTGAACAAACTGAAAATTTGTCCTGTATGTATAGTTCCAAATTTTTCTATTTTTTTGTTCTTAGGGCCTTCAAAACTTGACCAGCATTATATCCTTGTAATTACTAAAACAATGCCACAGTTTGCAAATTTTAAATATGCAAATTTTTGAACAGATTTGTCATTGGTGCATCCTACCTTGAGACTTGATTATTTTCCACCAAATCTCAGATAATAAATGTTAATAATTTATTGATCTTAAGGCAGCAGACACTTTGTTATTTTAACTACTACAATCAAGCAAATTAAACATTTCAAATCAGAATTATAATTCCAATTAGAGGAAAACAGAAAAATTCACAGATATTTCAAAGTAACCTTTAGATATGAACCATTTTTAGAAAGTTTGGAGCAATGTCCCAGAATTTTTTTTTTTCAGAAAAATTGAAAAACACAATACAGTGGGCCCACCGTCTGTATCTGTGGGTTCAATATCCAGTGATTTGAGCATCCACAGATTGCCATTGCATACCTAAAATGGTGGTACCCATACTTAAAATGGCATGACTGCATACTAAAATGGCACCACCACATACATAAAATGGTGACACCTATACATAAAATGGTGGCACAGCATACCTAAAATGGCAGAGCCCATTGATTAATATGGGACTCAACCATCCAGGGGTTTTGATATCCACTGGGGGTTCCAGAACCAAACCCTCACAGGTAAGGAGGGCCCCCATTCAGACTGAAAATCAGTTTGTTAAATATATAACTTTCCTTGCTATAAAACTATGTTTGATATATTCAAAGTAGTTTATTCAGAATATAATTATTAAATTGGACTTTTTGAAAAACTGCTATAAATGGAGCTACAAGGCACTAAACTGTACGGAACACCTAAATTATAAACCTCTTTGGTTCTGCCAGTTTGAAGAGCAGGCAAAAATCCACCAATAAAAGCAGAACCAAAAAAATCAACATTAATAAAACAGAGAATATCATTTTGTCTCTACTAAATTCTCTGTAGTGTCAAGAAGACATAACACATTCATTTCCATAAAATTAACAGAGAGATGGAACCCAAGACCAGGAATTATAGTGATCTGATGCTGTACATAGTCTTACATAGGCATATTCCTTTTGCATACTTTTCAGAAATGATTTTGGGGCAGTACATATGTGAACACCTTGTCTTATGCATTTTACTCACTGTTCTGGAAGAAGATATTCCATAAACCATTTTTTTTTTCATTTTTCCAGTGATGACTTCAGAAAAAAATGGAAACCCCTTGGGGAGGGTGTTATAATTTTTACAGGTTTTTTACAGGTCTCTACATCCCTAATAACATTGTGAGGGAAGTTCTACACAGCTACAGATTAAAGCGATTATCCCCAAGCCCTACTGGTTTAATGTTTTCAACCGCCACTCCCAAGAGGTTTTCAGACAGGGACAAAAATAGTGTCCCCATCTCGCTATGTTCTCTCCCGCCCTTCTCCCGTCCCTATCCTGGAATGTAAACAAAAAGTTTCACACCCCTACCTTTGCCGCGTCTTTCCCTCCTAACCCCCACAGCCCAGGAGTGAATGGAGCTCTCACAGAGCTGCATTCACTTCCTGGTTTGAAATCACGGGCTGTTCTCAGCAGAGGATGAGCATGTAGGAAATTCAAAAATAAAAAACAAATTAAACATACAAAAGTGACAGCAAGCACAAAAACACACTTAAAAAAACAAGTAACCCGGGGAGGGAACAAAAAAGTGTGTCACTTACCTCGATCTCCCAATTGTACCCAGAAGTGTTTTGCCACAGACCTCCCACTGATGCTGGTATTGCGCCAGCATAACGGGGCACCTTTTCACACGCCCATCATTCTGTGACAGGAACGGAACGGGTGATCTTTTCACAGCTTAGCCCATGAATTAAAAGCAACGCGGGCAGAACGGAAGTAGCACAGGAGTATGACGACCTAGGAATGATGTCATGTGAAAGGGAAGCCCTTTCATGATCTCCTGGCATCATCATAATGTCATATTAAGCACGTCTAATAATCTCCTCAGAATCCCTGATCACTGGCCATACTAGTGGGGACTATTGTAAGCTCACTTTTTAAAATTCAGACACAAATCAGAATAGTGGACAGGATCCAATGGTGTACAGCCATACAAGAAACATCTTTGTACATGAAATTGTAAAGGGACATTTTCCTCCTCCCTAGCAGTCCCCACCCCCAATATCCTCAACAAGACTTTCTCTTTCTGCTCTTTCTTACCAATTTTCCACATCACTGAAAAGTCTGCTTCAGAGGGTTTTCAAGTACTCCTGAACAGATACTGTACTGATGGTGCACAACAGCTATGTGAGGAAAGAAACTCACTCCTGTTGCTTCAGTCAACAGGGCTTCTTTTATCAGGATAGAATCCTGTTGGATCAGCAGTGCTTTTGCTGAGTGAATTAATACACAGCACACACTCTCTATCAGAAGTTAAATTAATCTTGTAATGGTTTCCAAATGAAATCCAACCTTGTTTATATACTGCAATTACTCCTTTGTTAAACTGTCACACTATCCTACTAAACAAGAATAAGTTGATGCCTACATACCAGCACTATCTGAATCAGTAATTTCTCCCTAAAATGAAATTGTTTGACTTGGCATCAGACACAAATGCCTGGCAAGAGGAAAACAGAAAACAGGCAAAGAGAAAACTTAGGCAAATTGCAAAGGAAAATCCATTTCTTATAGTTGTCAATGGCAGATGAAAGGCCATCATAGCCTGATGCTGGCTCTCGCTCTTTTTACAGTCTCAAGGCTGTTAACAGTATGCTGACTGCTGGACCACATATCTATAACTAATTAAATAGCATGGACAGTTTCACATTGACATACACAAGAATTTTCCTTGCCTAGAGGGATGGAAAAACTACTAAAATGTTCCTCTTTACAGTCAGAAGTGGCTGAAAAGTTACAATCACTTAAAAGGTTTCAAGTGAATACCATTTCAACACAAATTTGGAAAATTTCAACACATACAGGATTTTTAAATTTTATTCTTGAAAAACAATGTTCTCTTTTCAACATTACAAATGTCACCATCATCTAAAGATTCACAATTGCTGTAATATACACCATCCCACTTGCATACTCTGTTTCTTCTACCAGGAATAAGAGGAGTACTTAATTCAGAATTTAAGCTACTTATCATATTAGGAGTGGGATTTGTCCTTTTTTGACCACAAGACTAAACATCACAGTTACTCAGTTCTTGAGATTAAGCTGGGCTTCATTTTATCACACTGATGCTATACAAACTGTGATCTGTAGTGTATAGTGGGTCCCATTAAACTCACTGCACTCATGTTTTTAAATTAAGTGTGAGTACAGTACATGGCACTGAAAGAGAAATTCCTAAACAATTAAATACAACCTAATGAATCTCACTTAGGTAGGTTTCACTGAAACAAATGTGAAAAGTTGGTCATAAACAACTCAGGTGTGATCAATTTAGTCTAGATCCAGTTCATTTACAGGTATGTTTGAATATTTCGCTAAAATTTCATATTTTTGAAGAATTTGGAGAAACTTGGAGATTTTGCAGAGCACGCTGCTTTTTGGTTTTTTGGACCATGAAACTGAACAGCAATTTGACATTGCATAAGGCAGCTTCCCGTGATTCTTAATTTTCAGCTGTTTCTTTTCTTAGAGAAATGTCAAACTAAGAAGCATTCACAACAGATGTACAATGCATAGCAAGGGTTGTGTGATATGCTGATTACTTTACTGACAACTAAAGGCACGATCCAACAAGTACTCAGTTGAATAGGCCTTATTCATCTTCAGTAACAGTCTGAGAGGTCCCTTATACTGCTAATGAAATGAAAGATATGATGGCTGTATCCATCTCTATTCATAGCTGAAAAAATCAACTCCTGAACTAAAGTCATTTATGTACTAGACAAACAAGTTATATGTTGTACCTGTTGACTTTAAATAAATGGACCACACCATAAATTTCCTCAAGCCCTCATTTAGTGGAGGCTAAATACAGAAGTATTTTGAATATACACACACCTTTAACTTTTTCAGATGTCTCTTATACAGCGCAAGCAGCCTCGTCATGTTGCAAGGCTGCTGCGCTGCAGGGTGTCCCTTTCGGATGACACTCTCCCCTGCCGGTACTGTTGCGGTACTACGGGGACATTTGAGCGTTATATTTGGCCGTATTTTAATCACAATCAATTTTCGTGATTAAAATATGGCCAAATATAACGCTCAAATGTTCCCGTGGTACCGCAACAGTACCAGCAGAGGAGAGCGTCATCCGAAAGGAACACCCTGCAGCACAGCAGCCTCGCAATGCGACGAGGCTGCTTGCACTGTATAAGAGACGTCCGAAAAAGTCCTAAGTGTTACAGCCCAGATGAATTTTAGTAGGCAACTCCTCAACCTGTGCATATACCATTAAAATGTTTATATATCATTAAATAAGCACATATAACCTGGTAAAACCTATAGATGTAGAAGACAGAATCTAAGATTCATGACAGTGTCTACCCATTTTCTGTCTTGTAATAAAAGAAAGGAAATGCTTGTTTAGATTTCAAGTTTGGGAAGAATGTGTGATGTTCCATAAGGAATGCAAACAAAAACTGCAAAGAATGCCCTCAGGTAACTCTGTGGGTTAGTACATTAGGGACACCTGATAACAGTAGTAGGGTGTACATTAAAAGTGGGGCGTGCACTAGACTCAAGTGTATGAAACAAAAAGATAAGATGTAAACCTCAGATTATCCATTGACTGGGCATCGGGAGAGAATAAAAGAGCTAAGTTAGAGCCAGGGCTGGTTTAAAGGAACTGCAGGAACCGCAACTGCAGAGGGGGGCGTCCTTCAGGGCCCCCCGTCATGCAAAGCCCCCCCCCCGTGACTCCCTCCTCAGGTGAGGGTAGGGTAGGGTGGGGTGCTTCTTTAAATTGCTGGTGCTGGCTGGCCTCCTTGCAGTTACAGAGGCTAGTAGCATTGAGGTGGAGCGGGGCCTGCTTGGAGACAGACGAGGTTGCTGCCTGTCAGGGGCAGGGCTTCAGCAAGTAGCAACTAAAGCAAGCACGAGCTGGGAGGAGAGGAGGGGAGAGACAGGCTGGTGGGTAAGTGAAGGCTCCAGGCCAACAGGGGGGCACCGTCATCATGTGGGGGGGGGCTGTCATGCAGGGAGGTGCTGTAATGCTGCTGGATCTAGGTGCGGTCTAGTTGTTGTAGGACAAAAACAATCCTTTAGTTTGTTGTCTAGCTGAGGAACTGGACAACATACAGTAGGTAAAGTATTCACTGTAGTTTATTTTGCTTCCACTTAAGGCCTGTTGTCGAGAGAAGAAATAGAAAAAAACGCATAAAACACCTCTTCCAGGGCCAAGCAAGCTTTTATATACCTCAACTGCAAAGTTTTACAAATTCCCTCAAAACTTTCCACCAATCACATTCTTGGGATAGTTTTGTCTGCCTGGAGATACACATACACATAGCATTCTATTGTAACACAATCTTAACAACAGTAAAAAAAGAAAGAAGTGTGGGGGATGGAAATAAAGCACTGTTAAGGCCAAATACACACTACACAAATAATCCAGACTGAAACTGGATTACTGTATTTTCCATGGCTCTTTCCTGTGGAATCCTGGGATTTGTAGTTTGGTGAGGCACTAGCACACTTTGGCAGAGAAGCTAAAGACCTTGTAAAACTGGTTTTTATTTTCCCATGAGCTTTCATGGATATAAACCCACTGCTTCAGATGCAGCACAGAGTGATATTAAAGCCTCAAGTTAGAAAGTATGTTTGCACGGTTGTGGGAGTGGGATAGAGTGTAATAGGATCCAGAAAGAAGCAAATCAGGTCAAGGCTGGGCAAGGTGATACAGGCCCTTATTTTGACTTAAAGACTGAACTTGGCATAAGTTTTAATGGACTACAGACCACTTTGTCTGAGGAACAGAGAATGAGAGCTGGGAGGTATAACACGCCTTCAAGTTGCCTCTTGATTTATGGCAAACCCATGAATTTCATAGGGATTTTTTTAGGCAAGGAACACTCAGAGGGTTTTTTGCCAGTTCCTTCTTCTGAAATATAGCCTACAGCACCTGGTATTTGTTGACAGACTCTCATCCAAGTATTTAGGCCCCTATGCTGGGATTTACTGTACTCCAAAAATGAAAATGAGATGTGGGTGTTTATTCAGGACACTAAATTCATTGAGAAGTAGTGGTGATATAATTCTACCATAAGTGGTATATTCCTCTGCTTAATTAGACAGTGGCTAGTTCATACAAGTGCTTCATGAGCTACCTTATGTATTGTGACTTTCAGCATAAACCTAAAACAAAATCAGCTGCACTAAATAGCATTGCATCTTGAAGTGGACATTTTTTAGACTGTTTTGCAAAGTTGAAAAATGAACACAGAACTCACACACATAGTCTTTAGGTAAAGTCTGTAAATGTTTCAGCTTCTCTTACATCAGTTAATGCATTTGCATTATATTTCTCATTTAATATATGTCCAGATATTCAGAAACATTTTCTTCTCTACACACATGGAGATGTAATTATTACAGTGGCAAAACACTCTCAAGTTGTGGTTACTTAACATATAATTTTTGTCCTCATCCTTTCCATCCTATCATAATGATGAGACAATTTGTAATTCAGTTTTGTTACCTACCCTGACACCCCCAGCCCCATATCTATAGGAATATCTATAGTAATAATTGGCCATATTTAATAATTAGGTCAACATGTGGCCTTCCATGCAGTGTGGCCATTAATAAAAACCTGGGAGATTCCCCAACTAGGAAACCCAAAGACAAGCAAGATGGGACTCTTCCCGGCTGCGGGTGCCTTAAACTGGCCCTGCCTATGCTATTTGGGTTTCTAAACGGTACTAAAACCTCATTCTGCTTGTGTGTGTGTGTGTGTTTGCCTTTCAGTAATTATTGAGGCGCAGAGGTGCCCATTTATTTATAAAGGGTAAGGTTGGCAGTTTGCAGAAGGAACAACGTCACACCCTTCATGTAACCCAGCTAAAAGGGCATATCTTTCCTCTGAAGTACTTCCTGCCTCTTGAAAATGATTTAGCAGCGATTTATTTTTTTTAAAAATGCAGAGTGGCTGATGGGTGGGGGAGAGAAGGAGGTATGTGAAAGTAACAGTTTTCAAAACATGTACAAATACATTTGGAGCATTCCTGACAGTCATCTTTTGTATGAAAAAATCAGGAAAAAGCCTGACCGAAGAGCTTTCTGGAGCGCATCATCCTAGGAGTGCTAGATTCTTTAAACCTCACCTCCGTTGATGTAAGTTGCGTCTGTCTTCAAACTAAATTATTGATGAGAAATTATATAATAATCTGAACATCGTGTACTGTGAATAGGTTAGGTTACATTGACCTTAGATAAACATATGGGCCCCCAAAATAAACGTTGCAGGGGCCCCCCAAATTCCTTAAAATGGGCCTGGTAAGAGCTAACGTTAGACTGTTATTCAGCATGCTTCCATTGTGGGAAAAGAAGGCTGAGAAAAGTTCCTGATAAAACCTGGCATGCCATTCTGAAATGCTGATTTTGGTAAGACTAGGAGATATATGCTTACCTGTGATTAATGCAGTTAAGACATCCTTAAGAAGTGCTTAAGGTTTAACCCTTGAATGCCTGTGTTATACAAAAGCCTGTTGTAAAATTCCTCAAACAGATGAAATGGTCATAGATAATTGCTTAAGTGTAAAATGGCTAAGAATATGATAAGGGACACGATTATGAATATGTACGAGCCTTTAGGAATTGTCTGTATAATGACCTAGCAGACACTATGGAAAACTATATGATTAGGGAGAACCTGATTGTGATGATACAATGAGAATCGTACATGTTAACTGGTTTAGAAGGCTGATGTTCTTACATGTACCTAGTCAGCCCTCCACATTTGCAGGGGTTAGAGGCACAGGATCCCTGTGAAAGTGGAAAAATCATAAATATCACAAAGCCCCCCCCTGCAAAAAAACATGCTACAGACTCCTTTCCCACCAACAGCCCTGCCTGTCACTTTCTTTCCTGTCTTGCCTCCATGACGCCTCAGCCCGATTGTCAAACCCTTTCACACTATTCCACCTCCTCCCCTGCTCCTCCTGCTCCTCCTCCTTTGCAACATCTCCTCCCCTGCCCACCAGGGCAGCCCCTCATTCCAAAGCAAAGAGAAACCCCTTTCCTTCCTCTCCCCTCCTCCCAAAGGCAGAACCTGGTGACTGGCAGCCTCATTCAACTTTGGAAGGGGTGAAGTTAAATAGACAGTATCCAGAATTAGCTGAAAAGTGACAAGGACCCTCAATCCCTCAATCTAAGAGATAACGAGTCTTTCTAAAAGGGCATATGGTCGGCCCTCCATATCCATGGATTCCACCACACATGGCTTGAAATATATCCAAAAAGCAAACCTTGATTTTGCCATTTTATATGAGGGACACCATTTTATTATGCCACTGCGTATGATAGGACTTGAGCATCCACGGATTTTGGTATTCACGGGGAGGGGGGTTGTTCTGGAACCTAACCCCAATGGATACCAAGGGTCCACAGTATGTTTTTATTCTTTGTCTTGCTTCTTCTTCTTGCTCTGAGGAGAAGGTCATCAAGGTCTGTGTGACACTGCTTGGAAGTGAAGGGTTACCCCGTTTACACGGCAAAATAAGTTGTGTAATAATTCGGCAAGACACCTGATAGTTCCCACGTGTTTCGACGCAGTATCGCCCTTTTCAGAAGGAGGGGGTGAAAAAAACCCGTAAGTGGCGCAACTTTTAACAGCGCTGATTTACCGCTCTTTTTTTTAAAAGTTCCGCAGTATTGCGCATTTCCGATGTTGTGAACTATCCGACATCTACTTTCTCTACTTTTTCAGCAACCGGAAATTAGGCGGAGCTTGGGAGTGTCCCAGTATAGCATCCCTCCCACCAAACAAAAACATCTGTAAAGATTGCTTTATCCCTTTTTGTAATGGCGGAGCAGAGAACAAAGAAGGGTGGAAGAAACAGCAAGAAATAGTTGCAAGAGTCTCCATCTTTGGATAATCTATCGATGGTGGGCGAACGATGAGGTGCAGCAGGTATAGGTGTGCCCAATCAGATTTCTCAGAGCGGGAAAGTTTAATAGAAGCTGTCAACCAATAGGATTAAGAGTGATGGGAGCACAAAAAGGAAGTTAAGCTTTAAGTAGTGACGTATGCCGCTGATTGACAGCAACAGCAATAGCTAACATGCGAAATGTCGATACCGTGGGAACTAAAAAAAAAAACGAAATCGAAAAATTCGTAACTTATTTAATTGCGCAGAAGTACATCATGTGAACTCTGTTTGCGGAGTACTACAAAAAGTAAAAAAAAATCGTGTACACTATTCAACGCTAAATCGAAAGTGCGTTATTGCGATACATTGCGGAGAAAATAGTGCCGTGTAACCGGCCCCTGTTATTCTCTCTGTTGTAACAAGAACATAATGAAACCAGATTTCAGAGGTAATGTAACATACTTCATGGATGATGTGTTGTGGGTGAACAACAATGTTTTCTAGTTACTTTTCTAGTAAGATTTCTAGTTACTTTTAAATGGTGTATTAGATCATTTCCCCCAAGTTTTATGCTATGAATCCTAAAACTTTTTTTAAAAAAAGTACCAAAGACCAACACAGAATGTAAGGAGTGATGCTACACCCAGTCCAACAAAATAAGTTATTTTTGGAACAGTTTAAGAACTTTTGGGGACAGTAAATGAAATTAAAATACAACACTGTAATGAGTAACAGCATTAAATTAATTTTAAAAAGTAACTTTCCAAGTTCTGATCTGTGAAGACATTGGAAGCTTTGGAAGAAAGTCTCAGAGTTTCTGAGTTTCTTAATCAGATTAAGAAAAGGTCAGAGTTGCATCTTTTCTTGGGAGATATGGTGGCAGGGCTAGAATTTGGAGCAGAACCTATTGGGACTTATTGCTATGAGCCTCCACTTATGATCAACTCGTATAAATTATGATCAATACAATTGGCCCTTCGTATCCATAGATTCTGCACCCACAGATTCATAAGTATAATAGCATAACAGTATAAAGCAAAATCGGGTTGCCAAAGATCAGGTTGATGTTCCTGTTTTCACTGAGGTGACTAGTTGCAGAAGTCCAGAGGGAAGGACTGCTTTAATAATTGAAACAATGTCACAGGAGGATATTTCTACAGAATAACACATACCATATAAAAGCCTCTTCTTTCAATGTGTGGCACTGGAAAAACTGCATTCATAATGCTAACAAATCACATAATAGTCAGCTTTATTAACATCAACTATAAGCCTTCTTTAGACTATTGAATGTTATCCTAGGACAGGAGTGGGAATAATGCAGCCCTCCAGAAGTGGTTGGACTGCAAGTCCAGCAGCCCTAACCAGCATAGCCAGTGTTAAGGAATGCTGGGAATTTTAGTGCAGTAACATTTGGTGGGCCTCATAATTCTCACTCCAGCCCTAAGATTATTAGAATTCACAGCCGAATAATTGGTTTGATAAATTCAGTACTGCTACCACTACTACGTCTCTTGAATCTACATTGAAATTGAAGCTACTGTATTTTGGACAGATCATGAGGCAACGTGACTCATTTGAAAAGACTATATTGCTGGGGAAAGTGGAAGGCAGTAGGAAAAGATGGAGACTACACAATAGGTGGATGAAGTCAATCCAGGATGCTATGGTTCTGAGTTTGAAGACCTGTCAAGGGCTGTTGATGACTGCAGATCTTGGAGGTCTCTCGGACATAGTTTGCCAAACATCAAAATCAACCTGATGGCAAACAACAACAGCAAACAATCACTACTGTTCTTGAATCTACCTTGTACCTTAGAGATACCAAATGGCAACACTGCCTTGGCAACATACAGACTTTAGACCAGCAACGGACAATTCTAGCTCTCAAGATATTGTAAGACTTCAGCTCCTATCATTCCTCACAGCTTGATCAGTTCTCATTTAGCAAGCCTCTTTCACTTCCTGAGATTCTAGGTCAGCCCTTGTGAAGAGGTGTGCTTGAAGGAATGGATGAGAAGCAGCCAATCCCAGCACATAATGCTGTGATGGGAGGGGTCTCTGTGAGAGAGATACTGAGAGAATGACAGTTGAGAAGAGAGTTGGGAGTGAACTGTGATGAGAGAGGGTGGTATGTGTCAGATGAGAGAGACTAGGGGGGAAGCAGATGATATGAGTGGAAGTCTGGTCTGTCACTAAATGAAAGAACCATTGTGAAGTCGAAGGATTTCATGGCCGGCATCCATAGATTTTCCTTGTTTTTTTTCCAGGCTGTGAGACCGTGTTCTGGAAGAGTTGACTTCTGATGTTTCGCCTGCATCTGTGCCTGGCATCAGAAGTAAACTCTTCCAGAACATGGCCTCACAGCCCGGAAAAAAACCAAGGAAAATCTATCGAAAGAACATTGTTACTACAGTATATTGTTATTACACAGTCCAGGAAGTTGTTAACACACAACAAAACAACTAAAATCTTTTGTTAACTGTTAAAAATTGGCTCATATTGTATTTATTTCCCTTAGATAAGGGGTGGTCACGCTATTCAAAAGATTACACACTGTTAGACAAACTTGTCCACTAAGAGGGTCACCTGGAGATTATAGATAATCCATCATTGCTAGGGTAGGGTGGCAGTGACGAGCAGTCAGAGTTGAGAACTGTGGGGCCAGCCTGGCGAGGCCAACGTCACAACCCTTCCTTATCTTAAGCACTGAAAGCTTTTTTTCATAATCCTTGCTTCAGTACCTTGTGTCCTCGGTCAATTTCCTCACACACCTACCTTTCTTCTGCCAGGTTAATTCCATTCCCTAGTCTGTATCCATTCTTCAGCTTTTAGGGTCTCAGTCCCTTAGATTTTCTACATCTTGTGTAAATGTTAATTCCAGAGAAACTGGTAACTTTCTCTTCCCTCACAAAAACTGGACAGCAGACTGTTAAGCTGAATGTGCAACTGAACATTCTGTGCTCCCAAAGCAGCTCAGCCATAAGCACAATACAATACAGACTTAATTAACATGCCTCATGCAGCAAATTAATGTGCTATCTCCTAGCCTGGGGGCCCAATGCTGTTTTCAAAAATATAAAGCAATGATGCACACAGAAGTCGAGACAGTTGATCAAGAATAAGAAAGCTATATAAAACAGAATAGTGTGAACAAATCTATGGTCATCTATACAGAAGATGAATCCTAGTGAACCATCTGACTTATTCCAAATCAAACCATTACATCCATATCCCGCTGAGTACTGCCACAATCACTGGTTGCAACAATCCAGGTTTTTATCAGCCTGCCCCACTTCAACTTGCAGATGCCAGAGACTGAGCCTGCAAGGTTTTGCATGCAAGCTCTATGGTATGTGCTCTGCCACTAAGATATGGTTCACTTTCCCCTTTTCCTTGCAATTTTTGGAATGAGGAAAACAACTAAAAAACAGGGTCCCATCTACACAAGGGGGGGGGGAATCTAAAATACTTCATAGTATTGGCATCTCGCAGCAGCAGCGACATGTCTAAACAGTTTTTCTGGACTCAGAAGCCCCCATAAGCCTCGCATTCCTGATGGCAGCCGCAAATGATTTACTCATATTACTTCTTCACTGCCACCAGTTTGTTTTTTAAAGTCATCCCAAGGTGTGCTGGTGCAATAGAGAGAATTTTCAACTTTACAAGAAAGCAAAACAGAAAATATTGATCTCTTTTATTGCCTTATCGAGCGATCGCTAAGGCGAAAATCCAACATGGCGGCAGAGGGCACTTGCCCTCCTAGCAAGCCCCACCCCTGCTTTCATTCAGCCAATCAGCTTTGTGCTTCCCTTCAAGGTTTTATTGTTCTATAGTCCAAATGAGCAAAAATGTGCACCAACCTCACATTTTGTGAAAAAGTATGGGGAAATCTGCGAAGTCTTTTATCCCGTTGTTTTTGCTGTTTTCAGCTCCCCTCCTTCTGAATAGTGTGGATTGGTGCTGGATCCTGTTTAGACAGGTAGGATTCCCAGTGAATTCCATGAGGGGTATTTTCACCGTTTAGACGGGCCCCAGGTTTTCAAGGAAGTGGTGCTGTGTACTTGATTGCTAAGTGAGAACAGATCATTCTCTCCAATTTACCCATCAGATTGGGCATAGGCATATATGCCATCACTCTAGAGATTGCAACGGTTATTTATTTATTTATTTATTTATTTATTGCATTGATATGCCACCTTTCTTCTTGAGCAGGACATATGGTGGCTCACAAAAGAATCATCTAAAACCTAACAATAAAATTTAAACACAATTAAAAATCATGACACTGAAACAATAGCTTATAAATAATATGAAATCGTTAAAAAGCATACACAAGTTTAAACTAAAGCACCCACACCCCATAAAAAGGCTCCCTGCAAGTAATTATTCAGCAAATCCCTACTTGAACAAAAAAGGTCTTCACCTACCAGCACAAGGGGAGCAGGGTGGAGGCCAGCCTAGCCTTTCATGGAAGGGAATTTCAGAGGATGGGTACACAGGCTGGGGACTATAATTCCACAGGGTGGGATTATAATATCCAGAGTCTATCAGCCAGTATGACCACATGTTGGCTAGTGGATTCTAGAGGCTGTAGTCCAAAGAAGTGACTTTCCCAAGCTCTGACAAATTACTATGCCTAGAGTTTATATGAAAAATGAACTCTAGTGACTAACATATTGCTACATATGCAAAACTGATCTAAATCTGGTTACATACATCAGTTTAATTAAAATGTACCTCACTGATAGGTCAGTACAGTATAGATAATTGTTAGTACAGTAGCTCCCCTGTGTCCACTGAATTGCCATCCGTTGATTCAATTATCCACGAACAGCAGGGGGGTGGGGGAGGGAGGGAGGGAGGGGAAGAGGAGAGATCTCGCCTCCCTTCTTCCCTCGCCCATAGGATCGCTCCCATGGCAGGAATGGCAATGGGGGAGAAGGGAGGGGAGGAGAGATCTCGCCTCCCTTCTCCTTTTGCCCCTGTGATTGCCTCCCAGGATAGTTTCTGTGGCAGGAATGGTGACAGGGCATTCACTATTATCCACAGATTTCGTTATCCACAGGGTGTGTATGTGTGGATCCCATCCCCCATGGATACAGGGGTCCTACTGTATGTGTATTTTGTCTTTGTTTTTAAGTCTGAACAATTTAAATGTAAAAGTAAATAGAGTGGGATGTAAATGAAGTTTAATGCACTCCATGTTATTTTTTTAATAGGTTAATTGATATGCAAGAAAAAACACTGAATCAAGCTTTATTTTTCTCAGTAAAAGGCAAACGTTTAGATTCTGAACAAAAGAACTGTTTAAAAATATAAAAATGAAATGTACTCCTTTGGATTCCCCCCTCCCCACTTTTATTCCATTACGACCAATGACCATGGCTCTATCAAGCAAGCTGCTATTTCACCACTTCAAAATTAACACAAAGACAACACATATCTCATTATTGTTATTAGCCTTGGAAATAACACAACTAATGGAAGGAACTGGCTGAATAGTTCCAATCCCAGTGTTTTGTTCTCCAGTAATGCCGAAACACTTTCTATTGACTTATTCTAGAAGTATTAATTTTCCCTTGACACAAATTAACCAAATGATCCTAGTGTCTTGGAGAATTCAGCACTGAATTTTCCCTTGATGTTACTGATAAATGGTTACATATCAGAAAAATTGCTTTAAAATGTGAGATTTCTCTCTCAGCTAGATCAAGTTGAAAACATGCCATTAAAGCGTCAATTTGTACATTTTTCCTTCCTATCACGCAATTTCCTGCTAACATGTTGTAACGCTGCTTTAAAATTTTCTTGACTGTTGCAGTCTTCAGTCTGGGTTTTCATTACAGTGCTGCTGCACAATTTCTGTCCCTTTGGGTAAATCAATTGTCAGTTTTTTTGAAAACTATAACAAAAAAGCAAATGGTAGCTCTCGCCTTAAAAGTTCTGCAGGTAACAGGAGAAATTAAGTTAAGCCCTAATCAAATATTTTCTTTTGACATTTGTGCAAACAGTCTGTAGCCTCCCAGACTTTGTACAGTTGTTTCAAAGTTGGGTACAAAGATTAGTCCAGCTGCATTAGGAAAACTCCTTTCCGAACTCATGAAGGAACAGCTGAAGAGACTAATCAGATTCTATATGAAGAGGGCTCAGGGTACTACAACTGGAATCTAAAGAATTCTGCTCAAGAGGACTTTGTTCTGTCACACAATTATCCAAAAAGAAATGTCATATTGCAATTGAAATGTTCCAAAGCAGTTTGTAAAATCACATAAAATCACACCAAATACAGAGGAAAAGCTCCAGAACTGCATATGTACAAGTTTGACAGCATAATAATCTTTGATCCCAACCTATGGAAATAATTCCATGAAATGACATAGCATTGCAACATGTTGGGGAGCTGTATTTTCACAGTTTCTGATACGTCCCTGGGTCAGCTGTTCAAAGCTGGGTGTGGGTGCAGAGGAAATACACTAGGCTAGCACAAACCTAAGCATTCTTTGGATCTTAGCCATACAGGTAGAACTCTGCTGCAAGACCCAAATAAAATATATTTAATTTTGTAATGAAACCCAACAGCAGTTCATGATTTTCCAGAGGTCACTAGTGTCACCACAGGGGAAGAAAAGTACATAGGAGTTACTAATACAGCATTGAACAAGTGTAGCCACCAAATAGTGTAGCAATAGGACTAATCATTGTGAGAACAATTTCCAGGTTTCTTCCACTGCATTTAGGGCAGAGGCGGCCAAAATGCAGCCCTCCAGATGGAGGACTGCAACTTCCATTGGCCCTAGCCAGCATAGCTATGGTAAAGAAAACTGGGAGCTACAATCAAACAATATCTAGAGGACTGAAACTATGTCCACTCCTAATCTAAAGAGTGCTCTCTCTTCATCAGTAACACTCAACAGTAGATGCTGGTAGCCTATAGAATTCTATAGCTTATAGCAATTGCTCACATGTCGTTTGACCCAAACAGTTCATGGAACAATAATTGTTGTTAATCACTGTTACTCAACTTACGGTGACCCTTTGAATGGGAGACCTCCAAGTCACCCTATTATCAACAGTCCTGCTCAGTTCTTACAAATTCAAGGCCAAGGCTTATTTGATTGCATCTATCTGCCTGTAATGCCATCTTCCTCTTTTCCTACTGCCTTCTACCTTACCAAGCATTGTTGTCTTTTCTAGTGAGTCATGTCTTCTCATGAGTACAACAACCTCAGTTTAGTTACCTTGGACTCTAGGGACAGTTCATTTTTTATTTGCTCTTGGTCTCATTTATTTGTCTTGTTGGGTGCCTGTAGTATCCGCAGAACTTTTCTCCAGCACCACAATTCAAATGACTTCTCTTCTTACAAACTTTCTTCACTGTCCAATTTTCATGACCAAACATGGAAATAGGAAATACAATGTCATGGGAAATCTTGGCTTTAGTATTTGATGATATATCGTGAGGATCTTATTTAGCTCCTTCACAGTTGCCCTTCCAAGTCCTAGACTTCTTATTTCTTCACTACAGTCTCCATTCTGATTAGTGACTGAGCCAAGGTATGGAATTTTTTTAACAATTTCAAAGTCTTCATTGCCTCCTTTAAAGCTATATAAATAATCTGTGGTCATTATTTTTGTTTTCTTAATGTTCAACTGTAAACCTGCCTTTGTATGTTCCTCATTAACATTCATAGAATCAGAGAATCAGAAAGCTGGAAGAGACCACAAGGGTCAACCAGCCCAACCCCCTGCCACACAATCAAAGCATTCCTGATAGATAGCCATCCAGCTTCTGTTTAAACACCTTCAAAGAAAGAGACTCCACCACACTCTGAGGTAGTGTATTCCACAGCTGAACAGCTCTTACTGTCAGGACGTTCTTCCTAAAGTTTAGGTGGAATCTCTTTTCCTGGAGTTTGAATCCACTGCTCCAGGTCCTAGTTTCTAGAGCAGCAGAAAACAAGCTTGCTCGATCTTCAATATGACTTCACTTCAAATATTTAAACATGGCTATCAAGTCACCTCTTAACCTTCTCTTCTTCAGGCTAAACATACCCAGCTCCCTAAGCCGCTCCTCATACGGCATGGTTTCCAGACCTATCACCATTTTGGTGAAATCGCCCTCCTCTGGACACACTCCACTTGTCAACATCCTTCTTGAATTGTGGTGCTCAGAATTGGATACAGTATTACAGGTGAGGTCTGACCAAAGCAAAATAGAGTGGTACTATCACTTCCTCAATCAAGACATTATACTTCTGTTGATGTAGCCTAGAATCGCATTGACTTTTTTAGCTGCTACATCACATCATTGATTCATTTTCAGCTTGTGGTCTACTAAGAAAAGGAGCCCTGGTGGCACAGTGGTTAAATGCCAGTACTGCAAGTCACCACGTTGCAAGTTCGATTCCAGCAGGCTCCAAGGTTCACTCAGCCTTCCATCCTTTTGTAGGTCGGTAAAATGAGGACCCAGTTTGTGGGGGCAATTAGCTAACACACATTGGAAACTGTTTAATGCAGTGTAGATGTGCAAATAGCTATTGCTTAAAACAATTTGTAAGCCGCTCTGATAGCCTTGTGGCTGAAGAGCGGGGTATAAATAACTAAATAAAAAAAAAATAAGATTCCTTTCACACGTACAGTACTGTTGTCAAGGCAGGTGTGCCCCATCCTATATCTGTGTATTTCATTTTTACTACCTAAGTGCAGTACCTTACATTTCTCCCTGTTGAAATTCATTGTTAGTTTTGGACCAGCTTTTTAATCTGTTAAGGTAATTTTGAATTCTGAACCTGCCCTCTGGGGTATTAGCTACACCCATTCCTCAATACTCTTTCAAAATATTTGCTATTTCCTGCCAATAGTATGGAATCATCTGCTTATTTTAAACTGTTAATGTCCCTTCCTCCAGTTTTTACACCTGCTTCCTCAGAGTCTAATCCAGCTTTATATACATGTTCAGTGTACAAGTTAAATGCAGTGATAAAATGCAGTCTTGCCTGACCCCTTGCCAATTGGAAACTATTCTGTTTCTCCATATTGTCCTGATGTTAGCCTCTTACCCTGAGTACAAGTTATACATCAGGACAATAAAATCTTGTGGCACACCAGTTTCTTTAAGAGCGAACTATAGTTTTTCATTATCTACACAATTGAAGGCTTTGCTATAATCTATAGCGCACAAGCTGATTTTCTTCTGGAATTCTTTGGTCCACTCCATTATCCAATGTATGTTTGCACTATGACCCCGAGCGCCTCTTCCTTTTCTGAACTCTGCTTGGACATCTAGCATTTCTCGTTTCATATATGGTGAAAGTCTCTGTTGTAAAGCGTTGAGCATCACTTTGCTTGCATGGTAGATTAATGTAATTGCCCCATGGTTACTGAAATCCCTCTTGTCCCCACTTTCTTTTTTCGTTTTGAATTGTCTCTTCATGGGATTTTTATGGTAAGAGACATTCAAAAGTGGTTTACCGGTGCCTCCTCAAGCATAATGGTATCAAGTGTTAGCTATGGTACCACTGCTATTGTCGCTAAGAGCTCCCCCACTAGTGTCACCCTCCACTACTGCTGCTGCCCAGTAGCTGTTTCGCACATTTACTCTGGAAACCCAGTAAAGCCTGACATAGGAAGGCCCTACCAGTAGTATAGCCTCTTGCTTCACAGAAGCACACAATCCTACCACCACATAAAGGTAGTGCCATGGTAGGGAAACATTAACACTCCAGGCCAATTATAGAACTGAAGTCCACTGGTGCTAGATCACCATAATTAAAATTGTTTCTGTTCTACCAAGCCTGCAAAAAACTACAGACTGCATTGCCACTTGTTTGTTTTCCAAGAAGATTTAGTGATTCAACCTCACTGAGACAAGTTAGGCTGGCCTCTCTGTTATCCTTCTGCTGGCAGGGAATAACTTTTTTATTTGCATAGGATGTGTGCTTCTTAAAATGGATTATAGGTGAAAGAAGTTGTTGGGTTTTTAAAACTGATATAATTTTTAAAAATGTGTTTTATGTTTTTAACTTTATTTGAATTTGCCTGAATTTACCTTTTTATTACATCTTTTTTTTCTTTTTTCTTTTTTTTTCTTTTTTTTTGGCAGAAAGCCAGGATACAAATTTAATAAATAAATACATGTTAAAAGCTTCCTTAGGAAAATTTATAATATTCATAAGCTAATAGTAGGGCTTTTTTTAATGCTTCAGTGCATATCAGAGGAAAGGGGCAGTCAGCAAACACCTAATTACATTTACACATAATAGGGTTGTGCAGATAAAGACATAAATGAACTGCTTAGCATACTCTTCAACAAATAATTTCTGTTTATATATCTCGGGGTATGTGCGTCTGTGCAGAAACAATGGGATGCTCTTTTACAAATGAACAAAACATTTTAAGTGTGTGTCAAATGGGTAGGGAGCTAGAAAAATTGATTAGAGGATTATTAAAAGAAAGATTTTCTTTTGTGTAATTCCAGTTGAAGCTGTTTTTTACTGACATCAGCTGAGAGAATTCACATAAAAATAATAAAAATTACAAATGTAGTTAGGGGTTTTTGACAGATTAAAAGGATGAATGAAACTGTGAATGGTTAAAAAAAAGCTCTTTTGATGTAAACAAAGGATATGTGAATTGCTAACTGATAAAAAAATATTTTGTGCTAGAGTGGCACAGAATGGCTGATCACATTTATTGATGTTTTAAATTTTAGAACTACATGATTTTAAAGACTACAATATCAGTGTTCATAAAAGTCCTCTTGTCTATGCTTCAAGACACAACTTCTTATGCCTTTGTAAACATATTAAAGAAACAAGATTTTAGCCTTGACTCCCAGAAAGTGTTGGCCTGTATTCCACAATATTCTAATAGGCAGCTTAATAAAAATATATGGCAATACTTCCCATCTATTGTTTAAACATAAAATTACTTCACAGAATGAGAAAATATTTTTAAAATTTTGGCTATCCCCAGCTGAAGCCCTGAAGTCCATCTTTAATAATCAAGAACATTAAGAAACAGAACGTTCTTACATCTTTGGGTTGTTTCTTCAGCAGACTCATATCTTTCATTAGCCCACACATTAAGCTTTGTAGACTTTCATTCACAGAATCAAAGATGTGATCAAACTTTTAGAATGGCAACTGTTAAAACACCAAGGTAACTGAACAAGCTTCCAAATGAACCTCCTATAAAACATTCATTTAAAAGCTACCAAAATCATTGGCGTTCTGTAAGGTCTGTTATATCAAAGAGAGAATTAAGAAAATCTATCTGTTTTGTTTATCTAAAAGATGACTAAACATGATCCCAAATATGAATGGAGAGCTGACAGAATTGGAAGAGGGTAGGGCAATCATCATGATAAAGCAGAATAACTAGTTGGTTACGATTTTCATTTTTAGCAGTAGTAGCAATAGTTGTGGAAGGGGGAGCTGTCATGAATGTCAGGAGCTCTCTTCCACTCCCCATACCAATACTGCAAGAAGCAATTTTTGCAAAAAAAAAAAAAAAAAAAAAAAGTTCAGCAAGGACAAAATAAAGAAGGCAGGTATGTTAGGAGGTGGTTTTAGCTCCCTCTGTTCCTGGCCCAGCTTCCCTGTGCTGCTTTGATCTGCAGAGAAACCAGACTTCTCTCTCCACCACTTGGCTGCTGTCCTTCCATCAGACTGTAGTAAAGAGAGGTGGGAAGCAGTTCCACTCCATCCTCTTAGCTGTGAACTGAACTGTTTCCATCCATGCTAGTCATTATAAGAACTCCGTAACTAATAATTTGGACCTGAATTTGTTTTTCCGTCCTCCATCAGTCTACTGCTATGTGTGTTGTGCCTTTTCAATTCCAAGCAAGAAGACAGTGACTTGCTTATCATTGATTTTTGTATGCAACTTGAAGAATTTTTTTTCAACTGAAAATCTGGGTAAAAATATTTCAAGTAACTAAAAAACTCAGTATTTTTTATCTCTGGCCCTACGGTATTTAGTTGCTTGGAAGCCTTCCTGATACATACAATGGACATGGCAAGAGCTTGCAAGAAAACATATACATCAATAAAAAGTATGTAGTGGCAGCTCCTTGGTCAGGAAGATACAGCGGGCCCTCTATATCCACGGCAGTTTGGTTCTGGAACCTCCCACAGATAGCAAACACCACAGGTTGTTGAGTCCTATATTAATCAAAGGACACTGCCATTTTAATTATAAATAATTTTAATTATTATTAATTAATGATTAACTTTAGGTAAGTGATGGTGCCATTTTAGGTATGGTGCCGCCATTGTAAGTATGCAGTGATGATCTATGTATGATTGAATCAGCGGATATTGAACCCATGGATATGGAGGGCCCACTGTAGGTTAAGATTTTTGTGTTGCAACAGCAGGCAAACCTGTTGGGGTGTATGAGTATAAAAATTAAATTCCAGGGAGCAAGCCCTTTAGGAATATCTTCTTAAGAAAAGTTTCTTTTAAAGCAAGCAGAGTTAATGTAGGGAAGACTGACCAAGCTCAATTTCCATTTGTATGTGTTCTAAATCACCCAGCATTAAAGTCAAGTAGACAAATTAAGGACAACAAAGACGGTTGCTTAAAAATACTTATCAAAAGTTTACTGAAGGTATAGCAATCTTAATCTACATATTCAAAACAAATCTAAGAGGTGTTTGTAAGTAAGCAAGAGCTCATCTCTTTTCTTCATGTTTGGAAGTCAGATGCATGGTAGAAAGGGGAGAAAGGGGAGAGAAGCCTCATGGAGAAGCTGCAAAACCCCAAGACAGGGACACAAAGAATCATAAACTATTTAAATTAGGAGGCCATGTGATGAATGACTCAATGGTCACCCCATAGATCCAAATGGCTAAGACAGCCTGAGATGAGAGGGGAGGGGTAGGAACTTAAGCATGCAAGGAATTTCCTAAACATACTAAGCAGCGGTGCAAGAAAAATGCTACATTTCCACAAAACCACATTGTGTTAAATACTGGAGCAATTCCCTGGAGCACCTGTTGCCCCAATAAAGGGAAAATAAAGGTTTAGTACCTAAACACCCTCTCCAGATGTTGACACACAGTGAAAGTAACTATGCCTATATATAAACAGGAGACTTCTGCACAAAAGTAGGCTTTAACCTGCTATTCCCATTCTTACAGGAAGCTGGGACTTGTGTTGAATATACTTTCTTCAATGGTGACAACACTATCCATTAGGAATGTTCTCAATGATTAAAAATCTGACAACTAATAATCGCTTAGCTAATAATTTATGTGTCTTCTAAAAACATACAGTTTAGCTAAAGTTGCACTAGGGGAACAGATTATCATAATGATCTCCTTCCAGTTTTCTAAAGCCATGAAATTTTTTATAGACAAATTTACTTGATGGTAGGATGCAATATATATGGCATTTGCTGTATATAATAGATGAGAACAGTACTGCAGATGTTAAATTATCCCCAGGTAATTTACTTTGTGCTTCTGGGATAGTCCCTTGCCAACCATCTGGTACATTTTAAATCAGATGTGGCACAAGGTATTAGACAGTACAAAGACAGATGAATTTGTACTCTAATCCTTTTGTTCTATCACAAACTATGTTGCCATTTATATTTTTAAATAATAATAACATTAAATAATGTAGAATTGATAAATGAAACACAAGCCACGGGGACAGCTGAATACCTGAGACTGTAAGGAGGCACAAATGTACTTGACATGAGAACAAACAGAAAAATAAAGGAGGAGCTTTTAAGGGTGGAAGGAATGCCACAATTGTAGATGCCACAATCCCTTCTATTCTATATGCTTATTTCCTACTATCCATACAACCAGAGATCCTGTGCTAAAAGAGAGAAGAGAAAAAGGCTCATGCACATGGAGACGAGTTCCTAGAGGAGCAGGAGCAGATCTTGTGGTACCTATCCTGACAATGTAAGAGGGATGGGACTACTCCCACTCATCTTTTACAGGTGAAATATAAAAGGTGAAGGGGTGATTTTACTAGTTAAAACTCCATCCAGTGAAAACATGGGACCTGAATCCCACATACCTAATCCTTATCAATGCTTACAGACCTGGTCTTCCTATGACTTGAGAAGTACATGTCCAAACATGTACAGCTGATGCAGAATTCTGCCCCAGAAAGGGAAAGCACTTGCATGACTATATTCTGAGCAAGGGGGTCTGAGTCTTAAAGGGACTTGCATAAGAAAACCCGGTTCACTGCATACACTTCCCCCATTGAATTGGAATGAGTTAAACATCATCTCTAGTACGGCTACTGACATAACAATACTTGGAGAAGTGTTACTCTTAGTCATGCACCACACTTTAAATATCCTCTGTGTAAAGCTGACATTCATATCACTTTTTCCCCATCCTGTGAAACAAACAATCCAAGAAAGCTTTTTTCCCCTCCTCAAACTTTCTGTTTTAGCAAAATCAACAAAGAGGAGTCTTGTGAAATCTTACATACGAATCCATTTCATCTGATATATTTTCACAAACTCCAGTCCACTTCTTCAGAGAGAATCTAAATTTGCTTGCATCTGAAGAAAGGGGCTGGAGTCCAAAAATGATTAGGGTCAACAAAACCTGTTAGTCTTTTAGGTGCTGCAAAACACTTTGTTGTTTTGGTGCAACAAATTAAGACAGCTATTCCTTTGAAAATTCCTTTTTAAGGCTTCTAAAACTTGCAATGGTCATGATAAGCATACTTTTTATTTATAATTTCAAGTATAATTACAATGCTATCTTGTGTGATAATACTTATTTATTGCTCTACTTTAAAAAAAAAAACTACCATCATCTTCTTTCACTTCTTCTGCCTCTTCCAGGAAAGCAGGGAACTTAATAAGTTCATACTTTCAAGGCTGAAAAAAATGCTACAAAACATCCTGGAAGCATCTTGTAGGCAAAATGGAGTCATAGAATCATAGAAGTGTAGAGTTGGAAGAGACTACAAGGGCCATCCAGTCCAACCCCCTGCCATGTAGGAAATCACGATATAAAAACATAGAACTGTAGAATGCCATCAAATCCTTAAGCATCTAATGCTAATGGTTTCCCCAACTCTCCTTGAGACATAGGGAAAACTATTCTAACAAAGTTTACAGTACCAAATATTTAGCAATCAACACTAATTTCTTACTTCATTTGTAAGGTATGGTCTACTGTATTCAAAGAGGGCTTACTAAACTGCCAGTTTATGTCCACAATTCAAGAAAGTATCTGGGCCAGGTCCTTCCTTCCCCTTCCCATGACAGCCCTTACCTTTCCCTTGAGTTGAAGTCCCACCCCAAAACAGGCAGTGTGAAGTCTGAATGGCAATGATGAAAAAGCTTGCATTAAAAAAAAACTCTCCATGGTGCACACTATATATATATGAAGAATGACAGATAAAAAGTTTAGCCCGGTGTAACACTGGTCTCAGTTATACAACTGATCTCAATTATCACATCTCTGGACCTGTTTGAAGCTAAGTATATGTTAGAGTGTACAGACACCCCACTATTACTGAAATTAGCTTATTTGCCATCTTTTGGGCATGATATAATGACTTCCTTTGCTTTGAAAAGGGAGGGGAAGTATGCACTGAGAATGAGTCTTTCCCATCAAAACTATAAGTGATTACATCACATTTTACTGCATCGGTTGGCACAATAAAGTTATTACTGTTTTGTTGATTTTGCATTTTGTTGTCTTTTGTTGCATAGCCAACTCTTGAATATGTTCCCTGGATTCAAAGATACCAAGTTTTGAAGCAACAGGGGAAACTCTAATGGGACTTAACTTGTTGAGGTTTCTACAAAGGTAAAATTCTTTTATTTGGAATACAATTGGCAAGTTTTATCTATACAGCAATTAAAAGGTTTTCCATATGTAGCACTGCAAAAATCTTAAGAAATTCAGTGTTCTCAGTCTAAGGACATTATCAGATGAGCCTTATAAACTGGGACAGGGATGCCACAGGATCGTTAAAGGTTTTTCCTTTCAGACAATGTCATCCCTGTCCTATTCTGCCCCCGTTCAGTCCCCTTTTTTTCATTAATAGCTTAAGCCATTAATAGAGCACCCATTCTGTTTCTGTCATGGAATCACAGTGTGCGAACTGGTGCCCCATCATGCTGTCGTGATCTGGGAGGTCCATGCCGAACACTTCCAGGTACAACTAGGACATCCAGGTAAGTGACAGACTTTTTGTACCCTCTCTGTGTTGTTTGTAAAGTTTCAAATGTGTTTGGGTGCTTTGTTTAAGTCTTTGACATCTGCTTGTATTTTTATTTTTAAATTTTCCGCCAGCGTCCTGCCTCTGTAAGGTCCTGGAAGGTAAGTAGAGAACACTTCTGGTGGTGATCCTGACATCCAGGTAAGTGACAGCCTTTTTTGTACCCTCCCCTGTTTACTTGGCTTTTTTTTTAGTGTGTCTTGCTTTAATTTTTTGATGTTTATTTTTTGTTTTATTTTTCTGTTTCCCACGTGATGTCAGCTCCCTGTAAGGTCCTGGAAGGTAAGTAGAGAACACTTCTGGTGACGATCCTGACATCCAGGTAAGTGACAGCCTTTTTTGTAAAAACCCACCACCCCGTTTACTTGTTTCTTTATTTTTAGTGTGTCTGTGTACTTGTTTTAAATTTTTGACATTTGGTTTTATTTTATTTTTTATGTTTTTTACTGTGCAATCATCTTTCCTGAATTTGCTTTTCAGGAAGTGAATTGAGCTCTGTGTGAGGGCTCCATTCACGCCCGGCCAACCGAAGGGCTGGGAGCAGTTTCTGTCCTGCTTTAAAAGTAAGTGTCCTTGGGGGGGGGGAATTAATCATGACAGGGATGGGAGTGGGGCGGGAATTAGAAGACGAGACAGGAACTTTTTTTTGGACCCGTGTGATAATCTAAGAAAGAGGCAGTTAGCCCTGCACACGACAGAGTTTGCCTGGATCTTAATGGATGTTACTGTGCTGCTGCTAATGGATTTGAAATGTTATTCCCTGTGTTTTACTGCCTTTTGTCCCTGGTCCCCACATGGCCAAGAAGGGGAGTGGCCTCTGCCTGCCTTAAGATCATTCCAGATAATCTTTACTGACAACAAAAGTAACATCAGAGACAAAACGCCTTGGTTACATCCCATTTGGATTCCTGTAACGTGATCTATGTGGAGCTGCCTTTGAAAAGTGCTCAGAAACTTCAGTTGGACCAAAGAACTGCAGCCAAGTTGTTAACTGAGGCTGCCTCCAAGGAGCACTCAGCTCCATTGGCTCCCAGTCCACTTCCAAGCACAATTCAAAGTGCTGGTTATGACCTATAAAGCCTATACAGCTTGGGTCCCTTTATGAGCCCATTAGAGGTCTTAGATTGTCCAGAGAGGCTCTTCTCTCTGTCCCACCACCTTCTCAGGCTCATATGAGGGGGCAAGGGAGAGAGCCTTCTCAGTGGCTGCTTCCAGACTTTGGAACTCCCTCCCCAGGGAGGTCAGGATGGGCCCATCCTTGCTTTTCTTCTGTTGGCAGATCAAAACATTTTAATTTTTTTGCCATCAGGCTTTTACAAACTGACTAGGATTCGGCTTTTAATGCTGTACAGTACAGTTTTTAAGGTTTTCTAGAGTTAGTATATAGTCTTTTAATGCATTTTAATATTTTCAATGTTTAATGTTTTAGCTTATAAATTATTTGTTTTTTATATTTTATATTTCTACTTTTATTTTGGCTTTTTTATTGTTTTTAATTTGCATTATTTTAAATATTATATTAGGTGCCTTGAGTCCCATTATCAGGAGAAAGCTGGATATAATTGAATATGATGATGATGATGTAAGCTTATGACTCTAAAATCATTACTTTTCTTCTCCTGTATGATTTTTACTATCTTTTTTTGATGAAGAAGCCAGTAAAGCTTCAAAACGTGCATAAAGTGTTTTGTGCATTTTGGTTGGCCCAATAAAAGGTATTGCTGTTTTGTGGATTTGGGATTTTGTTGTATTTTGTGAGTGCAGCCCTGCCTGAAAATAGGTTTAAAATGTTATTAATAAAATAATAATTGTAATAATAATGAATAATGAATAATCCTGATCCCCAGATCTATTTCTCTGTGCTAATGGGAAGAGGGCTGCCTTTTCAAAGGCTCCAATTGTGCCTGTGGAAAGATCTGTGCAAAGCAGTTTTATAAATCACTTTGAGATCTTAGAAATAGATACTCTAAAACTAATGCCAGCACCGCAAGCAGTGTTACTACCAGTGATAGCTAGCAGAGGGCCCCAAAACTGCCACATTGGTTACTTACCGTGAAGGTGCATTCTTGAGGGAATGGGGTGATGCGGGTCCTTTACATCTGGTTTCGTCAGTCACCGCCCAGGTGCAGCAGGAAGTTACATCAAGCCTCTTCATATTCAAATTTCTTTGTCTTCATCTCCTCCATCCTGGAGCCACGAGGCCAGTTCACTGACTAGCAAAGCCCTGTAAGGACTAAGGAAATCGATTAAGTCAAATAGCATTAAACAGAACTAGTTAATGAGGGTACCGCCGTGTGAGGAAAAATGTACGCAGTCACTGGGCGGGGAAAGGACCCGCATCACCCCATTCCCTCAAGAATGCACCTTCACGGTAAGTAACCAATGTGGCATTCTCTGAGGGAGGGGTGATGCGGGTCCTTTACATCTGGGACGTGCCCAAGCTGACTAAATAGGGCGGGAGTGACTGCGGCATTGGCGGACTCAGTCTTTGAGCACCTCCTGGAGCACCCTCCGACCGAAGTTCGCCTCGGCGGAGCGGAACTTGTCCACCTTATAGTGTCTGATGAAGGTGGACGGTGTGCTCCAGGTCGCTGCCCTGCAGATTTCTACCAGGGGAGCGTTAGTAGAGAAAACCGCGGATGTGGCGGCTGACCTAGTCGAGTGAGCCGTGACCCCAGACGGCCTGGGGATCCTAGCTGAGTCGTAAGCTTCGAAGATACAGGCCCTGATCCAGGAAGCAATGGTCTTCTGTGACGCCCTGGTCCCTATGGCTGACTGAGAGAAGGAGACAAACAGAGCATCGCAGCGTCTGATGGGAGCAGTGCGTCTGATATATATCTTCAAGGCCCTCCTGACGTCTAGGTTATGCCAGAGTTTCTCCTTCGGGTGCGAAGGATTGGGACAGAAGGAGGGCAAAATCAAGGGCTGTGAGACATGGAACTCGGAGACGACCTTTGGTTTGAATGACGGATCTGGATGTAGGGTCACTATGTCCTTGCCAAAGGAACATAGGTGTTCCCTTACTGACAGGGAGGCCAACTCTGACACCCTCCGCGCTGAGGTGATGGCCACTAGGAACGCAACCTTGATGGTGAGAGTTCTAAGGGAAATTGTGCGCAACGGTTCGAAAGGGTGCTTCATGAGTTGACGGAGGACTAGGGAGAGATTCCACGACGGGAACCTGTGTCTCACCGGGGGTGAAACTATCGAGGCACCCCTCAGGAAACGCCTGATATGGGGATGCGATGAGAGGCGGTTCCCGTCCTGTACTGCGAGGAAGGCCGACAAGGCGGCCACCTGTCTCTTCAAGGTATTTGGTCGCAGGCCCGCCTCGAGGCCTTTCTGTAGGAACGCCAAGATGTGCTTCACCGACGCTCCTTCGGCGTCTAGGTGGTGAAGGGCACACCATCTCCTGAAAGCTCGCCATGTAGCTTCATAGATCCTCCTGGTGGAAACTCGCCTAGAGGAAAGAAGGGTGTTGATAACTGAGTCTTCATATCCGTGCTGCCTTAGGGCTTGCCTTTCAGTCTCCATGCCGTTAATTGCAACCAGCTTGGATCTGGGTGGAGGATCGGTCCCTGACTCAGTAGGTCGGGTCTCTGTGGTAGACGCCAGTGGTTCTGAACGCTCATGTTCGTCAACTCGGAGAACCAGGGACGTCTGGGCCAGTGAGGTGCTATGAGGACCACTTGTGCCCTCTCCTGGCGAATCTTCCGGCAGACTTTCCCTATGAGGGGAAGTGGGGGGAATAGGTATAGGAGGCCGGACGGCCAAGGGGATCGCAGGGCGTCCGTGCCTTCGGCGTTGTGGTGATAGAACCTGGAAAAGAACCTGTCCAGCTTGGCGTTCGATCTTGTTGCGAACATGTCCACCTCCAGTCGACCGAACTTGGCCTGGAGCTGGTGAAATACGTTGTCGTTCAGTTCCCATTCTCCAGGGAGAACTGAGTACCTGCTCAGGTAGTCCGCTTGCTGATTGCGTTCCCCTTGTAGGTACTGAGCCGTGAGAGACTGCACCGTCCTCTCGGCCCAGAGGAAGATGAGGTCCGCTTCCTGTTGTAGGGACCGGGATCTCGAACCTCCTTGTTTCGCTATGTACGACCGGGCTGTGGTGTTGTCCGTCATCACCATGACGTGTTGCCCTTCCAGGATTGGGGTGAAGTGTTGCAGGGCCAACCGAGCTGCGCGTAGTTCCAGCCAGTTGATGCTGTGTGTCTTTTCTTGTGGGCTCCAAACCCCCTGTGTCAGCTGTCCCTGACAATGTGCCCCCCAACCCCGTAGGCTCGCGTCGGAGGTAACCAGGATCGCTTGGGGTGAAGTGAAGAGAGATCCCCTGCTGATTGTTGTCGCCTGGGACCACCAGGCCAGAGAGTCCTTCACGTGCTGTGGAAGAAGGAGGAGTGGGGACTTCCTCAATGCAATCTCTTTTTGGTAGGGCATCAGGAAGTTCTGCAGGGGCCTGGAGTGGAATCGCGCCCACGGGATGACCCCAAAGGCCGAGATCATAAGGCCGAGGAGTCTGGCCAGTAGGGACAGTGGTACCCTCCTTAGGGAACGCACTGCCCGGGCTTCCCGTAAGAGGACCTCCTGTCGCTCCCTGGACAGGGTGATCTTGGTGCGAAGAGTGTCTATTTCCACTCCCAGGTGGACGATGTTGCGGGCCGGAAAGAGGTTGCTCTTCTTGAAGTTTACCAGGAAACCGTGAGCCTGCAGGTAGTGAATTGTCGTCTGCAGGTCTCTCCCTGCCTTGTCCGAGGAGGATGCACGGAGCAGAATATCGTCCAGATATGGGTATAGGTGTATTCCCTGTGCCCTTAGATTGGCGATTAGGATGATCAGAACCTTGGTGAAGACCCTTGGCGCTGAGGCCAGACCAAAAGGGAGGGCCCTGAACTGGAAGTGTTGATCCCCGAAGGCGAAGCGGAGATATTGTCGGCTGTCCTCGTGGATCATGATGTGCATATATGCATCTGAGAGGTCGAGAGAAGCTAAGAAGTCTCCTGGTTGGAGCGCCTCCCTTATGGAAGCAAGCGTCTCCATACGGAACTTTCTGTATGTAATGTGTCTGTTGGTGTATTTTAGGTCCAAGATGGACCTTAGACTGCCGTCCTTCTTGGGCACTGTGAAGAAGAAGGAGTACACCCCTGAGAAACGTTGAGAGGCTGGTACCTCCTCTACGGCGGCTATGTCCCTCAAGTGTTTTATGGCTACTTCGAGGTCTTTTGCCTTCTTTAAGTCTCTGGGAATTGGGGCTGGGATGAATCTGCCCCTTGGTCTTGAATCGAACTCGATTTTGTACCCGTGGGTGATCGTTGAGACGACCCACCTGTCCG
The DNA here is from genome assembly GCA_030847615.1 of Gambelia wislizenii. Lineage (NCBI taxonomy): Eukaryota > Metazoa > Chordata > Lepidosauria > Squamata > Crotaphytidae > Gambelia > Gambelia wislizenii. Next base: position 103,971,239 of record JAUMIR010000006.1, read on the forward strand.
TTGTCGAGTTCAACCAAGGCCCGAGGAACAGACTGAGACGGCCGCCCACTGGGGGCGACCCCGAGTCAGGCCTGTTGTCGTGAGCCGCCGCGCTGCGAGTTGGAGCCTCCCCTTCTGTTGCCGTTAGACTGTGATCCGGTATTCTGTCTGATGACATAGTTTGGTCTAACCCAGGGCGGGCGAAAGGAGTTGTAGTTTCGCTGTTTTCCGAATCCCCTAGAGGGACGAAAAGGACGGGGGGACTGGAAGGGGCGCCGGCCACTCTTCTTGTCAGGCTTCTTGAGCGTAGAGGGCATAGCCAGCTTCTTGTCCTTCGTCTCGACGAGGATGCCCTTCAGAGCTTCCTCCCCAAACAACTTGAGGCCCTTAAACGCGGACGATGCTAATGCAGCTCTGGTTGGGGTGTCAACTTGCCAGTGTTTTAGCCACACGGACCTCCTGGCCAGGGTGAGGGCTCCGATCGCGCGGGCGGAAAAGATCATCGCGTCCTGCGCTGCGTCTGCAATAAAGAAAAGAGTACGAAGGAACCTGAGCAGGGTCCTGTGCAGGTCACTTGGGTCGAGCTCCTGGAACTCCATGAGCTCCTGCAGCCAAACAATTGCCGCCCTAGAAAAAAGAGATATAGCCAAGGTGGATCTGACCCCGCAGGCTGCAGAATCGTGGGCCTTCTTGATGGCTGCATCGGTTCTCTTCTCGTCTGGGTCCCGGAGGGAGCCTTCCCCCTCTTTGGGAGCCAGACAATGAGAAACAAGAGACGCGACCGGATTGTCAACCACCGGGGGCTTCAGTAGATCAAGAAAGCGTTGGCTGGTGTTGTAGTATTTCTGTGCTACAGTGGTACCCCGCCTTCCCATAGACGGTTTGTCCCATTCGTTGGTTACCAGGGACCAAAAGGTCTCTGGGAAGGGAAGCTCCGGCTTCTTCGGGCGAGAGGTGCGCATAACTGCTGCCACCTTCTCGTTAGACGAGGATGTGGACGGAGACTGGTCCGTGTCCCCGGGCGTAATCTCTAGGGTTGCCATCATCTTGTTAAGGAGAGGGATGTACCACTCTCCTTGGAAGAGGCGGTCCGATTGATCTGGGTCCGCCTGCTCGGAATCAGTGATTTCGCCTTCCTCCTTGCCGGAGCCTAGCGCATCGTCGTGTGCCTTGGAACCCCTGACAACATCCAAAAGTGCGTTCTCCTCATCCGAGGGTGGCAAGGACTCCTCGGAGGAATGGGCGGAACGTGGCTCCTTCCTCTTCTTGGCCGGGGCGCCAACTTCCTGCGCGCCGGTCCTGACTTCGATGTGCTTAGTTTTAGCTTTCGCCTTACCCGGGCCCTTAGACTGGCGTTGCTGCGCGCTGCTGCTCCGGTCCTTGGGAGGAGCCCCCAAGGCTGCAGTGCTAGTGCTGTGCCCGTCAGGCAGGTCATCGTCCGAAAGCAAGGCCTTCGAGAGGAGATCTAAGGCCGCCTTGATGGCGCCTTTGCGCCTCTTTCGTCCGCCCTGTTGCAAGGGCCCATTCTCCTTGACCTTGGGCACCTGAGCAGCAACCCACTCAATGTCTGATTCCTCCCCGCTCGAGGGATCAAAGAACACTGGGATCCCGTGGTGGCTCGCACTATTAAGGACCATAGGGGCCTGAAAACCCTGGGCCTGGTAGGCCGGGGCCTGGTAGGCCGGGGCCTGGTAGGCTGGGGCCTGGAGCCCTGCGGGTTGGATAGGATGAGGGTGGGGAGCAGGTAGGAAATAGGCCGGGGCCTGGCTACCTGTGCCCATGGCCTGGTTGACCAGCCCTTGTTGAGGGAAGGCCTGGAGTGCCACTGGCTGCTGGGCCTGATTGGCTGGCACCTGCTGGGGCAAGACCTGTAGCAGGCCAGGCTGCTGGGCCTGATGGAGTGGGGCTTGGACTTGCAGGGTGGCGGGTTGGGAGGGCAAGATGTGGGGAGCTGCAGCCTGCGTTGTCTGGGGCTGAGGAGGGGGGGCTTGGGGGTTTACGGATTGTGTCCTCCCCTCGGCGCTTGAAACTTCTTGGGGGGTGCTCAACTGGACTGGAGTTGGGCCCCCTTCCGCAGAAGCACCTGTCTCAGGCGGGGGTTCGGCGCCACTCGGTGGATCCCCCCCTCCCGCGGCAATGGTGATAGATGGAGCAGTTTCCATGGGGGAAAGTGGGTCCCCGGATCCCCCCTTTCCCTCCTGTGCCCCGCTTGGCCTCCATGGTGGTAAGAAGCGCGCCGTCCCCAAGAGGAGGGAGGGCACGATATGTGGGGGCAAGGGCGGCTCTTCCTCGCTCCCCCCAAGGGTCCCCGTTACCTTGGTGGGGGCTCCTACCCCCGTCCATGTCTGGCAGCAGGGTCCCGGAGCATGCCAAGCACTCCAGAGGGGCGGAGGAGAGATCGCGGCCCCGGTGGAGTCTTCAGGCGCCGGCTTCTTCTTCTGGTGCGCCGGTCTCTTCCGCGGCTTGAGAGCCGCCTGGCCCTCCGAGGCCTTCCCGGCCGTGATGGCCTGGTGGGCCCTCCGGGCCGCGTCCCTCTGGGGGACGCCCGGCAGGGAGCCGGCAGCGGCAGCAATGGCGACCGCGGCTCCCGATCCGGCGATGGCCGTCGGTCCGGAGCGGCCGTGGTCGGAGGCCGCATCCCCGACCGCTCCGGAGCTGGTTCCCGCCGACGAGGGGTCTTCCTGGGCTTGCATGCTAGCCCACAGTAAATAAAAAGGCAGAGAAAGGGAGAGGAGGAAGTCCCGGACGCTAGGAGGAAGAAGGGTTTTTTTTTTTTTTTTTTGAAAAGGCGGGAAATTCAAAAGGCGCAGAAAGGCGTCTCTAGCACTGATCAGTGTCTAGAGAGTAAGGCAAGAGGTTAGAGAGAAAAAGAATTAAAGGATTAAGGTAAGAGCAGATGAAAAGGACAGAGGAGATTTCTCAGCTACCTACTGGGCGAAGCAGGAAGTTAGAACTGGCCTCGTGGCTCCAGGATGGAGGAGATGAAGACAAAGAAATTTGAATATGAAGAGGCTTGATGTAACTTCCTGCTGCACCTGGGCGGTGACTGACGAAACCAGATGTAAAGGACCCGCATCACCCCTCCCTCAGAGAAAGGATGTTTCAGAGATGATGCAATGGCAGCCCTTCCATTCTCCAATTAGGATCCATGAAGTATTTGTCTTCCCATTGAAATCAACCGGGGTGAGAGAAGAACCAAGATCTGCCATAAGAAAAACCAGGGAGCTCTCTCCCACACCACACACTCCTCCTGTACTGGACACATAGACGCCAGCACAGCTTTAGATGCAACAGTAGCTTCGGATTGGATTGCCCTTGGGGCAGGTTACAGTCTCTCTGCCCATTGCTGAATGCAGGTCAAAACAAAAACCAACACAGATTATGCCTCACCTTTACACATTCCTACTAACAGTATATGCATTACGTTATCTTACTGTAATTTATTTTTATTAGTGAACAAAAAAGTTAATGAACATCTGTAATTATTTCCCCCAAACTTATACTGCCCACTATAAGAATTACTGTACCCTTGGCAGATGAATTAAAGTTCCCTTTATCTGAGCAATTAGTAGAAAACCATTAGCAATGAATTAACAGTTGTATTATACAGAGTGTTGCATTTTAGCAGCAGGCATAAAATTGATATAAAAGCAAGGAAAGCTTTGTTAATGTTAAAAATGAATTAGGCGTCATGTTTAAAACAAATTGCTTTTAAAACAATCCATAAACCACTATTCAAAATGAAAAATATTTATTAATTTATTTGAAAGCTTAGCTCCATAAAATAAGCACAGAACTGAGGAAAGAAAAGCATGCAAATGATATGTCATAAGGAACAGTGGTAAGAGCAAATCTTCAATTTCATACACATTTCTAATCAAAACAGATGTTATTGGGCTAGAAAACAAATAATTTGATCTGGAATACAGCAGATTCCCATGTGTTAATATTTTACAATGCATTGTTGATATTGCAAGTTTTGTATATGTGCATGGGGATGGTTTATTATTTTCTTCATGAATCATCTTGGAAGCATTTAACTGGTGATGGCATGTGTTATAAAACTAATTTAATATTTAAAATAAACTTAGTTTGAAAGGCATTGACTTGCTGTCAATATGAAATTCTCAGGTAATAAGAGCTACATACATATTGGTGCTTTTTTGAACAATTCCTTAAGTGAGCTGACCCAAACCAGCAGCTCTACGTACATGTATATTTGTCATACGCACAGAGAGCACCTACATATTATCAACAATTGGCTTGACCCTTTGCATATGCAATAGAGTATTATCTCAATGCTGAGGATTAAACTACAGCACCTGCTCAGACACAGATCCATGTGTGCTTTCTGGTCATGAAGAGCTCTGTATCACAGCCAGTAAAATCTGAATTGCTGAAAAAATGATGCATTCAATCATAAGAGCTATCTCTCCAAATTATATTCAGTCATGCATTTCAGGGAAGGGTTATTTGTGCTTCTCTCTGAAATGAATTGCTCCAACAGGCTTATATTTATACACTAGCTTTTCCTGAGGTCAGACTATACTTTCTGACCCTGCATAGTCTTAAAAGTCAATATGGTAATGAATAGGAATGATTTAAGTTTAAGATGCTCTCTCACATACCATTCTTGGTCTTACTATGAAAACAGAAAAAATCAGGAACTGACTGTAAATACTCTCTTAAAATGCTTTCTGGATGGGACACACTGAACCTCCTAAAAGTAACAACAATAATACACTTAGCATTATCATGCAAAACATTCCAACTTCAAGTTCTAGTATCTTCAGTTAAAAGGATAAGGCAGCTGTCTCTGCCTTGAATCCTAGAAAACCTCTGATAGTCAGAGAAATCATTTCTATACTAGGGGCAGATTTATTATAAATCAACTTCATATGTACAAATGTGTGCAAGTTAATACAGTTCCATTGTGTGCAAATAGACACTGCTCTTGTAATACGTGCAAACATCTACTTTATTGTTCTACAGGCACAAAGTGAGTATGCAGTCTTCTACCACCCTTTGTCTATCAATATAAGATCCCCAAAGGGTAATTTTTCAGTATTTTGTTGGTATTAAACAGGGGCCGCATTTCTATACAGTACACACTTGCTTTCAAGTAAGTCCCACTGTAAATGGGTCCTAGAGCAAATCAAGCCTGAACTCTTCCTAGAAGCCAAGATCACTGACCTGAGACTGTCGTACTTTGAACATATCATGAAATGACTCTGTAGAAAAGGCAATAATGCTTGGTAGTAGGAAAAGAGAAAGACCGCATTCTGGATGAATACACTCAATCCAGGAAGCCACAGCCCTGAGTTTACAAGATCTGAGCAGGGCTGTTGATTATAGGGTGACTTGGAGGTCTCTCATTCATGGGGTTGCCATAAGTCAAAGTCAACTTGATGGCAGTTAACAACAAAGTTCCACTGAATTCAACATGGCTCACATGGGCATAGATATACATAACACCTTATTGTAAGACATTCCAAATCTGTAAAATGCTCAGAAGATTGGTCTGCATATTTTCACACTAGGATTAGATTCACCTGCTGCAATTCAACTCTGGTTTGGACTTGTTCCCACTACCACTTGAACTGATGCCCACCACGAGGTGGCTCACAGAGACAATAGCACTGAGCCAGGGATGTAAATGGCTCACTGAGCATGTGTTTGTGTTTCTGTGTCCCAATTCTCATTTTTAAGTTACCAAACTGCATTACATAATCACAGCTGACTTCCAGATTAAATGGAGAATGGAACATTGTAGTAATAGTGGATTAAATTCTTTTCTTGCTCTTAAATATTCAACTACTTTTCACATTATCTGGTCATCCAACATTGTGCATGTTTCTGAAAACATGGCAGTTTTATTTTCTTTTTAAAAACACTGAAGTAAGTTCCCCCAGTGTTTTATAGCTATTTCAGATCATCAGTATGATGAAAAGTGCAATAACTAGAACACTTTCCAAAATGAAAATGATTCCTCAGTCACATGGAAAGGAAAGATGCATTTTATATCTGAAAAACTACAGAGAATCTCATTAAAATCTAAGATGAAAAGATAGTTGTTGTGCTTCATAAATCTAGGATAATAAAACTCTATTATATGGCTCTCTTGTTATAAAATGGTGGGTAAATATCTACTCTTATTACTATTTTAATTATCCCTGTAATATAAATTTGCTTTGTAATCATTTAAAATAATGAATCAAACCATCACATTTCAATGTATTTCTCTGTGACAGTACATTGACATGAGTTGATAGGACCTGAGTACATAAAACAATACATTTAAGTCTTATTATATAAAGTAATATGTTATGATAATGGAATGACAGCTGTGACTACACACGAAATTAAAATGGTTTATAAGTGTGAGGTGTTCAGCTGATACTCCAGGCATCTAAGCATGGCTTGCAAAGAAGGGGCTACCCTCATGCACTCATGCTTTCCCCTTCACATGCATAGATAGCTCCTCTGAAAGTAGGGAGAAAAAACCTTTGGCTTCTTCGCTAATGCTGGAATTCTCACTTTCTTGTTCCATCTTCCTTGGCTATAATGAAAGACAAGAAAACCAAACTAGTATTTTAATTAGCAATCCATCTGGAAACAATCCTTTCCAGGTCAGCTGCAAGTCTTTGCCTGAGAACTATTCTGCCTGAACAGATATTCAAAAGTTTTCTCTTGGGTTTCCCAGATCTCCATCACTTATTTTCAGCCTTGTGCTATTCCTCAGTTCCTATTCATATTTCACCTGAGTATCTTAGCTTATTACTTCAGCACCGCTTGATCTTCACTTCAGTTCAAGTCTGTTTTCTGGCTTCTTACATTGGCTCTTTCCCACTGGCTTTTCTTCCTGGTTCACAAAAAAATCTTCAGCATGTGAAGCAATGGTTTGAACTGCAAAAATGTGGAGTTTCACCCTGTGGTACAAATAGGGGAAACTGTTGAAAGAACACTACAGCTTATAGTGATTGTTACTGCTCAACAAACAATTTTAAGGAAGGACTCCCAACCACTGTCAACCAGAATTGGGAAAATTTAGATTTCACAGCTAAAATTTGAAATCCATATATGAACCAAGTCAAGATCTCTTGACCTACTAAAGTTTCCTGATAACTCATATATATATATATATCATCGTGTTGTCCCATACATCTGCCTCCTATAGCCGCAGCTATTGCCCTACCATGCAGTATACACATGATATATATTTTGTTAATAGCAAAAGCAGCAGCTGGACTGGCACTGGGAAACATCAGAACAACATTTAAGGAAGATTTGGTTTTTAGTATGTTGCAGCAGACAGAACTTTTAATTGAGGGATGCAGAGTTTTTATTTTACTGTGTTTAAAATGTCTTTTTAAAGCTGTTTTTAATTTGTGCTTTTAAAATCAAAGTATAGTTTAATTGTGTTTTAACTTTTGTACTAAGAGTTTTTTTAATTGCATTGAGTTTTTAAAACGTTGTACACTGCCTTGAATCCCATGCTGGGAGAAAGGTGAGATATAAATTGAATAAACAAATAAACGCGTAGTAATCAATGCAGACAAGCACTTGCCTGTTTTTGATATCATTTAATATTCATCCATTTGGACTTCAGCAATATAACAGGAATAATTGAAATGTTTTCCAAAAGTTTGTTCTTTTATAGAAACTGCTTCACTATACTATCAGATCTGTTATCTCTCCCTCTCCTGTGCACTCAGATAACATTCTTCATTTTGATAAACCATTCACAGATCCACCTTCCAGCTCACCAGGGCATAATACCTGGTCCTTCTGGTCAACATGGGAGGGTGAGAGAATAGATAAGAAGCAGTAGTCCCTTATGTCCATCAAAGAGACCTCTGACATCTCTTACATTTTCCTTGCCTAGCTGCAAATGACAAAAGGCCCTGCCCCCATCTGTACATGGATTTTGTGAGGACCAGAAAAATATCTGGCAACTGTGGATGCCAGCTATGACTATAATCCTTCTATCATTTTCACTGTGCTATGCACGGTCCATGCATTACCTCACTAGATGTTAACTGAAGGCATGAGAATTTATGGGGAAGATCTCCCAAGTAACAATAAGATATCATGCAGGGAGACATCTAAGTATATTTTAGTTCTAGGAAAAATTCAAACAGAAGTCTGTGTCTCTCCTACTTGTAGCTCCAAAAACATTTGTTATCTGGACTACTTATCAGATAAACATGGGAAACAGTATATTGAAACATAAACAAACAATATTAAAACACAATTGAGTCAAATGTTGCCCCTTGTATCTGTGAGGATATGTTCCCAGACTTATCTTTTATAAATGAAATTGTGGATAATAGTGAACCCTACTAAAATAAAGGACTTCTGGTACAAACATACCACAGAGTTGCATTGGAAAACCTAACAATTCCTAGAGAGAACACCTCTCTAGGTATCTTCCAGCATGACTCTATGGTATTGGTCACTATTTTTTCAACCGCTTATAACTGAAACCATGGATATTGGTTCAGCTGATCCGGGGGGGGGGGAACCTGTACATCAATGAAGGAAGTACAGGGCCTGTTAAAAATCCCTTCCTCAGAAACCAGTTAACTGAGAAATCCACCAGAACAAAAAGGTACAGTTGTCCCTCCGTATCCACAGATTTAAGTATTCACGGCTTGAAAATATTCTTTAAAAAATAATAATCCAAAAAGCAAACTTTGATTTTGCCACCTTATATAAGGGACAACATTTTGCTATGTCATTGCATATAATGGGACTTGAGTATTTGCGGATTTTGGTATCCACGGGGGGTCCTGGAACCAAACCCTAGTGCATATGAAAGGACAACTATATTTGCCTGCCAATGAAAAGGCAACACATAGGGAATGGCGTAACTGCCACAAAAGCCTGGGTGGACCCACAGAGAAAGCCTTCATGTCCTCAGCAAACATGTCTCAGAGGGCAGCATGATGAGGAGATGCTCAGGTAGTCTCTTATGGGAGGATATGGTCCTTCAAACAGATGAGACACAAACCATATTCATTTTTAGGTATTATTAGAAATCAGTATCATGTAACCATAAATCACGAAAAATACAAAAAACATAGAAAATGCCTACATTCTCATAAAAGTAATGCTGCTAAGAACCAGTAGCTGATTTTTTTGAAAAATGTTGTGACTATCTGCCTCAGGGTTAAGTACTGTCCAAAGCTCACAAAATGTGGGATGTTGCTATCTCTTGCAGAGTGTTTGGTTTCATCATCAAAACAAGTACAGGCAAACCTCAGTTAACTAAGCTTCTGAGAAAGAAACTCATTTTTACAAAGTCTTTTTATCCCTGCTTAGCCCCCGTTTATTCCCTGTTCTCTGTCCATCTGAAAGCTTGGGTTTTTCTTTTTCTTTTAGCAGCATTGGCATTTAGGAGAATGGTGAAGGGTGGCTGGAAAAATACAGATTTCTGGTGTTGGCTTGCAAGAGAATGTTTGCAGTAAAACAATGCAATAAAGCTTGAGCTGGGAAAGAGCAGGATTCTGCTCTAGTTGATCCTACTGCAGCTGTGTGTGCCTTCCTACAACAGGCAATGTGTTCCTTGGATCTGTTAAGCAGGACTGGGGCACCAAATGTTCAAACAGACACCAGATTTTGCCCTCAAGGCAGAAGGTAAGAATCTCATAGGGTATATTTAATCACAATGACTTTTTAAACTTTCTGTCACTTCATTCACTGTCTCACAGTAAACTCTGTGATTCTGAAACCTATCCTAGCATTACTAACAGGAGTTGGAGTATTCCATCCCTACATCTTGAACTATTCTTGGCAAATCAACACATATTATTTAGCAGCACTTTCATATGCTTTCCTTTATGTTTGAAGAAAACTTACACTTGATCACAGATTTAAGCATTTCTGTTCACTCTGCCTTATTTTATATTTTACTTTTTTTCATTTGAAGCAAAATCTAACTATAATAGCAGACATGCAGATGGCAACCACCAATAAAATCTTATGACAGTCAATATATCATGTAGAGAAGAGAGATTTTACAACTGTTTGTACAGATTTAGTCATTTCTTCCAGACAATAAAACGGGAGGCATCCTTTCACCCTTGTACTCTGTTTGACATTTATGGGAAACTACAATACAGAAAGTATTGTGTGACCACTGCAGTTTGAGTTCCTAGAATAATTACCAAGTTTTCAGCACCTCAGTCCAAAATATAATTCTTCACCATTTCTTCTACTTTAAAGTAAAGTAAATGCATTTAGAATCAAAGTATGAGCAGCAACCAAGGCCTATATAGACTTTAGTATTTGATGCACTAATCCCTTGATAACATCCCCAATTTCTTGAGAAATGAAGGACCCAGAACTCTGATCCACATTCTATCATCTCAAGCCTAATTGTCCTTCCTCTCTCTAGCCACACATAAAATAACATTTGGAAAATGTTCTACAGACTCTGATCCATGTGAGGGAAAGGAAATGCACTGCATGTTAGATTATTTCATGACATATGATATACATAGATTATGGAGCAATGCAATGGCAGAAGACAGTTCAAGAACAACAAAAACGAAGACCAAGAGAAAATGGAAACAATTAAGTGTTGTTTTGCTTAAACACAAGTAACATGAATGAAATCAGTTTTATTCTGATTTTTTAAAAAAATCCTTACATCTGTAAATAACAGCCCTAATGCTATTTAGAATCTGCCTGAATTATATTTGCTTATGTTCTAGTCTTAATTTAAGTAGTATCCTTTCTGTAAGCCACAGATACTAATCCTCTGCTTTCCTCTGAATAACATGCCATTGTGCTTAGTGCTTAATGCTAACGCACACAACATACGCTTACCAGGGATACAGTAGTAACTCTCTTTACTTACAAGCAAATTCCACTATAATTAGTAGGACCTTTTTCTAAGGAAAATGTGCTTAACATGGAAATGTGGACAAAATGTAAAGACCCAAGTTTGTTTCTGTAAAAGGCAGATGGTTAATTTAATAATCTTTTATCTTTACTTTTAAAAAGAAAGGAAAAAAACCCTTTTTGGAGAGCACAAGTCTGGCATTCATAAAAGAACAGAATGGAATTTGTGCTCTGGGAAGCAGTAATAAAGTTGTTCAGTTGCACTAAAAATGCAGTCCTATCCATGCTAACTCAGAAGTAATTCCGTCCAAGTTCAGTTCATACAGGTGAACCCCAAAAAAGATTTTACAAACTGTGTCACAAACACACCAAAGGAAGCCTGGATGACAGCTAGCAGTGCCCAAGACAGGTGGGTTGAGAGCTATTTTTCCACAAAAGTTCCCCATCCCTGCACTAATGGAACTACTTTAGTTCACAATACACAATGTATCTTTGGCTCAACACACATTTCAACAGTCATGCCTGACAAAAGATGGCTAACCAAGGAGATAATACTTTCATGGATCACAGCAACTGCTCTTCCCTACTTTTTTACAATTTAAAGTACTGTTTTCAAAATAAGCCCACAAGTCTCATCCACCTGGGTGTCTACAACATGTACCAGACTTACAGAATGATTCAAGATTATATAATGTATATCCCCTATTGAGAGAGTACAAATATTGGCAAAATACAAACAAACCTCAGGTTTAACTAGAAAATGGAAGGTGGGGAAGGCCTTTTTTTGTTTCAAGTTCATTAACAAAGACCAGCTCTATATCATAACACATGTTCATATTCTTCTTCCTTTTATGTATGTGAGTTGTAAGTTCAATGAAACTTCATTTGTCAGATTTTGTTTTCTTCAATATTGTAATGTGAAAGCAAACCGGCCCTGTTATTTAGAACATAAAGTTCAATACAGTATAGTATTGGCAATGCCTCATTCTGGTAGTAGTTTCAGTCACATTTCTCTAAGCTGCCTTTATCCTTCAATGTACTTCAGTAATGACCATTCAAGGGTCTCTTTGGCAGCTGTGAGATCAGCTGTCCAAAAATGGTTCCTCACCCCACCCCCTAGCAGTAACAATTGTTTGTGGCTGCTTTCCCAGATTGACATTTCTAAGCCTTCTGGCAACTTTCTTGCTATTCCATACTCTACATACAAGACCAGTAAAATCTACATCAAAATGTATTTGGCACTGAAACAAAATTCCCTTTCTCCCCCCATCAAAACAGACAGATGAATAACCCTTGGAGTTTGCTGCAATCCTTTAGCATCCTTATTACCAATTAAAGCCTAATGAACACAGTGGACTTACTTTTGAGAAGGCATGCATACAATTCTGCTGTAAAGTCATGCAGAATGATCTGCTTCAAAATAAATCACAATGCAGTACACTTTGCTTGAACCCCCTTTCTAACTGTGTCATAAAAAATATGGTGTGGACTATGTGGATTAATATATGGGGTATCCTAATACTGTAGACCAGAGGGATGTATCTGTATTTTTGCTCTCAGCCTTTTTTCAGATCTCCAATGATAACAGAATTCTCAGATCCCCCTTCACATTTAGAGCTGTGCCTTGAATTATTTTTTGAACCAACAACTCATTCATTTTAAGAGTAAAAATTACAAGAACATAATTATAAATTATGTTGGTTATGGCTATATCTTTTATTTTGCATCATTAATCCACTTTCTGAACAAAAATATTGCTCAAGGTTGCTTGCAACGTAAATTGCAGGATGCCCTTACAAAGAAATGTGGGCTGTTTTGCCTAAAATTGTAACAGAGACAGATGTTTTTCCCTTGCAAAATGACTAGCGATGGTCTGTGTTCACTGTTATGTGTTCACATAACCCAGTTATGTGTTCACTGACCCACATAAATTCCCTGTGCTGTTACAAGAGACCATCTGCAGGCTACCATAAGATTCTTGAAGAACAGACTTACTGTGCCCATGGTATCTTCTGCAATGCACAAAGTTGTGTAGGAAGGATCATTACTTTGTATGTTTGAGGGGAGGCAGCCATGTTTGTTGCATCAAAAACAACACCGTGTAAACAATGCATCTGATGAAGTGGGCTGGAGTCTACAAAAGTTTATGCTGCTAGCCTCTTTTATTTTTCATTCAGTGGTCCTGTTCAGTGAAAATAATCCTAATGGAAATCGAATGGAAGGTGATATGGACATTCGCATCAATACGTCTCATTCAGAAGGGGAGCAGCCAAATCCACCTTAAACTCTATCAGGGAAATCTTTGAGGCTTTTCTCAGATTTTTTAAAAACGTAGGGGATGCGAATGCGTGATTGTTAAGACAGCCGAAGCAGAGCATGCTGATTGGCCAGACGAGCATGGGGGCATGGCTTGCAACAAGGCAAGCACCTGTTGTCACCATGTTGACTTTTCGGTTATGAGAGAGGTCAGTAAGTTGATAAAATGGCAATCTTTTCCTCTCTTTTATTCTTTTTTCTTTTGCAAATAAGAAGTATCGCTTGTGCACACCATGGTAAACATGTGTGCTTTATTAATCGGCAGCAGATTTTAAAATGTGAGCAATTCACTCACAGTGCTGTCTTGGCTAGAGGTATGCAAAGTTTGAGGGGGTTCTATAAACTATTAAGACAGGTCCCAGCATTGTGAATCGCTATTTCTTCGGAGGAGATCGTATTTCCCCTCCTCATATAGACAGGGCCTGTGTTTATTAACTGAAGCCTCTCTCAACTTAAGAATTCTGTGTTTGACTATCACCAAGTGCATGAGCCACCTTTCAGCAATGTATGGGGCTAGGATAAAGGCAAAGATAGGTATGTGGGTGTGTAAATGTGTGTGTTTGCCTAGTGTAACATTTTCCCACCAAGCCGAGTCCAATTCAATGCATGCCTCTGGTTTGTCCCCAGGAACCTGTAGCACAAACCAGAGCTCACATCTATGCAATAGGTTCTCAGGCTTTAAATACAGTTCTTATCTTCAATCCCTGATAGGTGATAACAGACGAAGCTTATAGGTCAAAGGGGGAACACCCATGTATTGTATCTCGCCCAGAGCCAGAGATTCATCTTCCTAGATTTATCGAACGGTGGAAAGTCTTGCAAAAAAGATGTTAAATATAGCAAATAGTAAACAGATCTCCATCTGAAACAGCAGTAAGTAAGCCCCACACAGGACAGCTAGTGAACTACTGTCAAAATTTACTTGTGCAGGAATCAAAGAGTTAGAAATTAGACACAATTTAGAGAAAGCCTTGTTGTATAATGGCTGGATGAGAAGAGAGTAAAGAACAGACCAAGTTAATCTCTTTATTTAGAAAGAACAGTTATATAAGTGGACTAGAAGAAGGTGACCCAAACTGAAGGCTTGAGCAGGACCACCAGCTGCTTGAATCCAATCATTTAGATAAAAAGAATCTACCAAACCCAGACTGGTTAAGACAGCTTGACATGGTTAACTTAACTAATCAAATTCTGGAAGCTGATGAGGAATTCCAGCAATATAAGTGATAGATTCAGCATCTTACTGTGGAAGCAGACTAAGTGCTGTGTGGTTTTATGTAATACACATCTCAGATTCAGTTTAAGCAGGCTGCCTGGCATGCCTTGAGCTTTATCCACTCAAGATTCCTTACTGCTTAGCATTATATTCAAAGAATAGTTCCTGTGGTGACTCCAACATGTGGCTCACCTGTACGTCAGCGCAGACTGATTGCTGGACAAAGACCCCTGGAGTGTGCTAGTGCACACGTAACAATATCCATAACAGCTTCCCTATGACAATAGGCTGTATGGAAACCTACAAAGATAAGAAACTTGAGGAGCACTGAAAGTTTCATTTAAATCAAATTACTGATTTCTTTAGGGAGCAAAACCTCTCAACAAATAAGACAGAGGCATCTTGGTAGGTGACAGACAGTTCAAATGCTTTGAAAAACTAGATGATCATCATTACCAATATCTTTATATATACCTTGCCCTTTCCCCAGAACTAGGATTAAAGGCAGCTTACTAATTAAAACAAGTACTGTATAACAGACTGTAGTTCAAAAATACAAAATACCAACATAAAATAGAATTAAACCATTAACAATGCTAAAAACAATTTAAAGTACAGAATTAAAGTCTTTAAAAAGAAGTTTTTTTAGAAGTACAATTGCAACAGTATAATACAGTTCTTAAAAGCCCTTCCTTTAAAAAAATAATTCAGTTCTTAAAAGCTGTTCTCAAAAGACTTGCCTGCTGCTGGAAAGACAGCAAGGAGGGGACCATTCTAGAGTTCAAGGTCCTATCACATGTCCCCAATAATCATGCCTATCAAGGCAGTGGGATTGAAAGAGGACATGCATGTAATCTCTGGAGTTCATTAACTTCACCACAGGGGAAAACTGCAAGTTCTGCTTTGCCTGCTTCAGTAGGTTGTTACATGAAGAGTCTAACTTGAGAAGACAGCATTCCCCAAGTCTCCTTAACCCAGACTACAGGATAGCTTGCATATAGTTCCCAGGTGTTTCCCACTAAGTTTCACAAAGGATGTGACCTACCCAGACTTAGCAGCAAGTCAGCTCTTTATGAGTTTTCAGCCTGTTCTCCTCATCCAGACTTTTATGGATGGAACACCTATATTAAGGATAGGCAACTCACATATGGGTGAGTTGCCTATTCACTTCAATCACAAGGGATTTCTATTTCCCTCCCACTAGGTTCCGTGATTTTTTATTAACAAGAGTTCGTCGTTAATAAATAGAAATAGAACTAGCACAGCGTGAGGACAATGGAAGACCGGGAGAGGGAAGGGGGCATGTGAAATGCGGCGCTGCTTCCAGAACAGCCCCATTTCTGTCCCGATCTCTCCAGGGAAAATCTCCTAACTCTGTCTTGGTTCTCATTGATGTGAATCAACAAAAAGAGTCAACGCTGCTAGTATTCAGCCCTTGCTCCATGCAAAATAAAATCTTTCTTAAAATTATATGCCAACTACAGTAGGTATCAAGTTTGCCCTACATCTTTCACATTCCTTTTACCTTACACATATACTCCTTTCATAATCTCTTCCTTTTGTCTCTCTTTCTCTGAAACTTCTTTATCTTGCAGCCTTGCTGTCTTTCTTCTCTCCCTCTTCTGCTTTAGTTTGTGTTATCTCTCATACTATAAAGTGCTATGTATATTAACAGAATAGATAATTAATGTCAGTGTTTTCACAATTGTAAAATGAAAAACAAAGGAAGTGTAACACACTACAGCTTCTCTTCATGTTGTACAGCAGATGCAGAATACCAACTTCCTTTGTTTTCCCACTGGATTCAGAAGAGAAAACAGCAAGTTGCCTCCTCTTCTGGGAATGCCTTTCTGGAAAATGTGATGTTTGTTGAAAGCTTGGAAGGACAGAGAAGATGGAAGCAAATTTTTAAATGTATATTCTATTGTTTAATGAAAATATCAGACATTATATTTTGAGGGTTAGAATACAATCTTATGAGAATATTCTTGGGAATCAACCCCACTGAAATCAGTCATTTCTGCATAAATAACAGGATACCACTGCAATAAAGGAAGACCTACATTTCTGTTTTGTTTTTCTAATAGGTGAACACTTAAAAAAAAAAGGAATTATCCATATCAATCACAATCTACTCATTTAATTGCTCCAACATGCATATAAGCATGGATGTCTGGTGGAACAGTTTTTATAAGCAAAAATACCACTGAATTCCTACTTGTATCAGAGAATGTATAGGCAGGACATGATTAGTGACATAAATAAATCTCTAGTCTAAAGTAAATCAAGACAGATCTTTACACAAATCACCACAGCAACAAATATGTGAAGAGAGGTGTACTTGAAGGAATGGATGAGAAGCAGCCAATCCCAGCACAGGATGCTGTGATGGGAGGTGTCTGTGAGGGAAAGTCTGAGAGAATGACAGTTGAGAAGAGAGTTGGGAGTGAACTGTGATGAGAGAGGGTGGTATGTGTCAGATGAGAGAGACTAGGGGGAAAGCAGATGATATGAGTGGAAGTCTGGTCTGTCACTAAATGAAAGAACCATTATGAAGCTGAAGGCTTTCACTGCCGGCATCCATAGATGTTCCTTGTTTTTTTTTCCAGGCTGTGAGGCCGTGTTCTGGAAGAGTTTACTTCTGATGTTTCGTCTTTGCATCTGTGGTTGGCATCTTGATTCTCTGAAGATGTCAGCCACAGATGCAGGTGAAACGTCAGAAGTAAACTCTTCCAGAACACGGTCTCACAGCCCGGGGGGGGGGGGACACAAGGAAAATCTATCGAAAGAACCATTGTTACTATATTGTTATTACACAGTCCAGGAAGTTGTTAACACATGACAAATCAACTTGGCCTTGGCAACATATAGACTTTAGACCAGCAACGGGCAATTCTGGCCCTCAAGATATTGTAAGACTTCAGCTCCTATCATTCCTCACAGCTTGATCAGTTCTCATTTAGCAAGCCTCTTTCACTTCCTGAGATTCTAGGTCAACCCTTGTGAAGAGGTGTGCTTGAAGGAATAGATGAGAAGCAGCCAATCCCAGCAAAGGATGAGATGAGATGAGATGAGATG
This sequence comes from Gambelia wislizenii, assembly GCA_030847615.1. Taxonomy (NCBI): domain Eukaryota; kingdom Metazoa; phylum Chordata; class Lepidosauria; order Squamata; family Crotaphytidae; genus Gambelia; species Gambelia wislizenii. The sequence continues at coordinate 103,988,676 of JAUMIR010000006.1, forward strand.
TGAGAGACTACGAGGGAAGTATGATCTGTCACTAATTGAAAGAAATAATGTTAATATATCATTACTACACAGTCCTGGAAGTCATTAACACCTTGTTATAATAAATCAACTAAAACTTTTGTTAACTGTTACACGGGCTCATATTGGATTTATTTCCCTTTGAAAGGTAGTGATAACACTACCCAAAAGATTACACATGGTTAGAAAACTTGTCCACTAAGAGGGTCACCTGGAGACTCAGGCCCCAATCCATAAAGGGATACCAGAGGGGGACCTTTAGTGGACAAGCCAGAGCTTAGAACTGCAGGGCCAGCCCAGTGGGGCCAACGTCACATACTACATAGAGGACATTGTGAACGTCATGTTCAAAGTTGGTATGCAAAGAGTTCTTGTAGCACCTTTAAGACTAACTGAGAAAAAGAAGTTGGTAGCATAAGCTTTCATAGACGTACATCTACTTCATCAAGATGCATGGAGTGAAGAGCCTAGGAAAGACCTTTATATAATTATCCAGACTAACTGTGTTAGAATTCTATGTTCAAAGATAGCATTTGAAGGTATGACATGAAAGAACTAACACAAAAGTACAGAGATACAGTCAGCCCCTATCTGTGGGTTTTGGTTCTGTGGATTCAACCAATCACGGATTCAAAATGCACAACACAATATACAATAAAAAACACAAGTAGCATAGCACATACTGTATTTACAAGGCTGGAGAGAGACTGGGAATCTGTGAAATGGCAGAAGGCATGGATTCATACTGAGCAATATGCTTGAACTCCTGCCATTCCTCCGTCTCTCTCCAGACTTGTGTCTCTCTCCAGACTCGCAAACACTACTTGTGTTGTGTATTGACTTGATCATCTGTGGATTTTGGTATCCACAGGGTGTCCTGAAACCAATTGAAAACAAATATGGAGGGCTGACTATATTCTGAAGCACATATCCTGGTAAAGAAAGTATCATCACCATTATGTTCTCTGAAATACAGTAAAGTAAGATATAGGACAATTTGTTAACAGAAAATATTTTTGCCAACATTCTCCCTGTTTATTTACCTAAATTTTAGAACATAAAGTATTTACAAGCATCCAATATTTTCTTCTTAATTTATGAAGTTCATTGGGACAAAATCTGACATATAATGCCTTTCTGACATTAACATTGGATTAACAGAATCTGGAGTGGTCCCACATCCAGCTGTTACACTTTTGCTGAAGTACGTAACATTGGAAGTTGAGCTTTACCATGAGTAAAATACCAATGTTTAGCCTATGTAACACCCAAATATACCTCCAATGAGGAACGAATTCAGTTCTTAGAGCAGCAAACAATACCAAGCAGCTGCATTTCAGCTGTGCCCTTGATAACTCTATGTACAGTAAAATACTTCCCATGTTTTAAAAAGGGGCTCCCTCAAATACTTTCTGCATAATCTAGCAATATTCCCTAGTTAATGTGTCTGGCCCAATCTTTTCTCTCCCAAAGCAAAGACGCAAGAAATCTGTTTCACAACAACAGCAACAACTTTGACAACAACAGCCTTTTTGCAATTGCTGAGAAAAAAGCATGACTGCAAAGACAGCATAAGCCATCAGGAATGCAATATTCCTGCTCTAAAATATAGTGCCATGGCCTTCTGTTCCCTGCTGGATGAAATTCAATCTGCATACAGAGACCCTCTCATCCCCAGAGCTGACAAACAGCAGGCAATTGAAATTGCTGGGAGCTGGTGACTGTTGGGGTTGTCAGAGTCAATTTTTAACAAACTAAAAAACTGATGTGCTGGAGTATCATACATTTATATAAAATTTAGCCTCCAAATCTAGATGAACAAAATGTGCATTAACTATATTTAGTAAGGCAGACCTAGAGACTCTATTCTAAAACTGAAGCACTCCTAGCATTCAGAACCACTTACCCTAGTTCCAATCCTATTCCTCTGCCAATCACCTGGAATCCACCCACTCAATTACATGGCTGACAGGATACAAATGCTTGCTCACCAGCAAAGACAGTTGCCTCTTTGAGGAGAAGAGAGGATCTTCATCTGGCACAGCTGTTCCTAAAAGGAAAAGCACTCCCTTGACATTTCTTACACTGATAAATGGATTGGCTTAGTTGGCCCTATGCATCCTCTCCTTTCAATAAGCACTGTAGTTTGTATAGCTAATAATACCAGTATGGACAATCTTTACAACCATACAAGGTGGCAGCTAGATTTTCAGATTTGGAGAAAATATATAGAGAGAATGTATATATAATGTAGAGAGAGACAAGTATCCAAATGTAGAGGACAGTCAGAAGCAGAACTAAAGTGCAGATGAGGAATGGGAATTTCTGGCTAGGAGGGAAAAGCTGTTAGCAATGACAGGGAGAAAGGAAGCCAATGTTAAAAAGCCAATTTTATTTATCATAATTGTAGGGCATGACAAGCCAAAATGGACTACAAGATATTGAATAGCATTAAGTCTCAGAAATGGTAGATTCAAACGTTAGAGCAAAAAGGCTGAAATCATCTAATCCTCAACAAAATCGGAATTTCCCGACTATAGGAAAACCCCACCAAGACAAATGTAGACACAGCAAGATTCTTTGTTGTCAAAATTTCTGTGCCAAAATTGGCTGTGATAAAACACATCAGGTGTTTGCACAGAAAACAGAATTCTCTAAACAGGAAACTTGCTCCCTGTGCAGAAAATATTTTTTCTCTGCAAAACAATCTCCCTGTGCAGAGAACTCAACTTTTCTGCACTGGAGAAGCCCTGAACTGCAAAGAGGCCTCAAAAACTAAGCAATGTTCATGGAGTTCTCTTGCAGTAGGGAGAAAATTGCTATTTGTTCTTGCCAGTAAGAATGAGTATTTAGAAAGGCTTATATCCACAGTCACAAATCATAACCAAATATTTCAGCAGAATGATTAGTCATTCTTCCACAAAAGATATGTTGACCACTACCTACATTTATATATTCATTCCCAATCAATAAAGCAAGAGAGCGAGAGCATTCTAAATCAACAGAACTCCTACAAAGGACTCTACAGGTGCCCTGAGAATGCTCATTATCTTTTGCAGGTGAAGTGGTAGAATCAGAGCAGATTTCAAATTGTTTTGCCCGTAACAAGATGCCACAGTAGTCATCTCACCTGTATCTTATTGAGGACATAATCACCACATCTTCCTTATCAGGTTTCTTGCTTTTGTGAAGAAATGGGGGAACATGGGATGTTGTGTTTTCCTTTCATTTTATTCCCTGAATAAGGAACCAAACAAGCTGTTCTAACCTGTACAGAACAAAAATGCTTCCTGGGTGGAAGGACATTGGTTTTTGTGCATCTACCATAGCATGAGAGATTCTACATTTGCTAAGAAACCTACCTGGTCTTTATTGAATTTATCTATAGTACTGTAAAATGATTTGTGAAGTCACTGTTAAACAACACTCATTGTGGGTAAGGGGTGGGGGAATCCAAACCTACGAACACAGTACTGACACCAAAACATGCTAGTGTCTGATCCCCTCTTAACTATCAACACATCACTGATAATTAAACTACAGTATAAAAAAAAATAAAGGGCTACTGCAGGAGCTCTTGGCATCTATCAAAATCACTACCAAATCTGCATGGATCAAAGAGAGGCTTTTAAAAGGATACGTACAATATATGCAATTCTTTGGCTAGTGGATAAAGAAAACATTCACCTGGATTAGTAGCCCATCAATTCCTAGATCATCACATTCATATCCTTGGTATCCTGAATCCCATCACTGTACCTCCTTCTGGGTATTCAAAAGGTTGTTTTTATCCTAGAATTCGAAAATAATTATGGAAAATATTTCTCCCTATCCATATTGAATTGAGTACACCTATTTTCATGCTATAATAATAATAATGCCAGTGTCACACAAAACCCAGATATTCCTGTTTCTTCCAATGGGTATTGCCAATGCTTGAATAAGGATGAGTTCCATAAAGTTTCTGCCAAGCATTATTATTGCTTTGAGGTTTTGGTTACATTTAATCAGTAAAGCTCCCCAGTAATAATGCAGTAATAATGACACCGAACTCACATCTTTTCATAAAATCATTCAAATTACACTTACTTAAATTAGGGGGGGAAATGGAAACAGGATTAAACACTTAATTGCAGTCCAGTCCTACACAAATGCAATCCTATTTTTGGAAGACACGTTCAGTGTTTCTATTTTCAGTGGGACTTATTTCCTAGTAAGACCAAGGGGTTTTCTACACTGGCCGGAATACTCCACATTCTGGCTGAAGTATTCCAGCCCTGAATCCATAGCTCTCCCCACATTTCCTGTCCTTCTGCTGCAGCAATGGAGGTGTGACCACACACCCATGGCCTGCGCGCGAACTGGCACTTCTCTTCCTTGAACCAGTTGCATCTTCGAAGGCCAGGAATAAGGTGCTCAGCTGTGGTCACACTGGGCACCTCACAGTGACCTCAGAAGATGCAATGCACGAAACCCGACTGGGAAATTCCTGTGCCAGGCACTGCATGGCCCACGTGTGGGGACACTCCCCCACCCCTGTTGCAGTAACTGAACTCACCATTTTCTCCAGAAGAACCACAGCAACTGTGAGGGTTTTTTTTTTTTTTTAAATATCCACTCCATTTTAGGGGTGGCCTGGATGCTCACTGGAATTGCCCGGATGTCACCTGGGCAGTTCAGGCTAGAAATGGGGCAAAAACCCTGCATCATCCAGACTGCTGGGCATGGGAATGGGGAAGAGGGAGGCTGTTTCGTTTGGCCTATGTAGACAAGACCCAAATCCTCACTACATCAATAATCCAGTTCGAAACTGGATTATTTGCCATTGCTCCTTCCCATGTAATCCTGGGATTTGTAGTTTTCTGAAGACTTTAGTCTTCTCTACCAGTGTGGTTCCTCACCAACCTACAAATCCCAGGATTACATAGGAAGAAGCCATGCAAATAATCCAGTTTGAAACTGGATTATTTGTGCTGCTTGAATTTGACGTAACTGTGTTTAGGACTGCAGCCTTCAAGATAGGAAGAAGAGATTTTCCAAGTCTACAGACTCCCTGAAAAGACAGCTCACTGCATCTATTTTCCTGTGTGTGTTTAAAAAAATGCTTGTGTTTTAAAAAATAGAGAGGTACATACATCAGTAAATCTGTGTATCTACCTAAAAACACACTCACACAGCAATTTACCGACTGGTAAAGGAATCCATCCCTTTGGTTATAACTTGTAATCCAAGTTATCTTAAAATGGACCAAGAGTTCCCAATACTCAAGGATTCATCTTCGCTCCTCCCCCCAGAGAATATACAACTAATGCACAGGTAACTCACAACCAGGAAGGAATGTCTCTTGACAAGATTCATGTTCCATTTCCCTATTGAATGATGGGACCAGCTATAGAGATGATAACATCACCACTGGATGGTTCAAAATCTGCAAATGACATTGAGTCCCAACATTCAGGTCTAGCTGACCAAAATTCCAAAGGCAAAAGTTCATCTAAAGCACCCATTTGGAAGCTTTTTACCAGAGGCAGAAGAATTAGTGATGCTCCTTTTTGTTATGATCCAGTTTTAATTTTTAAGTAAACTAATGCCAATCCTTAGCTTTAAAACTTTCAAAGGCAAGAAGCAGCTCAGCCATAATAGAGATCATATATCTATCCTTTAGCTTCTTTTCTGAATGACCTACAGTTTCCATGCATTTAGCTCTCTCTGCTTAAACTGTTTTTCTGCCTCTAAATGCTTTACCATGGTCTTAGTAGATGTACACATGCAGCATCAATTCCATGGCAGTAGATGGCCATATAACTCATGGCATAGTGGCTTGAGTTTTGAACTACAACTTTGGAGATCAGGATTTGAAACCCTGCTTGGCCATGAAAACCCACTGGGTGACGTTGGGCAAGTCACACATTCTCCATCTCAGAAACCCCATGATAGGTTTGCCTTAGGGTGGCCATAAGTCAGAAACAACTTGAAGGCAACCACAACATCAACAACAAAATTAATAGTTTGAAGAGGAGCATTGTCTGTTAGACAGAGCATCCAGAGAGGCTGATTATCACAAAACTGCAACTTGCAAACCACGTATATACTCCAAAGTAGGCTCTACATAAATGACATCTACACTGGAGAATAATCTGTGTTGGGGTTGATGTCAAGTAACTCACTCTGTCCTAAATTCCAAGAGGAAAAAGAGGAGGTTTTCAACAGAACTCAACAATAACAAAAACACATAATAAGAAGGTGGGTCAATTCCCTTAGGTGAGCCTGTTTATGACACATCAATTAGACCTATATACAGGTAGGTCCAGAAATAATTGGACACTGACACAAATGTTGTTACTTCTGCTGTTTGCCAAAATAAATTCAAGTTATAGTTAAATAATGAATATGGGCTTAAAGTGCAGTCTCTCAGCTTTAATTTGTATTCACATCCAAATTGAAGAGTTTAGGAATTACAGATCTTTAATATGTAGCCCCCTCTTTTTCAAGGGCCTGAAGTAACTGGACAAATTAACACAATCATAAATGGAAGGTTCATTTTTAGTAATTTGTTGAGACTCCTTTGCAGGCAATGACTGCTTGAAATCTGGAACGCACAGACATTACCAAACCCTGGGTTTCCTCCTTTGTGATGCTTTGCCAGGCCTTTACTGCAGCTCTCCTTAGCTGTTGTTTGTTCATGGGTCTTTCTGCCTTAAGTTTTGGCTTCAGCAAGTCAAATGCCTACTCAATTGGGTTGAGTTCAGGTGACTGACTCGACCATTGCAGAATATTCCACTTCTTTGCCTTTAAAAACCCCTGGGTTGCTTTTGCAGTATGTTTTGGGTATTGTCCATCTGTAAAATGAAGCGCCATTAAATCAACTTCGCTGAATTTGGCTGAATATGAGCAGATAATATATCCCTATACAGAATTCATCCGTCTGCTTCTGTCTTCTGTCACATCATCAATAAATACTAGTGATCCAGTGCCATTGGAAGCCATTCATGCCCATGCCATCACATTGCCTCCACCATGTTTTACAGATGAAGTGGTATGCTTTGGATCATGAGCCGTTCCAAGCCTTCTCCGTACTTTTATCTTCCCAATCATTCTGGTACACATTAATCTTAGTTTCATCTGTCCAAAGAATGCTGTTCCAGAACTGGGCTGGCTTTTTAATATATTTTTTGGCAAAGTCTAATCTGACCTTTCTATTCTTGAGGCTTACCAATGGTTTGCACCTTGTGGTGAACTCTCTGTATTTGCTCTTGTGAAGTCTTCTCTTTATAGTAGACTTGGATAATGTTATGCCTAACTTCTGGAGAGTGTTCTTCACTTGGCTGGATGTTGTGAAAGGGTTTTTCTTTTCCATAGAAAGGATGCTACAATCATCCACCAATGTTTTATTCTGTGGACGTCCAGGCCTTTTGGTGCTGCAGAGCTCACTAGTGCGTTCCTTTTTTCTCAGAATGTACCAAACTGTTGATTTGGCCATTCCTAATGTCCCTGTTATCTCTCTGATGGTGTTTTGTTTTGTTTTGTTTGCAGCCTAAGGATGGCCTGTTTTGCTTGCATTGAGAGCTCCTTTGACCGCATGTTGAGAGATCACAGCAACAGCTTCCAAATGTGAATGTCACATCTGGAATCAAGTCCAGACCTTTTACCTGCTTGCTTGATGAATAAATAATGAAGGAATAGCCCACACCTCTTCATGAAACATCTTTTGAGTCAATTGTCCAATTACTTTTGGTCCCTTGGAAAAAAGGGGGCTACATATTAAAGAGTTGTAATTCCTAAACCCTTCCTCCAATTTGGTTGTGAATACCCTCAAATTAAAGCTGAGACTGCACTTTAAGCCCATATTCATTATTTAACTGTAACTTGAATTTATTTTGCCAAACAGACAAAATAACAAAACTTGTGTCAGTGTCCAATTATTTCCGGACTGTATTTTCTTGTATTTGAATATGAACCTCCATGCAAGAAAACCAGTACAAAATAATTTGAAACTTCTGAATTTTAAATATAACCAGGAATCTGTGGGACTAAAAATCCTAGCAGGTCCTTTCATTCCTCCTATGAAATAAATTTGTCTTCTGCAGGACAACTCTTACAAAGTGTAAGCATACACATTATTTTGGAAAGTGGCAACATAATCTCTTTTTTCACCACTTCCTGGGGGGAAAGGAGTGACCACAAAATGTTACATCAGAACTTTTCACAGTTAAAAGATACTTCTGAGGGTAGAAAATCTGCAGCTTTCAGTTTGGTGCAATATCCTTAGCTGCATTAACAGAAATAATTGCAATTAACCTCCCGGCTAGTGCTTCCATGTACACTATTCAATCTTTCTGTTCACTTCATAGAAGTGAACATTTTTGACACACATATAAATATAAATATTTATAAACATATAAATCAATCTTTATTAAGTACAACTGTAACTCAGCAGAACCATTGGGAATGTACCCTTTAGAAGTCTTTTACATTATTTGTATGAACACTTTTTTAAGTTGCTATTTTTCTATCCTAAAAGCTCACAACAGATGTCACGAATCCAATAGTTATCCTGGATGACCTACGACACTACACTAGTCTAATGCAAAAGTATTCTGATATGAATCTTTTTAACATGCACAAGTAAGACTAAGCTAAAATAATTTTCCCACTTAGTTCATGTTTAACCCTCTTCAAAGACAAGGATTCCTACAGATTCAAAATAGTAAGGAATAGAAAGACATTATTTATTCTCTTATTTAACTTGGATTGCTTTCCAACTAACATTCGCCTCTCTTAAACATTACAATAACAATAACATGTTCTATGCAGACTTAAGGCATCCCTATGTTAAGTACTTCTAAACAATAAAGGTAAAAAAAATTGATGTACCATTAGCTATTAATATGTAACATCCAGAGTACAAACTGGAAAGCACAGATGGAGAATCATAGGCCCTGAGGCAAAATCCCAATCTTCAGCATTTAGTTATCTCCCAGCTTGTGTAAAGGGTTTCTTGAGAGTCCAAAACATTTAAATGCCTCTTTTAAATCTTACTTACTGGCACATAAGAGCGTTAAAAGTAAAATATGGAATTTTGGTCCTTTGGCCTTCTGCCACCACACTGGAATCCTATCCCCACCCCCAAAGGAACTTACCAGAAGTTGAATTCAGCCCTCAGACTGAGAAACATTTTCCATCTTTCCTGTAAAACATTAGTGCCATTTTGGAAATCAATGACCTTTTGGAACATTCCATTTACCATGACACAATGGTCATGTTCAATGCTCATAGCATGTTATACTGTAGCTTATTTTAATACAAATGAGCACAGAGCAAACCTCAGGCTCACACACTCCCCTCCTTTCCTGGCTTGATTCAACAAAACATAGTTAAGATTAACCACAGTTTTTTGGCTTTGGATGCCACAATAAGCTGCAGCTAATACAAAACAGAAGCAAAGCTTTCCAAGGCTTTCTTCATATATGTGCTGGAAAAGGGAAGTAGAGGGAGTCTGTGAACCCAAGCTTCATCTGCATTAATATCCCTCATGACAACCATTTTGTCATAATACTCAAATGCATCCAATGTATGGACATAAAGCAAATTGGCTGGGCAAGCAAAATTAAAAAGTAGCTAGCTATAGCCAAGGTGGAGTATAGGCTAGCTATACCCAAGGTGGCGTATAGGTGGAGGAGGCTCCGTTTAGGCTCCTGGAGTCCTTGCTATGGCTTCTGGGTCAGCCACCCTCTCCACCACCACCAGGCTGGGATCACAGCAGTAGTGGCTCCTCCTCTTCGCCACTGCTCACTTCAGGTGAGTGGATGGCAATGGGGCCATTGTGAGGCTGAGGGTGTAGATGCAGATTGAGTGGGAGGAGTAGACTGTGAGGTGGAGAGGGAATTTGCATGTGGGTGGTGATTAGCTGAGGGAGTGAGAGGAGGGAGGGACAATGTTTCCTAAGTGGGCAATCAGCACACTGGGAAAGGCAACATACCCAAGAGTTTTATATATATAGTCTGGGGTGGGGGACTACATTCATATCTTGCAAATAAGTTCATTGATTTTCTTTAAAAGCCAAGCAAAAAAGCCATCTTCATTACTGGATCTGATTTCCAGTCCACCACTGAACATTTAATAATGTGCTCTTTAAATAATGGAGTGACTAATTAAGGAATATACTGGAAACCAAGCCTTATGAGAAATGGTTGCAGGATTTAGCTAGTCTGGAGAAGAGGAGACTGAAAAATGAAAGACATAAGTCTTTAAATATATGAGGAGTAGTATGCAGAAGATGGACTGAGTTTGTCTTCTTCTATTCCACAGGATAGGATTTAAACCAATGGATTCAAATTACAAGAAAGGAGATTCCAACTAAACATCAGGATAGTAAGAGGCATTTAACCATGGAAGAGACTACCTCAGAAAGTGGTGGATTCTCCTCTGATGGAGGTTTTTTTTTCTTTCTCTAAACAGAGAAAGTTTAGAGATAGTTTAGCTGCAGGTTCTTGCACAAGAGTCTCTTCCAGTTCTTATGATATCTTTTAAAAGTTATTATACGGTCGGGAAAGATGGGGTAAAAGATAGCATACATAGAGCGAAACAAAAAAAAACTGATGAAAAGATGGTAGAATTTAAAGAACATGAAAAAGAATTTGTGAAAAAAGTCTGATGGTGTAATCCTATACACTAGATGTAGGCAACCTATAGCCCTACAAGATGTTTTGGATTACAATTCCTGGAAACCCTAGCCAGCACAGCAATAGTCAGAGATTGCAGACATTGTAAACCAAAACATGTAAAGCATCAGGTTACCTGCCTCTGCTATGTATTTACTCAAAAGTAAGTCCTACCATGTCTGGTGCGATCCTGGAACTTATCCTTTGTTAAGTGCATTTAGCATTTTAGAAAGTGCTACAAACTCTTAAGCACTGCATGCTTTGGTATTAGGAACCTCTTTCCACTCAAGATGGTTCTTTTATAATTAAAAAGCTTGCATAATCCATTCAAAATTTTTACACATTTCAATATTTCTGCTAATAAGGTAACCATTTTATTTTATTTAAAAACTTGTTTTAAAAAACAGCAAAAAAAAACCCAACCTTGGAGGCAACCTATTTTTGTAAAAAGTCAAGTGGCTAAGTTAGCTAACTATGTAACGTACAAAAAAAGTAAATACTTTGAGTGGATGTTGCAGAAGGCAAACCTGGCTGCTACTGACTGAGGAATGTGGTTGACCACATGATTATTTAAAAATAACTTTGGGAATGACCTCTGAAGGATCACAGAGACATCTGAATGCAGCTGAATCTTCTTTGGTCTAATGGCACTGTACTGTTGTTTTCATGAATTGTAACAATCATGTAAGTATTTACACAGCTTCTAAATTACTTGAAACAGTGTGCATAAACATACAGTACTTATGTATTCTACAGATAGCATGATGCAGCAGATAGAGTTATACTGAGAATCCCTGACCATATAAAATATCCTGAGTGCATGCAAGGAATTCACTGTCTCTCAATCTAACCTACCTAACAGAATTGTTCTGAGGACAAAATGAAATAACTTGAGCTCCTTAAAGTAGGGATAGGACCTCAAGTGAAATAAACACAATAAAAAATCTGGAGAAATTAAATTTTCTTCTCTTACCTATAGTCCCTAATCTACATTTAACAAAGTGTGCCTTTTTTTTACACAGTACAGTAGCACCCCCATATCTGCTGATTTGCCATCCGCTGATTCAATTATCTGCAGTTGGCAACAGCGGGGGGGGGGGGTGGTGGACAGGGGAGAGAAGGGAGGAGGAGAATTCTTGCCTCCCTCCTCCCTTCGCCCCCTGGGATGGCTCCCAGTGATGGCAATGGCGACCGGGGGGTGATGGTAAAGGGAGGGGAGGAGAATTCTCGCCTCCTTTCACCCCCAGGATGGCTCCCAGTGGTGGCAACAGGGAAGGGGTGTTCACTATTATCCGTAGATTTCATTATCCAAGGGGGGTCCTAGAACCAATCCCCCACGGACACGGGGTCCTACTATAATACCATCAGAACAGGAAGACTCTAGCTTGGGAAGCAAATGGTCAGAGTTCACCTTCTTGATTCTGATAGCTTCCCACAATGTTCTGCAGGTTCTCTGGAGGCCCTGTACCTCAACCAGGCTCTAACAAAGCCACCAGGGGATAAAAAGCATTACTTCCTGCTAATAGTGCACTGATTGGTTGTCTGCTTAATGAGCAAATAATAGCTCAGTTTCAATGTAAATAATGATCTACCTTAAAAATATCTGACAGTATCCCAGGGCCGGTTTAACCTGTCTGCCAAATCAGCATTGGCAGGGGGCCCCGAGGTCAAGAGGGGGCCCCGAGGTCAAGAGAGGGCCCCGTGTTGGCCTCCTTAATCTGACGAAGGAACAGCCAGGAGACAGCCGGGAGGAGCCCCCTCTTACCCTCCTCCTCCAAAAACCTCCTGCTGGCTTTTTTTAAAAAACAAACAAAACAGCCTCTCCAAAACTAAAGAGAAAGAGAAAGAGAAAGAGAAAGAGAAAGAAACAGCAGCCCTCCGTGGCAGAAGCTGGAGGGAGAGGCACATCGGAGAGGGTGAGTGTGTGTGTGAGAGAGAGAGAGACAGGGAATTTGAGGGTTGTCTCCCTCAGAAAGGGCTTCTTTCTTTCTTTCTTTCTTTCTTGCCCATGTGCCTTCAAGTCATATGGGGGCCCCAAAGTAAAGCATTGCAGGGGCCCCCAAAATTCCTTAAACCGGTCCTGCAGTATCCTAAAGAATGGTCAATTCTCCAATTAAGAAACTCCTAAAGAACTGCCAACTCTTTGTCTGCAGCTCTCTGATTATAGTCAACTTATTAGAACAGGGGTGCAAAACACACAACCTTCCAAATATGGAACTGCAACTACCTGTACAGTGGGCCCTTGGTATCCACTGGGGTTTGGTTCCAGGACCCAGTGGATAGCAAAATCTATGGATGCTCAAGTCCCACTATATGCAATGGCATAGTAAAATTGTGTCCCTTATATAAAATGGCAAAATCAAGGTCTGCTTTTTAGAAGTTTTATAAAAAAATATTTTCAAGCCATGGATGGTGGAATCCATGGATGCAGAATCTATGGATACAAAGGGCTGACTGTACTAGCATTCCTCAACATTGATTGTGCTAGCTAAGGCTATTGGGATCTGCAGATCAACATAAGTGAGGGACGGATGCAATAGAGCAGTGATGGGCAACCTTTTGAGCTTGGTGTGTCAAAACTTCGCCAAAAAACTGAGCATAACTTGGGTGGTGAGTCACTTTGAGTAAAAAAAACTTTATGTGTGCAGGATTCCCGCACTGGGAAGGGTGGGAGAGGGGAGGAAAGTGGGACTGGGACTTTGAAGTCCCGATCGCCACTTTAGGGAGGGGGGAGGGGGAGGAAAGTGGTGACCTGGGCTTTGAAACCCCAATCGCCACTTTAGGGAGGGTAGGGGTGGAGGAAAGTGGTAACCAGGGCTTGGAAGCCCCAATCGCCACTTTAGGGAGGGTGGAGGAGGAGGAAAGTGGTAACCAGGGCTTGGAAACCCCAACCACCACTTTAGGGAGGATGGGGTGGAGGAAAGTGGTAACCGGGGCTTGGAAGCCCCGATTGCCACTTTAGGGAGAGTGGTGAGGTTGCGGGCGGGGGGGGAGGCCTATGGCCGCGTGTCATCAGAAATGGCTACACGTGTCAGTGCTGACACGTGTGTCATAGGTTCGCCATCACTGCAATAGAGGGTACTACTGCTCTATATTCAGTAGGTGGTGGCACCCAAATCATCCACTGGATTACTTTATTAACAGGTTAGTTTTCAGTAACAGAAATAAGACAGTTAAAGATTCAGTTAACATTGGCTCAGCATGCAACCATTATGGATACCAGAGTACAGAGAAGGATTCTCTCTCTCTCTCTCTCTCTCTCTCTCTCTCTCTCTCTCTGAAGCACTGCTGTCTACTTCATAGGGATAAACTGCAAGAACTCATGGTTGCTTGAGAAACAATGAGAACATCAATGTTATTCACACTCCTGGTTTAGTGGCTGAAAGTTATGCATATAACTTTCACAGTCAGATGGAGAATTAAGGCTCTGAGTGTCTAAGGCAGCCTTCTGCAACTTTACCCTCTCCAGATGTTCTGGCCTACAAATTATATCCCTGTTGAAGATGCAGGAGTCCTGGTCACTTTTGAATCTGGCAACTGTAAACGTATCATGTACATGACATTATACAAAATTTACAATATAACACAGGTACATGGCACTATATACTTAATCAGTAACAGCAATGCTGAAATCTCAGTTGTGTATGTCAGGTTACTTCACTGAATGGTATTCTATGCTGTTGTTGTTGCATGCCTTCAAGTCATTTCGGACTTATGGTGACCTTATCACGGGGGCTTCTTGGCAAGATTTGTTCAAAGGGGGTTTGCCATTGTCTTCCTCTGAGGCTGAGAGAGTATGACTGTCCGGGAATGCAGCCCAAAATGCCAGCAGGATAAACAAGGTCTGGGAAAGCAGCCAAGCCCCAGTGATAGCAAAGTTAATTAGGGAGAGCCAGATAAGGTTCAGAACAAGCAAGGTTCTGTTTGTTGAAGAAGCAGCAATACAGGCCAGAAGGCACACAGAGAAGAGTCCAGAATACAGTCCAAATGTCAAGGCTTACAGAAGGTGGCATAGTCAAGAAGTAGGTCTGTGGGTCACCAGGAGCAGGCAACAGTGTAGTCAGGAACAGTCTGAGGTCAAGGCATGAGTCAAGATAGTAAGGATTAAGGCAATAAAGTCAGCAGGAAGCTTTCTCAAGGAAGATCAGTTGATCTCTGACAAAGCCTCTATCGCCTCTCCCAGCATATATAAAGCAATTAAGGCTTTGTCAGGTGTTTCTTAATAAGCAGGTTTTTCTCATAAAGTCTCAGAGACTTCCTTTGAGCTTCCTTTTGAGCTCGCTGCTGGGTATACAGTGGTGGAGGTAAGTCCCTCTCTTCTTCGTCCTTATCTGAATGGGCAGAACTCTCTGCTTGAACTGATGCCAACCCACTCAGACCAGGCTCCTCCTCTGCTCTAGCCTCTAGGTTGGCAGGGTTCCCTGCTGGCACAGGTGTAGATAAACCTGTGCCAGGGTCCCTAGGGCCGTTCCCTGCCATGTCCCTCCTCCTCTGACTCTATAGCCTCATCAGGCTCATGGGGCATGACAATTACTTGCTCAAGATCACCCAGGGGATTTTCATGTCCATGCAAGGATTTGAACCCTAGTGTCCAGCATTGTAGTCCAATGCTCAAACCACTACACCATGCTGGCTCTCGTGGTATTCTATACGTTTCAGAAAAGGATTCATGATGTATCTATTTATACTTTAATGCTAATTTAGTCTGAGTTCTATGAATGATTTTTTAAAGATACTACTAAACATTTGTGCAAAAATATTATGATCTTTCCCAGTGATGGGACAAAATTATTAAAATGTAAGCTTCCTTGCAGGTTAAAATGATTACCACCTTAAATGAGATATAAGCATAATTTCTAGGAAGTTCAGTTTTAATAAGTGAGATTTAGTTCCAAGTAAGTGTATTTGGAGAAGTATTTTAAAACTGAAGGGAATGGCTTTGATTATTTCCAAGGAGCTATCTGGTTATACTGGACATAACCCAGTCATAATCTGCCACAAAATTAAATACAGAGAAGATTTTCAATATATTAAATCCCTAATCCTAAAAAAGCTTAGGATAGACACATTTATTCATGCCTATACACAAATTTACGTAAGTCTGGTGCCGAAATGATTACACGATTTGTTTCAAATTAAAGTGAGAGGGGGGATTGTGTGATTAGGGATGTTCTTTGCACTGGAACACAAGGAATTCATACCTTCCAGACTTTGGCAATAATGCTGTACAAAGAATGCGCAGAAGAAACACTTTGAACTCACTCCCCAGCAATGCTATGCCATTTAAACAAGGTTTTTACCAGAGCTTAGAAAGTTAGTTACTTTTAAACAGTTAATTAGTTGCAGTTATCTTACTAAGTCCACTTGCATGCCCCAAAGGTAGTCAGATATTATTGTCGCTACATTTAAAAGTTACACTTTAATTTACCATTTCTCAAAAGAAACTAGTATCCCTACTTTTATTGTACTGTAGTTACCTTTTACAAATCAAAATGCTACAAGCTACTCTCTGGTGTACAAAAAAGCACGCTCCTATCACCCACCTTATCACTGCTTCAACACTCACAATGGAGCGCAAGGCAGCACCAACACAATCTAGCACTTGAACCATGTGATACTCATCTTTCACTTTTTATTATGTCTATATACCCACAGCTATAAAAATAATGGAAATTTCAAAAGTAACGAAGACATTACAGTGGACCCTCAGTATCCACAGGTCTGCGCATCCATAGATCATTGTATCGCATACCTAAAATGGCAGCACCCATACCTAAAATTATGCTGCTACATACTTAAAATGGTGGTGCCCATAACTAAAATTGAAGCACCCATACCTAAAATGGTGCTGCTGAATAACTAAAATGCTGGTGCCCATAACTAAAATGAGGGCACCCCTACCTAAAATGGCAGCACTACATACCTAAAATGGTAGCACCACATACCTAAAATGGAAGCGCTCATTGACTAATATAGGATTCAACCAGCCGCAGTTTTTGCTATCCATGGTGGGTCCCAGAACTGAATCCCCATGGATATAAAGGGTCCACTGTACAAGTACACCACAAGAAGATTATCCATTGAAAACATTATCCCTTGTTAAGGCACAATTCCTTGTTAAGGCACAATCATAATGTAACTTAGTCACACCTTCAATACAGGAAAACAAAATAGATTGCATATTACTAGCTATAACCAGTTACTTCCAAGCTCTGGCTACCAGTAATAACCTACACGGTTCTCTCCTCACTGCAGGAAGCTGAAGTGATAACTGCACATGAGCCTGAAGCTATGTAACAGATGACCATACAGAGAGTGGGAATAACATCTGAACAGGTCCATTTGTCTTAACTGAGATTGATGATATAACTGCTATTATTCTACCCTCAGAATCAATTTACAAAGAAAATCTTTCACATGGAGAAATGAGTTTGTGTTCCTGTTACCACTTTAATGCTCCCAGGATGAACTGGAGCTGACACTGAAAAACAGATTCCTGGTTCAAATTCCTAGTACACTTTACCTCCTTCCACAATCAACTTATACAGTAAAGACAACAATGTCCCACAAAGAAAAGACCTCATGGTACCATATCTAAGTGCATGAAGAACAAATTCAGACTGATTCAGAGGATAAGTTAGCCAAGCTTCATGCAAATAAATAACTAAATAAAATAATATGGTAAGGAATAAATACAATTAAAGACCAGAAGAAGTGGGGAATTACAGGTTTTTCCTTCACCTTTGTTCCATATAAAGGACTGGAGGCAAGAATTATAGAAAAATTATTTCCACAATGCCTCAGGTTTACCTATTCATAATTCCTATACAGAAAGCCAAACCCTCTTATTTTGGCATTTTTTGTCTAAATCCTTGAATTCTACAGATTTACTTTTTAAATCTTTAGAACAGCACTGACAAATTAGGGGAAATGGCTTCTGTGTATGTGAAGAAAGCAAATAGGGACTGCGAGTCTGTTCCCATGATTTTCAGGTAAACAGAACCTTGGCTCATACCTAACTGCCAGCACCTTTTCAGAAATATAGTTATAAAAGAATAACCTGGGATATCATTGATAACTACAAACACAACATAGAAACAAGGTAACACTTTTTCTCCAAGTACTAAATGCAGTTTTGATTTTGATCAATGTACATGAGTTAGTAAAGCCACATGATTAGAGTGTATGGAGCCATTTACCCTGGTAATTGGTTGCATCTATATTTTTCTTACTTCAGCTGTTGAATGCCATCCTGAAATTGCGGGCATGGAATGCATGTCAACTTGAAACACTAAAATCACATAATCTGAGGAAGTGTGGTTTGCATCCTATTAAAGGACAGACTGTATAGTTCTAGGAATTTGAAGTGTAAAAGCAGCAGTGTCTATTCTAAGAGAAACTTCTCTAAGCTGTTTCAGAAGGCAATAAGAGAGGCCAAGTGAGCCTTGGAGGCACAGAATATACATTACTGTCACTCACAAGCTTCCCACAAGCCACTCTAGCTATTATGACTACATAGCTTTTGGACTTGTATTTCAAACCTGGCCTCAAAGGCTTGGCAAGGAAAAAGAGATTGAACTCTAAGAGGACTATGTACCAGGGACAGCCAGAGTAGTTAATTTTGAGAAACTGCTGCTTGGAGTGCACATTATTTTTCGAATGCACATGTAGAGTGCTCACTATTTTTCTTATTTTGAATGTGTCTTGAATGTGTCCAACTATGAAGAGCAAAAACACAAGCTTTTGCTGTTGTTTTTTAAAGCCAATATTCTATTGGGTATCCTAGTTAAAGTAACGTGACCTAGTCACTAATAAGTAAGATGGGAAAAACTCATGTTCACATTCTGCCCCATTCATCACTATTTTAGCAAAGAATAAGGTTGCAGCCTTACTTTCACTTACTTAATGTATATCCCATTACCCGCAAGAAAACTTGCTTTTCAAAACACATGCACAGGATTCCTCTAGATTTTACCTACTTTAAGAGGATACTTTTGATGGGAGGCACATTTAAATCATAATCCTAAATATGTTTTAACAGAGGGGCGGAGTATAAATAAATATTATTATTATTATTATTATTATTATTATTATTTTAAGAGGGGGTAAACTCCACTGAAAACAGTGGGATTTGCTTCCAAGTAAACATGAATAGAAGTATGCTGTAAGAACTCAAAACTGAATCAGTAGCAGTAATTCAGATACAAGTTGTTTGACAACCAGGGGTTGTCTAAAAGGTGAAAATAAACCTCATAGAATTCAGTCGAAATATGACCTGTTTAAATAGGATCCAGCATCAATCCACTGTATTCAGAAGGAGGGGGGTCCAAAACAGCAAAAACACAGCAGGAAAAGCTGTTAAAAGAAAAAAAGCAGCGAGAGGGGTGAGCATTCCTGCTCATTGGGACAAGCAATTTGCTTTAAATCACTTTCCCATATGAGCAGAAGTGCAAAGCTGATTGGCCGGGTGAGCGCGGGGGCAGGGCTACTGCCATATTGGATTTTTACCTTAGCAAATGATCACTAACACAATAAAATGGAGTGGTTTTTTTTTTGTTTGTTTGTTTTTTGCTTTCCTGTTACATTGAAAAATCGCTCTAGTGCACTTTAGACATTTTTTTAAAAAAAGTTTGGCAGTGGCCAATTGAGGTAAGTACAAATGCAAGTAAATCAATCACAGCCACCATCTCACATGCAAAGCTTATGGGGGCAAAAACACTGTTAAGACAAGTTGCTGCTGCTGCAAAATGGCATTACTGTGAGGCACTTTTTTTTGCCCTCGTATAGATGGGGCCCAGGTAATTAGAAATTTGCACTGGCTGATTAGCTAGTCTAGAATTAGAGAGAGGTAAGAATGCTGGTCTAAGCCATTATTATTTATTAGTAGTATTAGTATCTCACCTTTTTTCCAGAATTGGAACTCAAAGCAGCTTACAATTTAGAAGAATACAATTAAATACATACAAAAAGCAAACATGAAAATAAAGTTGATAGAGTTGCCAGAGTTGATACAGTTCCAGAGGATGTAACCTTGGCCCCTGTTTGTCCAGTGTTGATGGATACTTTTCAATTTGTGCAGCCTGATGATGTGGACAGGATCCTTGGAGAGGTGAGAACCAACACATGTGTACTAGGCCCTTGCCCTCCCTGGCTTATTAAACAGGCCAGAGGAGGACTGAGTAAGTGGGTAAGGGAAGTGATTAATGCCTCTTCAGAACAAGACAGGGTCTCAGCATGCCAGAAGGAGGCTGTGGTAAGACTCCTTTTAAAAAACAACTTCCCTGGATTCTACTATACTAGATAATTATAGGCCAATCTTCAATCTTCCATTTTTGTGCTAGGTACTGGACTGTGTGTATCCCTGTTGCTTTTCAATGGCTTTCAATACCATCAACCATGGTATCCTTCTGAGTCACCTCTCTGAGATGGAGTTTAGAGGTACTGCTCTGCTCTTTCCTGGAGGGCACTCTCAGAAGATGGTGCTGGGGGACTCCTGCTCGACTCCTTGGCTATTGGCCTGTGGAGTCCCTCAGGGGTAGCCTTGTCCCCTATGCTATTCAACACCTACATGAAATCACTGGGAGAGGTTGTCCAGAGTTTTGTAGTCAGATGTCACCAGGATGCTGATGATACCCAGCTCTACTACTCCTTTCCACCTAATTCCAAGGAAGCTGTTCCTGTACTAAACCAGTGCTTGGAAACTATAATGGACTGGATGAGGACAAGCACAGTGAAACTTAATCCAGACAAGACAGGGGTGCTCCTGGCCAGTCAAAGACAGGCCTGGAAATAGGGATTCAGCCTGTGTTAGATGGGGCTACATTCCGCCTGAAAACATAGGTTTGCAGTTTGGGAGTACTCCTGGATTCAATCCTGAGCCTGCAGAGCCAGGTGTCAGCAGTCACCAGGAGTGCTTTTGCACAGTTAAAGCTAGTGAGCCAACTGTGCCCATTCTTAGAGAGGTCAGATCTTGCCACAGTGGTACATGTCCTGGTTACATCCCATTTGCATTACTGTAATGTGGTCTACATGTGCCTGCCTTTGAAAAGTGCTCAGAAATTTCAGTTGGCACAAAGAGCAGCAGCCAGGTTGATAACTGGGGCTGGCTACAGAAAGCACACAACTCCCTTGTTGCAACAGCTCTGTTGGCTGCCGGTCCATTTCCAGGCACAATGTTGGTTTTTACCTATAAAGCCCTATATGGCGAGGGTCCAAGTTATTTGAAGGACCATAGCTCCTTTTATGAGCCCATTAGAACTCTCAGATCATCTGGAGAGGCCTTTCTCTCTGTCCCACCAACCTCTCAGACTCGTTTGGTGAGAACAAGGAAGAGGGCCTTCTCGGTGGCTGGTCCAAGACTTTGGAACTCTCTCCCTAGAGAGGCCAGGATGATCCTGTCTCTGCTCTCCTTTCAGCAACAAATAAAAACATTCTTGTGCCATCAGGCTTTTTCAATCTGATGAGGGCTGGGCTTGAACATACTATGTAGTTTGGTTTTTAAGGTCTATATAGTTTTATTGCATTTTAATGTTTTTAATATTTTTAAATATTTTAATACTGTAACTTGTTTAATCTGTTTTTTAAATTTCATATTAATATTTATATTTTTAATGTTTGTGTGTTGTTTTAAACTCTGTTAGCTGCCTTGAGTCCCTATATTGGGAGGAAGATGGGATATTTTATTATTATTATTATTAAATTAAACTAACAGGCATATCTTTGTAAGAACATAGCTGCAAAATAGTGACCTAAAGTGTAGGTGAAAATATTAATCTGCTACTAATATTACAAAGGACAAACTCATAAAACTTCTTTTCTGCCCATTTTGGTCATATGCAAATGCATTTACCCAACCATGTCTGAAAGCTAAGCTTACAAATCAGATTTTTGTTTGGGTTTTGGTCAGGAACACCATGAAAAGCCTTTATAGGCATTTTCAAACAATCTGGATTCTTATAGTAAATGTATAATATTTTCTAGTATTATACTGTAGTTATCCATATATATTTAGTCTGGCCTGTCACCTGCTAATGGGATGATAGCTTCACACACACATGCAGAGCAGGAAATTTCAACCCGGTCCTGCAAAAAGCAAAAAAGCATATAATGTGTATTACATAAGCTATACACATTAAAGCAATTGTGTAATCAGAAGTGCATAGCCACCCTGAAACTGCAATACTTCAAAAGATCAGGTGCCACAGTGAACAGCGGAAAACAAGGGAGAAAAAGAAAACAGCATCAAGCACAACAACAGTTAAATATAATTTAAGGAACCTCAAACAGGAAACTGTGTACCGTAGTTCTCTACCAACATGACAATTACTCAAAAGTAACTCCCAATGAGTTAAGTAAGAATTATTGCACTTAGAAAAGCTGCACACATTGCCTGTATCTGTAGCCAAGCCATGGGTGACTAGCCATTTCAAGAAAAGCACTAAGAAACCTATTAAAATATTCCATTTCACAAGACAACATGCCTTCTTTGAGAAGCTCACTGCAGATTGTTACCTTCCACCATATCCAACCCAGCACTATCATATACTGATGAAACTACTGTCCTCTGTTATTTTAGTTGTAAAATACTCCACAGTACATTCAGAAACTTCTGTATTCAGAGAGTGCTTTCCCCAAAGTTACTCAAGTCCAAACAGCACAATCTTATATATGTTTACTCAGAAATAAACTCCACTGTGCTCAATGCTAAGCATACATCAGATTCCAGCTTAATATCTCAATTCAATATATGTGCACTAAGAATCAATAAGTTTATTTTTCAAATTGTAGCTTGATTCATAAACAAGAATTATCCACCAGTTTAAAAAAAACAGAAAATAAAAGAATTATTAGTGTTGTCAATAAGATCACTTTACATTGGTAAAGGAATTATATTCTTAAGTATCTATGAAATGTCATGGAGCATATACCGTACCTTTATAATAGCAGGTCTCACTTAATAACCTGAAATTTATCTTCTATACTATATATAGATTTAATATCAGTCTTACCAAGGCTGTGATCTTGTGATCCTAAAGGCACCAGATTCTATCTGTTCTTGGATGGGTTAGCCTTGGCTAGTACTTGCATGGGAGACTGCAAATGAATACCAGCTGCTGCAGGATATATTTGCTGGCAAAACCACTCCTGAGTACTCCTTGTCTGAGAAAACCCTATGTAAACCATGGGGTCACCATAAGTTGACAGGTGACATGTCTTACTGCATTCATTTTGTTCCTAAAATGTGGCCCTGCTACTAACATAAAATGCTTAATTGTGCTATATATGGACTCTCTTCACTGCTTTCAAAGTGTGCAATTTGGAAAACATTTCTGAGTTTTAGGTAGCTGCTATATAAACAAGAGTCTCCAGTAACAACAGCTAAGCTTAGTGGATGGCCAAGTCCAGTCTAAACAGAGGCTTCTTACCAACTCAAGAAATTCCTGTCCTTTGTTACAGCATTATATTTGTTGCACAGACTAAACAATTCCACTTCAAACAAATGGATACAGTTTTGAGTCATTTATCTCCCGATGTTCTTCTATCAGAGAGTTACAACAAAGCCATCTTCACATACTGCAAGAAATGATTGTTCCAGAAATTCTAAGCATATGAGACAAAGGCCAGAGAGAAGTAATTCTCAGCAATAAGAACTCTTGTTTATTTTGTTCCCATATTCTTCTGTTCTACTCACCTCTGTACACAAATCAGTATGGAAGGATAGTACTACCTTTGTGCCCTGGAGTGCTCTGTTCACCAATCCTTAAGCTACAGAAGAAATCACCACGGTGGGTTTTTTTTTTTTGGATTTGTTTGTTTTTTAAGATAAAGAAAGAAAACAGAGCAATGCTTCTCTTTTGAAAAGTTTTTTTTTTCTATTTAGGCACTATACACGCATATCTCTGGCTTTTCTTCGCAAACGAAGATTCAGGAAGGACTCATCCCACGCTTTCTGCAAGCGCGCTGATGACTGAAAAGGGCAATCCGAGATAAACATGTCCAGTTGCAGAAAGCACAGCAGAAGGTCTCCTTGGGTGATGTTTCCGGGTTGTGATTCTTTCTGCGTTGTCGTTTCTCTTCAAAACTTGTTCGGTGTGAGTTCTCCAATAAGGCTGCAGCATTGTGGATAGTGCGTCTCCATGCCTCCCGATGTGAGGCCATGGTGGACCATTGTTGGTGAGATGTTGTTTCAGCGAGTCCTTGTATCGCTTTTTTGGAGCGCCCCTCTTACGCTGACCCGTGGCGAGTTCACCGTAGAATACTATTTTGGGGAGGCAATGGTCCTCCATCCTAGAAACATGCCCTGCCCAGCACAGCTGTGTTCTCAATATCATGGCCTCAATGCTGGTGATCCCTGCTTGCTCAAGGACAGCAACATTCGTCACATAGTCCAGTGTATATTTAGGATTGTGCGTAGACAGCGCTGATTAAAGAGTTCGAGGAGTTGTAAGTGTTGGCGATAGGTGACCCATGTTTCAGACCCGTAAAGGAGAATAGACAGTACAGTGGCTCTATACACACTCATTTTTGTGCTTTGCCTCAGGAGTTTGTTTATATACACGCATATATACAAAAGGTAAAAAGTAATCCTAAAATATGTTATCTTAAAGCCATGTGTGTGATCTGTCAATAGCAATTATTTAATTTCAGTACAATTATCCCTCCACATTTGTGGGTTAAGCATTCACACATATGATTATTCACAGATTAATCTGGGCCAAAGCTAACAAAATGAAATTCAATACGGAGAAATGTAAAGTACTGCATTTAGGGCGGAAAAATGAAATGCATAAATCTAGGATGGGAGAGACCTGGCTGAATGAGACTACGTGCGAAAGGGATCGAGGAGTCCTAGTAGACCACAAGTTGAACATGAGCCAACAGTGCGATGTGGCAGCTAAAAAGGCCAATGCGATTTTGGGCTGTATCAATAGAAGTATAGTATCTAGATCAAGGGAAGTAATAGTGCCACTCTATTCTGCCTTGGTCAGACCTCACTTAGAATACTGTGTCCAGTTCTGGGCACCACAATTCAAAAAGGATATTGACAAATTGGAGCGTGTCCAGAGAAGGGCAACTAAAATGGTGAAAGGTCTGGAAATGATGCCTTATGAGGAGAGACTTAGGGAGCTGGGTATGTTTAGCCTGGAAAAAAGACGGTTAAGAGGCGATATGATAGCCCTGTTTAAGTATTTGAAGGGGTGTCACACTGAGGATGGAGCAGGCTTGTTTTCTGCTGCTCCAGAGACTGGAACACAGAGCAATGGGTGCAAGCTCCAGGAACAGAGATTCCACCTCAACATCAGGAGGAACTTTTTGACAGTAAGAGCTGTTCGGCAGTGGAACGCACTCCCTCGGAGTGTGGTGGGGTCTCCTTCCTTGGAGGTCTTTAAACAGAGGCTGGATTGCCATCTGTCGGGGATGCTTTGATCGTGATTTCCTGCATGGCAGGGGGTTGGACTGGATGGCCCTTGTGGTCTCTTCCAACTCTGCAATTCTATGATTCTATGATTCTATATTCTTTCTAGGCATTTTCTAGGTCTTCCAATATGAATCTATGGTATGCTCCCAATGGAAGTTGACCACAGAGTCATGCTGGAAGACCTAGAAAGTCCTAGATGTATTACTTCTCTAGGCATTTGTAGGTCCTCCAGCGCAATTCTATGGTCAGCTCCCACCTATATTTGCAGTTTTCCCACTTTCACAGCAGTCCTCAACCCCTAACCCCCATGAAAGTTGAGGGCTGACTATAATTCTTATTTTAGTACAGGAAGCCCCTGCTTATCCAACAGGTTAGGGACTGCAGCAGCGTCAGAAACTGGAACTGGTTGAAAAGCAGAAACCATGTAGGGAACTTGAGGGAATTACAGCCGCTCACTTGGGACTGCCTGCACCCATTTGCGCACATGCTACTTGCAAAGTCTTTCAGTTGGCTTGGTGACCTCTTCCTCTTCTCAGCTCCCTTTGCAAGCAGTGCACATGTGCATAATCAGTCCCAAGCAAGCCTCCGTAGGCAAGAACTATTGAAAGAGTGGATTCCTCATCAAATGAATGGAGCTTGTCCTTAATTTGTAAGCATCACCAGATAATGAGCTGTCAAAAGGTGGAGGTTTCCTGTATCTTTAGTAGTAGTCTTTTACAAATGATTAGAATCTCTTAAAACATTGTATTCAGCGCATGTATGTGTTATTAGCTAGTCAAAATGTCATTCCATAATTGTTAAATCCATGATATGAGCAAAAAGAAGAGAAGTTGTTAGAAGAAAGACTCAAAGTGATGCAGCAGTTAAAATATCAAATGGTACAACAGGGAAGACTATCTTGAGTATGCAGGACTGGTTAAGACTGTTTCATTATCCAGACTATCTGAAAGATAGTAACTCCTTATATGAGCATGCCAGAGCCTTAAGATTCTTGGGGGATGGCTTTCTCTCAGTCCCACCACCATCACAACAAGCCTGCCTGGTGATGACACAGGAGGACATGGGAGACAGCCTTCTTGGTAACTACTCCCAGGCTGTGGCATTCCCTTCCATAGAGAATAGGTTAACCCCCTCTCTGCTCTCCTTTCACCATCAGTGAAGAACAGGCATTTAAGGAATAATTGGTCACGCAAAGTCATTTTTAGGAGGGTGTGCCATATTATTAACGTTGTTGTTGTTTTTAATGATTTTACACTTTTTAAAATTTAATGGCATTTTAATATGATAACTAATTTAACTGTGTTTTAACTTGTTCATCAGGTTTTTAGCTTTTTCTTGTTTCAGCATTTTTGTAAGCTGCCTTGAGTTCCAGGCTGGGAGAACAGTGAGATAGAAATAAAATAATAAATAAAATAAGTAAGGTCCCAGGTTGAATCCTCACTGAGCCATAATATTCTGTCTGTTACCTTGAATTAGTTGCTAACTATCATGCTATCCTATTTCACAGGGTTGTTGTTGCTAATATAATTGGAGGGTGAAGGAGAGAACAATGCACAACACTGTGGAGTGTTTGAAGTTTAGGCTATTGGTTTCATTTTGGTGATGAAGAATATACAACATCTCACCCAACTTTCCTGTTTTCAAAACTGGCAATGTTACAAAGAACAGAAAAGTAAAACTTTATTGTAAACTTACCTTTGTAACACTTAAGTTTAGAGAAAAAGAATGAACGGATGGAGAAATGGTTGCTAGTGCCCTTCTGTTGTGTGTCTCCAATTTGTTTCCAACTGATGGCAACCCTAAGGCAAACAAGTCACAGCGTTTTCTTGGCAAAGGAGATTTTTGTTTGCCTTCCTCTGAGGTAGTGAGAGTGTGATTTGCCCAAGGTCACTCACTGCATTTCCAAGGTTGAGCAGGGATTTGAATCCTGGTTTCCAGGGTCATAGTCCAACCAATGCTCAAGTCACTACACCAAACTGGCTCAACTGTTTTTTGGCATAGATGGACATTTTAAAACACCATGCAGAATCTCCATGATTCTCCATGCTATTTGCCTTATCCAGCAAAATATTCTGGGTATACATTGTACATGCCCAAACCATCTTGAAGGACTATGAGAGAAAGTGGGGGTGGATGAGAGAAACTAGGCTGCTGACAGGTTGGGGGTGGGGGAAACACCCAATACTTTCTAATTGGATAACTGTATCTAGCCAGGCAAACTATCATGTTTTACGAAAACAATAATACAAATGGAGAACTTGCGTACAGCTAAAGTATCTTATAGCAGAATAGAAACTGAAAGAAATGCTATAGAAGAAGACACTGAATAAAATGCAGTAATATAGAACACAATACTTCACAATGAAAAACAACAGACAGGGCTTAGTGCAACAACTCATTTGAAACTGCTGCATTAGTTTCAATGGAAAGGGCAAAGGTTTACATAACTGCAGCTAAAAGCAGCATCCCAAGAATGACCCAAATGGGGAGAAGAACACCCAGCACTGCACCACATTCAGTTTCATCTAGTGCTATTGCAGCAATAAATGAGGATCAAAAATGTTATTTATGGGGCATGGAGAATGTAAACACAGAAGTAGTCTACCAGAGGAAAGCAGCACTTTGGAGGCAAGAACTTCTCTAGTTGTATGACCTAGGCAAAGCAGAGGGTCACCAAGAAGTGGTGGCGCAGCTCAGATTTGACACAAAAAGCCAAGTGTAGCACTGATATCGGAGATATAGCCACTTCTAGAATCCTACTACTCAACAATGGCCTACTACCAAAGCAGAGCAGCTCATAGGTACAGCCTCAGTGTTGGATGACATAAGAGACCAAGTGTCCACCTTAGGACAGCAAGAAAAACCCACAGAAATTGAATAAAATACACTGTAGGAAGAGCTGCAGAATGTCACTTTTACTGTAGTTACAGTGGTCACTACTTATGTAACAAAAAGTTGTACTGTATATTATTTGCAACTAACAAAAAAAATCCACATATCATTGGCAAATAGATTTATCATACGTGTTATTTTAAATAATTATGGTGGTATGGTTAGGAGGTGTGTTAAAAGTTATAGAAGATACAGCAATTTATGACAAATATAAACAGATTATGGGTGAGGGTCACGAGTTGCATCTTTCTGGATCCTTTTACATTCCCACAACTATATAAATATGCTTAATAACCTGAGGCTTTAACATCACCCAGTATTCCATCTAATGAATTGGAGTAATACCCATGAAAGCTCCTGCTAAAATAAAATCAATTAAAGATGCTGCCAAATTCCTTTTTTTTCTCCCCCCACCCCTTTCCCCTTTTTGTGCTCCAACAGGCTAACGTGGCTACTTCTTTCAAAACTAGAGCAATTTCAGTCTCGCTAACTTGTAAAACAGTTTACCAAGTGCTTGTATCATCAGCCATACATTTTGAAAACAACACATGGACTTTAATCTGTATAATACAGGCCTATTTTACTAGGTAGAAAATGGACGGGCAATGTCAAAGGATCTAAAGTACAATGATTTTTGGCTTGGGACCCTCTGGGGCCACATGGACTTCTACAAAACCACCACTACCACACACACCCAGGAAATTGCTTCAAGTCCACTTCTGGTTCTAAAAAACAGGCATTCTTTAATATTAAGCCATGTCAGTGGATGCAAACTATTTCAAAACTGAATTGATGCTCTTGAAGGCTTTCCAGAGAGGCAACTCACTCTTTTAAGGAGCAATCTGTAAAGTCAAACAGGATCAAGGGTCACAAAAGAACCAGGACAGTACACAAAGCCCCCAAGGCTGCACCTTGCCCACCTCTAAAGTAGTACATATGTATTTGCTCATGTGGCCTGCATGTGTGTAAAAGGTTCCGTAACCTTAAATGAGGATATCCATAACCAACAGAATGTTTACAATCATGCACTAAGAGTTTTTACACTGTCCAATTAATTCCAAAACTCAAGTCCATATAACATTCCTATGCTTGTACTGTAATTTCAAATGAACATATTTGAGGGAGCCCCAGTGAACATGGTAGAGCTTACTCCCAAGTAAAAAGTCATTGGTTCTGGCTATAAATGTGGCTGACACTCCAATCTGAAATAAATATGAACTGACACAGCTAAATAGTATTCAAGTGGGCTCAGAACTTGTGGCACTAACAAAATGAAACAAATTATAAGAAAACAAACTTGTATAATATATATACAAGTCTACAGTTTTACACTCAACAGTTGGACAGATTAATTGCATAAGAAGTCACTGTTTGTGCAGAAGGCAAAGTCCATTTTCATATCACTGCACTCTGGGTCCCTACCCTAACATAAAACAAGCTATAGCTTGAGACAACCCCGCTTTTGAGGCATAAACTGCTACATAAACAAGTGACATACTGAAAGCCCTATTAAGGAATTCTAATAATACACTAGCAAGTACAGTGTCCCCTTTTGGACTACTAGAGAGCAAAATCACATGGTCAGTAACTAAATCTGAACCCAGGTCAAAAGTTTTTGGGCAGACTAAATGAATATTAAATTATACCTGTCCAAGAAACAACAGACATTTGCCACTGTACTGCAGTTCTCCTAGTCAGGCAAGCACACTGCTATGAGCCATTAACAACCTGCATCACCTCTCTCTGACAGGAAGGGTGGGTGCGTGTTTGTCAAGTGCATTATTGTATCACTGGCTGTCCTTGCTCTCCCCTTGATTCTCAAAACAAGATCCTGCAGTTTGTTGCAGAACTTAAGATCTGCCGCTAATGGACTATTCATTGTAGAACAATTTCACACTTGAAAAGCTACTGAAAATGGCTCTTGTCATGCTAGCAGGCATGTAACATTGTCTATGGAATTTCTGAATGTATCCCTGTATGTATAGCAATTCTACTGTTTTATGTAACTTTTGGTGCAGCTCATCTCTGCTTCTAACTCTGTGAGGTTTATAGGCAATCTCACTATCATGAATCTTATCCTTTGTAGTTATGAAATACAGTCATTATTTTCTCTCTCTTTTTTAAAAAACAAATCAACTGCTTTTTCAGCATTTAACAAGGCATAGGCGCTTCATTCTTACTTGATTAACCTACCAGACCTGTCTCATCTCCCCTGTGTGTTCAGTGTGAACAAATATCAATACCTAGACCATAATTCTAAAAGGCTGGGACTGCAGGCAAAGCTGTCAGGAGCAGCCTCTCAATTGATGTGCTGTCACCTTCTCCTCACTCACGTCATTCATCCTTGGTTTCTGCCTCCTCTGCTGTACATCTGTCAAGAGGATACAAAATTGCTCTGCACAGGTGCATTCACCATCCCACAGAATCAGCAAAACCCAGGTACCCTCAAAGCACTGCATAGTGGGCTGATTCCACACTTTCAGGGTAGGGGTGGCAGTCCTGCCTTTATTGCCATCCCAGAAGCCCTTCTCTCACCACAACATCCCCAGCTCTAGCAGCAAACAGCCTTCCTTTCTCACACGCGTAACACACACACACATCTTTGCACTCTTACAACCCAAAGTCAACACTTGGATTGCATGTCCCCTTGCCCGGATTCTCCGCACTGTCAAACCACCCAAACACCCACAATAGAGTGTGGTGGGGTCTCCATACTTGGAGGTCTTTAAACAAAGGCTGGATGGCCATCTGTCAGGGATGCTTTGATTTCCTGCGTGGCAGGGGGTTGGACTAGATGGCCCTTGTGGTCTCTTTCAATTCTACAATTCTATGATTCTAAACCCATTCAGGGACAGTCTATATCTCTACATGTGGAAATCATCTCAACCCGAGCTTGGTATTTCTTGAAGCCCTCATAGCAACATGCCTTCTTCCAAAAAGTGAATCTCAGGTCACACACATCCTCCTCCTACCTTGATGATGCTGGTTTTCCTGGGGATACCCGATTTGCCTTCTGGGTGCATGGCAGAAGATCCCCTCTCTAGGCCAGGGCTGCCAGGCTGGAGTGCCTCGGTGTCTTCTCTGGCCCCCAAAAGAGTACAGTCTCCGTTGGAGACCCCATTGCCGGCACCGTCCACATGGGTTCTCGGAGCCCCTCCGCCGCCTCCGCCGCCCCCTTCCCCGTCGCCTGCTTTGAAGGCCACTTTCCCACGTGCGGGGCTTGGAGGGGAGGGGATCCCCCCTGCGCTGGGGATGGCACCCCCTCGGCTGCCCAACTCCGCCATCAGCCCCGCCGGTCGGAGAGCAGCAACAAGAGCCTCCTCCGCCTTCCCCCGCCTGCAGCAGCCCGGCGAGGATGCGGGCGCGTCGGCGGCTCCGTTGTCCTCGTCTTCCGCTTGTCCTTCCCCTTCGGCAGACAAATAGAGAGAGAGAGATCCCCGCACACACAAAGGCGCCGGAGGGGCCGGCGGGAGCGCTGT
Source organism: Gambelia wislizenii (assembly GCA_030847615.1). NCBI lineage: Eukaryota > Metazoa > Chordata > Lepidosauria > Squamata > Crotaphytidae > Gambelia > Gambelia wislizenii. The sequence goes on from JAUMIR010000006.1 coordinate 104,020,145, forward strand.
CTTCTCCTCCTCCTCCTCCTCTCTGGCCAAGGCTGTGCGAGGGGTGCCGGAAGGCTCTCGGAAGCCCCGGTTCTGCCAGCCAGTCCCAACCGGAGGGTTTCAGCACCTAGGAGGGAAAGAAGGGCGGGAGAGAGAAAGAAAGGCAAGGAAACGTGAAACCGTCGCCCTGCTCTCGAATGAGGCTGGCCAACAAGGAATGTTCCAATAACGAAAACCAGAACGACGTTACCACATGCACTGAGGAGGAGGAGGAGGTGGAGGCGAGGGGGGGAGGAAACGCCGGCGCTCACACACACACACAGAGGGGAAGGTAGAGGGCAAGAGCTGGCCTCCGAAACACAACAAAGCCGCCGCCCCCCTTCCTCCTCCTCCTCGACAAGGAGGGAGGGAGGGAGTTAAAAGGAAGCGGAGCGCAGAGCTCCCACCCCGGCGAGAAACCAGAGGCGGGCGGGGTCGGTCCAAGAGGTTCAAACGCTGCTGCTGCTGCTGCTGCTGCGAGCATGTTAGCGGGTTCAAGGGAGCGGCTCTCCTCTTGGCGGGGTCTGCCTGAGGTGGGGTGAGGAGAGCGGGAAGTCTCCCCCGGAAGCCCTCGAGGGCGCTCCCTCAGCCATTGGGGCGGGAGGCACGAGGGCGCGGGGTTGTCTCCCCCCCCCTCTTCACCCTGGCCGTGAACGAGCCAAACCGGCCACCTCCCCGAAAAGTGGTCTCCCCACACACACACACACACACCCTCCGCTGTGTCTGCTCCTCTCCACGCAGGGGGAATGGAGGGGCGGCCCAGAAAGCCTCCCCTATCCCCACCCGCTCGCCCCAAAAGGCAAGGCGCGCAAAACACACACAGACACACATTTTCTTTCCCCCCCCCCGCCGCCCCCGGTATTTCATTACAAACACAACACACCTCCTCCGAAAGCAACACATGAACTGAGCATGCCTTACTCCTCCTTCTCCAGCATCAGGGGCGCGCAAAGTGTCAAGATTTGCAAGCGCCACGACGCCGGGCTGAGGAGTTTTGCTTCTCCTGGCCACCAGGGACGAGAGCGCGCTGCCTGCCCGCCTTTCTCTCTTTTCCTTTCTCTCTCTCGTCCTTCTCGCCACCTCCCTGTGGTTTCCAGACTGCAACGCCCTCCCACGGCCCAGGGTAACTTCCCCCAGCGGCACGCGAACACAACCCCGCTCACCCACACCCCACACAAATAATGCGGTGCTGCTGCTTTCCTTCCTTTCCCCGCCCGCCCTCCTCCGGGCGTGCGTTTCAGCCTCCCTCAGCCTCGCCCAAGCAGACCCACCGCCCCAGCCACCGCAAGGTGACAGGAGAAAGCCGCCCGGCTCATGGCTGTGGCCGCAGGGCGGGCGGGCGGGCTGGCTGCCTCCCCCTGAGGGGACAGAGAGGCACAAAGAGGTGGCTGGTCCGTGGTGCGCCTGGTCAACCTCTATGTGATGTTGGGATTATTTTTCCAAAGGCAAAGAGAGGTAAAGAGTCACAATCTGCAGGATGTAAAAGGCACTGCTTATTATGTTAAGAAAGTAATTGAATTAAATGTAGCATTGCCTGAAAAAGAGAAATTGCCAAATCATCATTGGAAAAAGTTTTTACTGTGGTGTAATGAGACAACCCCAGCAATAACTTAAGGGGATATCTTTAGATATATATTCTATTATTATTTTTATTAATCTTTTATTAATTTTTTTCTTTTCCAAATATGTATAATTGTAATGTGTAAATATCATGTTCATTGGAAAAGAAAAAAGAGTGATTATAGTGTGTTTAGATTAAGAGGAAAAATGTATTAGTGTTAGGACAGATAGTTTTATTTTTGTATTAGAAAAGAGGAAAACTATTTATTTATTTATTTTTGCATTATTGTTACAACCTTTTGCAGTCGGGTGTATTTTTCAGTAGAATGGTTTTATTCCAATTAAAAAAATCCTAAACCCCCCCCCCTCAATTCCTCTCCGCTTTGGCAGCGGCTTCCTAAACCTCTGAGGAGGAGCCGGGGCAGCAAGAGAGCACCTATGGCCAGGTCTGGGGAAGAGCAGAGGAGTACCCAGCCCTGGTGTCAGCCATTGGGACCAGCCCCGCTCAGATTGGGCAACTGCCCCCTCTGGCAGAGGGTTGGTGGAGACAACTCCAGCAATAATTTAAGGGATATCTTTAAATAAATATGTTGTTATTATTTTTGTATTATTTGTGTATTATTATTTTTATTAATTTTTATTATTATTATTTCTTTTCCAAATATGTATAATTGTAATGTGTAACTTCTAATTTTAGCATAAAGGTGTAAATATAATGTTCATTGGAAAAGGAAACAGAGTGATTATAGTGTGTTTAGATTAAGAGGGGAAAATGTATTAGTGTTAGGATAGATAGTTTTATTTTTGTATTAGTAAGAAAAGAGGAAAACAAATGTTTTGCGTTATTGCTACGGATGTTTGCAGTTGGGTGTATTTTTCAGTAAAATGGTCTTATTGCAATAACAACATTCCTAATCCCTCTAGCGGATCCAACACACTACAAGAGTGGGGGGGGGGAGAATGGAAGGAGGGAGACACCGCTCTTTTAGGGCAGCAGTGGCCAAATTCCATGCTACTTATTTATTTAGAGCAGCCTTTCTCAACCTTTTTATCCTGGAGGAAGCCTTGCAATAATTTTCAGGTCTCAGGGATCCCCTGCATAAACATTAACCTATATACAGTACTGCTATTGCTTTCCTCCCACAATCAAAATCTCTTGAGGAACCCCAAGCAACCTCTTGGGGAACCCTAGAAGTCCAGGGAACCCTGGTTGAGAAACACTGATTTGGATACAGTAGGATCCCCGTATCCGCTGGGGATTGGTTGGGGGCGTGGATACCAAAAACCGTGGATAATAGTGAACACCATTGAAAATAATGGGACATCCGGTTTAAAATACCATACAGTTACCTTAGAGGACCTAGAAAATGGCTAGAGAGAATGCATTTCTAGGAAGACTCTGTGGTAGGTGTGCTGTTTTGTGTCCCGTGGATAACTGAATCAGTAGATACGGGGGTCCTACTGTATTTATATCACCACTCTTCAACCACAAAGGCTCTCAGAGCAGCTTACAAATGGTTAAGCCTGCCCTCAGGCTTACAATCTACACAAATAATCCAATTTGAAACTGGATTCTTTGCCATGGGTCCTTCTTATGGAATCCTGGGGTGTGTAGTTGTACAGTGTCTTTAGCCTTCTCTGCCAAAGAAGTGCTGATGCTCCCCCTCACACCAAACTACTAATCCCAGGATTCTATAGGAAGGAGCCATGACAAATAATCCAGTTTCAAACTGGATTATTTGTGTAGTGTGGATGTGGCCACTAGTGTTACTCTGTTGCAGTGAGCCAGTTTGTTGCTTTTGCACTCCTCTTCCTTTTTTATTTAAATTCACCCACACAGCCCCCTACAACAAACAATGGCTTATTTCTTACTGGGAAGGGCATAATCAGTTACCCTTTACCACCATTTGACCTTGTATACAGTACCTCCTAGAATCTTCAATACCAGGGAAGATTCTAGAACAGATCATTAAACAGAGAGCCTGTGAACATTTAGAAGGCAATGCCATAATCACAAAAAGTCAACATGGGTTTCAGAGAAACAAGTCATGCCAGACTAATCTGATCTCTTTTTTTGATAAAGTTACCAGCTTGGTAGATGAAGGGAATGCTGTGGACATTGCATACCTTGATTTCAGTAAGGCCTTTGACAAGGTTCCCCATGACATTCTTGCAAACAAGCTTGTAGCATGTGGGCTAGACAAGTTAACTGTTCAATGGATTTGTAATTGGTTGACCGGCCGAACCCAAAGGGTGCTCAGCAGTGGCTCCTTTTCGTCTTGGAAAGATGTGACCAGTGGGGTGCCACAGGGTTCTGTCCTGGGCCCAGTGCTATTCAACATCTTTATCAATGACTTAGATGAGGGAATTAGGGGCATACTTATCAAATTTGCAGATGACACCAAATTGGGAGGAGTAGCTAATACCCTAGAGGACAGGATCAAAATTCAGAATGACCTGGATAGACTGGAGAGCTGGGCCAAAGCTAACAAAATGAAATTCAATACGGAGAAATGTAAAGTACTGCATTTAGGGCGGAAAAATGAAATGCATAAATATAGGATGGGAGAGACCTGGCTGAATGAGACTACGTGCGAAAGGGATCTAGGAGTCCTAGTAGACCACAAGTTGAACATGAGCCAACAGTGTGATGCGGCAGCTAAAAAGGCCAATGCAATTTTGGGCTGTATCAATAGAAGTATAGTGTCTAGATCAAGGGAAGTAATAGTGCCACTCTATTCTGCCTTGGTCAGACCTCACTTAGAATACTGTGTCCAGTTCTGGGCACCACAATTCAGAAAGGATATTGACAAATTGGAGCATGTCCAGAGAAGGGCAACTAAAATGGTGAAAGGTCTGGAAACGATGCCTTATGAGGAGAGACTTAGGGAGCTGGGTATGTTTAGCCTGGAAAAAAGACGGTTTAGAGGCGATATGATAGCCCTGTTTAAGTATTTGAAGGGATGTCACGCTGAGGATGGAGCAGGCTTGTTTTCTGCTGCTCCAGAGACTGGAACACGGAGCGATGGGTGCAAGCTCCAGGAACAGAGATTCCACCTCAACATGAGGAGGAACTTTTTGACAGTAAGAGCTGTTCGGCAGTGGAACACACTCCCTCGGAGCGTGGTGGGGTCTCCTTCCTTGGAGGTCTTTAAACAGAGGCTGGATGGCCATCTGTCGGGGATGCTTTGATTGTGATTTCCTGCGTGGCAGGGGGGTTGGACTGGATGGCCCTCGTGGTCTCTTCCATCTCTGCAATTCTATGATTCTATGATTCTATGTCTTCCCATGTCCTCTTCTCCTATCCTTTTTTCTTCTTTCTGGTTTACCTTGGCACTAATTAAATTCGTTGGCTTCTGTCCAATGGCTACTCCTGACCAGAACAGATCCAGTGAACCAGCTGATGAATGGTAAATCAAGACAAGTAACTTCCATCAGATTCAATGGGCCTACTCTAGGTGGGGTGAGCAATTGGATTCAGGTTGTTGGTTTGGGTTCATACTTAGCCATTCTGACCTATTTAAATTGATGGCACAGGTAATAATTAATTTCAGTTCATGTCATTGGGTTTATTCTGTTGTTGTTATATGCCTTCAAGTCAACTCAAATTTATTGTGACCCTTTCATATGCTTTAGTTCACAACATTCTTTCAGAGATGGTTTGCTATTGCCTTCCTCTAAGACTAGAAAACTGTCACTTACCTAAGGGGTTTCCGTGGCTGACTGGGGGCTCTGAACCCTAGGGGTGCATCTAACGCTGTAGAAATAATGCAAAAGACCTTGTAAATCAACAAATCCCTGGATTCCATAGGATGGAGCTACAGCATTTAAAGTGGTGTCAAACTGCATTATTTCTACATTGTAGATGCACCCCTAGTCTCCCAGAGTACTTTAAAAGTTACTCTAAATGTAACTTAAGTATGAATCCAACCTCTTTTAAAAAAACAAAACAAGCTGGACTTCTTATCTTGGCACATGAAGTGTAAAGACCCGCATCAACTATTCTTCTGGATGCCTTCACAAATAGCTGTTTGTTTTGTTTTTCATTTTCTACCTCTGTGATCAGAATGTAAAATCTAATCTGGCTAGAATGAATGTTCCATTAAAAAAAAAAACTGGCTCCCTCCTGCATTCATAATGCTCAGAAGTGATAACTTCCAGACTGAAAGGCATTCTCAGCTTCACTTGTGAAAATGCCCCAGGGCTCTCAATGGTTAACCCATCATCAGACCATCTGGATTGGGTTAGAGTCACATTCCTGAACAATCAATCCTTTTCCTGTCCATTAATAGCTTCCAAAGTTCAAATCAGATTGAAATGGATGTGTGTACATGGTGTGCACTCAAGGACATGTAGATGACACTTCCAAAAAGGCAGAAAGTGCAGACAAAAAACAACAATAAGCAAATGTCTACTGGTATATTTGAGCTTGTTTTGTTGTTTTTTTTTTAATTTGCACTTACTAACAGACCAAGCAGGTGACTGGAGAGTATTTTTTTAATTGTCCAATCCATTAGCCACTTACAACAAAATCCATATTTCTGCACTTGCAATTTGGGAGGATCACATGTTTATATTAATAATATTTTGCATTCTTCTACAGTGCTGTAGAAAACGTAGAAGCAATTCTTACAAAATGAGCTGCAAAAGATGTTTCTTTTTACAAAATGAGCTGCAATCTTTTCCTTGTGGGTTAATTAATTAATGTGGAATAACTACTGCCTTTTTTGTATTCATAAAGTTCAGAACAAATACCAAAAGAATTTGAATAGAGGGTAGAACACCTCAATGACATGGCCCTTTTACACCCTGATTATCTGCACCAAAAAGTATATAAGCCTAAATTGAAGGAATAGTTAAATCTGTGTTAAATGAATGAGGATAAATGCAATAAATTAAACAGGTTAAGATAAAAATTAGATGCTTTGATAAAGAACAGAATAATCTACAATGGTTCTGAGAACACTTTGCAAAAGAAATAGATGTTGTGGAACCACATAAAGCAAGAGAGAAATTTAGCTTCATCACAGGGGATAGGAACACATTCCTGCACTTCAAAGAAATAAGGTCATGTATTTACTAGGGAATAAGATCCACACAACTAAACTTACTGATAAACAAGCACAAATTTCTGCATGAGTTTACCTCTGACTAGGCCAGAACAGGATTGCTTATAATACACAACAGGGTAGGAACAAGAAGGGGAATAAAGAGCTATAAGGAAAGAGAAATCTGGGAGACTACTAGCTTGAAAGTGACATAGAAATCCGCAGGAAGTCAGTATAGAAGTTTGAAGAGAATGATATGAGAGTAGGACATTGGCTGGTTACAGAAGAGAAAATGCAGAATGGAATTAAGAGAATCAGCATAGTCCTCCCAAAAGCAATTTTTAAAAAGATTAATACATGACAAAACAAATAATAATAGCTTACATGGATAAGATGGATAATATAACAATTATGAAAAGTCATAGCCATAGTGGTTTTTAGACTACACACAATATCAAGTACGTCAAGTATATCTTTTAAAGAAGATAAATGAGAAGGAGGACAAAATCCCAGCACCTTTCTTAGTATAAAGAGACAAAAGGAAACAATATAATTGTACGGTATTTTAAAGGACATCTGTTTGGCTGCTCCACCTACCTATTTTGAGGTGTTAATTTTCAAACAATATCAAAGTCAGATTATTGTGTTCCAGATTTGAAACTACTTCATCTAAGGAATGTTGAGGTGAAGGAAGTCCTTTTCCCCCTTGGAACACTCTTTTCTTCAGAAGGAAAAGCCAGACATGGAAAACTTCACAGCCTCCATCCACACTAGACCTCTAATGAGTCTTGTCAGCTGTGCTCACTGGCTCAACAGCACACAGCTGAAAAGTCTTTTTGTAGGAACTGTGGCTTTATCTTATCTAGTTCTCTTACTTGGAAAAATGCAGATATCAATACACACTGTATGTTACACAGTGTCAGAAATGTCGGAGGAGGAGGAATAATCAAGAACAGGACCTCACAAATATAAAAGACAGCAGACAAGTAGAGGGAAAATAGGATGAAGAACAAGACAGCTGGAAACTTGGTAACAGCCATTTTAGTGGAGTAGAGTCGCCTCAAGCCAAAGTTGAGGTCAGCAAGGTATCTGGAGAAGAGAAAGAACAATCTGTGCACTGGTAATGGAAAGACAGATTAAAAGACATAAGGGAGAAGAGAAGTTAGATGACAAAAGAAAGAAGGGGACCATCTCTGGACTTTTCAGACGAGGACTTTTACCCCCTTCCTGCCTTGCAAAACACCCTCCCGCCCCACTCCCATTTCTGCCCCAAAAGAAAGGAAAATTTTTCAAACACTTATCTTTTAACGATAGAAGAATGTCCTCCCCCTCCCCTCTGCTTGCCAGGAGTAAATGCAGCCATCATAAGGCTGCATTTATGACCCGGAAAGCAAATCCTGCCCATTCTCATGAGAGAACAGTCGCACGGGAAAGTTAAAAATAAAAGTAAAAATAAACTGTAAGGGAAAAAACACCAAAGACCAAAACAAATTTTTAAAAGCCCAAGTAAGGAGGGGGGGAAAGGGTGCCACTTACCTCCTCATCCTGATCTCCACCAGAAGTGTTCAGCATGGACCTCCTCTTCCCCGGCTGGCATCGCGCCAGCATAACGGGAGAGGAATGGGGCACCTTTCAGACCACCCGTGATTCTGTGACAGATAGGGAACAGGTGGTCTATTCACGATGTTTCCCTGTGATTACAATATTACAGGGGCAGCATGGGAGCAGCACGGGACAGGGGCGATGTCCTCTGAAAGGGAAACCCAAACTCGACCCTGTTCCGTGCCTGCCACGGAATAAAAACCCCATGTGAAAATGTCCTTACAGTAGTAATGTTTACCCATGTCAGCACTCTTTGAAGAAGATGTACAGATTATGAAAAGTGTCTTTTGAAGAATGTACAGATTATGAAAAGAATTATGGAATATACGGTAAAGCAATTTCTAAGTAAGATTGAAATGTAATTAATGATTTTGATGTATAAAAATTAATTTAAAAGTTTGGCAATGAGATAGAAGACAGTGGGTGAGTTTTAGGCACCTGCTACCACCTTTCAGAGGGTGTATAACCCCTGGATACAATATTAGTAAATGCAAGTCTGTAAAAACTGGTCCTGTGCTGAATGCAATCAGAAGAATGAATATATGAATAACAGAGAACAGCAGGAATGTTTAAAGAGAGCTTAATGGATAAAATAACCAATCAGTTGCCTAATAAATGTTGATGCCAAAAAATGAATTGTCTGTCACTGCTTATACTGCCTGTACCTACTTACAGTGGATGTTCAAAGAGCAAACATTTTATTTGCTTTTAACTTCAAAAGGTTATAAATATCATTACTGAAATGTTTACTGAGCAGGATTACCAGTCCTATATATTAACCTTACAAACATATGAATGGAAATATTTCTGATCTTAGACAACAAGAACAGAAGTACAGGGCAGCTGGTATGCCATCCCAGTGTTCTATCATAAGTTTTACCCTACCTTCCAATCTCCTGCTACATTCCAATCTCCTGCTCTTTAGCCCATTAAGAACTGTCTTTCCCTAGTTTTCTGTTATACCTGTCTATACAAATGTTATATGAATAACTGTGTACTGTACAACTTAAAATGCTTCTATAATTATACTGTTGCATACAAGTGTTAAAACTATTGATAAAATCTCCATAAAGAAAGTGTGCTTTGGTTGTTGTGAGTGAATCTACAATGAGAACTAAAGATTAATTTACAGACTATTTTAAAGACACTAAGAATTACTAAAAAACAAAAACTCTCAAAAGCACCCAACCCTAAAAATGCACCTACACAAAATTGCAAAGGCCTGACAAAGGTAACCAGTATCTTCTTAATCTCTTTACTAGTACACTGTGGCGATCTACATCATGTCCCTTCAAGTCATGACCTCAAAATACCCTATCACTGCATTATTCTCATGGAGTGAGGGGGATGCTGACTTAGAGGAAGTTATAGCCAAAAACCAGAGGTGGAATTTATGGCAGTAAATCCTTTGATATACATAATGAATCCATGACAGAAAAGCTTTCAACATATACTATAGTGATTCAGATGCATAGCTGAGTAAACACTTCCTAATAGTACAGTTGTCCCTTCATATTCGCTGGGGTTTGGTTCCAGGATACACACACACCGTGGTTTCCAAAATCCATGAATACTCAAGTCCCACTACATGCAATGGCATAGCAAAATGGCATCCCTCATATAAGATGGCAAAATCAAGGTTTGCTTTTTGGATTGTTATTTTTTAAATAATATTTTCAAGCCGTGAATACTTAAATCCATGGATACCAAAACCATGGATACAGAGGGACAACTGTACATTTTCTAAGGCCTAGTGGAGATTCACTGGCAGAGAGTGGACTGAAACCCAGGTCCTCCCACCCTCCTACTTCCCTTCCAAATGAGAGTTTGTTTTGGTGGTGATACAGTTAATCTGTACTACACATAACAATTGTGGGGGAAGGATACTTAGAAATTTATGTGTAAATAGGAGACAGAGGCTCATCAGCAGGGTTAGAACAGGACAAAGGGAAGAAAACAAGAAGACGGAATAAAGACAATAACAGAAGAAGGGGGCAGAAATAAAAGAAGATGCAGGAGTCACACTAAGGAAAATATTATCTGAATGGGAAAAAGTAGAGACAAGTGAATGAGAAATAACATGGAGGAGGAAAAGGAAAAAGATGTGCATCATACATAAAACTAAACATGTTCCAATTTCTCTAACTGCAAGCATAAGCCACAGGCATTGTACAAAGAAAGCTGAAGGTGTTATTCTAGAATTTTGTTCTGCACACAATCTCTCCACCAAACATTTTTTTTCCTGGAGCAAAAACAATGCATAACTGAGCCCTCAAAAAAGCAAGAGAGGAGCACCTGTCCTATTCTACCTCTGAAAGGCCTTGGCTGGCACATTCACTGCTGCAAAAGCACCACACTGCACATTCTTTTAATGGAAATCTCCCCTGAAACCAGGCCTCTGTTTAATTAGTGGAGCTCTCTCTAAGGTGTGTATTTGCACAATAGCTGAGTATGTCAGGTGGAGGACTTCAATTTTACAACCTCTTTAATTTATTGTCAAAATGTTGCATACTACACAACAAACAGCAGAAAGAAAGGTACTGTGAACCTCAGCATTTGAAGTGTGAAGGAGAGAAACTACTGGGATCAAACTCCAGTAACAATACCGAGAATTTCCCAATAAATAAAATGGTGCCTAAACTAATAATCCAAATCCATAGGTATGGTTTAATTCATGAGTAGATTGATTTTTGACATTGCTTGATTAATTAAATAAAATGACAACCTGAAATTCAGTATGAATTTATAAGAATATATTTTAGAGGCACAGGTTCTCTAGTATAATCCATCTCACCAGCATTAGCCTCAACCCAAAAGTCAGAATCTACAGGTCACCAAATCACCATGTTATTAGAATCATTTGTCATGCAGCCTCAGCAGTAACTCGGTGAAATTGAGTAATGATTTCAGCCACTTTGCTACTTAAAATGCAAAGTACAGAACCCATCTCTGTGCCACTTATCAGACTGGTAACAAGATTTGATTTGCACATCTATACAGAATAAATTAAGCCTCTTCTGCCAGTTTCACAAACTTTATAACATGAAAATATTGTAAAGAGCTGCAGCATTTCCATTACACTTGGTCGTACAGTAGGCAATTCTATGTGTTTGTGTCTATGCCTTCAAGTTGCCTGTTGACTTATGGCAACCCCACAAATTTCATAGATTGTGTCTACACTAGGACCAAAAATCCAGATGGAAGTCCACCCAGGACTCACCCCGTTATTGCCATACCTACTTGATTTATGCTGAAGTGACACAGTATCGATGTCCACACATGTCCCCTGCCAAAGCCCAAATCTGCATCACTTCATTGCTGCTGGTATCCCTTTCTCCTCAGATCCGCTGCAGCTGTCTTCCCTGCCAAGCATCTCCACAGCAAAGCCCCCCTGGCATGTAGTCACTTGTTCTGAGGTCAAAACGAGGTGCCAAGCCATGAGATCAACCATGAGGAGGTCATTTGGGCTACCCCTTCACTGTCCCATTGCATGGCTGGGTGTCTCATTCTGACTTCACAGCAAATGACTGCGTGCCAGTAGGGCTCTGCCACAGAGGTGCTTGGCTGGGAAGGCAGTAGTGGCAGCCCTGGGGAGAAGGGGACTTATTTTTTGTGTCTGGGCTCAGCTGTGGAGCAGGCAGCAGCCCTGGGTTGTTACTAACAAACAACCCAGCAATTACCACTGAATATCTAACAAAAAATGGTGACACTTGCCATCCAAAAATCCAATGCCAACCCAATCCAGATGGCCAGAAGCACAAAAGCCTAGTAAAGACAGCTATTCTCCCCTGGAAACTGCAGAACAAGAGGTGAGTTTTTTTCTACTCACATTAAAGGCTAAAAGAAGCACTTTCACTGTAAAATGGCCTCACATCGTGTTTTCCTATAGCACCAGATTTGAGGTGGGTAGATAGTTTTTTCCTCGTGTAGATGAGCCCTGAGGCAAGGAATACTCTGAGGAGGTTTTGCCAGTTCCTTCCTCTGAAATATAGCCTACAGCACCTGGTATTTGATGGCGGTCTCCTATCCAAGTACTAACCAGACCTGATCCTGCTTCACTTCTAAGATCAGACAGGATCCGGTGCCTTTAGGCCCTCCTAGGTACCAATTATTAATGACAATCACATCTAAGTTCAGGGAGTTTGATGAGATTTGTACTAACAAGCAAAAACATTCAGTTTCTACCTCCATCAGAGGAGGAGGAGAGAGAGTGCAGAATCACAAAACGCTAAACCATACTTTTATATCATGTCTGAATGCAGCCATTGTTTAAAAGGTTTGACTGAAACAGACAGTTGTGCTGTTTATCATGGCACATTATCTAGATTTACAGAGGAATTAGCATGAAAGTGGAAAATTCATGACCTTTCAGGCCAACCCTCCTCACTGGCCTGTTGTGGAGATAAATAGGGACAAAGAAGAAAACAAATGATAGTAGCTCCTTGCTTAAGAGAAAGATACATATACAAATATTAATTTTAAAAGTTATATGAGGTCTTTTAAGGGTGTTACTGAGTGTTTGGAAAAATTAAGAAGGCAATCCAGTGCTTTTTAGTCAAGTCACTTTGGACCGAAGCAGGCTTGTTCTTGATGCAGTAGGATCCCACAGGATCCTTCTTGAAAAGGAGATGTCAGGTCATATAGCACATTATGCATCTGTGACAGCAATGGGAGACTTATTCTGGTTGAAGGGGCAAATTGCTCTGGACAAGCACACTGAGGGTTGCAGACCAATATAATGTGTGGCCACAACACAAAGTGGGTGGGGCCAACCCTACTTCTACCATAAGGCCCCTGATATACTTGTCTCCCTGTACTCACATGTGCACTCTGAGTTGCCAACTGATCACCTTCCTTGATTGGAAAAGGTGAGCAGCAAGACAGGTCTTGTCCACCAGCAACTTCTCCGTTGAGCTTGTCCGCTAAGCTAACTTCTACCGTTCATCATCCCCGATCAGAGAAAGCAAGAAGTGGGAGAAGCCCCTCCACCTGGGTGCTTATCACACTAGTCAGTTATTTCAGGTCATGCCACTTGAAAACCATTTCTCTCATATGTGGAAAGGTAGCAGAATGGCAGTCATTTGCATTTCAATGGCATTAGTTCCCATGTTTGCTTTCTCGCACTAGAAATATGACAATACCATTTATATCAGCCTGTTTGGTCTGCTTCCTGCTACATGACTGGTGTTTGGATTTTTTAAACAAATAAAAAACCCAGGAAGCCCAAATTATACAATTGCACAAATACACTATACTCCATAATGACACTATTATGGAACCACATCCACCCACCCCCAAGATGGGGAAGATAAGCACACATCACGTCACTTCCACCATTTTTTAAATGCTTTTCCCCACAAACCAACTTTTGTATATTACTCTTTAAAGTTTTGTATATTTACTCCAATAGAACCAATAGAAGCATCTAAGTGCTCTGGGTTGACCTGTACTGGACTGTCTAGCCGCAGATCATTATCCAGAATAATTGGAGTTGTCAATTTATTTAATCGCATAGATACTCTTGGAAGTAAAATCTCCTTTGAAAGGTCCAAGGAGTCCTCTAAACCCAATACTTTCAAATCCCCTACTTGACAGTCCATTGATATAGACTCATCAATTGGACCAGTTAAAATAGGGACTTGAGATTGAACCATTTTATTGGAGTGTGCAGAGATACTACATCTTCCAGGGAAAACTCTTAGCATGTTTGCCCTATCACACAGAGATGCTACACTAGTTTTGACTTCTGCCCAGTTATTACTGAATTCAGTCAATGGAGCTGAAATTTCTTTGTTATGAGGAAAAACTCCCTCATGAGAGGGATACTGTTCAGACAAATTCATTCTTTTCTGCTTTACATCTCGCGTTGTTAAATTACTCTGAGACAGGGGTAACTGTGGGAGTTCTGCAAATACTCTAACCGGGTATTATCTGAAACTTGGCCAGAAAATATTTAATTTTAAACAGCATGAGTGGTATGGTTGCATAGTCAAAGAAAAGATGCAACCTCTTCTGACTCCAAATTGGGGGTAGCTGGAATACAGATCTTAAGTCTATTTTATACTGTTGTATATTTTTAGCAATTGGCTTAAGGAGAACAGAACCTCACTGCAGGATTTGTTTTTCTGCCTTGGCATGGGTGTGTCCTGGGCTTGAGTATATTTACTCATTATTTACTCTTCAAACTTTTCCTAAACCCCATAGTTTTTCTGGGCATCAATCCCTAATAGGATTACAGCAGAATTAACAAACATACAGCCATTCTCTTGGGAACTCCTGGGAATTCCAGTTTCTTCCCAGCCCAACCACTGGAAGTAGTCTGCATTTTCCTTGTCCTAGAGAATCCCCATGAAGAGCAATCAGGCCCGCTATGCTCCCCAATATCGCAATAAAGAGAAACAAGGCTTTTGCTTCCAAAGTGGTTACTAAACTATAGCAGGATAGAGGATAATTAAGAGATTATTTCCAGAGAGTAAAAAATCAATTTCCAAAAACCCAACAGCAGTACAGCAGAGTGCAGCACCAAGCAAGCCATGATGTAATTTAATACCCTCCAGACAAAGACAGGACTAATGCAGTGCAATTGTGGCATAACTTTGGATTTTATCAGACCACCCCCCTAAATCCGTTCTTTTGCTGGCATAATTTCTGCTGTTTTTATGTTGGCAAAAGAACTTCCCATACCACACTTACCTTGCATCTGCACAAAAAGGCTTCCCCGGCAATGAATTAGGAGTGAACGGAGCCCCGTTCACTTCCTCTATTGAAATCCTGCAAATTCTCATGAGAATACATAGCATGAGAAATTTAAAAAAAAACAAAAAACAACAAAGTTTTTAAAAGCACATAGACACACTATAAAAGTCCCAAGTAAACTGGGGAGGGTCATAAAAAGTACATCACCTACCTGGATGTCATGATCCCACTCAGAAGTGTTCTGGCCAGACTGGCCGTTGACGCTGAAATGACAAGAGGACATTGGCACAAGGTTTCATATGCTGGCAATGGCCACAGCCAATCTATTGATGGCTTGGGTTGTCAATAAAAAAAGTACGGTTTATGGCCAGTACATAAATGCGAAAGGGTGACATCATCTGATATGTGCACCCTTTCGCATGTATGTGGCATCATTATGACACCATTTTTCATGTGTCTGATAAAGTTCTGTGTCATGTAATAAGCTCCATGGTGTGTTAGGGAACAGTTACTCAAAGTCCTCTCTCTTCTTCCAATATTCCTCATCCCTGATTGAGGAAGTGAAGCTCCTTGAGTTGCCACCAGAGTCTGAAGCGAGCTTTAGCTGCAGTTCACCATTCTTAACTGGGCTAAGAAAGATTCAGGCAAAGACCTCTGAGTCAGTGCCTCAAAGAGTGACTCTTTCAGGAAACATTTCAGACAAAAGCTAAAAGGGATATGAGACTTGGACAAGAGAGCTTTCCCCATGGAAAAGTCCATGTGGGTCAGATAGGAAAGCCGTACAGACTGGATTAGGCTTGTAGGTGTAAGTTCCTCAGGGATGCTCTACAAACAGGAATTATTTGCCACACAGTCGCCTCTACTTCTGCACAGTTGTTGCAGAAAAAGCCTTCTTATCATCAAATGTTAGAATTTTGCTTTTTAGCACTTGTGATTATAATTAAAGATTAATTCTCAGTCTCTTTCATAGAGCAGAACTTACTTTTTTCAGAGGAAATTATTATGTGTCACATGCATTTAAATTGAAACATGTATGTTTTCCAAAAAATATGTAAATAACAAATCTGTTCTAGAGGAACTGATTGACACTCATGCCTATCCCATGCTCTGTTTGGAATCTTCTAAAACATCACCAAAGTCATAAAACAGACATAGGCTGATGGTTGAGAGCCAGAAATTCAGAAGAAATGTTTAATTCTCTTTCTCATAAGAGTGTTAATAAATTATATGTTATAGACCTGACTCTATCTTCACACTCTCTGAAGATGAAATTTAACCAATTGCCTATGCTACACACTGCAGCACTACAAAGGCACACATTCATAAAATCATGAGACAGGATTCTGCAATAATTATATTTGCTTTAAAATTTCATATATAAATAAAGATGGACCTAACTAGAGGGTAAGATGAGCCATGCCCCTTCTTTTCAAGCCTTGTGTTTTCAAAGGGAGACTCCAAGAACATAGATTTCCCTTCCCCTTGCTCATGCAAACCTTTTTCTTGTTAGCCGTGGGAAAGATAGAACACTGGGGAGTGCTGGCTTGCAAAGTACAGTGCTACCCAGATAGAGTGGGGTATTGGGAGTTGGCTGCAGGAAATCTCCATGATGCATCTGGCACATAACGTGTGGCTACAACTAGGGACCCAGCTGCAGCTGAAAGATGGAAGATGAGATTGCCTTTACCCTGGGTCTACAGGTATAGAAGAGGAACACTAAGCTCTTGGATTGCTACCCAATAAGCAACTATTAAAGTGACTCTGTAGAGGACATGCTCAATATACATTCCAATTCCCGAGAAAGCAGTTGCCAGAATAGCAATAACCATTGGACCATTGCATTAATCTCCCATGCAAGCAAAGACACTACCGCAATCACTTTTACCACATTTGGAGCAAAAAAAGTCAGGTGGCCAAGCTGCATTAAGAAAAGAAAGAGGCACTAAGGCTCATACTGCAAAAATGTGTGGAAAATGGAACACATCAAAGAATTTCAAAAGAAAACCATCTTTTGCTTTATAGATTATAGCAAAGCATTCGACTTGTGTTGTTCATGCAAAACTAAGGGCTGCTCTTAATGGGTGTGCCACAACATTTGATTGTCTTGATGCAACCTATACTCAGGACTAGAGGCCACTATCAGGACAGAATATGGAGAAACAGAATGGTTTCCAATTGGCAAAGGGATCAGATCAGACAAGGCATATTGGTTTCATTTATTATATCATATGGAATGCTGGATTAGAGTTGAAGGAAAGAAGTGTGAACATTGAAAGAAAGAGGTGTGAAAATTGAAGGAAAGAACTTCAACAGTTTGTGATAGATAATACCATATTACTACTGTAGTAGAAAACAGCATACTTGGAAAAAGACTATTGGGAAAAGTCAAGGAAGAAAGTGCAAAAGCAGGGTTATGGTTGAATATTAGGGACTTTATCACATGAGACAGTAAATCACAATTGGAGCAGGATAATCATGGCTGTGGCTGTGGCTGATCACATAACATTGGCCCTCTTCTGTTGTTCTCCTGTTTGGAAAGCGTAATGCAAAAACTATGTGAATGACTTCCTTTTCTACCACTGCCCCCCACCCCATCTCTTTTTGTAGTCGGGTATCCCAGTTCTGGATCCCCCCCCCCTCTCTTTCACACACACACAAATATGCCTGGAAATGTGAGTATTACAGTTAAAAAAGCATGTATGCATGTATGCCAAACTAGGAAAGAGGGCAGTACTGGGTGGACAGCCCAAAATGCTATGTGTGATACGGTTTTGGCACAAACGAAGGCTGCAGTGCCAGCATTTTTGGAAACAATGCTATTTTAGTGGGAGAAGAGCCTGGTGTGAAAAAGTCCTCAGACAACAAAACTAATGACTACAGGTGATTTACATAACTTTAAAGTGGATGGTGAAGACATCGAACTAGTCAAAGATTTTCCACACCTTGGTTCAGTCATAAATCAAAATGGAGACTGTAGTCAAGAAATCAGAAGAAGACTTGGACTTGGGAGGGCAACTATTTATTTATTTATTGAATTTGTACATCACCCTTCTCCCAGGGTGGGATCCAAGGTGATTATGAAAGAACTAGATAAGAATCTCAAGTATAAGGATATATAATTGAACACAAAAATCAGGATCACCCATGCCATCGTATTTCCGGTTTCTATGCATAGATGTGAAAGCTGGACAGTGAAGAATGCTGACAGGAAGGCAACTCATTTGAAATGCCATGCCGGAGGAGAGTTCTATGGATACCATGGATGGAGAAAATTACCAATAAAATGAGTCCTAGAGCAAATCAAACCTGAACTCTCCTTAGAAGCCAAAATGACTAAACTGAGGCTATTGTACTTTGAACATATCATGAGATGAAACATTAGAAAAACTATAATGAGGTGAGAGACAGTAAAAGAGGAAGACTGCATTGACAGGTGAATAGACTCTATCAAGGAAGCCACAGCCCTGAGTTTGCAGGACTTGAGCAGAGCTGTTGATGACTGGGGATCTCGGAGGTGTCTCATTCATAGGATCACCATAAGTTGAAGATGACCTGATGTCAATTATCAAAAAACATAAAGGAGAAAAACATTGATATGCAAATTCCCAGAATAGGGAGCTGATTATGACTTAGAATTTATGAATAGTCAGGGGGTGAAGAATAAGTAAGTGGCATCAGCATAGCTAAACATCATGGCTCCACCTCCACTGTACATTATGCAAGAATCACAACATAATTTAGAGCAGGAATGAGGCTCCTGGTCCCTGTTTTGCAGCCCCCCCCAAGCCCCCCAGTTTAAAAAATGGCATGATTTTGGGGTAAAATTGCCCCAAAATTGCACTGAAAGCTATCTCAAATACATGCAAATATGCATAAACCTCCTCCTCAACCAACTTAGAACCCCCACTCCCTATTTCCACCATTCCTTCTCCAAAAGGTTGAGTGAATGTTATTCCACTCACTTCTGGTCACCATTTTGGAGAGGAAACAAAAGGGAAAAGAAGGTATTTTGATGTGCTGGGAGTGGTGGTGGTCCACATATATGTGTGTGTAGGAAGGGGAAATTGACCCTTCATCCCCAAGCATCTACGTACCTGATTTACAGGTTAGCTGTTGTTTTGCATATGGATATTCCTTCTGTCTCTAAACAGTTATCTTCATGGCTATCACCAAGTATAACTCAACAACAATGAGAGAAATGATGATGATCTCTTAGGACTCGACATCCTGTGCAACTTGGGTTCAGACTATCTGTATTTTCCTATCTGCACCTGTCTTAGTTTTAAGATCCTCAGGGGATCTTTCTCTTGGTCCCAATACCATTACAGCCATGTTTGGTAAGGACACAGGAGAGGGCCTTCTCAGTGATTGCTCCAATGCTGTGGAATTCCCTCCCATGGGAGGCTAGGTGGCCCCCTCTGTGCTCTATTTCCACTGGCAGGCAGACCTTTTTATTGAGACAGGGCTTTGGTTGTTAACTGATTGTTGCAGAAGCGTCTTTTAATGGGAATGCTGTACTTTTATCCTTATCGCTATATTTGCAATGTTCTTAAATTGTTTTAAATGTGTGCGATTTTAAACTGGATAGTTTAATTTTTTAAAAACTTTTAAAATATAAATTATGTTTTACTTGTCATTTGTTTTTATTGTGGTATGAGCCACCTTCAGTCCCACATTGGGTGAAAGACAGGAGAGAAATAAAATATTAAAAAGTAAAAAATACTGTAAATGCAACCGTATGCCTTATCTTGTGAACATTATACTTTAACAAAGAAGTACAGTATATCTATCTAAAAGGATCCCATCTAAAGTCTCTCTTTGCTCTTATAAAGCAAATTCTAACAATCATTCTTCTATGTTAAGGTCAATCAAAATTGATAATTCCAATAGTTTTGGAAACATTGAACTAATCCTCGTATATTTTTTCCAAAGATTAATCTTGATCTGACCTATCCCAGGTTCAGGGACATTTTTATAGGCATACCCCAGTTATCAAAGCGTCCAACAAAGAAGTTCCTTTTTACAAAGTTTTTTTTACTGACTACTCAGTTCTTCCTTTTTCTCTTCATCCTCATCTACCTGAAAGTTTTTAGCAGCATCAGGAATGGAAGGGATGAAGAAACACATATTTGTGGCACTATGTTGCACCAATATGTTTGTGATAAACAATGCAATAAAGCACAAGCTAGGAAAGAATGGGATACTACTTCAAGAAGGACATTAACAAGCTGGAACGTGTCCAAAGGAGGGCGACCAAAATGGTGAAAGGTGTGGAAGCCATGCCCTATGAGGGAGCTGGTATGTTTAGCCTGGAGAAGAGAAGGTTAAGAGGTGAAGTGATAGCCATGATCAAATATTTGAAGGGATGTCATATTGAAGAAGGAGCAGGCTTGTTTTCTGCTGCTCCAGAGACTAGATAGATTATCACACTAGCCTCATATCTCACTTCAATTACATTAGTAAGGAAAATGGAAACATACTGGTCCTACAACATTAATTATCACACCTTTCTACCGTTTATGTGACTGTGTCAATTTGGCAAACGTGGCTGCTGCCCTGGTGCAATAGTCTTCAGTTGAGTCACAGAATGAGTGCAGTCACATGGCAGGAGGGATCCTCATTCTCTTCTTCTCCCCACTCCCAATTGCTTTTCCATAGCAGCAGGGAGTCAGCCTGCTTTGGAATAGCTGGCGGGGCGGGGAAGGAAAATTGCCCCCCCTCATGCCAAGTGACTATACTAATCCTGGAACTGAACTGGAAAAGACCTATTGCACAGGAGGAGCAGAGGATCAAAAGCAGTAATAACAATCATTGACAGAATTTCTCTGTCAAAAAGCCCCACAAACCTGCACTTCACTGACAAGTTCAATACAAGTTGGCAACAGGAAGGAGACGACATCATGAGATAAGGTACAGCCATAGATATTATACAGCTGCAGTCATACTGCACAACCCTTGTGTAATAATGTCCTAGGACACGGAGCAATGGGGTTCAAACGACAGGAAAAGAGATTCCACCTAAACATTAGGAGGAACTTCTTGACATAAGAGCTATTTGGTAGTGGAACACACTACCTCGTAGTGTGATAGAGTCTCCTTCTTTGGAGGTGTTTAAACAGAGGCTGGGTGGCCATCTGTTGGGGGTTGCTTTGATTGTTTATTCCTGCAGAGCAGGGGGCTGGACTGGATGGCCCTTGTAGTCTCTTCCAGTTCTATGATTCTATGAGTCTGGTCTAGCTGATCCTACTGTAGCTGTGCCTGCCTCCCTACAATAAGCCAGATAAACACCAGCTGCCCCCCCCCAGAATCCCTTACTGAGCATGCATGAACAGTAAAACAGAGAGAAATGAGAAAACAGAGAAGTATGCCTTACCAGCTACCTCAAGCATGTTAAGAAACAAACATAGATTTGTACATTTGGCCACCAAAATGGAAGTCAGAAGAAAAATGGAGGCTGGTGAAAGAAGAATGCACTTTGGAAGAAGCTTTCAAGTGGTCTCTGGGAGGTTCAAAGTGGTTTCGTTTATTTATGCAAAGCTTACCTCAACTGGTTGTTTCATTTCACATGTACAGTACATATTTTAGTTTTGAATTAAAATTTGCTCAAGTATGTTGAGCTGCTTTTCTTTCTTTGTGGAGTAAGAGTCTATCCCTATTCTTTCCATTCTATTTCTGCCTCTGGTACCAAATTTTATGGTAAAGAAATAATACCCAGTACACATTTACTTTGTTAACCAGAGGTATACCAATATTAGGTTTCTCAGTAGGTAGTAGCTCTGTCCAGGTATAATGCCTGAACAGGGGGTTCTAACTAATGCAGATGGAACAAACTAATGCAGATGGTACACAGATGTTCTTTTTTATAAAAAAAATATTTTTATTAATCTTATAATCATACATTATAATATCTAATCAATACTTATTTAGTATAACACATAATATTACCATAAACATCACAATTATTCTATTAACTAATTTCAAAAATTAACATAGATTCTTTACTGTGATTCTTTTCAAGAATATTAATTCCCCTACCCCCCTTCCACCTCACTGCTCCCCTTCACTGAAGCCATTATCCCTTACCTAATCTTTCCAGAATCTCATTTCTTCTCATGGGGGTAACCTCCCATCTTTTGTCTGTAATACTTTTTTAACAAATACTTTCCAAATTTTATCAAAATCACTTTCTTTCCAACTTCCTCTTCTTACTTTAATTCTACATATTAACTTATAATTTATTGCCATCTTCCAAACTTCTTTATACCACTCCTCCACTTGTACATTTATTTGCATTTTTCAATGTCTTGCTATAATTAGTCTTGCTGCTGTTAATAAATTTGTTATTAAATCCTTTTCTGCTTGGTTCCCATTCTCTCCTAATGGACTGACAAATTTACATCAATGCTATACTCTGTTTCCTTTCTATATTTATATTCAGAATATTCTTTATTTCTATAAAAACCATTTCCCAAAACTGCTGTACAAATTTACAATTCCACCACATATGCATATATGTACCTATTTCTTGACAACCTCTCCAACAATATTTAGAGTTATTCTTGTTTATATTATGCAATCTTTCTGGTGTCAAATACCATCTCTATATTATTTCATAGTAATTTTCTTTTATCTGTACTGACATATTTTTAGTTATCTTTGTTTCCAAATCTTATCCCATTCATGATCTCCAATTTTTTGTTCCAAATCTTCCTCCCATATTCTCCTTAAATATTCTCCTTTGTCTTTTTTATCCTTATTTTTTATCAATATTTTATATAATTCACTTGTAATACCTTTCAAACTTTCATTATCATCTCTCTTTTCACCTTTTTTCACCAAATTTTCAAATTTTGTGAATATCCTTGTTTCTTTATGATGCTTTTTCCAATTTTTAATCCATTGTTCTAACTGTATGGATTTAAACCATGAAATTTTCATTCCATATAATTTCTCTCCTATACTCCCTTTCTCACTTGTCCATCCTATCCACCCTCTATTTTGTCTAGTCCTCTTTTCCTTAATTCGTTTCCCATTTTTTCCTTCAAATTATTTGGGAATTTTTTTCCCCATTATAACCAGTGTTAATACTGAATCAATAGGCAAAAATTCTTTCTTATATTTATACCATATTTCCCATATATTTTGCAGAAATGGGTTCTCAATTCCTTTAATTTCCTTTTTTGTAAAATTACCAAAAAATATGTTCCATATTCTCTTTTCGGTACACAGATGTTCACAGTGACCTCAGCTCCAACATTTCTTCATGTGCTGGCTCTGCCTTTCTAATTTCAGCCTTCATGCATTGAGTGAGAAGGTCTGAAAACGGTTTCTATCTGACATTGTGAACCCTGATACACAAGGAGACATCCAGGCATGTTGAACCACATGTACATAAAAGCCCCCTTCAGATCTTCCTGCTCAACACAGAAAGGCTGGGGCCAGGTAACTAGGAATGGGAAACTGTGCACATGACCTCATAACCCTTACATGTACTGTACAGTAATTCCCTATTCATGCATAACAACAAAGCAAGGCTGGGGAATCACAATCTATCACCACAGTCTTATACGTGTCTACTCAAAAGTAAGACACATTGAGTTCCTATTGAGTATAGATTGCAGTCTACTTGTTGATTTCATATTTCCAGTAAAACAAGTGCAAACAATCTGAAATAATAATCAGAATGTTTTAAAATCATCTTGAGAATTCTTCCTTCATCTCTCAATATACAATGTTTATTCTTTGCCAGGTCTCCTACGAGAGGAGGAAATTTAACACGTATTAATTTCAATCATGTAGTTTCTCTTTTTCTAATGTCAGCAATTATACTGCCAGATTGAAAGCTGATGACACACTAGACTCCAAACGGACAGAATGATAGGAATCAAAAAGGAATTAGAATTGGTTTTATAAGCAGCAGACAAATTACATATTTGGTACAATGACACTAAGCATTACTAAAATCATGATACCTGCCTACGTGAAAGGAGACCAGGTCTGATTAAACTAAGCATAGGAGATTTTCACACGGCCTATATAGCCCGTGGCAGGAACAGAACAGGGTCGGGAAAGGTTTTCCCTTTTGGACGACGTTGACCCTGTTCTGTCCTGCATCCATCCTGCTCCCGTTACTGTTTCAGAACAATGTAATCATGATTTTTAATTGTGAAAAGACCTCTGGTTCTGTCACTATCACACAATCGTGGGTGTGCGAACAGGAGCCCCGTTCCTGTTCTGAAATGGCAGCTGTGGAGGGGAGGTCTCTTCCGAGCACTTCCTGGCACAATCTGGACATCCAGGTAAGTGGCACCCTTTATTTTACCCTCCCTGTTTTGATTGTGTGATTTAAAGTGTGTTTTTGTGCTTGGTGAACTGATTTTATGTTTGGGGGAGTTTTATTTTTTAAATTTACTGCGATAACGTGATAACATTTCAGATGGCCGGTCATAAAAGCAGCCTTACCACAGCTGCATTTATCGCCGGCCAGTGAGGGGAGGGGGAACCTGTTCCTGCTGCGGAATTAAGGTAAGTGTGTGAAAGATTTACGTTTTCCCATGGTAGGAATGGGAGAGGAGATGGCGGGGCAGTAACGGGGCATTTTGGCCCTGTGTGAAAATCTCCATACATTTTTATTATTTATATAATTAAGGTATAAGATGCCTTCATTACAAAAATGGCCTTTAAGGCAGCAGTGATAAAATCAAATAAGAACAAAAACCACTAGGGACATTTTCAGATGATCCTTGCAGCACAAGGATCGAGCGGGAGAGCTTCGTAACTGCAGCGCGGCAGGGGGTCCATTTCGGACAACGCCATCCCTGCATGAAATCATCCATGTCTCTTCTGTTTAGGATTGGAGCCTGCCGCACCATATTCAGCCAGATTTTATTCACGGACAACGGGGGCTTCCTGCTCAATACTAATACGGGCTTTCACACCATTATAGCTCTAGACACATCTCAGATCATTGTGACCTCCAACTGACCTCTAGTCTGCCTAAGCCAACCTAACCACGAAAAGTGTCCAATATTTCCAGTTATGAGATACCATGGGGAAGGGGTAGAAGGCCATACTAACATCCCATTTGCCTGATACAAGCAATCCTTTCACCTGCGTAAGTTGTCCTTGGTTCTAACTCACCTTACTTTAGTCTTTTACAACAGTAGTACAACTGCCAACATTTGCTAAGTAAAGACACTGCATACAGTTTTTCCGGAGCATTAAGGTACTACACCCTCACAAGGCATCAAAAATCATGAATATACACAGACCTGCACACACTTGGGGAAAACACAGACAAAAGGATGGATAAGGACCATCTTGCCTTGTTGTGACAAAGTGGTTCTCTCTAAATATAGTATCTGTCAAGGGAGCACAGCTCCCCACTGTTGGCACTGGTTGGTCTAAATATTTTTAGTGGTTGGCACTGGTTGGTCTAAATATTTTTAGAATATACTAATATTGTTCAAAGTAGCCACTGTGCTTTTTCTCCATCGCTCAGGCGGGGCCCTTCTGTTCTTATCTCAGCCAAGAAGCAGCACTACAGAACTTCAAGGTGATATGTACTCCTTAGTCATCAGCCTGGCAGAAGCTACAAATGTAACAAAGGAAAGGACAGATATTCCCTCTGGGAACAAAAAAAATGCTAGGTAACAGCAGCACATGGCATTCAAGCCATTACATATCCTACCAGTCAGAATTGCTAGTCAAATGGTACTTAGCAGGCTTGGGCAGTGCAACCACATCTATTTATTATGACTATTGTCGTAGTAGCGTTATTTCAATATTGTCTGATACAAAGGAAGATGAGAATTCCTATATGACTATGAATTCCCTATAAATATTCAATTTTAAGCTCTAGAGATATATAACCAAAGTTGTCATTTATGATTTTATTCTTTCTTGCCCTTTCCCGCGGCTATGGACCATCCACGCCTTCATGGACGTCTGATCACCGTTCAGGGAAGGATCGTTGTGAGTATGTGGTGTGAGAGTGTGTGTGAATGGAAAAGAGCTCTTGATAGTTAACTGAATGTCTTATGTCTAAATAAATGTTACATGCATAGTGACTGAAAACCAAATTTGGTCTCTCTGTGCCTTTTTGCCTGTCACTTGTCCGGGAAAATCTTAAACACTACCTGATTAAAAGGACCTCTATGTGGTCATAACACTATCAGAAGTCAACTGCTCTGTACAATGATGACATCTCAAGTCCTTACGCTTAATGATCATAAATGTTTACTTCTGATAAGTTTACTTCCAAGTAAATACGGAAAAGCATTTGTCTTTCCTCTCAATTCTTCTTCCAAGTCTGTAATTTTAGGTCTTGCCTATATGAGGAAGAAAAAATATGAGCACATTCGGAAAGGCAGGCATTTGCAACAATGTGATCTGTCTACACAGACAAAAGAGACCCCCTAAACTCTGCATGATCCCCTAGCCAGATGGTGGCTGTGAGTGATTTACTTGAGATTTTAAATCTGCCACTGCCAATTAAAAAAAATAGTTTCCCAGGGTGCTCACAAGCAACTCTTTGTATTTACAATGAAATAAATAAAAAAAGAAGAGTATGAGATCACTGTTCAATCGACTTACTGGACTCTCGCTTAGCTGAAAATCCAACATGGTGGCCGCAGCTGCTTTCCCTCTTTGCAAGCCCCACCCCCGTGTTCATCCAGCCAATCAGATTGCACTACCTGTTCATATGTATGCGAATGTGAGTGTTCAAACGGTCGCACATTCGGAAGCCTTACAATGCTTTTCAAAAAATCCATACGAAGCCTCAGATTGGACTTTGTGGTGGATTTGGCTGCCCCTTCCAAATGACACGTGTTTGTGTGAATGATCATTTGAACAGATCGCTGATCTTTTGCATCACGTTCAGATAATTTTGACCATATAGACAGAACCTTAGTTCCCCTTCCCTTTCCTCAGCTTTTCAGAGCCTGAAAAATTATTTTTCAGAAGGAAAATAATTTTCCTGAGCACTATCCTACCACTGTCCAATTATGGACAGCTTCAGCATATCATTATAGTCATTCCTTTCAAAAGTAACTTTCCAAGCTGAGACTTGATGCTCCACCTATGAATCCAGGAGATTTTGTTTGCCATCAACAACACTGCCTTTCATTTGATTCCAGAATGAAGAAAAGAAAGGGGGCTCAAAGAAGACACAAGAAACTTTCTTATTGTCTATACTGACTGGCATTGACTTGGCTCTTCAGGATTTCAAACAGGGCTTCCCATCTTTACTTGGAGATAACAGGGCCCCAGCCAATTTTGAACCTTCTGTATTGAAAATATACTGTCTGTCACTGAGCTATATTTTCTGAACAATAGCACCCGTTCACTAAAATTCTGCTTTTCTTCATTTTATTTCATTGCCCAGAAATTAGATCTGTTTCAGTGGGCACTATTTGATCTTTCATAAAGCCAATATTTCTCTAGATAAAACCCCAGATCAGCTTTTTGAGGATAAGAAATTGGTATTCATCTTATATTACCAATATTAAAAGAATCAACCTCTATTAAAAACATAATTGTAACTTCATTTCATTTGAGATAAAAATGAATGTTAATGAATATATATTGAACATGAAACATTTGGATTTATGTATCCATCTGAAGTAATTACATAAGCTAATCCTGATTTAAAGTTATCTGTAATGCACATATGACATTTTCACTGGAGACAAACCAAGATCAGCATAGGAAAAGTACAATGCTGATGATTATGTTAAAATTGTCACCATCATCAGCAAAAAAGTATTTGGATGGCAAATTCTTTCATTTTTCCCCCAAAACTATTATTTTATTTTCTCTCCTCTCAGCGCTGAAATGTAAAGCCTATTGTTGGAAGTGGGCTTGGTTTTCTTATCCTGTCTGCCCCCACCCCCAGCATTTGTTGCTAAAGTGAGCAAATTCAGAATCAGGAGTTTCTAATATGGGAATTAAAGAAAGCACTAAACATCAGACACAGCTAGTCTATGGTTATGTGAATACCATCAATGAGTGTTGCTAGTCCTAAAAATACTCTCTGATGAACTGCAATGCTAATATGGCAAACTCTTCTAAGCAGACCAAAATTCATACCAGTGCAATACTTTTACAGTATTAGGCCAACCAAAGGAACACAAAATGTGTGTGTAACCTTTCAAAATCATCTCTAAATCCAGCAAGATGTTACCAAAAAATTAGGGAAATCAGTGGAGCTGGGCTATTGAAGTAGTGGTGTATGTGAGAGGTCTTGAGAAGGAGTAAGCTAAGAAGGAATCTGAAGACGTCCAAATAAGTCTCGTGTAGTAAAGTGATGATTTTAGGTTTCAGCTGGGGTAATCTCTAAGATACCATGTACTGCTAAGAAAGCAAACAAACGGGTCCTAGAAGAAATCAAACCCCAACTTTCCCTAGAAGCAAAAATGACTAAATTGAGGCTGTCACACTTTCACCATATCATGAGAAGACATGTCTCACTAGAAAAGACCATAATGTTTGGTAAGGTAGTAGGCAATAGGAAAAGAGGAAGACTGCATTCTAGACTGATAGACCAGACCAAGGAAGCCACAGCCCTGAGTCTGCAAGACTGAGCAGAGCTGTTGAGGATAGGGTGTCCTCGAGATGTCTATTCATAGAGTCACCATAAGTTGAGGTCGACTTGAAGGCAGATAACACACACGCACACAATCTCTAGGACAGGGGTGTAAACCATGTGGCTTTAGCTGTGATAAGACTACAAGTCCCAGCAGCCTGAGCCAGCACAACCAACAATAAAGAGTCCTGGGAGCTGCAGTCCAGCAATATCTGGAGGGCTGCATGATTCCTACCTCTAGCTTCAAACACCAGAAATAAGAAAGGCAGAAACATTTCATCCTCAAGCTTTGAAAATATGAAATCCAGCTGTAAACTCAGATCTAAGCACACACTTTATAGGTGGAAAACAGAGAAATGAGCAGACTTTATATTAACAGGGTTGGAGATACAATAACTTAGATCCCAGACTATTTCTTTAAACAAACAGCTTCACCTGATGTTTGGAGGGAATGCTGCTCAGAGAATGAAGTCCCAGCTTAGGTGGTATAAAATCTTCCTCCAGTTGGGGGAGGGGGCGGGTTTCCTGCTGAAAAGTGGCTTAGGAAGATACTATTTGAATACTGGCTCTGAAAGCAAAAAAATCTGGTGTTCAGATATACATCCCAGGGAGATGGGGGGATAATATCTCCTTTAATCACACAAGCTACACTATAGACCTCAGGAAGCCTCTGATTAACAATTAGCTCTGGAAAGAGACTTTGGGACTACATTCCATAATGACACTAAAATAAATACTACATTAATGTTTAAGATGCCTCCTTTGTGTTCTTAAAACAATTCCTTCTGTGCAGTGGAAGAGATTCAGGAGCACCTGTAGGAATATTAGTCATGAATGCCACGGCTGCTACTGCTAAGAATAACTAAGAGAGAACCAGCAGGAAGCACCAGAAGCAAAGGCTAGCTCTTCATTGGCAGCTCAAACAATTTCAAATACCCTGAAAGTACCAGATCCCATTTGATCTTGAAAAATAAGCAGGGAAGCAGGGTCAGGTCTGATTAGTACTTGGATGGGGGATCACCAGGGAATACCAGGTGCTGTAGGCTATATTCAGAGGAAGGTGATGACAAACCATTTCGGACTATACATAAGACCCCCATATTCACTGATTCATTATCCACACCAGCACTGAGGCCATGATATTGAGAACACAGCTGCACTGGGCAGGGCACGTTTCTAGGATGGAGGACCATCACCTCCCAAAAATAGTACTCTACAGTGAACTTGCCATGGATCTGCATAAGAGGGGCACTCCAAAAAATCGATATGAGGACTCCCTGAAACAACATCTCAGGCTCGGCCAAATTGATCACCAACAATGGTCCGTCCTGGCCTCACATCAAGAGGCATGGAGATGCCCTATCCACAATGCTGCAGCCTTATTTGAGAACTCACGCCGAACAAGTCTTGAAGAGAAATGACAACGCAGAAAGAATCATAACCCAGAAACATCACCCAAGGAGACCTTCTGCTATGCTTTCTGCAACTGGACTTGTTTATCTCGGATTGGCCTTTTTAGTCATCAGCGAGCTTGCAGAAAGCGCGGGATGAGTCCTTCCTGAATCTTCATTTGCAAAGAAAAGCCAGAGAGAGAATTATCCACAGGACACAAAACAGCACGCCTACCATAGTCTTCCTAGAAAATGTGCCCTCTCCAGCAATTTTCTAGGTCCTCCAAAGCAACTCTGTGGTCCCATTAAACCAGAAGTCCCATTATTTTCAATGGTGCTTACTATTATCCACGGTTTCCGGTATCCACGCCTCTCCCCCAAACCAATTCCCAGCTGATATGGCAGTCCTACTGTACCTTGCCTAGGAAAATCCTATGGAATTCATGGGATTGACATAAGTCAACAGGCAACTTGAAGGCATATACACAAACACTGCAAGTAGTCTGTAAAGTCCAACAGCTTCACTTCAAGACAGCTCTGCCTCTTTTATAGCCAGTTCTATGTGTGTACGCTCCAAGACTGATGTGGAGTTACTGCTTGCCACTTTGTTTGGAAGATAATGCAACTGGACTGCCTGATCGCAGATTGCCCCAGCTTCTGGATGGCACAATGGAAAAGCAGAAAAGATCTATAAGTGTTAAACACTCCCTTGTGGCCTAGGGTTGTCAGCCAATGGCCTGCCAAACTGCAGCATCTTCTAAAAGTTAAGGTTAATGTGAATAAGGGGTCTCTGCCACCTTTTACTAATCTGATGATGCATTTAAAAGGCCATTTGACACACCCAAGTGAGGGTGTATTATGCATATCGCTGGTGTCCATGGAATGTCTACATTATATCTGCTAAAACCTTCTGTCTGAAACTTTGCAAATCTGCTATCAGAACAGACATGTTAAGGACATACAAAGAAAGGAGAGCCAGCATGGTGCAGTGGTTTGAGCACTGGACTACGACTCTGGAGACCAGGGTTCAAATCCCCACTTGGCCATGGTAACCCACTGGGTGACCTTGGGCAAGTCACATTCTCTTAGCCTCAGAGGGAAACAAAGGCAAACCCCCTTGAACAAATCTTGCCAAGAAAATCCCATGATAGGTTTGCCTTAGGATCGCCATAAGTTGGAAACAACTTGAAAGCATACAACGACAACAAGGTAAATAGTACAATTTGAGTTAAGGAAATACTGTTATCTTGAAGCTTTCTTCCCAGGATGACAAGTCCTTGTCTACATAAGCAAAGAGTTCTAAAGTGTTTCTGTAATTCTCCCCAAATTGACTATCTTAACAGTCGATAACACGCTTCCAAAAATAAAAAATTTGTTATTGTTGTTACAAATATTAATCCTGGGATGAAGAAGATGAGAGCTAAGAGCCTGACATCTTACCTGAAAATTCTATTAAGTCCTTCCGTTCAGTTTAAGATGGTAAACACTGCTGGATAAACTCAAAAGACTGTTGTCTCCCAGCTGCAGATAGTTACATGCCTGTAAGCGTAAAATAATACTACTACTACTAATAATAATAAGAATAATAATAAGAAGATAATGTTATCCAAAATACACAAAGATATCAACACAATGTGTATTTGGGATTTTGTTTTATGGCTAACATGGCTACCTCTGCATATATATATATATATATATATATATATTTCTGGCAACACAGCAGCTGCTGCTTCAAGTACCATTCCAGCAAAAAGGATTCTGCCTTTTTCTTTTTCTTTTTTGGCTTTTCAGAAAATGTTTCTCTTTCTTCTGATATTGCATTCCATATGTCAAATTATCTGTGAAGTCCTAATATTGTAGACAATGGCTGGCATTCAGTATTCATAACCTAGAGTTATAGATCCATAACTACTCTGTATTCATTGATCCTACATAGTCACAGGCTACTGTTAAGAGCCAGTAGCTCCCAGCTCACCCTTAACAGTTAGCAGATGTATTGGGCAAAGGAAGTCTGTTCTACTGGTGATGGGGGCACAAGTAGGATGGCATTTGCAAGCTCCCTTCCTACCATCAAGGGAGGCTGCAACAATCAGAAGCAGGACCCCTGTAAAATCCCTTGTCACAGCCTTTCTCGCTAGTAGGAGTGGATGGAAACCTCCTCCTCCTCGCACCCCAATTGCCAGGAAAACAGACCTCAGTTTCTTGAAGCAGTTGCTGCACAGTAAAATATGTTTGGGAAGGGTGGGTCCAGAAAACGTTACTTTGTGAGGCATGAATAAGTAAGTAGGTAATATGGGGCAATATCCTTACATTATCTGGTATTACTTCCTTCTGTTATTGCACCACCAGGGAAGCTACTTGTTCTGTGTTTCTAGGAGACAAAGCAATGAGAAAGAATTGCAGAGGAGTGCTTCTCAAGCTATCTGATGTGGCAGACTGGCAATTTCCCCCCAATGTGTCAAGGACTAATATCTTATTTGGGACAATATAAAACTGTTATAGCACTAAAGGGAGGGGCATTTAGAACTCTCAGTCAGAGAATCTTAGGCCTCACTAAACTACAAATCCCAGAATTCCACAGGACGCAGCCATAGCAGTTAAAGTGGAATAATAGCACTATAAAAGTTCACAGTTGCCCTTCGTATCCACGGATTTGGTATCCACAGATTTAAGTATTCACAGCTTGAAAATATTCTTAAAAAATAATAATCCAAAAAGCAAACCTTGATTTTGGCATCTTATATAAGGCACACCATTTTGCTATGCCATTATATATAATGGGACTTGAGTATTCACCGATTTTGGTATCCACAGGGGGTCCTGGAACCAAACCCCAGCGAATATGAAGGGATAACTGTACTGTGATAAAGTCCATAGTGTTATAGTATTTTCATTGTTTTGATGGAAACTCACCACAAACCAGCAGCTGTTGGCTTGTGGACCAGCACGGAGTAGCACTGTTGTAGAGCATGCCTAACGGTAACAATTTCCAAAGTGGTAGCCATGCTAGTGCACCAACCAAAACCAACCAAAAGTCCTGTGTCAACTTAAAATCTAACAACATTATTATAGCATGCCTTACAATCGGACCCCCATATCCACAGGGGTTTGGTTCCCAGACTTACCATGGATACCAGAAACCATGGATAACAGTGAACCCTATTAAAAGTAATGGACTTCCAGTAAAAAATACCATCAAGTTGCCTTGGAGGATGCCTCTCTAGGCATTTTCTAGGATGACTCTATGGTATGTGTCCCTGTTTGGGGTCCTGCAGATAACTGAAACTGCATGTATTAGTTCTGTGGATACAGGGGCTCCAACTGTACACACTTTTGTAAACGATAGCTCACAGTATCAGATGCATAAAGTATTATTCAGAATTTCAGCTTTATACACAAAACTGATTGGGGATGGGATTGTAAACCACAAGATCAGAAGGAAATTAAATGTGCCAAGTACTGACAGTGACAATTGCATTATTAACATTACTATTAAGATTAACTATAATCACTAGGCAAAAAGTCACCTGATCTGGATGTGTGTTAGCATTACACACAACAATACAACTAAGACCATGTTTGTCCAATAAAAAGATAGACTAAAATCTATTTAAAATCATTACATATAGCATATTTTCTCACAGTACGGATGTTCTCACAGTAAATATAAACCTACATTATGCTCAGATGCATTCAATCCCATTTATCTTTCCACCTGTGCTGTACCAGCAGAACTATATCTTAAGTAATTCTGTAATTCAGCAAAATGAAACATCTGCTGGTACCAGTACAATACAACATGCTGATTCTTATATCTCTTCCATCTACCAGCAGCCTGCTGAAAATATTCTCATTTTCAAGGATGTTGCAGATAGTGAAGTGAGAGTATGCCATGATAGCTATCTTGCCTATGATAAACATGTTAACACAAACCATCACCTATCTGAATCTAAATTCTTTTCAGTCTTCTTAGTTACATTCATATCATGTCTTTCCTCCATTTGAGCTGAAGGCACAGCACATAGTTCTTCTCTACTTTTATCCTAAGAGAGGACAATGACTGAGAATATGAGTGGTCTAAGGTCACCCAGTGAGTTTTACGGCTCAGTGGGGACATGCATCTTCCAAGTTCCAGCCCAACATATGGTGGTTCTTGAATGGCTCTTCTTGTCTTTTAAGGCACTAATACTCAAAGTGGTGGACCTGTGCTCATCCCTGGCAAGTTTCCAGGGGGGGGGGGGACAATTGTACTCAATAGGCACAAGATTAGTGCCATGGCGTCCCTGACACATTGGAAAACAATAATTGCTGGTCCCTCATATCAGATAGCTAGAGAAGCACTCTTTTCTGTTAATTCTTGCCCACAGGTTTCTCCAAAACAGTGGTGCCAGAATAAAGAAACAAACACATGAGGGAAAGTTGTGAAAGAGAAAGGCACTAGATATTTCATAAATGTACACTTACACTGTTCAGCCAACACAGTCAAGCATCTTTTCCCCAACTGGCTACCATAATGTATATGGCAGCCCAGTTTACAGACTAGTTATTCTCTTAAATTCTTCTGCACACTAATACATGGTCTGCAGACTGAAGAATTGTGTTAAACTGCAATTCCATCATCCCACATGAACTCTGAAGTTGTACAATCCTACAACAGTCATCTTGTTGTACCTCCTATATCCACATACCTAAGAACTCTGAAATATTTACTTGGCTATAACATGAAAGACTCCGTAGGCAGGAGCTTCCTTGGGGGTTATAGGCAAAAGGGGAGAATCACTCCCAGTTGTCTAGCAACTGCTTATCCAGTGTTCTAGTTGTTATGCCTACAGAATGCCACATGAAATTATAGTAAATTGCTCAGCACTTTAATAATAATAATAATAACCACAACAAAGATTTGAAGGGGGTTGTCTTTTAAGTCATCAAGAGAAGAAAGCTCTTAATGCTGAATCTGGGGTTGTGGTAGCCTTTGGCTTACATAGTTTCGGTTAATGATTAAACGATAGGCAACTTCATCTGTTTGGAACAAGGCAAGCAAGTGTCCCAACATCAAAGGGTGACACATACTCTTCCCTGGACCTTTAAGGGCTGCACCTCACCCCCATTTTTAAAACAAAACTATGCTGAATGCCCCTTACACCTCATAGGGGATGTGCAGGGCAATTTTACCAAGTTTTCTTTTAACCTATTGGGTTGTTTTAGGACTAGGAGAGGCCTTCTTCCAAAACAGAAACTGATCAGAAGTCGCTTCCTATCTCGAACCTCATCCTGATCCTAAAACAATCTGCTATAAAACAAACATAGCAAAATTACCTCCCATTCCCCCTAGAAGGCATTTCAAGTTAAAATATATTTTTCTAACAATTAGGATTGGGAGTCCTTCAGAGCCACAAAACAGCCTTGGGGGCTCTATGAGATCTGTGCACTGCACTCCCCCCACTCCTGGTTTGGAAAAAATCAGCCATCTGAGCGTTTTCTTGAACTACTGTTGAGCTACCATGCTACAATTTTAGCTGTAATTCTTGTCAGATTCTCACTGCATTCCATCATAATTGCCAATTAGCTCTTATTTCAGAGTTTCCTCATTTGCTAGGTTTCAAAATTGGATCCTAATAACCACCACATACTATAACTAAACCCAGAGCACATTTTAGACTATGGCTGCTGCCACACTGCAGAAATAATGCAGTTTGACACAGCTTTAACTGCCGTAGCTCAATGCTATGGAATTCTGGGGTTTGCAATTTCGTGAGAGATTTAGCCTTCTCTCTCAGAGAACTCTGATGCCACAACAAACTACAAATTCCAGGATTGTATAGGATGAAGCCATGATAGTTAAAGTGGTGTAAAACTGCATTATTTCTGCAGTGTGTCAGCAGGCTATGACAAACACGCTGGGATTGTCTAGACGGTGAAAATACCCATAATAGAAATCACAGAGAATATGTTTTGTCCCAATGAGCTGCACAGGGGATTTGCCATATTCAGAGGGAGGGGGCAAACCCCCCATTTTACCACGTGTTAGGAGACTTCACAGTTTTCCATGAGGTTTTTTTTTTTAATACTGCGCAGGGCTGTGCATTATCGGTCATCTCAATGACTGATTCACAGCACTGAGCATTCTGGGCCAGGACGAAGTTGACAGCTCACTGGCCTGTCATGCAAGCAGGGGTGGGCTTTCCTGTAACTCAGTCCGGAAGCACCCTTTTGGCCTTCCCGAGAACCAAGAGTGTGTTGCTTTGCAGTGTGGAGGTGGATTATTTTTTTATTTAAAAAAATCTGCAGCAGGAATGAGAGTGTGGGGAATAATAGCACCCCATACTCACAGCCACCATTTTGATTTGCAAGATGGCTCCCTGTGTGAATGTGAATGCGCATCACTGAACAGATAGCTTTCTTTTGAAAAACCGTGAAGACAACCAGGAATTGCTGTAAAGGTGAGCTAATGTGCACCTCTCCATAGTAATTGATCCCGTCTAGTCAAGCCCACTTTAACTTTAATTGTCCATACAGAAAAAAGAAGAGAATGGTGGATGAAGTGCCTGACAGAGGAACTGGACTAACACAACTTACAGCACTAGCCCTCATCCAAAGGTTACCTAAAACATGGCACCAGAGTAATATACTGTAATCTGTTTGTCTTCATTTGACTAGAAATGCCACCAAAAGAAATTGGGATCCTCTGCATCAAATTGGTGCTAAAGTAGTGGCCTTTGTTTTGCTCAGATTTGGCTCAGCTCAAGCCTATTTACTTTTAGATGGTTATTTCTGGATTGCCCTATGGCCTTTTTAAGCAATTACTGTACAGTTGTCCCACCACATTTGTGGCTTTCACTTTCACAGATCTGATTATTTGCGGACTTGTAGCTGCTGCTTAAATAGCCCGACCTCCTCACTCCGTTCCTTCTGTTCCTTCTTTGCCCTGGTATTTCCGGCCCTGCCAAATCCTCCAGCCACTCACTCAGTTTCTTGCTTGCAACCAGGATCCCCCAGCTTAATTTGCAAGACTTTTCCAGGCTAAAAGACCTCCCCACCCCATTCCTCCGTTTCCTCTCTCTTCTGAATTTCTCCTGCCCTGCTAAAGCCTCCAGCCACTCACTCTGGTTTCTTCCATGCAACCAGGATCACCCAGCTTCACTCGCAAAAGCTTTCCCAGCTGAAAGACCTCCCCACCACATTCCTTCATTGCAAGCTGCTGGTGTGCAGAGCAGCAGAAATCTCTGTTGCGAAGAGCCCCCAAAGCCTGCTTCTTCACGGGGTTTGAGACTCTTTGCAAAGGAGATTTCCTTCCCCAAGCACTTAACACAGCTTCATGTGGCTTCCAGGAGCAGGTTGGTGGCTGAGGGACCTGCCTGCCAGGCCCACATTCTTCATACTTCCCCACCTCCAGCTGCTCACTCTGCAAGCCCTAGGAGCCCTTCTGGGGAGCTCCACCCCCATCCCTACTGTACTGTAAGTATTTGGTCTTTTTTAAAAAACTTTTGTTTATGGACAAGTACTTAGAATTCTCAGCCAGACAGCTCCAGTGCCTCTCTATACTACAAACCCCATAATTCCATAAGATGTTGGCATGGCAGGTAAAGTGAAATCATAGGGCTATAACTGTGTAACGTGAAAGGATGTAGGGTCAGTATTGCCTCAAGTAGCCTCCCTCAACTTGGCTGGATCCTTCTTGATGTGTTGGACAATCATCCCAATTATGCATGTACTCTGCAGTACCTTTTAAGATCTAAACCCTCCAGGTTTTCAGACAGGAGCCTAAGCCTGACCTAGAAATTCTAGGGATTGACCTATAGAACAGATGTTTTGCATGCAAAGCATATGTTGAATCAAGAAACTAGGACTAAGATATGGCCAGGAACAGCTGGCTGTAACAATAATTATACCTTATTTATTAAAATGTTTTTATCCCACTCTTTATTGAAGGATTTCAGGACACCATAAAAATAAAACAATAAACAATTTCAGATTAAAACAATAGTGATAAGATTTACACCCAAGTCTATAGCAGTAATTTCCTGCTCAGATTGTCCAAAACTAACAGGAACTCATGATTTCATCCAAATTACACATATGCATGATTTTAAATTGTCTCAAAACTACTTAAATTGGTTTATAAACTGTCATATTTTAACATGTCAAAACTGTTTAATATACTTTTACTCTGATTCAATTATCTTTATTGATTTAAATTGTTTAAAATATTAAAAACTGATTTTATTGTATACTGCCTTGAGATCCATGCATATTGTGCAGGCTATAAATATTTAAATAAATAAAACGAGCAGGTTCAGATTATGCTTGTATCATGCTACAAATTAGAAAATACTCTGCATCTATTCTGTCTTTTCTCTTTAACAGATTTTCTGTGGTAAGAAAAAAAGTGAAAGGAGTATGGGAAGTTAATTAACTGTGAAGTCCCTATAAAATTCAGTCAATTAAACAAGGCAATGCCAGCATAGAATTGTCCTCTGAAACTGCCCTTGGAGTGATAATAATAACAAAACATCATAACAAAGGAAGCCCCGGCTTATCTGCTGGGTTAGGGACTGTCAGAAAGTAGAATTGATTGAAAAGTGGAACCCAGGTTTTTAAACTTGCAAATGTATTTTGGCCACTGAAAAATGTAAATAACACACTATATATCACTTTTGAATGTGTGCAAAAGCTGAATTAACACTGTATGTATGTATGTATGCGTGTACAAGCAATTCCAAGCGAGCCTGTTAGGTCAGAAGAACTGACGAAAGAATGGAACCCCTGTGGAATTAATGAAACTTGTCTGTAATTTGCATTGAAAGAGTGAGGCGTCAGAAAGCAGAGGAAGAGATAGGGTCATTTTCTACATTAGTACAAGTGAAAGTACAATGGGATCTGTCTTGTTCCAACCAGTAACTTTGGAATAGTGTCAGGCACGGCTACTGTGGGCTTGTCTACACCATCAAATACCCCAAATCACCATGTGAATGCCCCCGAATCTGCTGTGATCAGGCCACACGTGGCTTGGCCCTTCTCCCCAAATCTTGGGCTATATAGTCACATGCCATGGCCCAGATTAGCAGCATTTGGGGATATATTGCAAGGATGTATGTTATGTGGGATTCAGGGTTTTCCGCAGATCTTCATCCACTGCTGCAGCTACCGCTGACACTTACTGCAAAAAATTAAGTCTCCGGAAGCATTTCCTAGCTGAACAAAGAGGTTTCCTGGCTAAACAATAAGCAACAGAAACACTTAGGAAGTGATGGACAAGCAAGAGAACGGGCAGAGAAGACAGTGCTGCTGAGCCAGAGAAGGGAGAAGACATCTCCCTTTAGCCAGGAAATGCCTCCAGAGCCTTAAAACTGGTTGCTGTAAGTGTCAGTGGTAGCAGTGGCAGCGGCTGCCGAAACTCTGCAGGAACATTGAAGATGCGTCCCCGTAGAATATAATAATGCGCAGGGCTTCTGGGAGAATGCAGAGGCATGCGGGCGAAACTCCATTCCCCACATGTAGACAAGCCCTGTGTCACTACAGAGAATGGGATGGCTATCTCAGGCAGCTGATTTGGGGGTGAGGGTCAAGAAAAGGAAGCAAATTGTCAGTTGTTTAAATTAGTGCTAGTGGACTTTTACAGCCACAGAAGAAGAAAGGTGCTTATGGGATTTTCTGGTTGAGATACCAAATGAACTCACCTGGTCTTAGGTACACTGCATTTTGACTATGAGAAGGAAGTTGGCCCTGAGTTGGTTCTGGTGTAAGGGTAAAAAAAACCCTAAATATTTGGAATGACAATGTGTTTTATTTGTTCACAAATAAATATCTGAAATATTAAAAAGCCTGGTGCAAGTGATTTTAGAAACTCAACGACTAACAATGCAATCCTGTTTGCATCTATCAGGACAAAAAAACCTTTGAGTTTAATGGGGATTACTCCTAAATAAATGGGCATAAGACTGCAGCCTGAAGCTCCTGTCCCAATTCCATATAAGGCACATAATCTTCAGTCAAACTGCTGTCACACTCATGTGTCAATAGATTTTTTAGCAATAGCCCCACACTTCCTGCTTTTTTTCACCAAGGGCAGAAAATAAGATCTCTTGCAAAAGGGAGGGAGGAAATTTATTACACACATACACACTCAGCCCCTGCCAGAGTGTTTCAAAGTACCAAAGAGTAACAAACATTGGAAAATAAATTAATCAAACTTTGTGTCTATGTGTTTTTGTTTGATAAAAAATGGTCCTCTCTCATAAAAGCTTATTCTTCCTGCTGAAACATTGGTTTGCTTTGCAACTTACATACCAAGATAGATGAAAATGAGTGTTGTATTTTTTTAAAAAATAGTTTTAATGGCTGCAAAATTAAGGCTATTTTGTTTCTTATTTCTAGAAAAGTCTTTCTGTTACCCTCTCAGCAGATCTCATCATTCTTGTAGTACAAAGTATCTGCAATTCAACAACAGTGGCACTGAAAATCAGCCTTTTTTCTTTCCTTTTCACAGATTTCCAAAGCAATTCACACTTCTAATGTTTACATATCCTTGACTGAACACCACTACATGCCCTATGCATTATTACAGACAGTACAAATACTATTTGTTTTCAATTTTAAAGGCTGAAGTTTCATAAAACAGTCCTGGGGTGGGGGGGTAAATCCCATTGAACTCCATGGGTATTACTACTGAGGAGGCATAAATAAGATAAAGCCCTTAAATTGTTATCCCGATTTCCGAATTAGCCTTGAAACTCACATGATTTGATAGAGCATTGATTAACTCCAATACCTTGGGCCCTTCTGCATGTATGACAGGTGAGATTCCTTTTTATGAACCATCATCAATAACTGCAGCCCAGCCAAACAATGCTGCACCAAATCAATTCAGACTTACCTTAAATTAAATGTCAAAACTGCCATTTCTGTGCTTGAGTGTTTGCTGCAATGCTTTCTTTCTTCCCACTGCCAGCCCTCTCTCCACCCCTAGGTTGCTAGGCAACCAAAAGATATGGCTGTGCATGTCCAGTAATAACTAACACGGCATAATAATTTTTATTCCATTTCTTTAAAAGGAAAATAATTAAATACTCTAGGACAGTTTCACCTCCCAATGAACAAATCATTTTCAAATGAGCTTCAGAACCATTAACCTTCAAAATGCACACACAGTCAAGGGATAAGGTGACTCTCTTACCGTGGACTACCTAAAAACATCAGTCTGAAATACAACAGTTACATAACTTTCATCATTGATTTTAATGCATCACAGACATGCCTTTGCTTATTTTAATTAGTTATATTTTGGATTTATTAACATTTATTCACCCTAAACCTGTACGTGGGATTGGGCACGTATAACATTGCATAAATATTGCCCATGATCTTCCATAGCCAGGGTTGAGAATTTATAAGGCTGCAGTTTTCTTGTTTACATGAGAATAAATTTCATGAACACCAGGACTGACTTCCAAATAAACAAGCACAGGATTCAATTACAACATCCTGTTTGTTTTAACAATACAGCAAATGTGTGGAGCAGTGTACTAAGCATGTTTATGCCATAGTAAGTTCAGTGGAACTTCTAAGTACAATTGCAGCCATGCAGCCCAATATTGTGCATGTTTATTCATAATTAAACCCCATTTAATTAAATGCAGATTATTTCTAAGTAAGTAAGTAAGTATACCTGCAGCTGGAACTAGCTGAGTGCTTTAATTTAATTTTTAATTTTTGGTACTTATGGTAGCTCAATACTTTCACTATTAACAAGCAAATCTTAGCAAGATATAAAACATGCTATAACTGATCTGGTGTAACATTTTCACATGCACCAGGTTCAAATCCCCATGAAGCTGACTGACTGGGGCTGATAGAAGTTGAAGTCAAAAACCTAGAAGGCACCAAATTGGGGAAGCCTCGTTTAATCCATCATTGGGGGTAGTTTGGGCCTGTTCCCCCATAGACCAGGGGGTTGTCTAGATGGTGAAAATACTCCTTGTAGAATGCAAGTACAATACGATCTGTCCCAACATACTGTGAATGAGATTCGCAGTATTCATAAGGATGTGAGGCTAAAAACTCCACAAACTGCAGTAGAAGGGTTTACAGTTTTCCCTGAAGTTTTCTAGAAAATGCACATAGATGCACATTTTTGCACGGTGTGGACATCAAAATGCACAGCAATGCACATTTTCACTCTATTGCCCTTTATTGGACAATGCTCCATTCAAATAGATGTGCACATATGTGAATTGGTGAAAAAATGGTGGCGGCAAAACACCGTTGCTGCAAAAGGGCGAAAATGAGCACTCACTCGCAGTATGAGGTCTGTCTATTAAATAATGAGACCAATACAATAACCCATCTTTATTTATATATATTACAATTCTAATGCTTGTCCCCTTCATAGAATCATAGAATTGTAGAGTTGGAAGAGAACACAAGGGCCATCCAGTCCAACCTCCTGCCATGCAGGAAATCCCCTCCAAGGAAGGAGACCCTACCACGCTCTGAGGGAGTGTGTTCCACTTCCGAACAGCTCTTACTGTCAGAAAGTTCCTCCTAATGCTGAGGTGGGATCTCTGTTCCTGGAGCTTGCATCCATTGCTCCGTGTTCCAGTCTCTGGAGCAGCAGAAAACAAGCTTGCTCCATCCTCAATGTAACACCCTTTCAAATACTTAAACAGGGCTATCATGTCGCCCCTTAACCGTCTTTTAAGTCTTTCCTCACAAGGCATGGTTTCCAGACCTTTCACCATATTAGTCACCCTCCTCTGGACACGCTTCAATTTGTCAATATCCTTTTTGAATTGTGGTGCCCAGAACTGGACACAGTACAATATACTCCCCATTTACACTCACACACCGATGCAGTCTTGCTTTCCACTGGTCGAAGGCATGGAGCAGATCAGTTTCTGTCAGCTTCTGTCAGCTGTCAGATGTGTTTCAACACATCTGCCATTTTCTTTAGTTCATCAATTGACTCAGAATGTGTTCCTTTAAGCACCAATTTTACTTTGGGGGAAAGAAAAAAGTCGCATGGTGCCAAATCTGGAGGATATGGAGGATGTTCGAGTGTAATGTATTTATCAGCCAAAAACTGCTTCACAGAAAGTGCTGTGTGAGTGGGTGCATAGTCTTGATGAAGAATGAAACCATTTTCCCACAGTTCTGGCCTTTTTTTTTTCTGATTCTTTCTCTCAGCTTTGTCAAAACTTCCTTATATTAGGAATACTTGGGGGAGACTGAGGGTTTGGA
Source organism: Gambelia wislizenii (assembly GCA_030847615.1). Taxonomy (NCBI): domain Eukaryota; kingdom Metazoa; phylum Chordata; class Lepidosauria; order Squamata; family Crotaphytidae; genus Gambelia; species Gambelia wislizenii. The sequence goes on from JAUMIR010000006.1 coordinate 104,063,284, forward strand.
TGTATATTTTAATTGTTGTAAGCTGCCCCAATTGAGTTTCGTAGAGGGGCGGGATATAAATATTATTATTATTATTATTATTATTATTATGCTGGTTCACTGTTCTGCCTTCTGGAACCCATTCTGCCAAAATTATACCCTTTAGATCCAAAACAAAACAAAAAAACGAGCATGGCTTTAAATGTGGACTAGCTTTGATGTGCTTTTTTTCCCCATTCTTGGTGATGATGGTGTTTTCCAGTGCATTGACTGTCATTTTGTGTCAGGAACATACTGGAAGATCCAGGTTTCATCACAAGTGATGATTTTTTTTAAAAAAAAGATTTGGGTCTGCCTCAAGTTGCTGCAGAATGTCAGCGCACATGTCCTTGCAGCACTCTTTTTGCTCTAGTGTGAGAACCCCAGAGATCATCTTGGCACAAAGTTTTCTCATGTTGAGATCCTCATGCAAAAATTTCCATGCAGTGTCTTTGTCAGTGTTAACAGCTTCAGCTATCATTCAGACACTGAGTTAGCAGTCTCCTCAAACACCCTGGTGGCGCAGTGGTTAAATGCCAGTACTGCAAGCCACCACGTTGCAAGTTCGATTCCAGCAGGCTCCAAGGTTCACTCAGCCTTCCATCCTTTCGTAGGTCGGTAAATTGAGTACCCAGCTTGTGGGGGGCAATTAGCTAACACACGTTGGAAACTGTTTAATGCAGTGTAGATGTGTAAATAGCTATTGCTTAAAACAATTTGTAAGCCACTCTGATAGCCTTGTGGCTGAAGAGCGGGGTATAAATAAATAAATAAATAAATAAAAATTTCCCACAATTTCCTTAGTTCTTGAAGTGGAATGCCGTCCAGGATGTTCATTGTCTTCCATATTTTCACATCCTTCTCTGAATCTTTTGTGCCACTCAAACACATGTGTACGAGACATGCAGTCTTTCACATAGGCCTCAGTAAGCATTTGAAATGATTCCATTGGTGTTTAGTTCAATTTTACTAAAAATTTCCAATTGACACATTGCTCGACTTTTAAACAGCATTTTTCCAGCACACAACAGACAACATATCTGCTTTAACTGACTGACTGACAATTAACTGAACTGCCCAGAGTGTTGATGTTTGTCTTGCATGTTCAGAGACATTCAGGGTCACAATTCAAACAACCAGTTCTCCCTGATTTGTCTGAAAGGTAGAAATGCAGTCTAATTATTTAATAGACAGTCCTCCTATGCCATCATGTCTTTGGGTGATCTATAAGTGGCCTTCAGAGGGTCTGTCACTCAGGCACATTTTTTTCCCTTCAGTTTCTTACCTGTTACTTTGAAAACTATGTTTATGTGCATTTTTCTGGGGAAAGCATTCATAGCTTTCATCAGATTCGATTTTCAGACTACACTGTTATAGTGTTACTATTCCACTTTAACTGCTCTGGCTTCCCCCTATGGAATTCTGGGGTTTGTAGTTTAGTGAGGCCTAAGAGCTCTCTGGCTGAGAGTTGTAAATGCCCCTCTCTAAACTGCAAATCCCATGATTCAACAGGAGGCAGCCATAGCAAATAAAGTGGAATAGTAACACTATAACAGTGTTGTCTGAAAATCTCCTTAAACGGATTGATGACCCAAAAGAGCTTAAAAAGTACTGACATACATTTCTTAACAGTGCTTGTGAGAGCTTGTAGCTAAGTGGCCTCTTTCTTCAATTTTAAATCTTTTACCTCAAAACTGCTAGTTGTCAGTGTTGCTATTCAGTTTATTCCATCTCATCTGCCAGTTTTGGACCCTAGAAAAAGAGTAAGTTGCCTTGTATTTGTACTTACATCCTCAGTTCCTTAGACTTCATTTTATCTATTCCAGTGAACAAACAGATCTGGAACTTAGATCTACCACTCTGCCATTGACAACGATCCAGTGCCAAGGCAGTGGGTATGCACTGCTTATATAACTTGTCTGTTTAGGTTGGGTCCATAATAACATGTCTGTTAAGGTTATGTCTGTAATCTCACAGCTTTTTGGAGCTTGAGAAAGCATGGAAAGCCCTTAATATAATTTCCTACACAGATTTTTAAAAAATAAAATGTAAAAATAATTGAGAATATAAATGTAAAATTGAAATATAATCCTGATTTTTAATCAGCTTCCAACATACGGCATGGGTCCAGGTTATTTCTAGGACCTCATCTCCTTGTATGAGCCCAGTAGAGCTTTAAGCTCATCTGGAGAAGCCCTTCTCTCATTCCCACCACCTTCTCAGGCACGTTTGGTGGGAACAAGGGAAAGGGCTTTCTCTTTGTGGCTGCTCCCAGACTATGGAACTCCCTTCCCAGAGAGGTGAGGATGGCCCCATCTTTGCTCTTGTTCTGGCGGCAGGTTAAGGTATTTGTATGCTGCCAGGTTTTTGTGAACCAACAAAGGCTGGGCTAGTGAAGCTGTGTAGTGTGGTTTTAAAACATCTAAAGGGTCTTTTAAAAGGTATTTTAATTTTTACTGTAATGTTTTTAACTTGTAAATTGTCTTTTTAAATTTTATATTTCTAATGTGATTTTAACTTTGTATTGCTTTTAGCCTGTATTTTTTTTATATAATGATGTTAGCCACCTTGAGTCTCATTGGTGGGAGAAAGGCGGGATAGAAATGAATAAAATGATGATGATGATGATGATGATGATGATGATGATGGACTTGTGTTCCACAGCACTGTCATAAGGAATTCAAAAAAAAGCCACACACAACAAGAATAATTTAATCAATGGGATAAAACATCTCTCTCTTCATCCTCCGCATCCAATCTGTTAAAAGAGGATGGATGTGGTGACCTCCTTTGACTTTCCATGATATATCTCACAGATTGAAACAAATGAATATTTTTACCAGGCTTGTCCACTTGGGGCTGGGTTATCTGTGAAAGGCTGTATTCTTAGCTCTGACAGGTGCTGACCTTGTGCAATCTCTGTAAGCATTTGTACAATGTATGCCTATCAACCCACTGTTTAAGGAAAAATACCATTGCCATTTAACAGAATTCATATGTTGAAAGGGAAACAAGTGACAGGAAATATGGGACCATCAGTAGCACAGGTAGTTCTCTCCCCTTGCACCAACAGCTGTCACTCCTTCACACTGCTTTAGACTGCGCTCTGCTTTTGCTTTCCTTTGACTTGGAGGCAGGTTGTTTAACTAGCTTGACAGAAGAGTGGTCTCCTTTTCCTATTTGTTATTTATTATTTATTTATACCCCGCTCTTCAGCCACAAGGCTATCAGAGCGGCTTACAAACTGTTTTAAGCAATAGCAATTTACACATCTACACTGCATTAAGCAGTTTCCAATGTGTGTTAGCTAATTGCCCTCACAAGCCAGGTATTCATTTTACCGACCTACGAAAGGATGGAAGGCTGAGTGAACCTTGGAGCCTGCTGTAATTGAACTTGCAATGTGGTGACTGGCAGTACTGGCATTTAACCACTGCACCATCAGGGCTATTCTGGGAAAAGAAAAAGTCTAATAAGTAGAACTATGCTCTGGACTTAAGGTGGCTTTGATCAAGGACAAGACACTTCCAAAGAGAGGACATCTATCAATTGCTCCTTGTAATAGCAAAAAACACTGAAAAATAATGTTCAGATTAAGCTCATTTCTTCTTTCCAGATACTGAGGAAGAAAAGTAGATTATTTTTATCAGCATCACAATCTACCTGTGGGCTCCCTAGAAGCATGACGTGTTACAAAATACTGAACTGGATGGATTACCCATTTTGAGTCCCATTTTGAGAGAAAGGCAGGATATAAGTTATTATAAATTGAAATAAATCAATAAATTTATGTTGTGGTGACCAGCAAAGTAATTATTACATACTTAAGATTGGACAGTCATAACTGTGAAGAGATGACCCTTGCTTTATAAATATAAAATGTATCAGGGCACTGAAATTCTAGTTGAGAGACAAAGGGCCCGTCTAAATGGTGAAAATACCCCTCATGGAATTCGCTGGGAATCCTACCTGTCTAAACAAGATCTAGCACCAATCCACACTATTCGAAAGGAGGGGGGCCCAAAACCGCAAAAACAAAGGGGTAAAAGCCTTTGCAGATTTCCCTGTATTTTTTCACAAACCGCAAGGTAGGTGCACATTTTTTCTTGTCTGGACTATAGAACTATAAAAAAAAACTTGAAGGGAAGCACAAAGCAGGAGTGGGGGTGGGGCTTGCTAGGAGGGCAAGTGCCTGCTGCTGCCATGTTGGATTTTCTCCTTAACAATCGCTTACTAAGGCGATAAAAAGGATCAATGTTTTCTGTTTTACTTTCTTATAAAACTGGAGAATCGCTCTATCGCACCAGTGCACCTTGGGATGACTTTAAAAAAAAAACGTCGGCAGTGAAGAACTAGTGAGAGTAAATCACTCATGGTTGCCATCAGGAATGTGAGGCTTATGGGGGTTTCTGAGGCCAGAAAAACCATTAGGACGTGTCACTGCTATTGCGAGATGCCAATGCTACAAGGTATTTTAGATTTTTCCCCTCATGTAGATAGGCCCCCTGTTAACAAAAGCTTGATGTCAGACATTATTTGGATCACCACTGCCAGCCAAGGAGATATGAGACCTATAAGTGAAGCAGAATCAAATGCTTAGGTTATCATGACCAAGGAGTCTATAGTGCACTCCTCTTTGTCTGCCTGAAGGTACATTATTGATTGCATCCATCACATAGTTTTGTGAACATCCAGCTGCATTTCATATAAATTGTGACAAATTTCAATAATTCAATGTGTGCAATGTTCTCATTATTATCTGAAATTTAGGGAATTAGAAAAGCAGGGTATATTAGAAGACCATGCTCCTGTAATTCTAAATAGCCTCTGAACTGAGTATATCTTCAGCATGCTTATTCAATGCACTGGGACACACCCAAGAAAGATATCCTAGCAAAGACTCTTATTTGCACCACAGAGATAAGTGTTCCAGCCCATACATAAGCTGGACATGAGTTCTGCAATCCACACATGATACTTGTGTGAAAATAATTGCATGTGTCCTGGGACAACAAAAAGGCCTGTTCCATAGGGTTTACCCACCAAGCCTCTGAAAGCAGAGGTGTTAGGAGAAGGGCTTCCAAAGATGACTACAGATAGGTTGAAGTGGGAGAAGGCAATCCTACAGCCACCTAGACGTGAAGCTATACAGTCAGACCCCCATATCCATAGGAGTTTGGTTCCTGAACTTACTGTGGATACCAAAAACTGCAGATAACATCAAACCCTATTAAAATAAAAACATACCATAGGGTTGTGTTGGAAGACCTACAAGATGTTTGGAGAGGGTGCCTCTCTAGGCAGTTTCTATGATGACTATATGGTATGCATCTCTGTTTTGTGTGCCACGGATATTTGAAACCATGGATATTGGTTCCACAGATACAGGAGTCTGACGGTATAGCAGTTCCGCTCAAAGTAGAAGTCTCGGAACTGGTGCTAGTCGCTCAGCCATTGCTTGCTGGTTCCTGGCAAGTTTCCAGGAAAGAAATAATCAGTTTATACCCAGTGGGCACAGATTTAGTGCCAATACCTGGCACATAAGAAAAAAAACCTGCTGGGCTTCCATATTAGATTGCCTGAGAAGCACTTCTGTATAGGAGGAAAACACCAGCACTTAGAGTTTAGTTTATGAACAACTAGCAGACATTAAAGCTATTTTAAAACCAACAAGATCTGATCTGATCCCATCATCGAGTCCACCTGGTAATCCATAAGTCACATTTTGGACCAACTACAGTTTCTGGGCATTCCTCAAAGACAGCCCATCTGCCTATTCCAGCAGTTTGGAGATTATCTATTACCAGAGCATAGATAACTGTGGCCAACAAATATATGGCCTGGAGGGATCAGAACTGATGACAAGTGTTCTGTACCATGAATGTTACATGAACATTTTAAAAAACTTTTTATTTTATTTTATATACATTCTGCTTTTCTCCCTGTATGGGACCCAAGACAGCTCACAATATGAGTTAAAACAGAAAGAATAGATAATGCAAATGTTTAAAAACAATTAAACAATCAGAGTAAAAACATTAATTTAAAACAATGTTGAAAACACCATTTAAAAGGCCATTTAATTATAATAATGATAATGATGATAAAAAATACAAACATAATATACCTCAATTAAAAGGGCTTCTGCAAAAGTCAGTTAATATTTAACGTCCTGGGTAAACAGAAAAGTCTTCATCCACCAATGGAAAGAAAAGAGAGGGGGCCAAACAAGCCTCCCATGGGAGGGAATTCCACACCATGGGAACAACCACAGCAAAGGCCCTCTCATGTGTCCTTACCAAACATGCCTGTAATGATAGTGGGACCAAGAGAAAGATCACCTGAGAATCTTATAACTAAGACAGATGAATATGAGAAAATATGGTATTTTAGCTAGTCTGGTCCCAAGTCATATAGGATGTAGAGTCCTAAAAGATTATTTTTTAATCTTTTTTTGATAAAATTACCAGCTTGGTAGATGAAGGGAACGCTGTGGATATCGTATACCTTGATTTCAGTAAGGCCTTTGACAAGGTTTCCCATGACATTCTTGCAAACAAGCTTGTAAAATGTGAGCTAGACAAGTTAACTGTTAAATGGATTTGTAATTGGTTGACTGGCCGAACCCAAAGTGTGCTCAGCAGTGGCTCCTCTTCGTCTTGGAAAGATGTGACCAGTGGGGTGCCACAAGGTTCTGTCCTGGGCCCAGTGCTATTCAACATCTTTATCAATGACTTGGATGAGGGAATTAGGGGTATACTTATCAAATTTGCAGATGACACCAAATTAGGAGGAGTAGCTAATACCCTAGAGGACATGATCAAAATTCAAAATGACCTGGATAGACTGGAGAGCTGGGCCAAAGCTAACAAAATGAAATTCATTACAGAGAAATGTAAGGTACTGCACTTAGGGCAAAAAAATGAAATGCATAGATATAGGATGGGGGAGACATGGCTGAATGAGACTACATGCAAAAGGGATCTAGGAGTCCTAGTAGACCACAAGTTGAACATGAGTCAACAGTGTGATGCTGCAGCTAAAAAGGCCAATGCGATTTTGGGCTGCATCAATAGAAGTATAGTGTCCAGATCAAGGGAAGTAATAGTGCCGCTCTATTGTGCCTTGGTCAGACCTCACCTAGAATACTGTGTCCAGTTCTGGACACCACAATTCAAAAAGGATATGGGCAAATTGGAGGGTGTCCAAAGAAGGGCAACTAAAATGGTGAAAGGTCTGGAAACGATGCCTTATGAGGAGAGACTTAGGGAGCTGGGTATGTTTAGCCTGGAAGAAAGACGGTTAAGAGGCGATATGATAGCTGTCATGGTCAGCCAGGACTCTGAGGACTCAGAAGGCGAAGAGGCTGAGCCAGTGGCAGAAGAGCTGGCTGAGTCTGAGTCTAGCCCTGAAGAGCCCAGGGCTCAGCAGCCTAGCCCTCCCCCAGCACAGGGTCCAAGCCTGGGAGACATAGTGGAGCAAGAGGTAGAAGAGCAGGTACCTACCTTTAGCCAAAGGAGAGCAGAGAAGGCATGGCTTCATCGTTCTCAGAGATTAAGAGACAGAAGGTCATCAATCACCCCGCAGCTGGGAGTGGGAGCTGGGCCAACATAAGCAGCTGTGGGATGCTGAGTTCCTTGTTGCAAGCAGTCTGTGTTACCTGGAGGAAGCCTCTGCCTGTGACTCTTCTGAAAACTTGCTATTTTGAGACTTTGGATATCTTGATCTTGGACTGCCTTCGTTGACCCTCCTGCCGGAACCCTTCTGACCTTGGACTGCCTCTTCGTTCTGCACTCTCTCTCTCTGTGTACTTCTGACCCTGAAGGACTGCTACTGACAACACCAGGTACTGTGCTTTTCAACTGGGTTGTTGCCGAGCCAGGCTTCTTATCAGCTATTGAGTTGGCTTCTCGACAATAGCCCTGTTTAAGTATTTGAAGGGATGTCACACTGAGGATGGAGCAGGCTTGTTTTCTGCTGCTTCAGAGACTGGAACACGGAGCAATGGATGCAAGCTCCAGGAACAGAGATTCCACCTCAACATTAGGAGGAACTTTTTGACAGTGAGAGCTGTTCGGCAGTGGAACACACTCCCTTGGAGTGTGGTGGGGTCTCCTTCCTTGGAGGTCTTTAAACAGAGGCTGGATGGCCATCTGTCGGGGATGCTTTGATCGTGATTTCCTGTGTGGCAGGGGGTTGGACTGGATGGCCCTCGTGGTCTCTTCCAACTCTGCAATTCTATGATTCTATGATTATTGTTATTCCCTCATTGTGGTTGACTTATACTTGATGATAGCCATGAAGATAACTGTTTAGAGATGGAAGGAATTCCCACATGCAGCTAACCTATAAATCAGGTGGGTAGATGCTTGGGGGTGAAGGGCCAATTTCCCACACATATACCAATGGGTCCCCCCCACCAGCACACCAAAATACTTTATTTTCCCTTCTGTTGCCTCTCAAAAAATGGTGTCCAGAAATGATGTAGCATAATTTCAGGCAACATTTTGAAGGAGGGATGGAAGAAATAGGATATGGGAGGATCTAAGGAGTTGAGGAGTGGGGCTTATGAATGTTTGCATGAATTTGGGACATATTTGAGACAATTTTGCATGAATTTGGGACAATTTTGAGACACCTTTATCCAAAAACTATGGTATTTTTAATTTGGGAGCATTGTAAGGACTGGTAGGGGGGTTCGGGGGTTTGGAAAAGGGGGATTCGTGGCCACCCACAGCCCATGGACCACACTTTCCTCATCCTTGCTATAAATATTGTGATTCCTCCATAATTTACAGTGTGGTGGCGAGGGTGGTGTAAGCCATGGCTTTTAGATATGCCCATGCTACTTACCCATGCTTCACCTTTTGAATATTCATAAATTGAAACCATAATTAGCTCCCTATGCTGCCATCATGTGTGTCTGTGTTTTTCTTCCTTATGTTTGTTGTTAATTGACATCAAGATAAAGCTCTCCTCTGCTATTAATTTTCTCCCCAGAAAACACAACTATTGCACTTCCCACTGCCTGTTGGGGAAATGGTTTAATTAGCATTGTGAGACCTTCTTGCATAGTGTAACTGTCAGGCATTTCAGTAATCCCTCCTCTTAACTAATCACACAATCCTGAAGTGTAGGTAGGTTGGTTGATTGCTGTCCCCACTGCTTTTCCTTGAAATCTGTGTATTCAGTCTTTTCAGTGCTGGGGCACAAACATGCCATGTTGAACACTAAGCTTCTCATCTAAGAGAGGTTAGCCTATGCGGCAAAATTAATTCTGTATGCTTTTCTTTTATGAATCATTGAGTAATGTGGCTATATGTGTGATGGGGTCATAGAAATTTGTGTATGGTTAGAAGTTGGAAACGCAACAGTGTAAGATAAATGTTAGGATGTGTGAAAACAAGAGATGAGTCAGTCTTGAGAATGTCTCTCTACAAATGCTGGCAGTTAAGCAAAAACTGACTGGAGTTTGTGCCACACGGCAGGTTAGGTTGCCAAATACTTATAATACCATCTGAGCCCCCAAAAGGCAAACCCTGGAAACAGCCTTGCTAAAAAAAAAATTGTACTTAATCAGTTACTTTCTCTACTTTTGTTACTGTTTATCCTCCTTCCTATCAGGATGGACTGTTATCAACCTTCCTTTACCTGTGCTTCTAAATGTGTTTGATTACAGTTCCCATCATCCCCAGCCAGCAGAACAGATCTAGATTCTTGTTACTTCTACATATGCAAACATATTTAGTATAGCTGATGTCTCTTCTGTCTCTAAGATTTCTTTTAATAAGTAACTTGTGCTAAAAAGGGTGTCCTGTCATTGGATTTGCAGTTGCTCATTCCAATAGCCAATACTTGCCACTTTCTCTTACATATGCTGGCCATCCTGCATGGCCAAATAGGTTCACAAACTGCATAATGAAAAAATGTTAGTGTAGCTTCTTAGCAGCCTTCAGGATCTGGTGAGTTGGTGGAGCCCTGATGTGTTTACTGAAACTAGGAGGAAAAAATGTGCCAGTCTGCAGTCTAGCACTTCAGGGCCCTGAATGTGTACTTCCCTTGTGAGTTATTTTACTCATATTATTCTAATTGAAGTCAATTAGATGAATCACATGAGGAAAAAAACAGCTCCTACAGCTATCTATCTACAGGGTTATGTCCACAATGCAACCACATACAGGTACATTATGTTAAAATCCATTTACAAGATGAATAATGAGTAAGGGAGCTAAAAAGGTTTCATATGGAAAATAATAGACAGAGGGAAAGAGGTGGTCTGCCTCTACTGGAGAGTAGTCCTTTAAAGTTTATAAATGGCTGGGCAGAAAAGTATTAACAAAGCCAATCGGGCAGGTTTTAAGCAGAGGATTGTCCCTGTCTTCTAGTTAGAAGGAGGAGGTCATATGTTTGTGAGCATCTGAATAGAGGTCTGAGGTGGAAAACCAATGGTCCTCCAAATGTTGTTGGACTCCAGTTCCCATCACCCCCAGCCAATATGGTCAGGGATTATTGGAACTATTCTCTTTCTAAGATTAGTTTTTAAATAAACATAACAATTACATACATCAAAGAGTCGACAGCAACAAACAGCTTCTGTAGTACAAATATTAAAACAGAGTACATTACATAGCTACTGACAAACAGAGTTGTTTTGGTGTATGTTTTTTAAGTAGATCATCTAGACTTAATTCTCAGCAATATTGTTGAAAATGTCAAGTCACAAGCAGGAACTGCCTCCAGAATCTCCAATGCAGACAAATTGGGCTGAAACCATCTGACCTGGGAACTGTTGTCAATACCAGAGGACAAGATATTCTGAATCTTATTGTAGGCACTGAAGTCTCCATTCTGTTAATTGGTGCCTACAAATCCTGCCCTTGACACCTGCCAGGTTTTCTGCCCCTCCTCATATATTACATTCAATTAAGCTGGCAGGCCTAAATGCTTGTCTCCAGCACTATATTTAACTCCTAAAAATATTAAAATTGGGGTGGTGGCACATGAAGCACACAACTGCCACCCCCTCCAACAGAATAATAATAATAAATAAATAAATAAATAAATAAATTTACACTGGAACAATGCTGTTGTCTATTCGAGGCAAAAAAATGTGGATTGCTTTGCAGTAATGGCAATTTGCAGCAGCTGCCATTTGTCTTAATGGTTTTTTTTTTCATGCCTACAAATCAAGATGGCAGCTGCAAGGGAATTACTCATGTTTTTATTTACCTCAATTTGCCACCACTGGACAGTATTTTTTTTAAAAAAAATATCCAAGATGCAAAAGAGTAACCTTTTGCTTTAACAAAAAAGCAAACAACGAAAAAAAGCTGTTTTATCACCTTAGCGGTCATTCACTAAGGTGAAAACCCAACATGGCAGCTATTGGTGCTTGCCTTGTTAGCAAGCTCTGCCCACCCACCCCCGCACCTGACCAACAAATCATCTGCTCATATTGGGAAAGTGAATCAATTTAGTTGCTTGTTCCAATGAGCAGGAATGCCCATTCCCCTCATTGTTTTTCAACAAATACAAGAAACGCAGCAAATGCTTTTCCCATGGAGCATATGGAATTAGGGCCCCTCCTTCACAATATGGTGAATAGATGTGGGATCCCATTGGGACAGATTGTATTCTCCTCACATTCTGTGAGGAGTATTTTCACCGTTTAGACAATTGCAATGTCAGAATATGTCTTGAGAGGCTAGGGAGCATGGTAGAAAAGAGGCTTTGTGGGCTCTCATGGAACATCTTGAAGGACTTGGGAAGATGGTGGAGCGTATCCTGCAGACCTTGGTAGAATGGGAGGGAACATCTTGCAGAGCTTGAGGGAAGGCATGGCAAGCACAGAGAGTATTTTGCCTGTTTGTTTGTGATGTGGAGTGTATGTTCATATTTTAGTTGCCTTTTGGAGGTGTATACAGGCTTGTTGCCTTTTTTGGTGTGGTGGTGATGTGGATATGCATATATATCATCTGGGGCTTGTTGGGGAGCTTTGTTTCCTTCTGAGTTGTGTATATGGTGCTTCTTTGAGCATCATCAGTTTACCTTCTAGTACATGAGTTTAATGTGAGTATGCTTTGTATGGGCACATATGTGATCTGGCATTTGGGGCTGCAACCTCACCTTTTTCTCTTCTCTACTTCTTGGCCAATTTGTTTCAGAGCCTTATCAGTTGGCTTTCTCTGAAATAGGTGTTAGCACAGTAAACTGAGGGTTCAGTTAGTTCCTTTGTGTTTTGGAACTCAAAGTTAACTATACATTGTATTTATGACTATTTTTCTTTTTGTTCCATCAGTTTGCCTTCTGCAAAACGGGCATTTTGTGCACAGACATACCTACCACAGCAGCTGCTTTGCAAATGAGTAACCTACCTCCCTTAACAGCATATTGTGATGATGAGACGCAAAACTTCAAAATTTCCTGAAGTCACAAAACTAATTCCAGATGTGCCCACCAGCCTAGAAATATTGTCAGAATGGCCAGGAGACAGAGTTAACTTAGTATACTATGTCCTTAAATGCTCCATGAATCAGATTTCCACAGCTCCAATTCTGCTCTCACTTCACCAAGTTCTATTTTCTGACAGTTTTTATAGCTTTGGGCAAACCATCTATAATGGTGGCAGCCATATTTTCTTATTCATGTGTACCTACCATTTGGATTTTAAGTGGGATAAGGGTTAATCTAATTTTTACAACAGATGTCATACATGGGTGAAGAAAACTGAACAATCGTTCATTTTACCTTGTTGCTTTCGATCTGTTTTCTCTCTGTTGGAATAATGACAACATGGGATAACTACAAAGTAAAACGAAGCAACCTAAGCAACCTTTGGGAGTTTTCTTTTTTTTTTTTTTAACAGAAGCTAATAGGTACAATTGTGAGCATCACTTGAAGTGAAGAGCTAATTAGCTCCTTTAGGTGTTCACAAGTGGCTTGGATGCTGTAGTGTTACTAAGGCTGGAGTCACCCATCTTTCAGAATGTGTCACCTGGTGTGGTTCAGCCTCTCTGCACTCCCCTAGTGCCACCACTGCTTGGATGAAAACAGATCAGAAGGCTGGGCAGTATTACGTTGTTGTTGTTGTTGTTGTTGTGTGCCCTCAAGTTTTTTCCAACTTATGTCAGGATCAGACCCAGCTGTGACCTATCCCTGCCAATTTCACTGTTTCTTTGTAACCTTGCTGTTAATTGTGTTTTCGTTTCTTTGTACTTGTTAATGACTGTGTTGTGGGGACTGTGGAAGGGGAATATAATGGTTGATAATGAGAATGAATAGATAAGCCGCAGCTACACAATCAGCTTGGGGAAAAGGGATGGATGTTACCTCTGAAGAAGGAGTCAGGGGATGATGGTTAAACAATAGTATTGAAGCCCGCCAGATTTTATAGATTATAATATGCTTTTATTATACTGTCTGTTTTCTAAGTTTCTGTTGCCCACTTCTAAGCAATAACCTTGTATGATATGCTTTCTGGAATAGTGTACCAATAAAGTTTTCTGTTTAACTCCAAAACTGCTGGTCACTGCATCTGGGAATGCAAGTACATGATTGTTTGCTCAGAATTCACTAAACCTCCTGTTAGCCATGGCAAACCCATCTGGAGAACAGAGAAAGTTAGTGTTGGAGAGGAAGAAGTCTCAAGCAACCCTCAAGTCCTTTAACCCTTGCTGGGGGTGACTGCCTTGTTTCATGCCCTCCATCTCTGCTCATTACTTCCTTTTTGGGGGCAAAAAATAATAATAATGGGGGAGGTACTAGTGGACTGGACAAGCTAAGCCATCCTCCCAAGCAATGTGGAGAGAATTTAGATTTGACTCTGACCATCTGTATTAAAAGTCCTGAGTTGAATGTGTATTATTAACACTTAATGGATCTCTCTATTAGATTGTGAATAGCTGCTGCCAACTGATATTTATATATAATACCTACACTTGATTGGACTACTGACATAATGCAGCACTTTATATCTAAATCAGAAATGAGATTCTGCTCATAGAGCTCCCTAAGAGCTACTCCGTGCATAATGTTTATTTATTTAGGGATACTCAACAAAACATTTCACTGTGTTCCTATAAAACCATATTGTACACAATCATGAATCTCCATCCACAAGTTACTGAAGTATGAAGGCACCAAAGAGACAGGACTGGCTGTCAGTTCCTCCTACATTTTCAGAAACCAAACCTGCATATGTTGCAGCAAAATATATGAAGTAGCTCTAAGCAAAACTGTAAGTATTGAAAAAGAAGGGTGTTATATTAATTACTCCTTAAATTCCAGCTGGCATGGGGTGGGTGGGAATGCTATTCTTTCAGAAAGCCCCTTGAGGACTGGTGGAATGGTTCATTCTAAGCAACCAGTTACAGCTCCATTGTGCCTTGACCAATTGGCTAGTGAGAGGCCCTCCCTCCATTCCAACTGCCTCTGGCCTGAGGGAGAAAAGAACAGCCAGCCAGCATCTGCTAAACTTAATCCCTTCCCTTACTGCCACCCCCCTTTGCCTAATGAGATCATGTCTAATTTAGAATAATAGAATCATTGAGTTGGAAGAGACCACAAGGGCCATCTAATACAACCCCCTGCCCTGCAGGAATACACAATCAAAGCACTCCTGACAGATGGCCAGAAGGAAACTCCACAACACTCGGAGGCAGCACATTCCACTGCTGAACAGCTCTTACTGTCAGGATGTTCTTCCTAATGTTTAGCTGGAATCTCTTTTTCTGTAGTTTGAGTCCATTGCTCCACATCCTAGTCTCTGGAGTGGCAGAAAACAAGCTTGCTCCACCCTCAATATGACATCACTTCAAATATTTAGATTGTAAACCTGAGGGCAAGGAACTGTCAGATTTGTGAGCTGCCCTGGGAGCCTTTTTGGCTGAAGGGTGGGGTATAAATACTCTAAATAAATAAATAAGCTGTTGCTTCCACCACCACCGCCACCATCATTATGAACATTTAATTGTTATATTTTTGTTGCTGTTATTAGCCATCAGGGAATGTGTTTCCAGCTAAATGGTACAGTAAAATGATTCAAATAGTTTATAGATAAATAATGCTATTAATAAAAAAATAGCACTGGCTCTTCAGGCACAGCCCCCACACCCCCACCCACCTGCAACTGCCATGCTATCTGGCAAAGGGAGAACCCAGGTCCTTCAGCTTACCTCCATCCCTGCCATCCTATAGAAGCCTTCTATTGCTAGATGAGCAAATGGGATAGGGCCTTATTGAGAATGACAGAGAGAGCATAAGCAAGAAATGTGCCAGTGATGGAACTGGAAACAGTGGCAGGACCCCTGATGAATGAAAAATAGCAGGAACAGGGTGATGCTGGTTGATGCTGGGTACTAGCAGTTGTACAAGTGTGCCTTCTGGTGCCAACACATCAGCAGATCTTTATTTTACTTATTTAATATTGCCTTTACAAGCAGCCAAAAGGTTAAATTTGCTAAGGTCAGGAGGTCAAATAATCTGTCCATGATAATGAAGGCATTTCTGGCTATATCGCTGTCCACTACATCAGTACAGAAAACCATCCAAAGTTTGTCCTCCCACATACAGTGGAATAGATATTACCTGAGATAGGTAACATTATAACAGTCATTAAATCTCAAGCACTTCTTGAAAGGACAGCCTCAGTGTGCATACTGAAAACCCAGGAGGAATCTTCAGCACCACCTCTTAGGAAGTAAGGCTGTTAGGCAGGAGAGAGATAAGAGATCAACACAGAATCCCAATCTTGTCTCAGGTCATCGATGCTAGATAGAGTCTCTCAGAGGTTGTTAATAGTTGCACAATGTTTCTGATCAGTGAGCTGGGATCCTTATAAAAAATTACCACGGTATCTCTACCCTCACTTCTATACCTGATAACTTGGAGGAGGTATCTGGGAGAGTTTTACAGCTCTCTCTATTCTGCCATTTCTTTCCTCACCCTATGCCCTTTGGACTCTGTAAATTCATTCCTAGAAAAATCAACACTCAAAATGAAAAACAAATATAGAGTAAATAAAGCAAACCACATGGAGGATTCTGGCCAAATCACACTCATTCAATTTGGCTGGCAAGCATGATATAGGAATGAATGAGGATTTATGTTATTTCTATATAATGATAGGGATCTTCTCTAACCTATCTTCTGTTATGAACAGAAGCCTTCAGCTGTCATTGTCATTAGTACCTAGTTAAAAACACATACCTTCCAGAATGTCCATTAGACACTGACCCACTCCCTTCTTCTATGCTAGCATTACATGAGTTAATTTGGAGAGAATGTTCATGAGGAAAGTATTCCATCCAATGGAATTGGTCTCTTGTATCCATGTTGTCTATTCCTCTCTGATGCTAAAATTTTGGAGAGGACATTTCAGAAAATGAGAGCTGTCACAGACATTTACCAGAAGCATGCAATGAATGTTTGAACATAATGGAGTTAGCTATTAGTGTGCTGCTAATACGTATCATGAGCATCCCTTAGCATTTCTGTTAATTCAGAATTCAGCTCTGGAACACCATTGCATTAAGCTGATCCATCATACATCAAAACAGATTCTTATTGTTCAAAACCAGTATGAGAAAGACAGAGCTGGGAGTTCACATGCGTGAATTCCAGAAATTAAAATTAACATGCTTTGGTAATATGATTTTGTATCATCCTCTATAATTATTATTTAAAGCAAAGAATTTACATACATACCAAGCTAACATACCACAAACCTAAACTTTGGGATTCAGTAATAACTGAAATTAAGATCCTTATCTCACACTTAGAAAAATAAGCATCATCGCTGGAATTTGGTTCTGTCTCCTTCCCTAATTTGGCTTCTTTATAGCAAAATATGCAGTGTGGTTTGAGAGCATTTATGTATTCTAAAAGGTGGCCAAGTAAAACAGATTAATTCTGAAAGCTTTTTGGTTAATCAGTAGAGATGGTAGAACTAGTCTTTCCCTCCTCCTCTTTGTTCATGCTCCTTTGACATTACAGTGGCCCCTCAGTATCCACTGGGGGTTGGTTCCAGGACCCTCTGTAGATACCAACATCTGTGGATGCTCAAGTCTCATTATATACAATGGTGTAGTAAAATGGTATACCTTATATAAAATGATAAACAGCAAGGTTTGCTTTTTAAAATTTATTTTTAATATTTTCAAGCTATGGATGGTTGAATTCGTGGATACAGAATAATAATAATAATAATAATAATAATAATAACTTTATTTTTGTACCCCACCTTTTGCCAATTAGGAAATCAAGGCGGCTCTCACAACAATTGGATATAAAAACAAATCCATAACAATAATAATAACTTAAAACAATTTACCCCCTTTAAAATTACATATAATAGTGCATATAGTTAAAATTACATATAATAGTGCATATATTTAAATAACTGGCAAATTCACCAGTGACATAAAATAACTACCATAAAACTTTAAAACTATAGAATCAAAACATAAAAAGATAAACATAAAAACAGGGAGAAGCTTCCATTAAAATGGTCTATTTTATTTAAGGAAGGCCTGCCGGAAGAGATCCGTTTTGATGGCTTTTTTTAAATTCTCCAAGCTGGTTGCTTGACGGATCTCCTCCGGCAGGGCATTCCATAGTCTGGGAGCAGCGACAGAAAAAGATCTTTGGGAGGTTGATGTTAATCTAGATCTCATTGGTTGCAATAAACCCCTCCCAGAAGATCTAAGGGTGCGGGGTAGATTATATGAGAGGAGGCGATCCCTTAGGTAGGTTGGACATAGGCCATGTAGGGCTTTAAAAGTCATTACCAACACATTATACTGTGCTCAGAAACTGGTAGGCAGCCAGTGAAGGGATTTCAAGATTGGAGTAATATGCTCCCTTCTCGATTTCCCGGTGACTATCCTGGCTGCTATATTTTGCACCAGTTGTAGTTTCCGAACTAGATATAAGGGTAGCCCCATGTATAGAGCATTGCAGAAATCGAGTCGTGAGGTTACCAGTGCATGCACTACAGTTTCTAGGTCCTTTGTCTCGAGGTAAGAGCGCAGGTGATGTATCTGCCAAAGCTGATAACAGGTGCTCCTGACTGTCGCGTTCACCTGAGCAGTCATGTGAAATGATGAGTCTAGGAGCACCCCCAAACTGCGAACACAGTCCTTAGTAGAGAGCGTGGCCCCACCCAGGACTGGCAGTTGCAACCCAATACCAGCATTACAGTGGCCCCACTGTAAGCACTTCCATTTTCTCTGGATTCAGTTTGAGTCAATTTTTCCTCATCCAGTCCATTACCGCTACAAGATGTGACTGAGGGGAGAAATACCATCTGTTGTCATGGCTGATGACCAAGACATGGAGAAATATATTTGGGTGTCATCAGTGTAGTGATAACACCCCGCCCCATGTCTCCGGATAATTTCTCCCAGCGGCTTCATATAGATATTAAAAAGCATTGGGGACAGGATGGCACCATGAGGGGCACTACAATTAAGCTCTATTTTTGATGAGTAACTGTCCCCAAGCATCACCCTGAAAGGAAGGAATGGAACCACTAAAGTGCAGTGCCTCCAATCCCCAACTCTTCCAGGTGTTCCAAGAAGATGCGTGATCTGTCGTATCAAAAGCACCCATGGATACAGAGGGCCAACTGTAACAGCATTTAGCAAATTAAAATTATCTTAACACACAAGATAAATGGCAGAGGAAAAATTATGAGGATTAGTATATGATGATATTAAAGGCAATTAAATATTAAACAAAAAAGGAAAAGGGGAGATTTTAATTCCATAAGACTGTTACCCGAATTATATGGGGTTCATGGAGATCTCACTAGTGTCTGAATTCTAATGTGGGGAATTTTAATTAATTCAAAATGGCAGCGAGAGGCTGGGTAATGGTGGGACCTTTCCACCTGTGTATACCATTACTCACTGGAGAGACTTACAGCCAGGGATGCAGGGCCAGTTTAAAGCACCAGTGGCGTCAGCATCCGCAGGGGGCCCCATCATTGTGCCCCCCCCCGTAGTAACCCTTCTCCTGCAAAAAACATTATTAGTAATAATCTGAATATCCTGTACTGTGAATAGCTTGGGCTGAGTTAGATTACATTGACCTGAGATAAATATATGGGCCCCTCAAAATAAAAGATTGCAGGGGCCCCCAAAATTCCTTACACCAGTCCTGCAAGGATGGAATAAAAATGCTTTTTATTGACAAATAATCAAGGGAACACATACAGTCAGGCTTTAAGCAATCACACAAGGCTAGTAAAGAAAGTAGGAAGTGTTTGGATAGAGGAATAGAGTTCGGGATGATGGATTATACTGTACCTGTTCTGAAGAGCAGAGATTCATATAGAAGCTGCAACCCTGGTGACACAGACTGACACAGAGACAGAAGGAAGGGGATCTGTGCACACTTCTACTGTGTTTGGGGGTCATAGTTATATTCAATAATCCCCTGAAGGGGTGAGTTTGAGTGGAAAACAATGTCTGCCTGAGTTTCCCAAAGTTAGACAATGGATTCTCTGGATGTGTTAACGATCACTAATGGTTTAAACATTGAACTTGAGTGATCTCAGGCAAACCTCTATTGTTTTGGGGAGATGGGAGAGGAAGAACCAGTTTTGCAAGCAAAGAGTGTCAGCCACCTTGATGGGATTAGTGAGTGACTCACTTCCAGAGCTGCCCAGGAAGAATTAGCTGATTATCTCTAAAACTTATCAGTTCCAGGGGTTTCCATGCAATTCTCACCTTGGTGTGCCTTTGAGGAATTTGAGCTGGCTATTGCCTTAGGATTTCTGAGCAAACCTTGGCTCTTTGTTTGGGAGGTCCCTGATCTACCTTTAACCACATGATATACTAATTATAAGCCAATATATTAAATGCAATCAATTGATGCGTTATTAAAAGGTGGGGGGCCTGTCAGGGTAGGTTATAGGACTACTTGTCTCTGCTAGGTATCAATGCAGATATTACTCATCCCATTCTATATTTTATATACAGGTTGCCCCCATCCTATCGCCACAGAACCAATATCCACAATTTCAGTTATCCATGGCTGAAAAAATAGGCACACATATCATAGAGTCATGCTGGAAAATGCCTAGACAAGTGTCTTGTCTAGGAATCACTAGGTCCTCCAATGCAACTCTGTGGTATGCTCATACTGGAAATCCTTTAATTTAATAGGGTTTGCTATTATCCATGGTTTCACCCATAAACTGTAAGTCCAGGAATGTATCTCCTGAGGATACAGGGGGGCAGTGAGCTGTAATATATATATATATATATATATATATATATATATATATATATATATATTATAATTGTTTACTTATGAGTAAATATCATTGTTTAAAAAGACTGACTTTTTGCAAATGTACCTAGGATTCTGGCCCCAGTCTTTTTTGCATGTGTGTAATGAATTGTAAAGGTCATTGGCACTTATATAGACCTACATTTATTGAAAGTTTACTGTTGCTTAATAGAAGTAATATTGAAATCTCAAACATATGGGAATTGGCAAATAGAGTTCAGCAGCTTACTTTGGATTTTTTCCCCATGCCAATTATGCTACATGGAAACAAATTATGCTACATGGAAACAATGCTACGAGGCAAAAATAAAGTCATATGGTCACAAATATCTGTGGCAAATCTTCTGAATTAGCTGGAAATCAAAGTGATTATCTCAGTGAAGCAGTCAAGGGAGATCTTGTAGGCACCCAAAGAACCCCAGAGCAGCTTGCTGTAAACATAATTTAGAATCAGTTCTCTGAGAGCCCATACCAAGTCATGCCTATTAAGGCAATGTAATAAAAAACCATATCCAAAAACAGAGAACACCTCAACCTGTTCCTCAGATTGGTATAATATCTTCTTGGTGAATCTAGATCTAGAAAAGGTAAAGAATTCATACTTACATGTATATCATGTAACATTATGTCATTATCGTTATATCATTATATGATTAATGATCTCACTTTCTTTTTCTAGAAATCATGAAAGTAGCTGGGCCACATGATGAAAGCACAGGTGATGATTGTGACGATGATGTAATGACACCGAATATTATGTCAATACTAGTTGACGACATCATGCTTGCTCTACTGGACAGGCTTAACTTGCACCAGGTAATTTTTTGAAAGCACATAAAAACCAAACAACAATACTGAACTTGTTGCAGAAACTGATTGGCTGTCTCCCTTTCCCCACCTCATGACCTTTTCTCATGATACATCCAACTTGATAAGGGGTGAGTCGCTTTAAAAGACACCCAACACCATCCATAGTGTCATTCTGACACTGACATGATCCTCTCAAGGACAATTATTCTGTCATCAGAGACAAGTTCTCATGCTAGAATGGAACAGCACAGAGCAGCAAGCTCAGTTGGTCCAAAGAGTTCAGCCCCTTTATCTTACAGCACTCAGCACACTCTTGGCAACATATAAATAATGTGTTAAGCAACAGCCACAATAGAAGGGAAGAATTAAATTCCACGAAATCAATGTTTTTTCACCATGGCCAATTGAAGATTAGAGTGCTTGTGATGTAAGGCAGTATCTCAGTGTTCTCCTTAAATAGAAACCATTTCAACCCTGCTGTCTAGTTCTTTGGTTACTATTTCCTTTTATGAATCTATTTTGAGAAACAGAGTAATCTGAAACTCCATAAGCGAGAATACAACTGATATCAGAGAAGCACCAGGAGGTAGGAATGGCAGAGGTCAAATGAGATTTCGATAATGCCAGCTACAGCAATAGCTGTAGAAAAAATACCTGTTTGAAAAGGTGGGCAGTAGCTGTATGGTTTTTCAATTATATTGCTTTTGAAGGGAAAAGTCAGTTTGCTGTTTGCTAGCTCAGCTGTCTTATAGAGCACTTGAGGTCAGGGTGTAGCCATGATTGATTTGAACTGTTCACAGCAAAAATTGGGAAGAACGACTGTGACAGCCAGCTGCTGAGCCATGAACTAGATAACAGGTTTCACACAGTATCAAGCTAATATATATATATATATATATATATGCGTGCACCTGGGCTTAATTAAGCAGATGTAAAGGAACGGAGTGCCTACCAGCAGGGTGGACTTCAAATAGTATTTATATGTTGCCCAATAAGTAGCTTACAGCAGAACTTGGATCCTGGGCCTAAATCTAATTAGATTAGACCCAGTGAATCAATGGAAGTTACATAAATGGTGACTTACTTGCCAATGTTTTGGAATGCACAGACTTTTACCACTGACCAAAACACTGGGAAGGCCAAAGGTTTCCCACCCCTGATGTAAAGAAACAGCAGGTGTAGTAGAAGCCCAGGTACAATTTATTTCACACACACCCAGTAACATCCAGGATAGTATCTGTGTTCACACTGAGTTCCCACAAATGCCACATTTCAGAATGATTTACTGCTCAAATCAACAGTTTACCTGCAACAGAAAATGCACATCATCTATAAGAAATGGGTTAAATTACTTTTTATCAATAATTATCTTGTTCAGAATTATTCACTAGGAAAGCAGTAACTCCACCTGCTCCAACTGAAAACAATCACCCACATAAGCAATAAATCACCAGCTATAGCAAACTCCAATTTGCATCTAGAATGTTCGAAGCAAGACCAACCTATTATACTGACAATCAAAAGTTAGCAATCCAAAAGAATAAAATCATAGAGAGGAATCAAAGATAGGAGCGTGAGTGTAGAGTTAGCAGTGCTTTGAATAAGACTGTTCCCCTGAGTAAATACCATCTGTCCCAGGATCAAAATAGGGTCAAGGGTGAACTTCTTGGGCAGTGTACCAGGCAGGTGGAGCAGGGTACTGCGGTATTAGATTTGCAGCCTGAAACTCTACTGCATAACTGACCTTTAACAGGCAACCCTGTTTTCTGGCCTTTTGACAACTACATCTTTATTCCTTTGTCATAAGCTCATTTTGAAAGATCTCCAGACATTTTTAAGTGAACATCTATAGGGCTCTGGACATCACCTTATGTCTGTTTCAACACCTATATGCAATAGGGCCAGAATACAAGTTGGGAGGAGCATGTGACTAGAACAGCCCCAAATGCAAGCATTAACTGAGCTCTTGTTGCTAACATGCCCCTCTAGCAAAACTGGTTGCCAGTGAGGAGTCTACTGTGCTACTTGTAGTGACTTCCAAATCAGCAAAACTGCAGAAAACCACTACGTTCTTCACTTGAGTATTGCCTTCAACAGACCCTGCCATGGCTAAGGGCTTCCTAGGAAAAGTAATGAAACTGTAAATATGAGGGACAACACTATGATGGAAACACTAGTATGTTGTATAAAATAAAGTAACTGCCAATTTTTAAATTATCTTCATCCAGTTGGGTTTTAAAAAAATTGCAGCTTTCTGACTCCATGGGATTTTCTGACTCCATGGCATTCTCAACGTATTTCAGGGAATAAAAACACAAACTGCATATCCTAGAAAGAGTAACTCTACACATTGCTCTTGTTTCCCTGTATTTGAGGTTGAAGTATCTTATAAGTACAGGCATATCTCAGTTAACAAAGCCTCTGACAATGAAGCTCCTTTTTACAAAGAATTTTTTCAGCCCTCTTTTTCCTACTTGTCTTCTGTTTAGGTCGATGGTTTTTAGCAGCATCAGGATTAGAAGGATGATGAAGGAGGGCTGAAGAAACATAAGCTTTCAGTGTCAGGTTGCAGTCATGTGTTTTCAGTAAACAATGGAATGAAAGCTTGAGCAGCTACTGCAGCTGACCGGCAACAGACAAGGTAAACAGCAGCTGCCTCCAAAGTCCCTAACTGAGCATATGTGAACAGCAAAAAAGAGAGAAAGTGGGAAAGCAGATTAGTGTTTTGTTGTTTGAACATATTGTTTTGAACTGACATTGAGTGGCCAATATGTTAAGTCAGATCTGCACATGCCAAATAATTGTTTAATGCTACAATGAACAAGATATTTGTTTTTATTTGTGAGAGTACCTCTTTCTAACTTCTGTGGGGACAAACATAAATTAATATTGCAAACAAATCACAATTTAAGTCCAAAAGATATATTTTAAAAAACAATGCAGTAAATCTATATATTAAATAGAATACACATCAATTCTCATAAAAGGTGCCAGTGCAGGACTTGATGGTAGAACTGTTCTATATGTGCTGCTCAGTAATATAGCAACCTTGGAAATAACCCTTAAAGTCCTAAATAAAAAATACCAAATAGGTGGAAATGCATAATAGAAATTCCAGTATAAGAAATGTACCCTTTTGTCCTCTCCTTAATACATACAATAAAATCCTACTACATTATTCAAGGTGAAAGGGGCCCAGTCCTTATCCCTGGCAATTGTAGTTCCTTTCCTTTCCTGCTCTCCCACTTTCAGAACTTAACTAGTAATATTTTAGGGTTTCCCCACCCATGGCCAAACCATAATTCATGGGAGTTACTTGTGAACCTGCCAACTGCTCCAGGTGAAATTTTGTAAATAATGTTTCTGTAGTCAGAGATAAGTCTGCCATCCTATGCACTTACTTGGGAGTAAGTACCACAAAATTCACTGTAACTTATATTCTGAGCAAAGTTGCCTTGAGAGGCTGAGTTGCTGCTCTAAGATAGATGGTGCATGCTTAGTGAAAAAGGTGTTGAATTAATGACTCTGTCAACCTGTGGGAATATATTAACTGGGCACTTGAAGAGTTGTTTCCCAAATCTACTGGTGTTCACATTAAAAAAAAAAAAGAATGTTGTATGTGTATGTACCTTCAAGTCGCCTGTCTACTCATGGTGACCTCATGAATTCCATAGGGTTTTCTTAGGCAAGGAATACTCACAGATGGTTTTGCAATTTCCTTCCTCTGAAATATACCCTACAGCACCTGGAATTAATTGGTAGTCTCCCTGTTACCTGAATTGGTGGGGGCCCGTGGGAAACCCACTCGTGATCCATTAATTGGGGAATTGTAATAGCTCCAATGAATGGCTGCAAGAGGTTGGATAACTTGCGGAACCTTTGCACTTATGTATAACAGTACTAACTGCAGAGACTCCGAATTAAAGTGAAATAAAATTATTTTTATTGGAAAATAACACGGAAGCATTTCCATGCACACACACACTCACAAAGACCACATAAGGCTAATAAAGAGTTAAAGTAGAAAGATTGTATAGAGGAATATATTTGGGGAGTATGGACAATAATTACCAGTCCTGAAGAGTAGAGTTTTGTGCAGTGGAGAAGACTCAGCCTTAGAGCTGAGGGTGCCACAGCACTCCAGCAAAGTGATGGGGTCCTACTGCGGCAATGTGTGCACACTTTGCTATTGTTGGGGGTTAAAATTTATATCCTGTTTCGTATTCTGAAGGGGTGTTTGAGTGCAGAACAAAGCTTAGATGGGTTTCCCGCTGTTAAACAAAGGAAACCGCATCTTTGGTAATTGTCATTAATGGCTGAGATATTAGAATTGATGGGTTTATGACAACCTCCATATTGTGGGATAGGAAAGGTATGAGGAAAGGCTTTTCTGGGGATAATGGATGCTTTGGTCATTTGCTCATTTGTGTTGGATGACTCGTTGCCAATGCATCCAAGAGGGGATTAGCATATACCTCAGTTATGGTGTTGTTTACCAGGGGCTTCGCTTAATCCTATCTTGGGCATGTCTGTCAGTAGTTTTCCACTACACCTTCATTTAGGTCCTGGTGATCTCCATTTGACCTCAATCTGGACCCACCCCAGTCTACTAGACCTCATGAAATGTCTAATTATTGCCGATTATGAAATATAGGGAGGGGGCATAAGGCCAGGTAACATCCCATCCAAGTACTAACCAGGGCTGACCTGCTTAGGTTCCAAGATCAGCTGGGATCTGGTACCTTTATGGTATTCATGTTACCGAGGACAAAAATCTGTGAAGGTGGAACAATGATAGCAATGAGCTGAGAAATGCTGTTCTGACACTTTCCCTTTAGATAAGACAAATGTATTTTCAATATACAGTACTATATAAATTTTGCTATTTTATTAGTCTATTGTGTAATGCCATCTTGGCAATACTTTTTGAAGGGTGTTATATAAATTCTTAAATTAATTTATTTAAAGAAAAACAATAAAAATGAAATCATGTCACCAAGCACATAGTAATGCATTTAGTAAAACTGGAAAAGCACAAATGTGATGTCTGATGAAAAGGTTTAGTTGTTATGTGCCTTCAAGTAATTTTTTTTACTTATGGTGACCCCAGAGTATACCTACCATGGGCTTTTCTTGGCAAGATTTTTCAGAGGGGGGTTGCCATTGCCTTCCTCCAAAATTCAGAGAGTGTGACTTGCCCAAGGGGATGCCCACTGGGATGGATGGGGATTTGAACATTGGTCTCCCAGAATCGTAGTCCAACACTCAAACCATTACACCACACTGGCTCTTGTTACAGATGTAACTTACACTAACAGATACAGATGTAAAATTAGGAGTTGATAGATGCACAGTTTTAAAGTTGCCTCATGCCTTATTATACTCTTCCATTTGCAGAAATATTTAACTCCTTTCCAACTGATATCTACTGGGACCCATCATTATATTATTGGAATAGTGATAATTGTTTTATTCTGTAATCTTTTGTAAAGTGCCATGTACACCACTGGCACTATATAAATGATAATAGTAACAACAACAACAACAACAACAACAACAACAACAATACATGTCTTCAAGTGGGCCTTAAAGACTCACCTGTTCAGTATGGCTTATGACTGAGTTAACAGAACTCTACAGGGGCCATTGTGAAAATGATGCTATCTGATTTTAATGGTTAGTTTGATTTTTAAATTATTTGTATTGTTCTATTATATTTTATACTTTTGAGTTTTGCAGTATGCTGCCTTGGGTGGGTTTACCCCCTTGGGGGTAATCTGCCTTAGGAAAGATGTATCTTCTTTCTTTTGATGAAAGAAGCATGCAAACAAACAAAACTTGTGGGGTAGATAGAATGATATTGCCATTTTCACATACGACTTTTTAAATGGGTTGTTTGGCTTAAGTTGATTCAGTGCAAACACAAACACTTTTACTCAAATGTACATTCATTGCCTTTTCTTTCACATTCACATGTGGCATAAATAGTTCATGTGTGAAAATGTTTTTAGCTGTAGATTCACATCTGTGCTCAGGAATAAGTGTTTGTGCTCAGGGAAGGATGTTCCTTTTTACTCACCCACAGAGTCTCAGCATAACAGAAAACAATAGAGATTCTTGTGGGTGTTAAATTTGCAGTCTTAAGCATTTTTGCTATTTGTTTTTCCCACCTGAAAGATAAGGCTTTAATGACTGTTCAGCAGAATAACCCACAACCTTTAAGGATATTATTTCCAGAGGCCTATGGAAAATTCGTACTATCAATGAAAACAAATGTATCAAAACATGTTTCTTTAGGATGGGCAGTGGTACCAGGAGTGGAGGAGAATGATGACCAGTAACTGCTTAGTGAGAACTCACATGGTGTAGTGGATTGAGCATTTGACTATGACTCTGGTGAACGGGTTTTGAATCCCTGCTCAGCCATGAAAAATCACAGGGGGACCTTGGGCAAGTCATACTCTCTCTCATCCTCAGAGGATGGCGAAGGCAACCCCCCACTGAACAAATCTTGCTTAGAAAAACCTGTGACAGATTTGCCGTAAGGTCTCTGTAAATCAAAAACAACTTGAAGGCACACTACAACAACAAATCCTTAGTATTTGGGCTTACAACGATTTGTGTGTGTATCATACCACATGGCTGTATAGGTGGGTGAAGAAGCACTGTTTATTTTCTGCAAAAGCATCTGCCTGCTTCTAAATGTTGCTATCCATTCTGTTTTGGCTTACTACCAAGGTTACTTTCACTTACAACAGCAGAAACAGGAAGTGTGGTTGAAAACCTAAGCTGGTTTTCATTCGAACTGCTAGTAACTATTTCATAAGGAAGTTCAGCAAAACCCCAAAATACATGCTTACACTGTTTCTGAAAGTAGCAACCAAAATTTAAAGAAATATATGATTAAATAAGTTTTACCTGTCAAGTGAGAGATTTAAACATAGCAGCACTGCTGTAACTTGAGACTTTTTCAGATGGGGGACCCCCCACAAGGAGGTTGGGAAAAGAATGGGGCTGTCGTGCTTACACAGCCCCGTTTCAGACAGCACTGTCCTCCTCTGTCCTCCTCCCGACCTTCCCACATGCTGTGGGCACCGTTTTTTATTCATGGAGGTTTTCTATCAATAAAAAGTGGGCCCAGCAGCAAGGGGGAAGGTCGGGAGGAGGATGGAGGAAGACGGGGCTGTCTGAAATGGGGCTGTGTAAGCACGACAGCCCCATTCTTCTTCCAATCTCCTCGGGGGTTTTTTTCCCGTCTGAAAAAGTCCTGTGTCAGTTAGGTTTACAATACACAGCGTTTGATACAGATATAGAATGATGTCATCCCCTCCAGCTGTCCCAATTTGGCAGGGAAAGTCCTGATTAATCCTCTGTTGTCCCACTTTTTCATGTAGTTTTAAAATGTCCCAATTTCTCTCTCCTCTTCCACTTTTGTATAAACTCCTGCCCATTTTACATCTGTAAACTTTTCTGTAGGTTACGTCTACATTGAGGGCTAGCTGGTGTAATGGTTTGAGATTTGGATTAGGACTCTGGGAGACCAGGATTCAAATCCCTGCCCAACCCACTGGATTACTTTATTTTTTCTCAGTTTACTTCAATTGCTGCAAACTGAGGTCCTGTCTATACTGTGAGCTCTCCATTACAGATTACAGGAAGGTTACATACACAGGAGACCTAGCCCCTTCCATTTGCCTTTCTGCAACTGTTACCGCCTCACAAGGCATGGGGTGACATGGTGTGATATGATGTAATTGATCCATGATTGGTGTAAAAAGTTATAAGTGGGTGTGTCCATACTGTCTGACAAGGATAAAAGGGCCTTCCCTAGCCCCATTTCTCTGTTCCGAACCTCTCGGCACCCTGCTATAGCAGTTCTTTTCTGAAATTACTATCACAATAAAATTGGCTTTAGCCTTGAACCAAGAAACAGCTGGTCACTTTTCCTGTTTCTCTGAAGCAAAGCTGGCCTTCTCAAGGGCGCGAAGGTCACAGCATTTTGGCGCCCAACATGGGGCCTTGCACAAAGAGAAGCGGATAGGGGTGGAGAAATTGCCCTACATCGGTCCCCCTGTCCAGGAGACCAGCACGGGAAGGCATTCCTCTGAAGGCCGACTGATCCGGTGGACATCGATCTTTCAGTGTCAGGTGCCAACGTCCCTTTTGTGACAAGACAAGGAACCTCGAGGTGCGCTCCTGATCAACGGGAAAGACAAGCCCCTACCTTCCTGATTCAAGACTTTGAAATTCAGTCAGGGTTGAGGTTTGGAATCAGCGCGTTTGTGCTCAACCTCACCCTCTGGTAAGACCCCAAACAGTTAGGGACCACCCCTTAGATAGGTACACTGGACCTGAGACCAGATTGGGAATTCCCCTGTTTCAGATTTGTGGAGTGAATTTGTGTGCTTGGAGCGTATTTGAGATGTCCAGTTGCGGACAAAGTGAGTGCGGAGCCCTGCCCCGTGGTTCCGAACTATCCGTGAGGAAGATGGCCAGGAACGGGCGAAGCGACTGCTGTTATTTCTGTCTGTCATTGATTGTGTGTCTTCTTGTCCGTGAATCTGTGTTCTTTGTGACTCTTGTGTGTTCATCTGGCCAGAGGAAGGGATGGGCTCTAAAGCTTCAAGGGAGAAAAACCCGGGGGCGGGTTCCCCCATCACTCCTTTGAAGTGTGTGTTGCAAAATTGGAAGGAAATGGGGAAAAGGCTATTCAAAAAACAAATGATAAAATACTGCGCTGAAACTTGGCCTCAATATACGGTTCCTGGACTGTCTCAGTGGGATACAAATGGGACATTTGATAAGTTGGTGTTGCAGGCTTGGGTCAATTGGTTAAATTCTGTGGGAAAGATGGATGAAGAAGGGTACATGAGAGTGTTTAAGGAGTCAAGCACTGGGTCTCCTGATCCTCATGACCTCCCGGACCGAGTAAAGGCAGTCATGGCCTTTGCTCCAGTAAAATCCCCTGAGTCTCCTCAATCCCACCAGCTAAGGAAAAATAATTGGGATTCACTGGACCATCTCCCTCCTCCTTACCCACTGCTAGCTCCTGCTGTAGGCCCAAGGGCTGGTGAGTTGGTTGATTTCCCGCCTTCACTACCGCCTGTAAATCCCAATTTGAGAATGAAGAAGCTGAGATCACTACTACGCCCCCTAGTGACGTGGTTGTGGGAGCATCTGGGCCCTACAGACCTCTCCAGAAGGAACTGGCACAACTTATAAGAGACCAAGAAAATCTTCCCCTGGATGGGACCAAATCTAAACAGACAGATGTAACTTCAGCAGGCACCCCCTGCCGTGCTTTAGTGCCCATGTACCCACTGAGGGAAGTCCCGGATGGCAGAGGAGGAATTAGTTATGTTGATCATCCTCTGTCCAGCCTGGAAGTTAGAGAATTCAAAAAGACAATGAAGCCCTTAATTGAAGACCCCATTGAGGTGGCAGAGCAATTTCGATAATTTCTGGGACCCTCTATATATACCTGGAAAGAGTTAATGGATATCCTCAATATTCTGTTCTCAGGAGAAGAATTGGTCATGATTCGAAAGGCAGCCATGTTGGAATGGGAAAAGGCCATCCTCCAGGTGTGGAGGGGGCCGTCCCTGCAGAACAAAAATATCCCAACCAGGACCCTTAGTGGAACAATACAGCGGAAGGAGATAGGCAGAAAATGGAGGATTTGAAAGCCCTGATCATTGCTGGCATTAAACATTCAGTTCCTTGGGCCCAAAACCCCCATAAGACCTTTGATATCCAACAGGAAAAGGATGAATCACCTTCTGCTTTTCTCCAAAGGCTGGAGGAATGGGCAATAAAGTATTCTGGGCTAGATGTAAATAGTGGGCATGGACAAAGCTTGTTAGTTTCTCATTTTGTCATCAGAGCTTGGCCTGATATTAGAACTAAGCTCCAGAAGTTGGAAGATTGGAATATGAAGGATATAGGCAAATTGTTGAGAATAGCACAGAAGGTTTATGTGCAAAGGGATGAAGCAAAACAGAAACAAAAGGCCAGGGTGATGGCAGTGACAATGCAGAAAGCCCAGCCAGCCATGGGTCAGGGACCTGGAGGACACAGAAGGGGAATGTCAAGAGGAGGAATGAAAGGAGAAAGGTTGGGAAAATCGCAATGTGCATACTGCAAGCAGTTTGGACATTGGCGAGCTCAGTGTCCTCAGAAAAACAAGGGAATGGGCAGAGGGAACTCTTTCCCTAATCCCTCGGCCCCACCTTTAATCCATCTGGCATCGGTTGCGACCCCCCAGGGTGATTCTTGGACAGACTGAGGAGGTCAGGGGCCCGGCATTCCACTCCCGGAGCCCCAGGTAACTCTGAGGGTGGGCAATGAAAATCAAGAATTCTTAATAGATACTGGAGCAGCCATCTCTACTGTTATATGCCCACTACCTGTCTCCGTAGAGAAACAAGTGACCGTTGGAGGAGCTACTGGTAGCCAATCTGTAGTCTCCTACGCCCCAATTGAATGCCAAATTGGACACCGAAAATTAAAAGCACCTTTTTTACTGCTCCCAGAAGCCCATGTGAATTTGCTGGGGAGAGACTTGTTGTGTTTAACCAGGGCATGCATAGAGTTTGAAGAAGATGGCACTAACACAGTGACCTTCAGGACACCTATAGACTTTTGGCGAGGCCCAGCGCCCCCAGTAGCAACCACAAAGGTCATGAATATCACCCCTATAAGTGTTACTTCTACTGCCCTTTCTCAGATCCCTCCAGAAATTTGGGATACAGGCCTCCCAGGACTGGTGGTTACTGTAGAGCCAGTAAAAATCAAGCTAAGAGAGGGAACACAACCTGTATGTCTGTCCCAATATAAGATTCGTCCACATCTCAGAAAAGGACTGGTCAAGCTAATAGAAAAAATAGTTGAAGGGGGTGTTATAATTCAAGGGCCAGTTGATTGCAGTCCTTGGAACACTCCCATTCTGGCAGTCTAAAGGCCTTCAGGGGATCTTCGTCTTGTGCATGATCTGCGGGCTGTAAACTCTGCTACCCAAGATCTACCTCAGCTAGTTCCTGACCTCTACACACTGCTCAGCGTTTTGTTACCCGCACACTCCTGGTTTATGGTTTTGAACTTAAAAGACTCATTGCCTTGGGTCAAGGCATTGCCTCTGGCCCTTACAAATGCTAGAATCACTCCAAAAGGTCCTTCAAAACTCTCTCCTTTTGAGAGAGTATTCAGTCGCCCTTGGCCCAGCCAAATCTGTTCGGGATGCCTCAGGGGGGAGGTTGAGATAGGAGATGCTGTGTTACAAAAATATGTCCATTGTCTGGGTACTGTTCTTGCCTCTGTTCGTTCTTTATCCTTGCAGACAAGACCTTTCAACCTTGATGGTCCGGTGCACCATATTCAGCCTGGTGATTGGGTGGTCATAAAGATCTGGGGAAGACAACCCTTATCGCCTGCATGGACCAGACCTGCCCAAGTGCTGTTGACAACTGATACTGTAATTAAAGTTCTAGGTCACAAAACCTGGATTCACCATTCCAGGGTTAAAAAGGTGCCGGAACCCAGAAGGTGGAAGGTGATTCAAGAAGACACTAGCAACGGTCTTAAGTTACTGTTTAAACGAAACGCATCTGACTCCTGATTCTTCAAAGAGTTTATTTCTCAGAGTCACTCCGAAGGCTGACTCCTGAGACTTCAGGATCGGATTTTGACTTGTGCCTAGTAACTACTGTGGGACTAACTGCACTGACTTACGAAATTTTATGTTCTGATCTTTTGCCATTATGAAGTGCCTGTTCTTCGTATTGTTAATCACCTGTGTGCCCGAAAGTATTTATGCTGGTTGGCATGAAAATTTCTTTCACCAAATGGTGCATGATGTCTCACAGGTAGCAAATATTACTAAATTTTGGGCTTGTTCTTATGGGCATTCCTCTCATCTGCAAGCTTGGCCTGTAGTTCCAATAGATACTGTGAATCTTAAAATTTGGAACCACACTACAGTATATGGGTCCCCTCTAGGTAGCTCCAATTTGTTGAAAGATCCTGGTCAATTTATCCTAAGTCAGCGCGGGAAGTTCCCATTAGCACCCCTATGTATACAAAGGTGGAATACCTCCTATATGGGATATTATGTAAATATTACAGCCAAAGGTCAGACCTTACGAATTCACCTGCCCAGGATCTCCTTGGGAGATTATCCAAATTGTAAAATGACAGTTGAAATCTTTGAAGTCCAGCAAGCCTGTCCAGGAAAGTATTCTAATGTTAGCTTTCCTCTTAGTTGCAGAAATGGTGTTATAACACTATATGGGAATGAGAAAAAGCAGAACTCAGCATGGATTCAAATGGAGAGTGAGGATTTTCCTGTATACAAAGATTTGTTAATATTTCTGCCCTCCCTAAAGGTAAACTAAATAGCATTGTTAACTCTTTTCTTTTGGAAATTATGAAAATATGGAAGACATATCACCTTTGACATCACCTGTGTGCCTTTTTTATTACACCATATAGAT
This sequence comes from Gambelia wislizenii, assembly GCA_030847615.1. Taxonomy (NCBI): domain Eukaryota; kingdom Metazoa; phylum Chordata; class Lepidosauria; order Squamata; family Crotaphytidae; genus Gambelia; species Gambelia wislizenii. The sequence continues at coordinate 104,096,895 of JAUMIR010000006.1, forward strand.
AAATATAATAAATATGGAATATGGAAAGAGAGAGGATTATATAGGATTAGAGACTTCTTTTTAAGGAATAAACCATTATCATTGGAACAGATTTTGACAAAAGCTGTCTGATACCCAAGAGGTTGTCTGAAAAGTCTAATTTTTGTTCTGTTTAAAAAACCATTTATATAGACACTAGAGGTTCCAAGGACACTGCTCTTCAAGACTGGTAACTATCGCCCTATCTTCCTGAACCTCTCCCTCTATCCAACCTTTCTGCCTTACTCCTCAGTAGCTTTGGGTGGTTCTTAGGAATGTGTGTTGTGTATGTAAATGCAATTTGTGTTATTTCCAATAAAGACATTTTATTTCACTTTAAACTAGAGTTCTCTGCAGTTAGTACTGGTATACATAGATGAAAAGATCCCTGCAGTTACCCGCCTCTCGCAAGCACACTGTTTGAGCTAATAATTCCCCCATTTAAATTTTTATATCACAGGTGAATCTCTAAAGCACCTCCCACCCCTTAGGGTAACAGGACAATAGATCATATGCAGTTGCTGTGTCTGTAAGGCATTGCATTTTGGAATTAAGGAACTGATGTTTTTAAATAAAACTAGGTGTACCTCGAGTAACATACACCCAATCGCTCTTCTCTTTCTGTAATGTTCTCTGTTTGTCTTTTTTGTTGTAATGTTTCATTTCAATGGCTTAGTCTATTTGATCTGTCCTCGAATGTTTCATTATGATTTCTTCTACGGTCTCTTAGAGTTCTTTCACATAATTCACCCATTTTTACAAATTTTTAAAAATTAATAAATTGTTTTACATGTTTTTTTCTCAGAATGCTTTCACATGGTTCAGCTACGCTGTATTATTTTAGGAAAAAATATTACGTTGTTTTACATGTGGTTGGTGAGTTGCTGAGGGAGTGAGAGGACGGTGGGGCCCTTGTGAGGCTGGGGATGTAGACTGAGTGGCAGGAGTGGATTGTGAGTTGGAGAGGGAATTTGCATGTGGGTGGTGATTGGCTGAGGGAATGAGAGGAGGGAGGGGATTCGTTGGGTATGTTTCCTAAGTGACCAATCAGCACACTGGGAAAGGAAACATACCCAAGCGTTTTGTGTGTGTGTGTGTGAATTATTATATTATTATTAGTCTTCTTTGACTATCTTTAGCAATTGTCCCAAGTCTTTGTTGTTTTGTAGTATGGTGTCATCTGCATATCTTAGATTGTTGATAATCCTTCCTCTGAATCTAAACCTGCTCTCCATATGATATTTTCTGCACACAAGTTGAACAAAAAGGGTGATAGAATGCAGCCTTGTCTGACCCCCTTTCCATCTGGGAACCATTCTGTTTCTTTATATTCTGTTCTTATGGTGGCCTCCTGTCCTAAGTAGAGGTAACACATCAGGACAATCAAATGTAATGGTACACCCATTTCTCTAAGAACAATCCACAGCTTTTCATGATCTATGCAGTCAAACGCTTTGCTGTAGTATATAAAGCACATATCGATTTTCTTCTAGAATTCTCTGCTGTGCCCTGTTATCCAGTGTATATTTGCGCTCTAGTGCCTCTTCCCTTCCTGAACTCTACTTGCATCTCTGGAATTTCTCGCTCCATATATGGAAGGAGTCTTTGCTGCAGAATTTTGAACATTACTTTGCTTGCATGGAAAATTAATGCAGTGGTCCTGTAGTTACTGCAATCTTTTGTGTCTCCTTTTTGGGGGATGGAAATGTATATTGATCATTTCCAATCTGTGGGCCATTGCTTTGTTTCCCATATCTGTTGGCAGATTTTAGTAAGAACTAACGTTGATTCTGTCTCTGTAGATTGTAGAAGTTCTATTGGTATGTCATCTGTTCCTGGTGATTTTTTTCTTCCCTATTGCTTTGAATACCTCTTTCACTTTATTTTCCAAAATCTGGGGTTCATCTTCATATGTTTCTTCTTCCTAAGTGTCATTCATCCCTTCATCTCTTTTATATCGCTCTTTGGTGTATTGTTTCCATTGTCTTTTTACAGTCGTCCCTTGACATTTGTGGCTTTGACTTTTGTGTTTTTTTGTATTCGCGGAAAGCTGCCAAGGATTTAAGGAGGATGGTTACTTCCCTACACACAACAACAGACTCACACACACAGGGAATGCGCGAGAGGGATTTGAAGCCCCAGCAACCGACTGTGACCCCAGAGAAGCTGCGAGGATTTAAGGAATATGGTTTCTTCCCTACACACACACACACACACGGAACACACGGGAGGGATTTGAACCCCAAGCAACCTACTGCTGCTGAGAAGCTGCCAGGATTTAAGGAGGATGGTTTCTTCCCCCCCCCCCAGACAGGGAATGCATGGAGGAATTTGAACCCCAAGCAACTGACCATGACCCCAGAGAAGCCAAGATTTAAGGGGGATGGTTTCTTCCCTACACACACACACACACGGAACATGCAGAAGGGATTTGAACCCCCAGCAACAAACTGCAACCCCAGAGAAGCTGCCAGGATTTAAGGAGGATGGTTTCTTCCCTACACACACACACAGACACACACAGGGAAGGCATGGGAGTGATTTAAACCCCCAGCAACTTACCACAACCCCAGAGAATCTGCCAGGATTTAAGGAGGATGGTTTCTTCCCTACACACACAAAAACACACAGGAGGGATTTGAAGCCCCAGCAACCAACTGCAACCCCAGAGAAGCTGCCAGGATTTAAGGAGGATGGTTTCTTCTGTGTGTATGTGCATGTGGAGGGAAGAAACCATCCTCCTTAAATCCTGGCAGATTCTCTGGGGTTGTGGTAAGTTACTGGGGGGGTTCAAATTTCTCCTGTGTGTTCTGTGGGGGGGGGAGAAGCCATCCTCCTTAAACCCTCAGCGGTTGCAGTGGCTTGCTGGGGCTTAGGCTCCCCCCTACCCCAGGGAACGAAGGCCATGCAAACTCTGAGGGGAAGGGGGAGAATTTATTCATGTTTTTTTCACATTCACGGCGGTCTTGTGCCCCTAACCCCCACGAATGTGAAGGGATGAGTGTATTTCATCTCAGTCATATTGTCACCATGCCTTACACCCCCTTCCTATAATATTTCATAATTGGCAATATTAAGATGCTCCATGTAGACCGGGCTGGACCCTAAGTGAGGTCAGATGGAGGTCACCCCTTTATTTCACTTTAACTCAGAATCTCAGCAGTTAGTACTAGTATACATAGGTGCAAAAGTCCCCATACATTACCTGACCTCTCGCAGCCATCCATTTGAGCTATAATATTTTCCCCAATTAATAACTTAAATTTATTGTCATGAGTGGGCTACACACGGACCCCCCACACATTTAGGTAACAGTATATTATGTTTATTGATTGTAGAACATTGCCGCATTGATTTAAATGTCCCTTTGATTCCACAAATCTTGTGCGTCTCTTGTTCTTCCTTTTTTGTTGTCAGCATCTATTTCTCTGCATTGATTATTATAGGAATTCTCTTTATACTTGCAAACTAGTAGTTGAACATTTACATTCATGGTTCAGGTTCTGTTCCTGTCTCCCTTATCTTTTGCTTCTCGTCTTTCTTTTACTGCTTGAAGCATTTCTTCTGTCATCCATCGTTTCTTCTCTTTCTTTTTGGCCACAGATAGTGTCTTTCTACACATTCTTCCTTGACTATGTCTCTGGCTTCTGTCCATAGTTTTTCTGGTTCATGTCTGTTAGGCTTAATAGTGCAAATCTATTTTCCATTTTATCTTTGAATTCTGCTAGAATGTTCTTCAGGTCATATTTTGGCATGATGATTTTGTGTTCTTCTTCAGCTTTACTCTTATTTTTTATATTAGTAATTCATGGTCTATGCCAAAGTCTGCTCCTGGTCTTGGTTTTGCTGGAAGAATAGAGCTTATCCATCTTCTGTTATGTAGTCTATCTGATTTTTGTATTGGCCATTATGTGATACCCGTGTGTACAGTCTCTTCTCTGGTTGTATGAAGAAAGTGTTTGCTATGAGTACACTGTTGGCCTTGCAAAATTCCATCAGTTGCTCTCTTGTTTCTTTCTTGCTCCTAGTCCAAATTTTCCTACAGTTTTTGTGTCTGCTCTGCTTCTTACTTTTGCATTCGTTACCTATGATTAACAAGAAATCCTGTTTTGGTGTACTATCACTTTCCTCCTGTACTCCATCATAGAATCTCTAAATTTCTTCTTCTTCTGCCTCTGTGGCTGGCGCATATACTTAGATACTTAGTTGGAAAAGACCACAAGGGCCATCCAGTCCAACCCCATGCCATGCAGGAATAAACAATCAGATGGCCATCCAGCCTCTGCTTATGGTAATGTTGATTGGTTTACCCTGAAGTGTTATTGACATGATTCGATCAGATTTTACATTACACATTGCCTTCCATATCTACAGATTCAGTATCCACAGTTTCACTTATCCACATCTAAAAATATATGTTCTCTCTAGGCATTTCTAGTTCCTCCAATGTGATCCTATGGTCAACTTCTTGTGTTCTTCTCATTGAAAACAACAGGGTTCCCTATTATCCATGGTTTCAGGTATGTACGAGGGTGGTGGTCTTGGAACATATCCCCTGTGGATACGGTAGTTGACCTGTATATCCTTTCATTGATCTTGCTACATCTCTCCTCACTATTAATTCCACCCCATTTCTTCTTGTCTTTTCATTTTCTCAGTGAGTATACTGTGTAGTTATCTGACTCAAAATTCCTGTCCATTTTTACTTGCTCACCCCTAGTATTGCTATGTTTATACATACATTCAATTTCTTTTTTTACTATGGCCAGCTTCCCTTGACTCATGCTTCTCACATTCCATGTTCCTATTAACATGTGTAGTGCAGGTTTGGACCTTCTTTTCGATTTTGAACATGTTTGCTGCTCGAATTCCCCTCTGAATGAGTTCTGTTGTGCCCTTGGCCTCATCCCTTTTTGTAGTCTCCCTCTGCTGTGTGCTATTGTCACTTTGTTTGCGTCATATCCCTATCTCTTGTTTCATTTTGGATTGTCTCATCATAGGGTTTTCTTGGTAAGAGGTTCCTGTGAGGGGGTTCACCATTGCCTCTCTCCATGCAGTGCTAACATACATTGGCTGTGGTGTCACTGCTGTTGTCTCTAAAAGCTCCTCCACCATTATTCCCGCTACTGCCGCTGCCCGATAGTTGTTTTTTGCCCTAATGCTTGTATCAATTTTGTTCTATAATAAGAATAAATTTCCATTACCTGATTCCATTTTGTTGAGTGAGAACATTCATCTCCCCTCATGTCTGCCCCTCCTCAAGTCCTCCCTCTTCAAATCCACCCCTTCAAGTCCTCTTAAGTCCCCTCAAGTCCATGCCCCTTTAGTCCTCCCCGCTCAAATCCCCCCCTTTATCAAATGTTGTGCTGAACTAAGAAAGAAAGAATTAGGCATTGCCAGCACATCCCCCCCACACAAGACACCACTCTTGTTAGACTTTGTTCTGTTGACCTCATTGGGCAGTTGCTCTTTTAGCCTCCCGGCTGGGCAGCTATGACTGCTCTTTCCCCGCCCTGGCTATGCTCTGTCTGGTAAGGTGAGGGTGGTGTATTTGGTGGTGGCGGCAGCCTGGGCTGGCCTCTTGTGCACCCGGTTGCTCTTATAGCCTCCTGGCTGGGTGGCTGTAGCTACGCGTCTTCTTCCCCCCATGATGCTAGAAAAGGACAGGTTGCTTACCTGTAACCATAGATCTTCAAGTGGTCTTCTGTGAATTCACAGAGCTGGGTTACTCCTGCACCTGCGCAGAGCACCAGAACCTTCTAGAAATGCTAGGCAGAATATGCTTTGATACATTTTTGGCAGTAATTCCGCCCATCCTAATGGTCCCTTATAAGAACTTCCCGCCTAAATCCCCTCAGTTCCTTGAATGACGCCGCAATATGCAGCATCAGGAACATTAAGCATGTTTATATGATGTAGTAGGACATAGAGGGGAGGATGGGCGGGTCTGTGTGAATTCACAGAAGACCACTTGAAGATCTATGGTTACAGGTAAGCAACCTGTCCATCTTCTTCGTGGTCTCTGTGAATCACACAGCTGGGTGTAGACTGGCAAGCTTCACTTTTGGAGGCAGGTATGTCCTACACCAAGTACAGTTTCCCCTCCACATTCGCAAACTCGACATTCGCGAACTCGACCCCCTGGGCCCTCCCAAAACCGCGAGACGGGGCCTCTGGAGGCCCCGTAAAAGCCCTTGGAGGGAGCAGAGAGGGCCAGGGAGTCCTTCACAGGGCCCTCGGAGACCCTCCGGAGGCCCCGTGAAGGCCCTGGGAGGGAGGGGGGAGGGCCGTGGAGGCCTTCACGGAGCCTTCCAAGGCTCCGTGAAGGCCCCGGGGAGGGTGCGGAGAGCCCCCGCGGAGGGTGGGGGAGAGCCGCGGAGGCCTTCACGGAGCCTTGGAAGGCTCCGTGAAGGCCCCGGGGAAGGTGGGGGGAGGCGATGGGGAGGGTGGGGGAGGCCGCGGAGGCCTTCACGGAGCCCTCCAAGGTTCTGTGAAGGCCCCGGGGAGGGTGGGGGAAAGTGCTGGGGAGAGTGGGGGGAGGCTGCGGAGGCCTTCACAGAGCCTTGGAAGGCTCTGTGAAGGCCCCGGGGAGGGTGGGGGGAGGCGCTGGGGAGGGTGGGGGGAGGCCTCGGAGGCCTTCACGGAGCCTTGGAAGGCTCTGTGAAGGCCCCGGGGAGGGTGGGGGGAGGCGATGGGGAGGGTGGAGGGAGGCCGTGGAGGCCTTCACGGAGCCCTCCAAGGCTCTGTGAAGGCCCCAGGGAGGGTGGGGGGAGGCGCTGGGGAGGGTGGGGGAAGGCGGCGGAGGCCTTCACGGAGCCCTCCAAGGCTCCGTGAAGGCCCCGGGGAGGGTGGGAGGAGGCGATGGGGAGGGTGGGGGGAGGCCACGGAGGCCTTCACGGAGCCCTACAAGGCTCTGTGAAGGCCCCGGGGAGGGTGGGGGGAGGCGATGGGGAGGGTGGGGGGAGGCCCCGGGGAGGGTGGGGGGAGGTGATGGGGAGGGTGGGGGGAGGCCACGGAGGCCTTCACTGGAGCCTTGGAAGGCTCTGTGAAGGCCCCGGGGAGGGTGGGGGGAGGCGCTGGGGAGGGTGGGGGGAGGCCGCGGGGCCTTCGTAGAGCCCTTCAAGGCTCCGTGAAGGCCCCGGGGAGGGTGGGGGGAGGCAATGGGGAGGGTGGGGGGAGGCCACGGAGGCCTTCACGGAGCCTTGGAAGGCTCCGTGAAGGCCCCGGGAAGGGTGGGGGAGGCAATGGGGAGGGTGGGGGGAGGCCACGGAGGCCTTCACTGGAGCCTTGGAAGGCTCCGTGAAGGCCCTGGGGAGGGTGGGGGGAGGCCGCGGGGCCTTCGCAGAGCCCTTCAAGGCACTGTGAAGGCCCCAGGGAGGGTGGGGGGAGGCGCTGGGGAGGGTGGGGGGAGGCCGCGGAGGCCTTCACGGAGCCCTCCAAGGCTCCGTGAAGGCCCCGGGGAGGGTGGGGGAAGGCGCTGGGGAGAGTGGGGGGAGGCTGCGGAGGCCTTCACAGAGCCTTGGAAGGCTCTGTGAAGGCCCCGGGGAGGGTGGGGGGAGGCGCTGGGGAGGGTGGGGGGAGGCGCTGGGGAGGGTGGGGGGAGGCGCTGGGGAGGGTGGGGGGAGGCCGCGGAGGCCTTCACGGAGCCTTGGAAGGCTCTGTGAAGGCCCCGGGGAGGGTGGGGGAGGCGATGGGGAGGGTGGAGGGAGGCCACGGAGGCCATCACGGAGCCCTCCAAGGCTCTGTGAAGGCCCCGGGGAGGGTGGGGGGAGGTGCTGGGGAGGGTGGGGGCAGGCCGCGGAGGCCTTCACGGAGCCCTCCAAGGCTCCGTGAAGGCCTCGGGGAGGGTGGGGGCAGGCGATGGGGAGGGTGGGGGGAGGCCGCGGAGGCCTTCACGGAGCCCTCCAAGGCTCCGTGAAGGCCCCGGGGAGGGTGGGGGGAGGCGATAGGGAGGGTGGCGGGAGGCCGCAGAGGCCTTCACGGAGCCCTCCAAGGCTCCGTGAAGGCCCCGAGGAGGGTGGGGGAAGGCACTGGGGAGAGTGGGGGGAGGCCGCGGAGGCCTTCACAGAGCCTTGGAAGGCTCCGTGAAGGCCCCGGGGAGGGTGGGGGAGGCGCCTGGGGAGGGTGGGGGGAGGCCGCGGAGGCCTTTACGGAGCCTTGGAAGGCTCCGTGAAGGCCCCGGGGAGGGTGGGGAAGGCGCTGGGGAGAGTGGGCAGAGGCCGCGGAGGCCTTCACAGAGCCTTGGAAGGCTCTGTGAAGGCCCCGGGGAGGGTGGGGGGAGGCGATGGGGAGGGTGGGGGGAGGCCACGGAGGCCATCACGGAGCCCTCCAAGGCTCTGTGAAGGCCCCGGGGAGGGTGGGGGGAGGTGCTGGGGAGGGTGGGGGGAGGCCGCGGAGGCCTTCACGGAGCCCTCCAAGGCTCCGTGAAGGCCCCGGGGAGGGTGGGGGGAGGCGATGGGGAGGGTGGGGGGAGGCCGCGGAGGCCTTCACGGAGCCCTCCAAGGCTCCGTGAAGGCCCCGGGGAGGGTGGGGGGAGGCGATAGGGAGGGTGGGGGGAGGCCGCAGAGGCCTTCACGGAGCCCTCCAAGGCTCCGTGAAGGCCCCGAGGAGGGTGGGGGAAGGCACTGGGGAGAGTGGGGGGAGGCCGCGGACGCCTTCACAGAGCCTTGGAAGGCTCCGTGAAGGCCCCGGGGAGGGTGGGTGGAGGCGATGGGGAGGGTGGGGGGAGGCCGCGGAGGCCTTCATGGAGCCTTGGAAGGCTCCATGAAGGCCCGGGGAGGGTGGGGGCGGCACCTGGGAGGGTGGGGGGAGGCCGCAGAGGCCTTTACAGAGCCTTGGAAGGCTCCGTGAAGGCCCCGGGGAGGGTGGGGGAGGCGATGGGGAGGGTGGGGGGAGGCCACGGAGGCCTTCACTGGAGCCTTGAAAGGCTCCGTGAAGTCCCCGGGGAGGGTGGGGGGAGGCACTGGGGAGAGTGGGGGGAGGCCGCGGAGGGCTTCACGGGGCCTCGGGAGAGTCTCCGGAGGCCCCGTGATGGCCTTGGGAGGGAGTGGGGAGCCCGGGAAAAGCGAGTATGGGGCCTCCGGTGGTCCCATGGTCACTTTAGCGGGGTAGGGGAGGGCAATCAATATTCGCGGTTTTTTGACATTCGCGGGGGTCCATGGAACCTAACCCCCGCGAATGTGAAGGGACAACTGTATACCTTATGTACAGACAACTGAGTTTGAAACATTAAGAGCACATTCTTAAATAAAGTGATCAAAGCATACATAATAAAAGTGACTTAGCAACATGAACACTCACTCATTGAATAGTAGATAACAGTACAGCCTTCCCAAAGGCAGCCTCGGTCCTAGAATGAGAGTCAAGTCTGTAGTGAGAAATAAAAGTCAAAGGTGATGACCGGGTTGCATATCTGCAAATGTCCTCTAGAGGCACTCCAGAGAGAAAAGCTGTCGAAATGGAGACAGCTCTCGTAGAGTGTCCTCGAATCCGTGATGGCAGAGGTTTCTTTGCCAGTTCATAGCAGAGAGCAATGGTAGATGTCACCCACTTCGATAGCCGTTGCGAGGAAATGGGCTCTCCGAGCTTCGAGTCAGCATAAGACACAAACAGTCTGGGTGACTTCCTGTGGGACGCATTCCATTGAATGTAGAAGGCTAAAGCCCTTCTGACGTCCATGAGGTGAAGGGTGCGTTCAAACTCATCCTGCGGGTCCTGCATCAAAGCAGGGAGAGTGATGGATTGGTTGAGGTGGAAGCTGGACACCACCTTCGGAAGGAAGGAGATGTCGGGACGAAGCACCACTTTGTGCTTACGGAAAGCAGTGTATGGAGGATCAGACCTCAAGTCACAGAGCTCACTAGCCCGACGCGCCAAAGTGATGGCCACAAGGAAAGCAGTCTTCCAGGATAGGAGTCACAGATCAGTAGAAGCCAGAGGTTCGAACGGTTGGCTAACCAGCTGTGAGGACCAGTTCGAGGCTCCAAGCCGGTATCGGTTCGGTCACCGGAGGGTGCAGGTTGATGAAGCCTCTCAAAAATTTCTTTACTGTCGCATCAACAAAGGGGGACGGATGTCCTCTCGCCTGGAACTTGATGGAGATAGCTGCCAGGTAGCACCGGATTGACGAAAGCGATAAGCCCGCCGAAGACAATTGGAGAAGAAACTCCAGTACAGTTGGAATGGAGAATGGTTCAGGACTTGGACCTCAGGAGACCAGAAAGGTTTCGTACTTCTTCCACTTGTAGTGGTATGACTTTCGAGTAGACGGTCTTCGTGCTGCATCGATGACAGCCTGAACATCTGGATGGAGAGATATAGGTTGCCTCGGTACCGAGGACAAACCCGAGAGTCTTGAACCCGAAGGTTGAATCACAGAATCAGCCTCCACGCCGTCAGACAGAGAGTGTCTAGGTCAGGATGTCTGACCATGCCCTCGTGAATGGTGAGCAGATCCGGATGGGATGGCAGATGGATGAAGCGACGCTTGGACATGTGTAGCAGAGTCGCAAACCACGGCTGCCGAGGCCACCCCGGGCGATGAGGATGGCATTCACTCGATCCCGACAAAGCTTGGCAATCACTCTTGTCAGAAGTGGGAATGGAGGGAACAGGTATAGTAGCGGACCCGACCATTGGAACAGGAATGCGTCTCCCTTCGATCCCGGAGCTCGTCGCCTGGAACAGAACTGGGGACACTGAGCATTCTCGGGAGATGCAAAGAGGTCTACCTGAGGAAAAACCCAGCTCTGAAAGAGGTCTAAGGTGACTGATCTGTGTAGATGCCACTCGTGGATGGAGAGACTCAAGTGGCTGAGTCCGTCTGCAAGAGTGTTCTCCTCCCCGGGAAGGTGGATGGATTGGAGAACCACATTCCTGCGGATGCACCAATCCCAGATGTCCAGTGTGAGCTGTAGAGGTTGGGGGGACCTCGTACCTCTCTGATTGTTCAGGTAGTACATGACAGAGGTGTTGTCTGTCAGTACTAGTACAATCCTGCCCCTCACCATGGATTCGAAGGCTCGTAGTGCTTTCTGGACGGCTAGCAGTTCCAGGACGTTGATATGGAGAGCTTGCTCTTCATTGTTCCAAGAGCCTTGAATCGCGTAGGACTCGATGTGTGCTCCCCATCCCTGCATCGAGGCATCCATTGTCAAAGATACATTCAGCTGAGGAAGGTCGAACAGCATGCCCGACAGGACATTGTCTGGTACCAGCCACCAGTCCAGAGACCGCTGAACTGCCCACGGCATTGTAAGCATCTTGTTTGGAGAATCAAGGAGAGGGTTGAACACTTGCAGGAACCAGTGTTGGAGCGGATGGAAACGAAGTCTGGTGCGGCGGGTCACATACGTCGTGGCTGCCATGTGACCGAGAAGGACCTGAACTGAATGAGCGGGAAGCCTTCAGGACCGACAGCAGGTATGGATCAGGGACCAAAGGGTGTTGAAGCGGTCTTGAGGTAAGTATGCCGCTGCAGTCACAGAGTCTAGGCGAGCTCCAATGAATTGGATCACTTGAGCCAGCTGGAGCTGAGACTTTTCGATGTTGACAAGTCCCAGGTAGCCTAAGGCATCTAAGGTGAGGCCAACATCGAGTTCGAGCTGATGTCGAGACTCCATCACAGTCAGCCAGTCGTCGATTTAGGGGAAGACCACCATGACCTGCTGCTGAAGGAAAGCCACCACTACTGCCATGCACTTCGTAAAGACTCGAGGAGCAGTCAAGAGACCGAAAGGAAGCACTCTGAATTGGAAGGCCTCAGTCCCGACCTGAAACGCAAGGAAGTGCCTGTGCGCCAGATGGATCCCGATGTGAAAATAGGCATCCTTCAGGTCTATGGAGACGAACCAGTTGTTCCGTTTCAGAAGCGGAAGGATGGAGGCCAAGGTGACCATTCTGAATTTCTTTGGGGCTATGTACTTGTTCACCCCACGGAAGTCGAGAATCGGGCGTAGACCGCTGTCCTTCTTGGTAACCAGAAAGTACCTCGAGAAGAAGCAGAGGTGGTGAAGGTCGGGGTCGACAGCTTCAGTGGCCCCCTTCTGCAACAGAGTGTACACCTCCTCGAGGAGGGGAGGGGAGGGTGGTGTTGATCGAACCAGTCCCGTCGGAGGTAGAGTGTAGAACTCGATCCAATAGCCAGTCTGGATGATTCGAAGCACCCAACTGTCTGATGTTATAGAAGACCAGGCTTCTTGGAAGTTGGACAGTCGATCCCCGAAGAGAGGTGTCTAAGAAAAAACAGAAACAGCATCAGCAAGGCAATCAAAATTTCTTCCAGCTCTGAACCCTGGATCGTTGCCGCGATGGTTGGTGGTATCTGGAACCCGAGCCCTGGCTTCTCACTGATGAGGCCGGAGAGGGAGAGGGAACATAACAGGACCGGTGGTAGGATTGGCCAGAGTACCCTCAGCGGAACTGTTGGCCATACGATGGGGCTTGCCAGGAATATCTGCCTCTGGGACGGTATTGAGAGGTGGAGGTGGAGCCCATACCATATTTCCTGGCAATGGTCCTCATCTTTTGGGTGAACTCGAGCTTTTTGTCAGTTGACCCATTGAATAAGCCAGACTCGTCGAAGGGCAGATCTTCTATGGTGGCCAAGGCGTGAGGTGTAAGACCCGAGGAACGCAACCATGCATGTCGACGCAGTGCAATGGAACCAGCGATGGTTTTTGCTGCACAGTCTGCCACATGACAGGCCAAATTCATCTGTAGTCCCGAAAGGGACTGGGCTTCAGATTGTATGGCCTGCCATCCGACGCCGCTCCTCAGGGAGGTCCTGGATGAGGTGACTCATTCTCTCCCATAGGACCTGCTGGTAAGCTCCCATGCAAGCCGAATAATTTGCCACATGGAAGCTGAGACCAGCTGCGAAGTAAATTTTCTTCCCAACAATATCCAGTTTCCTGCTCTCTGGGTCTGATGGAGATGATAGAGGCCGACGTTGTTTCTTGTTCTGTGCGACTTCGATGACAGAATTCGGCCTTGGATGGTTCTGGAGCCAATCTACATTTTGGCCACCGACACGGTACAGTCGACCTATCTTTTTAGATGTCGACTGGATAGATGAGGGATTCTCCCAGGACCCCTGTGCGATTTTTAACAGAGTGGGCAGTACCGGGATGGAAGCTGTCGGGGGTGCCTTCGACTGGATCCGTTGGAAAATTGGGTCCACGGGATCAGTCTCTTGTTCTTCCAATTTTAGATCTAGCGCATGGGACATCCGGACCATTTGCTCTCCAAAAGCGTGCACATCATCAGTTGGAGAAGCAGAATCATCCTCCATCAACTCGGTCTTAGGTGATGGCAGATATGGTCGGTAAAGGTCCCAAGACATGGTGGAAGATGAGGTCGACCCCTCAGATGAAGGACTACGGTCCCGCGGCAGTGTGGGAGATTGGGGCTGTGGAGTTGGAAGAGTTCGCAGTAGAGGACGATGTTCGAGAGGAGACACCTGGATCACAGCATCCCTCTTAGACACTGGCTTCGCAACATCCAGATCGATGAGTCGTGAAGACCGGGCAATCGAGCGGCCCGTGATGGTAGCGTCGAGGACATCACCTCTCGGTGTGTAAATCTGCGAACCTGTGGGTGACCCGAAACCTGTCCTGCAGATGGATCGGGCACGATCATAGGCGGAATAAGCCCGAACATCATCACGGATTGCAGCAGATGCACGGCTTCAAGGGACGTCTTCGGACTCAACGACCTCGACCTCCACGTCCGAAGAATGGCGCTCCAGCAACTGAGCCCTCAATACGACCAGAGCAGGGGATGCTTCAAGGCGCCCAGGGGAATCTCTCAGTGTCGGTACCGGACGGGACCTCAACCGTCACAATCTCAGCTGATCCCAATGGTGTACATGACCAACGAGTCTCGGGCTCCGTTATGGTGGAAACAGGCAAAGGCCGGACAAAAGTGCCCTCGACATCGGTTGATCAGCGAGGGGGATCTCTGGAGCAGCACCTTCCACAGGCTTAGATTTCTTTGAGCCCTCCTTTGTCTTAGACTTACTGGAGTCATGCTTAAAGAGATGTTTCTCTTTTTTCTTTTTCTTCAAAGATTGAGAAGAGGCAGACTCAGAACTGGGACGGGTGGTGGAAGGAACTCTATCCCGAGGAACAGCCTTCGAAGCCGATGGAATTGGCTCCTGAGTTGGTGTCGATCAATCCTGAGCCGAATCCGAGGACACATGCTGAAAGGAGGAATGGAGAGCCTCCGGATCAGATGCAGTGGAACAGCGCCTAGACGGGCTTCAGGACCGAAGACGTTTTTGGCCTTTAGATGGAGGAGACCGGGAGTGTCCGTGGCCTCGGGACTCAGAGGGAGGAGCCGAAGCAGAGGTAGAGGCTGAAACTGAACCAGGGAGTAAGGCTTTCTCGTAAAGAAAAGACTTCAGGCGCGAGAGCCTATGTTTCCGAGCCTGTGGCGTAAAAGCCTTACAATGGACGCAAGCATCGACATTATGAGTCTCTCCCAAGCATATTAAACAGCGGGAATGACCATCCGCCCCTGGGAGCTTCACTTGACAAATTATGCAGCGTTTAAAGGCTCCTCTCCCAGACATTTTACTCACAATAGCTGCAATAATAAGCACAATGAAGAACAAACCGTAGTTAAGGACAGTCCGAGGTCAGGAACGATATCTGAGGTAATGCCAAAACCGAAGGAGTAAGCCAAAATCGTCATCAAAAGCCAGAAACAGATCAAAACCAGAGCGATCAGAAGCCAAATACCAAAACCAGAGGGATAGAGCAAAAATCGTCGTCAAAAAAGCAAAGCCAAATGCATCTTAGTATGGTTGCAAGAATGGTTTAAGCTTAATAATAGCAGGATATTCTAAAAGGGGCAGGTACAAGGTACGGATTGCATGCATACCTATGGTACAAGAAGGACAAGATAGATAAAGGTTTTGGGAATCACATTATTCGAAGAGTGATGTTAAAGACATGGAAAGAAGTTAAAAAACATATATACACAGGCCTACCGACTTGGGTATCAACACAAGAAGCTTTCAGAAGGACAGAAATGTCAGATTTGGATAGATGGTGGACATATAAAGACCTTCTGAATTTTCAGGAGGATTTAACTAGATTTAAAACTAGAAAAGAATTAGAAGAAGACAATAAGATTACAAATTGGTTTCAACATAGGCAACTACTGGAAAGATATAATATTGATAAGAACTTATTTGGTATAACAAATAAACAGACAGAACTAGATAAAATGATATATGAGAAAGAAGAAATAAAAATATCTGAATTATATAAGTTGTTACTAAAATTAGACTTAGAGCAGATTGTGATAAAAGATTACATGATCAAATGGGCCCAGAATGTGGGACATGAGATATACCTAGAGGAATGGGAGAAATTATGGAAAAGTAATATGAGATTTTCGCCCTGCATGGAACTGAAAGAAAACTGCTACAAAATAATATTCCAGTGGTACCTGACCCCACAAAGATTAGTGAAAATGTACAGAGGGAATGCTTCAAATTGCTGGAAATGTGAGGAGGTTAATGCTACTTTCTATCATATGTGGTGGTCTTGTAAACAGGCAAAAAATACATGATTTGATTAAAAAAAAATTGAAAATAGAATTTAGATTTAATCCAAAAATTTACTTGCTAAATATCTTAGATACAGACTTCCCAAGAGAACTTTAAAACATTATGTTGTATATGACCACTACTGCGAGAATTATGTATGCTAGGCATTGGAGACAAAAAGAAATCCCAGACTCAGATGAGTGGATGAGAAAATTATTAGAAATAGCTCAGATGGAGCAGTGCACTTGTTGGATAAGGAACAGATCAGTAACTACATTTAGGCAAGAGTGGGGAAAATTAATTGACTTTTGGAAAGTTGAATGGTGCAAATACACAATCACTTGGTTATCCGATTAAGTGTTAATTGTTGAAAAGGTACACAAACACATAAGGTGA
Organism: Gambelia wislizenii; assembly: GCA_030847615.1. Classification (NCBI taxonomy): domain Eukaryota; kingdom Metazoa; phylum Chordata; class Lepidosauria; order Squamata; family Crotaphytidae; genus Gambelia; species Gambelia wislizenii. The sequence continues at coordinate 104,112,865 of JAUMIR010000006.1, forward strand.
TATTAACAAATGAATCAGACTATATAGTAACATTGAAATATATATATATATATATATATATATATATATATTTATGTATAAGGTTATGAGAAAAATTATCAGGATTTAATCGATGGAAGGTCTCATAACATGGACATAGTGTGTGGTAACGAAATAAGGGTTAAAAGAACATTAAAAAATGGTGATAATTTAAGATTGAAAGTTTATGATGATACGTGTAAGAAAGGTCTTTAAAGAGGATAAGAAGCAAGTTCGAAACCTCATGTAAGGAAGTAGGTTTTAATTTTTTTAATTTTTTTTATTTTTTCTCTTTGTTGTTGCTGTTTTATTAATTAGTCTGCAGAGTAAATCAGTTTTGTTTGTAGGATAATTGTATGTATGGGAATTTGTATGTTAATTGTAAATGTAATGGTGTTGTATTGTCTTTGAATGTTATACTATGTCTTTGTTCTTATTGTAAGGTTATTTTAGTAAATTTTATGAAACTGCATAAACAAAATTAAAAAAAAAAAAAGCAAAGCCAAGTCAAACCAGATTGATGAGAGAGAAAACACCTAGCGAACAGAAGTTCCTTCAAGCTGCTAACGTGGTGGAAAGAAAGGAACTGAGGGGATTTAGGCGGGAAGCCCTTATAAGGGACCGTTAGGATGGGTGGAGTTACCACCAAAAATGTATCAAAGCATATTCTGCCTAGCGTTTCTAGAAGGTTCCGATGCTCTGCGCAGGCGCAGGAGTAACCCAGCTGTGTGATTCACAGAGACCACGAAGAAGATCTAGAAAATCTTATTATGGGTAAGCTGGATATATTGAGCTCTTGAATCAGTGGTGGACCGGATCTAGATTTCACTATGCTTCTCCTAATGACTTCTGCAGTTGTCTTGAAGATGTTCTAAAAGAGAACACAGCTATATCTGATAGCAAAGTGACAGCAACTGGCTCCAGCTCTCATGTATTACAAGTTCTCTTTGATCTAAAAATCCAAGTGCATATTTATTGTTAATGCCAATATACAGCTATACTACTTAAATATCAAGGAGCATTGTCAGTATGCTTTGAAGTCTCTCTTTTGGATTTGTCAGAATTTAGCACACATGATATATACTCTGACAAATAGCATGGAAATGTTTTTCTTCTGGGATTGTTTACCAAATCAACACTGCTACATTTTATTGTTTATGTATGGTAAACTACAGTAATGTGAATATAATTAAGACAGTTTCTTAGATTGTTATCAGGCATTGAATCCTACATTTGATTTTTCACATAAAACATATTTTTGGTAGGGAATCTTCATGTTTCAGATCTCTAGTTTAATACGTGTAAAATGAATGATATCCTGGACTTACCACAGATACTGGAAACCGTGGATAACAGCGAACCCTATTAAAATAATGGGACTTCCGGTTTAAAATGCCATAGAGTTGCATTGGAGGACATAGAAGATGTCTAGAGAGGATGCCTCTCTAGGCATTTTCTAGGAAGACTCTAAGTTTTTGTTTTTGGTCCTGCAGATAACTGAACCCATGGATATTGGTTCCATAGATATGGGGGTCCGACCGTACTCTGACAAATAACACAGGAATGCTTTTCTTCTTGGATTTTTACCAGATCAACACTGGTGCATTTTATTGTTTATGTATGGTAAACTATGGTAACATGAATATAACTAAGATCATTTCCTATACTGTTATCAGACATTAAATCCTACATTTGAAGTTTCACATAAGACACATGTATTTGTATGGAATATTAATGTTTAAATGTCTCTATAGTTTATTCAGTGTTGGGCTAAGGCTCTGGAGACTAGGGGCTTGACTACACATGAGGTAAAAATCCAATTGAAAATCAGACTTCTTTGGCCCGGACCTGTGCTAACCTGCATGCAATTTGGACCACTTTTGATCTGGATTTAAATGCCACATCTACCTGGCCAAAGAGTCCAAATCTCCTCACTGGATTTTCACCCCTGCTGTAGGTCTGCTGCCACTGCCTAGCAAAGCACCTCTTCCCAAAGAGCTTCATGCATACTCTTTAACAAGGCAGCCCTCCAGCATACAGCTGATCATTCTGAGGGTCAGAGTGAGAGACTCCACCTGGTGAAGTCACTCCCTCTGGCCCCATAATGAATGGCTGTATGCTGGGAAGGCAGACCCCCACTGTATGGCCGATCATTCTGAGAGTCAGAAAGAGAGACTCTGCCCGGCACAGGACAACAGGCGCCACCATTTCCCTCCTCCTCCGCATCGCCGTTGCCAGCTCTGCCTTCCTAGTGCATAGTTAACGAGTGACTGTGCACTGGGAAGACAGAGCCAGTGGCGGCGCAGAGGAGTAGGGAAATGGCAGCGCATGTCAGGCACCAATTGTCTTGCCTCCCTAGTCTCCGAATACAATGTGGATTCTTTGTCCACACTACAGTTTTCTCTGGAGGCTATAGCAAACTCCAGAGAAAACAGCAAGTCTTCCAAGACCAGGGGCTTGTGTAGACATGATGGTTTACTGCACGTGGATAAACATTTTCACGCATTTGCAGTGAAGTTGATTTGTCTTCACCATTTCTGTGCCTGTTCTCATTCATTTGAATTGAACAGGCACACTCACTCATAAGGGGCAATTGAGCAAAAATTTGCAGCAATGCAAATTTGGACGGCCACATGTCCGAAAACACGCATCCATGCACATTTTCTAGGAAACTTTGGGGAAAACCGGATATCATTTTACTGCATGGTTTGTGGAGTTTTTAGCTTCCCTCCCTCCGAATACGGCAAATCTCCTTCAGATCTCATTTGGACAGATTGCATTCTCTGTAAATTCTATGAAGAGTATTTTCATCATGTAGACAAGCCCCAGGTTTTAGTTGGCATGCCATGAATCTGGTTCGGATAAGGCCATAAGTCATGTGGCACTATCACACAAAATTTGTGGATAATGCCACATGTTGTGTGGCATTATTGGGCTAGATTTGGGGGGATTTGGATTTTATCCCTAGTGTAGACAAGGCCTAGGCTTCAAATCCCTGCTCAGGCATGGAAACCCACTGGATTATCTTAGGCAAGTCACACACTCTCAGCCTCAGAGAAACGCAGTGCCAAACCCCCTCTGAACAATCTTGCCAAGAAAACCCCATGATAGTTTCACCTGAGAGTTGCCACAGGTTGGAAGCAACTTGAAGGCACACAACAACAATAGTTTATTCACACACACGTACATATTCTCACTTGGCTAGAGCTGATGGGAGATGTAGTCCAAAACACCTGGAGGACAGTATGTTGTTGAGTGTTGTCTGCTATTGTACTGAGACAGTTGCCTTACTCTGCCTAATTGTAGGGTCAGCTCTGAAGGTTATCTCTCAATAGGAAAAAGGGAGACACCAGTGTTATACAAGGATCCTAACACAAGAAGAATGAATGATTTAAAAAGAATCTCTTTCAGCAGAAAGAACATGGAAAGTAGAAAGGAACTTTCCTCACACACATACCTCTGTACATTCCAGTCTTCTCTCAAAACCCAACAAATACTATTTAAAAACCATGTGTATATTTATATTCAAGAATTCAAGTTGACTAGGACATGAGTATTCTGTGTTGCTTGTTATACTATCCATTATAATTAAATACTGTACATATGTCTTCAATTACTCACTGAGAAACTGAGATTTTCATTAATAGTAGAGTTCAAGCTTCAAGATCAACAAGGACACTGAGGACACAAGTTCTCTAAGACACTACTAATTAGGGCACTGAAGTTGAATAATTCGTGTATAAATGATGCATTGTTTAAAACAAAAATTGTTGGCTATATCAGAATTATACCACCAATCTCCAGCTGGAGTTGCAGTGCAGAGAATAAAATATGCATAGGCTTCAGTATTTTTATAGTAAACAATGGTTTTCCTTTCCTTTCTTTTTCTTGATTTCTTTCTTGCTCTTAGTCTTTCATAATAGTCTGGCACAAAGCCTTGTGTTTATTCATCTTTTGCCCTTTAAAACATTGCATTTTTTAGAAAAACCCTGCCACCATCTGTCATACAGATTATTCTTTAAAATTTAGCAAGGGATTAGAGAAAAAGGAACCCAGCACTGCCGGTCAGACATTCAAAAGGGCCATAATTTTCAAGGATAGCCTTGGATGTAAAGGGGACAAAATACTAAAGATTGTTTGGAGAAACACAGAAGTGAAAAAGATACTTTGAAGATGCACAAAAGTGAAAAGGGTATGTATTGTACTGTGGCTGCTGATGCCTTTCCAGAGTCTCCCAGAGTAGAGGCCATTCTAACCTGATCCTTTTTTTGAAGCAATATGCAGCTTTGCACAGGTTGCAGTGACTGAAAACCTCTTCCCAGGCATATTCCGAAGTGAGAGTTTTGGAGGTGGAGTTTGAACACTGATCTACTGTAACTGGAGCTCAGCTGATATTTCTGAGATTAGGCCTGACTGTACCAGTGCAATTATGTGTGTGATGTTTGGAAATACTAGCTGCTGCTCTGGTTTCTAATTTCTGGTGCTCCTCAGACTATTTCCCAGGTCCAATTCTAATATCTTTCCAATGGAGCTGCTGACATACATCTTGGAGTTATCTATGGCTAAAGAGAGAGAGAGAAAAAAAACATTGCATATACAAATATTTTTAGAAAAATACAGTAACAGCAAACAGTTGAACTGGTACTGTCAGGAACTAGCAACCACAATACTGCTACTGAGAACACTCAGCAGGGGAAAAGGCAAGATAGGTTGTAAAAGATCGTGACTGCCGAAGATATAAATCAAAACTGACTGAAACCCTGGGAACCAAAGTTTATCACATGTGCACTTTTAGGAGTGAGTCAGGTTGCCCTTCATTCTTCAAAGAGAATGATTTCCAAATGCAAACTTGTTTCATAAGCAAATGAGGCTGCATTAACATAAAATGGCATGTTTTTATTGTATAGTTGGTACAATACAGTTTTCAAGCATGACTCTATTCTCTACCTTTTGCTGCATGACTTTCTAATAGCTATGGCTTAACCTGTGGTTCGACATACAGGCCTGTGGGCTACATGAAGGTCCTACACTCCTCGGGATACCCCCTTCTTTCTTTGTTTAACTTTAAAAGGCTCTCATATATTCTGGGGTGTCAGGTAACATGGTGGGGAAGATAGAATGCCCATCCTTATTTACATTAGATGGGTAATAACTAACCTATACAACAGTATTGTGGTAAAGATTACCAGTGATAGGCTTTGAGCGCTTAGGAGAGGCACATTGTTGCTGATAAGAAATATTGTGCAACCTTTGGCTGGTACAGTATGTAATGTAATGTAGAAATTTTAAACAACTGTAATGGAATAGCCATGGTCAACCATATATAAAGAACTTTTGGTTAGAAACTGTTATCCCTTTAGACAGACCTGTGACTCTTCGGATGCTGTTGGAACTCCTATGATCCCTCTCTATTGGCTCTGCTAGCAACGAATGATGGGAATTGTACTCCAGTTCCAGTTGTAGCAATATCTGGAGGGCTACATTCTCCCAGCCTCTGGTTTAGATGGTGGTTTAATCACAAATGTTCTGCATTTCAAACACTGCAGAAAGCAACACAGACAGTAGGGTGCTACAGTTCCATTAAGAAGCCAATGCAACCTGTTGTCCTTTGTAGTCATGAATTTGTAGCAATGAATTTCCTTCCCAGGCAAATCCTTTAAGCTGTTGTTATACATCAGGCTAAGAGGTCACAGAGGACTTAGGAGATCAGCAACAATCACAACCTCTTATCAATTATTCAAGGCCTAGAAGACTGTTTGTTTTCACTCCTGCAAACAGCCATTCGAACACATCTGACTACATAGTAAGCAGTCTATTATGTTTTTAACTGTTTCTTATCAGGGATGACTCTGTGGGCACTGACTGCTTGAGGAGGTGGCTTTCCAAGCAATAAGTAGGATATGTGAGCTACTTGTACATGTGGAAGGAGGCTGTCAAGAAAAATCTAGTTTTGCAACCTTCAATGGTATCTCCTAATGGCTCTAGTTTTGCATAACTGGACAATTATGATTTAGTTTAGATTTAGATTCAATTAGACACCCACTGGGTGACCTTGGGCAAGTTACACTCTTTCAACCTCAGAGGAAGGCAATGGCAAACCTCCTCTGAACTACTCTTGCCAAGAAAACCATGTGATAGGGTCACCATAAGTCAGAAATGACTTGAAGGCACACAACAACAACAACAACAACGTGAGTCATTGTTTCACAATGAAAATGGGAAAGATGTAGTTTATATTGTGATCTGAACATTAACTTTTAAAATGTGAAGAAATAAGTGGTCATACAGATATCATTACTTCCAATGATGAGTAGGAAAGTGTTATATTGTCTGTGTTGAGGAAAAGGAATGATAAGAGGGTAGCCCCTGAAGGCACCAGATCCTTTGAAGCTAAGCAGGGTGAGGCCTAGTTAGTCCTGGAATGGGGAACTGCAAAGTATTTCAGAGGAAGGCAATAGGAAACCACCTTTGAGTATTCCTTGCTTAAGCAAACCCTGTGAAATTCATGGGGTCGCTGTAAGTCAACAGGTGACTTGAAGGCACATATACACATATATCAATTTAATGAGAGCTCTTTGTGTCTCAACTGTACACAGCAGAACAATGGGGCAGTTAGGAACTGGGAGCTTAGTTCAAAGTGGAGTTTATTGAGTTTTCCTGAGGGGAAGAAAGAAACAGATAAGCCTGCCCAGGTAGGCAATTTGCTGCAATGTTGGTGTTTGAATTACAGTTGTCCCTTAGTATCCACGGATTTGGTATCCATAGATTTAAGTATTCACGGCTTGAAAATATTCTTAAAAAAATAATAGTCCAAAAAGCAAACCTTGATTTTGCCATTTTTTATAAGGGACACCATTCTGCTATGCCATTGCATATAATGGGACTTGAGTATTCATGGATTTTGGTATCCACGGAGCAGGGGGTCCTGGAACCAAATCCCAGCGAAGATGAAGGGACAACTGTATAGGGATAGAGGCATCACTACCCTTCTATATAATGCTGGCCCCCTTAGGCACTGGCTTTAGAAGGTGTGGAAGCCTATTCAAGTCAGGGATGAGAGGGCATGTGGATTTAATTAATTCAGACTTCTGGAGTCTGATGCCCTCCAGATGTGTTTGAATACAGATCTCAGCCATGTTGACTTTGGATGGTGGGAACTGTGGTTTTATATTCTGTATTGTTTTGTTCTCTGCTGCCAACTTTATCTTGGTTTTATATTTTGATTCTCTAATCATTGCTCTGTTGTTTTATGGCAGTGCTGTATTCTAAAGTGATTTATATTTTTCATAGATTGTACACCAGCCAGCGAACTTTGGTTAATTTCATTAGTGCAGTGCATGCACTGGGTTGGGAAATCTGAACTGAGACTTGAGAGAGAGCAGCAAGAGAGTAAATCCACTGTTGGATGTGAGAATTGCTCGGTAACAGCTTTTTCCACTCAATGTATTTAAAGCACTGCGCCACAAACACAAACAGAAATGGTCCTCCTCTCAATGGAGGCTTGGAGGGTCCAGTATCAGTGGAGTTGGGAATATGCTTCAGGTTTCAATCTGAGCTTTAAAAGAGTTCTCCAAAGTACCAAACCCTTTCTCCAAAAAAGGTTCGTCATCTTGGATTGGTCCTTTCAGATTCAGACTAAATCCAGAAGCAGATTTACCATACCGCTGACTAGAAAGGTCTGGGGCAGATCCTGGAAAGACTAGGATATCCCCCCAAATTCCTTAAAATGATTAGCTTGCTACACGAGGGCCAGCACGGTCAAGTCAGATATGGCGATGCTCTTTCAGAGCCCTTTCTAATAACTAATGGAGTGAAGCAAGGTTGTGTTCTTGCGTCAAGTTTATTTACAATCTTCTTCAGCATGATGCTCCAAAGGGATATGGCAGAGCTCGAAGATGACGGCATCTATATACGTTACTGTACTGATGGTAGCTTGTTTAACTTAAGCCGTCTGAGGGCTTGCACTAAGATTCTAAACTATCTAGTCCGTGAGCTGCTCTTCGCTGATGCTGCTGCCCTTGTTGCCCACACAGAAGCAGCTCTGCAGCGCCTAACATCCTGCTTCGCAACAGCTGCAGAGCTGTTTGGGCTGGAAGTCAACCTGAAGAAAACGGAAGTTCTTTACCAGCCTGCACCACAGGACGAACACCACCATCCCCACATTGCCGTCGGCAACTCTGTGCTTAAGTCTGTTCAGCAGTTCACCTACCTGGGAAGCATCATCTCCTCAGATGCCAAGATTCACAAAGAGATCGATCACAGATTAGCAAAGGCATATAGCGCATTTGGAAGATTTTACAAAAGAGTCTGGAGTAATAAACACCTGAGGCGAAACACAAAAATCAGTGTGTATAGAGCCATTGTACTGTCTATTCTCCTTTATGGGTCTGAAACATGGGTCACCTATCGCCACCACTTACGACTCCTCGAATGCTTCCATCAGCGCTGTTTATGCACAATCCTAAATATACACTGGACTGACTATGTGACGAATGTTGCTGTCCTTGAGCAAGCAGGGATCACCAGCATTGAGGCCATGATATTGAGAACACAGCTGAGCTGGGCAGGGCATGTTTCTAGGATGGAGGACCATCGCCTCCCCAAATTAGTATTCTACGGTGAACTCACCACGGGTCAGGGTAAGAGGGGCGCTCCAAAAAAGTGATACAAGGACTCCCTGAAACAACACCTCAGGCTTGGCCAAATTGATCACCAACAATGGTCTGCACTGGCTTCACATCGGGAGGCATGGAGACAAACTATCCACAATGCTGCAGCCTTATTTGAGAACTCACGCTGAACAAGTCTTGAAGAGAAACGACAATGCAGAAAAAATCACAACCCGGAAACATCACCCAAGGAAACCTTCTGCTGTGCTTTCTGCAACCAGACTTGTCTATCTCGGATTGGCCTTTTTAGTCATCAGCGTGCTTGCAGAAAGCGCAGAATGAGCCCTTCCTGAATCTTCGTTTGCGAAGAGAAGCCAGAGAGACTAGTGCTCTGAGCCACTAGTGCCTCCAGTTTAGCATCTTAATTTTTAGTTATTGGAGAGCAGCCTTATTACTTTTGAAAGCTCCTTCCTGCTCTTACTCAGCAGAAAGATATATTTGGGCCTGAAGAAGCTGCTACCAACAATGCTTGACCTTCTGTCACCCTGTTTTCCTGTCAGGAAAACCAAGCCTCAAAACATTTGTCTCATTTATATCTGGAAAGTTAATCAAAATATGTCTCTATCTTCCTTTGCCTCCATCTGCATGTGCTTTCCTTTCCAGAATCCCTGAGTTCCCATTGTTGTTGTGTGCCTTCTAGCCATTTCCAACTTATGGCAACCCTAAGGTGAATCTATCACAGGGTTTTCTGAGACTGAGCTTATCAGGTGCCCTTAATATGGCGTTACATGAACGCCAGGAGATCGCCAAGGGGCTTCCCTTTTAGACAACGTCATTGTTGTCCTGTTATGCTCCCATGCTGGTCCTGTTTCACCCTTGTTGCTTTTTATTCACGGCTTAAGCTGGGAATAGATCACCCGTTCCGTTCCTGTCACGGAACGACGGGCAAGTGAAATAGTGCCCCGTTTCTGTAGCACGATGCCAGCCACAGTGGGAAGTCCATTTCAGAACACTTCCAGGTGCAATCGGGACATCCAGGTAAGCGACACCCTTTTTTGTACCCTCCCCAGGTTACTTGGGTTTTTTTAAAGTGTATTTTTGTGCTTGCTATCATTTTTAAAAGTGTATTTTCTTTTTTCTTTTTGAATTTTCCGCACGCTCATCCTTTTGTGAGAACGGCCTGGGATTTCAACCAGGAAGTGAATGCAGCTCCATTCGAGCTGCATTCACTCCATGGCTGCCGAGGGGGAGGGAAGGTGCACAATTAAAGATAAGTTTAAAACTTTTCATTCTCATGCTGGGAAGGGGTCAGGAGGGTAGTGGGAGAGAAAATAGTGAGACGGGGACGTTATTTTTGTCCCCATTTGAAAATCTCCTGAAAATGTCACCCAAGGTCACTCAATGGGCTTTCATGGCAGAGCAAAGATTCAAATCCTGGTCTTCAGAGTTGTAGGATTGCACTTGCAAGTGGTAAACCTTTTTCTGGACTACGCTACTTAAATGGTTCCCTTACCTAAAAATATGTCTGCACACAGAAAAATTATAATGCTTGGAAAAGAATTCAGCCTAGACTTTCTAAATGCAGGAAAACTACAGTATTCCTTTTTGTATATACAGTATTGGTTTTTTTAAAGTACTTTACCCAAATGTCTTTACCTAATTTTTGTTAGCACTAGCAAACATGAATCTTCAAGGAAACCTTACATAGCTTCCTATTAAAAAAAACTTATTTTTTTCCAAAGAGGAACTGGGTCTACCCCCTTCCTCTGTTTTTCAGTCTTAACCATGAACCTCTAACACACATTTCACCTTCACAAACAGTTTAATAATTACAGTATATGCAGATTTTGCTGGGGGAAAAACTTAATTGGGCTTACTCCTGGGTACATGGATAGACTGCAGATTGAAAGACAATTGTCTACATGGGCAAAAAACAAAAAACAAAAACAAAAACATCCTAACCCCGTAGTCATGTTGCATTGTCACATGATGTTTGCAACAATTCTGATCTTCATCAGGGTTTCTGCAAGAAAATTCAGGTCTAAAAGATTCCTGGTTTGATCCACATTTCAGAGGAAAACCCAGTTTATTGGCCATGTGGTGGCTGCGGATTGGCTTTGATGCGAAGCTGCAGGCAGGGCTTCCAATGGACAGGACCCCGTTCTGGCACCTTAAAAGAAAAAGTCAGGATTGTTTCAGTAAGTCAATATAAATTCAAATTTTCACAGTAAAAGAATGAAAGAGAAAAGGGGATATAGATATGCAGAGCATAGAGAAGGACTGGTGGCTAAAAATAGGTATCTAGCTTTTTTTTCTTTATGTAACTATTTTATAGTTCTTTACTACATATAGCTGCTTTTAAATCTTTTTTATGAATTAATGATTTGTACAGTTAAATTTGGATAAGAAGCTATTGTTACAACATTTTTATTTTGTATTAAAAAATAATAAAAAAATAATTTTTCAATTGTGCACATCTCTGTATAAGCTTATCTCTGCCTATCCAGTAATACAGTACTTCAGGACAATATGTATTTGCATGCATGAACAAACAGGGGGGAAAACCCCGGAGCAACAGTTTTTCATGTGGCTGGAAATAATGTGACATATAGGATACATGATCAGTATTGGACCACCCTTTTACATCACCATGAGTTCGCCTACGATTACAGTGTGTGGGATACTCTGGAGAAGCCCCAGTGAGTGTGGCATTTATGGGGCTGCTGCAGATCAAAAACATCTTCAGCAGCTATGAGGCAGGTTCAGGGTTTCCCATCAGTGTAGACAAGCTCAATGTGTTCCTAAGTAGGGACCTCTACCATCCTCTCTCATCGTCTCTAAAAATGTGTGGAAAGCTTCCTATCTTTCTGGTAAAGAAAGTAAAATAAGTTACAGTACATTCTTTTTAACAATGGGTTCAGAGTGTAATTCTCTACATGCCTGCTGAGACACAAGTAGCATTGAGTTCAACTGGGAATCACTCCTACCTCAGTTAATACAGCCTCTGACAAAGAAGCTCCTTTTTTACTTCCTTTTCTTCTTTGTCCTCTGTCTAGCTCAACTTCTTCTTTTTAGAGCCATCAGCTTTGGGAGTATGGTAAGGAAGGGCTGGGGAATAACACTTTCAGTGTCGGATTGCAAAAGCATATCTGTATTATTATTTTCTTTCACCAGCCTCCAGTTTTCTTATGATTTCCATTTTGATGGCCAAACTTGTAGATCGATGTCTTTTTAGCATGCTGGGGAGAGTTGGTGAAGCAGGCTTATCTGTTCTCTCCTTTTCTCTTTGTTTTGCTGCCCATGCTCAGTAAGGGATCCTGGATTTAGCTGCTCTTTACCTTGCCTGCTGTAGGCAGGCACACATGGCTACAGTAGGATCAGATAAGGTAGAAACCCACTCTTCCCCACCTCAAGCTTTGTTTATTGCATCATTTATCACAGACATGCTGCTGCAGCCTGACACAAAGTCCATTTCACCAACCCCCCCTTCACCACCCTTCCCAATGTTGATGCTGCTAAAAAGCTTCTAGCTAGACAGAGGATGAGGATGTGGGGAACTGGTGGATATAAAAAGACTTTGTAAAAAAGGCGCTTCTTTGTCAGAGATTTTGTCAACGGAGATATGCCTGTATCTGTAAGTAGCATGCACTGTCCTGTAAATCCTCCATTTGATTGGACGAATCTTCAGTCAGATATAGAGAGCTGCCCTATAGGCATTGTTTGTGTGTGTGTGTGTGTGTGTGTGTGTGTGTTGATGTCTTCCTGGTTAGTCTTGACTGAAATTATGTGAGGTACTACAAATATGGCAGTGCACAGTAGGGCCATTTCATTTGCAAGTTCGATTCCAGCGGGCTCCAAGGTTCACTCAGCCTTCCATCCTTTCGTAGGTTGGTAAAATGAGTACCCAGCTTGTGGGGGCAATTAGCTAACACACATTGGAAACTGCTTCTTGCAGTGTGGCTGTGTAAATTGCTATTGCTGAAAAGTTTGTAAGCCGCTCTGATAGCCTTGTGGCTGAAGAGCGGGGTATAACTAACTAACTAATAGATAAATACATAAATAAAGCCGTTTCAGAGCACTTAATGCACTCCATTCAGTCTCTTTGCAAATAAATTGAACAAAGGGATGTTAAGAAGAATCTATGAAACATCTTGGAATGGCATTCTTGTTGTTAGTATATTTAAAAAGAGAGACTGTGTGTGAAAGAGTTTTAAGGATAGTACTGTGTCACGCTTAATATACAAACCTCCTAAATCAGCTAGATTTACCATTTTAAAAAACCATATCCCAGTAACTCTGATATTGCACACCATCTTGTGGTGAAATGAAATATACAGCATGTTCCAAAAAAAAAAAAAAAGTATATACTGTACCTGTAACAGCTTATAATTCTGGATATTTTTTTTTTTACTTTACCCACCAAAAAAATGTATATACCCTTAGCAGGATTAACAACAATGTGAGCAGCGCATTGCTGTGCAGGCTGCAACAATGTGAGCAGTGCATTGCTGTGCAGGTACGACAATTTTAACACCTTACATAAAATTGTAATTTAAGATGGAATTTGTAACTCTGCTTAAATAATTATTATAATATTTATTCTTCAATATAAATGTATTTACTTAGCCTTCCAATAATCACCATAGTTACAATTAGCTGTTAAAGAGGGTATAATTTTTTTGGGACACCATGTATTTAAATGCCTGGTTTTAAGTAGTAAACAAAAGAATTATGTTTAAACTATGCTACATTTTAAAAATCTGAAATTTAACTGTTAAGTATTTTAAAAGTAGAGGACCTAAACACCCTAAAGGCATCAGATCCTGTCTGATTAATACTTGGATGGAGACCACCAATGAATACCAGGTGCTGTAGGCAATATTTCAGAGGAAGAAACTGGCAAAGCCACCTCTGAGTATTCCTTGCCTAAGAAAACCCTATGAAATTGGTGTTAGAAGTGCAACAACACTTATCACTGAAGAATCAAGAATGCCTCAGAGTGGGCAGTAGCATTAGGGTTAGATAGTTTGAGTGACCCACAGTCCTTCCTGCTCGTCTACCAATCCTGCTCCCTCTGTGATGTAAACTGATACTCTTAGGGATGTTTGCACCCCAGAACTCTCTTATCCTAGAGATATAGCTAGCTTAGGATAGCACCCTGAGTAACTTTCCTATCTTAGAATGGAATTCCTACAATAAAGCCTTAGTTTGTTTTTCTAAGGCTTTCAATAAACCTACTGGTGTCTTTGCTCCTTAAGACAGAATCTCTAATTGACCGCTGCACACATGCATTATCTATCAATTGGCAGGTGACATCCTCATCCTTATCTTATTATTATTATTTGTATCCCGCCTTTCCCCAATATATGGACTCAAGGTAGCTGACAATGAAGGTACACACACACACACATGTTGAAAGTAATTCCTTATCTATCCTGGTTATATGAGTTCCAGAACACAGGAAGCATTAATTATTCAATAGTCTGAAAAACTGTATATATTACCAGATATATATCTTAGAATGGAATTCCTACAATAAAGCCTTAGTTTGTTTTTCTAAAGCCATTGGTGTCTTTGCTCCTTAAGACAGAATCTCTAATTGACCGCAGCACACATGCATTATCTATCAATTGGCAGGTGTATCCCGCCTTTCTCCCAATATAGGGACTCAAGGTGGCTGACAATGAAGTTGCACACACACACACACACACACACACATTTTGAAAGTAATTTCTTATCTATCCTGGTTATATGAGCTCTAGAACACAGCATTAATCATTCAATAGTCTGAAAAACTGTATATATTACCAGATCTCCACAAAAAAATTACATTCCAGATCCTAAATATATACTGTACAGAAAACAGGTTTCTCTCTCTATAGCTGGCTCGCCATATCCACAGATTCTGCATCCACGGATTTCACCATCTACAGCTAGAAAATATTCCAAAAAATAAAAACAAAAAGCAAACCTTGATTTTTGCCATTTTATGTAAGCAACGCCATTTTACTGTGCCATTGTATATAATGGGACTTGAGTATTCATGGATTTTGGTATCCATGGGGGGCGGGGTGGACTTGGAACCAAACCCCAGCAGATATGAAGGACCCACTGCATAAAACAGGAATGGTCAATTTCTCAGAATTGGTGGACCATCTTAGATCTTCTGGAACCCATATTGCCAAACTGCCAGGGTTTGTTTGCTACTAAAATTCAGTGACATGTGTACAAATGTCTAGGGCACTGGAGAGTAAAGATCCCTTCTTGGAGTTACTTTGTTTTTCAGGCTGCAATCCATATTCTATTCCCTCCACCCGCCACACAGAAATAATAGAGGGGACTACACTGTCCTCTTGTGTTTTCCCTTCCAGAAGCAATGGGAAGGGAAAAGCCACTGTGATTTGAGTGTCAGTGGTCCCCCAAGGAAAGATGTTATGAAAGTCATTAAAAAAAAGGGCTCAAGGGCCATATGCAGCTTGTGGACCAAGTGTTGCATATCTGCTATTAACATCCCCATTTGGAGAAGTTAAAAGTCTGTCTGCACTCTCAAAAAACTGTGTCAGTAGAGGGTCTGAGAAGCTGAAAATAATATAGGATTTTGATAGACAAGAACGTAAGAATACAAGGAATTCAGGGCAGTTGCAGGACAAAAACTTGCATACTCAAAAAGTTATAAAACTTCTCAAGTTTTTTGTTGCTGTCAGAAATAGGATTTAAAGGATAATCTTTTAAAAAGATTATCAGAGACTTATACTAACCCAAATATTTGGGACTTTGAAGAATACTTTTGTAATAGTATTACTGGGTGTTTCTTATCATTTTATAATGCTAAGATTATTCTGCCTATAAATCCAAGACAATAATCTCCAGAAATTGTATATTCTGTTGTTAAATCTTCAAATCCCTCCTTTAAAAGTATTTTAAAAGATTTTGTTTCACCCAACTCCTTCCTCCATCCAACATATTACTAACTATTCTTAACATTCTGTTGGTACCATAGAGTTGGAAGGGATCTCAGAGATCATCTAGTCCAACTCCTTGCTCAATGCAGACTAGTAACCTCCAACATTTTTCAGATGAAAACCAGAACATGTGTGGCCAAGCAACATCAGAGGGTAGTCAACAGTTATTAACAAGGAAGAACAGACAAGTTAGGAATAGGCTGTAGCAGTTTGCTTTTGCCTGTGATCACTGGAAGGGCAAGATTCTGCCTCGCCTCTCCCCCTGGTGAGTGAATTGATTGCAACTACTGTACTTTTGTTCTTTGAACTCAGTTTGCAGAAACTGAAGAGGAAAACAAAGAAGGAAAGGGAGAGGAGGAGAGAGAAACTGGGACATTTGAAAAGAAAATGAAGAAGTGGAACAACAGAGGCTTAATCCGCACTGTCCCTGCCAACTTGGGACAGTTAGAGGGTATGCAGATTTATTTTCCTCACTGCAGCTATCCCTCACTCTTTTGTCATCCTCTACATCGGGAAGACCTTTATTATTTCTACTAATGGTGTGAATTCCAAATAATTTGCAGGATCCAAAGAATTGTGAATCTAGTATAATATGTATAAGTATGCTTTGCAATGAAGCCCTATAAACATCTGCTCAGAATTAAGTCCAGTACATTAATTGGTGCTTACTCCCAAATAAGGCCTTGTCTACACTATTAAAAAAACCCTCTAAAACACATTCCCCCCAAATCTGAGGAGATAAGGTCACACGATGTGCATCCTTTTCCCTGAATTTGGGGTGAAAAGGCCACATGACGCATGAACCTATCTACCCCAGGTTCAGGGCATTTTACCTTGGTGCAGGTTTTTTTTTCCTCTGGGGATTTTTCTAACGTTTTACCCATTCCTGCCATCACAGCTTCAAGACAGGTCAGATCCTGGCAGACACGACATTTTAAGCTATGTGTTTAAGCTCCAGAGGCAAGTTCCTGGCAAGTTCCCTGCCAAAGGGAGAAGTTTTTCCTCTCCTTTTCCCTTGGGAGTGCTCTGCCTCCTTCCCCCGCAGGCTTGCCTGTAACTTTGATTGATGAGGTAAACAGAAGAAGCCAAAGCAAGAGACAGATAAGAATGGATGTCACGCCTGCAGGGATCTGACCTGGCTTGTAGCGGTGGCGGGTGTAGGTGAAACTCAGCGGGGGCAATCCAGGCAGTGAAGACAACATACCCAAAGTCCTTGCAGAGAATAAATTCTGCAGTGTGGCTTCAGGACGAATGAGGGGGCAGGAGTCCCTTCGGACTTTTGCCCCAAGTGTAGACTATCCCTAAGTGCGTAGTACTGTTCAGTATTAGAATTCTTTTTTCTTGATCAGTACACCCCATGGTTCATGGCAAACAGCTTTGTAAATAGACAGAAATTTCAAAATTTTTACAATGTCAGATATTCAAAGAAAACAACAACCAACAAAGCCTGTACTGGGCTTTGCATTGGATTTTCATTGGACATTGCACTGCATTTGCACTGGACTTTGGATCCGGGTCATTCTCTTTAATCTGAAATGAACTGGATTCATGGGACTTATTGACACAGTACAGCAGCCATAGCAGGCACTGGAACATTCTGATTAAACAAATGGGTAAAATACCATTAATAAGATCCCCAAGGGAGTTTTTAAAAATCCACAAAAAAATCAGTAAATGGTATTGTTTTATTCCCCATTCCAGAGTAACGACCCACTAAGCAATCTTAATACTGTAGTCTTGGTCTATGTCAGAGAGCTGAACATTTTACCTTTCTTAACCAAGTCAAAAAGGTATACAAAAAGCAGCCGATGTAGCAATGCTGGTCCAGAGTCAGAGTAATTGAAACCATTCCAACATAAGAATTTAAAAGGGAGCCACCACTGTGAAACAGGTGAATAATTATATGCATTTGGAATAAACAGAAGCAAAAGTCCTGGGCTACTATAGGTGTTAATTTACAGTATTTAGCAATGCTAAAATACTTGTCTTATCACTTATTACTGCTTTCTGAATAGGTACTGTGCTCATTTTGCATACAATTATGTTTTAACTGAATTGTAATACTGTACTGACCTTTTTACAGCCCATTTCCATTTAACCTCCTACTCCCCACACAATATAAACACACAATATAAACACACCAATTTGGAAAAAGCTGACCTCAACCATATAAGAGTGGACTTGGTCTTTAAAAGCTTATGCCATTTTGTTAATATTTTTTGTTGTTTTTTGCTGCAAGAGGCTAACACAGCTACCCCTCTGGAGACTGACACAGCTACCCCTCTGGAGATTTTCAACAGATCATTGCCTGGACCACCCCCAAAAACAGCATGTTCAAAATTAAAATTTTCTTTTGCCTACACTTGCAAGTAAAGCATAGAGAAGCAACATCAAGAACATATAAAAAGCAAAAAGGATAGTAGTGCAAGACTCTTAATTTCTAACACAGATTTAAATCCAAAACAGATATTATCAGCATTTTAAGAAGACCAGGTTAAATAAATTAAAACACTTATGATTTTAAAATGCTTTTAGCATGTGGGATTTGACATAATCTAACAACCACAATCTTGTGAATGAAGAAACAGAAACTACAAATGCTGTTTACTGGGTTAATTTATCTAAATATTTTCATTTGAATCAATATTATCTAAATTCATTAACAAGAAATTAACAGTTTCTATGCTGTGCTTACAACTTTCCTTTTTCTGGATGGGCTGACTATTATGTTTCTAACATGAACATGTTTGTCAGATCTGAAAATTTACTTGAATTGAATAAAATGAGTACCATTAGCATTTTAAAACAGCAACTTAAAACACAGGCTTAATATCAACTAATGAGTTAACTGTATTTTTTCTAATTAGGTTTAGTTAATCATGACAAAATGTAAGTCCGACTATGTTTATTGGGTCTGATCTAACTATGATTCTGAATTCAACCCTACATATTATGAAGTAAAAAAACTGAGAGGTCCCCAGCAGGTATGAAAAATACATATGTGATACCATATGTTGAAAGGCCTACAACTGCAAATATATTTTTTATCAAATTGATATTGAAATGTGCAGCCTACGTTGATGCAAATTCCATTGATTTCAATAGGTTTTTAGATACCTAATGTCTGTAAAGGATTTGCTGCTGGTCTGATTAGAATTGGCTAGGTGTATTTAGAAATAACTTAAATATTTGACAAATCAATTCCACCCAAAGTCACATACACAGTTGTTTGAAAAATAATTTGTAAGGACAGCTATGTGGCAAAGGGGTCTCCTGGTAATAACAAGTGAATCTGGACATTTTTAGCCATAAGTTGGGCTGAAGTTTTGGATGATAAAGTTTTCGTATATACAAAATGGAGGAGTAAATCAGAACCCAAACAACAGATAGCATCATATGATGTAAATTACAGAATTTACCAAATGTTAATAAAATAAAATGTCAACCATACAAATAAATGTTCAGTGCTTATCAGTTATCTCAGTACCTTTGCACTCATTTTTCTTTAATTTTCATACAAAGACGAAGAATTGCTCATTCTTTTATTGTTACAAGTAAATAGGCTTGGGCTTTATTTTTATTTTAATGAAAGATGATGATTCAGCAATGCTTTTTGGAATCTACCTGAAGGAACAAGAACTCTCCAGACTTTTGTGCAAGCCCACCTGTGTGTATAATGTAATAACAATGCATGTGTGCAGATGGGAGTAATTAATCTATAGCAAAACAACAACAACTATAAATCCCATGGTTTTAAAGCCTAAAGTAATTATCTAACACAGTAATCTAAAACAGTGGTGGTTCCACTCTGAAGTGTGTCCACTCTGTTTTGCATTATTGCACACATACAATAATCCCTCCCCTCCCCTAGGTATAATCTTCAGTATAATCAGGCTGCAACTTGAGTGTAAACTGTGCTGCCAGTAGGAAGCACCACAGTAACAGAATCATGGAATTGGAAGGGACCACAAAGTTAATTAAAAATTATCCTAATTACTTTGCATGAGTAACACATGTGTCCCCTGAAAATTTCCATCAACTTAAAAACCTATATTTATACATCATGATTAAAATAAATTATATTCATAAAATCACAGAGCTGGAAGGTACCCCAAAGGTAATGCAGTCCAATTCCCTGCTAATGCAGAAACCCATTGCTAAGGAACTTCAGAGACAAGCTGTTTAAAATTGTTCATTAAAAAAAAAAGTCCACAATCTTCCTAGTCTACTATCAGACAAAGAGATTCTATCTATTGTTTAACTTAAATCTTATTTCTTGTGATTTGAATCCATTGGTTGGGTTCTGTCTTCTGGAGCACCAGAAAACCACACTCTGTCTTCTAGATTACAGGTCTTCAGATATTTTAAAGATGGCTCTCAGATAACTTTCTTAGGGCCTAAATAATTTAAAAGCACCAGATCCCATCTAATCTTGGAAAATAAGCAGGGTCAGTGCTGGTTAGTACTTGGATGGGAAACCAGCAATGAAGACCAGGTGCTAGGCTATATTTCAGAGGAAGGACCTGGCAAAAGCACCTCTGAGTATTCCTTGGCTAAGAAAACCCTATGAAATTCATGGGGTCACCATAAATGATAGGTGACTTTAAGGCACACACATAGACACATAACCTCTCATTCTTCTCTTATTCAGACTAAATAGACCCAATCCCCTCATTCATCCATTACTCAGAGGGCTTGATTTCCAGACATGTTATCATCTTGGTCACACTTCTCAAAAAGTTCCAGCTTGTCAAAGTTCATCTACAAAGTTGTGCCCAGAACTGGACACAGTATTCTAGGTGGCATCTGACCTTTAGAACAGAATGGTGTTATTTATTTCCTTTTATCTAAACACTATAGCCTGTTGATACAGCCTATAATTTTTCTTTTTGTGTGTGTGCGCCATATAACACTCTTGACTCACCTTCAGCTTGGGGTCTAGTAAGATCCAAAGTGTCCCTAATATGATAACCTACTTTTACTTTTTATATCCTAGTAACAAGTGAGCCCTTTTGCCCAAGGGAACCACCCTAGCATCCTAAGGGCCCATTCACACTAAACAATTACAGTGCTATAGTCTACTTTAGCTGCCACGTCTGCACTCTGTGGAATCCTGGGGCTTGTAGTTTGTTAATGCACTAGAGCTTTGGGCTGAGAATTCTAAATGTCTCCCCCTAAAACTGCGAATCAAGATTCTATAGGATGTTGTCATGGCAGTTAAAAGTGGCATATAGTACTATAATTGTGCAGTGTGAATCAGTTGAAATTGTGTTTACATTACAAGACTAAAAGAACTGACACAAAATGTAATATATCTAAAATATTTTTACCCTGTCTTTGGCCCAAAGACCTATGAGGTAGGTAGTTCATAAGATAAATTTCAAAAACTACAATAAAATACCGAGCAAACAATAAAAACCACAGATTTAAGATTTAATTTCACCTCTTCAGAAAAACATGATCAACACAAGCTGTACTATGAAGTCTAGTGATCCTCTAGATTTTTGCAAAAAATGCCATCAAAACCGTCATAAAATCACTGATTGTATCCTGCCCATGGACTTGGGTATAAAAACTATGGATATAGATCTTAAAAGTTCCACTGTGGAGCAAATGTTTGGAAAAAGTCCTGGACCCCTGTAATTTTTAGAGATCTTTCTAAAACCATGGCATTTATAACACCATTATAACAGCTGTGGGTAACATGCTCTGTAACAATCCACAGGACTCATGACAGCAGTTTGAGAAGGTAACTTATACAAAAATCTAGGATCTTTCTTTTGAATCTTTTCTTTTTTTGCACCAGGAGGAAGCCTTGGCTCTGAGATTTTTACAGTACAGATGTGCTGGATGGAGGATTTTTCCTGCAAAAATCATACACATTCAAGAGGATTCATTTTAATTCTCCTTCAGCTGACTTGTATCCAGAGGTTGTAAAGGATACATCACTTTTCTTCCCTATTACCATGCTACTCTGCTTCTACCTAAGTTAAAATTACCCAATGTAGGTAACCCTAAAATTGTTTAATCAACAGGCCTTTTGCTGTTTTACAGCCATCTTTTAAGTATGAAAAGGATGATTGATGCGGCCGTCTGATGCTACACAAAGTGCTCTTGAACAGTGGTTCTTAACCTGGGGCCTGTGGACACCCAGGGGTCCTCGATGTCCTCACAGGGGGTCTACGAAGATTTGAAGACTGCTCAACCCACCTCCTCTTCACATTGGGGTGGCCACATAACAAGGAGCCAAGGCAAAGGCTGGCTGGGCCTATGCATTGCCGTTCAATCCGCTCCAGCCACAAACATGCAGGAAGAAGCAGGAGAAAAGGCATCCCTCCCCTGCCAGTGTCTCAGAGGGAAGGTTTAATGGATGATGAATCTGGATGATGATGATGACAATGGTTTTTAATCTTGTGTTGAGTCTTGGGGGACTATGGCAACAAAAGATATTTAAAAAGGAATCCCTGGTTAAGAGCCACTGCTCTTGAATATGTGCCAGTTGAAGGGGGAAAATGTATGTCACTGAACTACTTTGAAGACATTCTCTCCACTGGTTTTAGATACAGGCACACACAAGTAAAAACCAATTTTAAAAAACCCAACAACCTTGGGTTAAGGTTAAGTCTTGGGGATCCCTGGCAATAAAAGATATTTAAAGGGGGTCCCTGGTAAAGAAAAGGTGAAGAGTCATTACTCTTGAATATGTGCCAGTTGAAGAAAAAAAATGTATGTCATGGAACCATTTTGAAGACCTTCTCTCCACTGGTTTTACATACAAAAACACAGGAGTAAAACAAAAAAACCCAACAACCTTGGATTAAGGTTAAGTCTTTGAGATCTGTGGCAAAAAAAAGTTATTTAAAGGGGGTCCCTGATAAAGAAAAGGTTAAGAGTCATTACGCTTGAATATGTGCCAGTTGAAGAAAAAAATGTATGTAATTGAACAATTTTGAAGACCTTCTCTCCACTGATTTTACATACAAAAACACAGGAGTAAAACAAAAAAAACCCAACAACCTTGGATTAAGGTTAAGTCTTTGAGGTCTGTGGCAACAAAAGATATTTAAAGGGGGTCCCTGATTAAAAAAAAGAAAGGTTAAGAGTCATTACTCTTGAATATGTGCCAGTTGAAGAAGAAAATGTATGTAACTGAACCATTTTGAAGACCTTCTCTCCACTGGTTTTAGATACAAATACGCACCTGAGTAAAAACAAAGAACCCCCTCTCCCCAACAATGAGTAAATGAACAATTTTAATGAGGAAATGAAACCAATAAACCAAAGGCCAAGCCTGTCCTTCACCCCACTACCCCCCCCCATCCTTCAGAAGAAGAAGTCCCGGCTGGATCCTTTCCCCCCGCAAGGAGAACTGGGTGTGGCAAAGCCGCCTCGGTGGCTCATCCCTGGGCGGGTCTTTCCAGCCTGGTCGCCCAAGCGTTGTCGGGCTTTCAGGGGGCGCGAAGGGTGGTCTCTTCGAGGGAGGGAGGGCACTTTGGGGGTCGGGTGTTTTGTTTTTAAAGTTGGGGAGCGGGGGCTTGTAGGGCAGGTTTCAGTCATTATTATTTTTTTTTTTTACAAAGGGAAGACTTGGGCCTACCTAACGCGTGGTTAGGATGGTAAGTCCTTAGGAAAAGCACTTGTGAATGGGTAAATTCGCTTGTTGGATAGAAAGTGGGCAGGAGCTGGTGAGGCAAATTTGGGGAAGGAGAAGCGAGGGGGGGGGAAGAGAAAGAAACCAAATTCTTGGCTGTCTTGAAGTTAATGGATGGGGAAGATAAGTGTTAACAGACACGCGTGTCTTGACCACCGGGGAAATATGTGTGTATGGACGAAAAGAGGGTGAAAGGATCACGGCTGGCTGAGAGACCTGGGTGGCACTGAAGGGAGGGAGGCGTGTGTGGTGCGTGTCGAATTCGAGTGGGGTGGAAAAGGCGGGAAGGCTTTTGCCACGCTTTGGGCGAGGAGGCGGAGAGCGCTCGCCCGCCAGCCTCGAAGGGCCTCTCGTCCATCCATCCATCCTGTGGGAAGAAAGGCGCTGTGGGGCGTAGGGGGGAGAACTATAGTAGTAAACTCGACCAGGAGTGGTGTGGGGCGAGTCTTGGGCGGCACCATTTTGTCTCCCCCGGCACAGTACTGCCCTGTAACTGAAAGCTGACAAGTAGTCACCTATTCCTCCTCAAGGATGGCCCCTGGATGGTTTCTAGTGGTTTCGACCGCAAGTTCAGGAGAGTAAAAGAGGGGGGGGGAACTCCGCTTTTGGTTTTGCTTTCCTTTTCTTTATACTAGTATTGGCTTATGGAGGATGTTCGTGGGCAAGGAGAGCGCTCCGATTCCCGTGAGTTAAGGTTCTTTAACGGACTGGCGGTCCCAGAGTCGCCGCAATCGATAACGTGTCTACTTGGAAGTAAGCCCTACTGTCATCACTAGGACTTACTTCTAGGTAAATGCTTATACTTGCAATGGTTTCCAAACTTTGGTGCTCAAAGTGGGGTTTTTTGGGGGGGGGCTTCAACTCCCAGAAGGCCCAGCCAGCTTTCCAGTGTTTGGGAATTCTGGGAGCTGAAGTCCAAAACACCTGGAGGACCAAAGTTTGGGAACAGTTGGCTTATAGGGTCGAAAACCGATTTCAAGTGAGCCAGCTCTAAAGTTACAAGAGTGTGTTAGGCTTGTGTAGCTTAAGCATACCTCACTTAACATAGTCTCTGACAAAGAACCTACTTTCTACAAAGTCTTTTTATGCCCATCCAGACCCTCCCTTTCTCCCTTGCCCTCTATGAAACTGGGATTTATTATTTTTTTAATAGCAGCATCAGCATTAGGCTGGTGAAGGAAGGCTGGAGAAATACAGGACTTTCAGGGGTGGGTTGCAGCAGTAAGTCTGCCACAAATCACTGTTTAGGGACTCTGTTGGTCTCTTCACAAAGATGCCCCCTTCCTCCTGGTGTGAGTGGAGAGACATGCTCAACACAACCTCAGCATCCTGAATTGGGAAGCTTACTTTCTTAGCAGACTCAGGAACCAGGGAAGTTGTGTATTTTCACCAGTTAGAACTTTACAAAGGTCTTTTCCCAATTAGAACTTTATTTTGGCTCGTTATAAGAAGAGTACTTCAGAGGTCATCAAAAAGCTAGTCAGTTTCTTAACAAGGTTTCAGACCCAAAAGGCAGAGTCTCACAATGCCGTACTAGTAGCATGCCTACTAGGTGTCCATTATTCCTTCCATTGTTCTCTCTCAGGATCTCAGAAGGCAACTGTAGTGTCATTGGCACAATATTGTCCACAGAAGCCATGATTCTCTGAGGTCCTGTTCTTAGCAACAAATGGACTATGGTTTCTTCAATAGTGTGATGCGACAGCTAAAAAGGCCAATGCGATTTTGGGCTGCGTCAATAGAAGTATAGTGGCTAGATCAAGAGAACTAATAGTGTCACTCTATTCTGCCTTGGTCAGACCTCACCTAGAATACTGTGTCCAGTTCTGGGCACCACAATTCAAAAAGGATATGGACAAATTGGAGCGTGTCCAGAGAAGGGCAACTAAAATGGTGAAAGATCTGGAAATGATGCCTTATGAGGAGAGACTTAGGGAGCTGGGTATGTTTAGCCTGGAAAAAAGATGCTTAAGAGGCGATATGATAGCCCTGTTTAAGTATTTGAAGGGGTGTCACGCTGAGGATGGAGCAGGCTTGTTTTCTGCTGCTCCAGAGACTGGAACACGGAGCAATGGATGCAAGCTCCAGGAACAGAGATTCCACCTCAACATTAGGAGGAACTTTTTGACAGTAAGAGCTGTTCGGCAGTGGAACACACTCCCTCGGAGCGTGGTGGGGTCTCCTTTCTTGGAGGTCTTTAAACAGAGGCTGGATGGCCATATGTCAGGGATGCTTTGATTGTGTATTCCTGCATGGCCCTCGTAGTCTCTTCCAACCCTACAATTCTATGATTCCATCTCTTCCACAGCTGTTGACACAGGGCCCTTTCACGCACAGATCCAGGGGTGGCTGTGTTTAGCCACCTGACAACTGAGAGGGATGTTTACCTGAGGTTATGGTATTTGGTTTGGGTAAATACAGGCATATCTCAGTTAACAAAGCCTCTGACAAAGAAGCTCCTTTTTTACAAAGTCGTATGACCCAAAGCCTCTGCCTTTCCCCTCCTTGTCTTTTGTCTAACTGGAAGTTTTTTTTAAATAGTATCAGCAATGGGAATATGGTGAAGGAGGGCTGGAGAAACACAGGTCTTTGGTGCCAGGTTGCAGCAATTTGTCTGCAGCAATCAGTAATAAAAGCTTGAGCTGGGATAGTATGGGATTTTACTCTAGCGATCCTACTCTAGCTATCTGTGCCTGCCTACAACAGGCAAGTTGAACAGCATCTGCCTACAGAATCCCTTACTAAGCATACAGGAACATCAGCTTATAGGTAACAGGGAGAGCAGATAAGCCTGCCTTACGAACTACATCCAGCATGTTAAGCCTAGATCTGTAAGTTTTGCCACCAAAATTAAAATCAATAAAAGTGATAGGTGGATAGAAGAAAAAGTCATCCTTGGGGATGTATTTTGGAAGAAGCCTTCAAGTGGTCTCTAGAAGATTCCATATATATCAGGTCTGGCTTACATGACCTGATTAATTCATTTCACATTTGCATATTGTTAGTTTTGGATAAAAAGTACTGAATCATGTTGAGCTGCTCTTCTTTTGTGGTGTAAGTACCTATGCTATGTTATTTCTGCCTCTGGTACCAAAGTTTCTGTTCAATAATGTACAGGGGCCACATCTACTTTGTTTACTGGGGTATACCTGTAGCCTGAAACTCCAGGTCTAGGGAAGTTGCCAGTTTTTAAAATGACTGGAAGTTAACGGCCTCTTAAGACAAGATTAATAATATGATCACTGGGGGAGGGGTGTCTTTGAGACAGGTTTTCTTCCAAGCAGATATTTAGTACAGAAGTCTCATGGCTGGCTAGAAGTTGTACCAACTGCAAACAATCGGGGTCAATCACAGAACCACTGAAGTGCTTAATGGAAAAATTTTAATGTTTCAAAACTGTTCATAGCGGTTAATGTTAATAGGCATGATGTTACATACAACCTTGCTACAAAGATATGAGCAAATATGATAAAAGAAATATGGTCTATGAAAAAGATTTGTGTAGATGTGATTTTAGTGGAACCTGCAAGATGAGTAAAGCTGGCCAATATAGGCTTTTTTTATATAAATATTATAGACAAACTAAAACTTAAAGGGCTTGAAAGCTATACACTTGATTTCTCTTTATATTCTCTCATCTGTCCCATATATTACACTTACATCCGTGAGACATTCAAATGTGCTTCCTCGATTAAAGTATGAAAATGTCTTTTAAGTTAAAGGAAAAACTTTATGAAACAGTATTTAACATTCTTTTGCAGTCTGCTGGAAATCAAGATGCTCAGAATGCAAGCATTTCTCGGGAAGAAAGCACTCAGTTGCCTGCAACAAGCCAAGGATATGTTCTCCCTGAAGGGAAAATCATGCCAAATACCATTTTTGTGGGAGGAATTGATATAAGGGTATGTTTTGTTGTTGTGTACCTTTAAGTTGCTGACTTGCGGCAAGCATAAGGCAAGCCTATTGCAGGGTTTTCTTGGCAAGAGAGGGTTTGTCATTGCCTTTATCTGAGTCTGAGAGAGTGTGACTTGCCCAAGGCCACCCAGTGGGTTTTCATGGCTAAACAGGAACTTGAACCCTGGCGTCACAAAGTCCTAGTCTACCACTCAAACCACTACACCACGCTGGCTCTCTGTATATATATGTACCAATTTCATATTAGATTGAATTAAATTTATACTAGCTGTACTCAGTGTAAAATACACTGTTAACCCCCCCCCCCAATGCCTGGTAGACCTCACAACAGGGTAGGGTAGGGTAGACCAGGGGATTTTTAAATTCCTCCTCCCCCTTCTCAGCATTCCATACTTTTCCCAGAATTGCTGAGGGTGACTCGCCCTGTTGCCCTACTGCTTTTGCGGCCACTGCCAGTTAACTGCCTAGGTCAGTGATGGGCAACCTTTGGAGCTTGGTGTGTCAAACTTTGCCAAAAAACTGAGCATAATTCGGGTGGTGTGTCACTTTGAGGAAAAAACTTTGATTGCCACTTTAGGAGGTGGGGGAGGAAAGTGGCGACTGGGGCCCCAATCGCCACTTTAGAGAGGGTGGGAGGGGAGAGGAAAGTGGTGACCGGGGCTTTGAAGCCCCAATCACCACTTTAGGGAGGGTGGGGTGTGTGAAACATCCTTCTCAGCATGCGGCTGCATGTCATCAGAAATGGCTACTTGTGTCGGTGCTGACACGCGTGTCATAGGTTCGCCATCACTGGCCTAGGTCCTGTCACAGGCGGCCTGCTGCTGCCACCGCCAGTTGACTGACTGGGTCCTGTTGCAGCTCATGACTGGTGAGTGTGGCTGAGGGAGTGAGAGGAAGGAGGGGGCCCTGTGAGGCGGGGGTGTAGATTGAGTGGCAGGAGTGGATTGTGACGTGGAGAGGGAATTTGCATATGGGTGATGATTGGTTGGGTGTGTTTCCTGAGCAGCCAATCAGCATACTGGGAAAGGCAACATACCCAATAGTGATATATTTCCTACTCCATCGTGAGGACTCAATAGTTAAACAAACAATGCATCACTAGGTGGACTCTGGCTTGATAGCCCAGGGTCCCATGCTAAAAAAGCACTTAAACAAGCTTTATATAGAGTTATTGCAAAAACATGCAGTGGCAGCAGTTGAGCAACAAAATGCTATGACATACACAAACTCACCAATAAAGAGCAAGCACGTTCCAGTCACACTTGTTCTTTGCATCTGGTGCTCTTTTTCCTTCTAATTTCTCTAGCTTTCTTAATATCACCCTAAAGTACCCACAGTCTGTCCTCTTACTGTAAACTTGTTCAATCTATTTCTCTCACTTGATTCAGCAGTAGTAATTGGTTTGTGATGGGGGAATATAAACTTAATGAGAGTTCGTTGTTTTGCTTTGGGAGCTCTCTAAAATTTTGGAATCAGTAGTTGTGAGAATTGTGACAATATTCACCTTTGCATGATATAATGTATCTCTAGATGGATGAGACGGAAATTCGGAACTTCTTTGCACGATATGGCACAGTTAAAGAAGTGAAAATAATCACTGATCGAACTGGTGTGTCCAAAGGGTAAGTAGGTTAGTTTAGCTCCATTGATGAGATTGTAACCAGTATGATGACAGTCACTATATCGTAACGTATTAATTTAACATAATATGGTGACAGTCACTACACCATAACGTATGGATGTAACATAAGTCTTAACAGTGTGAGCTACGAACCAAGAGTCTGAGCTTGCTTCCTACTGCTGATATGGTTCAGTGTTAGTCTGCTTTAAAAATAATTGCTTGTTTTATATGTTTCTGTGTTGTAATTTTATTAAATATGCTTAATCTATATTGTAAGATATATTGGCACTTGGCAGCTGAAAGTTGGGATATAAACTTTCTAAATGAAGAAAGTAGTGATATAAGCAGCATAAGTTTCCTTTACCTTGGATTTCGCTAAGCTATTTCATCCTGTTTGCATCCCTTTAGGAATGTAATTGTCACTGTCCACTTGAAATCTTAATCTCTGTGATTTATTTATCTTGTAATCTTAATGTTTTTCTTGAAGAGGGGTGGGAAATGTGAGGCCTTTCACACATTGATTTTCCTTGGCTTTTTTCTGGGCTGTGATGCCATGTTCTGGAATAGTTTCTTTCTGACGTTTCGCCTGCATCTGTGGCTGGCCTCTTCAGCCAGCCACAGATGCAGGCGAAACGTCAGAAAGAAACTATTCCAGAATATGGCCTCACAGCCCGGAAAAAAACCAAGGAAAATCTATGAATGCCGGCCGTGAAAGCCTTCGACTTCACCTTTCACACATTGTTGACTACAACTCTCAGCAGTCATACCCAGCATAGCCATTGTTGTGGGGTGATAATGAATTGTAGTCCAACAACATCTGGAGGGTCACCAATTGTTCTAGTGTATGAAACTGGGTTTACTGATGGTAGTAATCTGTGGAATGTTGATATTGCTACACTTAATTTTATCTTGTCTTTGTAGGTATGGATTTGTATCATTTTTGGACAATGTAGATGTACAGAAAATAGTTGAAGTAAGTTCTTAATTTGGGGTCCTGTAGCATGTTAGCATGAACTTTATCTACATGTTTGTTTCTTCTTTGTCCTGAACTGTAAGAAAAAGTGGTTTCTAATTTCAACAGGATTAGATTAAAGTAGGTGATGTTTAGAGTCTGTTGGCAGTTTGTGGCTCAGGTTAGCATTTTGCTTGAAGTCTTCTTTGCCAAAGAGGGCTTAATCATTTTTGTTTCCAAATGAATTGGGAAAAACTAGTCACCCAAGAGAACATACTCCTATTTTCCTGTTTTCTCAGTCTGCTGAATTTCTTGGCTTCTCAACCAGCACCAAAATGACTGTATTTTCAAACAGCAGCAAGAAAATGTTCAAACTGCTATTCAGAAAGAATGATTTATTGATATATTTAGATTTCCCCTGATGGACTTAGCTGAAATTTGTTGGAATAATCTTTGAAGAAGTAATTTTTAATTGATTTACTAGATCAAGGCACCTCAAAGCTATTTGCTCCAAAGAAGAATTGTTAAGAAAGGGAAATGCATGCAGTCTACATTTAATGTATCAATAAATCATTATTTTAAATTATCAGTGTGTAGCTTTGTCTTCCCTTTTTTATCACTTTTGATGCCCCTCCTTTTTTTTTTGCTCATTATCAAGTATATTTATTTATTCCTGAGTTCATAATTTATTTATGAATATGTATAATTTTTTGATTGTGTGTGTTCTCAAAGCAATAAGGAATATAAAACCATATTTTGGTAAGAGTAAATAAGCAAAACCAAGCCATTATTTAAAATACACCAAAGCTACTAAATTCCAAAGAACTGGTATAACAATGTTTACTGCCTGTTCAAAAAGGGATGGAACTAATGTGATCTCCCTTGGGATTGTGTTCCAGAGTCCTCCTTTACCTCTTCTACTCTGCAGTCTAGCACCTCTAGTGAGTGGAAGTGTCTAAACTGATGAGACATAAAGAAGGGCCTTTAATCAAAAATCTAGATTATGAACAAGCTCAAACAAGATGAGATTTTTCAAATAGGTTTGCATTATATGTGAACCAACACCTCTAACTGGATACAAATTGTTTTAAGTTAGCATAGTGGGTTCAAAGCAGGTAAAATATATCTAAAGGACATGCAAGATAGCAGCTTGGCTGCCACATTCTCTGGATATGGAGGAGGAGCAATCCATTGCTGGGTTTCTCCATGTGCCAGCTAGCCAGGCAGGCAGAAAAGAAAAAAGTAGTTGATTGGTCCTCCTCCTGTCCAAGAATGAATATTCGTTGTAAGTCCCAATACCTCATTTTGTACTACCTGTAATTTCTGAATGTGCTTTTCCATGGAAGTCTAAATGGATGGCAATTAAAATGTGCATCATTGTACCCAGATCTCCCTTCCTAAGCAAGTGGTAAAGCTGGCACTAGCTGAAGCTGGGCAAAGGCACTCTTGTCCCCCTTCCTAGAGTAATATTAAATCCAAGAAATTCCCACAAACTATAGGCCTGGTCTTTCACGGGGTGCAACCCCATCCAGAACAGGCTGTACTCTAATCACTAGGATGGTTTGGCTGGTGACCAAAAGAGCCTCTGTCTTGTCTGAATTAAGCTTCAGGGTTTTTGGTCACATCCAGTCTGTTATTTCAGCCTCCTTGCTGTCATTTGAAAGAGAAAGATGGACGGTTGGATATTGTAATGTAAGTGACGAAGCATAACCTCAGCACTTGGGATAGTTTCTATCCTAGTCCCTGGTGTGAACCCAGAAGGGAATATTTTAAATAGTAGGCCTAATCCAAAAAAGCCTGAAGTTGCACTGCCATCACTTGATCCTAATATCTTAGCTGAGAACCTGCATCAGGAGACATATGTGTACCATACCATGTAGCTACATCTCCTGATGCTAATCCCCCAACCAACCTTGTAAACCATGCAGCCCCCCCAACATGGGCATTTTTGTGTTGTTAGAGTGGGAGGAGAATCAGTGGGAAAGCATCTAGCTATTCTTCTGTAGCTGAATGTGCTGTGACAGGCATCTGTAGGAAATGGGGGTCATTGGGAGATCCCTTCAGATTATGTCCTTACACCATGTCCATCTACAGGAAAATAGCGAGACCATTCCCTGCTGATCCACCCCCCACCCCCAGTTCTTTGATAACACAGAAATGGCTATGTTGGGGAGCTGTGCTACTTACAAGGTGAATGGGGTTTTTATGGTCAGAACAGAATTCCAACTTCCATAGTGACTAAAAAAGTGAGTTGCAGTGATGTGAAACTGATTAATACTATTATAATTCACTAACAGGATGCTAGCCCATGTTTTTAAAAATGGAGGATTGTAAACTGACTAATAGGTAGGATGTAAGGTTTCACAACTGTTTCTTTCAGAGCATTGGAACATAACCTCTTTCAAAGGAGGATTTACAACCTCTACCAGTCTCTTGGCCAGCCCTCCTTTAGCAGCTCTTAACCAGCCAGATTGGACATGGGTATAGCCAGCAAGTGGTTACCTTCTCGACCATGTCCACACACTCACCCTGCATGCATCCATCAAAATTGGACCAGTAGTTGCCTCTGTTACCTCATCAGAATCTACCATAACTCCAAGTATGAGTGGATACAAATGATTTTTGTCAGCAGAGTACTTTCCAGATCTATCACAGTGTGTTTCCCAGGGTTCTCCCTCATTAATCCGATGTCTACTGTGCAATGGTCTTTCAGCAACCAAAGCAACCTTGGGTGATCCCATGCTAATGCAGAGGACAGTTCCACTGCCAGTACCACCATAGGGTAGGTCCTAACATGGACTCTAACCCATGTTTGATTGAATTCATCCTGAGTCTTTCTCCACTATTCTAATAGTCTATACAAGGACTTCATTTCCCTCAGCTCAGAAAACAAAGTAAGCAGTGTTTAATGCCAATTAGTGGTTACTTATAAGCAGTGGTTTCAGCTGTCTAGATCATCTCCCAATTTCACAGATTGATCAATGCTTCAGCAAGGTTACAAGATCTAAATCCTTTTAGGTAAATAACTTCATGACAACAGAGTTCTTCTACCTTCTCTCCACTCCTCTGCAGATCTGCTTCACCATAGCTGACGAAAATCAGATCAAGAGCCAGATCTCAACTGCTGTGGAAATTATGAAATACTGAGTTGCTCCTAGCAGGGGTGGGGGGGTGGGGACTTGGTATGAACCTAGCACAGTCTGTTAGGCGCAGTGTCCACCTTCATGATGACCTGCACCAACTTAAGCAGTGAGATAATTGGGCAGTACACTAAACACAATCTGTTGAGCACACTCAAATCTTGGATATTGCAGGACAAAGTATATCACTGGCAGATAAGTCATTGCGATTCTATCTCCTTTCCATTTCAAGCTGCACCCTCCCCCCACTTCCATTTTCTCTCAACCAAGTTTTTCCTATCCATGTAAAGTCAGCTTGCTCATTTAAGATCATCCCTGAATTATGTAGCTCTTTGTAATCACTGACCTGGCATTAAGAAACAGTATTTTTTTCACTAGGAATCTGGTCAAAATCTGTTGTCTGTCACCGGGAGAAGGAACAGCCAATGTCTCTTGGCAGTATTCCCATGCTGGCCATGAAAGAAAGAAAGCCCTTTTCTTCATCATGAGTATAAATTGATGGACTTCTAGTCTCTTATAGATTACAAGCACAATTTAACAAATTATAACGTTAAAACACAATTAAACTAAAATCAATTTAAAAACAGATAAATTAAGAAGTGTAGCACCCACTGATAAAAACCCCTTTCCCAGAAGCCAGTCATTTGCCCAAAGCTGCCTGAACAAAAAAAAAAAGAAAAAAGAAAAAAAAGTCACTGCTGATGGAAGGAGAACAGGAAAAGGGCAGCCTATTTTCCCTTTTAAGGCCCTTTCTTGCCTCCCTATTTTAACATGATTTAGGGTGGTGTTACCAAAAAAAAAAAGGTCTCCTTCAAAGCAGTGGCAGCACTGGGGGTGCGGAGAGGCCAGACTGCACCAGGTGACACCATTGGAGGGAGGCCTGACACAGACCATAGTAATGTCACAGCCTCAAAAAGTAGGCAAGCTGTTTTAAAAATAGCCTTATGTCATATTGGCCTCTATTTACACTCCGGAGAGATGGTGTCCACCAACTCTTGCATTGTTAACTGCTGTCAAGTTGACTTCAATTTATGGTGACCTTATGAATGAGAGACCTCCAAGTCACTCTGTCATCAACAGCCCTGCTCAGGTCTTGCAAACATAGGGCTGTGGCTTCCTTGACAGAGTCTATTCATCTGCAGTGTAGTCCTCTTTTCCTCCTGCCTTCCACCTTGCCAAGCATTATTATCTTTTCTAGTGAATTTTGTTTTCTCATGATATGTCCAACATAAGGAAGTCTCAGTGTTGTCATCTTGGCTTGCAGGGAAAGCTCAGGCCTGATTTGCTCTAGGACCCATTTATTGGTATTTTTAGCAGTCCTCAGTATCCATAGAACTCTTCTCCAGCACCACATTTCAAATGAGTTGATTCTCTTCTTATCAGCCTTCTTCATTGTCCAGTTTTCACAACCATACATAGAAATTGTAAATACAGTGGCATGGACAATCCTGACTTTGGTATTCAATGATACATCTTTACACTTGAATATCTTGTTTAGTTCCTTCATAGCTGCTCTTTCAAGTCCTAGTCTTCTGATTTCTTTACTGCAGTCTCCATTTTGATTATTGATCAAGCCAAGGTATAGGAAATTGTTAACTGTCTCAGTGTCTTTATTGTCTCCTTTAAAGTTATGTAAATTATCTTTGGTCATTTTTTTTTTCTTAATATTCAGCTGTAAACTTGTCATTGCACTTTCCTCCTTGAGTTTCTTTAGTAGCCATTCCAAGTCTGTTATTTTCTGCTAGTAGTATGGTGAACTGTTGATATTCCTTCTCCAATTTTCACCCCTCCTTCCTCGGAATCTCATGCTGCTTCACGTATAAGTTCAGCGTAGAAACAAATGGGGTTATAAAATCCAGCCTTACCTGACCCTCTTGCCAATTGGAAACTATTCTGTCTCTCCATATTCTGTCCTAACAGAGGCCTCTTGTCTTGAGTACAGGTTATGCATTAGGATAATTAAATGTTGTTGTATACAGTAGCACCCCCCCCCGTATCCCCCGTCTTCAATTATCCACGGTTGGCAATTATGAGGGGAGGGGAGGAGGGATCTTACCTCCCCCATCCCTTCCCTTGGGAGGGCTCCTGTTGCCACGGCAGCAATTGCTGGGGTGAAGGGAAGGGGGAGGAGTGAACTAGCCTCGTCCCCTTTGCCCCTGCAATCGCCACCGCAGCAAGGCCATGGTGGGGGGAAGGGGGTGGAGGAGTGAACTGGCCTTGTCCCCTTCTCCCTTTGTCCCTGCAATTGCCGCCACAGTGGAGCCATGGGTGAAGGGCAAAGGGGGTGGAGGAGCGAACTGGCCTCGTCCCCTTCCCTCTTTGTCCCTGCGATGGCCTCCATGGTGGGGCCATGGCAAGGGGGAAGGGGGTGGAGAAACGGTCTGGCCTCGTCTCCTTTCCCCCTGCAATTGCAGCTGCAACAGGGCCATGGCAGGGATGAAGGAGTGAACTCATCCCCCTTTTTTCCAGGATGGCCCCCCGGGATGGCGTTTGCAATTCTCTGCAGAATTCACCATCCACAGGCTCCCCTGGAACCAATCCCCTGCTGATGCGGGGCTGCTACTATACTTGTTTCTTTAAGAGCAATCCATAGTTTTTAATGATCTACACAATCAGTCGTTTTGCTGTAATTTATAAAGTACAGGCTGATTTTCTTATGAAATTCTTTGGTGTGTTCCATTATCCAGTGTATGTTTGCAACATGATCCCTCATGACTCTTCCAAACCCAGTTTGATTATCTGGTGTTTATCATTCCATATATGGTAAAAGTCTTTGTTGTAGAATTTTAAGCATCAGTTTGCTTGTGTGGGAAATTAATGCAGTGGTCTAGTGGTTATTGCAGTCCCTGGTGTCCCCTTCCTTGGGGATTGGAATGTATTTGGAGCATTACCAATCTGTGGGCCATTCTTTTGTTTTCCATATTTGCTCACAGATTTTAGTAAGAATTGGAGTAGATTCTGTCTGTTGCTTGAAACTTCTCCATTGGTATGCCATCTGCTGCTGTTGATTTTTTTTCTCCCAAGTGCTTTGAGTGCAGCTTCTACTTCATTTTATAAAAGTGTGGGTTCATCTTCAAATAGTTCTTGAATGAATGAATATGTCATCCTTTTATCATTTACAGTTGTCCCTTCACATTCGCTGGGGTTTGGTTCCAGGACCCCCCGTGAATACCCAAATCGGCGAATACTCAAGTCCCATTATATGCAATGGCATAGCAAAATGGTGTCCCTTATATAAGATGGCAAAATCAAGGTTTGCTATTTGGATTATTATTTTTTTAAGAATATTTTCAAACCGTGAATACTTAAAACCGTGAATGCCAAATCCGTGAATGTGGAGGGACAACTGTATATAGTTCTTCAGTGTATTGTTTCCATTGGGTTTTTTTTTCTTCTTGATCATGCAGTGTGTCCCCCTGGTGGTTGTAGAGCATCTCCTCTTGGTTTAAATTTCCCTGTGATTTCTTGGATCTTGTGGAAGAAGCCTCTTACTGTATCTTTTTTGTTGTCATTTTGTATTTCTCTGCTTTGACTGTTATAGTTGTTATTGTTTTTGTTATATGACTTGTGCACAAATCATTGAACAGTTGCGTTCAGGGTTCTGACCCTATTTCTGTCCCCTTTTACTTTTGTTCTTTGTATACCCTTAACTGCTTTAAGAGTTTCATCCGTCATCTAGTGTGGTTTTTCTTTTTCTTTTTTGGCTGCAGCTCTTGCTTACCTACATGGAATTCCTCCTGGCCTGTGGCTTTTAGACCAGTTATTAAAATCAGGATTATTTTGGAATGTAGTGGGGGGAAATGCTAATTGGAATGACATTCCATGTTAATAGAAGTGAATAATATAAGCATTTTTAAAAGCAATTGTAAATGCTTTTGGCTATATATGTGTGTGTGTACTACAGCTTTATTTGTATATTTGTGTTAAATTCTTATGTATATTTGCATCAATTTATTAGGAATATTTTTAACAGTTCAGAACATATAACAAAGGTATATATACATGATTTTCTTTCAGTCACAAATCAACTTCCATGGGAAGAAACTGAAACTAGGGCCTGCAATAAGGAAACACCCAAACTTATGTGAGTGCTGTTTCACTTCATTGCTTGTGGGCCTGTGAGGTACAACTGACACCCCCCCCCTCTGCTTTGTGGTTTTCTACTTTTCCTGTTGTTCTACTTTTAAAAAAGGTATTTTAATAGGCTAGTTTATTGCAGGAAACCACAGTGGCAGCCTTCTCTCTGGTGTTTCCCTTTCTTGCCTGCCTTTTCTTCTCCCTGTTCAGCCACTCTCCTTCTGTAGGCATTCATCGAAGGAAGAGAAGAGGACAGAGAAGACTGTGATGTCCTCATCAGGGGCTTTCACATCCCCTGTTCACCACCAAAAAGGAGGAGAAGGTGGGTGACTGCCAGCTCTTTTCTGAATGCCTTGCTTGCTCCCACGAGTCTTGGGAGCAAAGACATGGAGGGGGTGACTGGTCACCCTTCCTGAGGCATTTTGAAAAGAGTTGACAGTTGTCTGTCCTTCTATGGCTGCCAAGAGAAGGAGAGTGTTGGATTGCTGCTGGTGCAACAGTCACTATCGTCAGTGGTAGCAGTGTTTTTCTGCCTTTTTTGGATGGGAAAGTGGGTGCGGCCCACTGTGGATCAGAGGGAGGCATAGCTGCCCCTCTGAACCTCAAGTCATGCTTACTCATGCCTATGTGAAGAGAAAATTTTGAAGTAGAAAACTTAATATTCTTGCTGTAGTTTAAATAACAGTAATAATCATACTGTCACTTCACCTGCTACTTTGTACCAGCCTGTATAGTTCTTGATAAAACAAAATTTTAAGGATGCAATTTTTGACATGCTAAAGTGCTATCCTCACAGGAATTTTGTTGCTCAGAGAATATAAATGGCATTGCATAGTAAGTGTTGCGAATGGTGTAGCTCAGGTACATATCCATTAGTGCTACTTCCAGTTTCTGTGGAACTAGAACTGGGCCAGTCAATTGTAGCTTTCCTGACACTTTTGGACTTCACTTCTTGTTGTTCCCAAGCCATCATACCTAACTATGTGGCATGCTGGGAGTTGTAGTCTAGCAATATTTGGAGGTTCATAGTTACACACCCTGAAAGAGAAGCATTTTAGTGCTACAACAGTTTTTTAAAGGTAGAATGTGGTTTGGGCTGTCTATGTATGAGAGCATTTTAAACATTTTTTCTTGTTCCCTAAGGTACCTATCATGTGCCACCCAGACCCGTGCTTATTAATTCACCCACACCTCAGTTCCACAGTGTTTGGAGTAACCAAGAAACATATATGCAGCCTCCAGCCATGATGAGTCCTGTCACACAGTATATTCAGGTAAAGTTTTCTGGAGTGATTTATTCTAATTAGCAGTTTGTGGCTAATTTTGAAGATTTTCAGTTTGGATGATTAAATAAAATTGCACAATTTGGATTTTAAGATTTGAGTCAGATACACCCAGTAGCCTTTGATCTATTTTGCTACTCTATCTTTAGCATGAATGGGCAAATGTTTTTCCATCATGTGAGAATCTTGAATGTGAGTAGAAACTCACAGTTGTCCCTTCGCATTTATGTGTTTCACATTTGCAGTTTTGCATATTTGAGGTTTGTAGCTGCTGCTCAACTAGCTCAAACTCAAAAACACCTCCTCCTGTCCTGCCAACAACACTACTCCATCTTGCTTTCTTACCTTGCACCAAAACACTGCCCGTTTTAAACAGTAAGGTCACTCCTTTCCCAAAACGAAGCTAAAAGTTGCAACTGTAGCAACACCTGCCCCCCAGACGCACAAATCATGCCCCTTATCCACACTCGCCTCTCCCCCCCAGCTCTCTCTCCTGGCAACAAAACACTTCATCTTGCTTTCGTACCTTGCACCAAAACAGCACTGCCTGTTACTTTAAACATAACCGTTTTAAATGGGCAGCGCTGTTTTGGTGCAAGGTAAGAAAGCAAGATGGAAGTGTGTTGTTGGCAGGACAGAGGGAGGGAGAGCTGGTGGGGAGGCGACTCTGGGTGAGGGGCATGGTTTGTGTGCCCAGGGGCAGGTGTTGCTACTGCAGTGGCAGGTATTGGCAGTCCTGTTGGTGGGAGAGGAGTCTACAGTACTGTAGTTACTATGCATGTTGGGGGTGGGGCTTAGCTTATTTGTGGTTTTTTTCACTTTTGCAGTGGTGCTCTGCCCCTCACCCCCGCAAATGTGACGGGACAATTGTATTACTTACTGATACCAGGTTACTTTGAATATATTTCAGCTTCTAGTATCTAAACATGGAAGCTGTGCTTGACGTTAGGCCTCATCAGTTTTAAGTGAAAGTGCTCAGTTG
The DNA here is from genome assembly GCA_030847615.1 of Gambelia wislizenii. Taxonomy (NCBI): domain Eukaryota; kingdom Metazoa; phylum Chordata; class Lepidosauria; order Squamata; family Crotaphytidae; genus Gambelia; species Gambelia wislizenii. The sequence goes on from JAUMIR010000006.1 coordinate 104,152,075, forward strand.
CAGCTGGCAAGATACATATGGGAATAATGAGCAAGAGGAAAATAATTCTAAGCAGCAATATGTCTTAAGTCTGTATGTTTGAATTTACATCATGAATTTTCCAGGTCCATCTCATTCCAAATTTCATTGGTCTAAACTTATTTTAGATCTGTTTGGATGTGTCTATTTTAGACATAAATAGGGAGCCCTGGTGGCACAGTGGCTGCAGCCTCAGCGTTGCAGGTTTGATCCCAGAGGGCTCCAAGGTTCACTCAGCCTTCCATCCTTTCGTAGGTCGGTAACATGAGTACCCTGCTTTTGGAGGCAATTAGCTAACACACATTGGAAACGGCTTAATGTGATGTAGATGTGTAAAGCGCTATTGCTTAACAGTTTGTAAACTGCTCTGAGAGCCTTTGTGACTAAAGAGCAGAGTATAAATACCTAAAATAAATGAATAATAAATGAGCCAACATAAGTCTCCAATTCATACTTGTACCCATCATGTGCAAGGGAAAACAGTCTAAAGCAACTTGGTTTGATGCTCTTTTTTTTCTTAACAAATGATTGGTACAAACCATCATTTTTCAAGTTAAGATTCAGCAACAGAGTGCAACTTTTTAACTGGGAATGGCAGCTTAAAACTACCCTCATGATAGTGGGCAGTGTGAGTAATTAAATCTGAGGCTTGTATTGGTTTCTTTAAGGAAATTTTGCTTGTGGTTGTAAACTAGCTAACATGGTAGTGTATGCTTTTTAGTTGAATCTAGCTTCTGTCCATGAGTTGAGTCTTGTAAAGGGGATGTTTGTGAAAAATTTTCAGAATCTTTTTCCAAAATTCTTAAGATCTAACATTTGTTAGCTATTCTACTGATAAAGAAAAACATATTCAGCTGTAACTTTATATTTGAATTTACAGACATATCCTTATGGTTCACCAGCTTTATTAATTCAGCATCAAGTTCCTATAGGATATCAGCCAACTTATAATTATCAGGTTTGTGTGAATATTAAGTTTTAGAAACTTGGTAGTTAATCTTGATCTCAAATTTAAAGTGAGCATATTCAGATGTGACTTACATCAGGTACAGGCTGAATCAGAAATATATCTATTTGGTTATGGGAATAGCCCATAAGAAGCTATAATCATAATATGGTGTTAAAGGTATATTCAATGGAATGTAAGTTTATATTTATATATAATATCTATCTATATTTAGTGTAGCTTTGGAAGTAAAACAAAAACTCTTGTCATTTATCATTATTTAGAGCAAGGTTATATGATCTTTGGCAGGTGCAGGGGCCGATTTTGTGTCCTTATGATGCTCTGGAAACCAAATGGACTGCCAAAATATTTTTTAAAAAGAAAAAACAACCCTGAAAAACTAGAAATGGTTAGAAGTCCACTTGTGGTTTTGAAGAACAAGGGTTTTTTTTATGTTAAACAGTGCAAAGAGGCCTGCAACTTATTTAGAAGGTGAATCACTGCTCCCAAGGTTTCCAAGAGAGGCCATTAATCCTTCTTTTCCAGAAAAGGGATGGCAGAAGGGAGTCTGGAGAGAGTCTGGGACTACAAAAACAGCTTCTCTTTGCCTACCTCTGGTTTAGAGATCATTTGTATTGATGTTTCCAGCTTTGTGTCTTTAGTCCAACTCAAAACACATGTCCTTTCTAAGTTAACAGCTAATGTTGAAAGAAGCACATATTGAAGCTCCCATTTTTATTTTTTAAGAATGCATTTGAGGGCTTATGCAATTTTAAACTATTTAAACCTTTAGTTAATGTAAAGTTAACATATGCATTTTTAAACTTGGTTATTTTTGAATAGCAGTAAGGGAGATCAATAAAAGTTGATTAAAGGAAGCGAACTAAATAGAAAATAAAAATTTGGTGACAACCCTGAATATGCACATTTTAAAAACTAAACATGAAGTTAGTTGCATATTGATTGCTTCCTGCCCCCCTTTCCAAAGAAGTGACTTTCTGTACATTCTGGTAGTCCATTCAGAAAGTTTCATCTTAAGTAGCGTTTATTGCCAATCTTGCTTCTCCATGTTTCGTTAATTGTAATGGACAAACATTTAGACTCATAAAGATAGCTGTTTTTATACATGCATCACAGTGTATTGTAACATTTATAATTAAAATATGCAGTGCTGAAAACTGCTGGACATTGATAATCATCTTCATTTTGTTTTAAAGGTTCCACCACAGTGGCCTCCAGGAGAGCCAAGAAATTACATTGTGCCTCCGGTAAGAGGGTTACACTTTTTTAATTTAAGTATAAGTTTGAACAGCTGGATTAGACCAAGAAAAATTTATCATGCTGAAATAACACTCTGACGGTGCCTTGTTAAAAAGAAGGGCTCTTCACAGTGAAAGTGGCTACTGGAAGGCATTCCTCTTTGGTTTTCTGGAGTAACTGCTAAAAATAATTTGTGCATTGGCTCATGTAAAAATTAGTTTACTCTTAATGTTTTTAAAATAGCAGAAATTTCTACTGCATAATGTCTTCAAGACGTATGAAGACATCAGTGGAATCAATTAACAAATTAAATAGCATTTGAAAAACAACTAAAATGTTTTAATACTAATTAACCAAAAGTGAATAGAGGAAGCATATGGCTGAAAATATAAAGCAAATGACAGCTGTATAACATGCTCTCACTAAACCACTAGCAGCTTGGGGAAACCTAAAAGCAAAGAAAGATAGCAACAGGTGATCATCTCAAGAAGGGATTTTGTTACAGGGCCTTTCCTGATTTTGGATAACAACCTTCTCTGATTTGATCTTAGAGGTTACACTCTGGAGATCTCACCTTCCTTTTGAGTCTTTAGATTTTTAAGCCACTGGACAAGTTTTACTATACAGTGCATTGCTTCTGTTCAGGGGTTCAAGAAATAATCTCATCAAGCATATTAGAATGGGGCAAGATACCCTTGTCTCAGAAGCAAGAGCTGCTTCAAGGAGTTGAATACAGCTTTGAGAATCTTTCTTAAACTTTGGAAAACATGTTTTTTAAAGACAGAAATTCCTAACTCTGCTGACTGAAAAAAGAAAATGTCTGTCCTTTGAGAACTAATGTCTGTCAGTGGCTTTTGGCATAAGTGGGAGCTTTCTTAGTTCACAGAAGATCAAAGGGACTTTCACCTGGACTGTGGATGGAAGGAATGTGTTAAGCCTTCCTCTTTGTGTGCTACAGTCAAAAATAACTTATATGCTTATTAATTTTTTAAAAAAACAGACATGGTTTATCATAGTGTGGTGATATGGAGCCTGTTGCCCTCCAGATGTTGATGAACTATAAACTTACATCACTCCTCACATTGTTCAGAGTGGGCTTCAGTCTGTTCCTCTTGTTAGGCATTATAGATTTGGTTGTGTTTACTTTTTTGGATAGTGCCTTTTGTGAGAAGATCTCTCCAGCAAATTGTATCATGGTATGAAGTCGAAGGCTTTCAAGGCCGGCATCCATAGATTTTCCTTGGTTTTTTTCCCAGGCTGTGAGGCCGTGTTCTGGAATAGTTTCTTTCTGATGTTTCGCCTGCATCTGTGGTTGGCATCTTCAGAGAATGGTTGAGTAGAAATTCTGGACCAGGCCAACAACTGTCATGTCAAAATGCACAGAAAAGCTATTGAAATCCACAAACACCTGGACAACTTCAACAGGAAAGAAGGAACCCTAAAAGTAAACAAAATCTGGCTTCCAGTTTTGAAAAACAATAGAATCAAAACTGAACACTTACAAAGGAATTCCACCCAGGGACAAGGGGATTTCCAGCCATTAGCTAAAGAGACACTAATCAGCTTTGCATTTCTATACTATTCAATTACACAAATTTACATATACTCCCCAACAGGAGTTCACAATATATAAACTCCACATACACACCTACCCAACCATTCTCTGAAGATGCCCGTCACAGATGCAAGCAAAACATCAGAAAGAAACTATTCCAGAACACAACCTGGAAAAAAACCAAGGAAAATCTATGTACCATGGTAGTTTTCCAGTCACAGAGGGGACAAAGCAGTATGAATAAGTCATCCTATTGTTCAGTATTCTCCACCTTAGATACTTTACACTGGAAGACAGGGATGTTGAATATGCTATTATTCTTGGGTTGAGAGGGTGTCCTGCCTACAAGTGTTAAGTCCCCCTTGTAATCTTGCTGTCCTCCTGAATTTTTCTGTGGCTATTTTTTTCTAGTCAACATTGATGAGAGTGTTGGGTCTTTTTCAACTACTGGCATTAAAAAAAAACCTTACATTTATATCTCTCCCTTACATTTATTTCTGCTGGTATGGTTACAGCTGACTTGTGGTTGCTTCTGTGCCACTCTTGAGTACGTGTAAAAGTTTCTGTTTCAAAAATGATTTCTGATAGTAGTTGAAGACCTGTTTGTTCTTATTTTAAGTAATTTGAGTGCTTAATGAGCCATTTTATTTTTTTAAAAAGTTAGATAGTAAAGAAGTAGTCAAGCACCTCCAAAAAAAAACACCTGTTCTCCATTCCAGAAGCTGCAACAAACCATTAGAAGTCTAGTTGGGAGTTCAAAAGTGCCTCAACTGTAGGAAGATCCTGTGAATGATAGTTGTAAAATAAAAAAAAGTGGAGAGGGGAATTAGGTATTGGAAACCTTGAGAAAGTCTTTTTGCTTTACAAGACTGATGATCAACAGGAGCTTAATCCAGGCATCATGTTGATCAGCCTCAGCTGATGTGGAGGCTAGATGATTACAAATGAGTAGGAAAATACAGTAATAGAGCTTACCATATTTTCTGACTTGTATTTCTGAATTGCCTTCTATTGCTAGGTTGAATATAATCTGTTTCAGTCTGCTCTCTTCTCACTATATACAACTATGGTGAATATTTAAACTTCATACCTTTCATAGGCGTATACCACAGTGAACTACGGTGGTGAAATGGATGCAGGAACTGACCAAGTGGAATGCTCTATGGCTGATACTGCCCAGTCTTGTGCAAACAGCCCACAAAAGGTATACGTGATTTCTTTTGTGATTCCCTTTTTGTATAAACTGACCTAGATGTCAGTTTAGTGGTAAGATAAGAAGCCACAAGAGAAGAAGAAGAATTGAGTATGGGAAGATGCTGTATATTGCTTCTCTTCCATCCTTGGGCTGTCATGGTTAGTACTGAATATAAATTCTTAGTTAATTTAGCAGCAACCTACTGACTATTGCTTAATTCTGCATCTTGTCTCATGTTTACTAACATTTCTACATTATACTCATTGATGGCAGAAGTGATAGCATGGCAATGATATTGTGACTTTTGTGTGGCCAAAGTTACTAGGATGGGAACTATTTTCTGGAGCTGGAAGGCAAAGTGTTGAATGGGTGAAACATAGAATTGTTTCTCTGTGAATCATTGCTTATTGCTGGGAAATTTTGATTCGGGCATGAGCAGTTTGTTTTAACTTATTTTTCCATTTGAGGTTTTATAACAGGATTCTTATATATCAAATGTGTGAACAAAATTTAAATGGAGGTTTTAGTCCCATAGAGTTAGGGAACATTTACTTCACATGTCTAGAAATGTAGGAAGACTTCAACAGGAAGTCTCATGTTGGAGACTGCATGTACTTGTTTTTGCAGGCGGTCACAGAACCCATTACTGTTTGTAATCCCTGCACATGTAGTACAGTGGGGCCATTGTATCTGTGGGCACAAGATCTGTGGATTCAACCCACCATGGATTCAAACTACAATACTGTACACAACACAATACCTGTACTTTACATAACATGATTGTGAGACTTGAAAGGCTCCAGGGAGACATGAATGCAAGCGCCAAATACTGTAAGGGTAACATGGGGTTTCAAGAGATTTACTTGTGGGTTGGGCATTCCAGCCGGGACTTGCCACTGCAGGAGGCCATGAGAAGCGTGGAGAAAGAGGCACCAGAGGCACTGGTGAAGAGCAAGAAGATTTACAGCAGACACCAGCCCCGAACCCCCAACGGCAAGTACAGCCTCAGCCTGGAGAGTGTTCTGGCTCAGATTTGCACAGGAAAGAGCCCCAAGCTGCCCATACTCTCACAGGATCTGAAAAAGCAGGAGAGAGGGATTCATGCCAAGCACTATGCTTGAATTCTCACCATTTCACAGATCCTTGCATCTCTCTGCAGCATTGTTCACACTTCTGGCTAGAACAAGAGAAGAACTCCATGGTGTATACGAGTGTTGGCAGCTTTGGGCTCTTACATGTGCAAATCTGAGTCAGGATCCTCTCCAGGTTGAGTCCCCCACAAGTGAATCTTTTTAAAAAACCCATCTCCCTTACAGTATTTATAAGTCCTTCATTTATAAAACGGTGTAGGGCAGCAGGAGAGACCGGCAAGCCCCAGCCACTAGGCATGCATTCTTTGGGCTCCCCTGCCTTTAGAGAGCACACCAGCCACCCGCTTCTGCCCTCTGAAAAGATGAACAGAAGTGCCACAGCCGCCGCCTCAAAGACAAAAGCAGGAGGCTGGTGTACTCCCTGGAGATGAGGGAGCCTGAAGAATGCACGCCGGGAACTTGGGGCTTGCCACCACCTCTGCTGCTGGCCTACACCATTTTATAAATATGGGACTTAATCATTGTATTTTTTGGTCACTGCACAGGATCCTGAAACCAGGCCCCCGCGGATGTGTATACTGAATTGGGGATTTTGTCTGTGGTTTTTTAGATCACATTTTTCTTAATGTTAACTTTTAATTGTGCAATGAATTGCTTCTGCTTTTGTTCTGTCCAAACCCATGCATCTTGAGTAAAGACTTTTTGGTATTTTAAACCACTTGTCTCTTTCCCTCCCCCACATTTTAATCTTACTTGACCATCAAGCTAAAGTTTCTTTTGATAAATATATACATACTTTAGTATAATTTTTTCTTTATATTAATATTATAACTGTTAATATGTTAATATTAGATAAAGTGACTGCATCAGTACTTGGGAAGTTTCAGGAATTCCAACAACATGGGCAAGCTTGTTTCTTAGTCGTTAAATTGATCTGTCAAGCATCAGGAAATTCATATTCTTTGGGAAAAGGATTTCTTTGTTGGAGAAGGAATTGCATCTTCACTCTTGAGTTGCTGCTATAATGCCTTTCAAAATGACTATTAGAAAAGTTGCCTCAGCACTAAGTGTATTACCTTGTGATTCAAATCTGGAGATTAGGAACCTTTGCAGCAGAGGTTTTAGTGCATACAACTTTATGCTCAGTCTTTAGGGTACATGCCACATGCAATATTGACAATAAACTAATAAAACTTTATTTTAGAAATCTGTGGACCGAAGCATACAGACAGTAGTATCATGTCTGTGTAATCCAGACAATCGATTGAGGAACAGTATTGTAAATCAAGAGGACTATCTTAAGGTATGAATAAGACTGCAGGCTTCTAAGAGCTCTTAAGTTGGTGCAGCAGTTCTTAATCAGTTAATATTACTGAATTTTATTAAAAGGAACCACCAAATTTGCTGACACTGTGTTTGGCACAGTGGCACTTAAAAACATACAGGTAACAAAATACTGATTGCAGACTTGACTGACATTGACAGATAGCCTTATCTAATTTGGTATTGAAATATTATCACTGTATGCAACTGTTCCGATGATGGATATCTGGCAGTAGTGTCTTGGATCACAAGGAGGCCACAGTAGAAAGTGTACCAATGAATTCCAAATACGCTGTCCATGTTTTAGATACTGTGAAGAGGAGCTTGGTTCCTCTGTAGATGCGTGTGATCAGAGCAATGTGTAATTTTCCCTTGTGGCACAATACCAATAAGACAGAGGATATACAAGCATTTCTGCTTTTACTACATGAAAAACTACCTTAAACTGGATTGTTCTCTGAAGGACTTTGAATCATGCTCTTTTCCTTTAACTTCTCTTTTTTTCCTCCCTTCTTTTGTAGGAGAAGAGAGCACATCATTTTAGAAGAAGCAGAGCTGTTCTTAAAACTGTTTGATTTAATGAGACTGACGTAGAAGACCTAAAGTGCTTCTATTCGTCATCTATTTTATCCTGCGGTTAATATAGATGACAGACATTTGACAATTATGTAGCCTTTTTGGCAAATGTTCCTTGAGGTTAGCATTTGTTTGAGATTTCGATGTTGCCTGTTTCTAGACATGTTTGAATTCTATTTTATTTATTTCTAAAAGTGTTTGTATGTTTTTTCTGTCCAGAGGTTTAAGTGTTCTAATTAACCAGAAAATGTTGAGTTAATAGTTCTCAATTTTTAGAAAAGTTAATTTGTGTTTATTCCTAAACTTTAAAGTTCTGTGTTACTGCATGTTGGCACTTAAGGTTTCTAACATTTTAACATGTACCTTCTCTTCTGTGTTTACTACCAGCTCACACTTAAAATTGAAATATGTTTTTTTTTTTTGCTAAAGGTATTTTTAAAACTGTACTTGAATCAGGTGAATAGATATACATCTCAGTGCATCTCAGTGTCATAAATACATACTCAGTACAGTGTTGCCTTAAAAATCTAATCAGTGAAAACTGCATTCACTAGCTGCATGTGCTACTTAGTCTGTGAGTTTGATAACTGATGATTAAAAGTGTACTCAAGGATGTAGCTAACAGTATTAACTATACTTGGTGAGTTTCACTTTTTTATATGCTGAGCAAACTTGGCTAATACCCATATCTTAAAATTGTGGAAAACAAGTACTTTTCTGTGATCTTAAGCTTTTTAAAACTGGTCACCAACTTTAAATCAAAGAATCTGGAAAACAGTTTAATTATGTAGACTTTAGTTTTATATCAGTAGAATTCCACAAATAAACTCTTTGAGATGGATTTCTTTTGTTATTTAATGTAAGTTACTGTGTACCTGGAAAGTGAGACATAATTACACCATGTTCCCCCCCAAAAAAGTTGATCTAAATAGTGTGTGTTCATTTTCTCACAGTTAGAGAGTCTAGAACGCCCGACTGATTTAGAACTGTTTAGAATCTAGGGGAATTCAGGCACTTCTGTCTCCAACTTAAACCATATGTGTTTATTATCTATTGTCTAGGTTGCTCTTTGACTGAGCTGATGAGCCAGAAATGGGGACCTAGCAGGCAGAATTCTCAGTACTTACCCACATACCAGTCACCACTGCCACCTTTTGGGAACTGGAGTGATGAGTACAGTTGTCCCTTCACATTCGCTGGGTTTGGGTCCAGGACCCCCCGTGGACACCAAAATCCGTGAATACTCAAGTCCCATTATATGCAGTGGCATAGCAAAATGGTGTCCCTTATATAAGATGGCAAAATCAAGGTTTGCTTTTTGGATTATTATTTTTTTAAAGAATATTTTCAAGCCATGAATACTTAAATCCGTGAACGCCAAATCCGTGAATATGGAGGGACAACTGTACACTGAAATGAGCTAGATTTTTCCTTCCTCTAGGGAAAGTGCACCCTGTTTGCTTGGACAGGCAAAGAACTAGTGAACCTTTAAAGGGGGGTATGGAGAAGACGTTTTATTATAGGTAAGAAGATCACATCAGGTTAATAAGGCAACATAAATTCTGGAGCCCCCCTCCAGGTTGTAAGGTTCAAAAGTTGGGGAATTAAAAAAAACAAAATCAAATTACATTTGAAACAAATAATAAGCCATGAGCCATAACCAAAATTCCTAATACCTCTGCCTAGATGGTCTGTTGCCACTGGAATAGGTGTTCAGTTTTCAGGTTGTTCATTGTTGAGAAGCTGGAAGTCTCGACCCCTCCTCTGTCCAGTCATCACTGGTCTTTCTCTCAAAACCTCTGCCTCCCACAGCCTGTGCTGCTTTTTGCTTTTTTCAATTGGGGGTCCTGTTTTTAAAATATTTCTAGGCTTTTCCTGTAGAGATTGGTCAATGACCATAATAAAGTTTTATATGGTAACTACCCTTTCTGAAAGGTAAGTTGTCACTTCTGGAATTGTCCAGAATTGTTGCTAGTCAATATTAGGCCAAAATAAATGGAAAGAGATGAGGAGTCACTCTAGGTACCATGGGAGCTGGTGTAGAGCTCTGAACCTTGAAACCTGACCAGCCCAATACAGGCTGAAACTTGATCCTGTAATGGAAGGATATGGCTCCTTTGTCTCTTTCTTTGTGATTTTTCTCAAGATAATCAAGCTTCAAGAGTTTTTACTACAGGCCTTTCGACTCCCACTTCTATTTTAGAACTTTATTCTGTACCTTTCCCCATGGTTTCAGAGCTTCTAATAACTGCTTTGCCATCTCCTTGTTCTCCACATCATTATCAATCTGGCCCAAGTTGGACTAAAGACCCCAACTGGTTGGGATCTGAAGTACTGCTCCACTTCATGTTTCCCCAACACCAGGCTGAAGCAAGATAATGTATACAACTGGATTTCAAATGATCATAACCAAAAGAGTCTGTTGCATTCCCCTTCCTCTAAAATGAGGTAAACCAGTTTAGTTTTGTTGCTTCTCAGGAAATTTGACTAGATCTGTTTTTTCCCTTCTCTTACTAGGCCCATTCTTTACCACTGAAGCTCTACCCAACCCACTGCATTTATTATTTCCCTGTCTCATTTCCAAAATTATCTACCTACCTCAGCGAATCATAATCCTCTAACTTTCATATTGTAATCACAGCTGCTAGAGGATTTCTCTTCTGATCAGTAATTCTCTTTCTGAATAAATTTATAGTAAAATAAAATGTCTGTTTTGACTCTGAGCCTTTTGTCAAAATACAATTCAAGATTTACCACATGTGCACCAGGACTCTATAAAGCATTCCTATAATTGTGCCTTCATTAGCTACACGTGTAGGCAGGCTGAAGGAGCAATCCGCAAATCTGGGTTAACACCACGTGCTAACCAGCTCAAGGCAGAACCTTCAGAATTCTTTTCTGTTAAACCGATGCTCTCAGCTGTTTTCTCCCCTCAGTTTTAAAATTCCTTCTTTGCCAACTGATTGACATTTCAATTTTTCCCCTTTATTTTGAGTAATTTGAATTTGAGGACATCTTGGCAGCAACTGTTTGTGTATTGTTTTTTCCTTTTTTAGAGCCCTATATAGGTGTTCTATCAAAGCATAATGGAAAATTGGGATTGCAGTAGCTTCTTGCCCCAACAGACAAGAGTGTTACATTTGAGTAGATAGAAATGCCCAAAGGCAGATTTCACATGTCTGCTCCTTGAGATTGGGGTGAGGAGGGAGAAATGTGGGCAGACCTCATTTATGAGTAATAGACTGAATTTCATAGGTCCTGTTTGACCATGACATCTATTGTGCATGTGTTATGCAGGAACAAAGCTGGCACTATAGTGGGCCCTCTGTATCCTTGGGTTTAATATCTGGATTTGAGCAACTGCAGATTAAGCCTTGCAGCAACAGAAGAAGGAAGAGGAGCCGACTCCGTGTGTCGCCACAGCCTCAGCTGCCCCACCAGTCCCTGGCCTGCAGGAGCCTGCTCCTCCCTCCTGCATGCTGCAAGTCTGTTTCACCTGGTGGCAACATATCACCATCCTTTTCTCAGTTTCCTCCATGCTTCAATTCCCCTCGTCTTGCCTCTCCCCACTACCCTTACCTGCTAAATGATTGGCGGAGGCCCCTGCTGTTCCACCAGAGCTTCTTCACAGCGGGCTCCTGAGTGTCCAACACCGCTGCTCTCCTTTTTATACAAACGGCAGCTCCAAGTGAAGATTTCTCCATGAAGGCAGCAGCAGTGGGCTGGGACTTTGCTGTTGCTTCCTCCTTGTCCCGTAGTTGCTGCTCCTGCCTTGGGCAGCTTGCCAGAGCTGACACTTCTACCACAGCTTCATGAGCCCTAGCCGGGGCAAGAGAGATACATGTGAGCAGGAGGAGGAAGAAGCGGAGGAGCAGACCCCATACTCTGCCACCTACATCAGCTGCCCCACTAGCTCCTGGCCTGCAGGGACCAGCTCCCTCCTGCTAACCGTGTGTGTCTATTTTACCCAAATGGGGGAGTGAAGGCTGAGGCAGAAGCAGTGGTGACCTCCATGACTATTAGCAGGTGATGGGGGAGGGGAGGGGAGAAACTGAATCATGGACCATCCGTGCCAGTTTCCTTCATGCTTCAGTTCCTCCCCCCTGCACTCACCTTCCTATTGCCCACTGCTGCTAACTAAGTAGCAGAAAGAACAGGCCAGGGGCTCCAGCCGTGACCTCATCTTCCCCCACTAAATTCCTCTAGATAGTTCAAGTTCATGTGGGTTCTGTTTTGGAGGGGGAAATAATCACATTCAACTAAGACAACCCCCTGGGTCAACAACAACCAATCCTTTCCACACAGGAACTTGCTCATTACCAATCCATACAGGCCCCACTTTGAGAAAAGCCTGATCTCAAGGACACCTCAGCGGAACGAACCTTTCCAGGTCATCAACGAAAGAAGCCCCATCACTTGCAGATCCACCTTGGAGCCCAGCATGCTCTGAACACTCATCCAAGGGGGTTTGGGATGAGGATGAGCTCTCATCCTTGTGGTCGGAGTTGGAGGAGGGGGAGCTCTCTGAGGAGGAGACCCCCCATGGGAAGCCCCTCCCTCTTCTACACGATTAGCCATATTTGAGGATTTTGAGCTGATGCTCGGAAAGGCCATCAATACCATTGACCTGCCAACCCCCACAGGGAAAGCGGACCCAGAGAAAGCGGACCTCCTAAAAGCAAGGGAGAGTCCTCACAGCCAGAGGCCACCTCTTTCAACATCCCATTCACCTCAGATTTCATGAAGGTGATCAAGGAGGAATGGGCCAAACCAGCAGCAGATCCAATTCCATCTCTGTAAAGAAATGCTACAACGTGGCCCAGCAGGTCATGGAAAAGCTCCAAGTCCCTCTGGTGGACGCTTGTGTTACTGCATTGGTCTCTTCATCCCTGTATGTTAGAGATAGTGAAGATGCATTAAAGAGCCAGGAGAAGAGGGAAGACAGTGCTCTGAAGAGGGCACATGAGGCCTCCTCGATAGCCATTAGGGCTGCATCTGTAATGTCAATACTCTGAAGAGCAGCCTACCTATGGCCCAAAGAGCTGGCAGACCTGGTCCCCAGAGAAAACACCAGGCTTAAACAGGGCATCAACAAGCTGATGAAGGTGACAGACTTCTCAGAAGATGCTGGCCTGGACATCATGCAGTTCAGCGAGAGAGCCCAGGCAGCGGTCATACCAGTCAGGAGACAGATTTGGAAAGTTCCAAATGATGCACTGTGCAGGTGCAGATACCCATGTGATGAGTTCATAGATGACCATTCAAATAACCTCTCTGGCTTTTCTTCACAAAGATTCAGGAAGGACTCATCCTGCGCTTTCTGCAAGCGCGCTGATGACTAAAAAGGCCAATCCAAGATAAACAAGTCCAGTTGCAGAAAGAACAGCAGAAGGTCTCCTTGGGTGATGTTTCCAGGTTGTAATTCTTTCTGCGTTGTTATTTCTCTTCAAGACTTGTTTGGCGTGAGTTCTCAAATAAGGCTGCAGCATTGTTGATAGTGCGTCTCCATGCCGCCCGCTGTGAGGCCAGGGCGGACCATGGTTGGTGATCAATTTGGCCGAGCCTGAGATGTTGTTTCAGGGAGTCCTTGTATCGCTTTTTTGGAGTGCCCCTCTTACGCTGACCCGTGGCGAGTTCACCGTAGAGTACTGTTTTTGGGAGGCGATGATCCTCCATCCTAGAAACGTGCCCTGCCCAGCGCACAGTTACAGGTAAGCAACCTTTCCTTCTCTTGAGATCCTGTTCTTAGCCACAGAGGGATCATGGTTTCTTCCATCTCTTCCACATCTATTGTCATGGGGCTCTGTCCTCCACAGATGCAGGGTGGTTGTGTCTAACCACCTGGCATCTGAGAGGGAAGCTTAACTGAGTTTAGTTAGGGTATTTGGATTGGGTAAATATAGTATCTTGTGCTCTTGCTGTTCCTCCACAGTATGTATGGGATGATCTGGAATATTTTCCTTTTGTTGGAGTCACAGAATGTCTGTCGCATCCAAAGGCAGGTATTAATGGGATCTGGAAGAGACCTGTAGGTCAGCAGCCTAACCTAATCCTTCCAATGCCACTACAAAAGTGGACATGGATGTCTCCTTAGAGGATGAGACTGGACCTTCATGGTAATGCCCAGTATAGGTTCCTCTGCCAGTAGACAGCCTTCCATAGATGGAATTTACTAAACCTCTGAGAATACTTAAGGAGAAACAGTGGCCTAAAGAAATTAAGGTGGCACCACCTGCTGCAGGAGCTTGCTGCCAAATGCAGCCCGAGTCAAGGCATACATATTTGTCCTTTTTATAATGCCTGTCCTTCTTCAGCATGATGCTCCAAAGGGCTACGGCAGAGCTCGAAGAAGACGGCATCTATATACGTTACTGTATTGATGGTAGCTTGTTTAACTTAAGCCATCTGAGGGCTCACACTAAGACTCTAAACTATCTAGTTCGTGAGCTGCTCTTCGATGATGCTGCTGCCCTTGTTGCCCACACAGAAGCAGCTCTGCAGCGCCTAACATCCTGCTTCACAATAGCTGCAGAGCTGTTTGGGCTGGAAGTCAACCTGAAGAAAACGGAAGTTCTTCACCAGCCTGCACCACAGGACGAACACGACCATCCCCACATTGCCATCGGCGACTGTGCTTAAGTCCATTCAGCAGTTCACCTACCTGGGAAGCATCATCTCCTCAGATGCCAAGATTGACAAAGAGATCGATCACAGATTAGCATAGGCACATAGCACATTTGGAAGACTTTACAAAATAAACAGCTGAAGCGAAGCACAAAAATCAGTGTGTATAGAGCCATTGTACTGTCTATTCTCCTTTATGGGTCTGAAACATGGGTCACCTATCGCCACCACTTACGACTCCTTGAACGCTTTCATCAGCGCTGTATACACACAATCCTAAATATACACTCGACTGATTACGTGACGAATGTTGCTGTCCTTGAGCAAGCAGGGATCACCAGCATTGAGGCCATGATATTGAGAAGACAGCTGCGCTGGGCAGGGCACGTTTCTAGAATGGAAGACCATCACCTCCCAAAAATAGTACTCTACGGTGAACTTGCCACGGGTCAGCATAAAAGGGGCGCTCCAAAAAAGCGATACAAGGACTCTCCGAAGCAACATCTCAGGCTCGGCCAAATTGATCACCAACAATAGTCCATCATGGCCTCACATCAGGAGGCATGGAGACACACTATCCACGGTGCTGCAGCCTTATTTGAGAACTCACGCCGAACAAGTCTTGAAGAGAAACGACAATGCAGAAAGAATCACAACCTGGAAACATCACCCAAGGAGATCTTCTGCTGTTCTTTCTGCAACTGGACTTGCTTATCTCGGATTGGCCTTTTTAGTCATCAGCACGCTTGCAGAAAGTGCAGGATGAGTCCTTCCTGAATCTTCGTTTGCGAAGAACAGCCAGAGAGAGAGAGAGAATGCCTGTGCTTTATGTGACCTGAGTTTTTGATTGCCTTTACTTACAGTTTGCAGCCTTTGGTTATTTTCTTTAAATTCAAGAGGCCAAATACAAGTAAGTTAATAAACATGCAGTCACAAATAGGCTATAAGCATTGGTACATAGTGGTAAAATATTTATAATAATTTAGTTCATAGACCTATGCATTCAGATACATACAATTGTAGAGCTCCTAATAGGCATTAAAAATGTTTCTTGCTGTGATAGCCCTATTGTGATTTACAGGTGACATAATTTGGGAAAAATTGAGTCTGTTTTAATAAGAATATATCTATTTTGATATATTCTTATTAAAATAGACTTGAATATTCCCACTGCAACATAATCACTGGCCAGCAGATGGGGTGTTAGGCTAAGTATTACTACAAATATTTAGAAGTGTAGACATCATGTAGTCTAGCAACAAAGAGGGCTGTAGTGCATTAAAGATCTATCTGTTTATCTTGACATGTACTTCTTTATGTGTCAGATTACTTTTCCAGCTATATGAAGATTATAGATTTTCCTTGGTTTTTTCCCCGGGCTTTTCTGAAGATGCCAGCCACAGATGCAGGTGAAATGTCAGAAAGAAACTATTCCAGAACACGGCCTCACAGCCTGGAAAAAAAATCCAAGGAAAATCTTTGGATGCCAGCCGTGAAAGCCTTCAACTTCATATATGAAGATTTCTGAACAGACAGTAGGAATACACACAGGTGTTGGGTAAAATACATGGGGATAATAAAACAAGGTTGAAATTGAAATTAGCAAATACAATAGGGCGTGGTTGGAGGGACCAGAGGCTCCTGCCTCGACAGTACCGGACCAGGCATCTGCCTCGATACCGACTGTCCTATCTGATGTCGGGGAACCTTCCGCAGTTCACCTTCAAGGGCAACAGGTGAAGCCAACTCCTTCCCTCGAAGTTATGCACATTGAAGAGGGAAAGATTTCGGAGGAGGAGTTTAACTGCTGCTCCAGTTCAAGCTCAATCATCTGTGTTAATCGTGTCCAGGGATGAGCTTCTATGTACTGAGGCCATGACAGTCGATGTGGAGTCGACATCGCATGAAGCCCTCCAGAAGGTCCAAACCCCAATGCCGACACGTGGTTGGCCGACGTTGAACACTCCTATGGGGCTTACGATGTGGCTCACACAGTATTCGACCTGCCCTTTCCGTCTTCTCTTCCCAGGGCCCATGGTCTCACCTTTGTGCAGTGGCCCCAATTCCACTTCTGTGACTCTTTGGTCTGTGACAGATACTACTCTCCACCTTGACTCTTTCCACGGCTTTGACAGTAGCCATCAGGAGGTGACTCTACTGGTCATACCCGTACTTCAGGATGCCGGCAGTCAGGTTTTCCCCACTAGACAGGATCCTCGACCACTGCCTCCACTTCCTACAATGCCTCCAACCCAGACAACCTCAGTGACATGAGCACCATAGCCCCTTGCCTGGGGCCCATAGCCTCTCGCCTTCTTCTTCATCTTCCGCCTCCTCAGATTCATCTGTCTTCTACGTACCAAGGGCTCCCTCCTGCCACCAGATCTGCTGGATGATTCCTCCTCCCCGATGGACAACGTGCGAGCGTTTGCAGAACATATGGTTCTCATGGCCTACGCTTTAGACTTGAAGCTCATAGAAAGAGAATCTGACCCTATGGATCCGATATACCGTTGGATCAAGTCTAAAGCTCCACCGATTGCGGACATACCTGTCCTCCCATCGCTCAAGCATACGCAGGGGTCTTGGGAGAACCCGTCATCCATCCCATCAACGTCAAAGAGAATCGACCGCCTGTATCAAGTCTCCGGGGAGGACATCGATTGGATGCGAGAACATCCTCACCCGAACTCAGTGGTCATGGAGGCATCTCAACAACGCTGTCAGCGTTGGGCTCAGACCAGCCCTGCAGATCCAAAAGGTTGGAAACTAGACATCATTGGAAAGAAGATCTATTCTGAGGCGGGGCTGAGTTTCAGGATCGTGAACTATTCTGCCTGCATGGGTGCTTATCAGCAGGTGTTATCGGAATGCTTGGGGCCTCTGATTCAAGACGTTCCAGAGGAAAGGCATTGGATAGCGGAGCCTATTCCACATGAGGCTCAACTGCTAGCAGGCCAGCAGATGAACTCATCCAGACATGTGGCTGAATGTGCAGCAAAGACAGTAGTGGGATCAATACCTCTTTGCTGTTACACTTGGCTCCGATCCTCTGGCCTGGCCTCGCAGACTGCTTCGACTATCGAAGATATGCCCTTTGATCATTCGGGCTTATTCAATGGGTCAACCAATGAGAAGTTGGAGTTTCCAAAAAAAATGAGGACCACCGCCAGAAAATACGGTATGCAATCTGCCGCCTCCTCTGCATACTGGTCTAAGAGTCGGTCTGGTTGGCAATCCTCCTACTCCCAGTCTTTCAGGAGGGGATATGCCCCAAAGACAACCTGTCGCTCCAGTTACCAGCAGGCTTCCCCAGCCACGTCCTCGGTGAGGAGCCAGACCTCTGCCACCTGTTACCGTCACCCATCGAAACAGAGGCCCAAAGATCAGGGCAGAAGGAGATTCTGATCTGCCCCACTTAAACATTCTCATTCTTCTTCCTAGACCCATCTCTTCGGAAGTCACCTGTCTACCTTCCAAAACACCTGGTCCAAGATAACATCGGAATGTTGAGTACTCTGCATTGTCCAGGAGGGTTACTGGATCGAATGCGATACCCTACCGCCAACAGGCTGCATCAGGAGAACACTGCCTTCCCCTCCCCTCCTCAAGGAAGTGCAGACGCTGCTTCAGAAAGGTGTCATCGAACCACTGCACCCAGACCATCGACACCTCTACTTCTTTTCGAGGTATTTCCTGGTCACCAAAAGGGGAGGTGGACTTCGGCCGACCCTCGACTTCCGAGGAGTGAATGAGTTCATCACCCTGAGGAAGTTCAGGATGGTCACCTTGGGCATGATCCTTCCCCTCCTACAGTGGTATGATTGGTTCGCTTCCATCAATCTCAAGGACACATACTTTCACATCGGGATCCATCCAGCCCACAGATGCTTCCTGGCCTTCCAGATCGGGGACTCTGCCTTCCAGTTCCACGTCCTGCCTTTCGGCCTCTCCACAGCTCCGAGGGTGTTTATGAAGTGCATGGCGACAGTGGCAGCCTATCTCCAGCAATAGGGGGTGGTCGTCTTCCCCTACATCGACGACTGGCTCCTGGTGGCGGATTCTTGGCAGCAGCTTCTTCACAACATCGATTTGATGCTGGAATTGTTGGACTCCCTCGGCCTGATTGTCAACTTCGAGAAGTCCCATCTCGAACCTACTCGGTCCCTCCAACTCATCGGGGCGTGCTTGGACTTGAGGCATGCCACCGCCTTCCTACCTTGGGACCGTTTCAATATGCTCTGTAACCTCATCCACCAAAGTCACTGATCCCGGAGGGTGTCAGCCCACTCGGTACAGATTCTTCTTGGGCATATGGCAGCTGCAACGTCTGTCACTCAATTTGCACGGCTTCGGTTCTGTCTGCTCCAGTCATGGTTACTGCAGGTCTTCAACCTGCTCCTGGACAGTCCACGGAAGCTCCTGACCACACTGAGGGTGGTACAACACACCTTGGACTGGTGGCTGGACCCAAGCAAAGTCCTAATATGCATGCCATTCGAGGCCCCACAGCCACAGGTATTCCTAACCATGGATGCTTCCATGCTTGGGTGGGGAGCTCACCTTGACACCTACATGGTCCAGGGAACGTGGACTGCAGAAGAACAGATGCTCCATATCAACGTCCTTGAGCTTCTCACCATACAGAAGTCGCTTCGGGCCTTCAAAAAGTTTGCGAGAGGCAAAACGGTACTGATCATAATGGACAACACATCCGTTATGTACTACCTGAACAAATAAGGCGATACGAAGTCCCCATCCCTTTTCTTCCTCACTGTGGACATGTGGAACTGGTGCATCAAAAGAGGTATCCTCCAATCCATCCATATTCCAGGGGAGGAGAATATGCTTGCTGACGGACTGAGCCGTACCACTACATCCGTCCACAAGTGGACTCTGCATCATTCAGTAGCACACCAGCTCTTCCAGTGCTGGGGCACCCCGCTAATTGAACTCTTTGCAACCCCGGCCAACAAACAGTGTTGCCTCTTCTGTGCCAGGTCTCGGGTTTGAGGATCGAAAGGGGATGCATTCCTGTTCCGATGGTCAGGACCTCTTCTGTACCTATTTCCGCCATTTCCACTGTTAACGTGAGTGGTGTCCAAGCTGCATCGGGACCGGTCAGATGCAATCCTCCTTACGCCATGGTGGCCTCGACAACCATGGTTTACCCCTCTTCTTCGTCTGGCCCGTCAACGGTACCTACACCTTCCGTACCATCCGGATCTACTGACATCCAGAACGGCAAAGGCAGACACCCCGACTTCGATACGCTGTGCATGATGGCCTGGAGGATTACAGCCTTGAACCTGCTGTCCGATTTGAGGCGTCCTGTGAGCCCTCCGCTACCATCTGACATACAGGTGGTTCTCAATGCCTCTCTGTGTCCCTCTACGCATCGCTCCTACATGTACAAATGGAAGCGTTTCAAATCTTAATTGTCAGACTGTGGCCTAACCATTGATTCCACCTCAGTCCTGATGATTCTCCAGTTCCTGTTGCACCTACCCAGTTCAGGACTCACTGCTTCATCTATACGGTGCTACATGGCTGCTTTCTCAGTCGAGTTTCAGGCACGGGGTCGACCATCACCATTCAAAGACCCGATGGTCAAGAAGTTTCTCAAGGGATACAACAACCTTCATCCACCATTGGTTGAGCCCACGCCGGCCTGGAGCCTCGAACTGGTACTCTCTCAGCTTACCAGGCGGCCCTTCGAGCCCATGGCTACTCCGGTTCTACGACTCCTCTCATGGAAGACAGCCTTCCTGGTTGCCATCACGTCTGCCCAGCAGGTGAGCTCTGTGCACCCAGATCGGACGCTCTGTACCTAGTGTTCCACAAACACAAAGCGGTCCTCAAACCGGACATGTCCTTTCTTCTGAAGGTGGTTTCCAGTTTCCACATGAATCAATCCATCATTCCTCCTGCTCTGATGCAGGATCTCATTTGAACAAACTCTCCATTCCCTGGATGCTCGGAGAGCCCTTGCGTTCTATGTACAACAGCAGCTCCATTTCGGAAATCTCCGAAACTGTTTGTGTCGTATGCTGATTCAAAATTGGGGGTCCCTATTTCTCCGCAAGTGGGTGGCTTTGACCATCTCCCTTTGTTATGAACTCGTCCAGAAGCCCTTGCCTTCTCGGGTTCAAGGACACTCCACCAGGGCTGTCTCAACCTCAGCTGCCTTCCTCTCTGGGATGCCTCTAGAGGATGTCTGTCAAGCAGCTATGTGGTCAACACCATTGACTTTTATTTCACATAACAGACTGGATACTAGGTCTCGTAATGAGGCCTCTTGGTAGAGCTGTTTTATTGTCCTCCATTCAATAAGTGAGTTTGCTTTGGTTAACTGTGATATTACCAGTTACCAGATTGACAAAGAGATCGATCACAGATTAGCAAAGGCATATAGTGCATTTGGAAGACTTCACAAAAGAGTCTGGAGCAATAAACACCTGAGGCAAAGCACAAAAATCAGTGTGTATAGAGCCATCATACTGTCTATCCTCCTTTATGGATCTGAAACATGGGTCACCTATCGCCACCACCTACGACTCCTCGAGCACTTTCATCAGCGCTGTCTACGCACAATCCTAAATATACACTGGACTGACTATGTGACGAATGTTGCTGTCCTTGAGCAAGCAGGGATCACCAGCATTGAGGCCATGATATTGAGAACACAGCTGCGCTGGGCAGGGCACGTTTCTAGGATGGAGGACCATCGCCTCCCAAAAATACTACTTTACGGTGAACTCGCCACGGGTCAGCGTAAGAGGGGCGCTCCAAAAAAGCGATACAAAGACTCCCTGAAACAACATCTCAGGCTTGGCCAAATTGATCACCAACAGTGGTCCGTCCTGGCCTCACATCGGGAGGCATGGAGACGCACTATCCACAATGCTGCAGCCTTATTTGAGAACTCACGACGAACAAGTCTTGAAGAGAAACGACAACGCAGAAAGAATCACAACCCAAAAACATCACCCAAGGAGACCTTCTGCTGTGCTTTTTGCAACCGGACCTGTTTATCTCGGATTGGCCTTTTTAGTCATCAGCGCGCTTGCAGAAAGCGCGGGATGAGTTCTTCCTGAATCTTCATTTGCGAAGAAAAGCCAGAGAGAGAGAGAGACCAGTTACCTTTCTGATACATGATGTTGAGAATATAGTTATGGTTTCAAAAGTCTAATGTACCTGGTGTGGTTCAGAGGACATCACTTGTGAACATAGGTCCTCGTCCTATCCTTTAGCATGACACCCTCCTCCTACAGGTGAAGCTTGCTAATCTACCTACTGTGTGTATTCAGAGACCATGAAGAAGATGGACAGGTTGCTTACCTGTAACCATAGATCTTCAAGTGGTCTTCTGTGAATTCACACAGACCCGCCCATCCTCCCCTCTATGTCCTGCTATGTCATATATGCTCTAATGTTCCTGGTGCTGTTAATTGTGGTGTCCTTCAAGGAACTGAGGGGAATTAGACGGGAGCGTCTTTATAGATACCGACAGGATGGGTGGAGTTACCGCCAAAATGTATCAAAAAATATTCTGCCTAGCAATTCCAGAAGGTTCCGAGTGCTCTGTGCAGGCACAGAAGTAACCCACTGTGTGAATTCACAGAAGACCACTCAAAGACCTATGGTTACAGGTGAGCAACCTGTCCTTCCTGGGGACAAGGGTCATCTCCATCTTGTTCCCATAACCCCTGGTCAAGGTTGCCCCCATGCCATCAGTACTGGTACAAAACCAAGCATTGTCGGTATGGATGTGATTTCAGACACTACAGCTGTAAAGACCTAAAACAATACAGGGCTTCTTGAAGATGTTCTCCATATTATAGATTTGAGCACTCCCAATGTGTGATGTATGGTTACAAGGAGTTAGAGGAAGACTGGTACTGGGGAATCTTGTTCCCATTCCCAATGCTATGGCCTGTATCATAGATCAGCTGGCCTTGGCACCAAGCAGGCCATGGTCTCCAGCTCAAGAGAGGTGTGGAACAAAGATGTTTTTTTACAGACTGGACCCTTGCCCAGAAATCTGAGTCTTCTGTTCAGCGATAACCTCCACCGGTGCCTCCTCAGGTTCAGCCCTTGGTATTATTGGTACTGTCAACAGGGGTGGGGATCCCACCTTGCGCTTCACATTCTCCAGCCCATGTGGGTAGTCAGCTATGGAGGAGTCTTTAGTTTCAGAGCATTCTGATTCAGACTCGTTCTCTGCTTCACTGGGCCTGCCACCAATGCATTCTCCTCCTATGGTCTTGGGAGAGCATAAGTCCACTTCACCAATGGATTGCAGAACAGATGTTACACATGGCAAAGGCTTTAAATTTGGTGGTCAAGCAACTAGAGACTACACTGTCTGACCTGGTTTACAGACAGATACAAACAAAAGTACCAATGGCAGCATCTATTCCTCAGTAGCCTTTTCTTCATAAGATGGCTTGTAAATCCTGGGCTCCCCCTTCCTTGATACAGGCCACCTCTAAAAAAATAGATGCACTGTATTGTTTTGTGGAGTCAGGATCAGATTGGCTTTTGTACCACCCTAAGCCCAATTAAATAATTGTGGAGGCAGCCCAGTCCAAGTCTCTGCAGAAGAGACATACAACACCATCAGATAGGGAAGACAAAGGTTTAGATGTCCAAGTGAAGAATTTTACCCCACCACCACCACCTTCTTTAGAATTACTAATTATGAACGCATATCAGCAGCTTTTATGGGAGAAAATGGCCCCATTTTTGGCTAAGATGCTAGAAGAAGACAGGTAATTGGCTGGGGCCTTACAGGCCAAAGCACACAACTTTTTGGCCCAGCAAATTAATACTGCAAGGCATGAGGTGGGTTGCAGTGAGAAGACCTTGGTGGGTGCTATTGCACTGCAGAGGAAAGCATGGACGCATTTTTATGTATTGCCCCACCAAGCTTGATAAATGATAGAGGACCTTTCATTTGATGAGGCTGACCTCTTTAACAAAGAGATGGACAACAAGCTTGAGCATATGCACAAGATGCATACAACTTATAAGCTTGGGTTTCAGCCACATGCTCAGCTCTCATCCTAATCTTGTTATGGTTGAGCTAGACAATCCTCTAGCTCCAAAAGATCTTTTAGCCCAATAACATCCAGGCCAGCCAGGGTGGCTGCTCTTCCATCTGCTTCTTCATGGAAGCCCTCCTCATCTACCAAATATTGTCTTCAGCCCTATAGAAAAAGGCCTCAGGAACAGGGCAAGCATTGCATTCAACTCTCCTGCCAGCCCTCTTCTCACACTCACTCTGCTCTTTGACAACAGGCTTCAGAATTACCATGATGTCTGGGCTGCTATAATATCGGACTCTTTGGTTTTCAATATTGTCTGGAGTGGGTATGCAATAAGAGTTTTGGGAGTACCCTCCCACAGGGGTAATCTGTGTCCTCCTTCTGATGCAGTCAATGAGAAAGTTGATACTCTTCTCCTGAAGGGTGACATAGAACCCATCCCCATTCCATCAATCCCATGGGGGTTCTTCTGTCGCTACTTCATCATGTTCAGGAAGGATGGAGGTGTTTGCCCCATCATGGACCTTCTGGATGTCAGCTTCTACACAGAGCCCAGACATTTCAGGATCATTACTCTGGGATCCATCCTGCCCCTGTCGTAAGAGGGAGATTGATTTGCAATGTTGGATTTGAAGGATGCATACTTTCATATCGTAATCCGACTGTTGCACACATGTTTCTTTTGTTATGCTGTGGAAAGAAGGGCCTGTAGATAGAAAGGCCTATCACTTTTGGGTTCTCCCATTCGGACTTTGCACCACTCCTCAAGTCTTTATGAAGTGCATGGCAGTGGTGCCAGCATGGCTCAGGCAACAAGGAATCGGTGTGTTCCAGTACATCAATGATTGGCTCCTTATTGCCTACTCTCAAATCCAAGTCCTTGGTGATATCCATCTCATGCTTCACCTTCTGGACTTGCTGGGATTCATCATCAATTTTAAGAAGACCTGGAATTATCCCAGCAAGTGAGGTTTATCAAAGCCCTCCTGGACTCATGTTCTTGCAGTCCAATGACAGGTACCAGATCCTTCTAACAGCCACGCTCAGGTACCAACACAACCACAGGGTATGTGCAAGAGATGTCCAAGTTCTTCTTGGATTCATGGCCTCCACAACATCAGTGACACCATATGTGAGGCTCTGGATGCAGCCTGTGCAAGCTTGGTTCCTGTCGTGCTTTAACCTCATCAACTTTCCTCATTTGCATCAGCACCCCAAGGAATATTCATCAGTTGTTGGTGTGGTAGATCAATCCCAGGAACGTGCAAGCCAGTATGCTATTTCTTTCTCAGCAGCCCACAGAAGCAGCCACAGCAGATGTTTGCATAGAAGGGTGGTCACTTGGAAGGCTTCTCAGTGAGAAGGCATTGACGCTCATGGAGAGCATTATCTACATCAATACACTAGAGCTGCTGGTAATGGAAAGGCCTTTCAGGCATTCAAACCTCTTTGAGTGGCAAGGTTGTTCAGGTAGTCTCTGACAACACCACGGTGGTGTACTATCTGAACAAATAGGGTGGACCGAAATCAAGCACCCTGTTGCATCTCATGCTCCATCTGTGGGATTGGTGCATAAGCAGAAGCATCTCCATCTTGGTGACCCATCTTCCAGGAGAGGAGAATGTCTTAGTATATGTTCTCAGAAGGATGTCAGTCGCTTGCCATGAGTGGAAACTGCATCCAGGCACACTCCAGAGGTTCTTTGTGTTATGGGGTATTCCAGAGGTGGCCCTCTTCACCTTGGTCAGCAACAACCAGTGTTGGATTTTCTGTTTCATTGTGCGGAGATGCCTTCCTGTTTCATTGGGGAGATCCCATCATATACACTTTCTGTTTGTTTCCATCATTACCAGTGTGATAGCTAAAATCTGGAGAGACAAGGTGAAGTGCATCCTGATCCCACCGTGATGGCCCAGGAAGCCATGGTTCTTCCTCCTCCTGTCCTAGGGCATTCGGCTCATGATGGGTAGGTAAGACTCCCAGACTTGGACACTCTCAAGCTAACCATCTGGAGAGTCCTTTAGACCCCTTACCTGATGCCATCCAATGCATCATTTTGTTGTGCATAGGCTGGTCGCTCAGCGCTCCTATGCATACAAGTGGAAGAAGTTCCTTACCTTCTGATCGCCTTGAGGGGTCTCCCTAAATCAGGCATAAATCAATCATGTGCTGGAGTTTCTCCTCTCCCTATCTTAGGGGCCTCTCTCTCTCTTTCATCAAGTATTACTTGGCGGCAATCTCATCTGACTTCCAGATTAGTGGCAAGCCTTCCTGCTTCCAGAACCCATTGGTTAAGAGGTTCCTGAAAGGTTATAAGAATCTTAATACTCTATTGTTGGTTTCAACCCCTCAATGAAGTATGGAGTTAGTCCTTTCACAACTCTCCAAGAATCCCTTTGAGCCAATAGTGTCTCGCGGTGTCCATCTATTTACCTGGAAGACAGCCTTCTTGGTGGGGCAGAGGTGGGGCAGAGCTCCCCAGAAGGTCTCCTCAGGCTTGCAAAGCAGGTGGCTGGGTTGCTCTGTGGAGGGGAAAGTATGAAGAATGTGGGCCTCATGGCCAGGTCCCTCAGCCACCGACCTGACTCCTGAAACCTGAGGCAACCATAGATATTCACACAGGCTATGACTGGGGAAAGTGAAGCAGCAAAAGCCTCCATGGCTAAGAGTCTCCCAAAGCCTTTGGGGGGCTTTGGGGGCTCTTTGCAACAGAAATTGATGCTGCTCTGTCTTCTCCATGCCTTGTTCTGCTCTCCTAGTGCTTGGGGAGGGCAGAGCAGCAGAAACCTCAGTCGCCGAGAATCTCCCAAAGCCTGCACAGCAGCTGGCTCTGGGAGGCAGTTGGTGGCCACCGTGGCAACCACTGGTGATCTCATCTCTCGAATCCCAAGGCTGTTGTATAAATGTGCACAGGCAGGCTTGGGCTTTAGGGGGGTGAAAGCAAATCCATGAATAATCAAACCCACAAATGTCAAATCCGCAAATGTAGAGGGTCAACTGTACTAGGCAGATGCAGATAACCCGTTTGTGTGAATTCACAGATGACCACTTGAAAAACTATGGTTACAGGTGAGCAACCCATCCCTCCAAGCTTGCTAATACTATAGTCACCTTTTCTTTAGAAAGCAGGCTTCATAAAGTTTCTTCAGAAAGCAGGCTTTAGAAAGCTTCTTTAGAAAGCAGTTTTTGAAAAGGTTCTTTAGAAAGCTATCCTTATCCACATTATTATTCCTTCTGTCTTGGCCTAGATTTCTTACTCCTCTTTCTTTCTGCAAGTCTGTCTTTTCTTCTTTGTTGTTGTTAACTGCTGTCAAGTCAACTTCGAGTTATGGAGACCCTATGAGTGAGAGACCTCCAAGTCACCCTATCCTCAACAGCCCTGCTCAGGTCTTCCAGACTCAGGGATGTGGCTTCCTTGACTGAGTCTATCAATCTGTAATGCAGTCTTCCTCTTTTCCTACTACCTTCTACCTTTCTAAGCATTATTGCCTTTTCTAGTGAGTTACGTCTTCTCACGATATGGCCAAAGTATGACAGTCTCAGTTTAGTCATTTTGGCTTCTAGAGACAATTCAGGTTTTATTTGCTCTAGGACCCATTTATTTGTCTTTTTAGCAATCCATGGTATCTGTAAAGCTCTTTCCAGCACCACATTTCAAATGAGTTGAATTTCTTCTTATCAGCTTTCTTCATGTCCAGCTTTCACAACCATACATAGAAATTCAAGATACGGTGGCATGGACAATACTAACTTTAGTATTCAATAATATCGCAATCTTTTCTAGTCCCCTCATAGCTGTCCTGCCAAGTCCTAGTCTTCATCTGATTTATTGACTGCAGTCTCCATTCTGATTAATGACTGAGCCAAGATATGCAAAATCTCAAAATATTTAAACAACTTCATCATCTGCTTTAAAGTTATGTAAACCTTCTCCTGACAGATGGCCATCCAGTTCAAGAAGGAGACTCCACCACACTCTGAGGCAGCGTATTGCACTAACAACTCTTACCATCAGGAAATTATTCCTACTGGTAAGGTGAAATATCTTTTCCTGTAATTTGAATTCAGATTAGTTGCATCAAACAAGTTCTGTTCATTTCAGTGGCTGTACTCTAAATAAGATTAAAATTTGGTTAGGCCCTTTCTCTTATTCTGATAATCTTACATTCTTCCTTGAGCAATTGCAGCCTCCATGGGTGACAGCTACAGTTTTGACCCTGCTGGCTCTAATTTCAGTGTTGGTTCATTCAGTTACATCTTCCCTTAGCTCCTATCCTGGTTATCCCGACCTTTCATAATTTCAGCAGTATAGTGAGTGAATGTGTATGAGTGAGCGAAACAGAAAGATTTTGTTGCTGCTGCTATTAAACAGTTGGGAATTGGAAATCCTTGCCTGTTTCAGACCACCTAAAGATCTATTTGTAGATCCAGATCTACTTTCTGCCCACTCATGGTTAACTCTGTTTACTTCCTCTGTTCTAGCTCTCACACAGTTGAATATTAATGTTTTCATTGAGTATCTTTGTCTGTTTCTTGAGACAGATTTGCAACTTGCTTTAATTATAAATATTAAAAAAGGGTAGATTCAATAGTAGCCCCAAGTAACCAAACACAGCCATGATTTCCCACCAAATAAAGAGTGGTTATTACATCTTAATAGCCCAGACTTGGGGAAAATATTTACCTGATATTAGACAGAAGCACAGAGTAAGGATAGCATCACATAATATGAGAAGAAATGTTGATATTAAGTTTTGCTTGTCACAATTGAACCAGGGTTGGAGTGGAGCAATGGGTTACCAGTAGCTATGCCCATTGCTTACAGAATGCAGCTGTAGTTTATTTAGAGAGAGTGTGTGTGGTAGGAAACATGAAGTGCAATTTCCCCAAAAAAATTATATAATTTCACAACACTTTTTGATTAATTATTTGTTCACACTGATTGATTGAAAGTGAAGAAATGATATGCCTTCTAACTCTCAAGAATATTGTGAATATTTTGTCACAAAGCTACTAATCACTGGGCAAGTCAGACTATATAATCTACTAAATAAGTGAGTAAAATACAAATTACTGAGAAAGAACAGACACCCCCCCCCCCGGATCTCAAAGAATGGTAGATCCGGGGGAGGTGTTTTAATGATGGGCATGGAGACGAGCGCAGGGGTTGGCCAGGGCATAGCTACGCCCTGGCTAGGAGGAGACAGGGGCGGGACTGAGGCTGGGACTATTTTACCCTTTGCCGCCCCTGGTCTCCTCCTTTTTTCCACTGGATCGAAACCCGCCCTCCCGCCTTTGCCACAGTATGAGAATTCTGGTCACGTCATGGGCCGGGTAGGAATTTTTACCTACTCTTTTCCGAGGGGTGTTTTGCCTACCCCATACTGTCGCTTGGGACTTGGACACTTGGCTCAGGGTGTGGTTTGTTAACTAGGTAGTCACTTTGCAGGGAGTGGGGAGATAATGATTTGGTGATCACCTATGGCAACCTCAATTTGAGTGGAAGGATAGCCCTCACTGAACTGTATCGGCATCTTAATGGATGGGGTGCAGCAAGGTAGGCTATCCTTAGGGCCAGCATCGGGTTGTGATCCTTCATAGAAGCTACACAGCTTAAGGATTTGCTGCTTGCTCCAGGGCCCTCCAGCAGATGGTGCCCAAAGGGAACCCCGGACAACGGGATCCCTATTAGGGCTCAGGTGAGTCGCCCAGGGATGCTGGGAGTTAGGTCACTTGTGAACAACTGCCCAGCTGCCCCCGCAAGGGATCTCCCCCTTTACAGGTTGCATCCCCCAAGAAACATACAATAAATAGGTAAGATATCAATAAAGTGGCCCTTATTTCAACCCAATCTTCTGTGTCTGGTCTCATTATTTCATGCGTCAATCATTAAAAGATCTGGAGCTATGTAGCAGTAAAACTAGAAGTGCAAGCCATGACCCCTTCTGAAAATAATACTTTGTAGCAATAATGTTTAATGAAAAGTAGATATCAGCTTGTGTTCTTTGGTAAATGCTGCCCTATAAACAACATAGTTCTCTGTTCATAACAGTTAAGAACAATTCAGCTTATGTTAAACCCTCTTAAACCATCCTTAGTATTCAAGTAAAGGGATGCATTTTTGTACATTTCAATTCATGCTATTGATGACACATGTAGTCTAGTACAGTACAACCCCAGTATCCATGGAGGATATGTTCCCGGACTTACCGTGGATACCGGAAACCACGAATAACAGTGAACCCTATTAAAATGAATGACAAGCATACCACAGAGCTGTGCTGGAGGACCTGGAAGATGCCTAGAGAAAAAACTTCTCTAAGCATCTTCTAGGTCTTCCAGTGTGACTCTATGGTCAGCTTCCAGCAAAAGCAAACCATAGAATCACTCTGGAGAACCTAGAAGATGCCTTCTAGGTCCTCCAGAGAGGCAAAGTTTTTTGGACGTGAGTAAGTGGATATGGGTCCCATGGATACAGGGGTCATACTGTACACTGCAGTATTTTGATTTTTAATAGGAGATATTCTTCATGACTACTAGTATAGGCTGCCAGAAGGAAAATTAACTTACTGAATAAATTCTTTCTTATCATTCTTTAAAATCTGTCATTTCTGTCTCAACTGAAAATCTGTCTCAACTCCCTTTATTCAATGCACAACTGTAACAAAACCTGTAAGCAAACCTTTAACTAAAACAGTTATCTATTCTTTCCCCCATTACTCTGTTTTAACTGGTTTTGACCTTATTTCACCTTACATTCTGTAATTTACTTGTATCTGCTCATATTGCTATATTATCATCATCTCTATATACAGTGGCAAGAAAAAGTTTGTGAACCTTGAGCGGTAATTATGGAAATACCATAGTTTTACCATGATTGTCTTTGGGATTCTTAACCAGTCTTGACCACTCTTACATATTGTCAAATAAAATGATGTATACATTGGAGAAATAGTGAGTATGGCAGAATCAAGGTAGGTGAAAATGTAAGTATAGGGAGTCCTTGGTATCTGCTGGATTTTGGTTCCAGGACCCTCATGGATACCAAGACCCGTGGAAACTCAAGTCCCATTACATATAATAGCATAGTAAAAAAGAGTGTCACTTATATAAAATGGCAAAATCAAGGTTTGCTTCTTGGATTTTGGGGGGGGAAAGGGAATATTTTCAAGCTATTGATGGTGGCAGAATCCATGGATACTGAGAGTTGACTGTAAAACTTTGCTTGTATCAGCTTAACTAAAGGGAAGAATTAGAATCAGGTACTTTAGTTAGGTGAGTCTTACTATCAGAACACTATCAGAAACTTTGTGAGTTTGGTCTTCACAATGTGGTTGTACAGAAACATTTCATGCTATGGTCACAAGACATTTCTGAGGACTTCGGAAAGACAGTTATTTTTTGCTGCTTATTACTCTAGAAAGGGTTGCAAAACCATTTGGGACTTGGGCTCCATCAATCCACTCTCAGACAGACAGTTTACAAATGGAGATGATTCAACACCACAATCACTCCACTCAAAACAGGGCATCCTACTAAAATCTCTCCCAAGAACAATCAAAGTCACAAAGAAGAACCAGAGATAGATTTTCCTTAGGTTCTTTCCGGGCTGTGAGGCTGTGTTCTGGAAGAGTTTTTTTTAAAAAATGCAGGTGAAACATCAGAAAGAAACTCTTCCAGAACACAGCCTCACAGCCTGGAAAGAACCCAAGGAAAATCTATGGATGCTGGCCATGAAAGCCTTCGACTTCACATGAACCAGAGAGTAACATCCAGAGATCTGAAGGCCACTCTCACCTTGGCTGATGTGAATGTTCATGACTCAACAATTAGGAAAAGACTAAACAAGAAGGAGAGAAGACAGACAAGAAGAAATAAGTGTTTATGGGATGGTAACCAGGAGGTCTGTCTGTCTTGCTGCCTGTCTGAAGTTTGCTAAAGGTCACATAGATGATCCCCTGGACTTCTGGAACAATGTTCTTTGGACATGCAAGTTAAAAGTACAGTAAACCTTTTTGGCCTTGTTGAGAAATATTATGTTTGGCAAAAATAAAACACAGAGTTCAAGCAAAAGATCACCATCCAAATTGTCAAGCATAATGGTGGTATTGTCATGATTTGAGCCTGTTTTGCTGCCTCAGGACCTAGATAGCTTGCCATCAGTAACAAGCTATTAATTTGTAGTTTACTAGAAGATTCTTGAAGAGAATGTCTGGCTATCTAGAAGCTGAACCTAATGTGGGTCATGCAACAGAACAATGATCTTAAACATACTAGTAGATCTACCAAAGAATAGCTGAAAAAGAAGGAATGTGATGTTAAGACCAAAACTCCATTAAAATGTTGTGGTAGCACTCGAAGTGAGCTGTTAATGCAGGGAAGCCTTTAAACATCCCTTAGCTGAAGCAGTTCTGTACAGGAGAATGGGCCAAAATTCCTTGAAACTAATGCAGAAGACTGACCAACAGTTACAGGAAATGCTTGCTTTAACACTTGCTCAAGGAGTGCCACCAGATTCTGAATCAAAAGGTTCACATACTTTTTTCACACATGGATACTGACAAATCAGTTGTGGAGCTTTATTACATGAGGCAGTAAATTGCAATTGGAGCAAGATAATTGCTTCTTTGGCTGGAGCTGATCACATGATGTCAGCCCTCTTTGATAGTTCTCCCATTTGGAAAGTGCTTCTTTTCATCAATGCAGAAACTCCATGAATGACCTCCTTTCCCACCACTGTTCTGCTATCATTTACAGTGTGATAATGCAATTCCTCTTTAATGCCAATTTTGGGTGGTCAGTGGGTGGGCTTTAGGTGTGGCTTAGGTGCTCTTTGCTTACCAGTGGTTGGGGAGAAGGAGAAGGGGTGGACATTTCCATTCAATTTCCTTTCACTTTAAAACGTTTTTCTATATAGAAAAATCCATTGGCAAATGACAGACCTCCCCCCCGCCCCTCGCCAAGTGGGGCTTGCCTAGCCGAGAAGACAAAACTTTGCTCACTCCTCCCCCGCCTCTTTTTGCAGCTGAATATCCGTGTTCCAGAGTCTTTGTCTGAAAGGAATTTGAAGTGATTGACAAATTGAATGCAAAATCTAACTACGGCCTTTGTTTTGGTTCCATTAGATAATGCATCAGGTTTGCTGAAAGTGACCATGTATGTAGATTTGAACACCATAACGGAGAGACTGACACTTTAAATTATAGTATATATTTAAAACATGACCAAACGTGTTTTATGCCAGAAGTTAAATAAAATACACTATAAACAGCTTCATTTTATTGTGAGACACTTAAGACTTCTATTGTCCTTATCTTAGAAAATACATCCACTTTTGATGTTCAAAATCACCAACAGTGTGACATGAGAAACCATTGCTGTGGTTGCCCATGAGACTGCATCTGGAACTGCTGCTGACCTGCCTTCTTGTAACAATACATTGGAAAGACTGCACTTTCACTCTTCCCCATACGCTTAAACACCACTATCAGGAACCTGTGCAATTATATGGCTTCCCTGTTGTGAATGCATGCTGTCTTTTTCACATAGTCAGAAAGCCAGACAAGTCAATGAGTGGGGGGAAATGATGAGGTAAAGAAAGAGGTTGAGAAAGGAAAACAGTGCAAACGCAAAAAGGAAAATTCAAGAGGAGAAAGAAGAAGAAAGGTAAAACTAATAAGTCAGAAGGTAAAATGATTGGGAAATCTCTGTGTGCCAGCAATGCTTTTATAATTAAGGACAGCAGCTTGCTTCATTCTGTTCTTTATCTTTAGGCAGCTCTATATTTCCCCACTTCTATTTTTTGCTAGATGGCAGCATAATTTTGATTATCCATTATTTGCAAATGAGTCCCGTTATCCTCAATAAGCCTTCAGCACAGCTTCTTTCCTTTTGTTAGGTGGCAGCAAGCAAAACCTTTAGAAGAGCTTATGCCCTACATATAGTTGGTCTTTCATAGCATATGACAGCAAGGTTAGAAAGGCTAATTTGATTATAATTATTATGCAAAGTGAGAGTACTGTACAGGGTGTCTTAGTCACAGTATTACATTTATACCATTCATCCTCATCACACACATTTTACTTATGAAGTGTTACAGATTTCCATGCAGCTGGTTTCTAAAGTGTAATTTTCCTTACATATTTTTCAGCGATGGTCCAGACAGAAAACCCTGATAGTGCCCATTTAGAGATAAAACTGTAGCAATAAAATAAGAGTTTGGCACCAA
Source organism: Gambelia wislizenii (assembly GCA_030847615.1). Lineage (NCBI taxonomy): Eukaryota > Metazoa > Chordata > Lepidosauria > Squamata > Crotaphytidae > Gambelia > Gambelia wislizenii. The sequence continues at coordinate 104,185,941 of JAUMIR010000006.1, forward strand.
GGTTTCCTTACACTTACAAAAGATGAGGTCAGTCCTGCTGTACATAGACAGAAAAGAAAGCTACATGTTTCCTACTCTTTGGTATCAAAAGAGTTTGTAGGCAGACATGATAGTACTTCCAGACACCTGGAAGTGTGCAGACTTTTGTGTATCTTCCAAGATCCAAAGGACATCCTCCTCTACTTTGATTTATCAAGCTCTTTCCCCCATCAACTTCAACCTTTTCTCTCAAAATACTGGTTGTTTTTTAAATAAAACAATGCTGTGTTACCAAACAGCAGTGTGAATGTGTAATACCTGGTTTTGTGTCAGATGGCAAGTTGTTTGACATCTGCTGGGCATACATCATCCCATATTTCTTGGTGGCAGTTCCTGTTCCATTTCTTTTTTCAGAAGTCATCTTGTGCTCATCTCATTGATTTACTAAGCCATTTCTTCGTAAGATGGACGTTAGCTCTCTGGACCATAAGTTTTCTAGTTGTCCTTCCTTCCTTCCTTCCTTCCTTCCTTCCTTCCTTCCTTCCTTTCAGGGGGGACAAATTATACAATTATAGCAAGTTGCATTAATGAGGTGGAAAATTGTGTGTGTGTGTGAATCTGTGGAACATTACAGAAATAAATAAAATGAATGTCTTTGGTGATATGAAAAGAATTCCACAATCAATACAACAAAAGTATTTTTAAAAATCACAAAGCATCATAACAAAGCCCAACTTAATTCATTTACTTTGTTTTAATTCATGTTGTGAACTGCTTTGATTCCATTCAGGGAAAAGGTGAGATATATAATAAACAAAATTCTAGGGGAATTATCTGCTTTAAAATTCTGGTCTGATCTGGTCTTCTGGGGGTTTGGCAAAGTCAATTTGATTTCGTGCATTATTGCTAACACTACAGCTATATCAGAGTTTGGAATTTTAAGGCTGAGGAGGGTCAGACCTTGCCTACCTGGTTATTTTAAATCAGGGCTGCACAAAATGTGACCCTGGGGCCCTAATCTGTGCCCCAGGGGTGTATTTACTGTCAAGACATCCCTAGCTTTTTTGACAAAAAAATGGTAACTTGCATTACCTGAGCAACTCATCTTTTAAACTGGGTGGGCAGATGGTGGCTGGTGGGCCACATGTGGCCTTTGGGACCCCTAGGTGTAGTCCCTGAAACCCTCCAGAATCTCCCCACATCCCCTAGATTTTTTTTAAATTCAGAACAATTTTTGATTAATATTTTGCCCCCAAACCACCCAAAATGTGCCCATGCCTCTGTGGTGTGGTTTGCTTCCCATCTCCCCAAAGCCCCTCATACCAATCTAAAACATCAAAGAAATTGGAAAAAATTGGCTAAAATAGTGGTTGGAAGTGATGTGTCACTTTGGGAATGCTGAAATATGCCAGTGTGGCCTGCCAGGCAGGTGCAAGGTGTAAAAATGGCCCGAGCCCCCTGTACAATTGCCCACACCTTTTTAAAACAGTCAACAGCCCCCTTTCCTCCACCCCCATTTAATATGTTTTTAAAATGTTTTTTACCCCCAGCACCAACAGTGAAGTCCAGGCCACTTCTTGTTTTCCCTGGGTTTCCCCATTAGCACTTTGGGCAGTCCATGCTGCTTTTGGAAGGTCCCAGGGTCCCACTCCTAGATCCACTAAAGTTGCCCATCCCTGCTTTAAAGGATGGAACCAGCTTATTTCATCACATCAAGGTCTCAATACTTCACATTTAATATGTGTTCATTTAATATAAAGCAATATTTAGAAAACCAACATCACAGCATGCATATCGACTCAATTTAGTTTAATAGGGCTTAATCCAGACAAGTGAAGGGTTTCAGTCTACATTAATGTTGTTACGTGCCTTCAAATCATCGTCAACTTCTGGTGACCCTATTATACTGTTTTCCTGGTAAGACTATTCAGAGGTGGCTTCCCTTTGCCTTCCTTTAAGGCTGAGAGAGCATGACTTGCCCAAGTTCATCCAGTGGATTTCCATGGCCGAGCAGGGACCCCAACCCTGGTCTCCCAGAGTCTAGTCCAACACTCAAACCATTATACCACACTGGCTCTTTGTACTCTATATGTACTAGTTTACTACCAGCATGTCAAGTAATATTTTCTCTGTCTTGATAATATGCTACTTATAGATAATTGTGACTTGATGGGTGTACTTTGTGGGTGAGATCATCTGCTCAAATTATTGGTTCTGCCAGTATTCCATTTTACTAAGTGGGTGATGGAGCAACACATACACACTTGAACATCTCATACCTACCTGAACTTAGTGGGACTTACTTTTGAGTAGACATGCAGAGAATAGCAAAGCATGCTTTGCAACAGCATTTCTTCTTAAGTTAGTATTGCACTATACCTACCGACATATACCTGAAGCTATGGCCTATATACCTGAAAGGTACCAAGCGAAGAAGTGAAGCAGGATCACCCCTGGTTAGTACTTGAATGGGAGACCACCAAAAAATACCAGGTGCTCTAAACTATATTTCAGAGGAAGGAACTGGCACCTCTGAGTATTCCTTGCCTAAGAAAGCCCTATGAAATTCATGGGTCATCATAAGCCTACAAGCAACTTGAAGGCACCTCCCCTGGGTAATCCTGCCATTGCAGGAAACAGTAGTTTTGTAGTCTCTGCTTTAGGCCTGCTCCTATAGGATTCACAACATGTGGCCTACATGCTATCAGACTGCAACTTCCTTCATACTTCCCTGTTAGTAACGCTAGGAAATCTCAGTCCAACAAAAGCTGAGGGCAATCTACTTCCTATCCCTGCCTTACTATGGGTAGGCCTGAACAGGATGGGCTTGCATGTTTCTACAACCATACCTAATGGTCAGCAGTGACCTCACATAACTCCAAAACAGTTCAGAAATCGCCTGTAAAAGCAAAAGCACCATTGATGCATGAACAGAAGGGTTGCATAAGAACTTTGGGAAATGCAACATACAACAGAAAATACTATAGAAACCAACAAACTATTACGACACTTCTGCACAAACCCATGCCCGTTGGGTGTGAAGCAAGCAAACAAGAATTCATCAGGGGACTAGAGCAGTGGTTCTTAACCTGGGGTCTGGGGACCCCCAGGGGTCTACAATGTCCTCACAGGGGGTCCGTGAAGGCTTGAAGGCTGCATGGCCATCTTTTCCCTGCAGTGGAGTGGCCACGTGACAGGAGCCAAGGCAAAAGCTGGCGGGCTTGGCCTGCACATTGCCATTCATAGAATCATAGAGTTGGCAGAGACCACAAGGTGCACCCAGTCCAACCCCCTGCTCTGCAGGAACGCCCGATCAAAGCATTCCCAACAGATGGCCATCTAGCCTCTGTTTAAAAACCTCCAAAAAAGGAGATTCCACCACACTCCAAGGCAGTGCATTCCACTGTTGAACAGCTCTTACTGTCAGGAAGTTCTTCCTAATGCTTAGGTGGAATCTCTTTTCCTGTAGTTTGAGACCATTGCTCTGTGTCCTTGTCTCTGGGGGTGCAGAAAACAAGCTTGCTTCATGCTCAGTATGACATCCTTTCAAATATTTAAACATGGCTATCATGTCCCCTCTTAACCTTCTCTTCCCCAGGCTAAACATACCCAGCTCCCTAAGGCACTCCTCATAGGACATGGCTTCCAGACCTCCCACCATTTTGGTCACTCTCCTCTGGACATGTTCTAGCTTGTCCGTATCCTTCTTGAACCGTGGTGCCGAGAACTGGACATATTCAATCCCCTCCAGCCACCAACTTGCAGGAAGAAGCAGGAGAAAAATCTTCCTTCCTTCCCCCTCCAATGCCTCTGAGGGAAGGTTTAATGGATGGTGTAATTGTAATGTATTATTATCATTATCAGGTATTACTGTTATTATCATTATTAGGGTTTTTAATTTTAAGAGATATTTAAAGGGGTGTTTTCCCCCCCCTGGTTAAGAAAAGGTTAAGAGCCACTGGGCTAGAGTACAGTTGTCTCCCCCCGCCATCCATGAATTTGGTATCCACGGATTTAAGTATTCATGGCTTGAAAATATTCTTTAAAAAATAATCATCCAAAAAAGCAACTCTTGATTTTGCCATCTTATATAAGGGACACAATTTTGCTATGCCTTTGCATATAATGGGACTTGAGTACAGTTGTCCCTTCATATTCGCTGGGGTTTGGTTCCAGGAACCCCCCCCCCATACCAAAATCCGTGAATACTCAAGTCTCATTATATGCAATGGCATAGCAAAATAGTGTCCTTTATGGTAAAATCTAGGTTTGCTTTTTGGATTATCCATCCATCCACAACCTTTATTAGGCATAATACAATGTATACATATAAGAATACGACTTCAAGGATCGTTTTTAGGCAGGTTAAGCCATATGTTTGCTGCCTCAACCAAAAAGTTAGCCATTAGTCTGATAATATGCAGGTTCCGATCTTCCAATAAGAATTCCACTGATAATCTATCTGTACAGACATTCCTTTCCAATAACCTCCTTATCAACTTTCCCCTTGGAATTATATACATTGGGCAAGTAAATACAATATGACAGAGAACATCAGGGGCTTTTAAAAAGAATATTTTCAAGCCCTGAATATTTAAATCTGAGGATATGGAGGGACAACTATATTCAGGGATTTTGGTACCCACGTGGGAGGGGGTCCTGGAACCAAACCCCAGCGAATATGAAGGGACAACTAGGATTGGTCGGGCTACTCCATACTAGAAATCCCTCGATTCTGGGCGGGGACGTTGCTAGGCTTGCCTGGAGGGAGAGGAGCCTCCTGCCCTTGGGAAGCAAAGCTCGGGGTGCAAGAAGGCGCCTTTCCTCAGAGCCAGGCAGTGAGCAGAGTCTGGCCGCTTTCCTCACCTCCCTTCCTCCCGCCCTCACCCAGCTTGGTGGCGAGTTGCCGACCAGCCCAGTCCTTTTCTTTCTTTTTTTGAGAGGAAGCAGTGCCTCCTGAGTCCTCTCGCCTCAGGACAGAGAACCGAGGCGCTGCCTCCGGGTTTGAGCGCCAACCTCCTCCTCAACCTCCTGCAACTGATTGTGAAGCGCCGCCGCCACCAATTCCGCGCTCTTCATTTCCCTTCAGGGAGGAAAACAACAACAACTTTGCGTTGCAATGAAAGGCGCGGAGTCCTTGCTCCGGCTCTGAGGCGGCAAAAAGAGGCGTCGAGGGAAGGAAAGGAGGAGGAAAGAGACGCGAATCCCAGAAGGCGGCGGAGGAATTAAAAAAAAAAAAGGGAGCCAAGACATTAATTCTCTCAGGTAAGCGGAGCCCCTCAGGCGCGGTGTTGCTGAGGGTGGTTGCTCAAGCTTGTCCTTTAATGCCTGGCTGAACTTTTAGTGTTAAGTGGGGAGTAAAGTATGTGTGAATGTGCGCCTCTTCTTTCCTTCCTTGGCTTCCCTGCGGCTACAGGTGTGTATTTGTGTGTGTGTGTGAGGGCTGTTTTTGAACAGCGCGGGAGGCGAGCTGAGGGGCGGCCTCGTTGCCTGAACCGCTTGGCTCCAGCTGAAGGCTTTTTTTTTTTTTGGCGGCGGTGACGGTACTTTTTGCACGGGAGCCAAGGAGTCCTCCTCCACCCTTTTGGGGTTTTTTTTGGGAATCCGAACTCGAACCAGATGCGTGGCTGAGAGAGTGGAGCAGGGCGCTGGCTGGGCGCTTGTGGTTGTTGGTCGTCTTGGCACAACCCCCTTATTCGGAATAAAGCCGGCTTTCGAGACTACTAGTAACAGTCTCTTCTGGCTTTATTTGCGGGATTAGAAGTAACAGTTGTCCCTCTGTATCCACGGATTTGGTATCCACGGATTTAAGTATCCACGGCTTAAAAATATTCTTTAAAAATAATAATAATAATCCAAAAAGCAAACCTTGATTTTGCCATAAGGGACACTATTTTGCTACACCATTGCATATAATGGGAATTGAGTATTCACGGATTTTGGTATCCACGGGGGTTCTGGAACCAAACCCCAGCGAATATGAAGGGAAAACTCTAGTTAAAAAAGAAAAAAAAACGACCCTCAGCCATGGAAACCCACTGGGTGACTTTGGACCAGACACACTCTCTCAGCCTCAGAGGAAGACGAAGGCAAAGGCAAATCCCTTCTGAACAAATCTTGCCCCCTCATAGCCTCGACTTAGGGTTGCCATAAGTCGGAAACGACTTGAAGGCACACAACAGCAACAATGAAAGAGAAGAAGGGAGGGAGGAATTCGGAGATGGTGCTTGTAATGTGTTTGTTCATGTATTTATCATGTTTGTGCTTCTTGAGTTTCTCTTATAAGTTTTAAAAACCGTTAATTTCTGACCCCCCCCAACTTAAACTATAGCAGACAGCAAGGGAATAAGAGGAATGAAAGCAAAGGCTTTTTACATTCTTTGTAAAAGCTATTATATCCATGCCATACTTGAATACAGAACTGAGTGAAGAAAAGCTGTGCTGAACAAAAGGGGGAAGAGAAAACGTCATTTCCAAGTCTAGAAAATGTACACATTTACATCAGTACTTTAACAAGTACTGGGCTTAATTTTTCACCCCTCACTGACCTTAATCCCTTGCTGTTGGCAGTTTGCTATAAAGATGTTATACTTCCCCAGTGGGAGGTATAGCTGAAAAGGACAGGCTGAAACACTGGGTGGAAACCATCTCTTACTATTACTTGGTGTTATGCCTGTGAAAGTCTCTCATGAATCATAGCAAGGCAGTGAAATCCTTAATGCTTTTTTTGGGGGGGGGTAAGGATCTGTTTCAAAGTGCTCTTGCCAAGTGTTGCCAAGCATGTAACATCTCTGTCCACACCCTTCCACAATTTAAAACAAAAAAACTTTTGGTTCAAAGACTGAAACGTCACAAATCTCATTGTTGAAAGCCATGAAAATATTTTACACTCTAGTGGAAGTGGTGGTGGTGGGCTGCAAAATTAAGCACAAGGCAGCATCTACGCATAGGCCAAATTCTGCCCACCTCTGTTCTAGAGGCTGCTATAGACTTTTAATAAGATCTATATGTAGAACTCTTTAACTCTTGCTTGTTTTTTTTTAAGGGTAAAGCCAGCCTCTCCTCTTTTAGTTTGCTTGCTTTTAACCAGACCTGGAAAATTTCTTCAGATACACAATATGCATGATAGTATTATCACTGTATCTGTGGATATTTGAGTGTGACTGTTCTCAGAATAAAACATCTGTGCTGAATCAAACCAGAGGCCTATGTAGTCCAGCATTCTGTTCCCGTACTAACCCAACCAGGTGCCTGTGGCTGGTTTGACATATAGTTGAGTACAGTTTTGTGTATGACTTTCAAACTTATATAGATTTATACCAGGGTACTTCTCTATTTCTTTGAGTAATAACAACTGTCAAATGTCAAAAACAAAACCACTTAAAGCTAAAGGATGTGGTTGTACCACACAAATTGCTATTTTAGGTCAGGTAAGTTTCCGAGAGGAAACAGCAGAACTTTTGTTGTCTAGCAGTTTCATGCTCAGGTGGTGTTTGCAGGCACTTACAATCAGAATTTTTAAGTGCCTGCAGCCAGTCTGCCTTAGATGTGATGTTGCAAACATGTTTGTTTAACCAGATACAAGAAGTTTCTACTGTAAACACCTGTGTAAAGTTTTTGCTGTACTGTACTGTATAGGACAAACGATGGCCTGTTTTCTCACAACAGAGTTACTAATTCACTAGTTTTATATCTAGAGAATGGGAAAGGGTTCCAAAAGGGCCTTTTTGACAAGTCATCCAGAGATTTGGATTATGATGTTACCAGCAGTCTGATGACACAGAGCTCTACCTCTTGTTTCCCGGCTTTAATTTGAAGGGGGTTGTAGATGTTCTAAACGGTTGGCTGTATGCATATGAGATTGGTGAAAGTAGAAAACTGAAACATAATCCTGACAAGATGGAGGTCCTGTGGGTTGGTAAATCCACTTGTCCGAATGCAGGTGGTCAGTCTGTCTTGGACAAGGTTGGATTGAGGTGCAGGTGGTATCAGTAGCCAGGAGTGCCTTTTACTAGGTGCAGCTGGTTCATCTGGTGTGACACTATATGAGGAAGGCAGTTCTTCCATATTACAATAGCCTGTGCTCTGTTTACATCCTGCCAGGTTTACTATGGCTGCTGACACACTGCAGAAATAATGCAGTTTGACAGCGCTTTAACTGCCATGTCTGAATGCTATGGAATTTTGGGATTTGTAGTTTTGTGAGATATTTAGCCTTTTGTGTTAGAGAACTCTGGTGCCACAACAAACTGCAAATCCCAGGATTCCATAGGATGGAGCCATGATACTTAAAGCGCTGTCAAACGGCATTATTTCTGCAGTGTGTCAGCAGCCTATAACATGCTCTACATTGGCCTGTCTTTAGAGATGGTTCAGAAACTTCATTTGTTACAGCACATTGTACCGAGAACATTGGTGGGGTTAAGTCTTCAAAACATTAATTATGATATCCAGTTATGCCTGTGGGTTTAAAAAACCCAAAAACCTCTCCCCCATTCCTGTTCATCAACAACTAGCCTAGATCCTTAGCAGTGAAAAACTGTAATGTTAAGGAATTTGTACCTGTTATACTGACTATCTGTATGTTTCTGGACCCAATTTCAAGTGGTGGTTTGGACTTTAAAGCCCTAAATGATTTGGAACCAGGGTACAGTATTTGAAGATTTGAAGGATCAGCTACACTTCTATGAGACTGTCCAGGCTTTATGGTCAGCTACTAAGGCCCTTCTTCCTGGACTATGGACAAGAGATAAGGTAGACAGCAACCTCAGACATGTTCTTTTTGATGATGGATCTATACTGTACTGATTGAACTCTTCTCCTGAAAAATGCAGAATATTTTAATTAAAAAGTTCAAAAACATTTTTATTTCAGTGCACTTTTTACTAGCTTCTTTCCCTCAACGCACGTGTTGTTGATTTAAATGGATTACTATATGTTTGGGTTTTTCTGTCTCTTGTGAATTTGTAGCTTTTATTGGGAGAGCATTTATAAACAAATATAAAGTAGATTGGGCCGAATTAAGGAAGAGGTGGGAAAATCCTTTTACTTACAACTTTTTACTGTATTTGTTTTTATTATTTTGCCCCAAAGATCTTGAGTTTGAATGTATGGGAGATAACATTTACTTTAAGAGATGGTCTTCTCTTCTGACTACTTTGCCTTGTTCCATTCTTTTTAGCCACTGAATATAGTATTGAATTGCATAATTGTGGCTCTCATGATCAAAAATCTTCCTTAAGGGGTGTGTATGGGGTATGTGTGTGTCTAAATGCTGCCTCCTTTATGACTGACAGAAGCTGCTTGCCCTGTGTGCATCACAGTCAGACTATTAATGGACTGATGATGTTAAGAGATGGAGGGCTCCTAACATTAGCATTTACAAGGCACTGTGCAGTCCTGTTTTTCCTCTGGGTTTTCAACTATAATGAGAAAGAAGAAAAGAGGGTTATGAAAACATGACATCTTTGTCTGGAGCCCTTGTAAAATTAGTGAACAAGCCGGGTTGATACCATGATGAAAACTTCACATGAAACCATCCTTAGGAAGGCTGCTTCAAGCGCAAATATGTATTCCATGCAGGTCACTATGTGTTGATGTAACTTGTTTGTACCAGCACACTCAGGTGGTAAGTGCGGATAGTACTGGAGTTGAAACAGGGCCACTTAGGGTATCTCTTAGGTGTAAGTCTTTGAAAATCCCCCCCCCCACAACAGCCCCTTGAGAACTGAGTATGATTAGTAGCCACAAGAGAGTCAAGTTGAGAAGGGAAAATGGAGGCTGTGGGGATGGATCCCATAAGATCATGTCTGGCTGAAGCCTTGGATAGGACTGCTAATGGAAGATGAGCATACAGTACAACATTTCTTGCCTGCAGCATTCATGGGAGTGGGGAAAAGTAGTGGGAGTGAAAGCATGAACCACATATAGTCAAGCATGGATAAAAATGGCCACCCCTTTAATTGTTAGAGCTTACAGCCTCTGGCTCAGCAAAGGACACAGATCTGGTCACCAAGAAGTTTTATTGCTGACCTCCAGCACACATGCTGAGAGAAACTAAGGGGTGATGGAATTGGGGGCTCAGAAGAGCATGGTTTGATCACATGGGTCCCCCTTGTAACCTGAGTGTGTGGCAGCTATGATAGTTTCTAAGTTGGACCATTGATTTGAGCCTATTCCTGAGTTCCCCCATGGGGGCTCTTCCATCTTTGGTGGAACAGATAATCCACATCCCCACTTACCCCCAGAAATGGATCTGGTCCAGTGCCTGCAACACTCTGATAATGAAGTTGTGGCAGTTAAGCAAAATATGCAATAGATGTGACAACCATACAAATTGCTAGGAAGGAGGAGACCCTGCAACCACAGCATTTAGTTAAGGCCTGTGGGTAAATTTGCTTTCCTCTGGTGTTAATCTGCAGCAACATTTGTGATACAGCAATTAGAAAACATGATATTAAATAGGATGGGTAAGGGACATTCATATCATGTGGTAGGCTTCTATATAAGCCTAAGAGGTAGATCAGAGAGGAAACTTCCAGGTCCACTCCCTAAATTCCATTTTTGATGAGCCAGCCGGTGCTCTCAGTGGGCTGGGGGTGTGCTCTTGACAGGCACCACCCTCAGGGCCAGATAGTGGCGGCAGTAGGGGAGTACGGAGTGGCTGAACTGTAGCAGGTGACACCGTCGGAGGGAGGGTGACATTGGCTTTAGTCACACAGGGGCCAGGCGGTTGTGTAGCTCAGCAGAGAGGATCCAGATGCTTTTGCTTACCTTTCTGCACCCCTAGAGAAGTACAAACAGAGTTTCTTGTAAGTGCAGACCCGCACTTTGATATTTGGCCCTGAAACCTGGTGACTATTATATATGTGAGTAGAAGTGTTTGGGGGTGCAAATTAATGTCTGAAAAATGGGAAATAATTGTGTGTTTCTCCCCACAGCTATGTGTTGCATCCCTTCCAGAACCAGGGAGTGACCTGGTTTTTGATTCTCTCAGTACAGTTTGAAAAATGGAATCTTAATAAGGCCCCCTTTTGAGTGCACATGTGATACTCTTAGATTGACCAGAAGGTTGTTGTTAAGTGATGTAAGGCAACATTGATTCTTCCTAGGAGTCAGCATGGTAATTCAACAGCACTTTCTAATCCCATCTGTGGCAAGAAATAGAACTGGATCTTTCTGCAAGGCAGTCAGGCTAGCTGAGAAAACTAGGTGGTAGATTAAAAGAAGAGGGGAGAAAAACCTATCAAAAGACCTTTCTTTTCAGTTAAGATTTAACTATGCTGTAACTAAATTCTTTAGTTAAATAATTAAATGACAATTTTATTTAATTTAACAGAAAGCTGTACCATTTGTATTTAAGTTTTCTTTGCTTTTGTTACTTAAATTAATAGAGGCTACAATATTGCATATGTATTTTAGGCTGTTCAAACTATATTAAAGTCAATGCAGTGCATTAAGCTGTATTACTGAGCTCTTGATGACCGTCAGAATTAGAATAGTTTCCAATAAATATTTATTATATAGTTGCATGGGAAGGATGGAATGTTCTGTGTTTCTATTTCTGCAACCCCTTTTTATATGTCATAATTGAAGTAGTATTGAAATTCCTAATCCTTGTAAAATATATGAGCAGGATCTGGGACAGCCTTGTTATATTTGCCTTTTACTACGCAGTAGTTTCCAGTCTATTAGTGTCAGCTTTTAATATTGGTGTATAAGCTCTAAGAAGTATTGCTACTATACAATCCCATTGGTCACAGATGTGACTAGCATCCTGCAGAGTTATTTTAACTTATGTCACTACAATTATTTTGAAATTTCTAACTTGACCTCATATTTGAAATATCAGGAAAGGGTTGATTTGCTTTTTACCACTTCAGTGGTATTGTTTTCTTCTCCCTGTCTTAATGTGAGAGGGAGAATGGTGTACTTCTAAGCATGTGTGCATTTGTGGTCCTGTAAATCACCAAATAATCAGTTGCAAAGGCAGAGGAAGAAAATGCTGTTTAGCAACTTTTCAATTCCTACTGTGACAAGTAGGGAACAGAAGTGTTCTGCTCTGTCACCAAAACGTTCCAGATCACTTTAAAAATGCCAGTAAATCTGTTGCATACCTAATTGAGGCAGTATTAAAATATTGCATCCTTCTCATACATGTGTCTGTGTAATGAACACTGATATATTTTATTTTGCAAATGCTCCTGGTAGTTTATTTGTGAAGGCCTATAGAAGTTCAGTGCTATGGTTTCTTGCCTGTTTCTACTCAGGTTTTGACAAGTCCTATAGTACTGAATCCTTGCTGGATGTGGGATTTAGTGCACTTAAAGTTCAAACTCATCAGAGGTATACTTATAGCTAGCATTTCTTAGGTCTTAGCTTGGTTACCTGCATAATTGGTTAAACAGAAGCTCATATATGACTGGATGTAATATTTAAGTTCTCCACAAGATGAACTCTGTGCTCTGAACTCTGTAGTCTTCCTTCATTCCAATCATAGAGGGGGAGTCCCAAAAATGTTCATGCCCCACTGTTAGGGGAGAGAATGAATTTGGATTTGGAACAGCCAATACATTTTGTAATCTGTAGAGTAGAGAATTTAATCACATCAGAGTTTATAAATTATGTACAATCAGCCCTCCATATCCACCGGTTTTGCATCCACAGATTCAACCAACAATGGCTTGAAAATATTTGTGGGGGCGGGGGGAATCCAAAAAGCAAACCTTGCTGTTCAGCATTTTATATAAGGGATGCCATTTTACTAAGCCATTGTATATAATGGGACTTGAGCATCTATGGATTTTGGTATCCATGGGGGCTCCTGGAACCAAATCCCAGTAGATACTGAGGGCCTACTGTATATGAGATAATCTTTAGAGAAGGATCTGTAAGTTCTTTTATGTTTATTACCAATGCTACACCCATCACTTTCTCAGAACCTATTCACCATGCTGTTTCACCTACCCTCTTTTCCACATGTGTTGCTTTATGTTTTGTAGTTGTGTGATGAGCATAACTTTTGATGATGGAACCAGTGGGTAACAAATCTGCTTTTATGAGCAGGGATTTCTATTCTGTAAAATCATCACCTCATGGAAACTCATGTGTTACTTTGTCATCTGATTTAGTGCGGCTCTTGCAGGTGGTCTAGTGTGAGCAGTTAAATGTGCAAGAGAATCATTGGAGGGAAATGTGCGAACCTGCACTCACTTCCATAGAGAAGGAGGAAGTACTTGGGAGACATGGGAGAGTCACATAAGAGCAGATGTTCAACACCCAGTCAGTTGTGCTAATCATCGGTCATGCAAGGAGTCATGTGAATGCTTCCTGTTTGATCACTGTTGCTCAACCTCTGTGTCTTTTGCTTTGTTTGGTTCTTATTATTGTTAATTTCCAATAATTTATGCCACACGTCATAAACAAAATTATATAAGAGAAACTAATACACAAAGGATGCACATCACTATAAACATGTATGTTCCAATGGTTAATAAACTCAATTTCCTACAGCTCTTTTAAGTGTCCATTCTACTTTACTACATTTCTAGTATCCACATTCAGTCAAATATGTTATGGTCCTTACCTGCTTGTATGAATTTGAGATAGGAGGAGATGGGAATGGGAACATCTGACTCTTTTAAATTTCTGCTCCACTTGACCTGACCATCAAATGTTGATATAAAACACATTCTTATTTGCTATCTCTGACTGTGCATTGAATAAATGCATATAGTAGAGATATCGTGCTTGTTTAGTATATGCTCATCTGGTAAACCACTGGTATAAAGAATATATCATAAAAGATTACATAAAGAAACTCAGCCTATTAAATCTCTCTTTGCAGATGTATTTTATAGCCCAAAGGTCATTTAAACATGGGTGCTGTACCCATGTTATCATATTCACTTGTTTTAAGTACAGTTGGACAGGCTGTGAAAAAATAGGCAGATCATTAGCATATATGGATAAACAATAAGCAACTTGGAGAGTTATTTGAGAAGGTTAATTTTTATGGGTAGGGGGACATGCATTTGTACAGTTAACAAAAGAAATAATTTCTGTCTTGATGAGTATAGCAAAGGAGAGCACTGGGGGGGTAGCATAGCAAACCCTACTAATTCTTTTCTTCTGGGAAAATGTTTGTTATTTTGTTCATGTTTCTATCCAGTCTTATCAATCACTAATGATGCTGTGTATGACTTTCATCTACTCATTGGTCCTCCGTCTTGTCTGTACTTTACATTTTCCCCTCCCAATTCTTGTGTCTCTCTGATAAGTTCCTTCCCTATCTTTGTAGTTTAGCTGGCAGTAAAAGGGCCTGGAATAGGAAAAGGTTTTCCTGTAATAGGAAAAGGTTCTATATGGTGGATGGTTCTCCTGCACTTCTCATGGCTTTTCCCATCGGGGATTACCCACCTGGGTAACACTTAATTTTCCACAGGTTTACTGCTACTGCCTCCAACTCAGCCCTTAGATCTTCCTAAAAGTCATGTTTTTTTAAAAATCTATGGCAAAAGAATTAAAATGACTTCCTAGTGTAAATGATAAATTGAGGATTTCAGAGTTGGCTGATCCCTGAAAGGAGTGATCTCATTTTTAAATCTCAGAATGGGGTGGGGGAGACAATGTTCTGCTCTTGTTGTGACCCTTCATCACTCAGGAGACATTAGAAAGAATTTAACTGCAGATCGTAATGTTGCTTTTCTCTTCAATTTTGGTTTACTGTCTGTATCATTATATTAATTCTGTTAACAGTTACAGAAAGATAGATTTTCAGTCTTGGTTTATCCATATGGCTGAACATATGAATGATTTAAGAGTCTCAAGATCACTGCATTCATGTAGGAATAATTTGTTAATCTGAATTTCAAAATTAGTTTTCCTTCTGCTATATGATATAAAGAGTTTGCACTATAGCTTTTGCAGTTTAAAAAATGTTTGCCATCAGAATGTTGCCATTTAATGTTATCTCATTTTCAGTCACCACATTTTTAAATGTAGGTTGAATAGGATTAGGAATGTAATGGTCCATAAACAGTTTAGGACAAACTTTGTTTTTGAAAAGATTAAGGTGAGGAAAGCCTGAGATTGAAATTAGGTGTCCTATTCACATTTTGGGTGCATATGTGTGTCACAATAAGCTATGGTTTCTGTTAAATTATGGTTTATTCCTTAAACCATGAATTACATGGCAGATGGCTAAATGAAATGTATTGTCTTAGTAGTTGAATGGGAGACCACCAAGGCATACCAGTGCTGTAGGCTATATTTCAGGTGAAGGCCATGGTAGACCACCTCTGAGTATTCCTTGCCTGAGAAAACCCTATGAAATTCTTGGGGTTGCCATAAGTTGACAGGTGACTTGAAGGTGCGCATGTGCACGCGTGCACACAAACACACACATATGAATATACCATGGTCTGTTAGCAGATGCTGATTTGGTCATCACAATAAAATATATTTCCAGGAATCACATCATGGCTTGCTGTGATGTGTGAACTCAGTTTCTATCTGGCTATATGCAAATCTAGTCATCTTGTCAGGACAGGTGCCAATGGCATTAAAGGGGGCCTTTTAAATATGGTCAGTTACTTTAATATGTTCTTCTCCCTACTACCTATTTTTGTCAGTCTTTCAAGAAAGTTAGCTTGAAAGATCTGGCAAAATTTCTGTTTAGCTTCTGATGCTAGCTTAAACATTTTGTGCTTACATGGTGCAGGATCTCAAGTCTGCATAGCTGTACATCTATAACATCCTTGTAGGAATGTACTGGCACATTGATATGCCACTTAAGCAGCACACCTGAGATCTGATATTTCACCAACTGAGTTGTTGGGGAATCACTGTTAATGATTTCTTTTTCTGGAAGCTAAATCCTATCAGAGTTAAAAGTGCTGCATGATAAAAAAAAATAATATATTCATAGTGAAAACTATATGCCTAACAGCACATATTCCTAGTATTATTTTTTAGTTTGGTGAAAGCCAAAAGATAAGCAATTATGGTTAATTTGATTTCATGTTGCTTACTGTGAGAAGAACCTTCATACTTGGTGGAGGTCTGGTGCAGACATATTCTGAACACATGCAAATTTCCCCTACCTTTCAGTTCTGCTTTCAGTGTGGTTAATTTTGTGTCAGCATTAATATGAACATATTTAAAGCTTTCCCTTGGGACCATCAGTTAGATTCACCCCAGACTTTAGTTACCATTGTAAGCCCAGTTACTAGTAACTATACTCATACTGATACAAGAGTAAACCATTGTTAAAAACAAATTATGCAAGAGAGGTTGCATGAACTCTTGTTCAAACTATGGGTTGCAAGTCACTATGGCCAGTATCCAAGGCTGTACTTCTACCAGATTCTATTGCTTCTTTTAGTAGAATCAAGACTTTTCCTCATCCTCTCCTCCCTGAGTCTCTATGGCAGTAGGTAGGGGCCAAAATTAAAATAGGCTAAATTTCTTAGGGCCACACATAGTTTTTAGCGGCTTACTTTCCAAGTAAAGGTATACAGTAATTAATGATAAATAATAGTAATAAATAATGAATTAATAATTAATGAATTAATATTTGATAATTAATTAATTAATTAATTATGAATTAATAATGGATGTGTGCCTTGAAGATGACACAAGGAAATTACACTAGAAATTCAGAAAGGAACAATACAATCCCATATATCTACCGGTAGTCAGATGCAAACCCCACTGAAATCAAGGAAAGAGTGGATTAAAACTGCAACCTTAGCTTGCCAGGTCAAGCTGGGGACAGCAAACTGGAACTACTTTTCAATTCAGAGTCCCAGGAATCTGGCATATATGCTGCTAAAATATTAACTGGCAGTCCTTACTATCCACAGAGGAAGTGCACAGTGAGACTGAGGATGTATTCACATTGCATGATTACAGCAGTTTGATATCATTTAAGTGCCACGGCTCCATCCTATGAAATCTTGGGATCTGTAGTCTGGCAAAGGATTTGGAATTGTCTGCCAGAGAGCACTAGCCCATTACCCCACACTACAATTCTCCAGGAACTTTGAGTGCTGTCTCTCCTCCAGAATTAAATTGGTTAGTCCTCAGCCCCTCTTTTCACCATACCTTGGTGTCTTCAGAACAGCTCACTAAGTTACAAATCCCAGGATTTCATAGGTTGGACCCATGGCAGTCAAAGTGGTATCAGTCTGCTTTATTTGTGCAGTGTAGATACACCCTGAGAAGTTGCAAGCAAAACCTAAGAAAAGAAACGCACAATCACACAGGTGCAGAAATGCTCCACAAAATCGGAGGGGACAAAACAAGTGTTCTCTTGGTGCGGAAAAATGGAAGCGGCAGTACAGTTTCCAATTCACATGTAATACAGCATACATATGGGGGTGGAGAGAGTTAGTTCACTGAAAACCTCAGCATTTATTTCAGCATCTTTTCTTCTATGTGGTAAATCTGCAGATCGGGGTGAGCGGTTCAAGCTCAGCATCCTCCCTGATATGTGAATTTCCATGAGGAGGGAGACTTAAGGCTCCCAGACAGAGGCATCTCACTGACAATGCCAATGTGCAATCCTGTTTGGAACCCCATATGCTTTGATTTATGGAAGACATTTTTGTCTCCTATACCTGGAACTCCCATGTCAGTTCAGGACTTGCAGGATTTACCTGTGTCAGGTTTTTTTTGTCAGGAAATGACATGGATGTGACCACAAGATGGAGCTATAAGCTTAGAAATGAAAGTAGTTAAGCTCCAGTGGCAGGTGTGTGTGTGAGTTAGCATTTGAGAGTATGCACATCTGAGATGCCTGATGTAACAGGCATTGTTTAACTGCCTATAAAAAGGAGATGGGAATTATCCCCAGTGTGGGTTTCTTGTGGATGGTGGTTGGCGAAGCTGTTTGTTGGTTTGAGAGAGATTTATGAGTATTAGAGATGGCTGTCCTATACTCTGTGTGTGTGTGTGTGTGTGTGTGTGTGTATATATATATATATATATATATATATATATATAGTAAATATACTGCAAACAAAGATTAAAGCCCTCAAGTTGAGTGAAGGCTGGCCTTGTTGCTGTCTTTATTTGGCAAGCCAGAGCTCAAGGCAGTGTGCTGGGGTGAAGGGATTTTTTCTTCCTCAGCCTGAAGTCTTTTGCAGAAGTCTCTCCAGAAACCTTCTCCTTGGCGTCCTGTCGATGTGGAACAACTCTGCAGGTGGTCGTGGTGGACACAGCGCGTCTTTCTACGCCCCAACATTTTTTTAAATGTGAAAAGCAGATGGCAGAGATTTACTCTCAAACCCACTGAAGCTGCCACACTTTTCTATTTCTTTTTTTCTTTTGGAAAACTTGAGGAGGAGGAAGGGAAGAGAACCCCCCCACCTTTCTCTCCAAGTCGCTAGGTAAGGGCTAGCGTCCCTCCCTTCCTCAGCCTCTGAGGCTGGAAAGGAACATAGTGGCCGCCTCTTGTGGACTGCCTGAAACACTTTGGCCATATGTTGTGCAGGCCTGCTCTATGGCACAAAAAACCTGAAGGTTTCCCAGGTCTCTTTTTAAAGGACATATAAGGGATGTCAGGAGGGAATGGGAATTGTAAGAAATTAAATCCAATGAAAGTATGCTGTTAAGTCCAGGACAATGTGACATCTGCACTGCCCTGTTTAACAGATACGTTACTTTCTAGACTTATTCAGAGTTTCTTTGCAAAACTACTTTGTCTCTGCCAGTTTAGAGCTGATGTAAACAATGGAACATACCATGTCATGCTGTTTCATAGAGCATAAATAACGTACGCTGTATGCCTTCCAAAGTTCAAGTCCTGTTTAGATGCTGCACCTCCATCCTTGATTACTACTGTGTGACAGGGAGCTCAGGATGACCCCAGTGGTCACATCCCCTCTATTAATGTCTCCTTTGGTGGTGTCATTACTTTCTTTGTGTTAAAAATCAACTTCTACCAGTGGAGCTGCCATACCTTGTGAAGATACTACATTTTTTCAGAATTTGAAATTCCCCCTGAAAATTCTGATTTGTACAGGGAGCATCCAGAAGGCACAAAGATATGTCTCTAGAAGGAGGAAAAGCTCCCAAACTTTGGTGCTCCCTTCCTAGCAAGGCCAGGATGGCCCTGTCCTTGCTGTCTTTTGTCAGCAGGTCAGAACAGTTTTGTGCTGTCAGGCTTTTACAGACAGACTAGGACTGCGTTTTTAATGCTGTACAGTGTTGTTTTAAAGGTTTGTATATTGTCTTTTAATGAATTTTAACATTTTTAATGTTTAACGTTTTAACTATATAAATTGTTTAATTGTTTTAAAATCTTATATTTATTCTTTTATTTATAGTTTTGTATTGTTTTTAATTTGTACTGTTTTAAATATGTTGTTAGCTGTCTTAAGTCCCATTATTAGAAGAAAGGTGGGATATAAATGAATTAAATGAATAAACAAATGCTCCCTGCATTCCCAGTGGTGTGTGTGTGTGTGTCAGTGGGGATACGCAAGACGCTGCAACAGAGGAGATGGAACTAGACCAGTTCACTCTTCCACATGAGTGAAGGGTATAATACTTGAAGATGGATCAAATCTTAACTGAAAGCATGTTTGATCTATGGGATTATGTATAGCCTACTTAATGTCTAAACCATTTAAACATGCAGTTGAAGGGCAATGGAAAATGTAGTAATTCTTAGTAAGATAACTGTTACCGGTATTTGTGGCAAAGAAGATACTTTGAACTAACTAATCAGAGTAATTCCCTCCTTCTTCCTTTTTTGTCATCAGCTACTGCCATGGGTTGCGGACTAAACAAGCTGGAAAAGCATGATGAAAAGCGGCCTGGTAACATCTACTCAACTTTGAAGAGGCCCCAAGTAGAAACCAAAATAGATATTTTCTATGAATATCGTTTCTTGGAATTTACAACTCTAACTGATGGTAAGTCAATTCTCTATTTTTATGTGTTAGAAACATTCTATGTGATAATTGTCATAATTTATGTTGATAAGGAGTAAGGACAAGCTAATACAGCATCTAAGTTTTCAACATTTATTCATTGTTCTACATCAGGGGTGGAAACTTGTGGAGTAGCTGATGCTTTGGCCTGCAACTTCCATCAGCCCAACCCAGCATAGCTAGTGATGAGGGATTCTGGAACTGTAACTCAAAACACATGTACTGTATTCTCAAAACATGTGATGGAACAAAGATTTATTGTACTCTATTACAATACCTGTGGCACAAATAGATTTGGTGTTTTCCTTTGTTTTTATAATACTGTAGTGTGAAAATATCAGGTGTCAATTGGGAGTAGTTCAGTAGTGTTAATGTAGCTTTAATAGGATGGCTAGCTAAGTAGATTAACAGGGATGTCCTTGCTTTTTCTGTAAATCTATGGGGTAAATTGAAAAATAATATGCAATAAGTGTAAGCCAATGTATTGAATCTCACTTTAAATTTATTCCTATTGAATAGGTTCTGTGCTTAGCATGCACACAAAAAAAGTTCTGACCTGCTTAATGCCTTCCCAAAATTTACAGAGGTTAGCTTTTTGAAAGTGACCTTGTGGCTTTTGGGTCTAGCTAAACATGATTCTAAATATGTCATTAGTAACACTGGCAGGATTTTAAAAAATGGGGTGAGACAAATAGCAGTTGTGAGGGCAAGGTTTTTATTAGGACTGTGACTTTTTTTGGGGGGAGGGGAGAAAAGGGTCATACCACCTCTTCATACCTGTTGTAATGTGGGTTGAGACTCTGTAGAATCCCATGAAGTTTGGTTTTCAGTTTGGTCTTCAGATAAGGAATCACAGACCTTTTGGTTAGCACTCATTAAATACAGACTCTCTGCTCTTCTGCAGATTGTTCTGGATGAATTATAGAAGTCTTTTACTGGTTAAGCAAGAGATTTTGTTCAGTGCAGTAATGGTGTCCAGGAATATGCACAGAATTTGAATACTTGTTGACCATTATTCATATATTACTTCACTCACATTAAATACATAGGAAAGTCCTATTGTTCCTTTTAACTTCTAGAAACTGACTTTCTATGTTGCATTTTTATGAAACAACATAACCAAAATGGGGGGATTATCAAGGGATATAACATGTTTTAAAAATTAACTTTTGTTGTACCCCAGAGCTTTGATTTTGTTTTATAGTTCATGTTTTCAAAATAAATTGTTAATTTTTCCTAATGTACTTTTCATCAAAATTCCTCTAAGCCTGTGCATGCTACACCATTTCCTGGCCAATTCAGTGTTGTTTCTTCCTTTAAAGCACTTGTGGTGTTAAAAATAGCTTTTTAGCTATTAGGTAGTCATGTTCTCTAGTTGAGTGAAAAGTCATGTGGAAAAAATCTAGTTTTACATTAACAATGCTCAGATTTATGACTTAACTGGCATTAATTTTCTTGAATACAAACCTATAGTAGATACTTTACTCAATTCTAGCATTAAAACTGCATTATTTTTACTGGAGTAGAAAAAGGAAATGATGTGGAGACTCTATATTTAAGAAGTCAATGAGGGTATGCTTCTTGTATCAGTGTTCGCAAAACAAAGTACAAAGCCTAGTACAGGATTAATTAATATATATTTTTTGCCATAGAGAAGTCACACACCATGTACTGTCGGTACATGTGATTTTCAAACCATTTCTAGTATGTGCTTAAGGGTATTCTAAACTCAACAAAGTTCTGCTTAAATATTTTGAATTATATGAGTTCACTTAGTCCTCCAACATTATCAAAGCCCAAATATAATAAGCTGTAGATACTTTTTTATATATCAGTAAGTAGGATGGAACAAAACAAATAGGAAGGAATGTAATGTAAACCAGATGCTAGGGCATGTATGGAATGCAAGAAAGTGGGATGGGTTCAAAATGAAGGTAAAATCAGGCTTGAGCCTTAGTCTAAAGAGTTTTCTGTGGAGAAAAAATATATAAAACTAATATTGGCATTACAGGCTGAGTTTCCCTTATCCAGAATTCCAAAATCCAAAATATTCCAAATCCAAAATGTCCATATGAGTGGCTGAGATAGTGACACCTTTGCTTTTTGATGGTTCAGTGTACACAAACTTTGTTTCATGCACAAAATTATTTAAAAAACTGTGTGTATACAATTACCCTCAGTCTGTGTTGTATAAGACGTACATGAAATGTAAATGAATTTTGTGTTTAGACTTGGGTCCCATCTGCAAGATATCTTATTATGTACTGTATATGCAAGTACTGTATTCCAAAATCTGAAATATTTCTAACTACTTCAGGTCCCAAGCTATTCGGGTAAGGGAAATTTAAAAGTTCATCCCAATCAGACTAAAGTGTTCCCCACCCCCACTTCCAGTTAATTCAAGAAAAAAAATAACATATATCAGTGTGTATACCACAACATGAGTCTTCATAGTGGGATGAAAGAGTAGTCAAAATAAGGCATAACATAAATGTGAAGGAATTAAATCTAAACTAGATGGTGAAATATGAGTTATATAAGTGCTGCCACTGGTGCTGTATAGTCTAGAGGTAAAGGAATATTTTAATTCTTGTTCTTGGCTTGAGTTGATAGAAATGTATGTAGCCAACTGTTTTTGTGAGACTAAATCAATTGAGTATTACATCAAGCTGCTAAAAGCCTCTTAGTCAGTCTACCTTCACATTCAGTCCAGCATTTCCCACAGATACTAGATGTGTAAAGATGGCCCACTTGTGGCACCAAGTCTCCTTCCTTTCTTGAGAGAAAGAAATCCTGTTTATTGCCAGGCTGAGGGTGTCCCTCACTATAAAGTGAAACACACACCAATCCTTCTCATGCCATGTGAGTCCTCCACAGAAGTAATTTAGCTGTCAGCCAGCTTTGAAAATGCAGCCCTCTGAGGTCTTCCGCTTGAGTAGAACCATAGTCAAATTAAGCTGCTAGTTACTTAAGTAACTGTACAATGTTTTAACACCAACTATTTTTTGCTTCATAATAGACTTATTGCTTGAGAATTTCTACTGCTATGTTAAATCTTTCCACGGGATCAACTGATTAGTGAGCACATTGGATGTGATAGTGAATAGCTTATTGGCTGTTGTAATAAAGACTGTTATTGGTCCATTGAGAAAACTAGTGTCAGCAATTTCCAAATCTCAGGGTCAATTTCACACAATCTAATCCTATCTACATTGTTCTTTGCAGAGCGGAAAGCTCCATATGCAGCTTCCTCGTGCATTTCTGTATGTATTTACAAAGTTGACTGTGCCTCACTCTTTACTGTGTTTGCTATTATAAACATGCATGTCATATAGAATATAAATCAGGATTTGCAAACATAGTTCCACATTTTTCTTTGTCTTTCAATGCAGTTAAAGGGTTTATAGTAAAAACACATAATACAAATGATTAAAGGGGATATGGAGGAAGAAGGAAAAAAGAAAATTCAGTTGTGAATGCATTTCTGTGCATTACATGATTGTTATAATGATCTAATAGAAATGCCCAGTGAGAGTTATAGTCCTGGCAGGGATTGAATGAAGTGGCAGTTAGTGAATGAAGGGGTCATTCACACAGGGGGTAAACATCCAGATGAAATTTGGGCAACTTTGCTCCAGAGCTGTGGTGCATAAAATTCAGGCTACTCTGGCCTGAATTTAAGTGCCAGACCTCTGGTCAAAGTTTGAATCTGCGTTTGGATTTTTATTTGCTGCCAATGGCTTCAGGGAGAGTGGCTACCATTGGGGCTGGTTGACTCACCTCCAACCCGAGGTTAGGACCCTTGACAGTAAACATCTCTGTCTTATCTGGATTCAGCTTCTGTTTGTTTTTCCTCATCTAGCCCATTACCTCCTCCGGACATTCATTCAAAGGAGACACACATCCTTAGTTGAGGCTGTTTTTGAAGGCATGGAGAAATATATATTGAATAATATAGGGGATAGAATGGGACCTTGTGGTATGCCATATGACGGCTCCTTCTTTGAGGAGCAGCTATCCCCAAGCACCACCATCTGGAACCTGCCTGAGAGGTAGGACTAGAACCACTGAAGCACAGTGCCTCCAATTCCCAAATTCCCCAGGTGTTCCAGTAGGATACCATGGTTGATGGTATTGAATGCAGCTGAGTGGTTCAAAAGCACCAGCAAGGACACACTCCCTCTGTCAGTGCTCAGGCGAAGATCATCCACTAAGGTCACCATAGCAGTCTCAACTCCATATCCTGCTCTGAAACTGCCTTGAAATGGGTCTAGATAACTTGTATCATCCAAGACTACCTAGAGTTGGGAGGCAATTGCTCTTTCAAACACCTTGCCCAGAAAAGGGGCATTTGATGCTGGTCTCTAGTTGTTTAGGTCCAGGGGCTCCAGGGAAGGCTTTTTTTTTTTAAGAAGCGGTCATACTACTGCTTCTTTTAGACAAGATGGAAAACTTCCATCCCTAAGAGATGCATTGATAATATATTGTAATTGGGATGTAATTGCATCTCCTCCCTGAATGACCAGCCCAGAAGGACAGAGATCGAGAGAACAAGTTGTCTTCCTTACTTGCCCCAGCAGCTTGCTCACATTGGTGGTACTCACCAACTGAAACTGATCCGATGGGGGGTGCTGCCCATTCTGGCTTCAGAGAGAGTAATTACCACTGAGGCTTTGCTTTGATGGAAGACGATTGAGCTCCATGAAAGCAAAGCCTCAGTGGTAGTAGCCACGCTCTCTGAAGCCAGAATGGGTGGCACCCCCTCCCATCATGAGGCTAGTTGCCCATTCTGAAGCCAGAATGTGGGGCTAGCCTTGCGATGGCAGGGCTTGCCATGCATTTTGACCTCGGAGAGCAACTACCACTGGGGCTCTGCCATTGGAATGAGAAGTGGCACCAAGGAGTGGGGAAATGGTGGTGCCTTAAGGCAGCACTTGTCCTTCCTCTCCTCCCCATGCCCCCTGAATCCAGAGTGGATGGATTGATCACACAACCGTTTTCTCCGGAGTTTGAAGCAAACTCCGGAGAAAACAGTGGTTTTCTAAAACCTGAATTAAGGGGGCGTATTCTTTGAGTCTGATGTGAATAGAGCTATACACTGTGTGCCCTTTTCACACCAGGGAAAAGCCACAGGCCATGTGGCATTATCAGGCCAGATTTGGGGGGAATTCAAGATTTTTTTAATAGTGTGAATTCCCCCTAAGCTGAGACTGGTGTGAAAACTGTCTGACTTGCTGCTTCTTCTAAATACAGCCAGATATGGTTGTATAAACACCACAAACTGACTTTTAAAACCCAAGCATTGGGATCCAGTGCTGTTTTGTATATGAGGAGCAACAGTTTGCATTTGTTTGTTTGTTTGTTTGTTTGTTTAATCCTCCTTTCTCCCAATATGGGGACCTAAGTAGTCTTTGTAAAATTACTGGGTAGATTGTAGAAAATATAGGACTTGCATGCTTATAAAATTATTCAATATGTTATGGCACATGCTAAAACATAAAAATTATAATCAATTAGGTATTGCCATTTTCCTACAAATTATTTTGTTGAATTCTGTTTTAAACAATTTTCATGCCCTAGTTCAGATCTGGGCATGTCTAGCTTTCTATCACTAGTGATTTTAAAAATTGAATAGTAGTGAGGATTTATCTCTTAAAATGCTGCTTTTTGTGGGTGACTGGGTGGGTGGTTTTATATGACTTAAAATTGATCAGGCAATTTATTTTTCCAACATTGGATGTTACCTAATTTCCTTGTTCACTCTGAATGCAGATGGAATCATAAAGAAAATAAGCATTCTTAAGCTGTAGTTCCTTGTATTCAACATTTCACTTAAATTATTTGTCTCTGCTTTTCCTGTATCCATTGTGCCTGCTTTCCAGAACAGGGGTGAAGTGGTAGAGCCAACAGCGAAAATAGTTTGCAGTATTACTAAATAATCAGTTTCCAGCAGTTTGGCATAAAGACGTTGTTACCATGTCCTACTACCCCTCCTTATAGTATCTTATAATTGGCAATATTGGGTATTTCAAGGGGTCTAGTAGACTGGGGAGAGCCAAAGTGAGGTCAAACAGAGGTCACAAGGACCTGGGAAGATATCTTGAAATATACTAGCAAACACACCCAAGATAGGATTAAGTAGAGCCCCTAGTAAATACCATTTAGGAGGTATGTGCTAATCCCTTCTTGGCCCCCTTGGTGATGAGTCACACACCATAAACAAACAGGGAACCAAAACAATTCATAGTCCCAGGAAATTTCCCTCGGCACCCCCTCCTGTTCTACAATACGAGATTGTGTAGGAGGTATGAGTCTAAAAATAAAAATGTATTAAAAATTCCAGGGATCTAGACCTTTTAAAAAGAAATAAAAATATCTTCTTTAAAAAATAAAAATCACTTTACTTTCAAATTCATGCAGAGTGACGCTTAAGAATGCTGAGACAAGCTCAATTAACATCTAAAAGTGTGTTCTGAGGTCTGATCACCCAATGAATTAGACTCATTACAAAAACAAAGGAGTCAGTTTAAAAATGCATATCAAAAGTTAACTGGAGGTATATCGATCTTAATCTACATACTAAAACTTTTAAAAGGGTTCCTAACTAACTAGGAGGATTTAGGGTAGAAGGACTCACCCAACCTTTAGTGGTAGAGCTACATGGTGAACATCATGGCATAGCATCATAGCATGGCTTCATAGCATGGCTTCATAGCATGGCTACAGCCGCATGGAGACTCTAACTTAAAAGAGAACTTACACAAAGAGCAATAATATTTAAATTAGGTCATGTGTTGAATGACCCATCTCTCCAGTTGGCTGGAATTGCCTAGTGAAATAAGAGAAAGGGAAATTGGGAGAACAGAAGCATGCAGGGAAAAATTCCTAGACTTATCTTAGCATGTGAATGGAGTACACAAGATTGTTTTACATTACAATAATTATTTCCCTACATACTACAGGTTGTCACAAATCCTGTCTCTCAGTCATTAACAGCTATCAGCAGAGTTTTGGTTTCCTTTGTTTAAACAGAAGGAAACCCATCTAAGCTTTGTTCTAAGCCAAAATACCCCTTCAGGACTAGACATGTAAAATTCTTGGAAATTTTGCAGCGATGGGGGAAAAAACATTTTTTCGGGGGGTTTCAGAAAAAAATGGAATTTTTTGGAAAAATTGAAAAAAATTCAATATTAGCACTTTTTACAGATCAAACATCATTCTCTTACTTCAGGGACATAAAATACAACTATGTACAATTTGATTGGGCATAAAATTATCACAGTTGGTATATTAAAAACAGTGTATTCAAATAATTATTACAAATAGAATTTATTTTTATTTATTTTTAAATTTTTATTTGTAACAAATGGAACAACAATCTCCTGAAATTTACAGAACTTCTTTGGTTTTGCTAGTTTATGTGGAGCAGGCAAAAAAAGCAATTAAAAAAACTCTGAGGAAACCATCAACATTAGTAACAAAGAAAATTATTTATATTTTCTCTCCACAGTAGCAAATAGACATAAAGCATCCATTCCCATAAAATGAATTGGTGGGGTGGGAAGTGTGTGGAAGGGAGGAGAGAAGGACTAAGGTTCAATGAACAGGCATCAAATTTAATCAGACTCTTTTTCTCATAGTTATCAGTTTCAGTCTCTGCTTCTGCTTCGTTATATTTGTCATCATCACAGTTATCATGGACTTCTAAAAACTGAAGGCTTACCCATACTGAAACAAGCTTCTCTACCCTTTCACGTGTCAGTTTTCTTGATTTAGTGTGAGTGTTGCCAAACATAGACCAGGTTCTTTCATATGCTGCAGAAGATGGAGGAATATGAAGAAGGTGAGAAGCAGGAGGAGCCAGAGGCTGTGTTGTGCAAAGACCTTGCCACCATGTTGCAGGAGGAATATGTTTGGCAGAATCCCAGACTGCATTCCTGGACCAAAACCCTGAAGATGTTCTGTATTCTGCAACATTTGAAAGTACCTTCCCAACATCAAGTCCTAAGTGTGATGGTTGTTTTATAATCCAGTCAAATGCAGTAGCACTGCTATCATCATTTATATTTCCACCTTTGAATCTTAGATCCAATGGTTTTGCAGCAGCATGAACTGGATATTCCATAATCAATTTTCTTCCTTTTTTCAATTTTTTGGAAAAAAACAAAAAAGACTTCAGGGGAAAAAATGTTGGTTTTTTTTCTGAATTTTTCTGGTTTTTTTTCCCTGGACCTTCACATCTCTATTCAGGACAAAAATATAACTATTAGTCCCAAACAATAGCAAAGTGTGCCACTGTGGAAGATACTCAGCCATTCTCTGTCCCCGCCCCCCCCGATCAGATCTCCAGTGCCTCCCCCAGACTTCTGTCTGAGTTCTTTGCTACTTCTCAAAACTGGCAACTATTGCCCTAACTTTTTGCCTTTAAACTCTTCAATAGTCTTATGTGGTTCTTATGAGCATGTGTTGTGTGTGTGTGAAATCTTCTGTGTTATTTTCCAATAAAACCACTTATTTCATTTTAACCTGGAATTCTCTGCAGTTACTACTGGTATATATAGGTGAAAAGGTCCTAAATGCCTCTTGCAGCATTCCATTTGAGCTAACCATAATTCCCCCAAAATATTAATATAGTTTTAATATTAATATTAATGTTAATATACTTCTGATATCGTGAGTGGGGTCCTCAAGCACCCCCACCTATTTGGATAGCAAAGGTAGATACTGTAGTGTTTGAGATTACAGGCAAACAGCATTCTGTCAGTCTAGTGGGCAAACCCACTAGATTTAGAGGATGGTAGAGCATGATGTAGGTCATCCCTTGCAGCCCAAATACCTACCGTGTGGGTATGAGGCTTTTAACCATTCCAGTTACAGAATTGATTTTGTAAGGTAGATCCCTCCAGTGTTGTGCCTGAGCTGTTTATTCTGTCTTTCCAGGACACTTAAGCTTAAAGGACCAGTTGTGATAGAACAAAAAACCTGAAAAGAACTTAAGAACTGCAAGAGAATGGGAAGCGGAATCTAGTTAGGTAATCGTTTGGAACTCAGTTTGAACGACAGTGTGATTTAAGCCAGTGTTTCTTAACCTGTGGTCCAGGGACTCCCAGCGGGCTGCAGTGTCCTGTAAAAGCAAACGCAATATGCTTCTTCTGATGCCTGAATGGAAGGGTTGTATAAGAACCTTAGAAATGCAATGTACAATGGAAAGCACCGCAGAAATCAACAAACTATTGTGACACTTCTGCACAAACCCACACCTGCTGGTTGTGAAGCAACTAAACAAGAACTCATCAGGGGACTAGAGCAGTGGTTCTTAACCTGGAGTCTGTGGACCTCCAGGGGCCCGCAATGTCCTCCCAGGGGGTCTGTGAAGGCTTGGCTGCTCAGCCCACCTCCTCCTCGCAGTGGAGTGGCCACATGACAGGAGCCAAGGCAAAAGCTGGCTGGTTTGGCCTGCACATTGTCATTCAATCTGATCCAGCCACCAATTTGTAGGAAGCTGCAGGAGAAAAGTCTTCCCTCCCTCTCCAGTGCCTCTGAAGGAAGGTTTAATGGGTAGTGTAATGGTATTATTATTATTATTATTATTATTATTATTATTATTATTTTATCATTATCATTATCATCATCAGGTATTGTTATTATTATTAGGGTTTTAAATCTTGAGTTAAGTCTTGGGGAACCATGGTAACAAAAGATATTTAAAGGGGTCCCTGGTAAAGAAAAGGTTAAGAGCCACTGATTTAAGCAATGAAATCCATAGTGGGTGTGAGAAGAGGCAGTCACATCTCAGATGTGCTTCAGTGTGCATTTCAGCAAGCTGGGAGGAGTTTTCTTCTCCTCACACATTCTCTTAATGTTTGTCTCCATTAAAGTAGTATTTAAAGTAGTATTTAACATGAAAATGGAGCTAATGAAACTGTTCCTGGCTTCCTGCAAATATATTATTTTCTGTCTGATTGTATGAAAAAACCACTCAACTATGAACTAAGAATATGATCTGAAATTAACCACAAGAAAGTCCTGTAGTGCTTCAAAAGCGAATAAACACACCAGCAAATAAGTTTTTGTGGCTTCTGTGAATGTATATAAGTGTATATATAAACTATTTATATACACATAGCTTCCAAGGAAGTCCGTTTTATACATGGGGCCAAGAGACCAAGAAACCATAGACAATAGAAGGTATAGTAGCACCCCTGCATCCGTTGATTCGCCATCTGCTGATTCAATTATCTGCGGATGGTGACAATGGAGGGGGGATGGGGGAAGGAGAGGAAGAGGAGAGATCTCACCTCCTTCCTCCCTTTGCCCCCGGGATTGCTCCCTGGGATCACTGCCAGGGCAGAAATGGCGATGCGGGGGCGAAAGAAGGGGGAGAGAGATCTGCCTCCCGCTGCCCCTTGTCCCCGGGATCACTGCCCCAGATTGCTCCCGGGGTGGAAGTGGCAACGTGTGGACAAATGGAGGAAAGATCTCGCTTCCCTCCTCCCCTTGCCCCCGGGATCACTGCCCAGGATCGCTCCCAAGGCAGAAATGGTGATGGGGGTATTCGTTACTATCCGTGGATTTCGTTATCCTCTGGGGCCCCTGGAACCAGTCCCCATGGATATGGGGGTCCTACTGTATGTCACATTCCTGCACACAGCAGAAATTATCCCAAAATCCAAATCCGGAATCAGTATGATTTACTCTTAACTCATAGCTACTATTATCCTAAGAGTGCTTCCAGATGAAAGGCTCCTAGCACCACCCAGTGAAAAGGCACTGTGTCTTTTTCAGTCATTTGTCCCATTCAGTCCTTTTGCCCTAAAAAGATTTTCTCTGGCAAGAAAAAAGAGGGAAGAAGTGGTGGGAAAACATGGGAGTGGCTATCTGTTTTAAATCATCATCATCATCATCATCATCTGATACTCTTAGCCCATCCTGAACACTATGTTGAAATTTATATGGTCTTTTAAACATTCTTAAAGAAGTGTATGAATAATTTGGGATTGCTGCATTTTAAAAACCAAATTAGGTGAATTTTTAGTCTGGACTTTGACAACAATGGATAGCATGTGCATTTTGACTGACCATCTTGTGATAATGGGAATTTACTTGAACACCCACACAACTGTTGCTTGTTGATAGACAGATGGTTACAATTTTTTACACTAAGTGGTGACAGCTTCCCTGCTGAGAGGAGATGGGAAATTGTGTCTTTTGGACTAGGATTCAATGTAAACCGCGACATGCAGAAGAATGTAAATTATTTTTTGGGGGGGAGGGAGGGAAAAAACTTTTATTGGCTGTCAATCATAGAGCCATCCAGAGAAATTCTAATGGCTTCTTACTGTCTGAGCAGTACAGATTTTATTCAGTAAAATGTGGTTTAGGTGGGGCTTTCTTTTCTTTTTTAGCTAGCTCTTCACAGTATGATTTGAAGAATAATCTATGGAATTCCCCGCCCCCCCCCCGCTTCAGCAGATGCATAGATTCAGACTATTACAGGCAAGGGCTGCATCCAATTCGCTGTCTCTAAGCTAAGCTTGGCTTTCCTTCCATAGCAAAACTGTGTTTTTCTCACCAGGGAGAACAGCTGAATCCACACCTGCCAAATAATTTGTCCTTACCTGGCTGGTCCTGTTTGAACACATGATGTTCCTCCCTCGGGTTTTGAAGTGAAAGCACTTCTTTTAGATACCTGAGGGTTTTAACCCTTTATATTTCAGTTTCTAGGAAAACATGCTCATTTTAAACATGTGCCCTGTACCCTGAATTGGGGTCAGGGTAGAATTGGGGGGATAGGGTGGTTGGAGGGCGGGGCAGTTTGGTGGGTGGTTACCTAGGTCCGGCCAGCATTTTTTTGTATAGTAGTTCAGTGTATATAGGTATGCAGATGCCTGCATGTTCAAATATCTGAAGGGATGCCTCCGTTTCAGAAGCCCTGCAAGCCTTTCAGATATTTGAATATGTGGATATATCTGCATACATACATAGATTCGCTGAATTAAAAAAAATGTTGATACCAGGGTTGCCAGACATGGATGCCAAGGGAAACCCCTTTGGGACCCTTCCTGCTGTTAACTTTGCCCAGCTCCCACCTGCCAGGTCAAGTTATGAACAGTTAGGGATCAATCCTCTTCCCCACCTGACGGACCCCTAAGCACCCTGATAGCACTTTTGTACCGAGGTGACTTCAGGGCGGGGGAACTGTGTGGCTTTCAAAGCCAGTTTGTGTTCAGATTAAAATGGGTGAGTGTGACATTAACAGGGTCAAACCAGGGCAGGATACTGTGCCCTGGAGCCAGGATATAACCCTTGTGCGGATTCAGCCAAAAATGCAATTGTTTGTTGCACTTCTCTCATTGATTATCAGTTATTTTAATTACACTGGCAGGTTTTTTTTTTCCCTATCATCCCTTGGCTTCTCTTGGAAAAATCTACTACTGTAGTTCCTTTAGCTCACCAGCTTCCAGGAGCCTTGTTGAAGTCACAAGTACTTCATGTTTTTCCTACTTAGAATATTTAGAATGTTTGTACCATGACTTATTTGCTTTAGCTTTTAAAAATGACTTTCACATTGTTAATGAATAGATGGTGGAAGATGTGGGGGGAAATCAAAAGGAAATGTGAGGGGGAAGACAAAAATGGTAGAAATGTCTATTTTTGAGATTACAGTTGTTCAGGGAACAATACTCATATGTAGCTTCAATTTAATCATTAGATTAAATTGCCCCCCACAACATCTAGATGCCCCCTATATCATGGCATGTGTAGGTGCTGATTCTCCCCACTTCCTGTCTTACCAGCCAGTGGCATCTCTAATTTCTCCTTCTTTTAACTTTTAGAAGACTTAGTCATACTGTAGAGCAATAGTGCAGTCATTTCCAACATTTTGGAGACCCTGTGAGGCTACTTAGAGACCATCTGGAAAAGAGAAGATGTCAGGTGTGACTGGTTCCTCAGCAGAGCTTCTTACTAAAACTCAGAGAGTGAGAGCAATCAAAGTTTGGCACATTTAGTCTGACTCCTCTGCAAAAGCCTACTGACCTGAGAGACCCTACTAGCAGCCTTGGTCTCATCAGCACAGCCTCTTGCTTCTTGGGAACATGCAATCCCACCACCATGGAGAAGTAGAGCCATGGTGGACCTTGCAAATCTAGATATCCATTAATAGAGAAGATTTTTTTTTTAATTTCTCATCTCTATCCAAATAGATTTGTCTTTTCCCACAAATATTTCTCCCAGAAGTCATTTTGGGAAGAAAGCACAAAATGTTTGAGATTGCTTTCATTTGCATGTACTAGAACACTCTGTAGTTTTGCAAGAATATTTTTTCTACCGAGTGTACACAGTTTCCTAGTTAAGGTATATTTCCTTTCTATAATTTTTTTTTACAGCCTGACATGTTTTCAGTGACTTGTTCTAGTTAATATATTAAGCAGAGTCCAGTGAAATCTCACTGATAGAATAGATTTTCCTTGGTTTTTTTCCAGGCTGTGAGACCGTGTTCTGG
The DNA here is from genome assembly GCA_030847615.1 of Gambelia wislizenii. NCBI lineage: Eukaryota > Metazoa > Chordata > Lepidosauria > Squamata > Crotaphytidae > Gambelia > Gambelia wislizenii. Next base: position 104,219,364 of record JAUMIR010000006.1, read on the forward strand.
AATAGTTTCTTTTTGATGTTTCGCCTGCATCTGTGGCTGGCATCTTCAGAGAATGGTTGGGTAGGTGTGTGTGTGGAGTTTATATGCTGTGAACCCCTGTTGGGGAGAATATTTAAATTTGTGTAATTGAATGGTTAGTTTCTGGATATAGAAATGCAAGGCTTGTTAGTGTCTGTTTGGCTAATGGTTGGTTGATGGGACATTATCTGCTGGGAATACCCCTATCCCTGGGTGGAATTCTTTTGTAAGTGCTGAGTCTATCGTATTTCAAAACTGGGAGCCAGATTTTGTTTACTTTTAAGGTTTCTTGTTTCCTGTTGAAGTTGTCCAGGTGTTTGTGGATTTCCATAGCTTCTCTGTGCATTCTGACATGATAGTTGTTGGCCTGGTCTAGAATTTCTGTGTTTTCAAATAACATTTTGTGTCCAGGTTGGTTTATAACGTGTTCTGCTACTGCTGATTTTTCTGGTTGGCCCAGTTTGCAGTGTCTCTCATGTTCCTTGATTCATGTTTGCACACTGTGTTTAGTTGTCCATATGTAAACTTGTTCACAGCTGCATGGTATGCGGTAAACTCCTGCAGCTGTGAGAGGGTCTCTTTTGTCCTTTGCTGACTATAACATTTATTGGATTTTTTTGGTTGGTCTATAGATTGTTTGGAGGTTGTGTTTCCTCATCAGTTTCCCTATTCTGTCCGTGACTCCTTTGATGTATGGTAAAAATACCTTCCCTTTGGGTGGCTGTTTTTCTTCTTCATTCCTATGGGTTTTTTTTCTGGGTCTGGCTGCTCTTGTGATGTCTGATCTGGAGTAACCATTAGCCTGTAGTCTCTGGAGCAGCAGAAAACAAGCCTGCTCCATCCTCAGTGTGACATCCCTTCAAATACTTAAACAGGGCTATCATATCGCCCCTTAACCGTCTTTTTTCCAGGCTAAACATACCCAGCTCCCTAAGCCTCTCCTCATAAGGCATGGTTTCCAGACCTTTCACCATTTTAGTTGCCCTTCTCTGGACATGCTCCAATTTGTCAATATTCTTTTTGAATTGTGGTGCCCAGAACTGGACACAGTATTCTAGGTGAGGTCTGACCAAGGCAGAATAGAGCGGCACTATTACTTCCCTTGATTTAGACACTATACTTCTATTGATGCAGCCCAAAATCGCATTGACCTTTTTAGCTGACGCATCACACTGTTGACTCATGTTCAACTTGTGGTCTACTAGGACTCCTAGATCCCTTTCGCACGTAGTCTCATTCAGCCAGGTCTCTCCCATCCTATATCTATGCATTTCATTTTTCCACCCTAAGTGCGGTACTTTACATTTCTCCGTATTGAATTTCATTTTGTTAGTTTTGGCCCAGCTCTCCAGTCTAAGGTCTGTTGAAGGAGATTAAGGTCTGTTGAAGGAGTGAGTGAGGCAAGCCTTGTCATGCAAGCAAAAGACTGTATGATTTTGGAATTCACTCATTATACCGAAAGCGCTCTCTCTCTCTCTCTCTCTCTCTCTCTCTCTCTCTCTTTATATATATATATCTTTTCAATCTAATCTGTTGTTTTAAAAAAATGACCTAAAAAGTTCCCTTCATTCTCTTCGTTTTCTGGCTTTCTTAATTGCAAAGATTGCTATTTTAAGCAAGTAACAGCAGCTATGCAAAACAACAAATGTTAACATTGCAGTTTGATTAAATAAACAGTGAGAGCTACACATCCTTTTCTGCAGTGTTACCAAACTGGGTGAAATGTTGAAATAGATGGTCACTGTGTCCTTCATATCAGTGGGTTTCAAGCTTTTGTATCTTACATCCCAAAAAGAGTAAAACCTTGTGAGCAGCCAATGATATCCACAACAGAAAAAGGAAAAATGTCTCAAGATGCTAGAAGATGGTCTTTTATTTGTCTTTTAGTTTAAAAAAAAGGACCAACTTTCCTGCGTCTTGAAACATGTCTCCCTTTTTCTCTTGTATATCTTACATCCCACCAATCACTATCTAAGAAAGAACCTGAGTCCCACCATGACAGAAACAGAAAATTCACCTTTTTTTTCAAGGAGCATTTTTTAAATATTTATAGACAATTTGCTATTATGTTTATCTTTTATGGTAAGTCCTAAAAATATTTAAAAATTCAGTAGTATTATTGAGAGTAAACCCAAATGAGGAAAAACAATTCCATTCGCAATTGAAAATTATAATAATAGCATCGATTATAAATTTTATGCTCTGATAATACTTATAAAACATAAAGATAGTAATTTAAAGTTGTAGTAGTATTATTGGGAATAAATTTTATTAGTAATACTAAGACACAAACAAAAATTAGAATTGTAATACTAATCCTGCAAACCATCTTGACTACTTTTGCATCTCACTGGTAGTGTGTGTACCACTGGTTGACAACTACTGCTTTAGAGTATTTATACACTTACCATATTATTGTGGTACAGGTTGCCCCCCATTTATGCAGGCAATACATTCCCAGACTTGTTGCAGACACATGAAACTGTGTATAATAGTGAATCACCATATTATAACATAGAATTTCACCAGAGGACCTAGAAATTGGAGAAAATGGTGCAACTCTATTGTTGACTTCTGGCTTAGAGTCATGCTGAAGGATCCCCCAATGTCCTGAGAGACCACCTCCAGCATGACCGTGGTCCTCCAGATGCCTATAGAGCCCTCCCCCCCACAATTGCGGGTAACTGTGGGTCCCATGTAAACGGGGGCGACCTGTATATGTATTACTATGGTTGCTAGTACCTGTTACTACATCCAAAGAAGTTTATATCCATGAAAGCTCATGCAAAAATAATAATCAGTTGTAAGGTGCTGCCACATTTTTTTCCTCCTTCCTTCCTTCCTTCCTTCCTCCTTTTTAACATACTGTATATCATATGAAACATTTGCTTTCTGTGAGCTTGATCTTGTACAGTGTTGTGTTTTTTTTTAAAGAGATCCCTTGCAGACTTGCAGTGTATACGTCCTTGTTTCTGATGCCACATCTTTTTGAAAAGTCTTAACAAGTTGCTAACGAGTTTCTATGATAGGCCCCCAAATTTGGTTCTAGTAGTACTTTCTAGTTTTTGAAGTACTTTTTCATTATGATATCAGTGACATCTGGTCTTGGAGTTTGAATAATGAGAAAACTGAGAGTTCCAGAAAGGGATATAAAAGCTGGCAGTGCTTTACTTAAGGTCAGGTCTTGTGTTTTTGTTTGTTTGTTTACATCCTGCCCAGATCTGGGTGAAAACCAGCCCATCTTGGCTGAAGAGTTGTTATAAGAGAGGAAAAGCTTTGTTTAATACAGAAGATGGAAACTCCTTAAAGCAGGAGTGGCAATTGTGTGTCCCTCCAGATGATATTGAACTTTAACTCCTAGTATTCATTACCAGCAGCTGGGACTATTGGAAATTGCAGTTAAACAACATAAGAGGAGCCCTGGTAGCACAGGGGTTAAATGCTGGTACTGCAAGCTACAATGTTGTGAGTTCAATCCTACAGGCCTCCAAGGTTGACTCAACCTTCAATCCTTCCATAGGTTGGTAAAATGAGTACCCAGCTTGTTGGGGGCAATTAGCTAACACATTGTAAACCACGTAGGGAGTGCTTGGCACTGATAGGCAGTATAGAAATATAAATGCTATTGCTATTGGAGGGACACACAGACAGTTGTCATCTCTGGCTTAAAGTATAATTTGACATCCCCTCCATCTACTACTTTTGTTTTTATAAAAAGAGGAAGCACAAAGTATGATTGGTTGCTCTATGCTGATGTATCTGTGTAAGCTTTCCTTGTAACAAATAATAAAATTACAGTTGCATGCAACAGGTGGCCAAGGATTTTCAGTTAAATATGTAATACAAATTGAGATGCCCAAACCCCCACCCCCATTAAATAACCAGACACAAAATTAACCTTTTTTCAATAAAGGGCCACAACTTTATTAATGACAGCTGCACTTGGTTGGCACAAACACATGCATCCGGATCCAGGTATCAACCAACCCACCTGTTGGTCGATGAACCCATTGTTGGCCCACATGCCGGCAAGTGAAACCCAGGAAGTGGAGGGGTCCCTGCAGGCACAGTGCCTGCTGTCCAAACTCCTCCCCCCCCAAAGGGGGCACCCTGGAAGGTGCATGTCCTGAGCTGGCATGTCCTCCAGGCCAGTGCCCCCATTCTCCTGGAGGGGATCTCTCCCAGTGATGGAGACCCCAGGACCAATGACCTTATATCCAGGATCCATGCCAACTGCAAACAAAAGGCAGGCCTGAACAGGCCCATCTTTTGCCAACCTGCCGCAGCTGCCACCAACAAGGCTGAAATGCCCCCCCTGCACCCAAGTGTGCACAGCCGTATTAACCTCCCCAAGTCCTGGCCCTAGCTTGCATAAGACCAGCCGCAAGTGGTGAGGTCAAAATTGCCTGCACAGCCGTAGCCATTGTTGCTAATGCTCACTCATGTAGGTTATGCCATTCTCCAGCCCATCCTCTAGGTGCCAGTCGTTCCCAATGCACTGTAGCTTCTTGAGACAAGTCTCAAATATTGTGGATGGTTAAGTCTGGCTGGATGTACCCAGCAAAGGCTCTGGAACACCATCTGCCCAGGCGCTTGATAAACTATGCAGAAAGGCCACTCAATGCCATTGTAGTGGCTGCCCCAATCCTGAAGGAATGTCCACCAAACTCTGATGCAGGTAGGCCCAGCCGCCTCAACGCTGCCCTAAAGACACTGATGAACTGGAAGTGCGTGAGTGGAGACATGTCCCTGTGAATGAAAAGGGGGCCTAGTGCTGAAGGGCATCTGGCCAAGGACTCGCACATAGTGTTGACAGGGCAAGGAGATGAATCTGTCAGGCCTTCCAAGCATATTGAAGCCCCTTTTCCTAGCTGGTCATACTTGGAACGCCGAATCCTGATGCACAGGGTATTCACATTGAAGGAAACATCTCTGTATTGCAGTGGTCTGCCCGATGAGTCCTACTTGGACTTGCATACAAGCTCCCCAACTCTCAGGGCAGCAAATAACGCTGTGGTGAAGGCAGTTCTGAATAGAAGTGCCTCATAGCTGGAATGGCAGATCTTGCCCAGTTGGACCAGCAATTTCCCCAGAATATTGAAGGAGACTGGTCTGCAGTTATCAATCTTCTGATGGACCGTCCTTCACCAGCCTTCCACAGCCTTCCGGATGTGAAAAGTGGCGCAAGGGTTGCCGAAACCCCCTGCTTTGCTAAAGAAGGAAATGCCAGCTAGGGGCAGAGACATAGACCGAGGAACGAGGCCTTGCTTCTTCAGGGAAGTTAGGTAGTGTAATACTTCCCGCTCAGAAGTGGGCCATGAGTCCCCGTAGCCATTCCTCCTTCTGAAACAAAAAAACTGGCCAACTGCCCTCTTGTAGGTTGACTGGGTTGACGGTGCCAATGAGTTGAGTATTCTTTGAATCACAACTCGTTCCCAAGCTGCAAGAGTTCTTCCAGGAATGTTGTCAGCTGGGGGTCTGCATCCAGAGCCAATGCACGGGACTGTTCTTCCTGGAATTGAGACAAGCTATCTGCAGTGTCGTTATCCAGGCCAGGGATATAGTGGGTGGAGAAGCTGATATTTGATGTCAGGCATACTAGAACAACTATCTGCACTAGCCTTATGACTCTCTCAGACTTGGGAGACTGCCAGTTGATAATTCGCGCCACTGCCTGATTATCACACCAGAAGCATACCTTCTTGTCTCTAACTGTTCCCTCCAGATCACAGCTGCTACTAGAATAGGGGAGAACTCAAGGAAGATTAGGTCACGAGTGACAGCAGAATCCCTCCACTTGGTTGGCCGGTGCTGGGCAGACCACTCTTGTAGAAAGCCCCAAACTCCAAACTACATCAGAATGAACCTACAACCCCGCCCCCAGCGCCTTATCATCCTGCTACAAGGAAACACCATTATAATTATCAAGGAACTGTATCCATACCTTGAGGTATTCCTTGACGCCCTTGGTGAGCCTGATCCAGTTATTTGGGGCCTTGACACCCTTCATGCTCCCTGCCAACCTGGCACAGAAGGCCCTGCCCGGAGCCACCACCCTACAAGCAAAAATGAGGTGTCTAGTAGAGATTGTACCTCCTTGAGAGTGGCCTTGCTGTGGGATAGCAGTTCCCGCAAGTGGTCCCGTGTTCCCCTCAACTTGTGAGAAGGCAGGCAACAAACCCCTCCCACAGAATCTAACATGATGCCCAGATATACAAGAGGGGTGGAAAAGCCAACTATCTTCTCTGGTGCTGGGGGAACCCCCAACTTCTTGTGCCAGAGCCTGGAAGGCACAAAGCAAAGACCCTCAGTCCTTCGCACTGGCCCTTCCTATCATGGGGAAGTCATCTAGGTAGTGAGTGACAAATGGGACCCTGTCCTGAATTTTAAGGCCCATTTGAGAAAAGTGCTGAAAGCCTTGAGGGCCACGCAGCTTCATAGTACCATCGATCCTGGAATTTAAATCCTAACAAACAGTGGTCCTTTGGGAGAACTGGTAGGAGCCTGAAGGTAGATTGAATATCACATTTAGTCATGAGGACCCCATGACCACAAGCCCGTACCAGCCTTACAGCATGATCGAAAGACACGTACTTGACAGAACAGAGTTCTGGCAGGATGGCGTGATTAACTGAAGACCCTTTAGGGTAGGATAGATGGTGAATTAGTCTGAACTCCTCTGCTGTTTTCTTGGGGACCACCCCGAGGGGGAAAACCCTCAAGTTAGCCATTGGAGGTTCTGAAAAGGAGCCCGCAACCCTCCTCGCCTTGCATTCATTGTCAGTCTTACATGCAAATGTATCAGGTAACTCAGCAGCTGACTTCAGGTTACCTGAGTCAGACGTCGCCCTAGGCCCCAGTGCAGGGATCTGGAAACCCCTGGAGAATCTGTCCAACAGAAAGGCATCAGCCTTCTGATTTGGGTAGTGGCTATTTAGTTCCTCCCTGGCCAGCAGTGTTCCCAGACCCTGCCTCCTTTTTTCTGCCGGTGGGAGCAGGGCATCCATTCTGAAACGACTGCTACCCAGGGGTGGGATGAGAGCAGGTGACCTGTGGGTGCGGGCCAAGGCACAACTCGTAGTTGTGCTCGAATTTACAGCGTTCCCGGAAGCACTTTCCTTGGTTGAATTCCCAACACACCAGGCGTCGGGAATCCTTCTTGTGTAATGTCTTGCCACAGCTTGTCGATGATGAGATCCCATCTGGTCCTGTTGCTTTGAGAGGCTCGCTTGTGGAACGCAGTGTCATAATCAAAGGCTGCTGCATCCCTAGAGAGTGCTCTGGCCCTGAGGACACTGCCTAGGTGGTTGGAGAGGTGCCAACCCCACTCAGGGTAGGCAACCTGCACTACCCCCATGAAGACTATATAGTATGCAAGCCAGTTGTTGAATGAGCATTTAACCAAGTCTGCCTTGCTTTTCCCTGAGCTCCTCTTGTCTGCCTTGGGTAGACACCCTTCTTCCCCTTCAGGTTTAAGGAGGGAGAAAACATCAACATAATATCCCATGAGGATTTTATCCTGGATCTTTTTATCCAAATGGATACCCAAGGGATCCTCATGGTCCTCGAAGGGGGCGCGAAGGCCAGGTTCTTGGCAGAATTCGCTTTACCCTGCCACATCCGGCTAGGTCCCGGAGCATAGTGCTCCATTTGTGTCCTAGCCTTGATTGCCCATGAAGGGAGACCAGGTACCAAGGCAGCAGACCTCCAATATGACTTCTCTGTCATCCTTCTTCTTCAGCTCTTCCTTTCTGGTCTCCTGTTTTCAGCTCGAAGAGAGCAACTGGTGAGCCCAGCGAGGTGACTGGGAATATATACCCGTTTGCTGGACCAGAGGGAAGCCTACAGGAAAGAGGAGGCTCCCCTGCTTCACTGGCCAATCAGATTAAAGTCTGACGCTCGTCTCCGATTGGCTGCTGGGTGAGCACACCCAGCCAATCAGAATAAACCAGGCTGTGATCTGAGTGGCTACTGCTCTCTCCTCCTCCCATCCAGCTGCAAGGCCTACTTGGAGGAAGACGCTCAACATGGCAAGGGCCATGTTCCAGATGTGGGGTGGTCTCCCTGGATTGCAAACAGCTGCTGGGTAAGTCCGGCAGCCTGATTATATAAAATGAATTAGTAGAAAAGGATCATCCACCTCTTTTAAGACAGCTTTTCTAAATCTTTTTCACACATGCAATGTTATATATATATATATGTGTGTGTGTGTGTGTGTGTGTGTGTGTGAGAGAGAGAGAGAGAGAGACAGCTACTTTTACTTAATTAACAAATACTGTCTGCTTACAAATCAAGTAATTATCATTTTGTCTTTCCTGATGGGATCGGGTTTCATCCTGTTCTGGCAGTATTTAATTTTGTTCATGAACAAGATGTCATAACTTTTATTTCATGTAATGCTGCTAGAAGAAAGCAGATATTACATCTAAAAGTTTTTCTTCTTAAAATGGCAAAATGTTATATTTTCTGAATGATAAGGAAACTTGAGTGGGCATTGCTTCTGAAGACTGCCTGGTACCAAATTGTTCCTTATCTACCCATCCACCCACTCTAAATCTCCATGCTCATGAAATTTGCAACAACAAAACTGACAGGAAGTGCAAGGAGTGCAGCTTGATAACAAAAAGTCAAACAATAACCAAGTATTTTATTCAGTGAACATGTGGTGAAGAACAATGAAAATAATCTTCGAGAATATGTTTTAATTTTAGCTATTTGATCATTTCAAAAGCTTCATCAAGGCAGTCAACCCAGCTGGCTAAAAAAGAGGGAAGGCTACACAGAGAGACAGATGCTGCTTCTGAGCTGAGCTTTCTGAAATAAATAACACAATACAAAACAAAACAAATTGAAATAAAAATTACTCTGAAACAGTTCCAAACTTTGCACAACGGCAACTTAACAAGAGACCACTTATTCTGCCATTCTCTCTCCCTCTTCAATTTTTTTTTGTTTTGAGATCTACGATGCAAGTATATGTTAATTTGTTTTGCATTTTAATAAACAGTACAATGGGTAGTGGCAAATTAATTCATACGATTTAGCACCCTTTGTCAGTTCTTATGTCAGGAAACAATGTTTAAGTAAGAGCAGTGATGCAGAGCTGAGCCAGCAAAGCATAACAGCAGCAGACTGATGCTTATTCATATTTTATTAGCATCTGTATCATCCTTTAACTTCCTCACAACTCCATCAAATTAATGTGTAAGTCTCATAGCTTATTCTCTTTCAGATTAACTCCTTTTATCATTTCATTTGGAAATATGTGGCATCTCTAAGACTCCTCACAGCACTGAAATCTTAAATTTTTTATGTCTTATAACATGTGAAGGTTCCCACCCCACCCCCCTAGTTGATATGATTCTCTTTGCCCAAATAAGTGTTCATGAGAACCTGGTGGTCACTTAGCACACCCGTCAGACTTCTGCACATTGATCAAGAGGTGTGATTCACATCAGAAGCTAATGAGAGTTTTCCTTCCCCTTTTAAAGACATTTCCTTTGTCATGGAAAAGCTACATCTCATCTTTAGAAGTGTGCATTCTCTTCCTTGATTTTAGTAAGTGTTCTCTGTATTGCTTTGTGTGAACTACTAGCAAGAAATTTTCAGTTTCCAGCTGTCATGACAATTTATATCCGTTCTGTCTCAGAGGTGGGCAATAGAACGTAATTTGGGCTTTTTTGAAATTAAGTGTTTGTTCCCCACAGATAAGAAAGTGGGGATATTGATGTCTACATATGAGCTTGGATCTAACTTCTTAATTCCTCCATTTTTGAAGGAGTATTTGTGATGTCTTGCAGTGTTACTCTGCTTCATGTTTTATTTAGTGTATAGAAATTTAGAAGCACTAATTACTTTCATTTCTGTTCACAAGGACGCAACAGCATCTTTCAGTATCCAATGCTAGTGGAATCAGGACTTTCTTCACCTCCAGCTGCATCTTTCTGTGGTGCTCAGAACTTGTCTCAGGTGGTTTGCCAGCCTTCTGCCCCAGGTTTTTAAGGTTCAGGGAGGGGCTGCAGCAGGGATGTGGCATTAGTGCTCATCAATCCACACTTTATAGCCTCCTGAAGACAAGCCCTGTCTTACCTAATTATTGCATGTTTGGGTAGTAATGTTCCTGAATGCATGACTGTTCTAATACATTCAGAAAGAAAGAGGAAAACTCCTCTGAGGTCTAATTTGCAGTTCATCCTTTTTCCAATATCGATTTTATTCTTTTTAAAATTTTAAATATTAAAATAAAAGTAATCTTGAGGAATCTGTTTTTATGGAAACTCTGTTATATGTCTGGCATATTTATTACTGATTTGTGTAATGGGATTATTTATTATACTCTTTCAAGCCTAAAAGAGATGCTGAGTGTCACTTAACATAATATATCAAGAAAAAGGCATATAATATTTAGCAGTTTTTTTCTTCTATTGGAACTTGCTCTCAATCAATGTCACTTTGAGGTTTTGTTTGCACAAAAGTTTTCTGTTCTGTCTCCCTCTCCCTCTCCTTCTTCTCTCTTATCTTTTATATATAGATAAGCCACATAGATTTATTTAACAGTATTAATGTCTTAGGCAGTTTGCTTGATGCAGTATTGCAGATGTTTTTTTAGTAGATTCACACTCATTAATTTGGTATGTCCATCAATTTGGTAGTGATTGTTTCTGGAATTGTTAATGACTTCATTTTGCAGTATTCCCTGGATGTTGTCATTCAGAGGAGGTAGATTTGAGAAATGAAGAGAGAGACTGTTCCCCTATAGAAAGGATAAGAAGTATATAATCACTTTTATTGAGAGTACTAAACCACTGTGAAAAATGCTATTCTGGCATTATTAGTCTACCCTGATTTTTGTCTGTGTGTCCTGTCGTGATTCAATCCCTAGCTGACAAAACAAAGTTTCAGGAATAAACAACTTGTTGCAAATCTCAAGCATACCATTCAGATCTTGCAGTTGTTGGAGTCTGCAAGTTGTGTGTAAAGAACCTTTCAAAATTCTCCACTGTATGGACAGAAAATTGTGTGTGTATTGGGGTGTGGGCATTTCACCAGATTTGTCTAAATTTTACTGCAAAGCTACTGAATTTATCAACAGAAACAAAGGCAAGCACAACAGTTCTTCAGAGGAACTTAATTAGAACAGTTCATTAAAGGTCATAGTGCTTTGAGTTGGGGCTGATTGTGGATGGAGACCTAATTCATCATGCTTTGCAATAGTGGTGTACCTAGTGTATTTGACACCAGCAGTGGATAATTTTTAACACCCCTGAGGGTGGGGAGAACCCACCCATGAGTCAGTGTCCCCTGAAGAGCTGCAAATTGTGCTAATTTCATTAATATTTTGGAAACATGAATATTGAACATCAGAGACCTATCATTCACTATATGCCAAGCTATTCCCACCATAATGTCTTTCTCTCCATTATTAACTATTCGCTTCTCTACCTTTCCCAAATTAGAAAGTTAACAAAAAAATACACACACACTCCTAGCCACTGTTGACTGCTGGGGGAAAAACTTTGGCCCAATCATTTAAGAAAATTCAAATACTTGTGAAGGCAGGTGTCATGCTTATTTTACCATCCATGGAACCATGGATATGATAGGTTTATCAAGTTTACTCAAAAGAAGGCTCACATGTCTGGGTGCAATCGTTTTGGGAAAGGACTACAGCACACAGAACTCAGCCAACCTGGCTAATGAGCATAGTGGTTAGGGGATGCTGGGAGTTGTAGATCAGGGTGCAGTTTATTTCCAAGTAAATATGGTTAGGACTGCAACATTGGGGTGTATGCACACTTGCCTGCGAGTAAGCCATACTGAATAAAATGAACACCATGCCCTGTGGAACACAGTGAAGCTTATTTATGTTCAGTACCTAGAAGTGAACTTCCCTCTGCATAATTATTCAGAAGTCCCTCTTACTTCAGAAATAGTGCTGCTTAGGGGTGTACACAGGAGTGTAGGCTTCAGCTGTCTTGAAATCTGAACAGGTTTACTTGGGGGTGAAATTGTATAAAAAAATCATTAGGAGTTTGAGTGCAGTCCAATGTAGGATTGCTTAGAAAGGATGGTGGGGGGAATCCCATTAGCATTAGCTGGTTATACTGAATGGGTCTGATGGAAGATGTACTCCATGAACATCTGGAGGTTTACAGTTGCCCACCTCAGTTCCAATGAGGCATGCATAGAATTTGCCTGAGGATTCAAACCCTGGTCTTCCAGAGTCCTAGTCCAACATCACACTAGTATAACTCTTTAATTTCATTTGAACTTCCTTCCAAGTAAGCCTCATGGCCTCACTCTAATAACGTGAAGAAGAAGAAGACTCTTGCTGTCAGTTACTGTTTTGATGATGATGATGATGGAATAATACTGTCATGAACCTCCTGGCTAAGGACTCAGAGGAGGAGGAAGCAGAGAACACAGATAAGGCAGAGGGGAAAAGTATAGCCGAGTCTGAGGAAGCAGAGATTGCACCAGCTCCCTCCGAGAACAAAGCCTATGATAGATGATACAGACACATGCCGCCTCCCTTCTCTGTATGCAGACAAATGCCATGCCCAGCTGCAAAATACCAAACACTGAACTTGCTAATCAGCTCCACCTGACTGTGGAATTCTAGCTATAAATCTGGAAACAGTTCTTCCTTCAAGCCAGTGCTGACAACTGCTTATCTTGAGCTGTTGCACTCCTCCTGGATTCTTGCTTGCTTTGACTTCAAACAGACTTCTGGGCTGCTGCTTTAACCCTTTGCTGACCCCAGACTTGGACCAAGGACCTGGCTGTACTGAATTCTGGACTGGCTTTTGACTTCCCTGGCATCTGGTATGGACAATTGGTAATTGAACGCTGGACTGGTTTTTGACTACAGTACTTTTGTATACTGTATGGACTATTAGTGACTAACTTCTGGACTGGCTCTTGACTTGTCCTGCTTCTATTGTGGACAATTGACAACAGGCTAGAAATGCACCCCTTACCCTGTTGTTCCTGCATTCCTCCCCTGTTGCTCCTCAGGCACTTGCCACTGTGAGTTCAGGACAAATACCCTGCTAGCTTGTGAGCAACTACACAGTGGTGCTTTTAAGATAACACTTTTAAAATAATTTAGTTTTCATGTATAAATCCCCCCCAAATAGGAGACCATCCTTCTCTTCCTGAAAGTGTTGAATTTTTGCAAAGTGTAGATGTGTATCACTTTCTTGACTTAACTAATTTTTGTCTAAATTTGATTTGGTGGAGAGCTTCCTTCCACATTATAAGGCCTGGCTCTTTTTATTTGGGATCTTAAAGGTTGCCGGTTCCAATAATAAGCACCAATTGGATTGTCTTGATAAATTAAGGTGCATATACTAGAGCTGCGCAAAACTGCCCATGGGCAATTAACTTCCTTTTCTTTAATGGGTGGACAGGGATCAGCCCTAAATAAATTTAAAGAGGTCACCAAGCCTGCAAAAGATCCTACTTTCAGACTCCAGCTTTGTTTCTATAACAGAGTTTGGGGAATGAAAGGAAAGGGTGAAGCTGCAGGCACTTTAAGAATTTAATGAGGAAAAACAAGTGAAAAGAGAATGGGTTGCCACTTCACCTCAGCAAGGGTGTGCATGCCCCTGTGTGCAGATCTCCCTCTCTCCCTCCTTCTTTCCTCATGTGTGTGCATACAGCAGCAACAGTTTGGCAACATATCCTGGCTGCTGTAGGGCTGGCGTGCCTGCAGTGGAGCACACGCTTTCAGCTGGTGAGCAGAGGGGCAATTCAGGCTGTGGTGCACCTAAGTGTACCCCCTTATCACTTCACCTGGGATGGAATGCACTCACCACCCCATGCTTGGTATGGCCACTGCTTTGTACTGTAACCACCTTTTAAAATGTTCCTTACTTTGGTCCAGTGCTGTTTATTCCCACCAACAGAATGGTCCTCTCTCTTAATTTCAAGAAGGCACATAATAAGATAAGATTTATTACTCATTTCATAGATTGAATGATGAAGCCTACATGCATGGAATTCATATCTGTTTGGGGGGGGTAGTCAGAATTAAATTACATAGGAAATTCTGTACCTGAATTTATAAGGGGAGAGTTTTACATAAAAGGTTTTGTCAACATTGCTCTCCTTCATTGTCTTGCCCCATTTTTTAAATCATTATAGAATATTTGCTAAAACCTCATAATAAGGGGTAAACAAGCATGGGAGAACATTGCATACAAATACTTCAGCATCTTGCACTATAAACTGACAGACTGTTGCACAATTGTGTGCACAGTTGTACAGTTGTGTGAAAAAGAAAGTATACCCTCTTTGAATTCTATGGTTTTACATACCAGGACATAATAATAATCATCTGTTCCTTAGCATGTCTTAAAATTAGGTAAATACAACTTCAGGTGAACAAGAACACATGGCATATTACACCATGTCATGATTTATTCAATAAAAATAAAGCCAAAATGGAGAAGCCATGTATGAAAAACTAAGTACACCTTACAATTCTATAGAACCACCTTTAGCAGCAATAACTTGAAGTAGTCATTTTCTGTATGACTTTATCAGTCTCTCACATCCTTGTGGAGGAATTTTGGCCCACTCTTCTTTGCAATGTTGTTTCCATTCGTTAAGGTTTGTGGGTGTGACGGACCTGCCAGTCGAGTTTGTCTCAACACACACAGCCTGGCTGCTTGTCACTGCCACCATACTTCAGTTCCCCTTTTAAATCCCTTAACTGGACTGGGGCTGAGTCTGAGACTGAGTCTGAGACTGGGGCTGTGATTTCCCTTGGTTAGTGTGGCTGTTACCTTTTCTAGTGAGTGTAATAAAGCACAAGTCTGTGAACAATTAAGAAAACAAACTGGTTGGCTTATTATATTCAAGGTTACAAACTTCAGCTGTTCAATACTCTGCATATAACATTGTTTCTTTTCTTAGTTTCTCTTCTTGTTACTGTTCGGTGACAGACTATTTCTTTAATCATATATGTTAATACTTTAGCTTCTTGAGTAAAATTAACCAAGTTGTCTTCATTCATGACACTCTAATCTCTCAGACAACAGACTCATCCTCACTTTCTCTCACAACTCTCAACTTCAGCTCTTACCTTCAGTTGTCACTCTCTTAACTCTCAACTGACATTCACTCAGATCATACTCTCAGAACCCCCTCCTATCATAGTTTCTTTTGTTGGAATTGGCTCCCACATTCTCTCATCTCATTTGCTCAGAGCCCCCGCCCATCACAGCTCCCTGTGTTGGTTCCCTGATTCCTTCTTTTGCATGCTTTCCAGCTCTAGTTCTCCATAGTGGGCATTTATTTATGCACAGTTCTCTTAAGGTCCCGCCACAGCATTTCAATCAGGTGGAGGTCATTGCAACACCTTGATTCTTTTCTTTTTCAGCCATTCTGTTGTAGATTTGCTGGTGTGCTTGGAATCATTGTCCTGTTGCATGACCCAGTTTTGGCCATGCTTTAGCTATTGGACAGATGGCCTCACATTTGACTCCAGAATACTTTGGTATACAGAGGAGGTTCATGGTCGACTCAATGACGGCAAGGTTTCCGGGTCCTGTAGCTGAAAAACAAGCCTAAATCATCACCCCTCTACCACAGTGCTTGATACTTGGTATGAGGTGTTTGTTCTGATATGCTGTGTTTGGGTTTTGCCAAACATGTCATCATGCATTATGGCCAGACAATTCTACTTTGGTATCATTTGTCCATAGGACATTGTTCCAGAATTCTTGTGGTTTGTTCAGATGCAAATTTGCAAACCTAAGCCATGCTGCCATGTTCTTTTTAGAGAGAAGAAGCTTTCTCCTGGCAATCCTTCCAAACAAACCATACGTGTTCAGTCTTTTTTAATTGTACCGTCATGAACTTTAACATTTAGCATGATAACTGAGACTTATAGAGTCTGAGAAGTACCTCTTGGTTGTTGTTGGTTTTTTATTTTGCAATTTCTCAGAGTATTCTACGGCCTGACCTTGGGGTGGCTTTGCTGGGACGTCCACCCCTGGGAAAATTGGCAACTGTCTTGAATGTTTTCCACTTTTGAATAATATTTCTCATTGAAGAATGATGGACTTTAACTTGTTTGGAAATGGCCTGATAACTCTTCCAAGATTGATGGGCAGCAACAATTGCTTTTCTAAGATCATTGCTGATGTGTTTCCTCCTTCGTATTGTGTTAACACACACCTGAATGCTCCAGACCAGCAAACTGCTAAAACTTTGGCTTTTATAGAGATGGTCACACTTGCTGATGACCAATTAATCAAGGCTATTTGATTAGTAGCACCTATCTGCTACTTAGCATCTTAATTCCTATGGAAGCGGCAAGGGTGTACTTAGTTTTTCACACATGACATCTCCATTTTGGCTTTATTTTTGTTGAATAAATCATGACATGGTGTAATATGTCATGTGTTGTGTTCATCTGAGGTTGTATCAACCTAATTTTAAGACCTGCTAAGGAACAGATGATTGTTATTATGTCCAAGTATGTAAAACCATAGAATTCAAAGAATGTGTATTTTCTTTTTCATATAACTATACATTTTTCTTTCCAAGTCTTTTCGTTCTCTGACTTTTTTTGGTAATGGTATAATACAAAATAGGAAAAGCATTCCTGCTTTTTGTAGTCAAGACTGGAGAGAACTAAGAAGACATTAACATTTGCTTGGAGCTCACTGAGGAAAACTGATCTGGAATAGTAAGCTATCAGGAGTAATAACTTATCAGGTAGGGAATCTTACATCAAAAAATATTTATTATTACCATGTAGTTTGGTTACCTCTTCACATTCTTATTTTTATACCAAATGAACACAGAATGTTGCTTAATCAGCTAGCATTTATTGTATGTTGGCAGACGTGGGAGATGGTACTCAGCAGGTCCTTGGGAATACTTTTCTTTAATCAAGATGAGATCTTTGAGATGAGTAAGATTATAATTGCACCAGCTAGCTCAAGCTTTTGCCATAAGCATTTGTTCAAAAATACATGATGATGGCAACTTCATATGCAGGGAAAATGTGTTTTAAAGTGTTACAGTGCATGTTAATCTCATATGAAGAAATCCACCCAACACAGGGGAAATTTTACATTATGTTGAGTTGAGGTTACAAGGACTGTAACCATAATAGTAAGCATTCTGCTACATGTAATGCGTTTGTGGCTGTGTGGATCCCAGTCAGTATAATGGAAGCATTGTTTAAAAACTGGAAATGGTTGCTTGTTAACATTTATCAGATAATTTGCTAAATAGGTGTGAGATTGCTGTATGCTTTTAAATACTTATACAGTATAATTTGTTTTTCCAAAACTGTAATTTTATATTTGGAGTCTGTTCTTTTAAAAAAATTAGAAGGAGGTTCCCAGAATCCTGTATTAAATCAGATTTGCTGTACTTATTAAGATAGTTTCATCTTGAAGCTTTTAAATATACTAATGGTGTGTGGCATTAGAGGTCATCCTACTGCTATACCTCTTTAGTGTAATAAAATCTCATCAATAAAATGTTCTTACATATGTCCAGAAAATGAGCACTGATTTTCTTTTGTGCTTTTCCTGCTGTGTGAGCTGCAATTAGACAAATCAGATTGCAAAATCTGTGGATAACTATGGCCAGAAGGCACACAAAATAATTGGTGGTGGTAGGGAGGATATTTAGTAAGTATAGTAATTAGGTGTGGAAATTATGCTATCCAATGGAATATGGCATGCTCCAGTACCTGTAGTGGTTTTCAACATTCACTATTGTGTCAATTTCCCTCTTATTTCATTTCTTTGAAACTATCAGTGCCCAGACTTATTTATTGTTTCATTTATTTGTGGAATCTTCTCTATCATATTTTAAATTATTATGAAGTAGAGAATATCATTAGTCCAGTATTAAGAGCAGGGATTCCATGACATAGTCACTTCTATATTTGTATGTTTTCTATCTTCTCTCTTTGCACTTGGAAGAGTAGAATTTCCCCAACTTCTATCAGGCATGGGGAACCTATGGAATTATAGTTGTTATTGAACTACTGTTCCCTTATTTTCTCACCATTGGACAGACTAGGTGGTGCTGATGGGGATTAGAGACCAACAGCATCAAGAGGGAGACAGGTCCCCTACTCCTGCCTTAATTGCACTCCTTCCAAGTTTATATTTCTGCACTGACATGAAGAAGGAGCAAGTCTCTGAAAACATGACCTTTGTGATACTATAGTTGGAGTATACAGCCAGTCTCGGGGCTCATTTACACAAGGCAATATAATGTGGATTGCTGCGCATTAACATAAAATTGTAGCAGCATTCATTTGTCTCCATGGGTTTTTGGTAAGAGTGCTGGTAAGTTAACCATGTTTGAAGTTCACACAGAAGCATGGTGACGAATCAAGATGGTGGGTGCGAGTGAATTACTTGCATAATTATTCTCCACAAGTTGCAGCTGTTGCAGTTTTTTTTAAAAAAACATTAAATCTAAG
This sequence comes from Gambelia wislizenii, assembly GCA_030847615.1. Lineage (NCBI taxonomy): Eukaryota > Metazoa > Chordata > Lepidosauria > Squamata > Crotaphytidae > Gambelia > Gambelia wislizenii. The sequence continues at coordinate 104,237,848 of JAUMIR010000006.1, forward strand.
GTGCAGAAATGTGATCTTCTGCTTTAAAAAAGCTGATTGGTCGTCTTACCCCTGCAGAAATGTTCACGATTGCTACTGCAAAACACAAAAATGGCAGTTCCAGCCACTTTGTTGGTGGCAAGTCCCCCCACCCCCAGCACATCTGACCAATTAGCTTTTGACTTCTGGAATGCGCTGCGCCGCAAATCGCTTGTCCACATGAGCAGCAATACGCATTTCCATGCATTTAAAAAAAAATAGGGAAAACCCGCTAATGCTTTTCTCTCACAGTTTTGCAGTTTTTGGCCCCCTTCCTTCCGAAGATGGCGAATCCCTGTGGCATCTCATTGGAACAAAAGGCATTCTCCTCGAATTCTGTGAGGAAAAAAGAAAGAATATAAATATAACAAAAATATAATTATTTTGAAAGAGTTTGTCTTGCTTGCTTGGTTGCTTTCACCATAAAGAGGCATATTTTGAATTCTGATTGTTCTGTTTTCAAATGTAAACAGATTATGGCTTTAGTCCTGTTATTACTTCCTATTAGAGTAGACCTACGGAATCAATGGGATTTGCCCATGTGTTGATTCACCATTCAACAATTGATTCAATAGGTCTACTTTTATTTATCTTAACAAACAGGATTACAGCCATTGTACCCCCACAGAGACCTTAGAGATCTTATGAAGGGATTTCCAGAGGAGTAATTGTTGCAGCAAAAACAACAGGGAGTCTTATAGATCCTTACAGGGAATCTTATAGAAATTTACATACTAGCACATTTATCATGATGGAATAGCTGGCAGGCATACATGTGCACATGGGGCAGGAATGGAAAGGAGTGAGGTCAGAAGGAAATGAAATAGAAAAATTGGACTGAGACATTGGCCTAGGAGTAAAATGGTTGCAAGCACCATTAACAAAATAGTGGTAACAATAATACAGACATCCCTGGCATTGGCAAGCTAATTAATATATGTACTAGGATAAATAACCATAATCTTGATTCAAACCACAGGTAATTTAGTTGAATGTTGTGAAAAATTGTAATGTTTCACACTGCAGTTTCCCTTTAAATTTCCTTTGTTTGCCAGTGGTTACTTCAAAATCAGCAGTAGAGTGCCCTAAGCCATTTATAGAATACAAAAGAACATTGCTGGCAGATGGTATAGTGACCCCATGCCCAAAGCAGTTAATCACTAGAAACAGGGCACATAATAGAGACATGAATGCAGGAACCAGACATTATAATAAACCCAGATGCCATCTTGGTCCCCATATCTACTGAGGCATTATTATTACAAGACCTAGTTATACGAACCACAACATAAGGGGATCAGTCATTTACCTACTTTTCTTCCCATAAGATATATCTCGCAGCATTGCCTTCCATATTCTACATAGGACAAACAGAGCAGTCTCTATGCCAGTAATAAATGGACACAAATCAGACAGTAGAAACCAGTGGGAGAACATTTCAGGCTCCTGATACTTTATACTGACGACCTTAAATTAACCATTTATTTTAAAAGTAAACCTTTTAACGCTGATATAAGCAATTGATTTTTTTTATTTTATTTTTTATTTTATTTTTTGCAGTGCCATTGTGTAAGGCTTTGAGGTGTATAAAGAGTTTGAAAGGCTTTTGGATTTACTTTGGAAATCCTGGAAGAAATGACTAGGTGCCCAGCAGTGCTAAAAATCAATTAAAACAAATAGCAGACCATAGAACAAATCAGAAACACAATTAAAAATACAGTACATTAATAAAAAGAAAGAATAGAACCCACCCAGATAAAAGCCACTCCACAGCAGTCTGTACATAGGAAAAAAGTTTATCTGCATATAAACCTCTTTTTTTACCAGCAGGATGACATGTCAGGATATTGAGACATGCAGTTAGATTTGTTCTGTGAAGAGCCCTGATGTAGCAAACAGCCTGGACAGATCTGCAGAGCTCACTGGGCAGTTTGCAAATGTATCCATTTGATTTAGCTCACAACCCCAGGGCTTGTGCAGAGCTCACTGGGGGAGAGGTGCTAAGAACTCTGCAGTGCTGGTAGTTTAGTTTGTCCTGTGGAGTTGAACTGAGCAGTTCTGTTTTGAATCTTGAATTGTGAAGATGGTTTTTCTTCTTGGATGCTGTAATATATTGTAAATAGTCTTTATTATGTTCTAGTAAAGAACAGGAAGATTTTAGACAGAAGCCCGTGTCTTCGTCTTCATTCTGATGCTGGAGGAACATTTACCCTGCTACCATTTTATGCTGCCTGGACTTTTTGAAGAGGTTGCCAGTGCATGCTACCACCTGATATGATAGTGGAGGGGAGCCAGACTAGCCTTCCTTGGTTGGGAGTTCCACATGTAGGGAACCCTCACTGAGAAGGCCCGTAGTGCTTTTAACAACTGAGAAACCTACTTAGTTCAAATAAGTATACAGTAATAATGTACACTATTGGCCTACAAGGAGGTGGAAGAAAATGTCTGAATATCACAGAGAAAGGTTTATTTATTTTGCTTTTACTTTGAAATAAGACATTTGAGGTAATGTAATATGCTCACTTCACAGACTTACCATCAAGAACCAGATTTTAAAAGAACAATTGAGTATAATGCTAAGAGAGCAAGTTTTTAAAAAAAATGTTCTTCATTTGAAACATTCCTTTGTATTCTTGCAACAGGATTAGTTTGACTGACAGCCTGCTTGCTTATTTATCATTTTTTTACAGTGTGTGCATTGCATTATATTACATAGTAGTTTTTTTAAAAAAATGAATTTTACTTAATTTTTATGCTTTGATAGAAATGCGAAGTAAGTTGTCCATCAGTATATTAATTTTGAGGGTTTTTTCCTCTCTATTTAAAGAAATAATTTTGTTGTGTGTTCTGTGCTCTTCAGTCAGAGCCTCCATTATATATTCTTGCAGTATCATTCTTGCAGGTTAACAGAAATTGTAGCAGGGGTACAGGTTAGCAGCTAGCATCTCCTATTGTTATTTAAATTGTGCCTTTATATTATTAGTTTTGAATATTTATTAGTTTTTGTGATAACTTTTTTTCATTATTCAGGAAGGGATAACCATATATCCTTATGGGAAATATAATATTTTATTTTCCAGAGCTTACTTATCTTTTATAAAGACTTTATTCCATAGGGCCTTTACACAGAACCCATTTCAAAGGCCTGGGCACCTTCAGTACACTCTTACTTTTATTGATGGTTAATGAGATCTAGGCACATTTAATTTTTCTCAAAATCAGGACATAAACAGTGTGAATTTCTTCCATGTGGGAAAGAAATTAAAAGAAGTAAATGCTGTGGAATGGTGTCAACACTTTCAAAGATGGAGAGATGGTAAAAGATGTGTGTGTGTGTGTGTGTGTGTGTGTGCAGTTTGGAGCATTTGAAGAATGGCTGTTGATTACAAGCCCCCTTAGGATCTTTGGTACCTTTTCTTGTTTATGTGCATATTCACCCTTACAATGCACTAAATTTGCCCAAATAGTAAATGTAGCCAAATTTATGTGTCGAAATAAATTGCCCAAATAAATGTGTCAAATCTATATTGCCAACTGAAAAGAGTGGATTTAGGAGGAAAAGCAGGCAGAGTGCATCGCTTAGGCAGATAAGAGGAATTTGAATTTTAACCTACTGGCGCTATATGCAGCTATAGATTTTGCTGCCATATATATCTTCCTCAGTTTTGTGTGTAATATTTATCTTTGTTGGTGGAGTGATGAACTGTAGGTTAAAGAACTCTGGAATGCTAAAGGAAATCTCTTAAATCAACAGGTATAAAGTTAGCAGCTTTGTAGAACTCTGTGAGCCCTGTTTGTTTACCAAAGAGGATGTGGATATTTACAAGTTTTAAGTTTGCACAACATAATTCAGGATTATTCATCAGTCTCTCTTTCATTTCAGCTGAGCTGCCCGGATCATCAGCAATCAGGCTTTCTTCTTTGCGTGATCTTCCATCTCAGCTCCAAGAATTGTACCAGCAGGGCTTCATCTTGGCTGCTGTCCATCCCTTTGTGCAGCCAACTAATGAGAATGAGAAGACTCCCCAGGAACAAATCTTCAGGGCTGTACTGATCAAGAAAACAGAAAGGTAAAGCTCTTCTAGTGAACTGGGAATAAAAATAGACAATGAGATTTCCTGCTGAGATTTGACCTAGATCAGGAAATTATAGCAATGTCATGTTAATATTTGCTGTGCAAGGCTTGGATATTTTTACAGGCTTAGGAAGTTTTTTGTGTTTATGATCCATCTTCAGCTTTGCAGTAATGCTTTGATTATAACAAGTTGAAATGTGTTTCATATTTTGGAACACAATCACCAGGAAACAACCAATCCTGAGCAGATGTTTGGGATGGCAGCTTATTTTTTATTCATTATTGTAGAATTTTTATTTTATTATATGTAGTAAGAAAAATAATTTGTTTTTAAATTGTCATATCCCTGTTGCCTTTAAAGCCAGTGTTATTAAAACAAAGGTAGTAAAGTGTATATTTTTATTAGACCATGCCATAAACCCTTAATTTTCCAGTTTAGTTTTTATTCTTTCTATCAAGCATGTGTAGGTGGTGTTTTCTTTTGTTAGTTTTCCTTTGATTTTTCTTGCTAAGTGGTACATTTTAATATCAGCGGTGTTCAAAGGGAATGAGAAGCGATACAGCGTTTTTGGGTTTTTGTTTTGAAGTTCTCAAATTACATGGTAAAATCTCAGTTCTCCTGCTGCTGCTGAGTAGAAGACATGTTCAACATGTAAATGTGATGGATAAATAACTTACATTCTAACTGACTTTTGTATCTATATGTGGCCACCCCTCTCTTGAATGTCTTGACCATGACTAGAATATTCAAAAGGGGATTATATTATCATTTTACACCGACTGGAAAAATTTCCAGAGTTACAAGAATCTTTTGCCACCTCTGAGTGTCTTCTTTACTTGAGTGTGAAACACAAACATTGTTTCTGACCTTCCTGAAGGAGCAGAGTGTTTGTTTCCTTCCTTCACTGGGCTATGGAGACTTTGCGGGGAGAGATTTTTGCTTCTTGAATTTCTCCTGTGTAGCATTGGTGATCCTCCTGAATATTTTGCAAATGTCAGGAGTTTTAGGAGAGAGCTGGAGCTTTTTTCCTGATTAGAATCCTTGTAATGGACAGATGACATATGTACATAAATAACAGGGCTTTCTCAGTGAGAGCAATCCTTATTTTTAAAACAACTCTCTTGTCAGGACATTTACAAAATCAGAGGCCATCAGAAACAGTGGATCGGACAAGAGAGTTGTTATGATGAGACTTTTTAAAAATGAGGATTACTTTCACTGACAAAGTCCTGTTACTTATGTACGTAACATCTTAGCCTATCAGTTTGTTGGGATAAACAACAGGGTCTCCACTGAGGATCTCAAAGCAGGGCAAGAGCATTTGCGGTTACAGCAGCCAACTGGCCTCCAAAGAGCAACACTGGGGGATTGACTACATGGCCAAAAAAAAGGGGGGGGGAGAGAATTTGGGAAGAATCACATTAGTCCTCATGTACCATGGGCCACACTCGCACTATTCAGAAGGGTGGGAAGCAAAAACCCCAAAATATCCATGACATTCCATCCCTCTATTTCCCTTGATCTTTTAAAAAGAGTGTGGGGGAAAAAACGCACTATTGGTTGTCTGATCAATAAGCAACCAGCTCAGAAAGGGAGCACACAGCAGAGCTGAATTGTGATTGATTGGACCTTGGAGGTGGCAGGCTTTCAAAGGATTCCTTGCAGTTGAGGATCCACCATTATTGAATGACCCTGTGTCGAGTCCACCACTGCTTCCAGGCTCCTCTCTCTCCTCCTTGCCGCTGCTTCTAGCCCAGGCTGGGCAACCCCAGCACTCTCCCTGTCCTGCCAGTGCCCTGACCCTCGGTGGCTGCTGTGACCGAGGGCTCTGCCTCCATGACTGCCCTTCAGCTCCCCTTGCTTTGTTTCCCTGGCAGCGGCAACTTTCCTGGGAGGGTGGGAGGGTCTGTACACATGAGGTCTGGCCTGCTCAGCCCTCGCTCATCCCGCGCCATTCAGGAATGAGCTGCTGTCAGTCATGGAGCAAGAGCCCTAGGTCACAGCAGCCCGTTCCCACATGGTGCCCCTGTGCCCCAGCGGCTGCTGCAGCCAAACAGACTTCTTCCATGACTGTCAGTCACAGAGGAAGAGCCCTAAACCACAGCAACCTGTTGTGCACGGTGCCCCTACACCCCGGCAGCTACTGCAGCCGAGGATTCTTCCTCCATGACTGTCAGTCATGGAGGAAGAGCCCTAGGCCACAGCAGCCCATCCCACATGGCGCCCCTGCACCCCAGTGGCTGCCGCAGCTGAGGGCTCTTCCTCTGTGACTGCCAGTCAGGGAGGAAGAGCCCTAGGCCGCAGCAGCCCGTTTCCGCATGGTGCCCCTGTGCCTTGGCAGCTGCTGCAGCCAAGCGCTCTTCCTCCATGACTGTCAGTCACGGAGGAAGAGCCCTAAGCCACAGCAGCCTGTCCTGCACGGCACCCCTGCACCCTGGCAGCTACTGCAGCTGAGGGTTCTTCCTCCATGACTGTCAGTCACGGAGGAAGAGCCCTAGGCCGCAGCAGCCCATTCCCACATGGTGCCCCTGTGCTTTGGTGGCTGCTGCAGCCGAGCACTCATCCTCCATGACTATCAGTCATGGAGGAAGAGCTCTAAGTCACAGCAGCTTGTCCTGCACGGTGCCCCTGTGCTCTGGCAGCTACTGCAGCCAAGGGTTCTTCCTCCATGACTGTCAGTCATGGAGGAAGAGCCCTAGGCTACAGCAGCCCATCCCACATGGCACCCCGGCTGCTGCTGCAACTGAGGGCTCTTCCTCCGTGACTGTCAGTCACGGAAGAAGAGTCCTAGGCCACAGCAGCTCATGCTGCATGGCATGGGACAGGCGAGGGCCGATTGGGGCAGACCTGGGGTGCACAGTTCCTCCTGCCCTCCTCAGAAAGCCACCGCTGCCGGGGAAACGAAGGGATGGGAGCTGAATGGCTGCCGCCAAAGGGCTTGCCTGCTCTGACCAGCTGCCAGGCCATGTGGACTACAAACTCGGGATTTTTGACAGTCACCAATTATGCGGATGCATTGTGGGCACAACATGGGACAGGACCGAAATGGAAGTAACACGAATTTTCCTGTATTTAATTCTGCCGTTTAGCTGAGCCTTGGGTAAAAGGGTACTCCAAAGAATCTGAAGGAGTACAACTATATCCAGAACAAGTGATCCCAATTACAGTTTGGCTTTTCTCCTGGCTAACTGAATTTCAGTCCATACTATACCTAAATTTATTGACTCGCATTCTGTCCTTCACTGTATCCAGATAGTGATTTAGGACTTCCACATATTCTTTGATATCTCTGCATATGAGATTGGGCTGTACCAAATTCCTCAGGTTAACAGTCCCTTTTCACTAAATCCCCTCTTTTTGATGTGCTTTTGCTTGTGTGGTTACTACTTCTCCACGAATGTTCCTACTTGAGTGACAGAATGCCCAAGGATTTTATTCTGTTTGGCTTGTTGTAACTATACATTTAGCAGTAGTACAGTCCATGTTAAGACCCTTGAAGTGCAGAGCTTGTCCGTCTATTAACCTTGTGGTCACAGTAAACCATGTTGATTTTCTAGATGTTGCATCAGTGTTGTGGGACTAACTCCTAGAGAGTTAGCCACTACAATGGTAACAGAAGGAAGTCTCTGTAGCGTCTCCAATAAGGTGGAGTGGGAATTGTTTTGCCTTCCAGATTACAGTATGTTGGACTGCAGCTCCTAGTATTACATACCACTGGCTGTGTTGTCTAGGCCTGATGAGAGTTGCAGTCCTTTTGGAGGGCTGTGCAGTTCCTGTCCTTGCATTAAGAAAACAGAGGAAAAAGCATAGTAGCATCAGCCTGGGTTCCACCAGAATTAGGGATGCTGTCATAAATGAAATGGGAAATAGAAATGAACAATCAAGATGGGTAGGATTTAGACATAAGTGGCTGTGTGCTCATGAACAAATTGTCTGCTTGAAGTAATGTAGTCTGGCATAATTTAACTTCTCAATTTTCTATGGTATAAAACATACAGATATGGTAGGTTAATTGCATTGTTAAAAGAGAGTGCATGACATTTTAAGGTTTAACTAAAGCAAAATAAAAAAAATTGAATTGCTTGTAGCCAAACAACTTGGTAGAGATAAAATGCCAAGTTTCAACATTTTGCTGAAAAGACTGTAGCTAGTGAGAATTTTCAGCTGCTGTACACAAAAACCTTAAGATTACTGGAGGCTCAGTTGTAAGTGCAAATTCATTAGCAGAAATTGCATGTCCTGTGAATTTAGCTAGGACTGCCTGCTATGTTATAAAAAGCTTTTAGCCTTTATTTGTATGGCACAGCACAGCTCTGTTTTGAGTCTTCTCAGTACAATGTAACGTACTTAAAATCCTTCCCCAAGAATTGATTGTTTTCAGCCTTTTTCTTTGTACATGCTAGCAGCATCTGTGCCTTGGTTTTTTTACCCATCTTTTTTTATACACCACCAGAATTCAAATTGTTTTTTGTTTTGTTCACTTCAGAGGAGTGTGTGTATGTGTATGTGTTTGCAATATAACACTTGAATTAATATGTGCTGGCATTGCTGTTTTGATTCTTGTTCCAGCTTATTTTTAATCTGACAGAGACTTAACAAAACTGTATTTTTGCATCTTGAAGATGTATTACTGAAACTAATATTACAGCTATGATTCTGCTGACGTGGTCCAGACCTCTCAGGTGGCTTTACCACCTTACAGGGTGCAATGGGGATTACTTGTTTGCAAATATTCTCACATAAAAATCATGGCCCATGTAGAAATTTGCCAGTGTACCAGAGAGAAGGTTTCCCTATGATATACATGTTTTCACATGGGAACATTTTAAAAACAAGCGAACTGTGACATGATATCTGAGATAATACAGTGAGATGATGTAGTGCTTTAGGTTAGTTCTGACACTTGCATCATCAGCCGTTGGTCTACATCAGGGTTGGGCAGCTTTGGCCCTCCAGATGCTTATAGCCTACAACTTCCATCAGCATAGTCAGTGGTAAGAGATTATGGGAGGTGTACTCCAAAAGTATCTACATGGCCAAAGCATCCATCCCTTGTCTAGGTGAATGTAAGTATAAAACCTTAGTGGGTTTTTTTAAATCCAGGAATATTCTAGTGCTTGTTGCTCCATAAGTCTGCCTATGTTTTTGTTTGTTTTTACTTCCTCTTATACTCTTACAATGAAGAACAGTCCCACATTCACTCACCACAGGTCAATGTATATAAGGAAACCTTACGAATGTTACATTTCTTTGCACATGCTGGTAAGTGTAATTCAAAACATAGGGGTCAAGCCTAGCATGTAGGCTGCCACCAGAAATAGGTATATTGTACTGACTATTAGCCACTAATTTGCTCATCCTCCATTAATTCATCCAGTCCTTTTTTAAAACCACCCAAGTTGGTAACCATCACAATATCTTGTGGCAGTGAGTTCTACACTATAACACTGTTCTGTGTACTTTCTTTTCTGACCCGCCATTCAGTTTCAGGAGATAAACCTGGGGTTCTAGGATTATGAGAGATGCACCATTTTGTACTTCTCTATCATGTTTCTCTTTACTTGCCTTTTCCCCTAAACTAAACAGCCCTAAATTTTGTAATCTCTCTTTATAGGTGAGTTGCCCTTTGGTCATTTTGACTGCCCCTTTCTGCACATTTTCCTTCTCTGAAACATCCTTTTTAAATGCAGTGACCAGAATTGTACACAGTATTCCAGTTATAGTTCCAGCATAGATTTGTATGAGCACAGCACAACATTGGCAGTATTGTATTATTTATTTCTGATTTGTGTTCTAATTTATGCCTATCTTGGATTTTTTTTTTACAGCAGCTGCACATTGGGTAACATTTTTAAAGAAATATAAGTCACGACCCCTAGAATCCTTGCTCACTCACTGACAACTCACATCTCATCAGTGTATAGGTGAGGGTGAGATTTTTCATGCCCCAACGTACATAATTTTTAATTTGATTTTATTGAATTTTCATTTACTATTTTAAAGTCCATTCTCCCAGTGTAGAGGGCTCTTCACAATCTCTTTTTGTTCCCATGATCCTAAGCAGTTGTAATGAGCAAATGTGATCAACTACGTCATCATATACCTCTTACTCCAGCTGTTGCAAATACATTTTGCATTTTCTTTTGAGTGCTGGGGTGCAATTTTGTGTCTTCTAAAATATCTATAAGCTTTTGGTTTTTAGGTAATGTAGTGAAGGGATGCAGGGCCTAAATACCTTAAAGTCACCAGCTTCTGTTTGATCTTAACCCTAGTTAGTATTTGGATAGAAGACCAACAACTACCAGGTACTGTAGGTTATAGTTCAGAGGAAGGAACTGGGAAAACCATCTATGAGTATTCCTTACATATTTTTCTCTTTGGTTGACATATTATATTCATTCATTTTTAAAAAAAGTTTACTCAGTTTTGTAATATTTCATTTATTATTTTGCCATTGTTTCATGGTAATCAGGTTCTTATCTTCTTCTGATGGTTGTTGTTTTAAAGCAATGTATTCTATGTTTTCATTCTTCTGTTAAAATGTACTTAAAATTAGGTAAAATTAATAACTACCTGCTTGCCAGTGTTGGACCCCCAAACATAAAAATTAGTTCCAGGGTCTGTGTTTTTGCATATATATGCATACAGATCAGGACTATACTAGCTTTCTGCCTGTGTTCCCCAACAACCAATACTGAATGTGTGTGTGAGAGACAATGCTCAATACCAGTTGCTGGGAACACATGCAGAAATCCAGTGTAGTTTACATCTCTTGATGGCAGGCTTCCCATAGGCATCTACTTGATCACTGTGAAAACAGAATGCTAGATTGCAGGGGACTTGGCCAGATTCAGTCTTCATTTATTTTCAATTAAAATGTGAACTGTACAGTTGAATACATTTCAGTTTGTGTTACGTTGTGATCATGTGCACACCAGCACAGCAGCATGTGCAAGCTCTTCAGAGACATAGCCGTGTTAGTCTGAAATATTAATATGCAAAGAGGTCTTGTAGCAAGCACCTTTGAGACTGAGAAAAAGAAGTTGTAGCATAAGCTTTCATAGACTTAGTGTACTTCCTCAAATGCATGGAGAGGAGGCATCTGAGGAAGTAGACCAAGTCTGCAAAAGCTTATGCTATATCTTCTTTCTCTCAGTCTCAAAGGTGCTACAAGATCCCTTTGCATATGCAAGCTCTGTTACGTTTGAAGCCATCTTGCTTTTAAAAATCTCTCTCTCTCTCTCTCTCTCTCTCTCTCTCTCTCTGGCTTTTCTTCGCAAACCAAGATTCAGGAAGGACTCATCCCGCGCTTTCTGCAAGCGCACTGATGACTGAAAAGGCCAATCTGAGATAAACAAGTCCGCTTGCAGAAAGCATAGCAGAGGGTCTCCTTGGGTGATGGTTCCGGGTTGTGATTCTTTCTGCGTTGTCATTTCTCTTCAAGTCTTTTTCGGCGTGAGTTCTCCAATAAAGCTGCAGCATTGTGGATAGTGTGTCTCCATGCCTCCCGATGTGAAGCCAGGGCGGCCCATTGTTGGTGATCAATTTGGCCGAGCCTGAGATGTTTCAGGGAATCCTTGTATCGCTTTTTTGGAGTGCCCCTCTTACGCTGACCCATGGCGAGTTCACCATAGAGTACTATTTTGGGGGGGCAATTGTCCTCCATCCTAGAAACGTGCCCTGCCCAGCGCAGCTGTGTTCTTAATATCATGGCCTCAATGCTGGTGATCCCTGCTTGCTCAAGGACAGCAACATTCATCACATAGTCAGTCCAGTGTATATTTAGGATTGTACGTATACAGCACTGATGAAAACGTTTGAGGAGTCGTAAGTGTTGGTGATAGGTGACCCATGTTTCAGACCCGTAAAGGAGAATAGACAGTACAATGGCTCTATACACACTGATTTTTGTGCTTCGCCTCAGGTGTTTGTTACTTCATACTCTTTTGTAAAGTCTCCCAAATGCACTATATGCCTTTGCTAATCTGTGATCAATCTCTTTGTCAATCTTGGCATCTGAGGAGATGATGCCTCCCAGGTAGGTGAACTGCTGAACGGACTTAAGCATAGATTTGCCTATGGCAATGTGGGGATGGTGGTGTTCGTCTTGTGGTAAAAATATAATTGTAAAGAAAAAGATGTAGAGGAGATTTTGCTTATTCAAAGAGGCAAAAAAGCATCCTGAGTACACGTGCTTACCAAAGTACAGCTGGAATTTGTAACTACAGTTAGAATGCATAACCTAGAGTTACAAATTCATAATTGATTCATATTCATGTTCAATTAGGGTACAAGGCAGATTATATGGGAAAAGGTGATCCTGTAGGTAACCTGGATCCAAACAATGTAGGGCTTTAAAGGGAACAACCAACACTTTGTATCTTACCCAGAAACGAATTGGCAGCCAGGGGAGTGATTTTAATATTGGTGTGATGTGATCACTCCTAGGCATACCTGTAACTAATCTGACAGCCATATTTTGAACTAATTGAAGTTTCTGAACTTGGTACAGAGGTAGCCCAATGTACAGCATATTGCAGAAATCCAGCCTTGAGTTTATCAGTGCATGCACTACCGTCTTTAAGTCCTCCAGGTCTAGGAAAGGGCACAGCTGGTGTATTAGCTGAAGCTGATAATAGGCACTCCTGGCCGTCGCATCTATTTGAACTGTCAATATGTTACAGTAGTTCCTCAAGAAAAAAAGTTATGGAACCCAGAGCAATTAAGTGGACACTCATAAACAAATGAGCTTTAAGAAAGTGCAACTCAATATGCTCTTACGTGGAACGCTGTGAGTATATGTTCCACTTGCATGAATTAAGTCAAAAGGATTGCACCAGAGCTGGCTTGTTATCACTTTATTTCTCCATTGTTTGTCAGATGGATGCAAAGAAAGAAATAATAATGTGCAGACATGGCCTTGAACAGGCATTCCAGAAAATTCTTCAATTACAAATAAAGGCCAAAGGATGATGAGCAAATCTCAGAATTATAAGGAGGGGTGTGTGTGGGATGGATGTAAGGTGGCTGTAGATGTGGAGTTTAATCTTGAGACTACTTATTCACAGTGATTCTCACATGACAGAACTGATTCACACTGATTTACACTTGCAGGAAAGCCCCTTTCAGAAGACGAATTGCTAGCAGGCGTCAGCTTATTATACTGTGCCTCTCTTTTACAAGCAAATTCACTTCCACTATACCCACCAGGATAAGAAAACGAAGGGCATTTTATATATAACAGAGAAAGAAATAGGTTTTGTAAAAGGTCACGTAGAGGTGCAGAAAGGTGTTATGGCCACGTCTCTCTGTCATCTTTCTTTATAATTATCAAATAATTGCCTCCATGTGTTTTACATGACTTTACAACATGCCTTCATCTCTTGGAATCATTTCAAATTTACTTATGCCAGAACAAATTTATTACAAATCTTTGATGGACCTATCTTGAGTAGCTTTATACCAGTAAATTACTTTGTCTTTCATTATATTCCTTGCTGCTTCTAATTTTTCCTTAGCAAAATGAGCTTCTTATTGAGATCCAGTGTTAATCTCTAGGGGCTAAATCCACTGGTTGGTCCCAACTAGAGTAGACCCACTGAATAAATTTAATTTACATAACTTACATTATTGAGAGGGTCTACTGTAGTTGGGACTTGCAATTGCAATTTGGGCCTTCGTTTGTAGTTTTCAGTTGGATTCATGCATATCTGACATGGATTTATTCATAGGATGGGCTATAGCTGAGTGGTAGCGTGATGTAACAGTACATGAGACAGTATGTTGATGTATATAATGTTGTCTTCAGTTGAGGAGATCTAGTAGGTTACTACTTTAAGCCAGATGGCCAAATTCAAGAAGTTATCAGTAGCTGCATTCCAGTGGTGGGCAGGGCCAAAGGAGAAAGGGCAGAGATACCACCTGTTTTACCTTAAAGCTTTTCCTGCTTGTAACAAAGCTTTAGAAGAGGCATTTCAAGCTTTTAGATGAGACAAAAATTCATACAAAAGCTGGGAAACCAACCAAATACATAGATGTTGCAAAATAAAGGGCTGTGGCCATCTGGGAAACCCCAGAGGATGAATTGGTATCCATGAAGGCCTGGATTGGCCTGTGGGTTTAAATAATTTACAGTATTTACTTAATTTAGACCCCACCTTTCTCCTTGTACAAGATTCAAGGAGGCTTTGACAGGAATAAAGTTCCCCACCCTTGCTTTAGTAGGTTGTCATGAGAATAAAATAGGGGAAATACTTACATACTCAGCATTGACCTTTTTGATGAAGAGGGGAATGTCTTGATGGTTCAGTTCCTGGCATTTGCCCTTAAAAGTATCAAGTATAGTGGGGAAATCTCCTCATTAGAGCCCAGCCAAAAATGACAACAGTGGACTAAAGATGTAATTTGATTTGACTCTGTATGACATGTCATAAGTAGGGTAAACCAGTCATGAGACAGTGAAAATAATTGAACTACTGATTTTATGTTGCAGTAGTAATCCTGCTTAGTACATAAGAAACTGCCAGGTCAAACATTTGATGAGAGAGGGATAAACTGAGCTTGCATTGCTCTTTGGCTGTCTGTCTCTTTGATGTATTTATTGATGCCCTGTTGTTCAGGGTAAGCCCTTAGAAAGATAAATACATAATGTGCTATATAGATAAAATAAAGTTAAAACAGACCAGGAACTAAAATAGTTATTGATATAAACCCCAAAACAGAATAAAATCAACAAAATTCAATTAAAACACCGTTAAGGTCTGTTTAAATATTGTCAATGAATGGACCACAGGTACTTTCCAGAGTAGGGGAGTATAGAAGATGTTGGGTCACCACTGTCTTTGCTTCCCACCAGTGATTGATTACTGCAAAGCAAGGTCTTCTAGGCAGAATTTGGAAAAAAAATACTTTTTGGGACTGTAAACCCTCAGAATCCCTTAGCCCCTCATCAGGGCATTCTTGGAGTTATAACCCCCAAAAGTAACACAGTAGTTCCAAGTTCTGTTCTAAGGCCGATCTTCAAATTTGTTCCAGCCTATATGAGTGCACATTGGCCTTTGACTAACCTCGTCCCAACCATGAGACAGTGCAATTAGCACAGCATTGCTCGACTATAATAAAAATTCCTGGTCCCTATAAGCATCCTTGTGGGTACCACTGGAATAGTGCTACAGAGACAACCTACAAAGAGTCAACTACAGGTTATAGGTGCTTGAAGCTGTATTTATCAGGAATAACCCACTTACATCTTTTTTAATACTATTGATTAATATTTTGTTTTGTTACTATTACGGCTAAACAATTAAAGTGGTATAAAAAGTTTGCAAATAATTGTACATCGACTTAAGTCAACGGCTGCGAAATCTAGGTTCAGTTATAGGATAGTACACTAGCTTTGTCATTTACACCTAGCTATACTCCTCCTCCTCCTCTTCCTCCTTCTCCTTCTCCTACATTGTTTATAGGTCATCCTGTAACCAAAGTTCTCAGCAGTTTTCAGGGATTACAACAAAAAACAAAATGGTTATTATAAATCACAAATCATTTTTAAAAGAGCACAGTTTTGCACATTAGGACATGTGGTGGAAAACAGGAAGTACAGATCCCTTGCCCTTCCTATTCCCTGTTGTTCTCAGTATCATCTGAAGTAGAACTTCTACATTTCATCCTGAAAGAAGATATGAGATTTCTATTTCTGGCTCTGTATAGAAGAAAATGAAACACTTGTACATCCTGTTTCCTATGAGTTCTGTAGTTTCTAAAGCCATTCTTCATGTCACAATGCAAAGTGGTACTTCATTTTTAAAGCCAGAAACTGCTTTACATAATTATACAAGTAGATTGTGGTCTTAGATGTTTTCCAATATATCAAGCTTTTTATGAAGTTGCTTTATATAATGATTTCAGAATGTATTAGGCTCTCCATGTAGAGGGGCTTTTCTGAGGGTGTTAAGTGTTTTGTTTGTGTTGTGTGGGTTTATGTGCTAAGCACTGGTGCATTTGGTTTTAAATGGCCAAGTGTTTATAATATGCTTTTATTCTTCCCAGACTTTGGTACCATTGACATTAATTGCATATATGTATTTGCTTATAATATGTATTTGCATATATGTATTTGCCTAATAATTAAAGTAATTATACTGTCTAAACCTTTCTTGTATTCTTGAGTACTCCTGGAGAATTTGGGGTAAAGGAATGAGCCAGTTTTCGGACTTTTTCACACAAGGGTAGTAAAGTACTATTTCCATGGGATAATGGCCTCTTTGGCCATTACGTACCTCACAACACCATGTCTGTCTTTTAAGTGCTTTGCATTTCTACCAATAATTTCCATGCAGTAAGTGCATTACACTGCAGTTCTGCTTCTCAGGCAGTCAGGTGGTGTGACTGGGCTTGATTCTGCTCCAATCCCACCTCCCCCTCACTATCCTCAAGCAGGGGTAAGTCACTACAGGGAAATGAAGCCAGGCTTCCTTGTTGCCTCCTTGGGAAATAGATTGTTCTCCTTGTTCTTGTATCCCCTCCCTCCCAACATATTCTCTCTCTCTCTCTCTCTCTCTCTCTCTCTCTCTCTCTCTCTCTCTCTCTGACTATGTTTGTGCTTACTCCAAAGACGTGGAAAGGTGACTGGCAGATCGCACCCAGGCAGGCAGAAGAGAGAGCGAGTGAGACAGCCCATGGGTTGTTGGCCTGCTTAAAACACACACACACACAAATAGCAAAAAAATAAACAGTGCGCATGAGCATAAGAATGGCAGACATGGGTAGGAAGGCAGGATCAGCGAGGCAGTGTGGAAGACTGATAGTGGGAGTGTGTATTATCGGAGCAACAGTATAGTGCTATTGTAGAGAAGTGTGATAGTGATTGTTTCCATTCCAGTATGTTTCCATCCATGGACTCTTGCGGAATTTTTTTCACTGATGGTGGACATATTAGTACTCTATAGAATATTAGTGTGTGTGGAACATATCTCTTTATTTCCATGGATACTGATTGATAGCACTGCCTGCATAAGTGGCTGTTGTACGGTGGCATGGAAGAGAACTTCTATCTAGTGCTTGTAATAGTATACACAGTACCTGTCCATTATACATGTATGGCCACGATGTGTTTCTTACTGTAAAATCCTGGTACCTTGTGGTGGTGGTGGCGTGCAAGTCGACTCTGACTTACAGTGGTGACCTTATGATAGGGTTTTCTTGACAAGGTTTATGTAAGGAAATGACATGGATGTTACCACAAGATGGAGCTGTAAGCTTAGAAAATGAAAGTAGTTAAGCTCCAGTGGCAGGTGTGTGTGTGAGTTAGCATTTGGGAGTA
The DNA here is from genome assembly GCA_030847615.1 of Gambelia wislizenii. Taxonomy (NCBI): domain Eukaryota; kingdom Metazoa; phylum Chordata; class Lepidosauria; order Squamata; family Crotaphytidae; genus Gambelia; species Gambelia wislizenii. Next base: position 104,255,263 of record JAUMIR010000006.1, read on the forward strand.
TGCACATCTGAGATGCCTGATGTAACAGGCATTGTTTAACTGCCTATAAAGAGGAGATGGGAATTGTCTCCAGTGTGGGTTTGTTGTGAATGGTGGTTGGTGAAGCAGTTTGTTGGTTAGGAGAAAGATTTATGAGTATTAGAGACGGCTGTTCTATACTCTGTGTATATATTGTAAATATACTGCAAACAAAGATTAAAGCCCTCAAGTTGAGTGCAGGCTGGCCTTGTTGCTGTCTTTATTTGTCAAGCCAGAACTCAAGGCAGTGTGCTGGGGTGAAGGAATTTTTCCTTCTCAGCCTGAAGTCTTTTGCAGAAGTCTCTCCAGAAACCTTCTCCTTGGCGTCCTGTCGACATGGAACAACTCTGCATGTGGTCGTGGTGGACACAACGCATTTTTCTATGCCCCAACAGGTTATTCATAGGATGTTTGCCTTTGCCTTCCACTTAGGCTGAGACAGTTTGACTTGTCCAGTGGGTTTCCATGGCTAAGAAGAGGTTTGATGTGGTCTCCCAGAGTCCTAGTCCAATGTTCAAACCACTACACCACGCTGGCTGGTTTGGTGCCTAGGGAAGCGCAAACAGACATTGAACTTATTTCTTATCAAGCTGAACAGGCAAAGGACACACTTACACACTTTTGAAACTGGTACAAGTTTCCCTTCAAGCATTGGTAAACTACTGCTTTGAGTATGGGTGGATATGTTTCATAGCACAGCTAATAGGTATGCAAATAGGATAAATTATCTAATTTTTTTCTTTCAGAAAAATAAATTAATGGATCCTTTCAACACTGTAAAAGAACCTACTCATCCCCTTTAACTTCATCACTGACCATGAGCTATCGCTTGTTGTTTGCAGTACCAAAAGTTTCAGTTAGTTTTAGTAAAGGAAAAAGGGAATATAGGGTAAAATGAAAATACGATATTTGATTTTGGAAAGTGACTACGGTGTCCCACAGGAAGCACTGTAATCTTGAGCTGCCTTAACAGTCATTTTCACTTTTCAGCTTCCCAGTCTTATGGCTCTGAATGTGTTAGAAGCTTCAGAAATGCCTAGGGACCACCTTCATTGGTGGTAAACAGGCTTATGAATGTCTGTGAGCTGGCAGTGATAGTTTTGGAAAACTCAAAAGATTGTGTTTAGTTCTCCTTGCTGTTTAGCTAATATTAAGCTATTATTTTGGCTTCAGTTGCACAGTGCTTTGGAATTTTCTCAAAGCCCTAACACTACTCTTCTTCTTTTCTTTTCTTTTTTTAAACAACTTAGCTGATAAATCAACAGGTTTGATTTTTGATTGTGTGAAAAAAATAACACCACTGTTTAGGATTGTGGCTTTAATACACTATGTCAAGATAAGACTGTTTTTATTAAACTTGCCCTTGAAAAAGATGGCACACTTGATGCTTCTGTACAAGAAATGCTCAATATGACTCCTAACATTTTCTAAGAGCAGATTGAGTCAGCATATGGGGAAAGAATTTTAATTATCTTAAATGTAGATTTTATTATTTACAATCCATGTTCTAAAATATCACATATGTATTAGAGTAGTGGTTTTGAAATGTAAAGTTCGGTTAACAATGCTACTTGTACAACTGTCTCTCATAAAATGTTAATATGCATGCATATTCCTAATGGTAGCTACTCTGGAAATTACTAGATGCTGGAAAAATGTCATCCATTCTTGGACGATGGAAAAAAAATCTGCTCTATTACTATGAATTAAAAAAATCACTTTCAAAATAGGGTCAATGAAAGCAACAGACACAAACAACATTTCTTTGGCAATGTGGTTTATTTTCTTTAACTGCATCAGTAACAAGGACCACTTTGCATAGCACCAAAGCATCAAGCCAAATTTTGCGGGGACATTGTCTGAGAACATGCAGAAGCAGATAGCAAGCCAGATTCTCATTAAGGAGGATTGTCTACACTGACAAAAAAATGTGGACTCACCCCAAATCTGGTGCTGGAAGTCCAGACGAGGTATGGCTACTTCTGGGGAGGATCCACATTTATTTTTTCTTTGCCCTTCACTTGACTTTGCTCTGAATTAAGCAAGGTTGGGGAAAACTCTGGAGTTTCTGGGAAGCCCTTGGGTTTCTGGGAAGTTTCTGGGTTTCTGGGAAGACCTTGGGTTCTTTTGCTGTCAGGACAACTGGATTGGGTTTGATTTGGCCTGATCCAGTTGTCCACATGCAAACGCAGCACCATTTCCCTTACCCTGCACTGAGCAGCGCAGTGAAGGGAATGGATCCCCATTGGAGCCACTGCCACTACACCAGCCAAGCCTGGCTATCAGTGTCACTTCTGTTGAGGTCAGAAGGGGACACCCATGTGATAAACGAGCAGATGGTAAAACCCTATCCTCCTTGTTGATCACCTGTCTTGGCACTCTGTTCTGACCTTAGCAGTAGTGACTACACCAGCCAGGCACTTGCAGGGACTGGTTTGGACGGTGAGTCGGTGGCTCCAAAATCAGGGGCCAGGCAAGCAGGGCCAATTCAGTGTCAGCCTGGCTGGCCTGTATGGACAATGACGTGCTGTCACACCGGATTTGGCTTGGTCTGTGTGGCTGCCATTGAGGTCAATCCAGGGCCAGTCTGGAGTATAATGCTGTGGATTAAGTGGTCAGTGTAGACGAGACATTTTAAAGACATCGGAGTACACTAATCTAAGAAGAAACAATGTGGAAGTTGCCAACTTGTACAGTACTGTACTCATTTTGCATTCATGTATAAACTGTAAACACAACTAAATGTGATACCCCAGTATGGCACCATTTTTTCTGTTTTATAACTGTATTCCTTTTTATACTTTGGTTATTTTGTATTATATTGTAAAATAAAATCTTTTTTTAAAAAAAATCCAAGTTCTAGTATAAACATTCCATTTCAAACGAGCCTTCTTTTGTTCTTATTTTTTACAAATCCATTGATATCTCTAATTTCTTCTGGTACAGTTCAGTAGTCCCTGATATTACTATTATAGAAGCGGGGTTTAGTCTGAGATGGCCTTGTACAGAACTTCATAATCTGGAGTGTCTTGTCTGTGATTGAGAACTTTTAAAATTATTTTTCATTTCAGATCCTTGAAAAATGATGTTATCAGTGATGGGAATACTTTAGAGATAGAAAGTTGCTTCTCTTCAGATCATCTTCCAGATAAATCAAAGATGCCTGATCTTATTAAAAAAGTAAGTAGAAGCAAAACACTTGCAGAATAATATAACACAAATAAGTCTTATTTGGAATTATGAATATTAAAGTACATTTGTCTCTCTACATTCGCAGCGGTTAGGGCCACAAGACCCCCACGAATGTGAAAAAACTGCGAATCAAAAGATCATGCCACCGCCCTCCCATACCCCCCCCCGGCCATCCCAGAAGCACTGATTGGGCTTCTAAAGCCCCGTCGCTGCTTCTCTCCTCCCCCACCCGACAGCCCAAAAGCAGCGGCGGGGCTTCTAATGCCCCGTCACCGCTTCTCTCCTCCCCACCGATATCCCAGAAGCAATGGCGGGGCTTCTAATCCCCATCACCACTTCTCTCCCCCCCCCCTGATATCCCAGAAGCAGTGGCGGGGCTTCTAAAGCCTCGTTGCTGCTCCTCCCCCTGACATCCCAGAAGCAGCGACGGGGCTTCTAAAGCCCTGTTGCCGCTTCTCTCCTCCCCCCTGCACTCCCCAAAACCGCAAATAATCAGAACCACGAATGTTAAAGCTGCGAATGTGGAGGGGCAACTGTACTGTCATTTAAAAATATCTATGGAAACAATTGTGTTGTTTTTCTGATATACTTAACCTGCCGTGTTTAAATAAAACTAGAATTCAAAAACTATAAACTCTGGTCCAGGTTATTTGAAGGACTGTATTCTTTCTTATGAACCAGCCTGTGCTTTGGGATCTACTGGGGAGGCCCTTCTCTCTGTCCCACCATCTTCACAGGTACATCTGGTGGGAACATGGGAGACAAAGGATCTTCTCAGTGGCTGTCCTCAGGTTCTGGAACAGTCTACCCAGAGAGAGTAGACTCACACCCTCCCTACTTTCTTTTCACAGACATGTAAAGACTTTTTCCTGTTTCATCAAGCATTTGATGAGTATATGATGTATAAGGCCCATCACACCTAAACAACGTGCTGGATCCTGCTAACGACTTTGCTGGGTGTGCCTGTGCATCTAGTGATAGATGTTTTAATCTAGTTTTCATTTTTTATTGTTTAATCTTGTTTTAACTTTTGTATCCTGTGAAGAAAACGATGTGTTTTTTTAATGTCGTAAGCCCCTTTGAGTCCCCAACTGGGAAAAAGGCTGGATACAAATAATAATAATGATAATAGTAATAACTTTTTCATGGCAAATAGATTTATATCCAGTTTTACATCGTGCATGCCTATGTTACTCAATTTCAAGCACTTTTTGTGCCCAGAAAATGTAGGTATGAAGGGGGAAGAATGGCTGAGAGGCATTAACTGGAATGCATATATATACAGTTGTCCCTCCACATTCACAGATTTGGCATTCACGGATTTAAGTATTCATGGCTTGAAAATATTCTTTAAAAAATAATAATCCAAAAAGCAAACCTTGATTTTGCCATCTTATATAAGGGACACCATTTTGTTATGCCATTGCATGTAATGGGACTTGAGTATTCATGGATTTGGGTATTCACGGGGGGTCCTGGAACCAAACCCCAGCGAATGTGAAGGGACAATTGTATATAATATTGAGGGCTTCCAGACATGGTGCAAAGAAGGCAGGGACCACAACAATGTTGCTGGCAGACTGTCGCCAATATAAACCGTTCAGTCCAACCTCTGGGTAATTCAAAGTGGCAGGCAGGTATACCGTGTGACACTTGATGAAGTTGTTTAGCCCAGCAGCTTATTGTCACTCCCAAGCTGGGAGATGTGGAAGACAATATATCCCCAGAGGAGACTGACTGTTTCCCAAGCCACTAAGAAGTTTTCCCCCACATGGGAGCCATTCTTGCTTGCCAATCCTTATTTCTTGTCAAAACATCAGTTGTGACAATGAAAACCAAATCATAATATTACTCCCAAATCCATGGTCCTTGCAATAAGTAAGGAAAAAATCTCACTGCATCTAGTCAGTTTTGGGGCATGGTAACAGTCCATTCTGGCCCTTATTAACTAGTAAATAGCCAACATCCATAGCTTTTATGTAATATGGAATTATTCTGGTGAGGTGGTACTGAGGTAACAGAGTGCTGTGGAAGGTGAGCAGGTGAAGAACCACTTATTTACTTTGTAGATTATCCCTTTAAGCACACTGAAAAGAAATTGGAGAGGAGGAGCTTTCATTCTTGCCTGCCTTCACCAGGTCCTGCCTTTAGTCCAACCAGGCTCAAGCAAAATAGTAGTAGTAGTAGTAGTCATAGTAGTAGTGATTATGATGATGAGGATCATGATGGATCAGATCTTTACATAGTGAAATAGGTAACGCTGAATATTTGTAGTCACCAGTTAACTGCCTTGCTGCCTTTGGTTAGTCTTCATGCCTTTCTCTACTCTCACCAGTACTGGATAAAATTTATTTCACAGCTAAATGCAGAGATATTTGCTTCTGGTTCCTTTCAAGTCTGTTCTCTAAACCTCAGAAGGAGCATGTTTTATTTTTAAGTATCTACTACAGCAGAAAGCCCCATCTACTCTAGTATATAGTTCATGCTCCCTTTTCCTCCTCTCAACACCATTTAGACAGGCTTCTTTCTTTGTCAGCTTACTAGCAGGGCAAAAGGGCTTGCTGCCTTCGGAAAGCATTTAACAAATGTTACAATAAAAGTTAGGAGGGTAATGCATTAATAATCAGTATCATTGAAAGCTCCATAATTGACATTGTCTGTGTCATTGTGAAATAGATGTTTTAAATGGAAAAAAATAGAATTTTGCATGAAACAATTATATTTGGCAAATTAATGACAGTATAACTGACATCTTTCTAAAATACTCTTTGAAAATCTCGATATGTGGTGTTGAAGGGCAACAAGTTTTCCTTGGCGTAATATATCTCTTCTGTATCTGTCTTAGCTTGCATATCAGTAGCCATTCTGTATTTGATTCCTTACATATTATCAGTTCTCTATTAATCCCTTCCACTTCCCCCCCATCTATATACACTGTGTGTGTGTGTGCTTACATGTATAAGTTTCAAAATATTTCTCTTTTTCTTTTGAATTAAGCTGTGGCCTTTTTACAGTTGCTTGGGGAATTACTGCAATCATGATCTTGTGCTGATGACTTCAGGAGAATTGACATTTAAGTATTACCAAGAGTTGTGTGTACAGTATATATTTTTGTATGAATTTGTCAGCAACCTACATAAAATTAAAACTGGAGGATAGAAAGGCCCTAGTCACTCTTAAACAAATGTCAGAGTTAAAGATTTAAGACCGGGGTGTGTGTGTGTGTGTGAGACCAATATTTTAAAGATTTTGCTTGGAAAAGAAGTTGCATCCCCTAGATCTTCTTCATGGTCTCTGTGAATCACACAGCTAGGTTACTCCTGCGCAGAGCATCGGAACCTTCTAGAATCGCTAGGCAGAATGTGCTTTGATACATTTTTGGCGGTAACCCCACCCATCCTAACGGTCCCTTATAAGGGATTTCTGCCTAAATCCCTTCAGTTCCTTTCTTTTCCGCTGCGTTAGCAGCTTGAAGGAACCTTCGTTTCGCTAGTTGTTACCTATTTCACTTTCAATTTTACTGGTTTCTGACTTGGCTTGGTTATTGACGACGATTCTCTCTCTCAACCTCTGGATTTGGTGCTTTACCTCTGATTTTGCTGTTCACCTGACCTGCTTGGCTTTTTGACGACGTTTTCTCTTACCCCTTTGGATTTGGCATTCGGCTTCTGATTTTCGCTACTGATCTGGACTGCTCTCGACTATTCTTTCGATTCTGCTTCTGTGTTGGCGATCTTGTGAGTTAATATGTCTGGAAGAGGAGCATTTAAATGATGTGTAATCTGTCAGGCCAGACTTCCTAGCGCGGATGGCCATTCCCGCTGTTTGATTTGCCTTGGGGAAACCCATGTCGACGCATGCGTGCATTGCAAGGCCTTCACGCCTCAGGCCCGCAAGCGTAGGCTTTCTCGCCTTAAATCATTTTTATATGAGAAGGCCTTGATCCCGGCTTCGACTCCTGCCTCTGCTTCTGCCCCAGCCTCCACTCTGGATCCTGAGGCTTAGAAACGTGGTCTCCGAAATCTAAGGGCCGGAAGCGCCATCGATCCCGGAGCCCGTCTCGATGCCGCTCAACAGCTTCTGACCCTGAGGCTGTGCGAACTTCAACCAAGCACGCCTCTGTGGATTTGGCATGCGACCTGGACCAACCAACGTCAACTCCGGAACCTGAACCCTCGACTTTGAAGTCTGCCCCTCGAGACCGAATGCCCGCTGAAACCATGAGCCGTCCGAGTACTTCGACTGAGGCATCCCAATTGCTCAAGAAAAAGAGGAAGGAGAAGCATATTTCCAGACATGGTACCACCAAGGCTAAGAGCAAGCCAAAGGAGGCTTCTAAGAAGTCGAAGTCACCGGATGCTCCTGTTGTGGTCCCCTCACAGGCTGATACCGAGGCCACTTTCTCCAGGCCATTGGCTGTGCCTAGCACAGCAGTTTCTGCTGCTCGTCGCTTGGTTACTCCGTCGGGATCGGTGGAAATAGTGGCTGTCGACGTCCCTTTGGGTGCTGAGACAAAAAGATCACCCGGACGGCTGGGCCAATCACCCGCCCTTGTAGTTTCTTGGGCTCAACTCCTGGAACGCTCTTCCCCAGATGTCGAGGTGGAAGTTGTTGAGTCTGAGACCCTGCCTCAGGGCCGATCGTCTCCTAGCATCCATGATGACGTACTGGCCTATACTGCATATGACCTTGCCTGATCCATCTGCCGTACTGGATTCATGTCACCCACAGGTTCCCAGATTTTGACCTCACGAGGTGACGTTCTCAGCACTGCCTTTACAGGCTGCTCTGTTGCTCGGTCTCCTCGGCTATCTCAACTTGAGGAACCGAGACCCACCGCGAGGAAGGACGTAGAGATTCAAGTCTCTCCCTGTTTGGAACACCGTCCTTTGCCTCGTACTCCTCTGACACCGCGACCACGTTCTCCCTCTCCACTTCGGAGGAGCCGGAGTCCATCGCCTGAGGGTTCGACGTCCTCCTCATCAGCATCATGGGACCAGTACCGACCCTACCTGCCCTCACCCTGGGCCGAGCTGATGGAGGATGATTCTGCGTCTCCTACTGACGACGTTCGTGCCTTTGTGGAACAAATGGTCTGGATGTCCCATGCCTTGGACCTCAAGGTGGAGGAAAAAGAAACCGATCCCGGTGGATCCAATATTTCAAAGAATTCAGTCAAAGACCCCTCCTACAGCTTCGATCCCGGTTCTACCATCGTTGTTGAAGAGCACCTAGGGTTCCTGGGAGAACCCCTCGTCTATACCGTCCACCTCTAGAAAGATTGACTGGCTGTACCGCATTGGGGGCGAACATGTCGAATGGCTTCAGAACCATCCAAAGCCTAACTCTGTTGTGGTCGAGGCCGCACAAAACAGAAAGCATCACCGACCTCTGTCAACCCCACCGGACCCGGAGGGTCGCAAGATTGACATAGTAGGGAAGAAGATCTATTCTGCATCTGGATTGTGCTTCCGAGTGGCGAACTACTCAGCTTGCATGGGAGCCTATGAGCAAGTGCTCTGGGAGCAGATGACACCCCTCATCCAGAACCTTCCTGAGGAATGTCGCAGGATGGCAGAGGCTATCCAGGCTGAGGCTCAGTCACTCGCCGGGCACCAGATGAACTTGGCCCGTCATGTTGCGGATTGTGCAGCAAAAACCATTGCTGGGTCCGTCGCCCTGCACTGGCATGCGTGGCTTTGGTCTTCGGGCCTCACCCCACAAGCCTCGGCTACCATCGAGGATCTTCCATTTGACGAGTCCGGGCTGGTTAATGGGTCGACTGATGAAAAACTTGAGTTCACCCAAAAGATGAGGACCACTGCCAGGAAATATGGTATGGGCGCCACCTCAGCCTCTCAGTATCGACCTAGGGGCCGCTATTCCTGGCAGACTCCATCATCTGGCCAACAGTTCCATCGTGGGTACTCTGGCCAGTTGTATCGCCGGTCCCAATACGTACCTTCTCCCTCTCCAGCCTCATCGGTGAGGAGCCAGGGGTCTGGTTCAAGATACCGACAGCCACCGAGGCAACGATCCAAGGATCAGGGCAGGAGAAAGTTCTAAGTTCCTTCCTCCTTCTGTTTCTCTCTTTTCTTAGACACCACTTTTCGGGGATCGACTGTTGAAATTCCAAGAAGCCTGGTCTTCAGTAACATGAGACCGCTGGGTACTTCAGATCATCCAGAATGGCTATTGGATCGAATTCGACTCTATACCTCCGACAGGTCGGGTTCAATCAACACTGCCCTCCCCTCCCCTCCTCGAGGAGGTACAGACTCTGCTGCAGAAAGGGGCCATCGAACCCATGGACTCTGACCTCCACCACCTCTGCTTCTTCTCGAGGTACTACCTGGTCACAAAGAAGGACGGCGGCCTGCGTCCCATTCTCGATCTCCGTGGGGTGAACAGGTACATTGCTCCAAAGAAGTTCAGGATGGTCACTCTGGCCTCCATCCTTCCGCTCCTGAGAAGGTACAGCTGGTTCGCGTCCATAGACCTGAAGGACGCCTACTTCCACATCGGAATCCATCCATCCCACAGACGATTCCTTGCATTCCAGATCGGAACCAACACTTTCCAGTTCAGGGTCCTGCCGTTTGGGCTCTCGACTGCCCCAAGAGTGTTCACGAAATGCATGGTGGTGATAGCAGCTTTTCTTCGCCAACACGGAGTGGTGGTCTTCCCCTACATCGACGACTGGCTGATTGTAGCGCACTCTCAACGTCATCTCAAACTCGATGTTGGCCTCACCTTAGATGTCTTAGACTTCCTGGGACTTGTTGTCAACATAGAGAAGTCACAGCTCCAGCCAGCTCAAACAATCCAGCTCATTGTAGCTCGTCTGGACTTCCCAACAGCCGCAGTGTACTTGCCTCAAGACCGGTTCAGCACCCTTCGGTCCCTGATTCATGCCTGCTGTTGGTCCCGAAGACTCCCTTCTCATTCAATCCAGGTACTTCTCGGTCATATGGCAGCTACTACTTATGTGACCCGGTTCGCCAGACTACGGTTCTGTCTGCTCCAACACTGGTTTCTACAAGTATTCGATCCTCTCCATGACTCCCCAAACAAATGCTCACAATGCCACGGGCGGTCCATCGGTCTCTAGAGTGGTGGCTGGTACTGGACAATGTCCTGTCGGGCATGCCATTCGGCCCTCCTCAACCGGATGTCTCCCTGACGACAGACGCCTCGCTGCAAGGGTGGGGAGCTCATCTCGGATCCTACGAGATACGAGGTTCATGAAGTACCGAAGAACAGGCTCTCCATATCAACGTCCTGGAGCTTCTCGGTGTCCAGAAGGCGCTACGGGCCTTCGAATCCCTAGTGAGGAACAAAACTGTTCTGGTAGTGACAGACAACACCTCAGTCATGTACTACCTGAACAAACAAGGAGGAACAAGATCACCTCAACTTCTCCAGCTCACACTGGACATTTGGGACTGGTGGTTCTACAGGAACGTCCTTCTCCAATCCATCCATCTTCCTGAGGAGGAAAACACTGTTTCAGACAAACTCAGCCGTTCAAGCCTCTCCATCCACGAATGGCAACTGCACAGGTCTGTAGCCTTGGACCTGTTCCGACGGTGGGGCTTTCCCCAAGCCGACGTCTTTGCGTCTCCAGAGAACACTCTGCCTCCAATTCTGCTCCAGAGGCCATACTCCGGGATCAAAGGGTGATCCCTTCCTTTTTTGTTGTATGGGTCCACTTCTCTACCTTTTCCCTCCGTTTCCACTGTTGACAAGGGTAATTGCTAAGCTCCGGCGAGATCGAATGGATACCATCCTCATCACCCCGTGGTGGCCTCAACAACCCTGGTTTGCAACCCTTCTTCATCTGGCCAGGCATCGCTTCATCTGCCTGCTGTCTTGTCCCGATTTTCTCACCATCCAGAACGGGAAGGTCAGACACCCAGACATAGAGACTCTACGTCTGACAGCATGGAGGTTGCTTCTGTGACTCTCTTCTCTGTACTGAGGGTCTTGGATTCACCTTCGATACCGATACACTCTGCATCCTTTCACCCAGAGGTCCAGGCTGTTATCGATGCTGCCCGGCGACCGGCTACCCGCAAGTCATACCGCTACAAGTGTAAGAAGTTCGAAGCTTTTCTGTCCACTCGAGGGTTGGACGCTGAACCATTCTCGGTTCCCATCGTCCTGGAGTTCCTTCTCCATTTGTCTTCTACAGGCCTGTCGCTTTCATCTATCAGATGCTATTTGGCAGCCATATCCGTTGAGTTCAGGCAAGAGGTCATCTGTCCCCCTTTACTGATGCAGCAGTTAAGAAGTTTTTGAGAGGCTACGCCAACTTACATCTTCCAGTGACTGAGCCTACCCCGACATGGAGCCTCGAGCTGGTCCTCTTGCAGTTGGTCTGCCGACCCTTCAAACCCTTGGCCTCTATCGACCTGTGACTTCTGTCCTGTAAGACTGCGTTCCTTGTGGCCATCACTTCAGCGCGTTGGGCTGGTGAACTCTGTGCCTTGAGATCAGACCCTCCATACACAGCTTTCCATAAGCATAAGGTGGTGCTTCGTCCCGACATCTCCTTCCTTCCGAAGGTGATGTCGAGCTTCCATCTCAATCAATCCATCACTCTCTCTGCTCTGATGCAGGACCCGAAGGATGAATTTGAGCGTACCCTCCATTCCATGGACGTCAGGAGGGCCCTTGCTTTTTACATTCAGAGAACTGCTCCCTTCAGAAAGTCACCTAGCCTGTTTGTGTCCTATGCTGACTGAAAGCTCGGAGAGCCAATTTCCCCACAACGGTTGTCAAAGTGGGTGACATCGACCATTGCTCTCTGCTACGAACTGGTGAAGAAGCCTCTACCACCATGGATTCGAGGACACTCGATGAGGGCTGTCTCCACCTCGACAGCATTCCTCTCTGGAGTGCTTCTAGAGGACATTTGCAGAGCTGCAACTTGGTCTTCACCCTTGACTTTTATTTCCCATTACAGATTTGACTCTCTTTCCAGGAACGAGGCTGCCTTTGGGAAAGCTGTACTTTTGTCCTCTATTCAATGAGTGAGTGTTAATGTTGCCAAGTCATTTGATAGTTTCATATGATGAGTATATATGGTTTAAATGGTTTTGCTTAAGAATGTGCTGTTAATACTCTAGAAAAAGTTTGACTGTGCAACTTGATACTAGGGTCAGTATGTATAGGACATACCCTCCTCCAGCAGTGAAGCTTGCCAGTCTACCCAGCTGTGTGATTCACAGAGACCACGAAGAAGATGGACAGGTTGCTTACCTGTAACCATAGATCTTCAAGTGGTCTTCTGTGAATTCACATAGACCCGCCCATCCTCCCCTCTATGTCCTACTACATCATATAACATGCTTAATGTTCCTGATGCTGCAGATTGTGGCGTCATCAAGGAACTGAGACGATTTAGGCGGGAATCCCTTGTAAGGGACCGTTAGGATGGGCGGGGTTACCACCAAAAATGTATCAAAGCACATTCTACCTAGCGATTCCGATGCTTTGCGCAGGTTCCGATGCTTTGCGCAGGTGCAGGAGTAACCCAGCTGTGTGAATTCACAGAAGACCACTCGAAGATCTATGGTTACAGGTAAGCAACCTGTCCTTCTATTAAAAAAGAAACCCCTGAAATGCATCAAAAGCCCTGCTGGTTCTCATGGATCACAATTTTTTGGTTTCTGATTTTGATCACCATTTAAGTGTAAAAAAGATAGATACTATATTAGTCAAAGACTTAAAATATATTATTGATCTCTGGATATCTTTTAACTCAGATTGTTTTGAGGGGGGAACAGACCCAGGGAAACCTGCAAAGAAAAATGTGTGAATGTTTATATTGGGAAATAGAAGTCTTAAATGTTGGTCTAAACCAAGGGTGAGAATCATGTGGGCCCTCTCGTTCAACATGGGCTGTGCTGGAATTTGCAGTCAAGCAACATCTGGAAGCCTACATAGTCCCAACCCTTGGTCTATATTAAGCTAAACTTGAACTGGTTTTATGGAATTAAATTGGAACTTTCTGTTCCATAGTCACTCAGTTAATGTTTGTGTTCAGATTAATTATTTAAATATCAATTTATCTTGAGTATGAATATGAGCATATCTTGAATATTCCTTAAGAAAACTCTTATGAAATTCATGGGCTTGCCATAAGTTGGCAGGTGACTTGAAGGCACACACACATGCACGCATGCTTCCAAAACTAGATACAGGGCATGTTTGAATGACAATGTTATGTTGCTCCTAAGTGGTGTAAACAACAACAACAACAAAACAAGCCACTTCGGAATGTATTACCACATTGTTTCCCTCAATCTTTCCAGTCTTTATGATTTTAGAAATTTATTTAGTGTGTTTCTAACTTGTCTTAAAGCATACTGTATTCATTTTGTTTGGAGTCTTTTTTATGGAGGAAAATTTGAAACTAAAATTGCTTCAAGTCTTTAAACAAAAAAGTCTGAAATGACCCTTCTGTAATGCTGTTTATTGCCCAAAGGGTTTATTTATTTAAGTGAGCTGAAACTCTTTGAAATCATTCCTGTCCTTCTGGGAAAAACTTGTCTTTCCCCCTTAAAAAATCTTTACAAAACAACAGTTCTGTGTTTATTTCTTCACACATTGTAATAAAAGCTTCTCTCAAGATTTTGTTTTCTATACAATTAGAAGGCAAAGAGAAACCCATTCCTTTATTTCAGGCTCTTGACATAGATATGATCCTACAATAAAGTAGTAATACTGTAAGAGAGTGTTCCTGCTGTGTTTGCTATCTTTGGCAATAATGTTTTGAAAGCACATGTAAAAACAAAGGATTGTGGAAAACTGCATATACTGTATATTGGGTACTGTGGTGTGAAGAGAAGCATATGTTCTTGGTTAAACTTTTCAAAACCTCACTTCTGTAAATTTTTACTCTGTGGTATAATTTTGGTGTTGAGATATGAGCTCTGTGATTGTAGCAAAAATATTCCATTATGTCCCCAGGGGACTTGATTTGCTTTTGTAATCCTTTGTCCCAGTGACTTTTTAAAAATGGGTTGTCTTCCTGATGAAAGTAAAAATAGCTGCAGCTAATGTGTACAGTGCATGGCCTCAGCATTCCAGAAGTTGTCTGAAGACCAGAGAAAAATTTGAAACAAATACTGTATCTGCTTATATTGTCCATCCCATTGTTCCATATTAATCCAAATTTGCACGTGGAGCTGCAGTGCTTAAATGCAGAGATTCAATTGCCTGATCAAAAACATTCAAAATTAACCTCTTTACAGTCTTTGTTTAGAAGTTCTGATCTAGGCTATCCTCTATAGAATATAAGCTTAAAGCTTTCCACGTTTATAAAAATTTCTGCCTTTTTGCTATTGATGCATGAAGGACATAAAAAGTACTTTATATTAGGCAAACAGATGGATCTTCTAATCTGACTTGTATTGCATCCCGTCTTGAGTCTCTAGACTCTCAGACACAGAGGGGCCGTTTACACGGCAAAATAAGTCATGTAATAATTCGGCAAGACGCCTGATAGTTCCCACGTATTTCGACGCAGTATCGCCCTTTTCAGAAGGAGGGGGTGTAAAATACCCGTAAGTGGCGCAACTTTTGACTGCGCTGATTTTCCGCTCTTTTTTTAAAAGTTCCGCAGTATAGCGCACTATCGATATTGTGAACTATCCGACATCCACTTTCGCAATTTTTTCATCTACCGGAAATTAGGCGGATCCTTGGGAGTGGCCCACTAAAGCATCCCTCCCACCAAACAAAAACATCACGCAGGCAGGGAAGCACCTCTTCCGCAGCAAAAGGAAGAATATATCTTGAGAAAAAGGGACATTGCTTTGTGATGACTTGTTCTATAAAGGATCGCAGCTGCCTACATCTATTCCTTCTCCTAATACAGCTTCTGTGGTGATAAGACCTGCATGCATCCTGAAATGCAGCAATTGTGGCTATGATTCTGAACATCAACAAGAGCAACAAGAAATAGTTGCTAAAGCCTCCATCTTTAAATTGAATAGGTAGGGATACCCTAACGACGGTGGGCGAACGATGAGGTGCACCAGGTATAGGTGTGCCCAATCAGGTTTCTTGGAATGGGAAAGTTTAATAGAAACTGTTAACCAATAGGAATAAGAGTGGCGGGAGCACAGAAAGGAAGTTAACCATAAAGGAGTGACGTATGCCGCTGATTGACAGCTACGGTACTAGCTAAAATGCGAAATGTCGATACTGTGGGAACTAAAAAAACCCCGAAATTGAATAATTCGTAACTTATTTAATTCCGCATAATTGCATCATGTGAACTTTGATTGCAGCGTTTCACACAAAGTAATGAAAAATCGTGTACACTATGCGACTCTGTATCGAAAGTGCGATATTGCGATACATTGCGGGGAAAATATTGCCGTGTAACCAGCCCCAGAGTCTTTTCCCAGCACAACTACTTGAGATTTAGCTACAGAATGTGGTGGGTCACCTGGCACTGAATCATGAACTCTCCCACTGAGCTATGACCCAGTTAATAAATTCCCAATATCCCCAGACAAGATAAACCAGTGAGTTACATTTCATTTAGTATAATCCTTGTTTCACTAGATAGGGTAGTTTATAAATCACTTGGTTGCTAATTAGATATGAGTCTGTGCTCTGTCATATTGGTGAAAGGAATTCTCTAGAGAGAGGAGATAGAAAGGTAGTATTTACTTGATGGTCTTCACAACAGTTCTTTTCTGGTTGTGCAACTTCTTTCTTAGAGCTTAGAGCCAGTTGGGACCAAACTATTACCTGCCCTGACACCCCCTCCTTTCCAATAACTCATTAATTGGCAATATTTCATAATTTGGCTTATATAGACACTTCACATGGTTAGCAATAGACCAGGACTACCCAAATATAGGGACTGGTAAAGGTTTACTCAAAACCTGAGAAGAGGTATTGGAAATTCCCCAAAACTCAGACACGTCTGGGAACCATTTATGCGTAGCCCCCTCGGACTGTAGTTAGGGTGGAATGTGCTAATTCTCCTGGATGCGCATGGCAGTGTGCAATAAGCAAAAACAATCAAGTAACTGGAACACACATTACTCTGCAAAGGCTTCTTCTAACATCTTGCCTGTCCAACAATAGAAGGTTGCCTAAAACCCATCAATCTTAACGTCCCAACCATTAATGTCCATCAATGAAGCTTCCATTGTCTAACGATGGGAAACTCAAGCATTGTCTTCCACCCATAACACCTCTTAAGGCTAAATATCGAGTATAAATATTACGGTACCCCAAAACACAGCCAAAGTGTGCACAGTTCTATACATCGTGCCACTCTGTCAGTCTGCTTGCTATGTGACCCTCACATCCAGCCTGAGTATTCTTGTTTGAATGAACCACTGCTTGTCAGGCATGTATTGTATAGCCCATCATCCCGAATTCTGTTCCTCTATCCAGTGATTCCCAAAGTGAGTGGTACTGCCCCCCTGTGGGTAATGGAAAGCTCCAGGGGGGCAATGAGGGAAAAGAGGGCAGTAGGGGGGTGGTGAGGAAAAAGGGGGAGGCAGGGGATGATGGGGATGAGGGTTCCATGAAATTTCTCATTTTGGGGTCCCTTAAAACTGCCATGGAGTCTTGCTGATCGCTTTGTGTGGTCTCCTGCTCTTTGCAGCAGACACTTTGCTTGCTTGCCTGTACATGTTCACTCACATGGCCAGGTTTTGCTAGTAGCAGTGGCAGCAGTTAGGAAACTCTTACAAGGCTTGGGTGCACGGTATCACTTCTGCAGCTCAGAGTGGGACCATTTGGGGACAGACTGACTAATTGGAGCAGGGGTTAGTGCATGTGGGGGGCGCGGAGAAGCAGCGGCAGGGAAAAGGAGCTTTCAAATCTGAGACCTTGTTTAAGATTTTTGAGCGTTGCCAGTACTTGGCTGGCAGGCTGGAGCTGCACTGCTGCTCCTGCTTTCCCTTGTCACGGGTCAAGAGAAGAGGTACCGGAAGAAAAAAATGCTTGGGGAGGGAGGGGAGTGGGCTCCGCGAAGGCCCCAGGGAGTGAGGCGGGAGGCCCGGGGAGGAAGGGGGAGGGCCGCGGAGGCCTCCACGGGGCCTTGGGAGGGTCTCCGGAGGCCCCGTGAAGGCCTTGGGAGGGAGTGGGGAGTCCGGGGAAAGCGACTATGGGGCCTCCGGAGGCCCCATGGTTGCTTTGGCGGGGGAAGGGGGGCAATCAATATTCACGGTTTTTTGACATTCGCGGGGGTCCGTGGAACCTAACCCCCGCGAATGTGAAGGGACAACTGTATAATGTCCGGTTTCTCTGAGGACACTAGCACCAATATTACCTTATTATAGCACAGAACCCTTCTTCTAGACACCTCTATACTGTTGGATCCCCATATTCACTGAACCAATATCCGCAGTTTCAGTTATCTGCAAAACACAGAGTAGGGGGACACATACCATAGAGTTGCACTGGAAAATGCCTAGAGAGGCATCCTCTCTAGGTATCTTCCGAGCCTTCCAATGCAACTCTATGGTATGTTTTTACCAGAAGTCCTTTTTTAATAGGGTTTGCTATTATGCACAGTTTCTCGTATCCCTGGTAAGTCTGGGAACCAGACCCTTGTGGATATGGGAGTGTGACTGTATATGAACCCTGTCCACATAAGAAATTGCTGAACGTCTGGTTCTCAGTGCTGCAAGGAGGAATTTTCTATGGATAATAACAGCCTGCATTGTACTGTATAGTGGTTTGAGCATTGGAATATGACTCTGGAGGCCAGATTTCAAATCCCCGCTTGGACATGAAAACCCACTGGGTGACCTTTGGCAAGTCTCACACTCTCTCAGCCTCAGAGGAGGGCAATGGCAAACCTCATCTGAACAAATTTTGTCAAGAAAACCCTGTGATAGGTTCACCTTAGGATCGCCATAAGTTGGAAATGACTTCAAGGCACACAACAACAACTTCCCCATAATAAAAAGTTTCCTCCTTCCCTTCTTTTCCTCTTGCCCCCCTCTCTCTAATTGGCCTCAGCTTAGTAGCTTTATCATCATTTTTAAATTTTAAATTTTAAATTGATAAAAACATTATCATAAATCATTTTAAAAAGTTAAGATTTACTTGTGAAATGCATGCACTTGTTTAACTTTATTGTGCTAGATTAGTTGTTTTGAATTTGCAGTAAAAAAGTAGAGCTAATATCAAGAAATAGGCATGGGGGCGCTAGGGTTGTCACCCAAGAAGAAAGTGGAAAGTTCCCCGAAAAAGTTTGGGGACCACTGCTCTATCCCAATACTTCCTACTTTCTCTGATAGCCTTGTGCGATTGCTTGAAGTGTGAATGCATGTGCGAGTGGGTCCATGATTATTTTTCAATAAAAACCGTTTTTATTTTACTTCCTGGCTTGGAGTCTTGTCAGTGAGTACCAGTATACATAGGTCAAAAAGTCCTGTAGTTACCCGACCTCTTGCTGTCATATTGAGCTAATTAATATTCTCTATATTAATGTCTTGAGACGAGTGGGTTTTCCACAGACCCCACACAATTCGGCTAACAAGTCTGTATAGCAGGGGTAGGCATAATGCAGCTTGAAGGCTGCATGTGGCTAGACCCCACTTTTGTGGCCCCAGTAGTTCCCATTGGCCCCCAAAGCACCCCCCAACCACTCCCAAACATTGTTTTAAAGGTTTACTGTGGCTTTTGAGCTGTTTTTGCCCCAAATCACAAAGAATGCATGGAAACATGTGAAAACAACCCCCATAATGCTCTTGCAAGCACCCCAGAATACTATACAGTTGTTCCTCCATATCCATGGATTTAAGTATTCACGGCTTGAAAATATTCTTTAAAAAATAATACTCCAAAAAGCAAACCTTGATTTTGCCTTCTTATATAAGGGACA
The DNA here is from genome assembly GCA_030847615.1 of Gambelia wislizenii. Lineage (NCBI taxonomy): Eukaryota > Metazoa > Chordata > Lepidosauria > Squamata > Crotaphytidae > Gambelia > Gambelia wislizenii. Next base: position 104,274,347 of record JAUMIR010000006.1, read on the forward strand.
CCATTTTGCTATGCCATTGCATATAATGGGACTTGAGTATTCATGGATGTTGGTATCCACCGGGGATGGGGGTCCTGGAACCAAACTCCAGCGAATATGAAGGGACAACTGTACTACTCTCAGATACTTTCATTTTCACCTGGGGTTTCTCTCAAAATGACAACAGCAAGCCACATCATTTCCTGTTGACATTTTGAGAGGGACTGCAGAGGAAAATGGAAATATGTGAGCTTGCTTTGTAGAGATGTGGCCTGTTTGTGGGTCTGGGGTAGGGGAATTAGCCCCTGGCTCCCATACAGTTGCCCATCTCTACTGTATAGGATGTAATTGACTGCAATGGCAAAAACACTAACAACCCTCTACCTAGTTACAGTACAGCCCAAGCTCCACATTCCAGAAATGTGTGGCGCAAAGGGCACAGGGTGAGCCAAAGCAAAATGAGCAGAGCCAGGTATAATTCTTACCAGTGTGGAATTTCCTCCCAAACTTACAAAACACAACCCAAATCTATACAATGTACTGTATACACAAGGAGTTAGCCTCAGTACAAAAACCTTCCAGGCTAAAGTGTACCACTCAATTCTATTCAGTTGCTTTCTAGTCTGGAAAACAACATTCAGTTCCATGCAGCAACTTTCTGGGCTTTAAATATGCCCTTTTACTCGAGAACACTCAGAGGAAGTTTCTGGGGAATGAGGGAACCTTTGCACTCTGCATCTTGCTCATCCACTGGAGGTTCTCTCTCCCTACACAGCAGTACTGTATGTCAAGTAATCAATAGGCTCAGTCTACCATTTAAAAACCTAATTTATTAATACAGTTTGCCCTTCATATTCACAGATCCTATGTGTGCGGATTCAACCTACCATGGCTTGAAAATATGGGGGGGGGTGTCCAAAAAGCAAGCCTTGCTGTTTGCCTTTTTATGTAAGGGATGCCATTTTACTACATCATTGTATATAATGGGACTTGAGCATCCATGGATTTTAGTATCCACAGGGGGGCCTTGGAACCAGACCCCAGTGGATACTGAGGGCCACTATATTAGAGACTTAAAATGACATGAGACAGGAGGCAATGAATTATTTGGTAGATGCTGATTGAAACTTGTCCCAGCACAAGCCTAATCTTTTCAAGGTATATTTTCAGGCATACAGCTACTGTTTGTTCTCCCACAGCCCTTAATTATGTTGGTAAAAGAAGAATGAATGAGGTCATGACTTCAGAACTATCCTCTAAGTACATTTTTCTAGGCTTGTTAAAATGCATGCTGCTTCATATATTTTTTTGTGGGGGCGGGGAGAATCTGCATTTGTTTCCATAAATGGAATTGTGTGTATCTGACAGAATTCTGGCTGAAAGACGAGTTTACATTCAATTTGCTATCTGCAGAACTCAGAAAATGAATTTTTATGTGAAATGAGTAGGATTACAGCAGCCTTCTTCAACCTGATGGCCTCACATGTTTTGGACTGCAATTTCCATCAGTCAGTGTGGCCACTGGATGACTTTCATCACTGCTGGTTCATGAAATTGCAAGTGGTACTGTTTGACAAGCAGAATAAGCTTTAATAGGCTGTTGTGCATGCTGCATATTGATAGTTCGTAGTCATTCTGTGTTGTAGGCCTAATTCAGTGGACATTTGGATTCTTGAGTAGTTCTTAAACCTGATGTGTTTTGTACACTCAAGATTTAATGAATGAAGAAAGGGAAGCAGTAAAGATACATAGACTTCAATATCCTGGATTATAAGGCATCTTGGGTCATAACTTTAGTTTTAGTAGGAAGTGTGGTAATCTAAAGGGGGTAAAATCTGAACTGTCTCTTGGAAACAGGGTTAATGTGATTTACTTTATAGATACATTTTGAAAATCATGTACAGTAGTTAAGATTTTTAAAATACTTCTGCTAGTGATAAAATACTGTACAGTATTTCACTTGTATAACTACCTTAGATCATATATAACTACCTGCTATAACTACCTGAGAGGATCCCTGGGAATGAAACTCATCATATCTTTAGCTGTTTCATGTAGCTGTTGGGCTCTGTAATATAAAAGCTCCTAGTTATGTTCTGATTTGCCAAGATATTTGAGTTATTGTGATGCAGCAGCTTCATGGACTGCATATTTAATCCTTCAGTCTATTGTAATGGATACGATTACACTGCTCATTACTCTTTGCAATTAAAGATAAGTGTGTACACACACACACACACACTGGATACTATAATGAGTGTGCCTGACATAAGTGTAATATTAGGGTGCTTCCAGCAGAAGCGTCAATTTTTACCAACCAACCAACCAAAAGATGCAGTTATTCCATCATCTCTCTTTTACAGACCTTTTGTGGAGAGAAAAAGAACGGGGGTGGGGGGTGGGGAAATGATAGGAAAATATGGGAAGGTTATGAATGGAAGATGACAATGTCAACATCATTTGTAAAAAGTCCATGTGTGAGTCAGGGCAATTCCATAATGAAAGCCTTGTGTGGAGACAGACTAAATATACTTAGATTATGAGTTGACTGATTTGAGTTCATCTATGAATGACAGTGACTTTCCAGCGTTTCCACCAAGTTTTTTTTCCTACCCCTGTCTAGAGATCCCTGGTATTTCGTGGTCTCTCAATTTATTACTAAGTAGCCCTAATCCTGCTTAGCCTTCAAAATCAAATGAGATCATTCCGTTCAGGGAGGTTTGGGCAATATAATGGATTATTTTGGAATTTAAATTAATATTGACTATTACGTCAGTATAATCAAAAAAGACAAATCAGTGATAATAATAAGGATGACAGCTACCTTTCTTTTTGAGGACAATATTAAAATTTGCGTTATGCCATACATGGGAGAAATTACCTGTCCTGTTACAAAAGTATGATATATTAACTATACAAGAATAGTAAAGAGCGGCTGAAATGCTTCTTTAGCACAGATGAAGAAATGCTGTTAGGCAACAATTATCAGTCACCTTTTATGGGCCTAGTGCAGATGTATTAATTAGCTTATCACACAACACAGTTATATCATAATTTCACTGAATTAGTTCTATCTTTGCCTGGACCTTATTACATGACGTTGTGTCTCTCCTGATACTGCACTATGCTGTACCACTGTTGGGTTGTTGGAAATGGATTTCTGTCCCACTGAAAACAATCCATTAATGAACCTCTATCCCACCATGGTTTAGTAACCACTTTGGGCGTGAATGTTGTTCTGCTTCGTTTTGTTAGGGGGTATAGTGGGTGCAGTGTGGATTTGGTTTCATTGCTCATCTCTTGTGGATTCCCTGGGGATCTCCAGCAGGGAAACTCCAGACTTCCAGTGGTTGAGCTGGGATTCCCCAGAGTTCACAAGAGAACTGAGGTACATTCTTTCTCCAGTCTAAGTCATGGGTTTAAAAAAAAAATAATGGGAATAGTGCACTCTTATTAATGCCCAAAGAAAGCATAGGGTTCAGAAAACATTTAAGGAATAAAGACTAAATCTGGACGAGGAAAGGGAGGTTCTATAATAGATATACCTCAGTTAACAAAGTAGATGTGTTCCTGGGCATTATTTCTTTAACAGAATATTTGATTCCAGAGATAGAAATAACATGGAAAGAATACGGTTCCTAACATGATTCCTATATCACAGAAAAGGAAGAGCAGTTCAATATGTTTCACCAAAGTTTTTATTTAGAACTTAACAGTGTGCACATGTAAAATGAAACAACCAGGTCAGGTAAATCTTGCATAAATAATCAGAAACATTATTATCGTTCTACAGATCACTGGAAATCTTCTTCCAAAATGCATCGAGGGGTGACTTTATCTTTCTTTACTATCCACTTTTCATATGATTTCCATTTTCATGGCTAAACTCATAGGTCTATGTGTTTTTAACATGCTGGGGATAGCTAGTGAGGACATGTGTGGTGGACTGGGGGGAGGATCGGGATGCGTGCTGTGGACTCCATCAAGCCCTGCAACTTAGCCTGAGCTTGAAGCGTGGAACAGGCTCAAAATGCCAACAGAATGAAGGCTGGAACAACCTGGATGGGGCAGGGCAGCAGGGTTGAAGGAAATGGAAAGGCTAGAAAAGGCAGGGGGAGCTAGCACAGGGTTAGAACAGGGGGAGGGGAAACGTACTGAGCAAAGATAAGGGGGGACAGCTGTGAGCGAAGGCAGAGTGGAAGATGCTGAGACAGGAGATGGCTGGGGTGACAGGGGAGATTGGGGAGCATGGCAAATGGAGGAAGAAGGTACCGGGAGCATGGGGGGAGCGAACTTTAGTCTATGCCTGCAGTGAAGGGATAGGTGGTTGGGTCACCAGGGTGCAGAGGGTGAGGAAATATAGAGCTAGAAACAGCCAGGAAGAGGGAAAGAGAAGGCAAGGAAGCATCAGTGGGAAGTGTGCCCTCAAGTCCTAAAACCAGGCGACTGTTCTGGAGGGCGGGATACTTCACATCCCAGGCTCATGGAACAAGGCTATTCCGTGGTGTTTGTGGGTATGGGGGAGACTCAGGGAATCTGGTGGTGGATACAAGGGAGGAGCATAACCTCAAAGGAGAAAGGAGAGTGGGAGACAATGGAGAAGGAGGGCAAGGCAAGAACTTATACCTTCTAAGAAGGAGGGAGTATATATAAGGTGCTGTGAGTGCTAACAGGCTGCTTTTGTAAAGGAAACGGGAAATCACTAAGTGCTCTGTAACTTTGTTTCTTCTGAACTCATTAAAGCACTCTTTGATGCAGTAGCCTTGAGCTGGTCTTCAATATGGAAGCTCAAGCTAGAGCAGGCCTGCTGCCTCCAACAGGGGCTGGCGGCCCCACAGCAGGTTAATATTCTCCCTTTGTTTCTGTTTTCCTGTTCATTATTGCTCAATAAGGGATTATAAAGGCTGCTGCTGTTACTTTGCCTGTTGTAGGTGGGCACAGACAACTAGAGTAGGATTGGCTGGGAAGTATCCAATTTCTGCTGCTCCAGTCTGCTAGTACAGTGGGGCTGCTGTATCTGTGGGCTCACAATCCACAGATTCAACCCATTTCAGATTCAAATGTACATAATATGTTTGATTCCATGGTAAGGAGCACACCAGCTGCCATCTCCGCTGCTGCCCTATGCCATTTTTAATAGGGATTTATAATCCTTACCTCATTTTCGCAGTCTCTCTGCAAACCCCAAAAGGCAAGGTGACTCTTGCAGAGAGACTGTGAACACGAGTTGAGGCTTATGTTCCCATGGTACGTGACACCACAAAAGCTTGCAAAAATTCATAAAGAAAAAGACTCAAAATGCTGGAAATGCAAAGAACAAGAAGGATCCTATTATCATATGTGGTGGTCATGCAGAATAGTGAAAAAAATTGGCTAAATATCTACAACTGGATTAAGAGAATATTGAAAATCAATGTCAGGTTTATACCAGAGATCTTTTTACTAAATTTAACGAATAAGGAAATACCAAAAGAATGTAAAAACTTGTTATTCTTCATGACCACAACTGCCAGGATAGCGTTGGCAAGATATTGGAAGCGAAAAGAAGTACCACAAATAGAGGAGTGGGTATTAAAAATGGAGGAAACCGCGAGAATGGAAGAACTTACCTTGTGGATTAAATATAAAACAAAAGATAAATTTAGGAAAGAGTGGGAGAGATGGATTGAGTTTTTGAAGCTGGAATGGAATGAAGTTACAGTAACTTGGCTTTCTGACATATAAAAATGATAAACATTTATAAATGGTAATTAAAACTGATGGTTGGTAGAAACTAGAAACAAGGGTTTATGTTGGTAGAAATACATATAGATTGTCAGATTTATTCTAATTTGTCAGAGGGTATGGTTCCTCCTTGGAGAATGAAATACAGGCTATTGGGTTAGATGGTAAGAAGCTTAAACAGAAACCAGGCCAGTAATTACATAATGGCTGTATTGAAACAGAGATACGAAGGAAATTAAGTCCTGATGGTTAAGAAAGGTTAAAATGAGTATAAAGAGCAAGTTCCCAACCCTGTATGATAGGAAGTTATTCAATGTTTCTTTCTTTCTTTTTTGTTTTGTAGTTAAATTGTAGTGTAAACTATGTATTTTATTATTGTTTAGTATGTTTGCTTGATGTGAATTTGATGTGAATTTTATGTATGTATTTGTGGGGATTGTTTGTCGGGTGGGTTATTGTAATACTGAGTGTAAAATTTTTTAATAAAGAGAATAATTAAAAAAAGAAGATATTAGTTCTTCCTCTGCCAAATCATCATGATCATCCAATAGTGTGTTATCCAGATCTTACATCCATGCATCTTCTTCTTCAAGAAGAAGACGGCATTTATATACATTACCGTACCAATGGTAGCTTGTTCAACTTAAGCCGTCTGAGGGCTCGCACTAAGACTCTAAACTATCTAGTCTGTGAGCTGCTCTTCGCTGGTGCTGCTGCCCTTGTTGCCCACACTGAAGCAGCTCTGCAACGCCTAACATCCTGCTTTGCAACAGCTGCAGAGCTGTTTGGGTTGGAAGTCAACCTGAAGAAAACAGAAGTTCTTTACCAGCCTGCACCACAGGAAGAACACCACCATCCATCCCCACATTGCCGTTGCCAAATCTGTGCTCAAGTCCATTCAGCAGTTCACCTACCTGGGAAGCATCATCTCCTCAGATGCCAAGATTGACAAATAGATCGATCACAGACTACCAAAGGCATATAGTGCATTTGGAAGACTTTACAAAAGAGTCTGGAGTAATAAACATCTGAGGTGAAGCACAAAAATTAGTGTGTATAGGGCCATTGTGCTGTCTATTCTCCTTTATGGGTCTGAAACATGGGTCACCTATCGCCAGCACTTAATGACTCCTCGAACGCTCTCATCAGCGCTGTTTACGCTCAATCCTAAATATGCACTGGACTGACTATGTGACGAATGTTGCTGTCCTTGAGCAAGCAGGGATCACTAGCATTGAGGCCATGATACTGAGAACACAGCTGCGCTGGGCAGGACATGTTTCTAAGACGGAGGACCATTGCCTCCCAAAAATAGTACTCTACGGTGAACTCACCACGGGTCAGTGTAAGAGGGGCGCTCCAAAAAAGTGATACAAGGATTCCCTGAAACAACATCTCAGGCTCAGCCAAATTGATCACCAACAGTGGTCCGCCCTGGCCTCACATCGGGAGGCATGGAGACGCACTATCATAATGCTGCAGCCTTATTTGAGAACTCACGCCGAACAAGTCTTGAAGAGAAACGACAACGCAGAAAGAATCACAACCCAGAAACATCACCCAAGGAGACCTTCTGCTATTCTTTCTGCAACCGGACTTGTTTATCTCAGATTGGCCTTTTTTAGTCATCAGCGCGCTTGCAGAAAGCGCGGGATGAGTCCTTCCTGAATCTTCGTTTGCGAAGAAGAGAGAGAAAGAGAGACATCCATTCAGCTATTAGTTTAAAAACATCCCAAAAAGTTTTTTTTAAACTATGACAGGAAAATGTAGAGAAAGTACATTAACTCCATGTTTGTTTAACTTTTTGCTAGTATTTGGTCCAAAATGGTTCACATCCACCAAGTGTAGCCTTAGTAAAGAATGGTAGACATTTTGTCCAAATAACCCTGTCCTGCACTGTCAGGCAAATCTGGGGCTCTTGAATCTCTTGGATATGTCAATTATTGGTTGTTTAAGAAGGAAATACAGATGAAATATAAGAATAAGATGGTGGTTTTCTTTAAATACAGAACTTTTGAATGGAAAATGAATGGTAATTGGATTGGACAGGTTTCAAGCTACACCTTTGTAGGTATGAATTTAAGTATCTTCTCTACTGGTCTTTGCAGAGTAACAGGGATAATGCTTCAACAAGAACTCAAGCGTCTGTAGTTCACTTTTGTTAGACTGGGCTGGGAATCATGTTACCCTCCAGATGCTATTGTATTGCATTTCCTCACTATTAGCAATACTGGTAAGGTTGCTAGGACCTACAGCCCAACAGGTTATGGAGGGCTTCATGATTTCTACTCCTGTATTAGGCTAAAAAGTCTCATATACACTTAGCAGTAACAAGAATAAGAAGTTGCGCTTGAAGCTGCAAGTTGAATTTAAGGAACTTTGAATATCTGTTGAGGTAGTGTGCAGTCTTCTTCTAGGCTGTTGTTTGGTTTTCATGAATGTGATGGGATTTAAGATATGCGGCTTAATTCAGTTGCTAATCCCAACTACAATAGAGATATTTGCTCAATTGCTGAATGAACACCTAAGTATATCCCATTGAGTCATTGGTCTACTCTAGTTGGGACTAGCAATTGGATTTATGTCAGAGTGGAAATCATGCTACCCTCCAGATGTTGTTGGACTACAACTCCCACCAGCCCTTGCAGGCATAGTCAAAGGTGAGAAATGATGGAAGCTGCGGTCCAGCAACATCTGAAGGACCTCATGATTCCCATTTCGGATTTAGGCCTTTATTTGAAACCATTCTGTGAGACCTAGAAACAGGCTCAGTGTTTTCAACCTTTCTCTTTTGTTACTCTGTTCTGAATCTGTAAATACTGTAGGATTTACAACTGTTTACTAAACATTTACATTTCTAAGCTGGAATCTGCTTTCAAATAAGATATATTCACTGGGGTTTCCCCTGAGGTTTTGATAATGATTAGAACTAATCAGGATTAAAATTCTCTGTTTCAAAAAATTATGGATGTAGACTTCCAAAATATGTGCTATCTAGCAAATAAAAGCTGTTCTGTGTTTGTGGGTGTGAATCTCAATAACCTTGACTATCTTGAAGACCCATGTTTTCATCAGAACAGGTCAGTGCAGATTGCAATTACAGTATTATACGTTTGTCATGTTCAAGATTGCTATGGTCAACTCATGACCTTGTGACACGACCTTCTGATGATAAAGTCCTTGGGCAGGAAACATGCAGTCTGTTACTAGGGTCTTAGCCAAAAGCCTTACCAATTTGGTAGAACCTTCCAGTGCTTATACTCTATTGGAATAGCCTCAGCAGCCCTGGTTATACCCATGCTATGGCAAAGCAGGATTTAATTGAGGAATTACGAGATTGAATAAGCACTAATTTTCATTTGCTGCCTGTTTGCACCCTTGTGGGATTAGTGATGTTGAGTGTTACATACTCTCGCGATACAGCCTGCTGGAGTCTTATGTTCAGAAGTCCAGCTAGCAGTCAGATTAGCAGAGTAGCAAAAGTCTGGTCCAGATGCTTCCAGCATGCTCAATGTTCAATGAATAGATGGACACATTTAGTGTCTAAAAAACTAACAGTCTTTGTTGTTTACATCCTAAACTACAGACAAAATCATTGCTCTAATGGCTAAACTTACAGTTAGCAGTCAGTCAAAAAAGTCAGTTGAAGAAGTGAAGTGGGCTACCTTGCATTATGACTTACATAGGGTTTCCCTAGCTGTTCTAGCAAGTTCTAGCAACTCCCCTTCATTCAATTGGTGACTGGTGACATCATCTGACATCATCCCTAGTATGTTATCTCCACTTTATTAGTCATATTGAGATAAGCTGGCTGAAAAACATCAGCTGCCTTAGTCTACTACATAGCTGTTTAACCTTCAGCTTTTTCCTCTACAGATAAATGGAATATATGGTATCTCTTTATGACATAAATTTCCAAGGGCTACATATTCAAAACCCTAACACATACATATGTCTTGCACTATCTATTCAGAATGAAAATATTGCTTGATATTTAAAAAAATGCTTTCTATGATGTAACTGATTTTTTTATTTCTGTAAATAATGCAGTAGCTTCTAAATATACTGAGAATTCAATTGCAGAATTAATGAATTAATCTTTTACATCTTGATTTTAGTTTTATTTATCCTGGTCTGAGGATCATTTAACTGGAGTATACTTAAAAACTGATACAAAATAAATCAGTATGCATAATGTACTAACATTATGGTGGTGTGGTATAGTATTATGCAGTCTTCTAGCACCTCTAGCACTCCAGTAATGGAAAAACACTTTAAGATATCTGGAACAAAGACTTATACAAATGAAAATAGAAATGATTATTTGTGAGATGTTGCAGTTTGGTTATAACTGAGAATAACTGTAGTATTTATTCTCTGCAATAAAAAAATCTTCTGTAATTATGAAAGTTGATTTAATCCTTTTCCTGCTAAGATTACACGTCTGCTTGATTTGTGTATTTTACCCCACAACAAATTGCATCAAATTTTTCCAACAGATAATGGTATTAAATGTATGAAAGATGTCAAGGGCAAACCAAAAGTTGCTTTCAAATTTAGATGCATCTCATCACAGTTGAACTTTGTAAAAAAGTGACAGGCTATGGGAAGATTCTGTGTTTCTGACAAATGACCAAAGATAAATACTAATAATAAACAATTGTGCTTGAATGTGTTAAGTATGTGAATCACATACCCATTGTATTCATAGCATAATGTTGTTTTAAAAAATTGTCTTGGTAACTTGGGTAAAAATTTTGCCTGAAGATTTTTGTTGGCCACTTGCCTTAAAATATGTATGTAACTTTTGTTACCCAAACTGCATGGGAGTCCATGGGGACCCACAGATATCCTAATATTAAATTGGGGAAGTTAGCTATTCAACTTGGAATGCGAGAAGTCAGGCAACAACAGGACCATTAATCAATGTATACTGGTAATAAGGAAGGAGACTCTAAGCCAAAGGTACAACTAAATGATCTTTATTGGAAATTAATAGCAATAGCAATCATGCAAACAATCAGGCTTCAGACACTCACACAAGGCTATTGAAAGTAGTAAGAAGTATTTGGATAGAGGAGTAGAGTTAGGGGTGTCGTGAGTAGAATGAGTAGAGTGAGTGAGTATTTGGATACAGTGAGTATTTGGATACAGGAGTAGAGTCAGGGGGTTGGACTGGATCGCCCTCGTGGTCTCTTCCAACTCTACAATTCTTTGATTCTATGATTATACTGTACCGATCCTGCAGAGTAGAGATCACGAAGTAAACTGACAGCGAGGAGGTCCGGATGATAAACTGGCTACACAGTGTGATGTGGAGTCGAAAGGAGGTGAAACTGTGTGCCCAGCAATATAGACTCATGTGGAGTCAACAGAAAGGGAATATGTGCGCAGCTTGGTGGTATTTTAGGGTAATATTTATATGAAATAATTCCCCTGAAGGGATGGGAGCTTTGAGTGGAATACAATGGTTCTCGGAGGTTCCCAGGCCAAAACAGTGGGTGCTCTGGAAGAGTTAACGATTGTTAATGGTCGATGTTTTTAGAATTAAATAGGAACAGGCAAGGTCTTTTGTTTGGAGGGGAGTAGGAAAGGAAGGACCTACTTTACAAGCATTAAGCTATCATTGAGTGGAATAGTGATTGACTCACCTCCAAGTGTTGAGTCCTAATCAGAGTATTTTGGGGGGGAATTTCCAACGGCCCTTCCGTTGGTTTTGCATAAATCCCACCTTGGTATTTGGGGTTCCCTAGTTTACCTGTAATAACATGGATGGCCACCTTAGCCAAATTGTTAAATACAGCCAATTATTTGATATTCCAAAATGGGGGCTATCAAGCTATGCAACAGTGTTAACAGGGAACTCTTTTATATTAGTTTCCAAGAATCATGATATTCCCACTAATTTAGGAATAAGGTGTATTTGATTTGTTGATCCAAGAATATTCTTGATTTTAAGTGTTGTCCATTCTCTTGATTATTGTTTAGTAAACAGTAAGCAGCAATATCAACTGTTAAGTTTGGATGTACAGTACTTGTATAACAAGGGAGGAGGGGAAAAGAAGGACTTCTGTGTATCACCAAAGAATAAAGCAATACAGTTCTAGGCACAGCTTTTAAAAATATGGTTTTATCCACAAACAGATTTAATATTTCTAAATTGGAGATGGTCAGCTGACAACCCACAAACATACTCTGGCCCCAGAAACATGTTCATTTATCCCCAGCTACAAATATACCTCAGTTAATTAAGTAGATATGTTCCTGGACATTACTTCTTTAACAGAAAATGAAGTAGCAGAGGCAGAAATAACATGGAAGGAATAAGGTTAGATTTCTACATCACAAGAAAGAAGAACAGTTCCACATTTTTCAACAAACTTTTTTTTTCAAAACTAGAAATATGAATAATATGGAATGAAACAACCAGGTCACAGAAGCCTCACATAAGTAAACAAAAACACATTGACTCATCTAGAGACTGCTTGAAGGCATATTCCAAAATGAATCCAGGGATGACTTTTCATCAGCTTCCACTTTTTAAATGATGTGCATCTTGATAGCCAGACTTACAGATCTATGCTTTTTAAACATGCTGGGGATAACTGGTGAGGCAGACATATCTGCTTTCTCCTTCTCTCTGTTTTGTTGTTAATGCATGGTTGGTAAGGGACTGTGGAGGCAGCTGCTGCTTACCTAGCCCTTTGTTGGCAGACATTCCCAGCCACATTAGGATTGGCTAGAGTAGAATCCCATTCTTTCCCAGCTCAGGCTTTACTGAATTATTTATTGAAGAATTGCTGGGGCAATCAGACACTGAAAGTATATGTCTGGTTGCAGCGGCCCTCCTTTACTATCTCCCCCCATCCAGTGGTGATGCTGCTAAAAACAATTTCCAGTTAGACAGAAAACAAGGACAAAAAGGGGGACTGGATGGGCATAGAAAGACTCTGTAAAAAGAAGCTTATTTGTCAGAGGCTTCGTTTACTGAGATAGATTTCACTTCTACAGAAAAAGAACACATCTGAATGTGTTTCATGTAAGTGTGTCACTGTGGAACAGTTTACACAGTATACATTCTATAAAGGTAAAGGTTAATTTTTCAGGAAGTACAGTCATCCCTTCATATTCTCAGCGTTGACTTTCACGGTTTTAAGTATTTGCGGTTTATCCTCACTCTCCTCTCCCTCCCCGGGGACTGCAGCAATGAGGGTGCTGCGAGAGGAACAGCAGCACCCGCCTTGGCTGCCTCTTCCACTTGGAGGCATTGGCGGTGCTGCTGTGGTCCTGACAGGGAAGAGAAGGAAAAGGAGGAAGAAGAAGAAGCAGTGCAGTGGAGGTGGGGAGAGGGAAGTCTGGGTGACCAGGCAACTCCAGCTGCCTAAGGAGCCCACGAGTGATGCCTCCTCTGGCCTGGTGCAGCCAGGGAGTTTTGGGCCTTGGCTTCTGCTGCACAAGTAAGGCAAAGACCCAGGAGAGCAGCAATTTTAGTGGTTTTGCCTCACCCACTCTCGCTCTCCTGGATCTTTGCTCCATTTGGGGAGGGAAGCAAAGAGCCAGGAGAGTGGGGAGTTTGAGGCAAAACCGCTGAACTGCAAAGCCTCCAAGTGCTGGGTGGTGGGGGCATGGTGGCGGGGATGGCAGAGGCCCTGGGGGCATGGTGGGGGTGGCAGCAACAGAGGCTGCATGGTGACGGTGACGGGTGCATGGCAGTAGGTGAATAGTGGGGGTGACAGGGAAGCAAAGGTGGGGGTAGCTGTGGAGGAGTTCTGGGAGGCCTATTTTTATTTGCGTTTTTTTTCACATTTGCGGGGGTCTTGTGCCCCTAACCCCCGCGAATGTGAATGGATGACTGTATATTCTTTTGTCAGCCACCCTCCATTCCTATACAATAAATCCCTGTGTAGGATCTCAGAGTATCTTTTTGTCATATCTGTACCTGATGAGCCAACTTTATTATAAAACTTGATTTGGTACCTTGACAGATTGGACTGGATTTATCTAGAGAATGTAGTGTCTAGCTGAGCACTGAGGAGTCGCCTTTCCTGGCTCAAAGTACTGATGTCTGATTTTCAGTTAATTTGGTCCCCAACATTCTTTATGGCGTGACTCATACCCCAAACCTCTTTTTAAAGTATTACTGAAGCAACCACTTTGGTCTAATGATTAGTTTATGAAACTATCCAAGTCAGTCTAAAACACTGCAAGCTGGATTGAATTAGTGTACGTTAGTAGCATTGGAGCATATGTTTGCTCTGGGTGAAAGCCAAGAAATTCCACTTCCTGGCGTCAAAACAGTTAAGTAAGGTTTGGAACACTCATATTTCTATATCTGTCATGTGTGAGCTGAAGTCCTTATCCCATATATTGGCCTTCATTTTATTAAATTGTCCTGCTATATATATTTGATGTTTGGTGAAATCCTGTGTTGAACTTGTAATGAGATAAGCGAAGTTCTCAGTGTAACAGACAGGCTAAAGTTGATAAGCAGCAACATCTTTCTAAGAACAGTTAACAAAATCTGGACATAGATTTCACTGCCCGTTATTCCTGTATTCTTATGCCGTTTTGTGACATTGCATGAGATCTCCCTACATTTTATAAATTGTACCTCCTTGAGGAATTACTATGGCTGTAAACATGTAGCCTGAGCAGCCAATTTTTAAAAATTCAAAACCTATTTATCTGACATATTTTAATACAATGCTTAATTGTGGTTATAACATTGGCGCTCCTGCCTCTAGAAACAAACCCTTTCTCTTCCTGCAACACCACTGTTAGTATGGGATTTCTTCCAAGGTGGGCATGCAGTGGTTTGTGACATTAGCTGGCATCCTGTTCAGTAGTTATAAGACGGTAAACTGGATGTATGATCTCATAACTTTTGTGGTTTATGTTTACTGTTAACAAGTGAATGTGAGCCCCAAAATCTAGCTTTTCAGCCAGGCAGTACTTCAACTGAAGAGTTTCCAAGGCACTGCAGATCGAGGTGATGGGAAGCGGCACCTGCAGTGCTGTCCTGATTGCAGGGTATGCTGAGACAAGTAGTTGCAACAGGACTCTCAGGGGTCTCTCCAGCTGTCTGCAACCAAGAGAGCACTGCAAATGTCATTTTCCAGTGCTTTGATCTGCAGCAACTTGGAAACCCTTTGTTTGGGTCACCATGCAATTTGGGTAGCACTATTTTAAATATTTTTCAAAGGTTTCTTTTGCAGGTGGCCTACTTACTTTAAAAAATAAAATAGAAGTCCAACTGCACACTGACTAATAGCCTGGCTGCCTTGTCTCTTAAAGAAGTAATACTCTTCTCACATCCTTCTTCTAATCCTGTGAGGAGTTGTTGTTATTTGATGTCAAATTGGCTACAGCTTAACACAACCCTATGAATGAGAGACCTTCAAGAGCCTTGATCATCAGCCCTGCTCAAGCTGCTTCTTGCTTTCTAGAGCCAATCAATTTCTAATGTGGTCTTGCTGTTTTCCTGCTGCCTTCCACTTTACCAAGCATGGATGAATCCAGTGAATGAGTCCACCATGATTCTGATTCTGATTCTGATTTTATAGAGACAGTGTTGAAGCAGAACTATGTATGGAAGCATTACTTTTTTGGACTATAACTCTCAGAATTGCCCCCCCACACACACACTCCAGGTAGTACAAAAAAGTGGTGTTTCCAAGCTGTGCTTGTGAAGACTATCACAATATCTTTGTGATAGCTTTTTTGGGGGGGAGCAACCACCAAATAATGTGAGTCAGTGCTTTATTCTTATGATACAAATAAAGAATTGAGTCTGAATATGAGTCTTGCCATTTGTTATGTCTATTGTTGAACTAGGAATCTGAATCATCATCATGTTAGATCAAAGTGCAGCTACTTTGCTCACTGAGCTCTCTTAGTGTCAGATACTGGGCCTGTGGTCAAAGTTCTCTGCAGAGACTTTCTAAAACATGAAGTGGTTCTTAGATGCTCATCACATTGCACTGTCTGGGTGGTATATTTGGTATAGCTGTGCCAGAAATGGTTGGCATTGTGCAGCCTGACAATTTGTGCAGCCTGAGGATGTGGCCAAGATTCTTGGAGAGGTGAGTCACCATGTGTGTACACATGTATTAGCCCTTCCTAGCTAATTAAACAGGCCAGAGGAAGACTGGCTGAGTGCGTAAGGGAAATGATTAATGCCTCTTTGCAACAAGGCAGGGTCCCAACACTCTGGAAGGAGACTGTGGTAAGACCTCTTCTGAAAAAATCTCCCCTGGACCCTACTATACTAGATAACTATAGGCCAGTCTCCGACCTTCAATTTTTGTGGTGTGTGGTGGCTTCTCAACTCAAGGCTCCTGGATGAGATGAATTATCTAGATCCATCTCAGTCTGGTTTAAGACCTGGTTATGGGGCTGAGACAGCTTTGGACACCTTGGAGGATGACCTACACAGGAAACTGGACAGAGGGTGTGTTTCCCTGCTGGTTTTGCTGGACCTTTCAGTGGCTTTCAGTAGCATCAACCATGGTATCCTTCTGAGTCTCCTCTCTGGGATGGGGTTTGGAGGTACTATTCTACAGTGGTTCCAATCTTTCCTGGAGGGTCACTCTCAGAGGGTGGTGCTGGGGGATTCCTGCTCAACTCCTTGGCCATTGGACTGTGGAGTCATTCAGGGTTCAGTCTTCTCCCCTATGCTATTTAACATCTACATGAAACTTCCGGGAGAGGTTGTCTGGAGTTTTGGAGTTAGGTGTCACCAGTATGCTGATCATACCCAGCTCTGTTACTCCTTTCCACCTAATTCTAAGAAAGCTGTTCCTGTGCTAAACTGGTGTCTGACAAATGTAATGGACTGGATGAGAGCAAATAAATGGAAGCTTAATCCAGATAAGACAGAGGTGCTGTAGAACTCCCATGTTGCAGCAGCTCCACTGGCTGCCGGTTCATTTCCGAGCAGAATTCAAACTGCTGGTTTTGATCTCTAAATCCCTATACAGCTTGGGACCAGGTTATTTGAAATACTGTATCTCTCTTTATGAGCTCATTAGAGCTCTAAGATCATCTGGAGAGGCCCGTCTCTCTATTCCACCATCTCAGTCTCGTTTGGTGGGAACAAGGGAGAGGGCATTCTCGGTGGCTGCTCCCAGACTGTGGAACTTTCTTCCCAGAGAGGTCAGGACGGCCCCATCTCTCCTCTCTTTTTGTCAACAGTTAAAAACATTTCTGTGCCGGCAGACATTTGCAGTCTGATGTGGGCTAGGCTTTTAAATGCTGTGTGGCTTGGATTTAAAAGTTTGTATTTATTTAAATGTTTTAATGTTTGTGGCATTAACTGTGCAAAATTGTTTAATCTGTTTTTAAATTTTATATTTATATTGTTAATATTTTGTATTGTTTTTAACTTGGACTGTTTTAAACTCATAGTAGGCCACCTTGAGTCCCTATATTGGGAGAAAGATAGGATACAAATACAATAAATAATAACAATAAAATATGCTGTTGTATATATCTATTAGTACTGATGAGTAACATGAGACTATCTGTTGCCATATATGGCATGACTGGCACATAAAGGAATGCACAATTCTGTTTTTCTAAATTGGAAAACAAAGGCTGCCAAAACTGAATGATGTTTTTCTTTATTCCAATTTTTGTTCAGACCCAAGTGTATGTTTACCATAGTCTTCCAAAATCCATCTTTCAATCTGTGTCTGTCTGTCTGTGTGCCTATCTATCTATCTATCTATCTGTTTGATGGACCAGAACAATGTACATTATATCTTGAAGGTTCTTAAGGAGAAAAGTACTGGATTCAACTGGCTCAGAATTTTTCTAAACTCAGAAATGTATCTCTTCTTATGGGGGAGTACCTCTAACCCTTGGATTAATTTGTTGCCATTTTCTTCATTTCCCCCAGCTATTGTGTGTGTGTGTGTGTGTGTGTGTGTATGTGATGTAATGAGAGACTGCCAATGAATACCAGGTGCTGTAGGCTATATTCCAGAGGAAGGAATTGGCAAAACCAACTCTGAGTGTGCTTTGCCTAAGAAAACCCTGTGAAATTCAAGAGGTTGCCATAAGTTAACAGGCAGTTTGAAGGCACATACAGTCACACACACAATCAGGACTGCGCTCATTATTCAAAGTGCAGTTGCATCATAGATTCTTATAAGGGCATTATAAGATTAGCATATGTATTTTAACAGGGTGTTTTTTGTTTCATTTTCTAATAATCCACAATGTGTAGTTTGTGTTTTTCACAAGTGCACACTTGGACATTTTCATTGAGCTGTCCACCACAACCAAGTATCCCTTTCCTGGTCACTCGTTACATTTTCCCATAGTTTATTTAATTTTGGCTGTATCTTTTGAACTGAGAATTACATCATAACATTTGGAGAAGTGCACATTTCCAAGGAATTGTTTTTATGTACCTTCAAGTCAACTCTTGACTTGTGGTGACCCTATCATAGACTTTTCTTAGCAATATTTATTCAGAAGAAGTGTGTCATTGGCTTTTTCCAAGGCTGAGAGTGTGTGACTTGCCCAAGTTCTCCCAGTGGGTTTCCATGGCCGAGCAGAATTTTTAACCCCGGTCTCCCAGTCCAACCCTCAAATCATTACACCACGCTGGTTCTATTCTAAGAATAAAAGTGTTGTATTAGTCATTGAAAACTTTTCTATGATCTGGGAAGGGAATAAAGTTGGAAATATTACCGTAACTAGACATTGGATAGTGTGATAATACTATTGGAGCTGCTGCAATGTTAGGTGAAGTAAAGGAGTATTGAATACATTTATACATGAGTTTTACAAGTAATAGATATGTAAGTATCAGATATGTAAAGGATAAGATACACAAATGTATAAATGGGAATAGCTACTCCAAGAATATGGAAAACATTTATTTTTATTTTTTTATTTATTGATTGATTTATACCCCGCTCTTCAGCCACTAGGCTATCAGAGCGGCTTACAAATTGTTCTTTAAGCAACAGCAATTTACACATCTACACTGCATTAAGCAGTTTCCAATGTGTGTTAGCTAATTGCCCCCACAAGCTGGGTACTCAGTTTACCAACCTACGAAAGGATGGAAGGCTGAGTGAACCTTGGAGCCCGCTGGAATCAAACTTGCAACGTAGTGACTTGCAGTACTGGCATTTAACCACTGCGCCACCAGGGCTCCTGGTGTAATGTATGAGAAAGATCAATGAGACGACAATTGTGCGAGTTCAAACTCAGTTGATGAGGAAGTCAATTTTTTTATTTTTATTTTTTTGATATTTATGTTTGTATATGTGTTTTATACTTTGTATAATTATCTTGTAAATAAAATAATAAAAAAAATTCTATGATCTGTGGACTAACTCAAATAAAATGTGACTAGAATTGTGTGTATTAACTCCTTGAGGTGTGAATTAGGTTGGAATAAAAGAAATTTTCCTCCATTTGTACATGCCATCTTATAGAGAGGCATATTGCCTCAAGAATCTGAAGGTCCCCATGTTGGACCTGTTATGGCTAATAGGTCTGTTATCCATGGTGTGTATATCAGACAACATTAAAGATATGATGCACTGTCTGTAAAATTGGCTCTTAATGTAGCAAACCTGTTTCTAGTCAGCAAGAACTATATTTATTTTGGTTAAAAAAGAAATAGAAATGAATTCCAATGTTTTATGGCATTTTGGAAACATAAACCTTTTTGATTTGCTATTTTAATGGTAGAGTGCAGTGAACTTTTTATTCTTGTCAATAAAGTGTATTTGTTACTGTATCGTTCATATTAACATCAGTGTAAAATGGGATGTAGCTCCATGCAGTTGAGAAATTACTAAACCTACATATAATATGAATTTTGATGTTATTTGATCTTCCTGTGGCTTTAACAGTAGTTAATTTATTTATACAAAGCTCCTTTAAAACATGTATCATCTAAACATTTGGTATCATCTAGTTCCTTGTGACAGTGGACAGAATACCAATCTTCTGTTATAAGTGCTTTTTCCTTAAAAAAAAAAATCTTACTCAATTAATTGCTACTTCCTGGGGAGAAATAACTTTCCCACGATGCAATGAAATATAATACTGGTCTTAAAACTGTATGTTCTTAGGAAACGAGGGAGATCGTTAATAAGATTGGTAATGGTGGATTAACTGTTCCAAGTATTTGTGCCTTTCCTTTCCTTCAGGAGTCTCAGGTACCTAAATCCAACTTCACACAGGTGAACCATCTGGTCCCCTTACCAGCTATCCTTACTGCCCAAAACCTCATCGTCCATTTCCAATTTTGGAAGTGTACAAATGGCTGCAGTGGGGAAACTCCACTGCTGGTTTCCATTGTTTCACCAGCAGATGCCCAATAGTACTGTTACCCAGAACAACATATATGGGGTCATCCCATGTTACTCTCATAATATCTATTCTGTGTGGTAGGCAGATCTTGGAATATTAGTGATGAAAATTAATCTAATAACATTGACTTTTAGAAATTAGAAAGTTAATTCACTAGCATAAACAGTAATCATTGACGTTGTTTAATTTGATAAGTTATCCTAATTTACCAAATAAGTCATTGATTAAATTGTTAATTAAATGGCTAGTATTGGGCCAGGCTGTAGCATTTACAAAAAATGGCATGGAGGTTGTCGCTGTTCACTTTAGGGAAACAGATTTTGCTGTAGATTTTGCTTCAAAGGTCTCTTTTTGTCCTTTTAAAGTTGCCTTCTTACAACCTGGAATATTTCTCACATGGACTACAAAGCCTGTAATATGAGTGCTGCCTGGTAATGATGGGATTCCAGGATATCTGGGAATTGTGAGATTTGGATGACTGTCCCAAAGCACAGAATCTCATTTTACAACCTCTTCAATTTGTCACTCATCTGCCTCTCTGGTTTTTTCCCCCATCCCCACCAATATATTCACTTCGCTAATTCTTCAAAAGTTTTTTAAAAGTTACTAAGGAGTAGTCATTTGCAAGTACAGCAGTACACTGATTGACTCCAAATTCTCAATCTGAAATCTTTAATCTGACATTTCTGAGAATTGTTAATCTGAAATTAATCTGAAAATTATCTTTCTCAACAACTGAATTACTGCATCCTTTCTGTTTCCCCACTGCCGATCAAGAAGTGTGGTTTGCAAAGATCAGTGTGACATAGGGATGGTAAATCTCAATTTTTCCAATTATTGATGGATGTCGAGAGCAATGAAACAGTTTTTCATTCTGTAGCTTTGGGACACTTGGGGATCCCCCCCCCCACACACACACATAAGGATGGGAGCCACACAGGTTGTCTATTAAGATTTTGCAGCTTGCACAGAAAACTGGATTGTTTTCTGTAAACTGCAGCTTTCGGCATGGAAATTGAAATTCGTGCAGCTTTCCTTGCAGAAAGAAAATTACACACCATTCAAACTGGCAAAGACTACAGTTTCAGTCTGCCCAAGTTTATTTTCCTGCCACATAATATTTGATTTGTGCAACTTTCAAACTAGCAAAGGCTGCAGCTGCAGTCACCCTGAGTTTCTCTTCCTGCTACATAATATTCGGTTGGGTTAACATTCAAACTGGTGAAGGTGGTGCAAGAAAAGACTGTGTGTATAGGTTTTTACAGCAAATTTATTTATTGATTGATTTGATTTATGTCCGGCCCTTCTTTTTATGCAGAACCCAAAGTGTTTCTACAGAAGGTAAAAAGGAATTTAATAATAGTACAATTAAAAACAAGATTCAAACAATATAAAAACACCAATCATGATTAAAAAATCAATAAATAAACCACCACTCCACCACAAACCCTTTCTATCACATAAATTTTCAACCAAAAGACTGCTTAAATAAAAAGGTCTTAGCCTGCCAGTGAAAGTAAAGGAAAGAGAGGGTCAAATGAATCTCCATGGGAGGAGATTCCACAATCTGGGAGCAGCCACTGAGAAGGCTTTCTCTCAGGTCTTCACCAAGTGTGTCTGTGATGGTGGTGGACTGAGACAAAGCCTTAGTTCAAAGATCTTAAAACTTGGGCAGGCTCATGTAAGGAGATATGGTCTTCCCAGTGATTCCTTTTTTGCCCTAAACTTTAGGACTACATTGATTTGTTAAGTCTGACTTGTGGCTTGTTCTTTAATTTTTATATCCTGGCTCTTGATTCTCAGTCTTGTGAGTCATCTTGGATCTCTGTCTATAGTCTACTCCTGAAACTAGTAGACCAGATCACAGTAATTTGAATGCTAGAGAAGTTCATCAGAGAGTGTCTACTTTGACTCTAGACATCAGAATTATCAAGATCGCCACTAGATTTTGCTATGATGTGTTTACAGATGTTCATCTCACCTTGACACTTTTGCTGACAAATCTAGTCTCTGGCTCCAGAATCTGCAACTGTAAAATTCAGGTTTCTCTTGTTTTCCTAGGAAGCAAGCTTTAGTTCCTGCCCTCATACAATTGAGCACAAAACCCACAACAATAGTATAAAAGAGGAAGCTGTTTCTGTCATCAAGGTGTTGTGTATGTAGTCAGCACAGTACCATGGCTATCAGGAAGCTGGATGATTCATAACATTTAACATTTGCAGGAAGATACAATTAAATTTCCTTCATTTCTAATAAGAAAAAAAAAGGTTGAATAAGATTACTGCTTTTTTGGCCTTTCTTCATTGTCAGGATGCAGCTCATGTGGAGAATTTATTCCGTCTGGATTTAGGCGTCTTAAATCTTCACAGAAATATTTTTCTGTATGTTTCCCTTATGAGACCTTGTAAAATGGCTGTTTGTTTTTTTCTGGAGCACTTTCACTGCATTGCTGCCCTCCAAATTTTGGAAGTAATACATTCAAAATAATGATGTTGGGACAAGGGGCGAACAAAGTTACTTTTAAAGAACTTGAAGAACAGCATGGAAGGTCACTTATTTCCCTACGTAGTCATGGTTTGCGGTTCTGCTTTCAGTATATGTTCAGAAATGCCATGTCCTCCTATTGAGCTTACATTTCCAGGCATTTGTTAATTTTCCAAAATCTTTAATTATCCACACTTCTAAATTCTGATGTCTGTATTTCTCCACAATCACCAGATCCTACTTGTGTCATTTATTTCTTACTGCTTTCTGCTTATATCATTTTGCATCCGCTCTTCCCTATATTTGACCTTCTAGTCCACGGGTGGGAAAAGTGCAGCCAGTGGGCCACATGTGACCTATGAGCATCACTTTTGCAGCCTACCTAACCCCCCCCCAATGAATTGTGGTGGGGGGAGGTACATTTTCAGGTGATTTTTTTTTTTGCCTGCAAACTGCCCAAAATATCCCCAAACCACAGGTACATGTGACTCACCCCCCCAGAGGTTCACAACACCCCAAAATAAAAACAGTTAAAATTTGCAACAAAATGGAAAAAATGGTGGCCTGAAGTGATGTTGTATCACTTCTGTGTATCCGTGAAGTTAAAGGTGTGGCCTGCTTAGGGATAAAAATGGGCCCCTGCCCCTATGCAGTTGTCCATCCCCTTTATTCTGGTTGTTTAGAAGAAACAAGACAGTTTAAAAACAAGAAAGTTGCCCATGAAAACAGGCCAAAAACTTTTTAGTAGCCTAATTAATTTTGCAGTATTCTCTGTGAAATTTGGGATGCTATAAGTCGACAGGTGACTTGAAGGCACATCCACACACACATTCCTGCCCCCCCCCAAAAAGATTGGAAGACTAATTTTCAGTCCTGCTTTTTAATGTACGATGCTTTTGTACAGTTTGTTTTAAATAGTTAAAATACAGATTCAAAAAGTATTGGGAATGGCTTAAAAATCTAAGAGGAATGACACTCACGCATGCTACTTTTCATGCAGTACATGCTTTTAGCAGATGGGGCAAACTCATACAACTCCAGTGACGTGCTGTATGTCCCATAGTGTTCCCTGTACTTACATTTTATCTTTATCTCTTTTTTCTTTAAAGGAATGCATTCCAGTGTGCTTCTTTGGAATGTATTTATTGCTCCATGGTGGGGAAAGCAAACCATAAAAAAATGGTTTTTCCCCAGGTATGTGATACATTTCAAACACTTCTGGTCCTGAAGGACAATGTATAAATTAAAATGTAATTTATCTTGATTTTATAGATTCAAGATGCAGCAAGTCGGGGCTTGAGGTTTGTTGGAATCATACCTCAGTATGATTCCCAGATGGATTCCAAGAGCAGCAGTGCTGTAACATCTGCCAGCAACAGCTCCAGAGAGCTAAAAGGTGACAAAAATCTATCAGAGTTTCCTGAAGATTGTGCTCCACCAGATCATGACACAGCAGACTGCACTAATGGATGCAGAGTTCCAGAAGCAAGGGAAGAAGATACTGAACAGTGTGTAGACCCCAATGAAGATCCAGGAGGTGAAGGGCAGGTTACTGAACATCTCAGTTTAAGTTCAGTTGGAGAAAATGGAGGCCATCTTCAAGGTGAGAATGCAAGTGTTTACCCAAGGCTACTGTAAATAAGTGAGTTCAATGTTGTATTGGGATCACGTTCTCTTGTTTTTATATAGTTGTGATATTTCCAAGGAATAATTTCACAAGCATTTTAATTGATGATACCATTATTAGTACACAAAGTACTTTATAACTTTGTTTACTGCTGTTAGATAGAGGGTTCAGATCAAAACATATCAACAGGATGGTAGATCAATTTACAAAACAAATGTAGACAAGCTCAAGAATATACATTTGGGGATATTATAGACAATAGTATTTGTGGTGATGTCATTTGCTGATCATTTACCTTTTTATTGTAAGATACAATAAAGTCAGTGGTGGCACTAGAGAGGTGCGTATAGGCCAAACCGCACCAGGTGACACCAGCTTTAGTGACACTGTAGGGTAACCTTTCTCAACCTTTTTACCCTGGTGGAACCCTCGAAACAATTTTCAGGTCTCAGGGAACCCCTGCCTAAGAATTATTATATCTACAGCTTTAAAAAGTTTATTTTTTTCAATCTCAATTTCTTGCGGAACCCCTAGCAACTTCTTATGGAACCCTAAGGTTCCAGGGAACCCTAGTTGAGAAACCCTTCCTTAGGGTATAGTCAGTACTTCTAGAATCCATTTTGGTATAGTTTGCCTTGATTGCTTAATAACAAATTTATCTGAGAGCAAGGTTACTACTACTTCTATTTCAGCTGTTTCCAATACTACTGCAACAGCAAATAATTTATTTTAAAGCAATCACTCATTCATGAACTAAAGCTTGATATGCCACAATAATCTGTGGCCGTCTGTTTTGATTGAATTTATTTCTACAATGGTAACTCTTGAGAGATGCTGACTTGTTCAATTTAAACTAGTATAGCATGACATAAAAAAGAAAAAAAACACCATAATTGTGATGGGCTTGTTAGCTATTTTATAACATGCATCTAAAAACTTTGATCATCTCTGCCTTTTGAGAATTTAATCCCATGTGAACTCTCCTTAAACTGGAGAGGAGTTATTCATGCCTATCACTTTAGCATAATTTGTGGCACACCAGTTAAGATTCATCATATATTTTAAAATAGTTATCTAGGCCCATCTGGTAGGATTTTTAGCTCTTCTTTCTGTCTGTGTTTCTGCCCTTCCTTCTTACCTCTACCTATTGTCTGCCATACTGCTGGTTTGAAATGACTTAGAGGGAATAGCTGGAAGGCAACAACTCAATCAGTACATTATCATATAATAGACTTTACAGGCTTTTTCTTTTTCATGGCATAACAGGTATACTACTTTGGAGGATCTTGTTTGAAGTCCTATCGTTAAAGCTTCAAGGGTTCTGGTTCCTATTACTGTGGGCCAAAAATACAGAATGTGTTGTAGTGTTTGTGGAGTGTGAGTGCCCTTTTCTGCTATGTATGAATTAAACATCTTACCTTTAGCAGATCTGCTGCTGTAATCTCTCTAAGGCTTTCTACATTTCCTGAGGAAAGAGACTTGCAGGGAGTACCCTTAGGTATTCCCTGTAATGCAGGAATTTTTCACTCTGCAGAAAAAAGAGACACATTGATAACAAATAACAAAAACATTGGTTTTAGCACAAAGCCATGGCAAGCAACAAAAAGTATTAAAATACACTAGAATACATGATAATAATGAAGATTTTTTTTTTCTCATGAAGAACCAAGGTTTCATTCTTCTCATTTCCTAAACAGAGTCCTTTGAAAGATTCATAAACTATAAAAGTTTTTTTTAAAGAGAGAAAAGAACAGCTGTCCCAGCTGAAGAACAAGAAATTAGTTAGGTTTTAACAAATACTGTATATTTCAGTGTATAGATCCCTAAGGGGATGCTTATGATAGTGCTCAGCCCCCTCCCCCCTTTCGTTCGTGTCTGGTACTGAAAACATGCATTGAGGTGTTTTTTTGCTCTCTAGAGTACATTTTTAGGTGCTTTAGACCCACAGCAAGAAGATGGAGATTTCATCTCCTCTTTAAGCTGGAGTCCGTTCTTGTGTGAACAGAAGTCCAGCACTGGATAAAGCTCACAATCAGCTTTCTCTTCTGTTCTGTTTTCAGCTTGATTTTACATTTACCTTTCAAAGGTTTTTTGTTTGTTTATTTATTATGGAGACCCTAACATGAGTCTATCACAGGGTTTTCTTGGCAAGATTTATTCAGAAAGTTGGGTTAGAGGCTGGAATCGTGTGACTTGCCTAAGGTCACCCAGTGGGTTTCTGTGGATGAGCAGGGATTTGAACCCTCTTCTCCAGAGCTGTAGTCCAATGCTGAAGCCACTATACCATGCTGATTCCTTGTTATGTTTACCAGTAAAGTATTTTATGTTGTATTGTTTCCACAGCTTTCAAAACTGGCTTGTTTTTGACTCTTAAGCCACTGTTAATATTCATGCATTCAAGTGTGCTTTAAGCCATCAGAGGGAATGGGCATGTGTGGCAACTTTGAGAGGAACCACATGCTTCTTTGCCCTACTTCTAATCTTGTGTCTAAGATGCCATAGTAACAGTATTGGGGATCATAGAATTCAAAGGGATATAGGCAAGAAAACAGATGGAACCAATACTGCTATGATAAAGTGGAGCAAACAATACCCTTATTTCTTGAAAGAAATCAAGGAAACAATTAATTTTCTGATTATGGCTTATTTGAGGCGGTTTATTCTTTTTTATGTATATTCTAATTTGGGAATATTTCTTACATGCTGTTGTTTGATGGTAATGGTAATGCTAATAAAGTACAGATTTGGGGAAATCTGTCCTATGATAGTATTTGGATGAAAAAGTGAAGTATCTTGCTGTACCTCAATACTTTTTCCCACAGTACATCTGATTTCCCTATTACTGCTTTCTGACCCTAGTCAGCACTTCCTTTTCCTAGTCAACCTGGAAAACCTATTTAAGTTTTGGCATTCATCTTTGTTCCTCCCATGTGAGCACAGAGTGAAAGATTACTTGTATTTTCCAAAATGTCTGTCATATCTTTTACAAGACAATACCTGTTTTTTTGTTTTTGGTGGGGGGTTTTTGGTTGTTGTTCATTTTGCTAACTTGGAATAAATGTATTTGTCAATGTGGTAATTTTTTAGTTTCTCCTTTCAGAGTTCTGATTTTGTTGAGTGCTACTTGTTTTGTTCTTCTCCTCTTTCTTTCTTTCTTTCTTTCTTATTTTGATTGGTCAAAATACCCACATACCTTGTTCTGCCTTACGTGTGAGTGGCAGCAAGTTATATCGTATCCCCAAGTGCATTCTTAACCTTTTAACAGGAATCTAAATGTGTTTCCATTTACAACAGGATTTAAAACATAATTGCTGATGTTGAAATAATGTTGGATTCTTGTTTAATATGTGTATGTTCAATTGTAAAGTTCGTAGCTGAAAAAACTCTCATCCTGTTTCCTATGACTACAAAATGAGATAAAGCAATCCCCTTGATCTCTATAAATCCTAGGTCAGCAGTTGGGTAGTTTTGCCAAACCAGTATCTCAACATCTGTCTTTTATGTGTGTAAACTGCTCATATTTTCCACTATTACATCTTTGCATTTATATAGTTTGAGTATGAGAAATAGGATGAATTTAAAAGTTTCTATTGTTCCTTTTTCAGTTGCATGATCAAACTGCAGTCTTGTGTGTTCTATCTATGGGTTCCTGCAATTTTTTGTGCACCCCCACCCTGAATTATAGGACATTTTGAAGGAAGGGAAATTGTATATGTTGTAGGGTGGGAGTCAGCAACAGCAGCAAGTCTGGGGGACAATTTTCTGCCCCAGGATCTCTCTGGATGCCACACAGACTGTAACAAAACAAAACAGAACAAAACAACAACAAAACCCAGATATCTCTGGAATCCCACTTATGGTTTTGACAAAACAAGAAGTTTTTTTAAATGTTAAACATCAAAATATCAAGGTGGACTTTCCTTCTTTGGATATCTTTGGAGATTGGGTTGGCTGGCCATCTCTCAAGAGTCCTGCATGGGAGGGGTATTGGACAAAATGACCCTTGTAACCCCTTCTAACTCTGTGATTCTGTGGGCCCATTCACTCTACAGAATTATTACCCTGTTATTTCACTTTAACTGCCACAACTGCATCCTGTGGAATCTTGTAGTTTGTGGTTTGGTGAGGCACTCATTGTTGTTGTGGTGGTGATGGTGTGCCCTCAAGTTATTTCCAACTTATAGCAACCCCAAGTGAACCTATCACAGGGTTTTCTTGGCAAGATTTGTTCAGAGGGAGAGGCACTAGAGGAGCTCTGTGACTGAGAATTCTAAATACCCCTCTCTAAACTGAAAATTGCAGGATTTTACAGTGGAATAATAGTGCTATAATTTTGTAGTGTGAATGGGCTCTGTGATACTAATGGGGGGCTGCTGCAACCTGTTGTGTGCCTTCAAGTCATTTCTGGCTTAGGGACACTAACCTATCACAGGGTTTTCTTGGCAAGATTTGTTCAGAGGGGATTTTCCATTGCCTTTCTCTGAGGCGGAAAGAGTGTGACTAAGGGGGTTTCTATGACCAAGCGGGGATTCGAACCCTGGTCTCTAGAGTCATTGTCCAACACTCAAAGCACTACACCATACTGGGTCTCCTGCAACCTATATAAAGGGTGAATTGCTATTCTTGGATGTCACCAAGAGGGAAAATTCACTGCTTTTGATGGCCAGAAGAATAGATAGCTGGAGGGCTGTGAAAACAGCCTTGGGGGCCACACACTTCCCACCACTGTTGTAGACAGAATTGTGGATTGATGGAGTTGGAAGGATAGCCAGGGTTATAGTCAGAGAGCTGTCTTATCTTTCTGTCTCAGTCTTTAAATCAAGTCAAATGAAGAGGAAGCAATAGGCTGTAGCTCAGTGGTGGAGCACATGCTTTGAATTCAGAAGATATGAGGTTCATTCTCTGGTGTCTGCTTAAAAAGATATCAGATATCAGAATATTTTCCTCCAGTGCTGGATTATCAGTGGTTCAGTTGCTGCAGTTGCTCCAGGCTTTTCACCTGGCTAGATGCCCAGTGCTAAAGGAAAAAGATGTCATTTACATCCACTTCTTCCCCAGTTGTTTCCTGAATCTCCTGATGCTTCTGTTATCAACAATATTTTATATGTTACTTGAGTAACTGAGTAAAAATGCATGGGATAAGGCTGTTGGTCTCACGGAAGTTGCAGGGTTGAAAATGGGCTCATACAAGAGGATTTTTTCTGGCTATCTGATGTAGTTTGTATTTTGTTTATTGTTTATCCCATCACTCCTAGAATAGCTCACGCATGCGCATGAAATAGGCCCTATTTTTTAGAATTGCTCCAGGACCTCAGCAACCTTAATCTAACTTTGTCGGCCTATTACCATAGAAAGCTGCTAACAGAGTGGATAGTCTTGATCTTGTTTGGCCAACAAGACTGACTTGGGATCATAGAATAATAGAATCATACGGTTAGAAGGGACCTCATGGGCCACTCATCCTCAGGGCAGGATGTCCAGCTAAAGCATCCCAGCAGGTAGTTGTCTAGCCTCTTTTTGAAGATATCCAGAAAAGGAGACCCACCACCACCTCTCTAGGCAAATAGTTCCACAGTGGGACTGCTTTCACTGTCAAGAAGTTCCTTCTAATGTTCAGTCGAAATCTACCCTCCTATAACTTTTCAAACCATTAGACCTGGGCCTGCCCTCTGGGGCGGCAGAGAACAAATCTTCCCCCTCCTCTCTGTGACAGCCCTTGAGGTATTTAAAGACTGCAATCTTGTCACCCCTCAGTCTTCGCTTCACCAAGTTGAACATGCCCAGCTCCTTCAACCTTTCCTCAGATGTTTTGTTCTCCATACCTCTTATCATCCTCGTTGCCCTTCTCTGAACCCACTCCAACTTTTCTGTATCCTTCTTAAAATGAGGTGCCCAGAACTGAACCCAGTACTCCAGATGAGGCTGACCCATGCAGAATATAGTGGGACTATTACTTTGCTCGATTTGGAAACTGTGCTTCTATGAATGCCGGCTAAAATAGTATTTGCCTTCTTTGCTGCAGCATCACACTGCTGGCTCATATTCAACTTACGGTCAACAATAATCCCAAGATCCTTTTTCATGTAGTACTGCTGAGCCATTTATCCCCCCAAAACTACATGTTGTATGGGGAGGAGATTTAATCCTTGCCTCACTAGCCACAAGTTTACCTCTCAGCTGTCTGTCTGTCTATATATCTATCTATGGCGTTTATTTATCACCTCTCGACTCTCCAGAGCCAATGCACTATCAATAAAAAACATTAGAATCATTGAAGAAATAACGAAAAACTGATGTAAAACAATCTAAATTCCTATTTAAAATAGTTCTAAAATGAGACAATTTAAAAAACAGCCAGACCAAACATCCCTAATTTCAAGAGCCAAAGGCCACAGCAAAAAGCAGTCCTCATTGCTCACTAAAAGCTCAAAAACGTTGGTGCCATCCTAACCTCCCTCAGGAGGGAGTTCTATAGTTGGAGTGCTGCTGCAGAAAAAGCCCTGCCACATGTGTCCACCAGTCTACCCTCCCATTTTGAAACATTAGATCATTTTTGACAAATTAGATCCATTAGTTTTTTTCATTTATTTATCTCTGAATCCATGTACTGTATGCTATGGGTATGGGTGTGTGTTGAGTGGTTCATATAGAAAATAAAATATACCCATCTTTCCAGTCTGTATACACACACACACACACACACACACACATTATTAAAAGCACATGAATACTAGTTGGTAGAGAACAACAACAGGTGAGGGGCTACTGTCCATTTGCCCAGCTTGTTGGTTTCCCATAGACTGGCCACCATGGGAAACAGGATGCTGGAGTAAGGTGTTAGTATGATCTAGCATTGCTCTGCTTTCAGTTTTTACCCATTACAAAATGACTACTATACAGTACTACCAGCATGTAAAGGATGAATTAATCACAGTACCAGTAGACAAAGTTTTCTGATTCATATCAGATATTTGGTGTGTGTGTGTGCGCGCGCATGCAAAGGGATATGGGGTGTTGTATTTTTACCAGAGCAAAGATAAAACAAATTAGAAATAAGTTAACATGGTTTTTGTGGTTTTTGTACTGTTACAGCAAGGCAAATTAGAACATGTGTGTGGTAAGGGTTTCTTCTCTGAGTGTAGACAAATCTTGTGCAGCAGTTAAAATCTTAAAATCAAGGGAGGCTTTAGCAAGATTTTAAATACCATTTTAGAGCCTCTTGCTTATGTGTTATGCCAGGTTTTTTTAAAAAAAACTTCTGAGAACAGCTTGTCAGGAAGGTTTGTTAGCATTTTTAATAATAGACTTTGCCTTAATTAAAGCATCTTTTTTTCTCTACAAAAGAATCATCATCTGCCTCCTGTGGGAGCTTCAAACCTCCTCCCATAGCTTCCTTAACACCCCCCTTTCCTCCTCGAAGATAGTTTATTGATGTTGCCTTGTCTTATGAAGAGAGATGTTTTAGAAATGTTTGTCACCTTTAAGAAAAGGCAGCTCTCAAACAGGAAACAAGAATAAAAGGGAACTGTTAAAAGGTAGAATAGCTTATGTCAGCTTGTTCAATAAGTCAAGCTAGTAATATTTGAAGTAACTAGATAATACCTGAGCCAGTTGTTCAGAAGCACTGTGGTGACAAGATGAAAAGCAAGAGAGGTGGAAAAACAGCAAAGAAACCTTATGAAGAAACGGGCTGCCTTTGCTTTATGCAATAGAAGTGAAAAATACAACTCTCAGTTGTGGCACCAACCATGTGATCACAGTTGTATAGAGAAAGAGAGTGTGCTCCCTACCTGTCCATCTAAATATCTGTAGGAGCGGGGAGCCTCCTGCAGAGCTTGGGGAAAAAATTATTAAGTTTTCCATTGGCTTCAGGGTTTTGAGACTGGAAAGAGTAACTTTTCCAAACTTTGGCCTGCCAAGTTGTGTGCAGAATTCCTCTGTGATTTACCAGCATGCATTAGAGCTGCTTGCCCTTTTCAGGACTTTCCCACCAATATGTGGACAGTGAAAGAATGGGGCTGCTGGGCTCGGCTAGCAGACATTTTTGCCCCCCCCCGGTGCTCCTCGATGCGCAGTGGCCCCATGTAGCCACGTGGTGGCCAGCAGGGGAGCCACCATGTTGGGCATCCTCCTCCCAGCCTACCCAGCAGCCCGGGAGAAGGGCATGAAGGGCCGGCCAATCAGATCGGGCCTCCCTCACTCTGATTGGCAGATCCGGTGAGAGGGGAGGGCCCTCCAGCCAGTGTTTCCAATGTGGCCGGATGACGTGCTGGGGCTGGATAAATAGCTGGCCCCAGCATCAGAGATCTCAGTAGCTCTACGTAAGCCAAAGACCCACTCTCCCTCTCTCTGTTTTATGGTGCATGCAGTTAGTAGCATAGAATTTTGTTTTTGTTTTTTTGTATCCTTTTCATGTCACAGCTTTCAAAGATGGCTAGCATGGGTCCTGATCTGGGGTATACAGCTGGGGGTGGGGTCTCCATCAAGTTCAAGTTCACGGAGACCCCCCTTCCTTTATAACCTTTCACAGGGGAGGGAAGAATCGTCAAGCAGGTGGAGCTTGGCCAGGATTCCTCCCCTCTGCGTGATGAGGTGTCAGTAGTGACCGACAGTGGTCTATTGACCAACAGTGGGTCGGTTAATGAAGGGATTCGGACCCTTGCGATTTGTGCCAACCATTTACAGCTATTACCAAAGTTGTGGCCTTTTATTGTCAATATCAAAAGCAACATACTAAATCTTTCATATGTTAACCATTCATGTACTCAATATATTTCGTGAAGATACTTTGTTTCTGTGTATTTGTTTACAAGGGAAGAGAGGGGAGGTCCAGGCTGGGTCCACAAGTGGGGATGGCCCTGAATCCCTTCAACAGCACAGAATTATAGCATGATCATTCCACGTCAACTGCCATAAAAACATCCTATGGAATCCTTCTGGCATTCTAGTATTTTGGTAATAATAATAATAATAACAACAACAACAACAACTTTATTTTTATACCCCGCCTTTTGCCTATTAGGCAACCAAGGCGGCTCACAAAAATTGGATATAAAACAAACAGATCCATAACAACAGTAATAAGTTAAAACAATTTACCCCCCTTAAAATTACATATAATAGTACATATATTTCAAATAACTGGCAAATTCACCAGTGACATAAAATAACTACCCTAAGACTTTAAAACTGAATATCAAAACATAAAGACATAAAAACATAGACATAAAAAGAGGGAGAAGCATCCATAAAAAATGGTCTGTTTTATTCCAGGAAGGCCTGCTGGAAGAGATTGGTTTGATGGCTTTTTTGAAATTCTCCAAGCTAGTTGTTTGACAATTCTAAATACCCCTCCCTAAACTGTAAATCCTAGGATGCCATAGGATGGAATTATGGCAGTTAAAGTAGCCTCATAGTGCTATAATTTATGGTACAGTCAGCCCTCTGTATCCACAGATTCTATCATCCACAGCTTGAGAACTATCCCCCCTGCAAATTTTTTCCAAGAAACAAACCTTGATTTTGCCATTTTATACAAGGGACATTGTTTTACTATGCCATTGTCTATAATAGGACTTGAGCATCCATAGATTTTGGTATCCATCAGGTGGTGGTGGTCGTGGAACTAAAACCCCAACGGATGGCCAGGGTCCACTGTATAAAAGGGTCCCTTGTCTATTCCTCGGTGAAATTCCAGTCACATAGATGTCTTTGTTTATCACCTCTCAGCTTCCCAGAGACCCAAAGATGATGTACAGCAAATAAAACAAGTGGAAACACTGTATAAAAACATACAAAACCAACTTTTTTTAAAAAGAGTGTTAACACACACACACACAAACAAAATTAAAACAACCAGAAAAGCCACTTTGGTGTTAATGAGCAAAGGCTGTATGAAACACTACAATCTCGGGTACTATCTGAAAACTTAGGAGCAGTGGAGCTGCTTTAAATGGATTGTGGATGAATAGGATGTGAGTGTGAATAATGGATGGATGGTGTAATATAGGTGTGTGTCTGTGTAAGGAAGAGTGTGTGGAGTGGACATATCTCCTTTTGTCTCTGATCCCAACCATTACTAGCATGTGACAGCTGACACATTGCCCCCAAGGAGTATAGCAGGAGTATAGCCCTTGCATGTTGAAGGAGTGAAGCTCCCTAATCCTGGTCTACAGCAACCTATGGAGGCCCGCAAGAATGTCCAATTCTTGGAACAACCACTGCAGTAGTATACTCTTTTACAGAATAGAATAGAGTAGACAATTAATAATGAAATGTAAGATACAGAGGTACTTTGCCAAAAAAAATTCCACATTGCATATTACCTTTAATAGTGCTTCGTCTGATGTTCCTATTGAAAATTCCATTCACATCTTGTTATTAAAACACTTTGTACCAACACAGGATAATCTTGAACAAATGTGTGACAACCTGAAGTTAAAAATAACAGTCAAGAGAGAGTGAAAGCACAGTGCTGAGCAATATATGATAAGATAAGGGCTGGAATCCTGTACAGCCCAGCATAGTATAGTAGTTCTACATTTGGCACTGTGCTAGCGCTTGGCATTCCACACATACACAAACTTATTATTGAGCTGGTGCAGCTCTCCCCCTACAGACATTCTGTGGATGGAGGAGACCAGGGTAGGGATTGGAGAAATGTCTGGCTATGTTCCAAGAGTCAGTCATGAAATAATTACATGATCTGCTGAGATCTGCAGAGGTCCACTGAGGTCTCAGCAGATGATGTAATCTTTTCACATCTGGCTCTGGGGACTTAACCAGACACTTCTTGTATTCTCCACCAGCCATGGGATGGCTGGATTGGGGGATGGGCTGCAACAGTTTAACAGTAATTCTTGGGGAGGCTTTGGTCATTGTGGAAGGAAGAGGGGAATTCCAACCTCCACAGCAACCTAAAAATGATATACATCAGTGTAAGATGGGCTTACACCTGCTATATATCACTATGGTGATGACACTCAGCTCTGTTTCTCCTTGTCATTGGAGTCAGCTGGAGCTGTGCAGATGTTGGACCAGTACCTGAATGCTATAATGGGCCAGATGAGAGCCAGTAAGCTGAAGCTGAGTAAGATAGAGGCTCTATAGATTGGTGGTTCTCAGGTCCAGAAATTGGGTAAACAGCCCATCCTGGATAGGGTTGTACTCCCCACTCAAGGAGCACAGGGTTTCTTGGGAGTACTCTTAGACCCATCCTTATCATTGGAGCCCCAAGTGGCTCACAGTGTTTGGCACCAATTTTGATGGGCATACCAGATATGGCCTTTTTTGGACAGGGATAACCCAGCCACAGTATTCCATGCATTGGTGACCTCGCATGCACTGGTAATCTCCCAGTTAGACTACAGTTGTCCCTCTGTATCCATGGCTTGGTATCCACGGATTTAGGTATTCACAGCTTGAAAATATTCTTTAAAAAATAATCCAAAAAGCAAACCTTGATTTTGCCATCTTATATAAGGGACACCATTTTGCTATGCCATTGCATATAATGGGCTTTGAGTATTCACGGATTTTGATATCCATGGGGGGTGGTCCTGGAACCAAACCCCAGTGAATATGAAGGGACAACTGTACTATGATGCACTCTATGCAGGGCTCCTCTTGAAGACAACTCAGAAGCTGCAGCTAGTGCAAAATGCAGCAGCTCAACTGCTGACTGGAATACCATCTAAACAGCGTATAATGCCAGTCTTAAAAGAATTTCACTGTTTACCAGTATGCTTCTAATCTAAATTCAAGGTGCTTGTGATGATATAAATAGCTCAGATCCTTGATACTTAAGGTAGCACCTCTATCCCTATATATGCCTGCCTGAGGATTGAGGTCTGCTGGCGGGGGGGGGGGGAACTCCTCTGTTTCCCATCAGTGAGGTCAATATACTATGTTGGGACATGGGAGAGGGCCTTCTCAGATTTGGCATCCCAATTGTGGAATGCCCTCCCCTTGGAGGCCTGATTGGTGTCAGCATTCATTTAGACGTCAAGTGAAAACACGGCTTTTGTTCAAGGCCTTTGTGCCCCACGTTGTTGTTGTTGTGTGCCTTCTAGTCATTTGTGACTGATGGTGACCCTAAAGTGCATTGGGTTTTCTTGGCAAAATTTGTTCAGAGGAAGTTTGTACTTTGAGGCTGAGAGAGTGTGACTTGTCTAAGGTCACCCAGTGGGTTTCCATGGCCATGTGGAGATTTGAACTCTGGTCTCCTGGTATCCTAGTCCAACACTCAAAGCACTATACCACACTATACTTTAAAAAAAATTAAATCTTTTAAATATGTTTTAATTAATTATTATGTGTAATATGTTTCAGCTTATCTAAATTATTTTTAAATCATTTTGAATTGTTTAACTTGTTTTGATGTTATTTGTAAGCCATCCTGAGGGTTTTTTTTTAAATCATGATGTTAGTAACAGTATGATATAGTTGTACTGTATAGTGTATTTTTTTTAACAGAACAAATAAGAAACTCACTTGGCATTGCATATTATTTTCCCCAAGAGTAAGATTTTCAAGGTTTATATGAAATCTTTGATTCATAGGTTCACAGCATGAGAAAATAACAATAAATTTACCATTCAACTAAAGCATTTCTCTGTAGGTCCAAATTTGACCATGTAGGAAGTGGAAATTCCCTGTTGTCATTGATGAAATTAATAAAAGGAAACCATGTTGAAAGGAAGCTTAGTTCTGACTGGTCACTTCTATCTTCTTGTTCAGTAGATATCAGCTTTTCCACAAGCATTATTTCCCATTTTGTTTATACCAGCCTTCAATTGAGAGGTGATCCATTTCCCTCCCCCTAAAGCTGAGCTATTATTAATCTTCCAGGGAAGAAAATATAATCAGATCTTCATGATGCCACACAGTTGTCTCACAGTTGTCACAAAATACGGATACAGGTCCTATTTTGGGGGTCAACAGGAACTGCTTGGTTTGTAATTTGACTTATTATTAGAAATATAATTTCCAACACTCAGAAATACAGAGACACTTCCACAACATATGGAAATAGGTACCCAGTGTCCCACGGTTCCTTCAGCATTTGTTAGATGAGTGTTTGTCCATAGACAGTATTTCATTTTTACTGGGGTTAGATATCAACAATTTATTATTTTTAAAGCATATTTTTAAGCTCATAAGGGAAGATACAGATTTTATTGGAGGGCTTTTCCATAATGTTTTCCATTAAATGTTTAACACATTTGTATGTAGATCAGTATTCCATGTTTTCTTGAAGCCCTCAGGGTCTGGATATGGTGATTCAATCAATAGATTATAGACTTTTGACACTAAACTTTTAATGTTTGTTTTGGAATTTTCACATTTGCTTAGCGGACATCACACCTGTGTTTTTATGTCTGCTCTGGAGATAAAGTGGAGCACCTGATGTATTTGGATTCACATTGGTTTAATTGCAACTCATAGATCTTGGATTTGTTTGCCGGGCTTATGTTTAGCTTTTGTATAAAAGTCTAGTAGCCTATATAGTCCTTTTTGTCCCTAGCCTTTAAATAAGTAAAATTGATTTTGTTGATAATATAAGGGATTGCATACAATTGGAATCAATGGTGATGATGTCAATACAAATTTAGCTTTACCCTGATATCTTTTTGATATAGGGTGGGGTATAAATATTTTAATAAAATGATAAATAAAAAATATACCACTAACAGATGCCAGCCAAGGAAACCTGTTGTCAGCATTCTGTGTGCCCTAAACATAAACAATCCCATATAATTTCAGGTTCAGGTCTAGTTAGTATTTGGATGGGAGCCTATCAGGGAGTAGCAAGGATCTCCAAGTAGATGTAGGAAAAATTCCTTCCTAAACCTTGGAGAGTCTATGCCAGTCAAAATTGATAGTCTTGCGCTAATTGGACCAATGGTATGATTCAGTATAGGCAATTTCTTATCTTCCTATGGGATTTGGTCTTGCTGAAACAAACTAGGAGCAAAAGGTGCAAATCCAGTGATTGAAACCGAAATTATGGGATGTAGTATCACAGTACAGTCTGTGCAGTCACCAGAAACTAATTTCATTTCTGGTCAAAGAACCACTTGCTGAGGAAGAAGAAAATGGATTACAGAAAGCTAAGAGATGAAGTGATAGTGAAGAACAAGCAAAAAACATTGAAAATTTCAACCATTACTAACTAAACATGATCACACTGGAAGCGAGGCATCCCACAGATTCCTTGAGAGTCTGTGTACTAAGTGAAATGGCAGATCAATAATGCTGTTGAATGTATGCTGCCTAGAAGAATAAATTATTTAGGTGGGGAGAGGCATAGTGTTATACAAAGAGAGTTACTAGAGTACACGGCTTGTCATTTTAAGAATAAGCAGTAAGCATTCTTGTACACCAGACATTGCAAGCTAGAAAAGGATAGACAGTTGTAGTTTACAGTAGTACAATTGTGTTAAATGTTTTAAAGCTATAAGTGTTAGATCACTTACTCCAGAGCAGCTGTCTAGTTGCCTATATTGGTACAATACCATCTCTGTGCAACAAAATATAGGTCATTCTGCAGTGGGGTATAAAAATAGCTTTAGTTAATGATCCAGTAATATTTTAATTTCATATGGGGAAAACCATCAATTCTTAGAGCTTATGAATATGTCATTTATGCTGACAGGGAGAGAATGCTGTATTTGGTTTGTTTCTCCTCTCCTCTAGAAACTGAGGTCTTCGCTGTCTTCAACAAACCAAGAACTTCTCAGAAGTCCATCCAGTATTACTCTGTTACAATTCCTGTGAGAATCATCTGTAATGGGCAAAGCATTTGCAGCTTAGAAGCCAATTGGCTGGAGCACATGACGGATCACTTCCGGAAAGGGAGCATATTGGTGAATGCAATCTTCAGTCTTGGAATTATGAATGGTATGGAATTCTTCTTCAAAATTATTACTGTGTTTATCTTACTTGCTTAAAATGAAGACCATTTAGTTCCTTCTTGCCTGTCTCTGTGGGAATGCACAAAAAATAGTTTCCAAGTAAATATGAAAACTTGAGAATAAGTGACAGGAGCATTTTTAAAAAAATCTAACATCAAATAAATTAGGCAGATGTACCCAACCAGCCCCTCATTCCTTCATTTCAGTTTCCCATCTTTTAGTTATGTTCTTAGCAAAATAAATATTTCTTTCTCTCTCTCTCTCTCGCTCTTGCTAATTACCCCTCAAAATTACACACCACACTGAGTGCCAATTATTTGTTATTGTCAATCAAGAACACTCTTTGAAGTGGCAGCACCCTTACAAATTTTCAGGCTGCTGAATTTAATTCCTATAAAACTTCTTCGCTGTTTTGGGGATCATGGCTCACATGGCAGTGCATCCATTTGAAATGTTAATTCAGAGTAGACTATATGAAAACCTCAATCCAAAGTCCATAGGTTATGTGTGTGTTGTGTGTACAGTTTGGCTGAAAGTCAGAAGACCTCCAAACTAACCCCAAAAGAGCGGGTAAACTATATATACAAATAGGTTAAATGGAAGAATTATTTCTAGTGAAATGAATTGGGAGTTGCTGAAAGGAGTGGAACTTTGAAATCATTAGATGGGTGAATGTCTACAAACTACGACCAATTCATAGCATCCCTTTGCAGTCTATTAGTTTCCCAGCCATGGCATTTAGTAGTTGTTAGACTGCTGGTTCCCCTAGTGACTACAGAAGGAAGTGGGGCAAACTATATGGTCTAGAAACAAACTTGAGAGCCGCATAGTGTAGTAGTTAAACTGTTGGACTAGGACTCCAGGAGATCAAGATTCAAATGCCTGCTTAGCTCAACTGTTGACCTTGGGCAAATTACACATCCTCAGTCTTAGAGAATGGCAATGGCAAACCTCCTCTGAGTAAATCTTGCAGAGAAAATCCTAAAATAGGATCACTGTTAAGTCAGAGTCAACTTGAAGGCACATAACAAGAAAGGAGTTTAATGGTACAGTTTCTGTCTTGGGCTTTGCTGCCTATGCCAGTCTTTCTATACTGTATAAATTCGTAGCAGTAAAGAACGTCATGACTTGGGGATTTTGGATACACTTACTTCAAAGAGAAACATCATTCTGAAATTAATGATAATTAGAGATCACCTACATGTCTCAATCACTCACAATGGCAGCATTTGCAAAAACAAGTCAGTTGCTCAGTGAATGTATGGATTGTTTTTGCTGTGCACCTTCAAATCATTCCAGACTTATGACAACCCTAAAGCCAACGGCTTTCTTGGCAAGATTTGTTCAGAGAGGTTTGCCTTTGCCTTCCTCTGAGGCTGAGAGTGTGTGTCTTGCCAAAGGTCACCCAGTGGGTTTCTATGACTGAGCAGAGATTCGAACTCTGTTCTTCAGAGTCATTTCCAGCGCTCAAACCACTACAGCATGCAGGATACCAAAGTTCAAACAGTGGGTTTTACTTTTCATTGGCTTTTGTGTAAGCTGATTTCTGAAAATCCACTTCACTTTTGTGAAAGTACTGGAAATATGTGCATGTGTTGCCATTATTTATGAGTGGACTTTCATAAGTACAGACTAACTTAGATATTATGAAACAAATTAATGCTTCTTGCAGCACAGGAAATTTCTTAAAACCATATGACACTTTCTCATCCATCCAAAGTATGACCTCTTCCTTGATAACAGCTTTTTTTCTATTCTGCAGATCACAAACGTTTTCTGCAATCACTACTTCCCCTTCTTTACTATATTAAGTATTCTCTCATGTGCTCTTAGAAGCAATAGTGCTGCATTTCTGGGTTTCATTCTAAACATAGAAATCTTGATTTCCAGAACATCTGATGTGAAGGTTGTTGTTTTATTTGGCTTACCCTGCTACAATTCTCCATTTGTTTTAAGTTGAGCTATGCACATCAAATGTGCTTATTACTCTGACTAATTATGTTTATTGCCATGGGGTACAATCCTAAATATATTTAAGAAGAAAGGAACTGGAAAACAACTTCTGCGTCATAAGTTGACAGGCAACTTGAAGGCACACACACACACGCACACACTCCTAAAAGTGGCCAAAGGTTGTATAGGACATATGTGTTGCTTCACCAGCTGAGAGGGAAGAAGGCCTGTAGGTGATACAGCATTTATGCTGGTGAAGCTTCCCTCCCACTAGGTCCCACTGAAAAATGGAAGGCATCAGGGGCATCTTCAGTTCCTCTGGAACCCCTGTCTCTCACTCATGCCCTGAATACTCCTCCTGCCAAAGTGTCCTCAACTAGCCTTTTTTTCTGGTGAAGTTAATGGGAAACATGTAGAAGATGAGGAGGCAAAAAGAGGAGGAGAAAATGAGAGAAAAAGGACAATGAGGAAGGAGGGGAATAAAAACCTCCTACCTAGGCTGCAACAAGCCTGCGAGGCTTAGGAAGTGACCACAGAATCCACCTCCTACCCCAAGGTAAGATTGTTCTGTTAAGCTTATCACTAAAATTTCCATCACAAGATGCCAAAGTCTTTGCATTCATGCTAGCTAGATAATATTCATATTAGTGTGATTATGGGAAACAGAAAGTTTATTTTTAGAATTTGGCCTGAAAGCAGAAGATCTGGGCACAGATATGTAACACTGTTGCTTCCTCTCCCTCCCTCCCTCCCTCCCTCCCTCCCCCCTCTCTCCCCTCCCCTCTCCTCTCTCATTGTCTCTCCCCCTCCCATTTTTAAGTAAGAGATTTTATTTTATTTATCTTCCTGTCTTTCCCCTAGGGAGATCAAGGCAGTGTATGTACTTCAAGTTCTTAGGCAGTTTCCAATCTAGGCACTGATCAGATGCAGACCTCAGCTACTGCATCATGTGCCTTCTTATCATGCTCTGGATCATTTTTGTTTGCTTGCTTTAATGTCTAATGCTGTTCCTGCTGAAGACAGGACCATTTCCACCATATTCTAGTGGTATGGGGGATTTTAATCTAACTTTTTCAGATTCAGATTTAATACTCCTAGATGAATGGCATGATTACACTCTAAAAGAGGGCAACTTTCAGTCTCCATTTTAACCAGCAGGAACAGCAGCGAAAAGGCTCTGCAGATGAACTAATTACATGTTACAATATGTAGAACAATTAGGCTCTGACTCCAGTAAGCTAACACATGTAGAAGTGTTCGACTATCTAACACTAAGCATTACGTTACCATTTTAAACTGGCCATTAAGGAGACCAAATAATGATATGACACTTAGAAGTGTCAAAGGATATTTTAGACTTATTTATTGGGGCTGGGTGGGATACCTCAGTGGATATAAAATGCTCCTGTTTGTATCCCACAAGACTTAAAAAGTTGAGAGGCATGGTGATTTTGACTTTTTTGGATAGCAACCATGCCCACCGTTTAGTAGTCAGCTCTACAAATGTGAAGGTATAGAAATGCAATTCAAGTGGGGGCTGCATACCCATCACTTGAAGATCAAGCTTAAATTATACTTGAGTCCTCGTACCCGTACATTAGCAAATTCGAAGAATGGAAATTATGATTTAAATTATAGAGATGCCTTTCTTGGAGCAGAAGGGGCAGAAATGTATCTCTCTTGGGTAAGAAGGCCAGCCTAGAAGATCTAGAACACCAAACTGGTCTAAATTTTAAATGGTGAGGTGGATATTGTTGATATAATCCTAGGAAAAGGAAGTAAGGGAACATTGGTTTTGGGTTTCTCTTCTATTGCCCTCTGCTTTCTTGTCCAAAATTCTCTAAGTAATCAGGAAATTACTGCTGTATCAAGATTTCTCAATCTAAGATAACAATAACATCGTTATGTTTGGAGCCTTCCCCTAAGCAGAAGGATTTAAAATTCGCCCCTCAGGTTTTCATGGGCTGTAATAGTTTTACACCTGAATTTAGAGGGAAGACAGTGTCTCCCTCTTTTGTAGCCTTTCCTAATAATATTCCAGTTAAGCAACAATATTTGGTAAGGAAACCTAACATTTTGAGTACGCAGACTGAGTATCTTATAGTAAACAGGATTTTTCTGTCTGGTGACAAGCATTCCAGGAGTCATAGTACCCAGCTGATGTCTCTAAGGAAAGGGTTATCTGACTAGCCAAACACAAACTACCAAGCAGCCCTTTGTAACAGATTTTGATTGGTGTTTGGGTAATAGATACACTCCTTTGGTTGACTCACCTGAGGAGTGACTACTAGATGGCAAGAAGTTACATCGACCTGTAAATCTCAGGTTGGAGAAATAAATTGGTCAACATAGAATTCATCTAATATCTTGAGATTTTTGACATAATTTGCCTTCAAGAGATTGGCTTAGGAAGCATGATTCCTTGAGATGACAGGGTTACAGGTCATGGGAACAACCAGCTCAGAAATCCTCTAATGCAGATCATGGCAGTGGAGGCCTGGCTATTCTGATTTCTTCATTTATATAGGTAGGTGAAATAGCAGTAGCTGGTTTAGCTTCAAACTATTGTCAGGCCTTAATATTCAAGGCTGCAGAGCAGGTACCTGATAAGCATTATTAATGTTTATCTCCCTCCCAAATCTGCCAGAACCTCTTTAGAAATTTGGGCAAAGTTGGAGGATAAGTTATTTACAGACTACCCTAATCACGTGTTTATAATTTGCAGTATTTTAAAGTCTTAGGGTTTGATTTGGTGGAATTTTTAACTATTCCTCAGTCTTTGCAAGATAAGCTTATTATTAAAAATGGTCAAACTCTTATCTCTTTAATCTGTAAATTTCATCTCATCTGTCTTAATGGTACTTATTTAGACCACTCGAAGGGGTACTTTATGTATCTAATTGACAAAGGGGCAAGTGTGGTTGATTATATTGTAGAGTCAGATACTTTTCATTCCTTACATGCAGTTATTTGAAATTGACAAGAGAGCTGAAAGTGATCACTTTCCTCTCAGGTGTACCCTTAAACTTCAAGAAACTCTTAAAATGTCAGGCCACTTGGAAAATGAAAAACTGCTTAAATGGTCTCTTACAGTTGGTGCCAACATCAGACAGATGATAGGGACAGAAAAGCTTCAAGAGTTATAAAATATGTTCTTGTGGGGTCTTATAATATCAGGGAGATTTATCAGGACATAATTGATGTACTTAGACCTTATGCTACTACCAGATCAGGTAAAATCTCTGTTTTCCTTCAGACCTGGTTTGATAGAGAATGCAAATCCAAGAAGAAGAAACTAAGTGAACTACCAAGTCTGGTGAAATGTATAGGCACTGCTGATGCCATTTCTTTTCCAAAATAGCAACTGAGAGACTATAAAACCTTACTTAGGGATAAAAAAGAAGGATGATTTTGTTAACAGTTGATGATCTTTTAGTCTGGCCCTTATTGAAGGCAATGAAACCAAATTCTGGAATTTGATACAGAGAAGTTTCTCTCATAAGACTTGTGAGTCTGCTACCCCAATTACACCTGAGGTATGGGTCACCCATTTTGTGCACATCTTTGGAAGCAACTTAATTATACAGCACATTATGATCCAGAGTTCTGATAAATTTCTTAAATGGCCACCAGTTTCTTCTGCTGAAATTAAAAACCTGATTTCCATACTCCAGAGTAGTAAGGCTCCTGGAGAAGATATGATTCCCCCTGAAGTGTTCACAGTAGAACACTTGGTAGATACCTATTTTTGTAAAATTATTTACATATATTAAATCAGCTGGCAACTTTGCCCCAGGGTGGCAATCTAGCATTGTTCAGTCTTCAAGAAAGGGGACACAACAGATCCTTCTAATTACAGGTCTGTCACTCTTTTAGATGTGGCTTATAAACTCCACAATATCTTTCAAACAAGCTTTTGGAATGGGATAGTAATCAGTCTATTATCTATGAGGAATAAGCAGTTTTCAAGAGAAGTA
Source organism: Gambelia wislizenii (assembly GCA_030847615.1). Taxonomy (NCBI): domain Eukaryota; kingdom Metazoa; phylum Chordata; class Lepidosauria; order Squamata; family Crotaphytidae; genus Gambelia; species Gambelia wislizenii. The sequence continues at coordinate 104,319,346 of JAUMIR010000006.1, forward strand.
GAAGTATTCTGGCTCAGCCCTTTATACTATATCATCTTATATGTAAATTTACCAGTGGCTCAAATAAGTTAATTTATACAGTTTTTGCAGACTTCTCATCAGCATTTGATTTGATAGATAGGTGGTACTTATGGCATAACTTGGCTAAAACAAACATTGCTAAAAGACTGTTGTGGCTTAGGGCTTTATCACACCAGGCTCTTCCCCTGCTACAATAGCATTGTTTCTAAAAACACAATTCAACCGGGATTACTGTCTTTCTTTTCTCACCTTGGGAACCTTTCTGGGATTATAGCATTTTTTTTGTGTTAAAAGCTTATCACACACAGCATTTGGGACTGCCTACCCACTACCTCTTCCAAGACATTATCCCCACCCCTTTTCCCGGTTTCCTAGTTTGGCACACACACACACACACACACACACACAGATGCCCCCCACTCCAAAATAAAAATGAAAACAGTCTTATGTTTAAAAAGGCCTTTTTTCCAGGGCGGTCCTGATAGACCAGACTCTAGCTTCAGACTGAACTAATTGCTGGCAGATGAAAGCCAACAGCTACTGATCTATCTGTCTTATCTTTCTTGATGCTGGCTTTCATCTGCAACTGGTCAGTTAAGTCTGAAGCTAGCGTCTGGTCTATCCTGAAGCTAGAAGAACGCGATAATTTACAGGTTAATGAAATCATGAAAATAATGAAATCATAAAATTAATACTTTTTAAAACTGTAAGACTCTTCCTCTTTTCTGCTTACGTTTCCATGTATGTCTGAGTGTGTGTGTGTGAGAGAGAGAGACTTTGGAACAGGGCTAGAAAAGGAGGTGGGATGGGGGGAATCAGTCAAAATTTTGGCTTCTCTGACAAGCTCAGGTGGGGGAAGGAGCTGTCATTTGGCAATGGATTTTTTTTTGCTATAGAGAAAAAAAGTTTAAAAATTCTGTTACTTTGCCAATTGAAAGAAAGTCAAATTGAAATTTCCACCTGTTCTTCTTCCCTGATCACTGAAGGTAGACTGACATTTCCCCATCCAGAGCACAACCGCTGCCCACCCAAATTCAGCATAAGAATGCAATTGAACTTTCGCACAGGAAATTGTAGCACAACAGAAATGGAAAAGGAGGTCATTAATTGATTTTTTTGTGTTAATAAAAAGGAATGCTTTCCAAATGGTCTCCCATGGGAGAACAGAAGAGGAATGATGTTATGTGATAAGCCCCAGCCAAAGACACTACTGTATTATCCTGATGTAATTGCGATTTACCTGCCTTGTGTAATAAGTTCTGTATTCTCTACAGGCAAGAACAGGTTTAAATGGTGCTTTAACTCAACCTGTTCTCATCAATGGGGAGTGAAACAGGCCTGTATTCTGGTACATTTTAATTTAAATTGCCTCCCCCTCATTTTTCTCTCCAGCTGTTAGTAACTGCAAGATTTAAGTTTTGCTTTTTGCTAATAATTTGGTTTTGCTATTTTTGAACAAAATCAGCCTTAAAAGGATATTAGCCAAATTTGGAAGGCTCCATAAAGAGGAACAGTCATTTGTCAAGTATTTTAAAACTAAGATCTGGAAAGAGAACCCCTAAGTGCATTTGGACACTTGATGGACATCATTTAGAACAGGTGCACTCATTTAAATACCTGAGGCTGCACTTTGATGAGAAACTTTATTGGAAGCAACATTTAGAAGCTGCAAAAATCTCAAGTGCCAGATCTATTGGGCAACTTAAAAGACTTTTCTATTCTAGAGGGGGGTAGTTAATAAATCCTGTCCAAAAGGTTTTTACAGCTGAAATTATTGCTCAGATGCTATCAGTAGCAGAAGTTTGGGGAGAGGATGCCAAGTCTGATTTGGAAATTTTGTAAATAAAAAATAAAAAAATCATGCAACAGATTTTGGAACTTCCCTCAGGGATTCCAGCAACTCACCTTAGGGCTGAGTTTGGTCTTCCCTCACTTGCAGCAAGAATTAACCTGTCTTTCTTACTATTTTGGCACAGATTAAATAGACCTCAGCAGACTTTGTTTGCTGGAGGAACTGAGAGTTGGAGGTTGGGCACAGTTGTACCAAGACAAGTTAAAAGTTTACAACCTTAAAACAGAATTATCTAAGACAGCCCTTAACAACATTAAAAACTAGGTTTTTTATCATGATGCTAGCGAAGCAGAGCAGCCATTGTTGAGATACAATTCTCCATTTGGTACCCACAGATTCAGGTCAATCATGCAAAGCCACAGTATTTTAAAACTGACCTTTTTTCAGCCCCAAAGAGCTTTTACAGAACTTAGATTCCAGCAGATGCCTTCTGCATATCTTTAAGGCAGATTTCAAGGTATTCCTGTTACAGAAAGAAAAAGTGTATTTGGTTGTAATCAGGTTGATGACAAGTATTACTTGTGTTCTGCCCCTTTATTCTGTCCCTAGACAAAGACCACACACCTCAGAAAGTGGTAGTAGAATTGTTAGCTGTTACCTGGCTATGTGTCACATATTCAGTAGCTCAGTTTGCATTGGCAGCTAAGAAACTATGTGCTATATGTTAAGGAACTTATTTTAGTATAATTATTAATTTTACATTTTTTGGTTGGTTTTACAAGGGTGTGTAAAATGGTTTTAAAGTTATGTTTAATATTTGAATAATTTATTGTAAAATTTGTTCATATTTTATTCCCTATATTATAAAGATATTTGGCTATTTACAATAAAGCTTATGATGGCGGTAGAATAGTTGTATTATTCTGTTTTAGCAAAAAAAAATAATAATAATAAAAGTGTCTTTTGTGAGACCTAGAGGACAGATTTATTTTGGCGTGTATTATCATGGACTATAAACTATTTCCAGAGACATGTAAATGTTACTTTGTTGGACTATGTCTATACTGGTAACAGAATTCTGGGAGTTATAATCCAGAAGCTCTATGCATTGAGTTGTATGCATAATGTACTACATTAAGGTGTGCGTTTGTGTGTGTGTGTGTAAGAACATATGTGACTATCCTTTCCCACAAAACCTTGGGCACACAGTCACTTGGTTTCCATGCTGTACTGTAAAGATGCCTATAATTAAGCCTAAGAACATGTAGCAAACAAATGCATGTTCTTTTGTTTTCTCCATACCTTTGTTTTTCACCTCTGTAAAATTGTAGATCGTAAATTTTGTAGCTGACAGTCTGTATGGCACCATACAATCTGGTTGTGTATAAATTATGATGATCAGCATCATTATTAAAATGCCAGTGTTAACATGAGTACGTATTCTATATTATCTTGAAAAGAAAAAAAAATGCAAATGCAGAGAAAAAGAACAAATTCTAATACAGAAATAAACATTTTTCAATAATGTAGGTCTGTACAAATGTAAGAGTGTTCAGCAACATACCAGGATCAAAACAGTAAATGTGTCTTTATTGTATACAGAATCATAATTTAAATGTACAAGCATACAGGAGTCTGGTGTGTTTGGGGGAGAGGTGATCTTTGGTATCTGGTGTATTTCTGGAAGACTTGATCTTTAGACTTGTCTACACTAGGGAAAAAAGTCCAAATGGGCTCATGCCCTGCAGCCACCCCACTCCCTGTCACTCCACAGGGACATTGGGTAGATTGTCTAAATGTGTCCCTGCATCTGCAGGTTGCTTGAGTTTGCCGCCAGTGCCTATCTCTGCCAGCTCCTTGCCAAAACACCTTTTCCAGGTTCTAGTTCTCTGTCAGCTCCCTGGATTCAGGGGTGGGGGCAAGGGTGGGGAGCCAAGACACATTGCTGCCTGGCAAGTGCCACATTTCCCTGGGTGTTCCAGCCAATTCCTCGCCTAGAACAGTGATGGAAAGGTTTTTCCCTCCTCAGTGCCATTGCTGCTGGTGTGCAACCCTTGCTCTGAGGCAAACAGGGCATCCAACTCTGTGACCAGGGTGCCTCGTTTGTCTCACAGCAAGCAACTGTGTGCCAGCAGTGGCTGTGCCGAGAATGGAAAAAATCCTTTCTTCACTGTTCTGGGTTGGGAACTGGCCTGGACATTGAGGGAAATGGTGCTGCCTTCCAGGCAGCAATCTGTGCTGCCTCTTCTCACTCCCACCCCCAAATCCAGGGCAAAACCACCAGGATTTCCAGCAATCTCTGGAGCAAACGGTGAGGTTTTTTTTAACCCAGTTTAAGATGGTAATACCATCATTTTGGTGCAGATAGAGCCATAACATCATGTGGCCTTATCGCACCAGATTCGGAGATAAGACCATACATTATGTGTTCTTATCTTGCCAGATTTGTGTGCGGGGGGGGGTGTCTTTGTGTAGACAAGCTTCATTGTATGTTTTGGTCAAATGGGAAAGCTCTCCAGAAAAGAGAATTGCAGGACAGTTGAAATGAAAGTATGTTAGGAAAATCTGGCTCAAAACTGCAGAAATTCAATGTAGGAAGTGCAGCTTTCAGAATGATAATGTTGTGCAGATAACCCCCCTTCCATGCACTTCCATTTGTGCACAGGCATTATAAATTACACTCCCTCTCCAAATATCTCATCTGTTATGCCACATGAAATCAGGCTTCAAAGGATCAGGAGACTATTCACAGAAGCTATTTAGGATCTAAGTGGCTAGAAATGGGCAAATCAGTAGCACATGCACAATCGCCTTCTGCCCATGCAATGGAAATCCTTTTGTCCAAACCAAAATCAGATGAAAATAGTGTCTATAATGTTTCCTGTTTTATGCTGCCTGTTGCCAGAATTTCTATATCTGAAGACTGTAAAGATTGTAAAAAGAATGAAATTAAACTGGGAAATTAATAGCCAGTCTTCTTTTTTCCCCCTCCCATAGCAGAGTAAGTTCTAAAGGGCACATAATGGAATGCTTTATTCCAGCTTCTTGGCAACTCATGTAAATTGTAGGCTAACTTGCTTAGAAACAAATGGTCATTAATTTTATGTGTATAAACAGCAGTTTCAGAAACAATGAGTCATAGGGCCTGATACACACCCATCAGGTCTTTTTTTAATGGTTAATATTTTATTTTGGAGGCATTATCATTCCTTAATATCCCAAATGCAGCATTTGAGAAGTATTATTCTGTTGTTTAAACATTAAAAGGACATTTACATAACAACAGGGCTCTGGGGGAGTTTCCCAATGTCAGATTCTGCTGTTATAGTGCCTGCAGAAAGGAGGTTGCAAGATGAACATAACAGTTTATTTTGTCAATGAGCAGAACTGTGCAATAAGTTTAGACTTGAATGATAGGAAACATGTTCCTAATGTTGTGCTGAATACATTGGTGGAAAGAAACATGTTCCTAAGGGAGCTTCCTACCTGCAGTTGTAGAAACAGGAATTTGCACAGATGTACCTAATGCAACGTTTTAAGCTTAAGCTACAACTCAGTTCAAATAGAATTATATTATCATAAGATAATAACAGTGCTGACCCTCTTCCAAATTCTATGTGGAGACTGAATAATGAGGAATGACATTTGGAAAAAATAGCCCTTAAAATAGCAAATTAAATATTGGCTGGATCTTACTGAAGATTTGCCAAACCTGTCATTACTTTTAAATATAAATAATACCATCATGAAATGAAATCTGCAGTAATGAGTACTCATATTGACCCCATATAGTTCAGACTGTACACTCTAAACTTTGGGAGCAAGCATTCCTTCCTGTTGTTGTTGTGTGTCTTCAAGTCATTTACAACTTATGGTGACCCTAAGGTGAACCTGTCATGGGGTTTTCTTGGCAGGATTTGTTTGTAGGGGGTTTGCCTTTGCCTTCCTCTGAGGCTGAGGGAATGTGACTTGCCCAAGGTCACCCAGTGGGTTTCCATGGCTGAGTGGGGATTTGAACCCTGGACTCCAGAGTTACAGTCCAACACTCAAAACATTACACCACTCTGGCTCTCTTAAACACACCTACACATATATTGTCTTCAGTGCAGGAAATTCTGTGTATACCACACATATACAGTATATACTAGATAGTGTTATGCATGACGAACATTCATGTGTTTGTTTTTGCCAGACGTATAAGCCATGGGAACCCATCAGTAACTGATGACACACACGGGTGCATTGTCGGTATAGGAACTACCATATATTCCTGCGTATAAGACTGCTTCTTAACACTTGAAAATCTCAAAAGTGGGGGGGGTCATCTTATATGCCCAGCAGATCTTTTCCCCTGCTGTGAGAATGACTGGCTTGTCTTTTAAGTAGTAAATTCCCTGGGCAGTTTCCCAGCAGATCTTTCCCCCTGCTGTGAGAATGACTGCTTTGCCTTTGAAGTGTTAATTGCCCTCCATTTAGGGATTGTATTTTGGTAAACTTGCCAGGAAGATTTCCATTTGCATAGTTTTGGGGATTTCCTCTCCAGGAGTTTGCAAGTCTGCCAATGTGGCTCTAAAATCATTAATGTACTCATTCAAAAATTTGGGATTCGATAGCTTCATATTAACCAACTTCATTATTAATGAAACCTTACTTTCCAAAGATTGAACACCACAGAGATTTTTCAAAGTATCCCATGCTTTTTTAGCTGTTCTCAGTCCTTTAATTTCACAGACTATTCCATCATCTACAGCCACTGAGCTGGCTGGCTGGTGGGGGGCAGGCTTTCCAACCAGGTGGCTGGCTGGACCGGGGGGGGCAAAGTCTATATTTTAACTTTAAAATTGGGGGGGGGTCGTCTTATGCGCCCAGTCGTCTTATACGCCGAAGATATACGGTACATCATGTGTGAAGCAGCCCAAAGTTAATGGTAGAACATCAGTAGAAGACAAATATGGAGCTCATTTTTCTATGTTCTATTTGTGGCAATGATTTTTAACTTGGCAATAACAATAACATAAAAGTTAGGTTTTGTGTATGAGGTTTAATCATTTAGAGAGAACAGACAACACAGGGAGACGTCACTTCTCACTAGTATTAGCTGTCATAATAGAATAAGAAATCTTTTCCTATAGTCATCTTGTAAATCATGTGCAGGAACATTAAAATGACATTTTGCCCAGTAGAACAGCATCAAATATTTATATGCCCAAGTGAAAATACCCTTTTGAGCACAGTGGGGGAGCATCTTACCTTAATAAAAAATTCAGTGATAATGGAACCTTTTCTCTTGAAGGAAGGGGGGTTAACCTTTTACAAGAGCTTAGTGAAGGTAGAGAAATAAAATTATACCAGAGCTTGAGCAGAAAAGAAGCAATTTTAAGTTTTAATGATACAGCTGGTTATGTGATCCAGTTATTAGAAAAAATGAGCCTTCACTTGATTATTTAGCTTTTGAGATTTAACTACGTAGATGTAATGTGCTAGAATCTACAGAATTAATCACACCAATTATGTGATAAGTGAAAATAAGTTAACCATTCAGAACCTGGGATGCACTGGAGAGAAGAGTTAAATAGATGACACAGTTAAAGTGTGACACCCAGAGACTAGTATTGCAAAAATATTTTATAAAAGCTTTTTTGTTGTTGCTGCTGACACTTTTTGGATGACTGCTTCAGGTACAGTCAAGAGCATGTTATTGCATGTGATTTTTTAGACATTCACACATGGGTATTTATGACATGAGCAAGGTATAATTCAATGTCATATAAAATTAACTCTTATAGCTTAATAGTGGAAAGTAACCATGTATACTTACAGCTCTTCAAATCCCTCTCTCTCTCCCCCCCCTGAAGGCCCCCGTGGTCGCCTCCCCAGCCCACCCCCTCCTTCCCAAGGCCTTCACGGGGCCTCTAAAGGCCCCGTGGTCGCCTCTCCAGCCCTCCCCCCTCCCTCCTAAGGCCTTCACGGGGCTTCTGGAGCATCTCCGGAGGCCCCTTGGATGCCTCCCCAACCCTCCGCCCTCCCTCCCAAGGCCTTCACGGGGCTTCTAAAGGCCCCGTGGTCACCTCCCCAGCCCTCCGCCCTCCCTCCCAAGGCCTTCACGGGGCTTCTGGAGCATCTCCGGAGGCCCCGTGGATGCCTCCCCAGCCCTCCCCCTCCCAAGGCCTTCACGGGGCCTCCGGAGGCCCCATGTCGCTGCTTTTGGGAGGGCGGGGGGCCCTCCCAAAACCGCAAATATTCAAAACCACGAATGCTAAGTTCGCGAATGTAGAGGGGCAACTGTATGTGCTTACGATTTGTGTGCAGCAGCTTGCTCCCCTTCCCCATAGAAAAAGAACAGAGTGATTGAAAGGTCTTGGCTCAAAAATTACACTCTGTAAGAGACACTTACTGCTACAGAGTTGTCCTCTCAAACAACCCCATCCAAACTGGCATTGCCCAAATGTAGGAGAACACAGTCTTGTCTAAACACAGGAGAAAGTAACAATCCTGATTCAGGACAGTTGAAAACTTCTGGCTTTAGCTCTTTGTTCTGTATACAGAAGAGATATAATAGACTTCCCCAAAAAAGTTGTCCCAACTCCTATAACCAAGGCTGCTTTGAAAGCTGCAATTCAGTTGAATCTATTATTGTAAGCTTCAAAGAAAATACCCACTGGGACTATTACTCCAGGCTTAAACATTTCCCAGGAAAAGAGAAAGCCAAAGCACAACTCATTTGCAGAGGAAAGGTCTGATTAAATTGCAATACATTATTGATATATTTAGAATTCCATCTCCTTTTTCTTGGGATCTTAGAAACAAAAGATTTGGATCAGAGACTGGAGCTGTCCCTTGGTCTTGGAGACAGAATAGTAGAAGAGATATTCAGCAAAGAGAAAAATGTCCCATTCACTAATTTGATAACAAAAGTGTATTCTCAGTCTCTGGATTATTTCATGGAAACTCTCCAGGGACTGACAGCTGATGGCTCAGGGACAGGCACCAGTCTCTGGACCTCCACATTGAGTAGCACTGACATCTACATTTTCCATCCAAAATTACCAGATGGCAGAAGGAAATTAAGCTGTTAGACCCATAATGTATGTGCACATATTAGGAATTTTAAAACATTTACAAACTACAGTACCTTTCTATGCCATCCTGTACCCAACTCTCTTAGAGCAGTAGAGTTTAAAACCATAAAATGCAAGAATATACAGTTGTCCCTCCACATTCGCGAACTTGACATTTGTGGTTTTGATTATTCGTGGTTTTGGGAGGGCCCCCGGGCCCCCCCAAAACCGTGACACGGGGCCTCCGGAGGCCCCGTGAAAGCCCTGGGACCGAGCGGTGAGGGCCGGGGAGGCCTCCACAGGGCCTTCGGAGATCCTCCGGAGGCCCCGCGAAGGCCTTGGGAGGGAGGGGGGAGGGCTGGGAAAGCCTCCGCGGGGCCTTCGGAGACCCTCCGGAGGCCCCGCAAAGGTCTTGGGAGGGAGGGGAAGGACCGGGGAGGCCTCCGCAGGGCCTTGCGAGGCCCCACGAAGGACTTGGGGAGTACCGGGGAGGCCTCCACGGGGCCCCGCGAAGGCCCGGTGTGGGAGGGGAGAGGCCCGGGGAGGGAGGGGGGAAGGCCCAGGGAGACCTCCGCGGGTCCTTGCTAGGCCCCGCGAAGGACCGGGGAGGGAGGGGGGAGGGCCTGGGAGGCCTCCGCGGGTTCTCCGGAGACTCTCCGGAGGCCCCGTTGAGGGCTTGGGCGGGAGGGGGGAGGGCTGGGGAGGCATCCACGGGGCCTCGGGAGGGTCTCTGGAGGCCCCGGGAAGGCCTAGGAAGAGAGTGGGGAGGCTGGGGAAAGTGACTATGGGGCCTCCGGAGGCCCCATGGTCGCTATGGTGGGGGAGGGGGAGGGCAGTCGTTATTCGCGGATTTTTCACATTCGCGGGGGTCCGTGGAACGTAAGCCCCGTGAATGTGAAGGGACGACTGTAATATTAAAGCATAATGCAAGATATCTAGACAACGTTAAAAATGTTGTTGTGTGCCTTCAAGATGTTTCTAATGTATGGAGACCCTGTCATGGGGTTTTCTTGGGGTTCAGAGGTGATTTTGTCCTTGTCTTCCTCTGAGGCTGAGAGAATGTGACTTGCCCAAGGTTACCCAGCTGGTTTCCATGGCCGAGTGGGGATTTGACCCAGGTCTCCAAAGTTGCAGTCCAACACTCAAGCTGGCTCCCTAAATTAAAATTATCATGGAATAAAAACAATAGTAACAATGTTATGGTAGAGGACTAAGAAGATAGAACAATCTTACACCAAGTGCCCAAAGGACATAAGATATTACAGGTGCCAAGGAAAACTTCCTGGGGTGGGAATTCCAGAACCAGGGGCCCTTTCACACTATACAGTTATAGCACTATTAACAGCCATGGCTACATCCTATAGAATCCTGGGGGTTGTAGTTTCATCATCTACTGTAGCTCTTTGGCTGAGGATTCTAAATGCCCCTCCCTTAGTGCAAATTCCAGATTCCATAAGATGTTGCCATAGGCGTTAAAGTGCAATCACAGCACTAGAGTTGTGTCTTGTGAGAGAGACCCATGGTTCCACAAGTGAAAAGACCTACTCTCTAGTAGTCACTTACCTTGTTCCATTAAGAGGGAGCAACCAGGGAAGAGCCTCAGGTGATGACTTTAGGGTCCAGGTAAGTACACAAGAGACAATGCTCATTCAGGTAAATGTTCCTTCTAGGCTACTTTCTGTGTTTAATTATGCATCTGTAATGTTGAAAGAACTTTAAAAGCAAGACCATAGTTCTGCTTCACAACTAGATCTTGGGTGCTGGAAACATGACCAGAATAGTTCATTACAGTCAACAGACAAGATCAGATACAAGCAATCACACATATACAGTTGTCACTCTGTATCCATGGATTTGGTATCCACGGATACCCTCTGTATCCTTGGATTTGGTATCCACGGATTTAAGTATTCATGGCTTGAAAATACTCTTAAAAATGATAATCCCAAAAGCAAACCTTGATTTTGCCATCTTATATAAGGGACACAGTTTGCTATGCCATTGCGTATAATGGGACTTGAGTATTCAAGGATTTTGCTATCCGTGGGGGGTACTGGAACCAAGCCCCAGTGAATATGAAGGGACAACTGTAAAAGCATCAATGCACAGTTCTAGGAATGCTAATACTGCCAACAGCCACCACCACCACCCCGGAAATCTTTCATCAGCATCAGCCATTTGCCTTCTCACTTTTATTCCTAGTGATAAAATATGACCATAGCATATTGCTGGGTTTTTGTGGAACAGTAGAAATTTGGAACAAAACTCAGATCAGTGCGGCAGAGAGGTCAGTGCAGGGATTGTATCAGTTAAGGGAGAGTGAAGGAATGCCTCATGCTCCAAACTCCACTGTCCACCAGTAAAGTTGCACATGCATACATCCTATATGTGAAAATAGCCAATATATGTAAGTACCCCTCCTATAACAATTGCTAGCAATACAACTTTGCATGAGAGAATTCACATGGAAATCTCCTATTCTCTTTCATCCTAATGAAGAACAATGGTCCATACCTCCCCCCTTTTATTCTATAAACCAGGGGTGGGCAAACCAGGGCCAGTTTTGTAGCCTCCTAGGGGTCAAAATGTTATTTGTTCCAAAATGACCTCTAGGGGTGTGTGGAAGACATTACCACCATGCTTGGAGCCCCTGGACCCACCAGGGAGCGAAATAATTGTTTGCAAATACACACACACACACCTTCAAAATGACCCAAATGCCCTCTAGGGGTCCAGGAAGACCCCCAAATAGGATGAGAATGCCTCATGTTCCCCAGAGGGCATATGGGGATGAAAAAAATTGTTTTACAGGAGTGGGTGTGGGTGGAGAGTGGCCCTTCAGTGTCTCCTCGGTGGCTAATGCAGTCCCCTACCTTTCCATAGGTGCCCACCCCTGCTGTAAACATTCCAAGAAGAAATTTGGGTTCTCATTAAAAAAAAACACCCACAAACTTAAAAACTGTACATTTAGGATATACCTAATTTTGTATTACTGAAATAATTTGTTATTGTGCAGATTCCTTCCAGGGCATGGCAGACGGATTGTTCATCTTTGAAGACCTTTCTGTGGATGACAGGAAAAATATACAAGGATATGATGCTATTGTTGTAGAGCAGTGGACAGTCCTGGAAGTAAGTGTACCATTTTTTGCCTGTTTCTACTACTCTGACTCATGAGCCAGCATGAAATCCATTGTTTTTAATTTTTGTAATACGTTTTGTAGTACTTTTCTGTGTAAAAGATCCTTTGTAATTTGTTCCCAATAACCCCAATAGGGTATGGCTAGGGGCATTAGTGAAATCAGTGATAGGGCTGTTTATCTTCACTATCTGGTTAATTTCCTTATGCTTAAAAAAATTATTTTAAACACTCTAAAGTATAAAAACAATCTAATGACAAATTGAAACAATCAAAGCCTTAGTCCAGTATAATTGATTTAACCCAAAAACTTCCTTTAAACTTTCAACTTTGGATTGTTTGTCAGAAGTTCAGCAATAGCATAGACAGGTCAACCTCTTTGGACTGAGCATTCCACAGACCTGATTTAATCAAAAAGGCTCTCTTCTGTCCCCAGTTGGAGTACTTCAGAAGGCATATGTTTAGTAGGGCCCTAATTGGTCAGTGAAGCACTGGCAGATCTATAAGGAAAAGGAGCAATCTCTGTGGTCTTTTGATACCTAAAGTTTAATGCCAGTGCTTTGAAATACACCCAGAAGCAGTTAGCAGACACTGAGTTGAAGGAGCACTAGGAGGCATATTACAATAGACAGTTATCTAACAGTTGAATTAAGAACCATCTATTCTTCTTGGATCTGCTTATATATGTGATTTTGCTGTGTCCTGTCCTGTCTTAGCCAAGGAACTTGTGCTGTGTGGTATGCCTTCTCTTTTTTTGGAGGGGGGGGGGATTATTTATTTATTAGTTTTAACACAGTTCACTGTCAATAGTTCACCACTAAAGAACAGTAAAAGCAGGAGAGAGAAAAAATAGAGGGGAGGGAGAGGAATGTCTTCATAGAAAGTCAAATAGAAAGTCTTTTATGCCGAGTATGTTCACTGAAGGGCTTTGGACAACTGAATTTTGTCCGGGCCTGAATGGCACCATGGGGACAACATTAGGAGACAGCCCATATAATTGTATAGAACTCACTGTGTAACCTAAAACAAGCTACTAATTCCATATAGTTCCCCACCTGTAAAATGGGAACAAGGGTTACCTACTTCTTGTGGTTGTTGACAGGCTTAATGCCATAAATTAATAATTAAAACGTACTTGCACAAATGAATAGTTGTAGTAGTAATAAATATGTGCAGCATATAAAAAATAAGCAGCATTTTTTTGAAAGTAAGATGAAAGCTTCTTGACTTGTCATCTTGTTGTAGAATTATCTTAATTTACATTTGGGTAGTTTTCTCATTTAAAAAAATATTACTTGAAAGAAGTTTCACACTGAAGAACTAGGTAGTATTGGTCTTTGGGGCAGCTTCAGGAATTCATTTTTTCTATAAGTAAACTGAGTAATTTATGATGGGTACATTCACCATCCTCATCTCTCACAGCAGTCTTCTAAATACAGTAGTTAAAAGGAACATCAGAACACACATACTTCTTTGGTACAGAAAAAATACTGGTGCCGTCCAGTATAAGGTATACTTGTGTCGCTTTACATGAAGATTATCTCTGTATGGCGGCGGGGGAGGGGGGGAATAAAACAAAGTTCTGAATCTTTTTTATGAGGTTCTTCATTGTGCCAGTGATGAAGTCTCCTTTGTATTTTGCAAAAGCTTTTAGAATTGTTGAAATTGAATGTATTTAATTACACAAATGTCAGAAATGTATTTTGCAGGTCATTTGGCTCTTGCTATGTGTTTAATGAAGTCAGTACTTAAGCACATGGTTAACATCAATCATATATAGTTCTTTTAAAAAAACCTTTGTATTAGATCTGCTCTTCCCTGTTCAGATCTGCTTATCCCTATTAATGCAATCCTAATAAACTGAGACACAACATAACCTGTTTATTTAAATAGGTTTTACAATTATTATTAGAGCTGAAAAGCTTTTGCCATTCCCTGGGCATGAGCAAACATTGACCATTTGGCACCTCAGATTTAAAGTGGGATAGGTGGGTGTTGCAGTCTTCTCTAAAATAGGCTGATCATCTCTACCCTGGCATAGCTCACCCAGCAGGAGAAACCAAATTGGTTTCAATTTAGTCCTGGTTTGGAAGTGAAACTGACTGGGATCTAAATTTCTCCAGGAGATGCCGCTCAAAACTCTCTCAATTGCCTTACCCAAGGATAGTCAATTGGAGCCTGGCCAATAATTATTTGAGTTGGTGAGATCTGATGAGTGCTTTTTCAAGAGACATTTTCAAAACCCTCCTTCAGTGTCACAGGAACCACATTATTTGTTTATTATTACCACTGAAGATGCCATTCCCACTCTGGATGTTGCTATAGTTAACCAAAGAAGGGTGAGATAGTCCCACTAAAACAACATTAGGTTGCACCAACTGAAACATATCCAAAGGGATCTTGTAGCACCTTTGAAACTAACTGAGAGAAGAAGTTTGTAGCATAAGCTTGCATAGACTCGATCTACATCAAATGCATCATCTTTATCAGGAGTGGATTGAGATTATGAAAGCTAATGCCACAAACGTCTTTCTCTCAGTGGTAACATATCCATGACAAAAAGATCCATTGACAAATAGATTGATCACAGATTAGCAAAGGCATATAGCATATTTGGAAGACTTTACAAAAGAGTCTGGAGCAATAAACACCTGAGGCGAAGCACAAAAATCAGTGTGTATAGAGCCATTGTACTGTTTATTCTCCTTTACGGGTCTAAAACATGGGTCACCTATCGCCACCACTTACGACTCCTCGAACGCTTTCATCAGTGCTGTATACGCACAATCCTAAATATACACTGGACTGACTATGTGACAAATATTGCTGTCCTTGAGCAAGCAGGGATCACCAGCATTGAGGCCATGATATTGAGAACACAGCTGCGCTGGGCAGGGCACATTTCTAGGATGGAGGACCATCGCCTCCCAAAAATAGTACTCTACGGTGAACTCGCCACGAGTCAGCATAAGAGGGGTGCTCCAAAAAAGCGCTACTGGGCCTCCCTGAAACAACATCTCAGGCTCGGCCAAATTGATCACCAACAATGGTCCGCCCTGGCTTCACATCGGGAGGCATGGAGACACTATCCACAATGCTGCAGCCTTATTTGAGAACTCACGCCGAACAAGTCTTGAAGAGAAACGACAACGCAGAAAAAATCACAACCCGGAAACATCACCCAAGGAGACCTTCTGCTGTGCTTTCTGCAACCGGACTTGTTTATCTTGGATTGGCCTTTTTAGTCATCAGCATGCTTGCAGAAAGCGCAAGGTGAGTCCTTCCTGAATCTTCGTTTGCGAAGAAAAGCCAGAGAGAGAGAACATATCCATGATTGTATAAGAAAGAATCATGAGTGTGATCAGAATTGGTTCTCTAACTGAGGAGTCTAAGAGTCTTATTACATGCCAAAGTAAAGCGACAGGGCAGCTGGAAGGTTCCGCTTTCCATGCTCCCTTACTGCGTGACATTGTCATTCTTCCAGTGTTCTGCTGTTCTGGTCCCATGAGAGACAGAGGTAAAACTGTGTCTTTTTTACTAATCAGAAAAATCAGTTAGTAAAAAGACACAGTTTTACCTCCATCTCCCATGGGACCAGAATTGCAGAACACTGGAAGAACGACATCATATGATAAGGCAGCAAGGAAAGTGGAACCATCTGGCTGCCCTGCTACTTTACTGTGATAAGGCTTTTGATCAGAATGGTTGCAAGCAACTTTATCTGCCAAGTGTACCATAAACCAGTTACAGTGGACTGCTGAAGATTCTAGGAGTGCCAAAATCTAGCACATTCTTCACCACTTCAAACAGTTCTGCTTGTTTAAACAGTGCTGATGCCATGATGATTGTGAAGTAGCATCTCTTAGCTACTTATACCACTACAGGTTTATTTCTAAAATGAGTTCAGGCCCATCTGAAAAACATGGATCTGTCAAGAGTTTTACTTTGCTGTTGTAGCCACTGTCTCCAACATTTCATAAATCAAACTTAATGGGCTCTATGCTTGTGGATTCTAGAAATGATTGTGTCAACTATCCTATTCCTTTCCTAGTTCCAGAAACTGAACATAAGAAGCACCAGTTCTATTAGCAGAAAAATATACAGGAGACTTCAGTAGGGCAATTTGATCCATTAATCTTAAAGAGAGGGTCATCCTAATGGGTCCCCCACTCATGCAGAATTAAAATGCTGCTACAAGCCATAGCAATACTCTATTATTGCTTTGTATAAATACTGCTTTTCCTCCAGTGTGGAACTTTAAGGTGGGAGATGTAATCTCCTACTTTATTTTCAATCTTGTTACTGAATAGAATGAGCTTCAGCAAGCCAGCTTCATAATATGCCTTCAAATCACACCTGACTTTTCATAGGCTGCATGATGGAGTCTTGGTAAAATGTCAAATTAATTTCATTTAAGATTCACTTGCCTTATTTTTGCTTGTGTGCTGATTTTCCTCATGAAACTAACAACTGTCTCATAGCATTCTCCTGTATGTTTATCTTTTGATGTCCTGCTCTAAAACAAGGAAGAGAAAAAAAAAGATTATCCGTTGGAATTCTGGATAACGTCATTTCAGTTGTATTTTCATGTACAATTTCATTTAACTGCACTTGGATACTTTTTTTTTTTTTTTTTTTTTTTTGCATTTGAGCAGGAATTGTCATTGTCACATGAACCACCACCACAACAAAAACCCTAACCATGCTTAGTTTCTAATAAGTGCTTCCTAAGTGCAGGCAAGGGGGACATGCTCAGCACTCTGATGCACTCAGTGGGTGTGTAAAATCTCATTGTATAGAAGATGTAAGCCTTCCAGCTGTCACAGCTTGTAGCCCTTGTGAAGTAATAGAGAAGGGATGAAAGAGCATGCTGAGTTATTTAGCTATTTAAATTTGGCCAAAACAAATGATGGCAGTATTGCTTTTGAGTGGGGGGCTTTTAATGATGGCTGTCTTCTGCTGAACTGTCACTTCAGCCCACAGCTGCTGAGGTGCATTAGCTACACAAGATTTTGTGCCATCTAGCACTGAAACTTCCTTGATGGTTTTAATGCTGCTCACAAAGGCAGGTCTCTGATTAATCGTCTTGCCTTTGCTTCCAATATCTAATCTGTCATTGTGCTTTTGCCCCAAATGAGAAAGATATTGCTTTTCCAAGCTGATTGGTGTCATGTGAAACCAAGTCCTGGCTGCAGAATGTTGCTACAACTTTATTTTTTGAATATGCTTTGAATGGTTTGGGGAGTGTGGTGATGGTTTCTCTCTTCAGCTCTTCCTGGAGACTTCGAAATGCCTTTTTTGTTGTGGCTGTGCATTTTCAACATTTGACACAGATAAGGGCCTAAATACGCTAAGGCACCAGATTCTGTCTGACTTTGAAAGCAAAGCTGGGTCAGCCCTGGTTAGTACTTGGATGGAAGATTACCAACGAATACCAGGTGCTGTAGGCTATATTTCAGAGGAAGGAACTTGCAAGACCACTTCTGAGTATTCCTTGCCTAAGAAGACTCTGGGGTTGCCAAAAGTTGACAGGTGACTTGAAGGCACACACACACACTCATATGTATATATTCTCAAATCTGTTGAGATGGCAGATTGCCTAGTGGAAATCAAACTGTCATGTAGTTGTGTTTGTTGCTGTGAAGCATTCATAAAGCAGTGCCTGTTACTGACCCAGGGCGGTGGGGAAGGGAGAAGAGGAGGGGGTTGTACAGATATGATAATCTGCTGCTTTTATCAGGAAGCATTTCTGAAGAGCCATCTTCAATTTGGTCTTCAGCCTTGATCTGCTAAATGCATCGTGATTTTGGGCTTGATCAACACAGTTTGATATCTAGTCACACAAATGAGGCATGCTCAGAGCAGCAGGGAGCCAAAGGTGATGAGCGTGAAATTTGGTCCTTTGAAAGGTCCTGTGTGCTGTTTGAAGGTGACCTACAAAGGAGGCAGAATTGGGCCTCTGGGCTTCTCTTTCTATATGAGCAGGAAAGTTGTCAATGGTGTGTGTGTGTGTGTTGGGGGTTCTTTTTTAAAAGGTCTTTTTGTGTATGTTTGTCTAGCTTGTTCAGTTAGCTGAACTTATCTAGCTAGTTCAGAAAGCCAAATGTTCCGGTTTTCCCAACAATATTTTTAACAATGTAATAATTAATTTGGCAGCAGTCCTTTAAGTTAGAAACACTGCACTTTGAGCAGATGGAAGATTTCTTACATCTTTTTAACATTTTGCTTGTACCAGATAAGTGATATGAAAGTAAACAGCGGTGGGGCTAAAAATAACTTCTTTCAAACACTTTTCATTGTAGTATTTGTTCTCTGAACTTAGAGTTCCTTTTCTTCTTTTATAGAACATTACAATAACTACAAAAATAGTAGAATTGGGATTTCCTAATTAAAACACTGAGAAAAAGAGAACGTGGCATACTCTGGTTCAGTGCTTCATAACATTGCTTTATGACTTGTATGTCCAAATTTACAGTAATATGCAGAATTTTGCTTTTCATAAACATTTTGGCACATCCTCAGATTTATTCAAGGACATACTTATCCAATCTTTCTCCACCTACTGGTATTTGAAAAGGAGCTCTTAAAGTTATATGTGGATGTGCATGCACATAGGAAGAGAGTCATACTATAGTTAATACCAGTTCTGTGTGGTAAAACAATAAATCTCTTGGCTTCAAACCTGAGATTTGCCTGCTATTTAATTTTAAAAAAGTGACATTTTGGTAGTTTTTGCCCTTCAGCCAGATATCCTTAAAACACTGAACTGACACTCTGAAGTAATGATAAGACCAAGTATTCCTGAACTATCTGGAGTATGTGCCCTTGGAAGTAGGCTAGTTGAAATGTATGATTAAATACATCTGTTTACCAACACATTGTTTAAGAACTGCTATCTAGGTTAATGTTCTACAGCCTGTGTAGGCTTGTCTGCTTAAAAGACCACATGCAGTGCAGAAGTATTCATCCACAAACCCAGAAACATGAAACCTGAATTTGGCTATTAGTTATATATGTGTGTTTATTGTATATTTCTTTTAGTGCCCAAGTGTGTGATGTAATGGGAGTGGAGTACTCAAAGTTTAGTAACATGGTTTGGTATGCATTAGGACAATGAGGAGAGATGGAATTCAGCTGTCCTTCCTTCTGGTTCTGTTCCCATCCAGAGTCTTTGTTTCATCTCAGAACGGTGCTGCTGTTTGTCAGATTGCTGAATGTGAAAATATTTGTCATCCAAGACTTGGATCTCAGACAAGCATACCATGTGGACATTTATTGATGGAAGGTTAGAGCTTTTCCAATTAGGTCTGACAGGGTTTTTGGTGCTGCAGCAGTATAGATCCAATGGGAGCAGAACATGGTCTCACTGGTATATTGTGATTCCATCTACCTTTCCAAGTAGCCTGTCAACCATGCTTCATGAACTTTAAATGTATCTATCTAATGTTTAGTGCTGGAGACACGATCATGATTTTGTGTATCACTATCAACCTGCTACTTAACAGTCTTCCATCCTAGCAAATGAAAGTGGTCTTAAAAGCAGAGTTTGATATTCCCAGGCTAGTGGTCCTGTGGGAATTTAACACTTGGTTCCTCTTGGCTGATATGGCTTGTGATCTCTAGGACACAAATGCCTGGTATCAGTTGATACCAGTTCCCACCCATGTAGCTCCTTTTTCATGGATAGATCCGTGCTTGGTCAGGTTTAGATTTACAGCTGCTGTTCAGCTCTGGAACTGTAGAAAGCCTGAGAGGGCCCAAACAAATGTAACATGCTTGAATATAATTAATGTGACTGGGTTTTCAAGGCTGCTTTAAGGAAGTAGGCAGGAGTGAAATTGTTGCATGTAGGCCCCCTATGTGCCATGGTCCTTGTGAACACTGTGTGAAGGTTTCATTGGGGCCATGTTAAATGCAGTCTCATCTTTAACACTGAGTCCTCTACAGAATGAGGAATCCAAATGGTTTTCTGACCACTTTGGGCATGTTTCTTGCTGGCAGTCCTGTTGATGTATAGAATCTTGAGATGAGATGAGCAGGTGACAGGATAGTTTTTCAGTATCATTTCTCACTTTGTAGACTACTATGGTTATTACTAAGCTGGGGCCAGTGAAACAGATGGGACACCAAAACAGTGACTCCTGGGAAGCACAAGTTTTCTCTCATGCAGTTGACACTCAGTAGAACGGGTGTCACGTGGCTGGACAAGACCAAGACCAAGTCTGCTAATATTACTGCATTATTTACATGATGTCCCATCACTTAGGAGTGCACTGTCGTGGAAGCAGCTTCTACCATGCTGTTTGCATAAGTGAAAAAAGATATGAATTAAAGTTTTTAGCATAACATTTCTTCCATACAGCTTTGTGAAGCATATCAACAGTCACTTGTTCCTTATAACTTAATATGGCCTGCACCTTAAATTGTGAATCTACATGCAAGTACAGAACGGGGTTTTTTTTTTCACCTAAAAACTGTAAATGTCATTTACTTCAAAAAAGCATAATTGGTGTGTATGTATGTAAATGTATATGTGTGTGTACTGGGCAAGGCAGGATGCATTTTACATATAAAATGCTGCATTTAACATGGCCCCAATGAAACCTTCACACAGTGTTCACAAAATACATGTAAATTGCAATATGCAGATTTTCACAAACTTATACTACTCAGGTTTTTAGTGGGGTGTAAAAAAATCAAAATTCAAAATGTTCATACTTTTTGTGAACATTTACAGTGAAGTCTTTATTGTAGCTGGCACCATGGCCAGCCATTTAATAAAACTACCATATTTGAGGTATAGAGCTAGTTATAATTAGGGATGTAGGAGAAAATTTTCAGGTCCAAATTTTTGTACAAATTTACCAAAGTTGGACTTGCTGAAACTGTAAGTGATCCAGAACACATTTGCATACCTTAATCCCCACTTTGCAGAAATTTTCAGTTCTCTTCACAATTCAGTGAGCCACCCCAAAATGCATATGATCTTGAAAATGTGTACAAAAATGTATTAATCACAATTGTGTATAAAAGTGCTGGAATTAAGTTATGGAAAGAGAAATTTAGAAGAAGTACACACACGTTAAGAGAAGTACATAAAAATGCATATATCAGAGGAATTGTGGACAAAATGCATATGAAATTTTGTGCTCTTTTTTAAAAAATGAATTTTGCTATGGTTGCAAAGTGATGCAAAAAGCAAACACTGGGGGAATTTGGGAGAGAAAGCAACATTGTGGGTTTGTGAGTTACAATAAGGGCATTAAACCTTTATTTCTGATAGAAATCTATGTGGCAACTAATGATTTTCAGATTAAAACCTGTTTTGGAGAGTTTTTTTTTCCTCTCTAAAACCTAAAAAGGCTGATGTTCAACTGAGATAATTTAACCTCAGATAACTTTAGGGTTGCCTATGCTATACCAGATTATGTGTAGAAATTTTCCTGCAGCCAGTTTGGGTGCAAATCATGCTCACAAGTTAGCTCAGACTAATGCTTCTTAAACTATCAGATGTATGGGATTGACAATGCAAAACGCAAAATACAGGCACAGACTGGGAATGTGGATGCTAAATAAACACCACTATTGTAACTATTGATTGACAAACACTGGAATTTCTCACCAATATTACAAGTTAGCTTTCTTCAGTTACCACAGTCATGTACATGTCTTCTGACTAATAATTCTCCCCAAGTTGAGTGAGACTTTCTTCCATGTAAGCGTAGATAAGATTGCGGTCTTAACAGATTTCTATTGCCGAACACATGTGTGTTTCTGATATACATCAACTCCACACAAGAGGGTCTGGCCTTTTAATTTCAGTGTAATGATATACCCTGAGCATGCTGTGGAACTGAGTGTGGGAAGTGTTTCCCAGTATCACAAAGAATGCAAAATCTTTTGTTTATGCTGAAACTCTGGATTATCTACTCTACCTTTGCACTGTGTTATTTTAGAGAAACAAGGCAAGCCATTCTTATCCATAAAAAAAAATTCCAAAATTCATTGACCCCAGCTTTGTACTTCATCAAAATTTTACAAAAGTAAAATTGTATAATGTGACCTAGTTGGAAGGAAAGTAGCCCTTAGCTGTTTAAAGTCTTATCTATATAGGTATACCTCACTTACCAAAGTAGATGTGTTCCTGGGCATTACTTCTTTGTCCGAAAATTTGGTACCAGAGGCAGAGTTAACATGGAAAGAATAGGAACAAGTTCCTACACAACTACCACCCCAAAAAAGGAGAAGAGTTCAACATGATTCAGCAAACTTTTTATTTAAAATTAACAATATACTCATGTGAAATGAAACAACCAGGTCAGGTAAGCCTTGCGTAAGTAAACAAAAACATTTTGAACCTCCTAGAGACCATCTAAAAGCTTCTTCCAAATATGTTAAAGGTAGTTAGTGAACCAGGCTAATCTGCTCTCCCTTTTTCTCTCTGTTTTGCTATTCATGTAAAGGATTCTGGAGGCAGCTGCTGTTTACCTTGCCTGTTGTAGGCAAGCCCACACAGCTACAGAAGGATCAGCTAGAGCAGAATCTCATTCTTTTGTAGCTCAGACTTATTGCATTGTTTACTGCAGACATGCTGCTGCAACCCAGAACTGAAGGTCTGTGTTTCTCCAGCCCTTTTTCACCAACCTCCCAGTGCCAGTGTGTTGGGGCGTAGAAAGACGCACTGTGTCCACCACGACCACCTGCAGAGTTGTTCCACGTCAACAGGAAACCAAGGAGAAGGTTTCTGGAGAGACTTCTGCAAAAGACTTCAGGCTGAGAAGGAAAAATTCCTTCACCCCAGCACACTTGCCTTAAGCTCTGGCTTGCCAAATAAAGACAGCAACAAGGCCAGCCTTCACTCAACTTGAGGGCTTTAATCTTTCTTTGCAGTATATTTACAATATGTATACATAGTATAGGACAGCCGTCTCTAATACTCATAAATCTCTCTCAAACCAACAAACTGCTTCACCAACCACCATCCACAACAAACCCACACTGGGGATAATTCCCGTCTCCTTTTTATAGGCAGTTAAACAATGCCTGTTACATCAGCATCTCAGATGTGCATACTCTCAAGTGCTAACTCACACACACACCTGCCACTGGAGCTTAACTACTTTTATTACTAAGCTTACAACTCCATCTTGTGGTCACATCCATGTCATTTCCTGACACAATGCTGCTAAACAGAATTCTGCTAGATAGAGGACAAGAAGAAAAAGGAGGCTGGTGGGCATAAAGAGATTATGTAAAAAGAAGCTTCTTTGTCAGAGGCTTCGTTACCTGAAGTATGCCTGTATCCATATCATCTAGCATTCCAAAGTGGCTTAATTAGATATTTTCCAAGTGACATATAAACAAATTAAGCTGCACCTGATGGAAAGAGCTCCAGAAAATATCTGTCCATAATTTTGTGTGTATTGGTTGATATAGGAATGGCCATTTATTCTTGGTAATAATGAATTTAGCAAAGCTGTATAGAAACAGCCTCCTATGTAATGGTGGGTTTACTCCTTTGTTTTCTTTGACAAGCATCAATAAGGACTGCTTATGTTGTCTTGCTTCAGCATATAAAAGTCTGAGCTAGATTTATTACTAGAAACATCCTTTCAGTTGATCAAATTATATAAATTCTACAGCTGCCACGTAATTTGATCTATAGATTAGGAAAAAAATAAAATTATCTCAACTTTTAAGTTTTACAGCGATTGTGAATCTTGTTATTTTGTTTCTTGCTCACGTTTATTTTATCTTTAAATCTGCAGTAGCGGGAGGGGGGAGACAAAACTGCTAATACAGGTTGTTTTTCTTTACACTGGCTTGGCCTAGATATTTCTTTTCTCCTTTTTCTCAAATTGCAGAGCTTTCTAGTTTTTCCTAATGAGCTAGACGATTGCTGTGTGAGAGACGAAAAAACAAACAAACAGCAAAATCATAAGTAAAATTGAATTCCTTTTATCTGCTGAAAGATGGGAAAACAGCCAGCTCAACATGCTCTGGTTTTTGACACTCAAGGTGTGATCAGAGATTACTTATCAACTGTGGGAGAATGGGGAATGAGTTCATTAAAATTTTGGTCTGTCTCACTCAAGGAAGGAAACGTCTCTCAGTTTGATTTGCAGATCAGTTCATGCTTTCTTCCCTCTCCCCTCCCTATAGCTATGCTTTCGAAAAGAAATCTTTTGTCTTGAGGTTTTGACCACTTCTTGTTTATTCTGAGCTCCTCCCCTCAAAGGTGATCTGGGGCTACTATTATAGATTATGTATGGTGTTAGAAATTAGCATTTGTGCTGTTTCAGGTGCTATGTATAAAATTATATATAAAGGCTTGGCCATTTACCCACTTCTAATAAAGCACTCAGATAGTAAGTATGAACAGGAGTTAAATAGGGCCATTGTGAAACGAGGTACCGATGAGATTGCAAGAGCCAAAGTTATGTGGAAGTGTAAGAATATTTGTTTGTTAAAAACCTAAACACACAGTGAAAACAGAACACACAGTCGTATGACAAGATCCATGGATATACTGTACTGTAATTCTTCATCCAGCACCACTGCAATCAGGACTTTCCCCATGTAGCCCTCTGGTGGTCCAAATGTATGCTCCAGAGGATTTCCCAGCCCTCTGGAGCAGTTTTTCATAGTTGATGGGGTGGGTGGGGGCTTCAGAAGGAAGTGGAGGGTCATTGATCCCAGTAGGATTCATTTGAAGGACACTATTGGGTTTTGGCCATGCTGAGGATGCTGAGCATCAGTTGAAAAATGCAAAATGTAAATGGGACATAGAGGACTGGACTACCTTGCTTAAGCCCCTTAGCGTTTATGCCAGCCTTCTCCAACCTGGTGCCCTCCCAGTATGTTGTATTGCAGATCCTACCATTCCCAGCTCAAAGGTATTGGCAATGGCAATAGTATACTATAAGCTAATACTTACTAAGCCATTTGATATGGGAGACTAGCATGTCCTCCCAAGTGTGCAAATGACTGGCATTATATTTGTGCCCATTGGCTACAGCTGTTTTATTTCTTTCTTGGAAACTTGGGGTGAACTGGAAACCAATAGCTCATGGACCAGCCCTGGTCCATGGACCTCCACTGTATGACTGCTAAAACGTGTTATTGGGAGTTGTTGGCCCTGAAAGCAGATTTTCCAAGCTCTGAACTGAATGCCCCTCAGCACTGAAGCCAGTACTGATTTGGTGCTGCAGCCATTAGGCATGGTCGCTAAGGAGATACAGATGAGTTTAAAAAGGGCCCTGAAAGGTACTCATCTGTGTGGAATGAAAGCATGCTACCTTGCTTATAATAGGATCCCATGTACAGGGCTATTTAGTTTCCTTGACAGCTGTAATGGTCATACTTGTTGGGAGGCAGAACTCAAATGTTCAGAAATCTGTTCAGCGTTCTGGCTTTTGAGGATGGGGGGGTGCGCATAGATTTTAGAGAGTTTGAACCTTATCCCAGCAACCCTGGCTTGGGCTATTTATTCTACTCTTCTCGTAGCTATTAACAGATTGCTGTGGAGGGTCATTTAATAAGGGGTGCTTTACTTTCATCCGCATTGTTATGCTTTAAATGCTTTTAAATTGGTTTGTTTTTTTAAAAAAAATATCTTAGCTTACTTGTTACTTTACTATTTTTACTATTAGGATTTTGTGTTTTTTAATGTTATGATCCTCCTTGGGTCTCAGATTGGGAGAAGAGGTGGGATATAAACAAAATAAATAACAACCCTACATAATTCCTGAGTTTTTATTAAGTAAGGTATGTGGTGACATCTGCTTGAAGGGAGCGTTTGTCTGGCAAGTCCAGCCAGTTGGGGCTTTGTAGCCTTGCCTAAGTGAGACAACCTTTTGGGGCAGCGGAAGAGTTCCAGCAGCTGTGGTTTAGCTTCTACAGAAGTCAAGAGCTTTGCCAGTGTATTCTGCTGCTAGTCTCCCTGGACGCCAGAACAGCTTAGAGACTGGCTTTTGACATCTTGTTGTGTGACTTGATGGAAGTGGGTTGCACTCCCTGGTAACTAGGACCCCTCAGGCTTTGGGCCATGTGAAAAACTATCAAGAAAGAAATCTGTTCGGCAGCTAGGGCCTTGGTTTGTAAGGCACTGCTGCCCTGTTGTGATTGTGATAGCTGTCAACAGCATCCTGCTATGCTCTAGATGAAATGGGGCATAGCTGTGCTGATACTGACTGCACCTCTGCAAGCGTGTTCTTCTTAGGCTTTTTTATAAATGGTGGTTCTTCCAAGTTGGGTCCTGTTTCAGGCAGGGGTCCTGTGCTCCGTGTTTATATCTTCACAGAAACAAACCTTTATCCAGGGTGTTCTTAAGGAAGGTATTTGGATAATCCAGTTCTTCAAGGGAACAGTATTAACATCCAGCCAACTAACTGAATATACTACTAACTGAATATACTTCCCCATTTGTAATATGATAATAATGGTGACCAACCTCACAGGGTTGTTGTGAGGCTTAATGCTGTAGACTATAATTAAAAAGTACTTACATATATTTTCTTTCAAGGAACCTGTCAATTTATGGCAACCCCATGAATTTCATAGGCAAGGAATACTCAGATGTGGTTTTGCCAGTTCCTTCCTCTGGAATGTAGCCTACAGCATCTGCTTTTTGTTGGTAGTCTCCCATCCAAGTATTAACTAAGGCTGACCTCACTTAGTTGCCAAGATCAGATGGGAGCTGGTACCTTTAGAGTATTTAAGCCCTAAAAAGTACTTACATACAATAATAGCTGTGGCAACAGTAGTTAATAAGTGTACTGCACAAAAGATAAGTAAGCCAGAGCATATTTTGTGAAACTGAGATGAATAAAGGCTTCTTAATTCATCCTCTTGTTCTGAAGTTATTTGTCATCACCTCTGTTTGCCCTTTGCTGTAGGGAATTGTTTGGTTTTGTATAGTGGAAGAGACAATAGGGAGTGCCATATTATAATTCCCTCTCTGAGACATACTCTAAAGTAAAAGGCACCATTTTGGTCTTGCCCAGATATTTGCTGATGAAAATAACAAACTGACCAGGCTCATGTGCCTGTGGGTAAGAAAAAGACTGAAACAGATTGCGTTCATATTTTCTTGCCATTGCTGTTGGATGCAAATGACCTAGGCTCATTACCACAATAACATCGCTTAACACACCATGAGTTCCCCTGGAAATCAAAGGAGCAATTTTTTCCCTCTTGGCTCAACTGGTGTAAACGTAGAGCTCCTTGCTTTGCAACTCCACCCTGAATGTTTAGGGCAGAATCAGACCCATGTTAGCATAGCTGGGTTTTTGTATTGCTTGAATACCCTTTTGTCTGGAAGGAGGTAATTGTTCTCTTTCAGCTAATATTGCAGGAGGCCATTCATCCAGGGGATCTCCAACAAAACAAAATGAATTAGTCCTGTTGATCTGATTCATCAGCTGCCACATGGAAGGTTTTGGAGCATGGAAAGAAATGTGTTTCTACTGCTTAAACAAAATTATTTAACCCTTCAGCAAGAACTGAAAAATGACCCTTCATTCCTTTTGTTTTTCAATATTAATTTCTTTTCTTCGTTTTGCTGAACTTGCAGAAACGATCAACCTCATTAATAAACAACCTTTATTTTTTTTTAAAAAAAGTCTTGCTTTTCACATTTAACCCTAATGGTTTAATTTCTCTTCCTTAGGGGGCTCGAGTGCAGGCAGATTATATCCCTCTGTTGAATTCTCTTGCTATGTATGGCTGGCAACTGACTTGTGTGCTTCCCACTCCGGTTCTAAAGACAAACAGGTATTGCAAAAGGATTACCTTTTTCTCAGTTACAGGAGTGTCATTATAAAAGTTATTCATGCCCTTAAGCGAGGGGGGGGATTTCTCTATGTCCATTTAGTAGCCTGTGACTATAAGAATAGTGATGGGGTGCATCACTATTCACAGGAGGGGGGTGATTTAGACCCGATCTCCCTGCTCCCTTGGGGGTTGGCTCCCCACTCCAAACAGAGCCAAGCCCAGGGAGAGTGGGGAGATGGGGTCGAAAGCACCCCCTCCCCACTTTCCTGGGGCTTGCCCCCATTTGAAATGGAGAGCCAAGCCCCGAGAGAGCAAGGAGGGGGGCGATTTAGACCCGATCCCCCTGCTCCCTTGGGGGTTGGCTCCCCACTCCAGAGTCCAGCCCAGGGAGAGTGGGGAGATGGGGTCGAAAGCACCCTCTCCCCACTTTCCTGGGGCTTGCCTCGTTTTGAAATGCAGAGCCAAGCCCCAAGAGAGCAAGGAGGGGGGCGATTTAGATCCACTGTCCCTGGGCTTGGCTGTTTGGAGTGGAGAGCAGCTTTGGTAGGGCGGGGGTGGCAGCTGAGAAGTGACTACGAGGCTTCAAAAGCCCCGCCACCACTTTGGAAGGGTGAGGGGGTTGTATGTGGGCAGGGGGAGATGTATTTTATTTGCATTTTTTTCACATTCGTGGGGTTCTTGCGCCCCTAACCCCCGCGAATGTGGAGAGACAACTGCATACTTAAAGTTATGTTACATAACAGGTCATATAGGATTCTGAAAACAGTTATTGAAAGAGCTAGAGCAGACACCCCTCATTTTAAGATCCAAAGGCCAACTGATTTAACACAGTCTTCATCGCCTCCTGGGAACTTAAAAGGGATGCAGCCAGCCTGACTTCCCTTCGGAGGGTTCCACTGTTGGGATGCTACTACAGCAAAAGCCCTATCACATGTACTTACCAGCCTCACCTCATAGGAGGTCGAATATATAACAGGATTATACTGATGATCTTAGATTTTCAGCAGGCTGATATAGGAGGAGACAATCTTTCAAATATCCTGGCCCCTAGACATCATGTATTTTGATTTCACTTCCTTCCACCAAACCTTCATATGCAGCCCTCTGTGTTATTGAGAAGAAATTGAGGGGAAAACCAATGTTCAGGAAAAAAATTAATGGAGGAGGAAATTAGTTTTCCACTCATATTTCTCCTCCTTGGACTGCTTAAATGACAGGATGAAGAGAGACAGTACTCTGTGGCATAGGAATGGCAATGGAAGGCTGGGCTGTTGTTGCATTAGGACATAAAACCCTGCTGGGTCAGATTGAGGACCATCTCATGCAATGTTCTGTTTCTACCAGAGGGCAGCCAGATTTCCTTAGAAGTTTGAAAATGATGGCCTTTCTCTGTTTTATGTCTCCAGGATAGGGTTGCTATGTGTCCCAGAAATCCCGGATTAAAGGGACTAAAAATTGTCCCACCTGGCTGGGCTGCTTGAAGCATCCAATCTCGGGTTCCTCCAGCTCTGGAGGGAAGAGGGTCTCTCTTCCCTCCAGAGCTGGAGGTTCCAGGATCTGTCTGCTGCTTCGAGCAGCCCAGCCCCACAGGCTGGCGTAGCGAGGGCGGGAGGGCAGGGGGCAGTCTTCCCTGGGTGGCATTTTTTTGGTGGCGGCCCTCCCTCCTGCCTCACTCCCCCACCCGCCTGCTTCTTTTCCTGTGCACCTGGACACCCCTGCCTGCTCACTTGCTTCCCCGTGGAGTTCCAGTGACTCTTTGGGTGCCCTCCTCCCCCCCCCCCGTAGGTGCTCTGGGTGCCCTGATTGCTGGGAGGGTGGGAGAGAAGAGGGATCCCTCCTCCTCTCCCCCCACATGTGCTCTGGATGCCCTGCTCATGGGGAGGGTGGAGAGAAGAGGGCTCCCTCCTCCTTCTCCCCCACAGGTCGTCTGGATGCCCTGCTTGCAGGAAGGGGGGAGAGAAGAAGGCTCTTTCCTCCTAACCCCTGCGGATGCTCTTGGTGCCCTGCTCGTGGGGAGGAAGGAGAGAAGAGCGCTCCCTCCCCCTTCCCCCCTGCAGGTGCTCTGTCCTGGTTTTGTAGCAGAGAATTATGGCAACCCTACTCTAGGATCACTTCAGAGGTACACTGCAGTGAACCTGGAGGTTCCACTTAGCTATCTTTGGGCCTTTGTTCCCTAAGAACTTGCTGTTAAAAGTAATGTAAATCCATGATTGCAACTATACTTTATCCCAGGCATGATGAATTGCACCAGGTGGCAGGGACCAGTTTTCACCAAAACGCTCTTCCAGCACGCTGCTGGCATGTGTTTTGCCCATCATTCTGGAAGTGACGTGATGTTACTTTTGATTTTGGCTGAAAATATGCTGTTTGTGTTGCATGAGAACATTGGGGTTATTGGTGGGGAAATCTGCCCAGATCACTGCCTGATCAGGGCAGTTTGGATATATTTTTGCCACTTTATTGACTTTGGGAGCCATTTGTTAAAAAATTGGTAGTTGGTAGCTTTGGGGATTTCCTGGGGAACTTGGAGGCAAAAAAATAGGGACTAGAGGTCACTATCAGCCTGTGAGCCGTGATTTTCTCTTATATACTAAAGGCTCTGGCGATATCACCCTGAATGTGCTTGACTAAAATATGTCTTTAAGCAAGGAATTCCATAAAAAGATTGTCCCCAGTACACAGGTCTACCTTTCATGCAGACTTACCAAGGGCTTATTCCAGAGCTCCAAAACATCTTGGCAGGCAGTTGTAACCACTGCCATACTTTGAATTGCATCAGAATAGTTGCAAAAGAGGCTGCTCGATACCCATATGTTCTAAGTATGAATCCCATTGTTCTCAGTGTGGCGAAGGACGTGTGTTTAGGTAAGTATCTTTTTCAAAGTTGATTTGACTGGGTGATCATGAGATTCACCAGGGGTGTTAAACTATGCTGTGGATGGATGGAACTCATTTTCAGGCTGTGGTTGTGCTTTTCTTTTCCTTTTTTAAAAACAGGGATGGGAATTTATCCACTAAGCAGATTGTCTTTCTTCAGAGACCCTTCTTGCCCCAGAAAACCAAGAAGAAACAACCTAAGGTATATGGCCTTGAATTGCTCTCTGTGTTTGTCTTGGCAAAGCTTTCATAGTCTAATTGATTTTCCACATCAGTAGAAACGGCTTGTTTAACATTGCTGTGGTTTAAAAGATTTGCTGAACACTTGCTGAACTATGACTTGAGCTGTTAAACTAAAGGAAAATACTCAGAAATATGAAAGAGGTGAGAGCCCCCCCCCCCCACCTTCCTCTGTCCTTTTCAGTGAGGGAACAGTTTTATCTTAAAGATTCTCTGTTTCTTCCCTTGTATCCCCACCTGCACCTTGTCCTCACCTTGTAAAATGAAAAAATAAATAAATCTTCAGATGTTCCATGTAGCTTTTGAGTAATTCAGTTGCTGTCCCTCACCCTTTGGCATGTATACTTAGTTTGCAGTCCTGTGCTACACCTAACAGCCTTAACTGTTTGTGACTCGCAATACAGAAAGAACAGAAACAGCAGCAAAAAGCACACAGGTGTTACTTAGCATGCAGTTGTAGTACATGGCAGTGGTATCTCATTTTGTGAGCATTTTGGCCTCTGTAGCATCTTAGATTTCTCATTATTAAATGTGAATGGTGTAACTCTATTTTGAAGAAGATATTTTTAAGAATGAAATAAAAAGATTGTGTGTACATGTGTTTCTTCTGAACCACCGTGACTACCGTGAAAATATATTTTTGAGATAAACAAGAGGATATTATCTTGGTAAAACTTTTAATGGTGCAGTGGAAGATATGATCTGTGACCTGGTGAAGTCAGTGTCAGCATTTCTGCCTGATGAAATGAGAAATGGTGTGATCAGGAATGAGGCAACCAAATTATCTGTATTTAATAGGGGTACCATCAGATGACCCAAGTTGCTTAGCCTTGCAGTCAGCACAGTTCTTCTCAGGAATACTGTCACGCAGCATGAAGTCAGGCAGCCTCCTTGTGGCTTCAGGTTTCATTATCTTTAGTGCCCCCCCCCATTTCTTCAGAAAACTACTGGAATGCTTTACATATTAAAATGGTTTTCAAGAGTTGCTTGAAACTGTGCATAGTAGTTTTTAAAAATAGTGTACATACCATATTTTTCAAGCACCTGTCTACATAACTGGCAAGAATTCCTCACATAAGGATCCCTTTCCCCAAAACAGTGTCTTCGTTATATATTTCTTACCAAGGCTCTGTGGGGGGAGGGGAGAGAACAGTGATTTGTTGTTGTTGTTGTTTTAAAATCAGCATTGCACTTGCTGTAGTTGGGAATGTTTTTCAAAACACCTTGGTAGCTGAAACAAGGCCATGATACTGCAAGAGCAAAGCATCTCATGTGGTGTGTCTCCATTATTATCTGTGGGCACAGTCCTCAGACTTAGGTACTTAGTGGTTCCACTTTCTTATTTGTGAAAAGAAGACCAAGATCCTGCACTGAAGGTTTTCCAACACAGTGCAGATTGGGGCACTGGGAAATTATGACTGCAGCACTTGGAGCACGTTGAAAAGGGCAGCTAGAAAGACTGCTCAGGGTCATGCCACAGCTGCTCCTCGCAATGTGCCCTGCAATTGGGACAGCACTGCAGTTGCCATTTCCCAGCACCACAATTTGCAGTGCCCCAGAAATTCTTCAGTTGAGGCACTGCCTGGCTTAAGAGGTAGGTTTTGGGGGGTCACGTTCGGTCATTATCGATCATAAACATGAATTCCAGACATTGTGAGATCATAAGTCTGGCTTATGCCTAAATACACTAAAGGCACTAGATCCCATCTGAGAAGCTAAGCAAGGTCATCCCTGGTTAGTATTTGGATGGGAGACTGCCAATGAATACCAGGTGCTGTAGGCTATATTTCAGAGGATGGAACTGGCGAAACCACCTCTGAGTATTCCTTGCCTAAGAAAACCCCATTAAATTCATGGGGTCACCATAAGTTGACAAGCAACTTGAAGGCACACACACAAGTCTGGCTTACAATCTCATAAATAACAAACAAGATGCCAGCTGAAACATTCTACGAAGTCATCGTAGTTTCCAGTTTGTGAACTTAACATCTTCTGGTTCACATAACAGAATGGAAAAACTAGGGTTGGTATTATATCATGGCTAACACTCCCCCCGCCCAAAAGATACAGTCTTAAGAAGATTAGTTTTTAACAAGGAGCTTAGCCTATAGCTATAATAAAGCTAACAAGCACATTACTGTCCTTTTTTTTTCTAAACATGTTTCTGTTAAAAATAAAACTTAATAACCTGTCTTACCTCATTACACTTTTTAAAAAATTAACTTTAAGCACTGAACTTAAGCAAAAATCTGCTTAAATCTAATCCCTACTACCTGTTTGCAGTTTCACTGGAGATTCTCCAAAGAGAACAGGCGCCACAAGCAAGTCAAGAAATCCCTGAAGGCAAGACTAAGTGCCACAGAGCAGCATCAGACAGAAGAAATGCAAGAGTCTGAAATTATAGAAAATGTAAGGAATTCAGAAACACCATTCTCCACAACTGAAAGTGGTCTGCATTCTCCAGTAATCTCAGATCAACAGTTGGCTTATGTCGAAGATGGAATAACCGAAGGCCTTGGGCCTGCCTACAACAATCAAGCGTCTGTAGAAAAATGGAATGCTGGTCATGATATTGATCAAGGCACAGGAGGCTTATGTTTGGATCAGAGAAGCATCCAGGAAAACTGTGAAGGCCAAATGTACCAAGAGCACTGCAATGCAGCAAACAATGATGAGAACTATGGGGCAGAGCCAACAGAAACCAGTTTTGAACCCGAATGTCAGTTTGACTGAGAGAAGCAATGTTTTTGCCAAAGTAAAGAACTCACTTTGGTGATCAGTGTTGAACATGACTGCATAACAACTTAATTTAACACCATTGGTTTCTACAGGTACACAGTGGAAATGTTAGTACTGTTACATTTCCAACTTGGCCATGTATGGAGACTTTTTCAGGCTTTTTCTGCTGTTCAAGAAAACCCATGGATATTTAAGCTGTTTCGAGCTGCTCTTTAAACCAAACAAAAACAGTATGTCCTGTATTTAATTTTTAAAAAAACAAAATATAATTGGTGTGCACCATATTTTTATTTAGTTTTGTCACATGGAATTTGGAATATAAGGAGAAGCTTTTAAAGCATTAGCTATATATGTCTTAAACATATCTATTTCTCTTGCCTTTGAAATTACTAATCTCTTGCAAAAATTCTGAAGCAATAACGAAGCCATGTGTTTTTATCTGAGAAACTGCTAGTGGCAAAAATTAAGCAAAGATTTTCTGTAAGCTTAAGAATCTAATTCATACCCAGTGTATCCAATAATCATTTAGGTTACTAATAAAGATCTCACATACACCATGATCGTAAAACAAAATGCATGGGAAAAGATCTGGTTATTTTATATACATTTCATAAAGCATTGGATGCTTGTCACCTACTTCCATTGCACTCCAAGTGAGTGATTCCCCACTGAGAGTATTCCATATGAAAATAATCAGCCAATAAATATTAGGTGAATGGAAGCCTCTATGGATTTGAAAGAGAAACTGAAAAAAGCAGAATAGAACATATTCTCTGCTGCCATTACATAATATAAAATCTCTCAGGCATATTCCTTTTTACAATAAAACTTGAGTAATTTGAATTTTAAAGCTCTGAAATATACACCAATTCTTAATGATCAATTTTCATATATGTATTGTACTTTTATCACTGAGTAAACCCTACTGGGTCCACATTTGGACAATGTTTAGAACTTGTTAAATGTTTTGAAAATGCCTTCTTGTCCTTCCACAAATTGAGACTTGGGAGCCTATAAACAATATAGCTTCTTTTCTCTCCTGGCTGATATATGTTTGACGGCTCCCATTAGTTTCTCTGTAAAGTATTTTGACTCAATAAAACATGGTCTCAAGGTACACATCCTGCATACTTAAGCTATTTTTAAGTTGTCAGCTTCATCTGCAAGAAACTGCAATTTAAAGAACACTTTAAAACAAAACTGTTCCACTTCAAATGGCTACATAAAAGATAATGGAAGGATAGTTTAAATCTTTTCATTCCACACGCATGCACAAAGCAATGTAATATTTTTCCCTGGTAATTGAAGAATGTTTACTTTGGCTTTAGCAACTTAGCTGAATATTCAGAAAATAGGATTGTAAATAACTTTAATTGCTTGTGGAATTCTACAAAGGAATGCCTGACCCTGAAGCAACCATGAAATATCCATGCCTTAATCTTTTATTTGATTGCTACATAAATACAAGTAACTGTGTCTGTTTGTAAAAGTCAGTATCATACTCAGTAAAAATATTCACCACAAACAAGTTTAGACGTCTCCAAAAGCAGTGAATATTTTCATTTCTATAGTATCTCATTATTGTTCTTTGTATAGTCTGTGCATTACGGACCAGAGAGCCTAATTCAGAACCTCATAGAGTATAAACTTAAAACATTTTGGCAGGAGGCTATATAGTACACACCCTTGTTCCAGTGCATGTACTCAAAGGCATATTGGATTCAGTAGAGGCCTCTTGGCACATCTCCTTTCCTCATTTTACAGAAACAACCTGATGAACAAGTCTCCACATTGACTGGAAAGGATTCCCAAATCAAGTCTGCCTTCTCTTCACCCATGAAGAGGGGGAACTAGCATACATATCCCATGGCTCCTAGCAGAGCATCCCATGGTATTGCACCCTATACAACAGTTCTCCATTTCAAACATAATCGTGAACAGTCTTTTAAACAGGCCAAGATCAAAGCTGCAAAGGGAGCACATGAAAGAGGAGGAGGAGTGTGTGGTCCAAGCATTTGCTGCTGGTTTAATAAGCCAGAAATTTTCTGACTAAAAATGCCTTTGTGACAGAGGTTAGGCTGTATTACTGAGGACCAGTCCTGTCATTCATGTATAAACTGGGGAAACAGATGGAGTTGCCTTACACAGAGACATTAATTTGCCTGCAATTATCTGTCCTAAAAAGAACTGAGGGGTTGTCCAAATGGTGAAAAAACTCACGGAATGCAAGGAGAATCCTACCTGTCCTAATGGCATTCTGTGTGATTTTACCGCATTGTGAAGGAGAGGGTGGGGGGCCAAAAACCTTGCCAGAAAAGCCTTTGCAGCTTTTCCTGTTTCTTTTTAAAAACAGCGAGGTGGTGTGCATTCTGATGTCAATTTGATTCACTTGCCCAAACGAGAGGAAGCACAAATCTGTTTGGCCGGATAAGTGCAGGGGAGTGGGGCTTGCTAACAAGGCAAGCATCCACTGCCGCCATGTTGAATGTTGGCCTTAGCAATTAAGTGCTAAGGCGAGAAAATGGGGTGTTGGGTTTTTTTTTTCCCTTTTGAGCTCAATTGAAAAATCACTCACACCTTGGACATCATTGGGGGGGGAGGGAAATAAGGTTGGCAGCGGCAAATTAAGTGCAAACATGAGTAAATCACTTGCAGCTGCCAGATTTACTAGCGGGCATGCAAAGCTTATGGGAGCAGAAAAACCATTAGGACAGGTTGCAGCTACTGCAACATTTCATTAGTGTGAGGCATGCCTTTTTTTATGGGCTCATATAGACAAACCCTAAGTAAAATTCTGGGAGAAATTGGGAGAGCCAGTGGACAAGATAGTGGTTTCAGTGTTGGACTAGGACTCCAAGAGACGAGGGTTTGAATCCCTGCTCAGTCACAGAAACCAAGTGGGCTGGGCAAGTCACATTTTCTCAGTCTTAGCAGAAGGCAATCACAAATCTCCTTAGAATAAATCTTGCCAAGAAAACCCCATGATAGGGTCACCATAAGGCACATAACAAGATTCTAAGGTCTCCAGAAGACATTCTTTTCTTTTTCAACCTTCTTGGTATACCTTACACACTGTACCACTCAGCAGTCTCTTCTTATGAGTAAGCAAAGGACAGGCTGCTATCCTACATACGGAATCATAGAATTGCAGAGTTGGAAGAGACCACGAGGGCCATCCAGTCCAACCCCCTGCCATGCAGGAAATCTTGATCAAAGCATCCCTGACAGATGGCCATCCAGCCCATGTTTAAAGACCTCCAAGGAAGGAGACCCCACCATGCTCTGAGGGAGTGTGTTCCACTGCCTAACAGCTCTGACTGTCAAAAAGTTCCTCCTAATGTTGCGGTGGAATCTCTGTTCCTGGAGCTTGGATTCATTGCTCCATGTTTCACTCTCTGGAGCAGCAGAAAACAAGCCTGCTCCATCCTCAATGTGACACCCCTTCAAATACTTAAACAGGGCTAACATATTGCCTCTTAACTGTCTTTTTTCCAGGCTAAACATACCCAGCTCCCTAAGTCTCTCCTCATAAGGCATCGTTTCCATACCTTTCACCATTTTAGTTGCCCTTCTCTGGACACGCTCCAATTTGTCAATATCCTTTTTGAATTGTGGTGCCCAGAACTGGACACAGTATTCTAGGTGAGGTCTGACCAAGGCAGAATAGAGTGGCACTATTACTTCCCTTGATCTAGACACTATACTTCTATTGATGCAGCCCAAAATCGCATTGGCCTTTTTAGCTGCTGCATCACACTGTTGACTCATGTTCAACTTGTGATTTACTAGGACTCCTAGATCCCTTTCGCATGTAGTCTCATTCAGCCAGGTCTCCCCCATCCTATATCGATACATTACATTTTTTCGCCCTAAGTGCAGTACCTTACACTTCTCCGTATTGAATTGCATTTTGTTAGCTTTGGCCCAGCTCTCTAGTCTATCCAGCTCATTTTGAATTTTGATCCTGTCCTCTAGGGTATTGGCTACTCCTCCCAATTTGGTGTCATCTGCAAATTTGATAAGTATGCCCTTAATTCCCTCATCCAAGTCATTGATAAAGATGTTGAATAGCACTGGGCCCAGGACCGAACCTTGTGGCACCCCACTGGTCACATCTTTCCAAGATGAAAAGCAGCCGCTGCTGAGCATCCTTTGGGTTTGGCCGGTCAACCAATTACAAATCCATTGAACAGTTAACTTGTCTAGCCCATATTTTACAAGCTTGTTTGTAAGAATGTCATGGGGAACCTTGTCAAAGGCCTTACTGAAATCAAGGTACACGATATCCACAGCGTTCCCTTCATCTACCAAGCTGGTCATTTTATCAAAAAAAGAGATCAAATTAGTCTGGCATGACTTGTTTCTCTGAAACCCATGTTGACTTTTTGTGATTATGGCATTGCCTTCTAAATGTTCACAGACTCTCTGTTTAATGACCTGCTCTAGAATCTTCCCAGGTATTGATGTCAGACTAACTGGACGATAATTGTTGGGATCCCCTTTTTGAAGATGGGGACAACATTTGCCCTCCTCCAGTCTGCTGGGACTTCTCCTGTTCTCCAGGAGTTCTCAAAGATTATTGCCAATGGCTCTGCGATTACATTTGCCAGCTCTTTTAATACCCTTGGATGTAGTTCATCTGGTCCTGGAGATTTAAATTCATTTAGTTTAAGAAGGTATTCCTGTACTACCTCTTTGCTTATTCTGTGCTGGATTTCCCCTATTGTGTCCTCTGTTCCTTTATCCTCAGGTTGGTCCCCCTTTTCCTTTTCTGAAAACACTGAGGCAAAGAAGGTGTTGAGTAATTCTGCCTTTTCTCTGTCCCCTGTTAGCATTTTGCCATCTTCTCCACGTAGTGTCCCTATCATTTCCTTCTTCCTCCTTTTGCTGCGGACATACCCAAAAAAACCCTTTTTATTGTTCTTAACCTCCCTAGCAAGCCTGAGCTCATTCTGCACTTTACCTTTTCTGACTTTACTCCTACATGTGTTCGCTATCTGTTTGAATTCTTCTTTGGTGATTTCCCCCTTTTTCCATTTCCTATACATGTTCCATTTAAAACTTAGCTCCGTTGAAATTTCTTTAGTCATCCAAAGGTAAGCTACAGTAGGCTCAGTGGGACTTCTGAGCAAACATGAGTATGATTCCAATGTAAAAAATTCACTGGATTATGTTACAGAGTTCTCTTAAAGAAAGCACACAAATCTTGCATTCCAAGGATGGTGCTGTTTTTTTAAAAAAAGAATGTGAGAAACCTTTTGTTGTTGTTGTTGACCCACTGTCAAGACAGATGCACACCATCCATGCTTATATTGTTTTAACAGCAATACCACAAAACCCTGCCTCAGACGAAACAGCATGAGGTTAAAGAAATGTTCAGTGGGACTCTAAGAGAAGAGTGTGCACAGACATAAAGTATCATCAGCTGCTTCCCTCTGGGAGCCTCGGGGGTTGCATAGGTGGTGAAATTATCCCTCATAGAATTAGACTAGAATACCTTTCCTCCCAACACACTGTGAAGAGATTCATGGTATTCAGAAGGAGGGAGTCAAAAACTCCATCTACTGTGAGAGAAAAGCCTTCACGGATTTCTCTGAGGTTTTTCAAATAATGTGTGGGCTTGCACATTATTGCACGTCTGGCCATCCAGGACATTGAATTGAATTAAAAATTCTCATTGCGGGCAGAAGTGGAAAGTCAATTGGCTCACACTGCACAAGTGGCAGGCAGGCTTGCCAGCAAAGACGTGGCCAGAAACACCATTTACAATTTTCATGTTACTGAGTTTGTGTTTTTCGCTGCACTGAGGCAACCAAAGAGCTTTTTATTATAAGTGGGAGGCTATCTCACACGTGCACACCTTTGATTTAGAAGTACAAAATACTGTGCAGTGGCTACAACACATGTGGAGAACATGTATACTCTCAACTACTGTCTTGATTCTCAGGCATGACTGCATGTGTACTTCAAACACTGGTAGCTTCTCATACAATAGATTTTGCCAAAAGACAAATGAGTGCCACTGCAAATTTGCGATCATGTGCCTCGATCTGCATTATGTCTTGCCTGTACAAACCCTGTTTCTACTTCAGTGAGACATTTTCTGTCAGCTTTTTTTTTTTTTAAATCAAAGTTGAATTTGAAACTCAATGCATTTTTTGTCTTTTTCTTAATGAAGCTCCTGTTTGGAAAGTTCTAGTTCAAGCAAATTCTGGATGGCTGTTGTTTCCTCTAAGCTGGTACACTCTCACTTTTAAGTTTCTGTTTTAGGATAAATGAACAGTCATGATACTAGGTTGCATGAATAATCTTGCATCCTATACAATTGATGGTTCACATCAAATGAATTATAAATTTCTCTGTAGCTTTTTTTTTAAAATGTCATTACACTATTAGACAAATAAGATGCATTAAGAAATCCCTAAAGCTTAATAAGTAAAGCATCAATGTAAAACCAGCTAGTTAGTGAGGAGCCTGGAGAATATAATTTAGGGCTGCAATTGGATGGGGATAGTTCTTTCTTCAGAGGAAGTAGTTCAGTTGAAATGAGGATTTTAACACCTTGTTTGAAGTGTTCATGTTATTAAAAGTTCTACTGGTTACAGGAAGACTGAAATTCACGATAAGGCATCCTTTCTAAATTAATAGGCTTTTGAGTCCTGGCCTACTTCAAGGGGGTCCTTGCAGTAACAATTTACAGCACCCTATGTGCATATGACATCCTACAATTAAAAAAGACATGCCAGACAACCACAGAGCAACAGGAGAGAGAGGATGGGGGAAGGGCTCAAGACTCAGCAGTAAAAAAAGCCTGGGGTCTTGTAGATGTGTATTTGTGTAGCTGTGATATTTTAGAAGAAAACGGCAGCACACTAACCCGTGCATTCACAATTGTACTTATTATACCCTAAAAAGGCCATCCATCATTCTTCATCTTTCAGCTGTTTAAAAATCATAGGTAAAGGAAAATAGTTGCATTAAAAAGCTGCTACAGAACACTGGTTTATAGTTCCACTTGAGGCCTGATGCTGCTACTGTCACAGATAATCTTCCTTTTCAGGAAGATTAATTCCCTCCGGCTCAGAGAATTTAAAAAGATCAGAATTGGCATTTCAAAGAAAAAGGCATCCTCAATATTTATGTGAGTTGACAAGAGCTCCACTCTCTGTGTGCTCTGCAGTGAGCTAAGCAATCCCCTTCACTCAAATAAGGGGACTGACATGACACACTGACTCAGTTGAATCAAGGAGAGTTAATACTATTGGAATAAATTCTCCCTGCACAGCCTAGGAGCAAAAAGGAGATGCTGCTATTTAAGTGTGTCATTGACTCCAGAATGGTAGAATGTGTAAGCAAAAAAGGAGGTTGTTACTAGATTTTAACTCATCTGAAACAACTCAGCTGTATCAGTAGTGATGCATTTCTATTCCTACTAGGTTTTGATTCCAGCTGATGAGCTCTACTCCTTCCATACTATCCAACCAAGTGTAGTAAAATAAATTACCTCCATTTAGTGAATTACCTGCAAATTATCAAGGAGATTAGTGAACTTAACAGAATGTCACGTTACTATGATACTAAGCTTTAAGTCAATGTTCTATACAAGAACAAGTACCCTACCTAATGTATGTATATGGACTTGTAGTTCAGGAAACCATTCTGCTGTGAAGTGGGCACTATATACCATTCATCCATCTGGCCTGTTTGCATGGAGGCTATCTGTGAACAAATAGTTCAGAAAATCAAGGAGATTCCTTGCATGAAAAATCTCCAGATCCATTGCTTTCCTTCCCAGATAGATTGTTTTTTGTGACAAAAGCTACTGTGAAGGAGGATGGAATGAAGTGCTCCCCTCTTCATTCAATGGTTAAGTAACATCTGAACAGGGCTTTGGCAAATATCATTTTTGTAGTCTGGACTCATGGGCTTTAACATGTGTGACTTAAAATGGGATCATATCGTTTGACTACGTCCAGTTACTGGGCGCGGCAGAGGCGCTTGGGCAACAAAGGCCGGGATCAGGCCTGTATCCAAGGAACAAAGGAGCAAAGGAGCGAGGGAGAGGCGGGGGGTGGGTGGGTGTTGCAAGCTATCAAACAATTAATCAATACAACTAAGCAATAAAGAAGATAAATCAATCACACACAAATAATTAATCAGTAAAACTAAGCAATAAAGAAGATCAATCAATCAATCACACAATCATACAATCGCAATCACACAGCTGGGCTGCCCAATCATCCACAGCGCAATCACGACCCAGCCAACTTAGCTCTCCCTCGTGGCGAAGCAAATTCGAAGAACAGATGTTCCTCCTTTTCAATCCAGAGGAAAAGAGGAGGAAACCAGGGGCGGCAAAGGGTAAAATAGGCCCTGCCTCAGCACCGCCCCTGTCTCCTCCTAGCCAGTGCACAGCTACACCCTGGCCAACCCCTGTGCTCGTCTCCATGCCCATCATTAAAACACCTCCCCTGGATCCGTGTGTGTGTGTGTGTGTCTGTTACTGCCATTTTCCATGTATTCGCTGGAGCGAGCAATACAGAAAACCCTATAAGATGTGGTATGTCAACCTAAGAAGAGCCATACTG
Source organism: Gambelia wislizenii (assembly GCA_030847615.1). Lineage (NCBI taxonomy): Eukaryota > Metazoa > Chordata > Lepidosauria > Squamata > Crotaphytidae > Gambelia > Gambelia wislizenii. The sequence continues at coordinate 104,361,574 of JAUMIR010000006.1, forward strand.
GCACAGGCCAAAAATCCAGCATCCTGTTTCTCAGTGACCAAGCAAAGGCATTTGAAAAGCCCACAAGCAAGATATGATAGCAACAACCTTATCCCTTTCTTTGCTAAAATCTAGTACTCAGTGTTAACCTCTGAATCTGATGGCTGCCATCATGAATCATGATCAATAGATCTTCCAGAGATGTATCTTATCAATGACTGTATTACATAAAAAAAAGAATATTCTGGGAGCCGTCTTGGCTGTGTAGTAACATGCAACAAAACACACAAGCAGCAATACTGTTTTGGGGCCAACTCCAAAGCATAAAATACATTATGCAAGCTTTTGAAGCTCCACTGCTTTCATCATCAGTCAAAAGATGTTGAAAATCATACAGGAGAAAAATGGTGATGATGTTAGCATCACAGGCCTACATTCTGTCCAAGATTTTGCCAGTTATGATGCTATTGAGGGATTTCAATGCAGGCAGAGGCCACTTTCCTTATTGCTGCTCATGCGAGGACTAGAGAGAAAGAGCAATAAAAGACAGGTAATAAAATTTCAACTGTTCTTTATTGTTCTTTGTCTCTAGTTCTCGCATAGCCAAGAAGGGGAGTGGCCTCTGACTGAACTGAAATCCCTCAATCCCATCATAACTGGCAACATCTAAGATGAAATGTAGGCATGTGCTTTAATGTCATCACCATTTTTCTTCTATATGATTTTTAATTTCTTTGCCTATGAAGAAGCCAGTAAAGATTAGAAAGCTTGCATAATGTATTTTATGCTTTGGAGTTGGCCCCCAAAAGGTATCACTGTGGATTTTGCATTTGCCTGTATTTACCTGTTCAAAGCCACCAACAGCTATTGGCCATCCAATCTTGTGACAGTGAATTCTTTAGCAGAATAGAAAGCAGCTGAAGCATTAGGCAGAAGTAAATGGAATTTCCTGTAACAACATTTCCTTCCATCTTTCCAACAAAACTGAACATGACAGCAGACAGAAGTTTGCTTCTCTTAAATTCCTTGCAAAATGGAAAAGTAACATGGAACTATACTGGAAGATAGCATTGTGTACTAAAGTTAATAAAAAGTCATCAAGTTAATCAGGCATATGTTTAAACACTGTATCACCACATTGGAGTAGTAGTTTAGCACCTTATGGTAACCTCAAGATATTTTACCTAATTAATTGACAATTGTAATGAGTATAGTAATATAGCAGTCTTTAAATTAGCTGCCTTTGTCTTACTGTATATAGTGCCATAAGGATATGTTAGCGTAACAGTTTGCAGTCTGGTGCTGGTGTAGGATTATAAAGCCCATCATTCCAAAACAGTATTTTGGGGGAGTGAGCTGTTCCAGTTGCATGTTCTTAAATCTGAACCTAATGCGCTGGTTAGGATGTACAGCCACAGTTTGCTTGTGCAATTTACTGCAACCATTCTCTATTGTAAAGACAAGCCACTTTACAAGCAAACAGGACTTGTGCCTTCAGCGGTCAGGAAAATTGGGGTGACAATAGATAGAAGAAACCTCTACGTGCAATTATCTCTCCCTATGTACATCATACCCTCAGATTCCTGTTATAACTAGAAACAAAAATTCAACAAAATGCTTAAGGAAATATAATATTTACTTGAAAAAGTTACAGTCGAGCAAATTACATATACAAGTTTGCCATATATAATGAATTGCATTTATTTTTCATGATCAATTGACCAAGCTTAAAATAATTTACATAATTTAATACATAATCTGTGCATATAGAAGTGTTCAGTTTCTGTAAATTCTCACTATTGATCAGCGTGTATTCATATACAGATACACACACATTCCATTATCTTCATTTCTGTTTCGTGCCAAAGAGCTGCTGGATGGGCTACCACCACTTTTCAAAGAAAACATTCTTTTGAGCCACACCGAGCTTTTCTAGTAGTTTAACAATGAATTCTATCATTGGAGGTGGGCCACAGATGTACCATAAGGTATCCTGGGAGATGCATTTTTCTAGATCATTTCCAGATATTCTTCCCTCTAATAGAAAATACACAAAGTAAAGAAAAAATTCTCATGAAACTCAAAATAAAAATTTAATTAAATTAATGAAAAAAGGGGGAATACTCAAGTTTCAATACCTAAACCTCTCACAGATGTTGGGCACATTTTGCAAGAGTTATCTTGCAGTCTATTAGATTTACTCTTTTAATCAATCCTTATTAGTGGTAAGTCCCCACCACCATCTCTGCAGTATCCCAGAAGAGTTAAATACTGTGACACAATAAAAGGTGAAAGAAGATCATGTCTACCTTTAAGGGAGCTAGGAAGATAAGGTTGTATGGGGGGGTGAATGTGTGGGAGAGAGGAACATGAGTTCTAAACAATACTTAGAAGCAAGACAAAGCACAAAGGAAGCTACCCAATATATTTGAAAAACAACAGCTTTCTTGTGTATGATGATTGCAAAACTAATGTACATTTATGTGAGAGTGAACTCTGACTCACTTCTGAGTAAACACACAGAGGATTGCCCAGCCCACCATACAACTCCTCTTGAATGCTTTACAGCTTATTATGCAGAACAAAACAGACCCAGAGAATTAAATTCACTTACATCCTGCTCAACTTATCACTACCGTCCTAAGTCACAGTGTCATCGTGCTTTTAATTTAATTTTTTTTTTATGCACCACAACAATACATACCCTTGATGTAAGGCTGAAGTTTCTCACAGATCGGTAAATTCTGATGGGTAACATGGAAACTGCATGCAATCTTTCCAGGAAATGCATTTGTCAAACCAAGGATATGCTTCTGGAATGTGAAGGATATTTGGTCATGCCACAGCCAAATAAATCAAAACAGATGTGATCTATGCCTACTCCCCACCTCACAGAAGTGAAGATTCTATGAAGAGGATACAAATACAGCACATGCAGGACAATCTCCTTAAGAAAAGGATAATGGAAGTATCTCTGAGTCCTAGGTCCAAAATTCGAACATTATTTGAGATCTAGATAATGGCCCCCAATGTCCAAATATTTTTAAGGGGAAATCACCCACTTCCAGCTCCAGGCTTGTGAATGCTTCTCTTCATTACACAGCTAACATTACATACAGCTGTGATGGGAAGAGAGAAAATACATTTCTGTCCTGGCAACAGCAGGGGAAAATAGCACTGAAAAAAGGAAGAGGGAAAACTTCAAACGAGCAAGCTCCTTAACATGCATAAGCCTCTCCCAATGTTTGTGCAGCCTGTTCACAGGCCAAAGCCTCTGAAACAAAACTCTGAATGCTAACCATAGTAGTGGTAATTGACCTAGGCTAGAGATTGGGAAACCTCTGATATTCCAGCTGTTTTTGGACTTCACCTCCCAGAAAACCCTAATACTATGCAAGAGTAGGCAACTGTGGAAGGCAAGGAGGTCAACATTAGCCCCCTAGGAGATCCCCACATACTTCCAACACACACCCATTAAATGCCCCCCAAAACACCCTCTATGAAGCATGTGAGCATTTTTGTCACATTTTTAGGCCTCCCTGGGCCATTTTAGGCCAAGAAGAGGCTTTTTTTTAACAACAAGAAGTCAGCAGAACTCACTTCTAGTTCACTTCCTATTTCAAAACAAGGCCTCTCCAATTAAGCCCAGGAGGCCTCAAACACATGGTGAAAATTCCCACCACACCACCTAAAGGGCATTTGGAGGTGAAACTGTTCTTTGACTGTTAGGGTCATAAAAACGGTCCTGAGGTGCTGCATGCAGCCTGTGGGCTACACTTTGTCCATCTGCAGCCTACAGTAAGGGACCAAGGGAGTTATAGTCTAAAATCTCAGGCAGAAGGATCCCCACTCATGACACAGACAGGGGCCTTACTAGCTGGTCCTCAAACCCCTATTACAGAGGTGGCTGGTTTGACTTGGAGGTGGCAGAGTTAGCAACTACCTTAGCAAAAACTAGTCTCTCTGCTCATGTTCTGTTTCCTTCTCTGGTACAGTACTATGCCCGGCTCTAGTCCAAGTGCTCTCAATCCCTTTACAACTCCTGGGGTAAAGTAAATGATTGATATGTGCATAGTTCATTTTACTTACACTAAATAGTAGCTCACGTGTGTTTTTTGCACAGTAGAACAGATTGGTTGTTCCCATCTTGTACCCAGTTCCTTTATTTTCTTGAGCTTTATGAAGGTCTATGACATGGAGCAGTATAGAAAACAAAGGGTTAATTCCAACTCCACCAGCTATGAGCACCAGGTTTGCAGGAGAGTCAGCTGGCTGAGGATCAAAGAAGAAGTTGCCTCCCACTCGTAAAGCCACCTCTGAGTCAAGAGTACACTAGAGGAGGAGAAGAAAACAAGGGAGATTATGGGCATGAAACTGAATCAGAAGGCAATACTCAAGAGCCTACACACACACACACACACACACACACACGTGCGCGCGCACACACACAGTGAAAACAAAGACCAAAGTGTCCCACTGGGAGGTCATATGTGTCTCAGTGGAGAAGAAAAGGGTGTAAGTCTTATACACACATTCTCCAAAGTTAAGAATGTCATTTGGCAGATTGCTCTGAGTGATAACAGTGTATGGTTACATTCTTCCACTGATTCCATGACTGAGGCTTAAAACAAAGGAAGTGTGATGACCAGCAGAAGATGCCAGGAGTTCAAGGCAGGGATTATTAGGTCCAGGGAACTGTGTGGTCATATATTTTTAGAATAATACTCCCAAGAGGAATGTTAAGTACTGGGAAGAAATGAAACTGGAGCTATAACGGATTTCATTAAAAAGACCATAGGTTGTCCAGGTTCTTCTTTAAAACCCTTGTATATAATGATCTTTACAGCTGTTACAGGTATAGGGCAAACAGTCTTGTTAGCAATCACAGTCACAGGAATGCTGGAGGGATTGAAAAATCCAAGGAAATCAAATTGTGCAGTGTGATATAGCTCAGGTCCACTTGGGTTGATTGTTTACATAGGGTGTATATTCAAAATTATTACTATGAAGAATAATCTAGTTGATATAGAACAAAAACTAGTCAAATAAAAGATAAGCAGTACCAAATTAGTATCTCAATCTGATCTTTAACTAATTAAACAAAGGTGTTTAATTAGTGAAGGGTAGAGCCAATGTGGTATAGTGGTTTCACTATCGGACGAGGACTCTTGGGAGGCTAGGGTTTGAAACCCTGATCAGTCACAGGAATCCACTGGGTAACCTTGGGCATGTCATACATTCTCAGCCTTAGAGAATGGCAACATTAAATCCTCTGAACAAATCCTGCCAAGAAAATACTGATAGGGTTGCTGTTGAGTTGAAATCAACTTGAAGGCATATAACAATACCAACAGCCATTTAAATGAGAGAAGACTAAAAGGAAAATCATTGTTGACATGTTTAAAGCAGTCAGCTCAAGATGTTAAGGGCAAACCATACAAAAAGTTACAGTGGCTGGGAGATCTAATGGAACCCTATGCACAAATGGAGAGCATCTTTGACACAACCTGCCCCAGGATCTCCATGCTTTGAGAAAGGAAAGGGCTAGCCCATAAGTGAAACTCTGATCATAGTAGTTAGGACTCCCCATCTCCCAAATGAGAAACACCCCTAAATTGGTGAGACAGAACATAGTCCACTTGTACACAGAAAAACATTGTTCCAAATTAGAAAAAAATAATAGGCTACTACAATAGCCCATTATGCATCTTGCATTTTTAAGAAGTCTTTCCCAAATTAGACATTGCTCCATTAACATGCTCATAAACATGTATAACACAAATATATAGGACTAAATTTAACTGTTGGTCCCAACAAGAATGAACCCATTGCATCAATGGAATGTATGTAAAGTGTTGCTAATTTACGAAGTTTCTGTTGAATCAACAGGCCATGTTTCAAATATTTTAAAATATAAGAATCAACAAGTTTCTACCAAATAACTATCATTATATTAATTTTTCATTTTATCTGTCTGTAGATGTGGAATTCCCTCCAAGGGAAACTGGGCTGGCTCTATTCCTCTAGAGGTTCCAGTAGGCAACTGAGTCTGTATTATTTCTCATGGCCTTTGGTTCTTAAAGCCAGGAGTGACTGCTCTGTTTGTGGTCTTTCAACTAATTTTAAAATCTTTTAAAGTCTCTTTGTTTTAATATTGTCTTTGTTTGCATTTAAGATTTTAAATAGTGCTTTAGCTGTTGTACATCACCTCAGTGACACTTGAAGATTGTGAAACACATAAATACATACTTTAAATAAATAGTAATTAAGAAATGTGCACATTAGTTATACTAACTACCTAAAAATCTGCTATCTTTGATTTGGCTATTGTATACATTAATTTTTTTCTATTTAAATTGTTTTTTTAAAAAAAAGTCTGCTTACTCTTCTTGGGGTGTTATTATAATCATTTTCCAGTATCTAATACATATTTATGGAGATACAGTGTGTTGTAGTGGTTTGAATGTTGGACTACAACTCTGAAGATCAGGGTTTGAATCGCTGCTCAGCAATGGAAACCCACTGGGTAACCTTGGGCAAGTCATACTCGCTCCGCCTCAAAGGAAAGCACAGGCAAACTCCCTCTGAACAAATCTTACCTATGGTAGGGTCGTCATAAGTCAGAAACTACTTGAAGGCATACAACAACAATATATATATATATATTTGATAGTTGTCACTTCACATTCGCTGAGGTTTGGTTCCAGGACCTGCCGTGAATACCCAAATCCGTGAATACTCAAGTCCCATTATATGCAATGGCATAGCAAAATGGTGTCCCTTATATAATCAAGGTTTGCTTTTTGGATTATTATTTTTTAAAGAATATTTTCAAGCCGTGAATACTTAAAACCGTGAATGCCAAATCCGTGAATGTGGAGGGACAACTGTATATGTGTGTGTGTGTTTGTGTGTATATATATATGCTTATATTTATACATATATTTATGTACCTCTTTCTAAATTAAAATATGCAAAGGTGTGTACAAAAAGCAAATCAGGACAAAATAATAAGAAGCACAATGCACCAGCTTGTGACTACACTCCTTACTGAGAGAGTCAAAACTACCTGTACATGCAAAACATTCCTTCACATAATTTAAGAAAAACATGCCATAGGAGATCATATGGAAATGGAAATGCTTAGCATTTTTCATGTTGACTATAATTTTTTCTTCTTTTTGTTGAAAGGCATAGGTTTGTAATCTCTCCAGATGAGAATGTTCACTGTCTATTGTTGCATATGGTCATTCTAAAAATTACAAATGGACCTAAGACAGAAAGTACTCAATAATACTAAATAATAATAGTGATCCATTCTTAGAAGACATTTATCCTGATACCTTGACATGCTCTCCCTAGAACTGGCTAATGTCAGTTCTGTTTTCAGTGACACAATAAATTTAATTAAAAAAAAATTAAAACAGGGGAAGAAAGCCAGGAAGGAAGACTCCTAGGAGATGCCTCAAAGGCAGATAATTATGAGGTTACATTTTGAGAGGTCCCTAATGAGCAACAGAGAATCAATACGAAATCTCCACAAGGGTTTATATTAGCATGTGTGGTCCAGCAACAATGGTTCTATACTTCTCCAGAACATCTTTCAAAGTGAGTTATTTTATTGAAATTCCAATGGTGCATGAAACTAACCTATTTAACAACAGTAGGAGCCCTTTTTACAGTCACATGGTAATGGATGGATTAGGAGCCACTCGGGGATTCTTTTTGCTCAAGAGATAAGGCTGCATTGATTTTACAATAAGCTGCTAGTCAACAAATAGAATGTGAGTAAAACACATTTCTTTTAACTCTGATAGCACAAAAGTGAGTGAAAAAGTGAAAATGCTGTTCTTTTGAAGAATTTGTGCTTCCAGATAACTTCAATAGCACTACATTTCTTCTCCTACTGAAATTAATAACAGAAGGGAGTGTACAGTCTTTCTAATATTTTGAAGTCACAGTTTGTTTTCCAACATTTTTGTGCCACAGCAGTTAAGGGGATATAAGAATATACCTAAGTCAGAATCTCTTGGCTGTCCTTCTTCCTGGATTTGTGCCACCCTTCTGTCTTTTGTTTTCTGAATTCAGCTTAGTTTAACTTTTTTTATTACAAAATTTGTACCTCACCTGTCTGCCTTGTTAAGATGTTTTTTGACAATTCTTTTAGCAGAAGCTAAATGTGGCTATTTTACAGCCTTTTGCATCATTCCCACTCTTCCTCTGTTCCACCTGCCACCAAATATTAGATCAGACACATGGTAGTGGTGAGGAGGGGATGATATATTATGAATGGATGGACATAAATTAACATTTTGTATTTAAGAATAAAACAAATCTTACATTAATGCTGTTCTGGGCCCAGCTATGTCTTTATTTAAAATGGGTTTTATATACTATCCTTACCTGAAGATCTCAAAGCAATTTACAGTAATTAAAACAGCCAACTATACCAACAATTACCAACAATAACCAACAACAGAGTAGTTTTTAAAAACTAAGAATACTAAGTACCACATAGATACCTGTGTGTGAACCCAATGAGCAGGAGGGTGTGTTGTATATTTTACTGCAAGTTCCAATACTCCCTCTTGTTCCAAAAGGCTGGGGCTTGAACATATTGAGAATCCACCAACCACAGCAACCCCAGGTATAAAGAAGTCTACCCTAGGAGAAAACAGATTTTAGTTTTTAAAAGTATTCCACTGAAGCTTGTCTAAGACAGTTTTTCCTTTTATGTAAAATCCATAAAATAATATAAATCCCAGTGTCTCAGTTTTTCAACTTGGGAAGACAGATGGCTGTCTTCAACTTCCCCACAAGGCTGACCCACCAATAGCCTTTTAGACCAGAGGATGAATATCCAAACCTGACTGATACAGAAATCTCACCACTCTGCCAACACACTTAACTAACCATTTAAAGTACACCATCTAATAGAAATGTTACATGTTACAGTAGAAATGTGGGGAAAGAAGTGTGGGTTGCAATTCTTATACAACATTACAGAATTATAACACTGTTCAGGTGAAATGGCCACTGAAGCAGACAGTTACAGCAAAGGATGAGCTAAAGAGTATTTGGTCCAATCTAAGCCACTGAAGTGGTTCTCACTATGTTATCTCCATCTCTGATACAACCAATATTGTTGCTCGACACTCAAGGAAGGACTCTGTAGCTGCTCTTAATAAATGGACAGGATTACGAAGTTGTAAGTGCTCTTTTAGATCAGTGTTTCTCAGCCTAACTGATGTGGTGGACCAGCAGGGTTTTCCCCACAATATGCCAAGGACCAGCCCCATTTTTGCACCCACTGGCTACAACTGTTTCTTTTTTTCTTGGAAACTTGCTGCGGACTGACACATTCCATAGCCATCATTTTGAATAGCACTGCTTTAGATAACCAAGCACCAAAACCATTTAGCAGAGGGAATGGCAAGTCCAAGACTACAAAAGCTAGGTTTTGGCCACCGGGACCTTGAACAATATTGCATCAGCCCCTTTGGTGGTGGATGGAAATCTTGGGGCTTCAAGAGGAACCAGGGCCACAAAGCCTTGGGAGGCCATGTGCAGCCTGCATCTGACATGGTTCCCACCCCCAATTTTATTTCATATAAACACCATGAATTAGATCAGGAGTACACCGGTAATTAGTGCAGCTCATTCAAAATTGGAATAATGTATCTGGACTTCTATGTTTCTTCTAACATTCAGACAGCAGCAGCTGCAAGAGTTGGAAGTTTCCAAGTCATCTTCAAAGGCAACCCTATGCAGAGTATGTTACGACAGCAGTCAAATCTGGACTTAACTAATATGTAAGTAACTATAGCCAGACCTAACTGATCCAGGAAGGGTCAAAGTTGGCATTCCAGTTTAAAGTGGAAAAAGGCGCTTCTGCCATCCATGCCATTTGACCTTCCCTTATAGCTCTAAGTTTAGGAGCACTTTCAAGCTGCCAACTTTGTTGTTCAAGGGGAGGGCAATTGCATTCAAGAACAGCAATAGACCTCAGTCTGACTGACAGAGGTCAGTCAGACTCCCAATCCACAATATCTCTGTCTTATCTAGATTCAGCTTACACTTATTCTACTTTATTTGGTTTGCTCTGAAAGCTAATTTCTCACCCTGCTCTCAACATTATTTCTCTCAGTGAAATACACAGATGGGGGCGGGGGGGGGGGGTGATAGCTTTAAATATTTTCATCTACACTTCTGAGTTTATAGATTGTAAATTTGTTCATATCTTACTTTTAGGTCAAAAATTATATCCCCTTATAAAATATCTAATACATCCCAACCTGCATTATAGTGCCCTCTAGTGCCATAATATTGTGCATGTTATATGTTGCAATGCCACATTTTAGACAAGTACCTGTATAAGTAAATAATTCAAACTGGGCAGGGAGTTCAATCTGTGACTAACACACACACACACACACACACACACACTCATCCGTTCCTTGTTTTTTTGTTCAAAAGCTAGCATTTCATTAAATAGATGCAAGCCCAACCATTATCTTGGGATGTCATTTTCCCCTCCTCGTCCATTACAGTAACTTTAAAAAATACCTTTCTGCAAATTCTGCCAGGCACTACAGACACCTCACCAATTCTTTCTGAGGTGGAGCTCGTAAATTAGTCAGTGTAGTGCAACTCGAAATAATAAATGGAAATAACCTCACCTCAAGGCAGTTTCCTCCTTATTAATGTGTAAACCTGTGGCAATACATTGTTATCACATAAAAGTTCATCTTATAAAGTTTGAGTTCACACTCTCAAGGGGGAAAAGCAAACAGATATAAAGGGATCACATGACTAACCATTATCAACAAAATGAGCAGGTAGGATGAAAGGAAAAAGCAACAAAGAGACCCATTGCACTACAATTAGAATGTGTACAATTTATTAGTAGGGTCAAAGATATATCGGGCATTTAGACATCTAAATCCAATTACAAAGGAAGTAACCACATGTTTAATTCTCCATAACCACAGAACAAAGTGTCATAAAGTAAGAAAACTACCAAAATAATCTATAAAGGATTAAAACCCCAGCCTGAAAGGTACAATTCACTTGATTCAGTAAAACAGAAATGTCTTTGTGAAATATTAAAGCAGCTGCCAAATTATAGCCAAATAATGCAAGCCTTAAAAAAAAAATCTCTATATGCAACTCCTAAAAAGTACACACCCATCTAGAAGCTCCGGGTGCCAAAATCTTGCTTGAAAGATATAAACATGTGCACCAACGCATCTTTGCATAACCATAGTGATGAACAGAAGCAGAATACTAATAGTATGCACAATTATTATTGTTAAATACTATCAACCATAAGCAAAACCCCTAATGTCTAACCTGCTACCTTGAGTATATGTGGGAACCCTTCCCTAATTATGGATATCAGCCAGTGCTTGAAACATATTTTGTACAGAAGGCTATAGATACACTATATAATTACATGCATATAAATGATATGTATATGCATTTATTCATAATTACACATAAAACAGGCTATATAAAACTGGCTATCAACACAAGATGAGCAGCCACCTAATTAAGAAGAGAGGAAATGGGTTCTACATAATATATGCTAGAATGTCTTCCAAATACCAACAGAAATCTTTTATTTTCTAAGGTTTTTCATGTCACCTGAACAGAAGGTTCCGACTTTCTCCTCTCTACACACAGCCTATTAAACACCATTTAAAACAGTATATGTGCATGTGCAGAAACGTATTGCTATCTGTCTTGGGCAACCAGTCACTATCTACAATATACATACTGTATTTCATGTAAGTAAAGAACAAAGTTTCCACTTAATGAAGGTGGCCACTTCCTTTATTTACATGAAGCTAACTAGACACTAGAAATTGTCTATTTTTCATCTGTCAGGACAGCTGAGAAACTCTACATTTAAAACTAATACATTGGCAAAGCTTATTGTTGCACAATTGTATTTGTAGCTTGAGCAAGGCTTATCTCCTAGTAGTCACTTACCAAGGACTAAGCTTCACTGAAAACAATAGAGACTTACTTCTGAGCAAACATGCAAAGCCCAACAGCAGACTTCAAGCATGGTAGATGCAAAATGGTGGCATGGGGGTAGGAGCTTTTGTACAATTAGAATTAAGGAGCAAAGGGTCTTGAGCACATGCTCTAAGCAAAGACTATTAAGACATGAATGGATCTCAGTCTATGCTTGGTGTTCCCCAAAGTTGTCTCTTTCAGCAACCTAATTTTTGTGGGGTGGGTGGGTTGTTATTTCATCTTTTAAATTGCTGAGTGCCAACAACTCTTGCCCAACCACTGTGAGATTTACCAAGAGATGCTAACCTAATTTCTGCTTACTTCTGTTGTCTAAATTTGAGCTACAAGTAAATCAGTTTCAATGGGACTACCGTTACTTTAAAGGATGAGCAAAGTGAGGCCTCGAGGCCACATGTAATTCCTCAAGGAAGTTTTTGTGGTGGGAGGTCCAGACGGACCCCTCCCTGCTTTCTTTTCACCAGCAGCTGAAGACGTTTTTATTTAGGCAGGCGTTTGAGAACTGAATTGTAATCCGTGTGCTGCTTTTAATGTATTAATGTTGTACTTTTATTGATTTTATGTTTTTAATTCATACTATGTTTTTAATTATGTGGTAATTCAATGCTTTTTAAATTGTTGTAAATTCTGATATTTTAGCTGTATCATTATTATTATCTTTTATTTCTATAGCACCATCAATGCACATGGCACTTTACAAGAAAAACAAACAAACAAAACAGTTCTCTGCCTTCAAGCTTACAATCTAATGAAGACATGATATACAGTTGTCCCTCCACATTCACAGATTTGGCATTCACGGTTTTAAGTATTCACGGCTTGAAAATATTCTTAAAAAAATAATAATCCCAAAAGCAAACCTTGATTTTGCCATCTTATATAAGGGACACCATTTTGCTATGCCATTGCATATAATGGGACTTGAGTACTCACAGATTTGGGTATTCACGGGAGGTCCTGGAACCAAACCCCAGCGAATGTGAAGGGACAACTGTAAAAAGAAAGGAGATGGCAGTAGGAGAAGGGATTAAGTCTAGGATTCTCTTCTCTCCCTCCTTGGCCAAGGCCAGGGCAGTAGAAATGAAGGGAGGGCCATTCTGCTTCTGGGCAGAGGCAAGCTGGAGCTCTGCCTGACTTTCCTTCTCTCTCTCCTTGGCCACGGCAATGACAGTTGGGATGGAGGGAGGGCCATTCTGCTTCTGGGCCAAGGCAAAATGGAGTTGTGACTGCCTTAGCTTCTCTACCTCTGCAGCCAGGGATATATTTTTTAATTATTACGTATAATATAATAATAATCCATGGCCAAGGAGGGAGAGAAGAGAATCTTAGAATTAATCCCTTCCCCTACTGCCATCCCGTTTCCATTTGTATCATGTCTTCATTAGATTGTAAGCTTGAGGGCAGGGAACTGTTTTGTTTGGGGTTTTTTTTCTTGTAAAGCACTATGTACATTGATGGTACTATAGAAATAAAATAATAATAATAGTAATCATAATCAACCAGCTATATTATGTATTTTTTAATTATTGTAAGCCTCATTGAGTCCCATCTTGGGAGAAAGGCAGGGTATAAATCTAATAAATAAATAAAATAATAAATTTGACACCTCTAAAATCCACAGACTGGCCTTTTTCTGGCAAAAGAGTGGGGGGGATGAACTGCTGCTCCTGGAAGCATAAGGGTGTGACATTTTAGATTTTAAATGATTTTAAGGCCTCCCTGTAATGTTTAGCATTAAAAAAAAAAACACTTTTGAGAACCATATATGGACTTCTGAAAACTTCAGGACTTTTTTGTTTATTTTTCAGTAGTCCAGATGACCACCTACAGAATCCTGGGGTATAAAAGTGGTCCCTGGACCTGTCACAGTCCCCCTGTTGCTGCCACCTCATTTTAAAGTAAATATGTAAGGGAAAGCCTTAATTTGGTATCTCTGATGACAAGGAAGAGTCAGCTACCCATGCACTGTGCCATCTATCAGTTTTTCTTTTATCTATTCTTTTTTGTTCTTCACTATGAATTCCAGACAGAATATTTTTAAAATGTTTACCAAAATGGAACTTCATTCAAGATATTTAATCTTAAGAGGGCTGAAGAAACCTTCACAATAACACCTCTGCCAAAGTACTGCTCAAGAGAAACTCAAAATGCAACAGTATAATAGAAACTGCTATGAAGAATCTGATGAGCTGCCATCTGTGATGGCAGGAATCTCATACAGGCATAATGTGAACACAGTCAGCTGGCCCACGGAGGGAAATGACTTTTATATTGGGCAAATCAAAAGGAAAGAATTGTGCATGTTTGCATTAGGAAGAGAAACCCAGACACTTCACTACAGAAGTGGGTCTATTAACCTTTTTTCTTATGGCCTAATACTTAATACCCACCATGAGAACACAATCATGCTTCCAAGATGCACTGGTGGAAAGTTACCACGTCAAAGAGAATTAAAATACTTTAAAAGGGAATATAATGAAAAGAGTAATTACAATTAGAGAACCTGGTTTTCAGTATGATAATTACCAGAACGTTTTTGAAGGGTAAATGTTTTTCCAAGAACCAGCAAGCACAAATTTAGTATGCATCTGGGCACATGTGCAAAGGCTGCTACAAATTGCTCCATAAACATGAATTATTGCAATCAACATCTTGTTTTCTTGTTCTAAATGTAAAAGACTGCAAAATTAACACTGCACTAGTTGCTTGTGTTATTAACATCCCAGCAGATAAAAGTTTGGTGCTTATAAAACCTGGTTGCCAGATGGACTAACAATACAAAGAAAAGAAAATTGGGGGGGGGGTGTCCTGTACTGACAGGCACAGAATGTCGTACAGCTTTGAAAAGTCACCTGAACTTTGAGACAATACTAAGGGATCTTGCAAGCATTCCTCAAAACATGCCAATTTTGAGATGTAATGTTCAACAAGAAAACCATGCCCCTGGTTTGGCTCTGAAGAAATGTGAGCAGGAAGGACCTTAACCATTAGTTTGCTGATGGTCACCAAAGATCTTGCTCAAGAGTTAATGCAGTCTGCAAAGTACTATGTGTTAGTGAATGATAGGTTAAGTGATAATATGTAAATGATTGCCTTTTCCCCCTAGTTATTTGTTAGTAGTCAATTTGTTAGCCTTGCCATTTATTTGTGTGGGATTATGGTATGTTTCGTACTTGTGTATATGAAATCTCTTTAATGTTTACTACTTTGTTGCTGTCAATGTCATTGTTGTTTAATGTTATTTAAACTGTGTAATAAAAATACTATTTTTTAAAAAAAGAGTTAATGCAGTCATATTAGGGGATAATCCCATAGCAATTTTCATGCTTCCACTCAGGCAAGGAAGTCATTGCAGAAGCTCTTACACAAATGGAATGACTCATGTGGATTTAGTTTCATTTTGCTAGTGCTCTAGTGAAAGAAGTAAAACCCCATGTAGGAGAGTACCTTTTGATTCAACTCTATGACAAGAATACAAAGAGGGCTGAGTCAGTCTCTGTGAAAAGTCTGGCTTTCTCTTTTTTGGAATGGCAGATTCCCATGTGCCATATCAAACAGGTTTTCAAAATCCCTTCACCTTCAAAAAAAAGTTTCTCATATGGCTCATGAAACTGCCATTTGAGAAATCTACGTTCACTTGGAAAATCCAGTGACGTGGCTCAGAAGACCAAAGCCACCAATTCGTACTTTTGCAACACAGCCAGAGATTTTTTTTAAAAAAAACCTTGCATCACCATCTTGTTAGCAGAGCAGGTAATGTATAAATGAACTATGTTTAGTGGATTCTTATGTACAATACTTGTAAGAAAAGAAGAGCAGAAAGCACCAAGTGGGGGTAATTTTAAAATTGAAGTTTATTTTATATATTTAACATTTTTTTGTGTTTTGCATTAAGAGAAAAAAATCCCAATCACTTTAACCAGTTGTTTCATACAAAACTGCCTAGAAAAAAGTCTTCAGATAACTGTGAATTTGAAAGAAATAGATTGCTTGAATTTATTTCTATAAATGTATCATCAATTTAAAAGCTGGTCTTCACCATGGTTTTCCCCTCCATTTAATATACCTAGAGCAAAGAACCTTACCATTGTCCTGCCTTAAAGGTAAATTCTTTATTTGTGACTGCCAAACGAAGCCTTTTAACTGTTTCAGATTCACTGGTGATTCCACATACTTTGGCTTTAGAAATAATCTAAAAGACAAAACCATTATCATCATCATCACCACCACTTCAGTTCACTCAACAGAGAAGATATCTCAGGTGTAGAAACCTCCTTCCAAACCTGTTTTGCCAATGTTGAATTGGCTCAACTAGCCTATTCTACTACTACACATGGATTTGCAATTCAGTCCCAGACATGTTTATTAAGATATAGGCCTCACTACACACAGTGAGGCTCAGTCTTGACTGTATTTCATACTACAGCCTAGCCCTTTTATTCCCAAGCATTAGGTAATTCATTTTGCCACTTTTTTCTTTGAGCTAAGAAACTCTGTACAAATTAGCAACCTCTCTCTTCCAACTCTGCAATTCTATGATTCTATGTTCTTCTAAAGACAGAAGACTGCTCAGTCTAAAGGCTGAACTCCATATAATGGGAAATAATGGGATTTTCTTTCGGGTTAATATTTTATTTTTATTATTTTGTACATTTTATTTCGCCCTTCCTCAAAGGTGCTCAGAGCAACATACAATCCTCTATACATAATAAATATAGTCGCAGCAATCTTGTGAGGTGAATTAGGCTGAGATATGGTGATGAGGGTCCCAGGTGAGCCTGCAAGTTTTGTGGCTGAATGGAGATCTGAACCTAAATCTGGTCCTAGCCAAAAATCTACCGTCATTCCACAATGTACCTATTAAAATCCCTATCTAGTTCATACTTGACTAAAAAATGAATTTGAACTCTCTTCTTCTGCATTTCCCCTGGCTTACACAGCCTATGGTTCCTATCAATTTATTCACAGGGCTATTGTTGCAGACTATTGTAGTACACCAGAAAGCAAACTTAAGGAGATCCGTGACAGTCCAAAAGTACAGAGATTTTTTTTTAAGTATATAGTCTCATCTAACTACAGCTATGGCTGTGTCATTTCCCATCCAGAAAGATTGGCGTCCAACAAATGGAATTTAACCAGCTACAATTTAATTTAAAACATATGGCAGGAAATGAATTTCTCTATAAAAATATTTGAACATGTCTATTGTCCAGTAAAACAACAGGACACTTGCCAAATAAATGCTAGCAGGGTTTTGGGTTTTTTTGTAACTTTTAAATAGTGCTGAGAGTGTATGTGTTATACTAGTTAAATAGTCTACTGACTTAAAGATACTCATTAAATGTTATTCCTAGTACAGAAGCCCCAGGGTAGGAAATGACTACACAAATTAGCCTTACCCTGTCCACATTAATCTATGACCTAATCTGAGGACAAAAATGTTTAAAGGTTTTACTAGATCCTGTATGCGAAGTGGTTATAGGAAAGAGATTTAATCCATGTAATCTAAAAAATGAGCAATGGCATCTGATTTCTCGGTCTACTCTAATCAAGCTTTTTCCTCTTATCTTTCAGACTTGCAAATAAAGCTGATTACCAAAATACTAGAATTTCCATCCTAACGTACATGGGGTGACTAGATTGCTAAGTGCCACAAAAACAGCAGCAAAGATTGTCTAATTCCTTCTGCCCTCCATCCAAGACAATTACAAATTACATAGTTTGAGGGAATTTTATCACACCCAGCTTTCCTCTTTACCTCTTGTTGTGTTCAACATCAAGCCAGAGATTTCTGGAGAATACGAAAGCTTGTTTTTGACTCTGTAACATTAGAGCTGGGTCCTAATGAAGTTACTACCATTTTTGCGACTTTTTCCTTAATGGACTAATATGGTTATCAAATTTATAAAGGAAGTGTTTGTGTGTGTGTGCGTGGCGCTCTTGTTTCAAGGTAGTTTTTTTTTTTTTAATACCCCGCTCTTCAGCCACAAGGCTATCAGAGCGGCTTACAAATTGTTTTAAGCAATAGCTATTTACACATCTACACTGCATTAAACAGTTTCCAATGTGTGTTAGCTAATTGCCCCCCACAAGCTGGGTACTCTGTGACATTAGAGCTAGGTAGGTTTCCAGAAGGTTTCAATTACACGTTGTCACATTTAGTAAAGGCTATACACCATCATTAGGTGACTAAAGAAGTTCTAATACTACAAGCACTTTGAAGACAAAAGAAATTGATTTATTGTTTGATAGTCCTATTTTGGGCCCTGATTAGGAGTAATTAATTGCAGTGTTTTATAAACATACCGGCTGCTCACTGCTCTTCTGTAATAAGTAAGGAAGAAATAATGGCTACAACACAGTTTTCCTCTGCATGTACTTTATTTCAGCTGTACTTTTAACTTCAATACCACCCGGTTATTTATAGAAAGGCATTTCATTTTGCAACAACAAACTACTGTGCAATATGTATTCACAAAAGGATAGAAAAAAGAAGGGCAAAGTCATCATAAAACTTATCACATATCTTAAGCACACTGTAGTCTTGAACCACACAATACCAACCTCCTGTCGAAAATTGTTTGCTGTTCTCTCCAGATGATCTGACTTTCTTTTGGATTTCATTTTGCTTTAAACAAAACACAAATTAAGGTCTGTCATTACTGAATTGGACTCTTCAGAGGAAATCATTGAAGACCCATTTAAACAACACATTCACTGAATCTTAATCTCGGTAGAAAAAATAACAACACTAAAGGCAAAAGTAGAACTGTATTGCTGTACAGGTTGAGTCTCCCTTATCTGGAATTCCAAAATTCGAAATAGTCCAAAATCCAAAATTGTACTCATGGGTTAGTGTGAGAGTGTGACACCTTTGCTTTCTGATGGTTCAATGTACACAAACTTTGTTTCAATAATAAAATTATTAAATTTTATTATTGCATATAAAATTACCTTCAGGCTATGTGTATAAGGTATATATGAAACATAAATGAATTTCGTGTTTAGACCTGGGTCCCATCTCCAAGATATCTATCTGATTATGTATATGTAAGTATTCCAAAATCTGAAATATTCCAAAATCCAAGAAACCTCTGGACCCAAATATTTTGGATAAGAGAGTCCCAACCTGTACCATACGGACATCCATCTCACCCAGTATTGCTTCCAACAATAAGCCAGCAAGGAGGGGACAATAGGCAACAGACACTCTTTGTACCAGGCATCTAGTATTCAAAGATACACCACATGTGAACATAGAGCTATCATGGCCCATAGACAAATATCAACAAAATTGCTTAACCCTTAAAGGTCATCTTAAGCCTGTTCTACACAAAAAGTAGTATGAGGTGGTGGGACAGGCAATATTATGTAGGTCTGACAGCAAGATTATATATATTTTGAGTACTCTCAAACAACAACTAGAATCTTCTCCCTAATATACTAGTTTTCTGTTTGCAAAGTATTGGGACTTTTGTTGTTGCTGTTTTAAACATTTTTAAAAATTATTATTACTTTTAGAAATTCAAATGTAACAACTTTAAAATCAATCTTTACAAGTGGTCAAGTCTATTCAATATCCCATATTTAGAGGGGATTCCACACATACACCCAAAGTTCATCATGTACCTTGGAAGTCCATTTGCAATTCATGTTTGTTAGCAAAGTTAATAAAGTGATTCTGAATATCTGCAGAATGTTGCTTTTTATGTTTTCCATAAATTTCTGGTCATGGAGTTTTCAGAAATGGTATTGCCCACCTCTGTTTGGAAGCGGCATAGTGCATTCTATAGCCTTAGCATTCCATTACATATATTCACCCAGACCAGTGTCTTGAAGTTCAGCTGTCCCTTCATATTTGCTGGGGTTTGGTTCCAGGACACCCCCCTGTGGACACCAAAATCCGTGAATACTCAAGTCCCATTATATGCAATGACATAGCAAAATGGTGTCCCTTATATAAGATGGCAAAATCAAGGTTTGCTTTTTGGATTATTATTTTTTAAAGAATATTTTCAAGCCGTGAATACTTAAACCCGTGGAGACCAAATCTGTGGATACGGAGGGACAACTGTAATAAATTCTGTATCTTTGGGACTGTCTATATGACGGGGGGGGATGTGGACTGATGCGCACTAATGCAAATTCGAAGCAGCTTCTATTTGTGTTAATGGTTTTCTGGCAAAATCACAGGCATGAGAAGCTATTTGCTTCTGCTGTCCCAATGGACATGCCTGCGAATCATGATGGTGGGCAAGAGTGAATTACTTTCGTTTTTATTGTTGCCAGTTGCCGAGCCAAACAGTATTTTTTTTATATAAAAAAAGCCTATCTAAGGTGTGAAAGTGTGATATTCCACCTAAATAAATTTAAAAATCAAAAGAAAAAGGCTGCATCGTTGCCTGAGCACATGGTCACTAAAGCAAAAATCCAAGATGGCAGTTTTGGGTACTTGCCTTGTTAGCAAGCTCCACCCCCTGCCCACGTCCAACCAATCAGCTTCCACTTCTTTTTTTTTTAGTGTTATTAATTTTATAATCATACATTATAATATCCAATCAATACTTACTTAGTAAAACACATAATATTACCATAAACATCACAATTTTTCTATTAACTAATTTCAAAAGTTAACATAAATTCTTTACTATGATTCTTTTCAAGAATATTAATTCCCCTACCCCCTTCCACCTCACTGCTCCCCTTCACTGAAGCCATTATCCCTTACCTAATCTTTCCAGAATCTCATTTCTTCTCGTGGAGGTAACCTCCCATCTTTTGTCTGTAATACTTTTTTAACAAATACTTTCCAAATGTTATCAAAATCACTTTCTTTCCAACTTCCTCTTCTTACTTTAATTCTACATGTTAACTTATCATTTATTGCCATTTTCCAAACTTCTTTATACCACTCCTCCACTTGTACATTTATTTGCATTTTCCAATTTCTTGCTATAATTAATCTTGCTGCTGTTAATAAATTTGTTATTAAATCCTTTTCTGCTTGGTTCCCATGCTCTCCATTATAAATTGACATCAATGCTATACTCGGTTTCCTTTCTATATTTATATTCAAAATATTATCCATTTCTATAAAGACCATTTCCCAAAACTGCTGTACAAATTTACAATTCCACCTCATATACATATATGTACCTATTTCTTGACAACCTCTCCAACAATATTTAGAATTATTCTTGTCTATATTATGCAATCTTGCTGGTGTCAAATACCATCTCCATATTATTTATAGTAATTTTCTTTTATCCATATTGACATTTTTTTAGATGTCTTTGTTTCCAAATCTTATCCCATTCATGATCTCCCATTTTTTGTTTCAAATCTTCCTCCCATATTCTCCTTAAATATTCTCCTTTGTCTTTTTTTATCCTTATTTTTATCAATATTTTATATAATTCACTTGTAATACCTTTCAAACTTTCATTATTATCCATCTTTTTACCTTTTTTCACCAAATTTTCAAATTTTGTGAACTCCCTTGTTTCTTTATGATTCTTTTTCCAATTTTTAATCCATTGTTCTAACTATATACAATTAAACCATGAAATTTTCATTCCATATAATTTCTCTCTTATACTCCCTTTCTCACTCATCCATCCTATCCATCTCTCTATTTTGTCTAGTCCTCTTTTCTTTAATTCGTTTTCCATTTTTTCCTTCAAATTATTTGGGAATTTCCCCCCATTATAACCGGTGTTAAAACTGAATCAATAGGCAAAAATTCTTTCTTATATTTATACCATATTTCCCATATATTTTGCAGAAATGGGTTCTCAATTCCTTTAATTTCCTTTTTTGTAAAATTACCAAAAATATATTCCATATTCTCTTATTTATATCTATCCCTATAGATATAGATATATCCTTATATCTATCTCTAACCATTTTGAATCTCCCTGTCCTACAATTCCTTCTATAACATATCTCAATTGATTAGCTTCATAATATCTTTTTATATTGGGAAGGCCAAGTCCTCCCTACTTCTGTGATATATACCAAAATAATTTATTTAATCTTGTCCTTTTCCCTCCATTACAATATTTATTCAACATATTTTGCCAGTTCTACTTCTGATATTTTTATTGGTAACATTCTAAACAAAAAAATTATTTTGGGTAATATTTTCATTTTAACTAAAGCTACTCTTCCAAACCATGATAATTGAATATTTTTATATTCTTCCAATTTCTTTTCCATTTCTTTCCTAATACCATAATATTTTTCTCTTCTAATTCTTTTAAATCTTTTGTAATATTTATTCCTAAATACTTAATATTACTTTTTAATCTGACTTCTTTTTTTTCTCTTTTACAAATATATTTTCTTCTTCCTTAGTATAATTAAACAATATCATATCTGATTTATTCCAATTAACCTGTAAACCTGTCATCTCCCCAAATAATTTTAAATGTTCTTTAATTTTTTCTATTTCGTTGATCAACTCCTTAATTGTTAACAATGTATCATCAGCAAACAAACTTATCTTATGTTTTGTTTCTAATCCAATTCCTTCTATGCTATTATCATTTCTTATCACATTTGCTAGAATTTCTATTACCATTGCAAACAATATTGGAGAAAGTGGGCAACCTTGTCTTGTTCCTCTCGTTATTTTTATCTCTCTTGTTATTCCATCATTAACCATCACTGTAGCTGTGTTATGGGAATACAATTGATCTAGTAATCGTCTAAACCTCTTCCCCATTCCAATTTTTTTCAGTATTATTTTTAATGTTGCCCATTCCACACAGTCAAATGCTTTAAATATATCTAATGCTAATATCCCTGCCTTTAATTTTGTTTTGATGATTATATGTATTTTATTTAACACCCTTCCTATTAAATTTGAGAGTTGTCTTCCTTTCACAAATCCACAATGATCCTTTAATATATATTTGAACATACAACTATACATTCTCTTTGCCATTATTGCTGATAATAACTTTTTGCATCTTGATTTATCAATGATATAGGCCTGTATGATCCAGGGTCCATCAAATCCTTATCTGGTTTTGGTATCAATATTATCAATGTTTGTTGCCATGATGGAGGGATTTTATCTCCAGTTATTATATTACTATATAATTATAATAATCTAGGTATTAACTTCTTTTTAAATACTTTATAATAATCCTAACCCATCCATTCCTGGAGCTTTCCCACTTTTTAAATTATTTATTGCCTCCTCTACTTCCATTTTCGTAATTGGTTTTTCTAATAAATCCCTATCTTCCTCTTCTATTTTAATCTTCCAATTTTCCTGTACATATTTTTCTATTTGTTCCACTGGTTTATTCCCTGATTGGTACAAGTCTTTATAAAATTCCTCAAAAATTGTTAGTTTTTCTTCATTGTTCTACACATTTTACCTGATTTATCTCTAATCCCATTTATCATATTTTCCATTTTCTT
This sequence comes from Gambelia wislizenii, assembly GCA_030847615.1. Classification (NCBI taxonomy): domain Eukaryota; kingdom Metazoa; phylum Chordata; class Lepidosauria; order Squamata; family Crotaphytidae; genus Gambelia; species Gambelia wislizenii. The sequence goes on from JAUMIR010000006.1 coordinate 104,385,028, forward strand.
CTTCTGTGTGGATCTAGCCAACATTTTTGAATTTTTATTACTAAATTCAAAATACTCCCTTCTTAATTAAATTAAATTTTCCTGTACTTCATCTACTTCCATTTTATCCAATTCCTACCTCTTTGCTCATAACTCAATATAAGTTTGTTTTTCCTTATCTAATATATATTTATTTTCCAATAATTCTATTTCCCTTTCTAATTTCCCTTTTCTTTCTTTTTGCCTTTTTTGGAGTTAAAAGTTTCTTTTATGCATATTCTCCTTGTCATAGCTTTCACAGTATCCCACAAAATTCCTTTTGATGCTTCTTTATCATTTAATTTCCATAATTCTTGCCATTCATGCTCAATTTTTTCTACTTCTCTATAATTTAAAATCTTTATATTCTGCCTCCACCTTTTCACCTGTTCATAATCTCTCTTCATTATAATCTCCACATTGACCAAGGCATGATCTGTTACTTTTATACTTCCTATCTCTGAATGTATAATTTTATCCATCAAAATTTTGATACAAAAATATAATCAATTCTTGAATAATTTTTATGTACCACTGAAAAGTATGTATATTTCCTTTCATCTCCCTTTACCAATCTCCACACATCTTTCAACCCCTTTCTTTTTATTATTTTATTTAAATTTGTAATATTATCATATTTATCCCTTAATGAATAATTTGATTTGTCTTTTATTCTTTCCATTTGCATATTAAAGTCTCCTGCTACAACAATATTTTGTTCTTGCATATTCTCCATTTCTTTAAATACTTTCTCATAAAATTCCTCCTGTTTTTCATTTGGAACATATATATTCATTAGAACATATTTATCTTCTCCCAATTCACCTTGCATTATAATATATCTTCCATTTTCATCTTTTTTGACCTGTTTAATGACAAAATTACATTTTTTGCTATTAATATTGCTACCCCTCTAGCTTTTGAATTTCCATATACTTTTTCATAAACTCTTACTCAATTCAATTTCAATTCATTTATTCCTTCCCTTTTTTGATGTGTCTCTTGCAAAAATATTATATCCGCTTGATCCTTCTAAAATAATGCTTCAATACTTTTTCGTTTTATTACCGTACCAAGGCCATGTACATTTAAGGTTGATATCTTTAATTTGTTAACCATTAGATTCCCTGTTACATTTTCTATAAGATCTTCTGGCTCCAAAAAGTGACCTCCCTTCCCCATACCCACCCCTTCCCAATTCTTGCCCATTCCCTTCCCCCCTCCCTGCTTTTCCTTCTTTACCTCCCCATCTTGTCTTCCCAAGGCAAATTGCCTTGCTCATGACCCCCCAGGTCTTCTAGTTGAGGAGTGATGAAGAGATCATCTGATGGCCCAAAACAACTCCCTCCCCCCGAGTGCTCATAAAAATAAAAAATATTTCTGCTCTTTTTCCCCCCTATAATTTTATTCTTCTTCCTTCTTCTTTCTTCATCTGTCTAAACTTTTCCATCTCTGCTATCCGCTCCTCCATCAGCTCCGTACTCTTTCTTATGTATTCCCAACTTTAAAATAAAGATATTTATGAATGGAGTTAACAAAGAGATAGAGACACGATGGCAAGAGGGATGAGAAAAGAGAGAAACATATTAAGTTGGTGATTATTGTAAATTTAGGAAACCAGACACTAAATGAAAGAAATCTCATTAATTGATTGTTTAAAATTTTACATTTATCAATTGAATAAGAATATATTTTCATACAAACAATTCTGAAGATAAAGAGAACATTTATTTTTAGACGGCACATGTGTATCTTAGCAGGCACGCTCTCTCCTCCTTTAAGAAAGGAATGCTTCTTCTAACACAACAGCTGTTTCCCATGAATTAGTTGATATTTTAATTTTTTTAATTTAAAAAATAAAAACTTTTACTAGCTTTTGCCAATCACAGCTGCTCTGGATAGGGATTGCATGGCTACAATGATCTATGGTTGGTGACATCCCAAATGGATTAATGCCATGCCTTTTCTAAAGGACTGCTCATAACTATAACTTGGAAGCTGAAATTAGTTCAGAATTCTGACTGGTCTAGTTAGGTAGAGCCTATTATACCAATTATTAGTTACACTGATTGCCAATTTGTTTCCGAGCCAATTAAAGCTACTGGAACTCATCTTTAAAGTCTTAAATGTCCTGGCATCCAAACACACAATCTGCCTTTCGTTCTGCTGACATATTAAAGTATTGAGCTGAGACCCTTTTATTCCCTTTACCTGTAGTTTTATGGTTTTGTTGCCTCCCACTTTGTAGGAAGTTTGCTGTTATCTAGATTTTATTGTTTTGTATTTTTATTATTATACTTCACCCTGGAATCTGCTGGGGAAAAGGGTGAAGTAGAAATGTTTTAGGTAAGCAAATTAATTCTAAATAAAATAATTAATCTGCAGAACCAAAAAAAAATCTTCTGAGTTATCGCAAGCTGTTTAATTAAGAACATTTCAAATAATTAATCTAATTGTTTAATTAATTTAAATCACAGCCCTAAGTCTCAGTCAATTAATACAGAAGTTACATCCCAGAACACAGGTTCAAGAGGTACTTGTTCTTCCAGTGAAGGGAAATGTCTGAGTAAGGCCACATAAGACCAAAGTAAAGTAAAACCATGCTGAAGGAAAAGTCTGCTTAGCCATGGAAAATTTTATTATCTCTTAGAAATTTCAAGTTAAGTTAAACACATACAGGACATTGTGATCCATGTCCTCAGAAATCTTGATATGTTCTCCTCCTATGGATAATAGTTAGAATGCCAGAAATAAGTCGTTTTTGCAAGAATACTACATAAGCTAGATTTAACCACCTGTTTCAGAGTTTGGGCAGGGGGAGACTCTGGCCTTCTACACCAGATTCTGCTCAGGGCTGTTAGCTTTTTAAAAAAAGATGTTGCTTCAGTCCACTAAGTTTCCAGTTAGTGGGTCCTAAGGTAGATTCCCCCACACACACCAGTTTTAAAGAAATAGAATAACTATATTATGTGAACAGCCATTAGTATCCAGCATCGTGCAGTGGTTTGAGTGCTGGACTATGACTCTGGAAACCCAGGTCTGAATCTTCACTCAGCCATGGAAACCCACTGGGTGACCTTGGACACATCACTCTCTCACAACCTCAGAGGAAGGCAACAAATCTTGCCAAGAAAACTGCCAATAGGTTCACCTTAGGGTTTCCAAAAGTCAGACAACTTGAAGGCATACAACAACAACAACAACTATGTGAAAGTTTCTATTTCTCTCAACATCTGCAGCTGAGAGGTGAAAATACCTTACCCATTTACTGTGCAATAACACGAAGCTGCATATCTTAGATGTAAGAATGAAGAACAACTAGGAAGAACGTTACAGGTACTCCTCAGTAATAGAGAAAGAGCAAAGGCAGGAGCACAAATCATAGCTTTCTTCAGTGTTAAAAATGCCTGCAATGACAAATAAAACAATATTTTTTTACTTTGTACAGACAATAGTCTCAACAGCTGTATGTGTACAATTCTGAAGTAGACAAATAATCTCTTTTGCTATATTTAGATTATTTACCAATCCTATCATAAAATGTATGTTGTTAGTTGATGATTCAAGTGAGACCTGCCCCATCCTGGAGAGATGCTGACATCACAGACACCTTCTAGGAAACAGGTGCTCTCATCACAAACACATCTTTCTGAATCTAAGGTTGCTTGAGTCAGAGGAACCTAGTCCAGGAGATAAACATTCTTCTCATCACTACATGTCTTCCTACCAAGCTGCCAAATGCTGGATTTCCCACTAGGGACTGAAAGCTGAAAAACTGGATGCAATGGAGCACCAGAAAAGGAAGCCAGGAACTGATATCGCTACTTAGTTCTGAACATAGAGGCCAATCTTGCTGAGCCTCCCCATCAATCCTAATTACTGTACATACCGGGAACCACTTGCTTCAAGCCACCTTGACTGAAGCAGTGGATACTTTACATTACTAGCAGCTACAAATGTTACACTTATCCAGTTCATCAAACTGACAATTTTCTTTTAAATTAAAAATTCCTCTGCAGAGTGTTCTATATGTGTTTATTCACTGTATGTGTTTACATGACACAAAAAGTTAGGACATTGTGTCCAATAAGGGTTTACTCTCAGATAAGTGCGCTTCAGACCATGGTGTTAGCCTCTCAGGTTGTTAATGTGACAATGTATTAAGTACAGATATACTGTACCTTTCTCATCACTACATGGGCCTCATCACTGCACTGGACTCATCTCTTCATCCCCGGTTTATTCCCACAACAACCCTGTGAGATTGGGTCAAACTGAGACACAGAGTAACCGGCCTTAGGCCACCCCAGGTGTTTCATAGTTCAAGGGGAACTAGAACTTGGATCTTCACAGTCCCATGCCAACACTCTAGTCATTACACCACACTGGCTTAATGTTTTTTTTAAAAAATATTCTAGTTGCTCAGTTTTTTAAAAGGCCTCTATAGTATATTTATTTTTTATTTATTTATTTATACCCCACTCTTCAGCCACAAGGCTATCAGAGCGGCTTACAAATTGTTTTTAAGCAATAGCAATTTACACATCTACACTGCATTAAACAGTTTCCAATGTGTGTTAGCTAATTGCCCCCACAAGCTGGGTATTCATTTTACCGACCTACGAAAGGATCATTTTGCTCTGCTTGACTTCTAGGTACAAACGAAATGACACACATGAAAATACATAAAGTGCATGCTTTCATCATAAGGAATAAAGTTATACATTCTAATTCTAGAGCACCGTCAGATTCATGTCAAATAGGTAACAGTGAAACTGGGATTAATCAAATAGAATCACACACAAGCACTATCACAGGAGACTGTATCAGGTTCAGTATTTCATCTCTCACCAAAGCATATTACTAATGATGTACTTCAACAAATGTAACAATTGTACCAGAAGAAACAGCCCAACTTGAAATACTACTAGCCTAGAAGTTGGAGATAGAAATCTAATGTGACTAGTTTTATATTATGGGATACTGAAATGGCTATACAGTAGTCCTTTTTACAGGAGTTTTCAAATGTGACAAGAATGCTCCCCAAACCCAATCATATGCACCTTTACATGAAAGAAAGTGCTACTGAGTTAAATAGCATTTAGTACTAAGAAAATGTATTTAGGACTGCAGCATGTTCATGGCATAGTTCATAGTTCAGTTGACAACTTCATAACATAGATAGACCTATTAATATTCTGCTGTTTTTGTTGTCTAAATTTACATGAAAAACAAAACAATTATTTGTACAGTAGATGTCCCTTCATATTCGCTGGGGTTTGCTTCCAGGACCACCACCACCCGCCCCCATGGATACCAAAATCCATGAATACTCAAGTCCCATTATATGCAGTGGCATAGCAAAATGGTGTCTCTTATATAAAATGGCAAAATCAAGGTTTGCTTTTTGGATTATTATTTTTTTAAAGAATATTTTCAAGCTATGAATACTTAAATTTGTGGATACCAAATCCGTGGATACAGAGGAACAACTGTGGTTCTTTCAAAAGCTGCAGCTTATAACATTTTTGAATCAATTACAACAATGGTGACATCTGCTGGTACTTAAGCACCCTTCAGTGCTTTTATTTCAATGATTCCGTTTAGCAAGCAACACTAACACTTTGCAAAATGTTTCTATCCATAATATTTCAGAACAACCAGCTACTTCAAAAAGCATCATAACGCTTCTCTTTTGTGCAATGTCTCAAAGACATAAATCTCCCAGAACTTCTTTATCATATAAATACATCGGGCCAATAAAATAAACTGACATTTTTCTGCTGAGTATACTTTAAACTCTCCCGTTCATGAATGCTGGAAGCATTATAGCTTTTTGCTTTAACTCTGGAGAAGGGAAGATTTAGGATCCCAGACCTTTTTGGATTACAACTCTCATAATTCTTTACCATTTGCTGCGCTGACTGGGGCTTCTGGGAGCGATGATACAAAGTAATTTAAAATAAATATAAAATAAAGTAATTTTTCAAAGCTCTCACATTTACCACTCCTGAACATGTGTAAATAGTATCCAAAGTTTAAACTAAACAAGCAAGGACAAAAGGTATTTGCTGCACAAGTTAGCTGATATTATTACATTCCTTCAAACATTTACTAGATGGTCAGGAGACCCATCCTGGTTATGCATTCTGTTTGAGTACCTTTTAAAAACAAAGAAAAAGGCTATCATACAACAGTAATGATTATCTTGTAAGAAGCTCTGGACAAAATCCTGTTCTTTATTCTAGACTCTGAGATGCACAGAACTAGTTTCTACAAACAGATAACTCAGAAGAAAACCTAACATTTGTACTTGGGCTCAATGGAGATGCAATGGTGCTGCTCTCATAATCCTACTTTTAAAATGCATACAGGGCAACTATCCCATGGGTTTATTGGTTTCTTGCCTATTTTTCTCTCACGCAAGAGGACCCCTTTCTTTCTCTTTTTTTGATAAAGTTACCAGCTTGGTAGATGAAGGGAATGCTGTGGACATTGCATACCTTGATTTCAGTAAGGCCTTTGACAAGGTTCCCCATGACATTCTTGCAAACAAGCTTGTAGAATGTGGGCTAGACAAGTTAACTGTTCAATGGATTTGTAATTGGTTGACCGGCCGAACCCAAAGGGTGCTCAGCAGTGGCTCCTCTTCGTCTTGGAAAGATGTGACCAGTGGGGTGCCACAGGGTTCTGTCCTGGGCCCAGTGCTATTCAACATCTTTATCTATGACTTAGATGAGGGAATTAGGGGCATACTTATCAAATTTGCAGATGACACCAAATTGGGAGGAGTAGCTAATACCCTAGAGGACAGGATCAAAATTCAGAATGACCTGGATAGACTGGAGAGCTGGGCCAAAGCTAACAAAATGAAATTCAATACGGAGAAATGTAAAGTACTGCATTTAGGGCGGAAAAATGAAATGCATAAATATAGGATGGGAGAGACCTGGCTGAATGAGACTACGTGCGAAAGGGATCTAGGAGTCCTAGTAGACCACAAGTTGAACATGAGCCAACAGTGTGATGCGGCAGCTAAAAAGGCCAATGCAATTTTGGGCTGTATCAATAGAAGTATAGTGTCTAGATCAAGGGAAGTAATAGTGCCACTCTATTCTGCCTTGGTCAGACCTCACTTAGAATACTGTGTCCAGTTCTGGGCACCACAATTCAGAAAGGATATTGACAAATTGGAGCGTGTCCAGAGAAGGGCAACTAAAATGGTGAAAGGTCTGGAAACAATGCCTTATGAGGAGAGACTTAGGGAGCTGGGTATGTTTAGCCTGGAAAAAAGACGGTTTAGAGGCGATATGATAGCCCTGTTTAAGTATTTGAAGGGATGTCACGCTGAGGATGGAGCAGGCTTGTTTTCTGCTGCTCCAGAGACTGGAACACGGAGCAATGGGTGCAAGCTCCAGGAACAGAGATTCCACCTCAACATTAGGAGGAACTTTTTGACAGTAAGAGCTGTTCGGCAGTGGAACGCACTCCCTCGGAGCGTGGTGGGGTCTCCTTCCTTGGAGGTCTTTAAACAGAGGCTGGATGGCCATCTGTCGGGGATGCTTTGATTGTGATTTCCTGCATGGCAGGGGGGTTGGACTGGATGGCCCTCGTGGTCTCTTCCAACTCTGCAATTCTATGATTCTATGATTCTATGATTCTATGGAAGAACTATACTGGGAGTTGGACAGGGGTGAGTGCGTCCCTGCTGGTCCTCTTGGATCTTTCAGCAGCATTTGATACCATCAATCATGGTATCCTTTCTAGGTAGTTTGGCTGATGTGGAACTTGGGGACACTACTTTGCAGAGGCTCCAGTGTTGCTGAGATGAATGTTCTTAGAGGTGGTGCTGAGGGACTCTTGTTCAGACTTTATGCTATTCACCTGTAGGGTACTACAGGGGTGAATACTGTTCTCCATGCTTTTTAACTTCGATATGAAGCTGTTAAGAAAAGTCATTCAGAGTTCTGGGGCTGTATGCATCATGTACTGGCATCCCCAGATTGAGTGACCAATAGTTTCAGAGTTCAAAAGAGAAAACTTTATTGTTCACAGTAATCCAAAGAGCTATCCCTGCAAGTTCATTGCTCAGAATGAAACTTAACTTACAAAACAGTATACTAAAAGCATATTCCAATCTACAAAATCTGGTGGACTATACAGTCATCCCCACACTCATTTCCCACTGTACCAGGGCTCAGCCTCCTTTTCCCAGAGTGGAGACCCATGAGCAGTGCTTATCAAACCATTATAGACACAGAGCACATACTCCCTCTTACAGTCAGGCTACATACTCGTTAACAAGCACAGAAAAATGCAAACATAATTGGCCACAAGGTTATACAGCAAAACTGAACTTGGCAGGAAAAGGTTTTGTCCGGGACCAATCCCGACAGCATGTCACCGGTATGCTGAGAGAGCCAGATCTCTCTCTCCTTTACAACTGATGCCAAGGAGGCTTTGGAAGTCCTGAATCATTGTCTGGATACAGTGAGACTGGATGCAGGTGAATAAACTGAGGCTCAAACCAGACAAGATGGAATTGCTGTTGGTCAGTAAGAAAACCAGCTTGGGGTTGAGATGACAGCCTGTTCTGGATGGGATTGCCTTCCCTTGGAAATATCAAGTTCAAAGCTTGGTGGGTGCTCTTGGATCCAGTGCTGCTCTAGAAGTGCCTTTGCCCGGCTTCAGCTGGTGCGCAAGCTGTGCCCTTTCCTGGGGAAGGCAGATCTGATCATAGCAGTTCATGCCTTTGTTACCCCGCAATTAGACTACTAATGCATATTACGTAGGGCTAGCCTTAAAAAGTGTTCAGAAGCTGCAGCTAGGGGGAAATGTAGCAGCCAGACTGGTGTCAGGTGTACATTTTAGAGACCATATAACTTTGGTCTTACAAGAACTTCATTGGCTTCCAATTTGCTCCTGTGTTCAATTCAAGGTGGTGGTTTTGACCTATAAAGCCCAAAATGGCTTTGTTGTTGTTATTGTGTGCCTTCAAATTGTTTCTGACACGGTGATCATAAGGTGATGTTATCATGGGGTTTTCTTAGCAAGATTTGTTCTAAATGGCTTAGGGCTAACATATTTGAAAGACTGCTTCCTCCCATATGAGTCTACACAAAATTTGAAATCCTCAGAGGAAGCCCTGTGGTGTGTTCCAACATCTCATAAAGTTAGGCGAGTATGTACACATAACAGAGATTTGCCTGTGGCAGCACCCTGACCGTGAAACTCCCTACCCATGGAAGTTAGGCTGGCTCCATCTCTTTTGAGCTTACGGCAAGCAGCCAAAATAGTACAGTCGTCCCTTCACATTCGCGGGGGTTACGTTCCACGGACCCCCGCGAATGTGAAAAAACCGCGAATACTGTTGCCCCCCCCTCCCTGCTATAGCGACCATGGGGCCTCCGGAGGCCCCATAGTCGCTTTCCCCCGCCTCCCCAGGGCCTTCGCGGGGCCTCCGGAGGCCCTCCGGAGGCCCCGCGGAGGCCTTCCCTGCCCTCCCCACTCCCCCCCAGGGCCTTAGTGGGGCCTCCGGAGACCATCCGGAGGCCCCGCGGAGGCCTTCCTTGCCCTCCCCACTCCCCCCAAAGGGCCTTCGCAGGGCCTCCGGAGGCCCCGCGAAGGCCCTCCCGGCCCTCCCCACTCCCCCACAGGGCCTTCGCGGGGCCTCCGGAGGGTCTCTGGAGGCCCCGCGTAGGCCTTCCCAGCCCTCCCCACTTTCCCACAGGGCCTTTGCGGGGCCTCCGGAGGGTCTCCGGAGGCCCCGCGGAGGCCTTCCCTGCCCTCCCCACTCCCCCCACAGGGCCTTAGCGGGGCCTCCGGAGACCCTCCGGAGGCCCCGCGGAGGCCTTCCCTGCCCTCCCCACTCCCCGCACAGGGCCTTCGCGGGGCCTCCGGAGGCCCTCCGGAGGCCCCGCGGAGGCCTTCCCTGCCCTCCCCACTCCCCCACAGGGCCTTCGCGGGGCCTCCGGAGGGTCTCTGGAGGCCCCGCGGAGGCCTTCCCAGCCCTCCCCACTTTCCCACAGGGCCTTTGTGGGGCCTCCGGAGGGTCTCCGGAGGCCCCGCGGAGGCCTTCCCTGCCCTCCCCACTCCCCCCACAGGGCCTTAGCGGGGCCTCCGGAGACCCTCCGGAGGCCCCGCGGAGGCCTTCCCTGCCCTCCCCACTCCCCGCACAGGGCCTTCGCGGGGCCTCCGGAGGCCCTCCGGAGGCCCCGCGGAGGCCTTCCCTGCCCTCCCCACTCCCCCCACAGGGCCTTCGCGGGGCCTCCGGAGGCCCCGCGGAGGCCTTCCCTGCCCTCCCCACTCCCCCCACAGGGCCTTCGCGGGGCCTTCGGAGGGTCTCCGGAGGCCCCGCGGAGGCCTTCCCTGCCCTCCCCACTCCCCCACAGGGCCTTCGCGGGGCCTCCGGAGGGTCTCTGGAGGCCCCGCGGAGGCCTTCCCAGCCCTCCCCACTTTCCCACAGGGCCTTAGCGGGGCCTCCGGAGACCCTCCGGAGGCCCCGCAGAGGCCTTCCCAGCCCTCCCCACTTTCCCACAGGGCCTTTGCGGGGCCTCCGGAGGGTCTCCGGAGGCCCCGCGGAGGCCTTCCCTGCCCTCCCCACTCCCCCACAGGGCCTTCGCGGGGCCTCCGGAGACCCTCCGGAGGCCCCGCAGAGGCCTTCCCAACCCTCCCCACTTCCCCACAGGGCCTTTGCGGGGCCTCCGGAGGGTCTCCAGAGGCCCCGCGGAGGCCTTCCCTGCCCTCCCCACTCCCCCCACAGGGCCTTCGCGGGGCCTTCGGAGGGTCTCCGGAGGCCCCGCGGAGGCCTTCCCTGCCCTCCCCACTCCCCCCGCAGGGCCTTCGCGGGGCCTCCGGAGGGTCTCCGGAGGCCCCGCGGAGGCCTTCCCTGCCCTCCCCACTCCCCCCACAGGGCCTTCGCGGGGCCTCCGGAGGCCCCGCAGAGGCCTTCCCAGCCCTCCCCACTTTCCCACAGGGCCTTTGCGGGGCCTCCGGAGGGTCTCCGGAGGCCCCGCGGAGGCCTTCCCTGCCCTCCCCACTCCCCCCCAGGGCCTTAGCGGGGCCTCCGGAGACCCTCCGGAGGCCCCGCAGAGGCCTTCCCAACCCTCCCCACTTTCCCACAGGGCCTTTGCGGGGCCTCCGGAGGGTCTCCGGAGGCCCCGCGGAGGCCTTCCCTGCCGTCCCCACTCCCCCCACAGGGCCTTCGCGGGGCCTTCGGAGGTTCTCCGGAGGCCCCGCGGAGGCCTTCCCTGCCCTCCCCACTCCCCCCGCAGGGCCTTCGCGGGGCCTCCGGAGGGTCTCCGGAGGCCCCGCGGAGGCCTTCCCTGCCCTCCCCACTCCCCCCACAGGGCCTTCGCGGGGCCTCCGGAGGGTCTCCAGAGGCCCCGCGGAGGCTTTCCCAGCCCTCCCAGGGCTTTCACGGGGCCTCTGGAGGCCCCGTGTCGCGGTTTTGGGGGGGCCCTGGGGGGCCCTCCCAAAACCGCGAATACTCGAAACCGCGAATGTCAAATTCGCGAATGTGGAGGGACAACTGTACTATCCTACATAGCCTTCAATGTTTAAGATTGTTCTATATTAAGTGGTTTAAAATTTGTATTTTATGGCTATTCTTATACTGGTTTTTAAAGTTTTTTTAGCATATTTTCATGTGTTTTGAAAATGTTTTATCTTTGTAATGTTTTAATTGTTTTTATTTATTCTTACTTGTTCGTTGTATCAGGAACCCTTGTGGGCTGAGAGGCAATACAGAAATATCTTAAATAAAAAAATAAACATTAATTTATAGAAACTGTAGTGCTAATCATAGTTAATGCCAAATCACAAGTTGTAACTTGTCATTGGAAACATATTTGCAAATTTGTGCTAACTATTTTACATTGGTGCAGACATAATGCTGCATCATAAAGCTTTAAAAAGGGAAGAAAGGATCATAGAACTGGAAGAGACCATAAGGACCATCCAGTCCAACCCCCTGCCATGCAGGAATAAACAATGAAAGCATTCCCGACAGATGGCCATCCAGCCAATTACAAATCCACCTAACAGTTGCATTGTCTAACCCTCAGGTTACTAACTTTTTTGCAAGAATATTATGGGGGACCTTGTCAAAAGCCTTACTGAAATCAAGAGGCACTAAATCCACAGCATTCCCTTCATCTACCAAGTAAGTAATGCTATCAAAAAAAGAGAGAGATAAGATTAGTCTGGCATAACTTGTTTTTCAAAAACCCATGTTGACTTTTACTGATCACAGCATTCCTTTCTAAGTGCTTACAGACTCTGTTTAATGATCTGCTCTAGAATCTTTCCTAGCATTGATGTCAGGTTGACTGGGTGATAATTATTTGGGTATTCTTCCCCCCCCCTTTTAAAATATGGGGACATTTGCCCTCCTCCAGTCTGCTGGGACCTCTCCTGTTCTCCAGGATTTCTAAAAGATTGTTGCCAGTGGTTCTGAGATTACTTCTGCCAGTCCTTTTAATAGCCTTGGATGAATTTCATCTGGATCTGGAGACATGAATTCATTTATACTGGCCAGGTATTCCTGAACAATCTCTTTACCTATTCTATACTGCATTTCCCCTACTGCATCATCTGCTCCATTTTCTCCAAGTTGAACACTGTTCTCCTTTTGGGAGAAGACCAAGGCAAAGAAGGTGTTGAGTAGCTCTGCCTATTCTCTGTCCCCCGTTAGCATTTCACCACCTTCTCCCCACAGCGGTCCTACCACTTCCTTTTTCTTTTGTTTGCTACGGACACATAAAAAAAAATCCCTTTTTATCATTTTTAACCTCTCTAGCAAGCCTGAGCTCCTTCTGTGCTTTTACTTTTTCTGATTTTCCCCCTACACAAGCTGGCTATTTGTTTGAATTCTTCTTTGGTGATTTCTCCCTTTTTCCATTTCTTGTACATGTTATAAGTCTTAGCTCAGTTGACCATCCTGGTTTCTTTAGACACCTCCCATTTTTCCTCCTCATTGGAACTGTTTGAAGTTGTGCCTTAAATATCTCACTTTTTAGAAACTCCCATCCATCATGTACTCCCTTCTCTTTTAGTATTCCTGACCATGGGGTCACTTCTAGTAATTCCCTAAGTTTTCTGAAATCAGCTTTCTTAAAGTCTAGAAGGCATGTTTGACTACGCTTCACTTATGCATGGAGAGAGGGTCACAATCACAATGGATGCACCAAATCTGTTTACATATTTAGGAAACTGTAAATGTGCCATGGAAACCTGCACTGAAAATATTTGCCTCATCTGTGGGAATGTAACAGGAGAATATACTTTGACTTTATAACCTCAGCAGCCCAATTCTGTGTTTTTCTTAGAAGTTTGCTTCCCAATTAAATGAACATAATATTACTGTCTGAAACTTTTTTTTTTAAAGCAGAGGACTGATTCTTTTGGTAGAGACAATAATCATCTACTTTATTTTTACATTTGCAAACCATAACTTGCTTGTAAGAAAAATATGACAAAGAAGAGAATTTGCCAACTGCAAATCATTTGAGAGCTTGATGGGAAGCAATATAGTAAAGCAGTGATTTTCAGACTGTCTAATGTGGGGGATTGGCCTTTATTTTCCCCCAATGTGCCAGTGACAGTGCCATATCCGTGGCCACTGGCTAGCATTGTTTCTTTCTTTCCTGGAAGCACTCCAGGAACCTGCAGCAGATTGCTTAGGGACTGGCACTGATCAATGGAAATACCGCTTTGATCAGCACTGCTATAAAGCATGCTTGTGAGATATTCAAATGAGATAGGACCAGATCTTCAGTATTAACTAGTAATCAAGACTTTTCTAGTACCTTTACATTTGTAACCACAATCCAAGAGAGCTATTTGCTACTGTTGTTTTTAATGTGCCATTATTGTAAGTGTGTTTCTAAAGTTTAGTTTTCAGAATAAAATCTGCATGAAAGCAATTTTAAAAGGTTCTTTTTCCATAATACTACAGTGTCACAAAGCCTAGTAGGTTCTTCCTCATTCCAGGCAAGTGAAGAATTCAAGCATCTCTTGTGTTTGAACTTATCTGAGGGAGAGGGAGACTAATTAGTAGCAAAGACCACACAGAAAATGATCTGTAATGAGGCTGAAGATGAGCATAAATTATCTAGCACTTATATATCCAAGGTGGAGGGACTGCATACAGGGAAGAGTTAAACTTCCAAGCTGTGTCCCAGCTTTACATATTAGGTTTTTTAATAAATCTCCACTTGTACCAGTGGAAGCTTTTTCAAAGGAGATTTTCAGACAGGCAAAAATCTCCCCTTGCCGCGCGAGCAGCCTCCCGAAACTGCTGCGCGGCAAGGGTCTTTTTCGGACCGCGCTGTGCCTGTGGCGAAACCGTCCGTGTCACTTCCGTGAAGCTTGGGACGGCTCCGCGTCATATTTCAAGCACGGGCAGCCTCCGTGATTGAAATATGGCGCGGAGCCGTCCCAAGCTTCACGGAAGTGACACGGACGGTTTCGCCACAGGCACAGCGCGGTCCGAAAAAGACCCTTGCCGCGCAGCAGTTTCGGGAGGCTGCTCGCGCGGCAAGGGGAGATTTTTGCCTGTCTGAAAATCTCCAAAGTCTTATTTCACCCAAAGGGTCTGTAGATCTGGGGAAGGAAGATGCTAGAGAGAGCAAGTGAGCACAGGGCATAAAAGAAAGTGTGTGGGTTAGTTCTGATCTCCACAAAGCTGGTGTGGTCCTTGCAAAAAAAAATAAAAAATCCTTATCTATGGCCAAGAAATGGAGGAACTGTGTTCAGCTCCTAATTCTGCCATTATCATTGCACAGCTGAGGGTATAAAGCATACTTGTCATTCCTTCAGTCCCTATTTGCTACCTGTGAAGTGGAATCATTCTAAAGGTTCAGAAAACATTTCCAGACAGAAGTTACTGGGAAGGCTAAGGGCAAGACAGTTCTGTGTGTCAGGATCAGATACTGAGAGACAAACTTGCTCATCTGTTACAGTAGACAATCATCTACCCTCTGTAGGGTTGTCTAATTTTTTTTTTAAGTCATCTAAAGATAGTCATCATATACATGCATTCATTGTGGAATTGTGTCCTGAGGAGAGGGGAGATTTCCTCTTCACAGTCCTGAACATCAGTGAATACTCTGAATATTGAATATATTAGGAAAAATACATAAATATCTTCACCCAATACTGGCCAAGATTATTGTGATGCTACAAGAAGCTGTGTGTGGATGAAAAGCCTAGCAGTAACTGATAAAAGCATCAACACTGGACTTCAGCACAAGAGGGACATGACATTCAGATATGCGTGAACATAATAAGAATGCTGTTGGATCAGATCAAAGGCCTAAATAGGACAATATTCTGTTCAGTCAGTGACTGACCTGTGGGAAGTAGACTATGAGTGGACCTGCACCCTCCCCTTCACGTTTCCCAGCAGCTGAGATGCAGCCATACTGCTTCTAGGGATGGAGGGAATATATATATACATACACACACACACACACACCCTTCCGATGGGACTAATAGCTAATGGCAATCTCATCTTCCATGAATTTATGCAATCCTCTTTTAAAGTCTTCCAAGTCCAAGTTGGCAAGCAGAACTACTTTTGGAAAGGCAAAATTATAGACAAAAATGTTGGAGCAGGGAACATGCCATGACACCGGATACCAGCTTTGGAATGGAAGCCACAGTATAAGATAGCTATTAACTTCATACTTTTGTCAGGTAATGTGGAAAGCAGAATATCAGACCAGAGGTAGTATGGTGTAATGTTTAGAGCGTCAGACTAGGATCTCTTTCACTGTACACCAGTGACTCTTAACCTTTCCTTTACCAGGGACCCCCTTTAAATATCTTTTATTGCCATGGACCCCCAAGACTTTACTCAAGATTTAAAACCCTAACAACAAGAACACCTGGTGATAACAACAACAATAATTAATAATACAATTACACTATGCATTAAACCTTCCCTCAAAGGGACTGGAGGGGGAGGGAAGACTTTTCTCCTGCTTCTTCCGGCAAGTTTGTGGCTGGAGTGGATTGAATGGCAATGTGCAGGCCAAGCAAGCCTTTGTCTTGGCTGCTTTCATGTGGCCACTCCACTGCAGGGAAGAAGTGGGTCAAGCAACCTTCAAGACTTTGTGGACCCCCTGTGAGGACATTGCGGACCCCTGGGGGTCCCCGGACCACAGATTAAGAACCACTGCTCTACACAGTTACAGCACCTTGATTCCACTTTAACTATCATGGCTGCACCCTACAGAATCCTGGGGTTTGTAGTTTGGGGTGGCGCCAGAGCTCTTTGGCAAAGAGGTCTAAATATCTCACAAAACTACAAATCCCAATATTTCATAGGCTGGAGCCATGACAGTTAAAGCAGTATCAAAGCGCTACAACTGTGTAATGTGAAAGAGATCAGGGACTGAGAACACAACAGGGTTCACATAATAAAACTCACCTGGGTGACCTTGGACTACAGGCTTCTCCAGGATAACATACTCAACAAGGCTATTGTGCGAAAAGAAATGGGGAGGGAAGGACAAGCCTGGTTACTAAGCAGCTAGGTGGACTAGTGCAGTGGTGTTTAACCTGTGTCTGGGGACCCTCAGGAGTCCGCAATGTCCTCACAGGGGGTCTGCAAAGGCTTGAAGGCTGCTTGGCCCACCTCCTCCCTGCAGTGGAGCAGCCGCATAACAGGAGCCAAGGCAAAGGCTGGCTGGCTTGGCCTGCACATTGCCATTCAATCCACTCCAGCCACAAATTGGCAGGAAGAAGCAGGAGAAAAGTCTTCCCTCCCGCTCCAGTGGTCCCTGCTAAAGAAAAGGTTAAGAGCCTCTGGGCTACAGAATGACTTCTGTGTGTGTCCCTTCAGGTCACCTGCCGACTTATGGCGACCCCAGGAATTTCGTAGGGTTTTCTTATTAGGCAAAGAATACTCAGAGGTAGTTTTTCCTGTTCCTTCCTCTGAAATATAGCCTAGAGCAATGGTTGTTAAACTCTGGTCTGCAAAGGCTTGAAGGCTGCTCAGCCCATGCGACAGGCGCCAAGGGAAAGGCTGGCAGGCTTGGCCTGCACATTGCCATTCAATCCGCTCCAGCCACAAACTGGCAGGAAGAAGCAGGAGAAAAGTCCTCCCTCCCCTCCAGGGCCTCTGAGGGAAGGGTTAATGGATGGTGTAATTGTATTATTGTTGTTGTTTTAAATCTTGAGTAAAGTCTTGGGGGTCCACAGCAACAAAGGATATTTAAAGGGGGTCCCTGGTAAAGGAAAGGTGAAGAGCCACTGCTCTATTGTATTATCAGGTATTATTGCTATTATTTGTATTAGGGTTTTAAATCTTGAGTAAAGTCTTGGGGGTCCAAGGCAACAAAAGATATTTAAAGGGGGCCCCTGGTAAAGGAAAGGTGAAGAACCACTGGACTGGTGGTTTTCATTCGACTGCGAGGGAGAAAGATTGAGAGGCTCGTCCAAAAGTGTTTTTTACTTGGGCATAAAAACAAATGAAGCCCTCTTAAAAAGCGACGGCCCTTCGACCCCATGACTCCCACTCGTGGTGCTCTCTCACAGATTTTCAGACTACACTGTTATAGTGCTATTATTCCACTTTAACTGCTCTGGCTGCCTCCTGTGTGGAATTCTGGGGTCCCGTCTACACGATTTAAATAATACGTACGGCGTGCGGAAGTTCGCGCTTCAGTACAAATGGCCGTTCGGATGCACACGAATGCAAGAGGGGGGCGGTTTTCCACCCTGAAATACGCACACGCGGCATTCAGGAGGGAAAGTGGATTGCGAAGAGAAATCCGTACGCCGTTCGGATGGCTGACGGGTCTGTACGGTCCGTTCGCACATACGAACAGGCAGGGTAATCTGATTGGCTGGCTGAGTAGAGGGGGCGGGGCTAGCACAGAGGGGAATTGGGAGCGGCCACCATGTTGGCTTCCCGGCTAGCGAGCATCCGGTAAGTCCGTGAATTTTTATGTTTATTTATTTTTATTTTATATTGTAAATACGGAAAACCAACTGTCCGCAAACCAGGAACCTTTAAAAAAAAAAAAAAGCGGCGGGAGATTTAAAACTGCCCCTTGGCTTGCTCGTTCCAGCCAGCTTCGGGAAGAGGGAGTCATACGGAGCTTAGGGGGCTTAAAAATCGTATAGCCGGTTCGTATGCATACGGACGACAGGCTGTTCGTATTTTTTGCCCCCCATACGGATTTTTTTATGATTGTATAGCCGCACCCTGGGTTTGTAGTTTAGTGAGCCCTAAGAGCTCTCTGGCTGAGAGTTGTAAATTCCCCTCCCTAAACTGCAAATCCCAGGATTCAACAGGAGGCAGCCATAGCAAATAAAGTGGAATAGTAACACTATAACCGTGTAGTGTGAAAATCTCCACAGACTCATAGAATTGGAAGAGGCCACAAGGGCCTTCTAGTTCAACCCCCTGCTATGACAATTCCATGAATTGCACAGAGGTTTCTTAGGCAAGTCATAATCAGAGGTGGTTTTGCCAGTTCCTTCCTCAGAAATATAGCCTACAGCACCCAGGATTCGTTGGTGGTCTCCCATCCAAGTACTAACCAGGACTAACCCTGCTTAGCTTCCAAGATCAGGTGAGGCTTTCTTTGCACAGGCAACAGCCTTTTCTGCTCACGAATAATAATTTGTAGAGATGTTGGTTTTTTTTCTACATTTTTTCCTACAGTTTTTCTCCCTGCGCCTCTTCCCCGGCCTTAAACACCCAGCCGCCGCCGCCTCTGGAGGACTTACGAGCTATTTCTCCCCCTCCGGCCGTTGCCTCAGAGCGGCAGTTTCCGAGGTTCAGGCCGCCGGGCTTCCCTCAGCTCAGCCACAAACTCCCGGGATTCCGACCCTGTGACAGCCTCCCCGCTATTGCGGGTAAAACACCGGCGGCATCGTGAAGGACCGGATGACATAAAACGACGCACACTTCCGTTTGATACTTCCGGTCTAAAACCGGAAGTTGGTTTTCCCTTCTCCCTTCTAACGCATAAATATAGAGGCAGAAAAGAGGAATCAAGACAGAGCGATGCCATAGAGGAGAATGATAGAAGAAAAGAAATATCCACTTTTAACAATGTGGTTAAAAAAAGGGCGGGCTTCGATTTTTTACCTGAAGTTCAAATGATGTGTCTCTCTACACTTTTCAATTCATATGTCTATGGTCGAACAGACGCATGCGCGCTTCTTATGTTAGGTTTTTGAGGTCTCTATCCCGGCATGGAATTATTGCCTCGTTCGTAGATCTTGTTTTTCTTCGTCGCTCAGAATAGTGACGGAAGAGTCGATGCTTTCGTCAATGCCACCGACAGACATAATAAATGATTAAAGGAACTTATGAGCAGTCGGCACAGATATGACTCTATTGGCATTCCTCTATGGCTATCTCTTGATCCTTCTGATTGGTTCGCGGGTGTCACGAGGAAAAGGTCAACGGCGGGCTTCACGTTTCGTTTCTCTGAAAGCTGATTGGCTTAGAGATTAAGCGTGGCGTCAACCCGTAACAAAGATGGCAGTGCGTGCTGACCTCTTTTTTGAAAAGGTTGCCGTTTGCTGGCCAGACAGAGCGTGGCGCCCGAGGAGGAGGTTTCCTCTTGGCCGGGCGGAGAGGGAGGGAAGGATGGCCGTCTTCCACGACGAAGTGGAGATCGAGGACTTCGAGTACGACGAGGAGACGGAGAGCTACAGCTACCCGTGCCCGTGTGGGGACCGCTTCCTCATCACGCGGGTAAGAGGGAGGCGGAGGGCCGTCCATAGGCCGAGAGGGGGCCCATGAGGCGGAGGATTGTTCGGGAGGAAGCCGAAGGCGAAGCAGGAGTCTTACCTTATTCTGGTTCGAAGAATTTACAGTTGTCCCTCCGTATCCACGGATTTGGTATCCACGGGTTTAAGTATTCACGGCTTAAAAATATTCCTTAAAAAATAATAATCCAAAAAGCAAACCTTGATTTTGTCATCTTATATAAGGGACACCATTTTGCTATGCCATTGCATATAATGGGACTTGAATATTCACGGATTTTGGTATCCACGAGGGGGTGGTCCTGGAACCAAACCCCAGCGAATATGAAGGCACAACTGTATTTTATTCAGTTACTAGTAATAGCATTTATAGCCCACCACTTCACCGATCTGGGACTCATAGTGATTTATGAGATTATCACACCACATTTGTTATAGTGCTATTATTCTGTAAGAGGGGTGCTCCAAAAAAGCGATACAAGGACTCCCTGAAACAACATCTCAGGCTTGGCCAAATTGATCACCAACAATGATCCGTCCTGGCCTCACATCGGGGAGGCATGGAGACGCACTATCCACAATGCTGCAGCCTTATTTGAGAACTCACGACGAACAAGTCTTGAAGAGAAATGACAACACAGAAAGAATCACAACCCAAAAACATCACCCAAGGAGACATTCTGCTGTGCTTTCTGAAACTGGACTTGTTTATCTCAGATTGGCCTTTTTAGTCATCAGTGCGCTTGCAGAAAGTGCAGGATGAGTCCTTCTTGAATCTTAGTTTGCGAAGAAAAGCCAGAGAGAGAGAGAAAGAGATTATTCCACTTTAACTGCTCTGGCTGCTTTCTATGAAATCCTGGGATTTGCAGTTTAGGGAGGGGCATTTAGAACTCTCAGACAGAGAGCTCTTAGGCCTCATTAAACTACAAACCCCGGAATTCCACAGGAGGCAGCCATAGCAGTTAAAGAGGAGTAATAGCACTACAACAGTGTAGTGTGATAAAGGCCAAAGTGTTTAAAACAGTCCCTAACCCCTTGCAGGCTTTATACACAAAATGATTAATAAAGAACATAAAGATATTAACACTGATGCAGTGTGGTGTGATAAAGTTATTATTTTAACCAAAGTTGAAAGAGATTAAGCCTTTAAAAAATTGCATCATGCAAAAATAAAATATAATTAGACTAGCAAGAAATTTATGAGCAGTTAAAAACAGATCATTAAAAAAAAAAAAGAACAGCAACAAATACCAGTAGGACCCCCCCCCCATATCCTCTGGGGAGGGAGCCTATGGATACTAAAAACAGGATAATAGTGAATGCTATTAAAAATAATGGGACTTTGGTTTAAAATAACATAGACCTGCCTTGGAGGACCTAGAAAATGGCTAGAGAGGACACATTTTCTAAGAAGACTCTATGGTAGGTGTGCTGTTTTGTTTCTCATGGATAATTGAATGAGTGGATAATGAATCAGTGCATACGGGGTTCCTACTGTATAAAACAACACAATACGTGAAAGGCCCTTTCCCTTGAGCAGTCAGTCCTCAAAGGCCTGCCAAAACATAAAGGTCTTCAGATGCCTACAAAAGGATAGATAGCAAGGAGGGTGTTAGTCTAACCCACGGTTTCTCAGCCGGGGTTCCCTGGAAGCCTAGGATTGCACAAGAGATTGCTAGGGGTTCCTCGAGATACTGAGACTGGGGGAAAAAAATTAAGCTGTAGAGATAATAATTTTTAGGCAGGGGTTCCCTGAGACCTGAAAATTGCTTCAAGGGTTCCACCAGGGTTAAAAGGTTGAGAAAGGCTGAAACAGTGAAAATAACCCTCATGAATTCATTGGAAATCCTACCTATCTAAGTGGAATCCTGCATCAATCCACAGTATTAGGAAGGATGGGGCCCCAAGTGGCAAAAACACTGCAGGAAAAACCTTCATGGAGTTCCCTGGAGTTGTTGTTGTTGTTGTTGTTTAAAAAAAAAAAAAAAACACCAGTGAGGGCAATGCACATTCCTGCTCATTAGGACAAGCTTTGAATTGCTTTCTCATAGGAGAGGAAGCACAAAACTGATTGGCCAGGCAAGTGCTGGGGACAGGGCTTGCTAACAGGGCAAGCGCCTGTTGCCACCATGTTGGATTTTTACCTTAGTGAGCAATCGCTAAGGAGCTAAAATGAGATGAGTTTTATTTTTTGCTTTCCTGTTAAATCAAAAAAATCACACCTTAGACATCATTTAAAAAAAATTGGCGGTGGGAAATTGAGGCAAGTACAAACACGAGTAAATTACTCACAGCCACCATCTTGCATGCAAAGCTTATGGGGGCTTATGGGGTTAAAAACACAGTTAAGACAAGTCACTACTGCTGTGAAATGCCATTACTGCGAGGCACTCCTTTTCTTTTTTGCCTCATATAGATGGGCCCCTAGTGACCATGATGAGGCTTGCTCATGAATAAACCAATGTGCAATTGCATTCCCTTTCAAATATGTGGCCTGTAGCAAATTCACAGGGTCTCCATAAGTCGACGGGCAACTTCAAGGACAATATATATATATATAAAGAGAGAGGTATCTTGGAGGCCGAGTCACTCACCAGCCCTTTCCAGGTGTGCCTGGAGGTTCCTGGTGCCTCGAAGCCAGAGCCTGATATAGAAAGAGAAATACTGTACTGTCCTTTACACAATGCACTGTTGAATTCTCTACCACATGGTGTCCTGAGGAGTACAAATATGAATATCTTTAATCAGGGACTAAAGGCCTGTCTACACTGCAGAAATACAGCAGTTTGACACCACTTTATCCACCATAGTTCTATTTTATGGAATCCTGGTATTTGTAGTTTTGAGAGATATTTGGCCTTTTCTTTCAGAGAACTCTGGTGCTTCACCAAAGTACAAATACCAAGATTCCATTGGATAGAACTATAGTGGATAAAGCAATGTCAAACTGCTGTTTCTGTAGTGTAGACAGGCCATAAGACAGGTTCTTGAAGGGTACGGCTACTAGTCATGGTGCCTGTATATACCTCCAGGATCAGAAGTTGTGTGCTTCACAATACCAGTTGCTGTAGAACATGAGTGAAACTCCGAAGGTGGTATTGCATTGATGCCATCCTTCTTAGGCATCTGGTTGGCCACTATAGCAACAGAATGCTGGATGAGATCAGCAATCATTCTTTACGTTGTTGGAAAAGACATTAAAAAAATCCGTCATTACCTTTGAGACTAACTAGGAAAAATAAATTTCTAGCATACATTTTAATTGACTACAGTCCACTTAAGTAGGTGCAATTTTATCTTGCTAGACTAGATGATTCTTACAGTAAAGGTTGGTTCTGGAGAAGAAGAGAAAATGTTCTTTTTCTGAATGCACAATTGTTCTTTCTTCTTTCTGCCCCTGCCCTTCTATCTAATGCATTTCTGTCCTGTTTTACTTTCCAGCTTAGGACCATAAAGTGTTGGTGTGTTGTTACGTGCCTTCAAATAGTTTCCGACCCTAAGGTGAATGCATCATGGAGTTTTCTTGGCAAGATTTGTTCAGAGAGAAGCAGTTTGTCTTTGTCTCCCTCTGAGAATGAGATAATGTGACTTGCTTAAGGTTACCCAGTGAGTTTCCATGGCCGAACAGGGATTCAAACCCTGGGCTCCAGAGCTGCTGTGTAACCCTCAAACCACTACACCACGTTATGCAGCCATGATCTTTCATACTGGATCACCAGTAAAATTACAAAATCACAATAAAATAGTGCCAGTTTAAACCCCTCCCCACCACCATAACATACACAAAAACCTCAGAAACCAAACTGAAGACCTAAATCCCAAAGTCTGATTAAAACAAAAGAAACCAAAAATGTTTTCTTTCTGTAAAAGTGAAGAGAAAACTTGCGCTATGAAATTGGAGTGAGAAAGAGCTTGCATAGATGTTTTGCAGTCATGGAGAACACTCTGCTTCTTGTGAATGCTATCTTTTAGTAAGTAACTTACATTGAGTTGAGAGGGTTGTCCTAGAAACTCTTGTAACGAGCTGCTTTAAGGGCTAAATTACACACATAAATACTGTATGGATATATGTGTTTTTTAAAATGTGGATATGCTTGAGGGGTTTAACTTTGGAGGAAGCATGATCTAAGGTAGATAAAGTTTTAAAATGCTTCTGTATTTTATATTGTACTTACATATTTTATATAAAAGTACAATATAAACACCAGCACACTTAATTAACTTGGAAAGAAATTGCCAGTTAGTGTAGCTGCTTTGGGATGGGTGTAAGTAGATTGTGAACCAAGATAGACAACTTGTGGTCTTCAACATTGAGAAACAGCTGTTAGAAAAATGTTTAAGAGCCAGCACAGTGTAGTGCTTTGAGTATTGGACTAGGACTCTGGGAGACCAGGATTCCAATTCCTACTCAGCCATTAGAAACTACTCAGTCATTAGAAACTCAGTGACCTTGGGCAAGTCACATTTTCTCAGCCTTAGAGGAAGGCAGCTTCAAAGTTCTTCTGAATAGATCTTGCCAAAAAACCCAATAATAGGGTTACTATAAGTAGAGTTGATTTGAAAGCACACAAGAACAAAGCTGTTCATAGTCCATGCAGTGGAGTACAATATAAGTCAAATAAATAATATGATGTGTGTGGCCAGTAACAGATAATAAACATGCAATTATATTTGGGATGACTGATTCATAAAGTTTCTGAACTGTGTTTGAGGGTAACTTCAAGGAGAATTGTTATGAGTATAATCTGGAAGTTGCCTCTGGGTGTGGGTCTGGAAATGGCTAGCTCCTTCTTTTCCAGAGAAGGGTGTAGTGAGTAAATTGTGTGAATTTAAAAAACAAACAAACCATATTAAGTTTGGTTCTGTGGGCTACCTGGAGTCAGTGCTGGATCCTGGAGTACCTTCCACATGTAAACATAGTATGTAGGGAGAACTTTTTAGGCAGTGCTCTTTCTTGTGGACTCTTTCTTTTATTGCTGGCTTATTTAGAATCATAGAATTGTAGAGTTGGAAGAGACCAAAAGGGCCATCCAGTCCTAATATTAAATAGTAATGTTTTAATATTTAAAACATTAATATATCATTACCTTTCATCCTATTTAGGTTTTCAAGAATGTGTACAGCCAGTTATATCACAGTTGACGTACAATAACAACACAGATTTTGAAACTCTTAAAACCACTAAAAAGACAACAAATTAAAATGGCTGTATGAATTAGAATATTTTTGGCTTGCGCTGGCAGGACTGCAGTTGGGACTATTTTACACGTTCCACTATTCTGTGCTTTGGGCCTGACTTTTGCTAATACACTGTAACTGTACTGAAATGAATTGATAAACCATAACAAAGCAAGACATGCTCAGCTCCTTAAAGCACAACTGGTAAAAGGGTTTGGGACCCCTTTTATTCATTCACAGGTTCAGTGGGTGGCCGTGGCCTTGCCTTGTCCAGAGAATGATTGTCTGTTGTGTGTCGTTCATTGCAGGAGGATCTTGAAAATGGTGAAGATGTGGCCACATGTCCAAGTTGTTCACTCATAGTAAAAGTAATCTATGACAAGGTGAGGAGAAGGCAGGTTACATGTGAGGCTTGGCTTGGGCTATGTTTATATAAAAGAAAACTCTTCTGCAGTCCTTGTTGTTTTTCTAGGAACAGTTCTGCTTGCCCTCTTTTGCCCAGTTGTGTATGCTGGAAGATTTACCAGCATTAGGTTAATAATGCTCTGATGCTTGTAGTTCAGTGTAAATATGCAGATTATGTATTCATTCAAATTATGTATATCTTGTCTATCTAAAGATCACAGTGCAGTGTTCAGTTATATGTACAGTTGTCCCTTCATATTTTCTGGGGTTTGGTTCCAGGACCCTCGTGGATACCAAAATCCGTTCCATTATATGCAATGACATAGCAAAATGGTGTCCCTTATATAAGATGGCAAAATCAAGATTTGCTTTTTGGATTATTATTTTTTAAAGAATATTTTCAAGCCGTGAATACTTAAATCTGTGAATACCAAATTCGTGGATTTGGAGGGACAACTGTAGTTGCATTGGGGGGAAAAAGAAAATAATATTCATGACTAACTTTTAACTGGTTTCATTGGCATCAAAGTATGACCCACTCTCTCTGAATGTAAACCACTGGCTTTAGTTTTCCCTCTCCTTGATTTATTTTCCACTGTATCTTTTGAATATCTTTGGATTTTGGTGAAACGTTTGCTAGTAAAAATGTATCATATGAAAAAATCCCCAAAATTCTATAGCATTCCTCTTACTGTTACAGACTAATGCAGTTTTTCTTTGGAATTTGATATTTGTGAGGTATACAGGCACATATAGTTATCAACAGTGTTTTTCAAATTTTGGTCTTCTTGATATTTTGGGTTTCTGCTCAGAATATCTGGCCATTTGCCAAGCTAGCTGGGGCTTCTGAACCTTTTTTCTCCTCCAAAAAAGGGCTGGACTAAAGTCAGCTGACACAGATCTCTCCAAAGCAATTTATGATTGGCAGCATTTAATCTTTTATGTGTAAGTCTTTAAAGCAAGGGTGGGACACATTTAGCTGTCCACACGTTCTGGATTACAGCTCCCATGATCCTTTGAAATTGGCCATGCTTATGAGAGTTGAAGTTCAAAAGTATCTGGAAGGCAAAAAAAAATCCTTTTATGCTTTACGTGGATGAAAAGCTTAGTGCAGTACTGCAGGATGCAAACCTTAACACACTTATTATGAAGTAAGTCTCATTGAGCTTGGTGGAACTTCACTCTAAATATGTGTTGATCTGTACTGTACAATTCTTTGCCTGCGTATGTGAACATACAATAATATAGGGTGAGCAAAAGGGGTAAACATAAGCTTTGTTGCCTAAAAAAAACTTCTGATCATTATACCAAAAAACTCATTTCAGTGTCTAATCACTGTAATAGGATTTCTTTGGGATAAATGAGTTCTTGGAGTATGGTCTGTGACTTCACTGTAGATAGCCATAGTTGCATCCTATAGTAGAAAGTGAATAGGTGACTGCCTTAATTCTTACCTTAAGGTACATTTTCTCCTCTGCTTTCAAATCCCACTGCTACCTGCTGCTTTAATGTATAGTATTGCAATGCAGGACTGTTGCAACGTTTTATGACAGTGGCCAAAAGGAAACAGGCAAACAACTCACTGGATTGATAGAAGCAGTGGCAGGGCAGTCTACCCCCTATCTATTTGATGGGAACAGATATGAGGGATAAATTTTAATCTGCCAAATTTGAACCTAAAATTAACCCTGTACATGTTATTTTTGGAAGTCACTTCCATAAAGTTCAGTGAAATGTAATATCAAATAAGTGTGGTTTGTACATGCCCATAATCTCAGTTTTTCAGACTTTCCCGATTGGTCATAAGCTGTTATGTTGTGGGGAGGGGTGCCATGGGTGTGCAGTTTTTATAAAACCAAATCTTTTTCTGAATTATAGTAATATAATTACTCATTATAATATTTTCATATTAAACAAATGTTTAGATCTTATTAATGCCAGCTTTGCAGTATTTAATCATTTTTAAGAGCAGCAGAGTTTTCTCATAAAGCTCATTCTTTGCCTGATGAGTGTCAATAGTTTCTAGCAATAGTGTATTATTTTCTTTTTTTAGGAACAGTTTATGTGTGGTGAAGAAATCTCAGCACCCACAACAAACAAGGAACTGGTTAAATGCTGATGGTCGTTTGATGAACTTTGCTGTTCTTGGAAAATGTGGCAATGTTTAGACAGAAGACCCAAGGACACCTGTTCTGAAGACTCTGTACTTACAGTAGCTGATTGCTTTTCAATAACTGGCTCTGTTCACATCAGAGAACTGATGTGTCAAGACCCTGGATGTTCCTGTATGCCCAAGAATCTCCTAATATTAAAGTTACAGAGCAAAAGTGTCAGATTGAAAACAGAGACAAAAGTGACATTATTTTTTTCCCTCCAAATTGAGCAATGCTTACAAATTATCACTGCTTCATAGACTCTTGGAATCCACCTGGTAATGTACAGAGAATCAACCATGTAATAAGAACAAGAAGAATATATTCCATACTAATGTGCTGATTTTTAAGAGGTCTATGGTATATGGCATATTTGTTGAAATCATGTTTATACTGATTCTCTTATTGGTCTTTCTTGCACCATGCAAGCCTGTGCTATCTAGGCAAACCCAGTAGCTTATTTTGACACTACCATTTGCCTTGGTGGGCTGCTGTGAGCAAAGGAGAGTTGACCTGATATTTTCAGTATGCCAGATCTGTATGCACTCTGAAGTGCAAAGGAATTGAAGCTTTAAGTATGTTTAACTCTGTATAATGAGTGCTTAGTTCTTAGTTCTGTCATACCAGCCATAGATTGTTTATAGCAATCTAATTTGTATTTCAAAAGCTTCTTACTGCCTTGCTCACTCAGTTTGCAATGGCTTTCCATCTGTGGATGTGATTCCAGTAACACTTTGCAAGATGGATATTTATAGTGTCTCTTCTGTATTAATGGTTGCCTTAGAACTGCACAAAACTCACTCCAGTCTGTTTTTCCAGGTGTTTGTTATAATTTCACCCAGATATATTCTCAAATGATTTTATTGTCGATAGATTTTCCTTGGGTTTTTTTCCAGGCTGTGAGACCGTCTTCTGGAATAGTTTCTTTCTGACGTTTCGCCTGCATCTGTGGCTGGCATCCTCAGAGAATCTGAGGATTTTATTGTGGATTTTATTGTCCATGCAGGTTTCAGTACTTGACTTTTGATTTTGTTGCCTGTTCAGTTCAATATAGTTGTCTTTTCAGCTAAAAGCATTCAGGCTTGCAATCTGATATTTAATTTTCTAATCTTGACATTTGTAAAAAAGGTTAAACCTATTTCATTTTCAGCAGTCTCCCCTCTTAGCTAGTATTTAAAACAAAGCAACCTGCTTAACTTGTTCTTGAACAGAATGACAGCATGTATTTGTAAGATTTTAGAGATCTAGTACAGTTGTCCCTTTACATTCGGGGCTTTGACTTTCATGGTTTATGTATTCGCGGAAATTCCTCCCCCCCCCCCCGCTCTCCCCAATGCAGCCTCTGAGCATTTAAGGAGGAAAACTTCCTGCACACATAATCACACAGGGAAGATCCCAGCAAGCAAGCAACCCCCACACCAGCCTCTGAGGGTCTGAAGCAAAAGAAAAGCACAGCCCCATGCTGTGAGCATGCAAGCAAAGTCCCTCCTTGCCACTCCCCTCTGTGTCTTAACAAACTGAATGGCTTCTTTAAAACTCACATTTCGCCCCATGTCTCCTCATGGCCCAAAGAAAAGCACAGGCACATGCTTACCACCCCCTCTCTGTGTCTCAACAAACTGAATGTAAAACTCTGCTTCTTTAAAACTCACATTCCAAACTTTTCCTACACACATTCACACACAGGGAAGGTGCAGGTGGATCTCCCAGCAACCCAGCCTCTGAGCATTTAAGGAGGAAAGCTTGTGTGCTCACAGTATGGGGCTGTGCTTTTCTTTCGGCCAGCAGGAAGCTTTCCTCCTTAAATGCACAGAGGCATTTAAGGAGGCTTGCTGGGAGATGCCACCCGACCTTCCCTGTGTGTGAATGTGCGTATGAAAGGTTTGAAACATGAGTTTTAAAGAAGCTGAGTTAAAAATTCCGTTTGTTGAGACACAGAGAAGGGGTGACAAGCATGCAGCTGTGCCTTTCTTTGGGCCATGAGGAGACATGGGGCGAAATGTGAGTTTTAAAGAAGCCATTCAGTTTGTTAAAACACAGATAGGGGAGTGGCAAGGGGGGGGGGGTTGCTTGCGTGCTCACAGCATGGGGCTGTGCTTTTCTTTCCTCCTTAAATGCTCAGAGGCTGGGTCAGTTTCCGTGTGTGTGTGTGTGTGTGTGTGTTTAGGAAGGCTGCTTTTATTTGTGGTTTTTTCACTTTTGCAGGGGTCTTGTTCCCTTAACCCCCGCGAATGTGATACTGACCAACAGTTTATTGCCAATGAATTGATTTTCTTGTTTAAATCCATGTGTAAACAGTTAGTGGCCAACAGGTAGCACTGAAGTATTGGATTCACATCAAGATGTGTAGATTACAAATATTTATTTTGCCTTTTAAATTAAAATGTGAGTTTTAAAATCTTGTAGTAGGTTATATTCTAGCTTTACTGGGATGAGTGAGTTGAAAGTGATGTTTTGTGAAACTTATAGTACACATTTCTCCAATCACAGCGTCTATTCTATGTTGGCTGCCACAGTAGCTATTGCATCATCAGGCCCGTAGTGTACATTTCCCTAAAATGTCATGGTGACATACTGACCTGTAGAATCAGGTCATGTAGAACTTTTGAGTAAGTTAATTGACTGACTTGCTGTGTTGGAAGTAAAACAGATGAATTTGGGAGTGTTCCTTGCTCTCCTTCATCTAAACTTCCATTATATAATTTAAAAAAACATTTTGATACCAAAATAATGTGATAGAGATGGCTATATGAAGCTTATAAATATCAGATATATGCATTCCTACTGGAACAATTTGGCCTTAGTGTGGATCTTTTTGGCAAACATGACAATCCTGTAATGTAGCTATTATGGGGTGACCGGAGAGGCTGGTGAACCGGTCATAATTATCCATAAGGCACCTAAAATTAAGTGGCACTGTATGTGTTTAAAACGCACAATCTGAAAGGAACCCACATTTTGTGTGTGTATTGGTGGAAGCTTATCGGGTTTTTTTGTTTTTTAAAGTGAATTCTAAACCACCTGGACTTTTGACATGATCTAGAATAGGACTAGGCCTCTACTCCTGGAAACAATGACACCCCAAGATTTACAGAAGTACAAGAAAACCAGAGAGAGAAAAGAACCTAGGTGTGGGATGCCCACTCCAAACGATGCAATGATGGCTGAGCATCCACAGTGGCCAAGGAGCTCTATAGCAATTTTCAAGGAGATAGCTGGTTTGGTCCGTTTCAAACAAGGAAAGGGCAGTGGGTGGGATCTAGTAGCACATTTGAGTCTAACTGATGGACCTCAGCATAAGCATTTATAGACTGGTTCCCTTCATTTAATGGTTGCCATGGCTATGTTCGTATGAAACCCTGTTGTAATGCTCCTTATGTAATGTTGATACACTTTCAGTACAAAATGGTTGATATTTCTTCTTAGAGAGAATTCAGACTATGATGTATAGTGACAACCTACATGTGCATTGAATCCTGCTCTTGTAATGCTCACAGGAACGTGCCATATTTGACACACGCTCTTACTTAAATAAGGGCCTGAATTCTTTCAGAAAGACTTCACACATTTTGGCTTCCACACAGAAGCTGCTAGAAAAAATATCTAGTGGAAGCTAGTAAACAGCACTACTTGTACTATGGGAAGTGCTCAACAAAATGAGATCCCACCCACCCCAAGGCAGAGACAAATTACACACATCACCACCAAGTCAAAGTACTCAAAGCCAGGCAAGTTATTTTGGCACTCAAAGAAAAATACCTGGCAAATACTTATGCCTAGAAGCAAAATTACAACAATAATAAACTGAGGCCTAAATCCAATTGACCATCCCATTTGGAGTAGTCACACTGAATCAAATGCTGAATGATAACCATTATATAACTCCTATTACATTCTCATGATATACCGTACTCTAGTTGGAACTAGCAAGTGGATTTAAGCCTGGATAACAAACAATTTTCTGCTGATCCATGACTCCTCAAACCATCTATTTGAGATGACAGTCTCATGGTGCCAAATGGCCTGTGAGATCAAAACAGATCTTTTGGCATACTCCTATACGCATATGTATCTATGTGCCTTCTAGTTGCCTGTCTACTTAGGGCAACGTCATGAGTTTCATAGGGTTTTCTTAGACTAGGACTATTCCTAGATACTGTAAAATGGAGGCTCTTTTGCCCGTTTCCCATGTGGAGACCATAATGTGTGAACTTTCCTTAACAAACAGGCTTTTCCCAGCATATACTTCCAGAAAAGGATTTTATTGTAAAATAGTCTTGCCTCATTAACAAAATTTTACAAAGAATCAAGTCAATATCATCTTTCAGTTGTAGCCCTCCTGTATGTTCCCACAGTTGCTTCCTTTCTTACTTCAGAAATGCATGAAAGAGTGAGAAGTGCTGGTTACACAGTGTTGGGTTTTGTTTTGTTTTGATTAATAGTACTAAGTGTTGTCCTTCCAGAAGCATCTTATGTAGTTACAGGGAAAACAGATGGGTAAAGAGTTCCATTTTGGCCTGACATGGAAACGCATAAGAGCCTGTCAGGAATAAGTGTTGTGGGTGTTTTCTTGTTTTTTCATTTTGGTTGTGTAACTCCCAAGGTGTTGAGCAAATTTGCTCTAACCCTTTATGAGATTATCTAACTCCCTTATTCTGATCATTTTACAAATTCAGGATGGACAGCTAATTTGTAATCTGAGAAAACATCAAAGAATGTTCTACATGGAATATTTTTTGGTATGCTTTAAAGAAATAGAATGATTTTCCATGAAAGAAGTTGATGAATTTAATGATTTGAGCCAGAGACATTCTGCCAGTGTGCTACCCAAATGAGTGTTCTTCCCAAAGGATGATTTGACAGCCTGCCCAGTTAAGTCAAACTTCGTTTAGTGGCGCTATCTGCCAGCCTCACACAGATCTCCACACAGAACGTAGACCACCCAAATGTACTGTAGAATTTCCGCTCAGGAAGGCCAAGTTTTCCTTGCTCACTTTTAAAAGAATTGCTATTAAGACTAATGTCCTTGATTTCCTTCCATGCAAAACAAAGCATGTGAATATTTTTTTCTCACTCATATTTTCCCCCTTTAACTGCTGAGACACTTCTGTCAGCAGCACCTGCAAAA
Source organism: Gambelia wislizenii (assembly GCA_030847615.1). Taxonomy (NCBI): domain Eukaryota; kingdom Metazoa; phylum Chordata; class Lepidosauria; order Squamata; family Crotaphytidae; genus Gambelia; species Gambelia wislizenii. The sequence goes on from JAUMIR010000006.1 coordinate 104,417,647, forward strand.
ACAGAGGTCTGCTTCTGATAAATTAATCAAAAGTGATGTGATCAACTATATAAACATTTTGCAGATCACCTTGAACTCTTGACATATCGTAAGTTGAGAAACATATGAAACTTGGCACTGACAATCAGACTGGTTTAAATCAGAAATACTTCAGACTTTAAATTTGCATTCATTGAGACCTACCTCAGCATAAAAATCCTCCAAGACATTGCATCTCAGCATTTGAAATTATACTAGCATTAGATTTCAACAGCTGCTTTGCCACACATAAGCATTTGGATTTCATTCCTACTGACTTCTGTTTCCTTTGGGCTTAGTGGCAAACAAAAACTTACAAGAGTATTTTTTTACTCAAGAGAACTGTCTCTAGATGTTTGTGCTTTGTTCTAACTAAGCAGCTAGACTGCTCAGGGAGAAGCCCCAGGCATCCAGTTGTTACCATGTCCTCATCAACATGGGAAAATCAGGTATGAATAATATCTCAGACCTTTTCAAAGTAACATTAATCCTACTGTACAACAGAGCTTTAATTTAGACCTCTTTGCTAATATGATAGTTGCTCACTTTGAAGTTTATTAAGCAACCTCCTCTGAGGCATGAAGCTCCCATAAAAAGAAAATGAAATAACATTGCCATTCTTGGGTGTCCTAGTCATCTGCAAACAACCAACAGTTGGCCCACAGGATATACAGAAAACCCCCACACACGGACAGATACCTACACAAGAACTCCAGTCATCACCCAGGACAGAAAAGAAGCACAATAAAAACATTGGTAGACCGTGCAAAAAGGATCTGCGAACCCCACTACCTGGAGGACGAACTGAAGCACCTAACCTGGGCTCTATAGGCTAATAGTTACTCCAGAACAAACATCACAAGAGCAGCCAGACCCAGAAAAAAACCACAGGAATGACGAAAAACAGCCACCCAAAGGAAAGGTATTTTTACCATACATCAAAGAAGTCATAAATAGAATAGGAAAACTGATGAGGAAACACAACCTCCAAATGATCTACAGACCATCCAAGAAAATCCAAGAAATGCTATTTTCAGCGAAGAACAAGAGATCCTCTCACAGCTGCAGGAGTTTACCACACACTATGCAGCTGTGGACAAGTTTACATAGGGACCACTAAACGCAATGTGCAAACACAAATCAAGGAACATGAGAGACACTGCAGACTGGGATAGCCAGAAAAACCAGCAGTAGCAGAACATGTTATAAACCAACCTGGCCACAAAAAGTTATTTAAAAACACAGAAATTCTGGACCAAGCCAACAACTATCATGTCAGAATGCACAGGTAAGCTATTGAAATTCACAAACACCTGTACAACTTCAACAGGAAAGAAGAAACCCTTAAAGTAAACAAAGTTTGGCTACCACTTCTAAAAAACACCAAAATCAAAACTCAACACATGCAAATGAACTTCACCCAGGGACAGGGGGATTTCTAGCAGTCAATGGACCATTAGCCAAACAGACACTATCCTCCTTGCATATCTCCCCCCAGTAATTCAAATACACAATTTACATATCCTCTCCAACAGGGACTCACAGTATGTAAACTCCACGCACCCCTACCCAACCATTCTCTGAAGACGCCAGCCACAGATGTAGGCAAAACATCAGGAAAAAACTCTTCCAGAACATGGCCTCACAGCCTGGATAAAAACCACAGAAAACTTCCCATAATCCGTTTGCCTGAGATTTGAGTCTGGGACTGCAGTCAGCAGTTTGCAGTGAAGCATCAATGAAGATTCCCTGAATGTGTTGGGTTCCGTGTCAGTGGAACAGTGAATCCAGAATCTAGCCTGAACATTCATGGAGCTATCCAAGGTACCAAAACTATTTTTTTAAACAGCACCTTAAAGTTTAGACTAAAACACAGATTGGATTCACCATTGCATTGACATACAGTATAAACCATCATGTGCCACTAGAAGCCACCTGTACATAAATATGGCCCCTGCATTACATAATTGTAATATACCATGGTTTGATCTGGTTTGACGGTTAGGAAGCTCTTAATAGCAGTTCCTCTCTTTCTAAGCTTCAGTGTGTACTAGGGTTTTTCCCTCTTGTCCTCAGTAAGGAAGAGGGCTAGTAGACCTTTGAAGTTACATTTTTGGACTTTGTTGTTGTTGTGTGTCTTCAAGTCATTTCCGACTTATGGCGACCCTAAGATGAACCTATCACATGGTTTTCTTGGTAAGATTTGTTCAGAGGGGATTTGCCTTTGCCTTCCTTTGAGGCTGAGAGAGTGTGACTTGCCCAAGTTCACCCAGTGTGCTTACCTGGCTGAATGGGGATTCAAACCCTGGTCTCCAAGGACATAGTCCAACACTAACACCACGCTTACTTTCCCTAAACTGTCCAACCAGTATGGCTAGTGGACCTACTTGCTGGGGGTCCATCAAAAAAGTAACTTTTCCAAGTTCTGGTCAGAAATGATTCTATATAACTACTCATATTGTGGAAAATTCATACATCTCATATATCTGTATCTTTTTAGGATTAGAATGGGTCTTTAAAAGTGTCAGGATTGTTTGCTTGCAATCCTGAACTCTTACATGGCATTATAAATCCAATTCAAGTCTGGGGGATTATCATTGACAAACCATGAACAAATCTCTTCCATATGTGTCAAACAGAATGAACATGGGCAGTTAATCAATGTGGAAAACTAATTCTTAATTAATTAATTAATTAATTATCCGGTGCCCCAGAAAAGCCTAGCCTATTTTAATTTTGGCCTCTACCTACTGCCAGGTTGTGCAGGTGTGATTTAGACAATGATCCTATATTGTTCCACATCACCTAGTGTAAGTACCAGAAAAGGAAGAAAAAGAAAAAGAAATGAATGTATGTATGGGACAAGTTGGAATAATTAACATAAGAACAATAACATTTTAATACAGCACAAAAGAGAAATTTGTTAGTGTTGTATTTTGGTTTTTCAAATTATAAAGGAAAGCAGTTTATTCTAGAAGGCTGTTTACCTTATATATTGAGCAAGTTGCACTATCTAGTACTAGATGAAAGGGTAAAGCTATTTATTTTTTACTTATAGAGTCCATTTTCCCCAAAGAACTCAAAGTGACCTAAAGATCACTCTTTTCATCCATACAACAATCCCATGAGATAGATTAGGCTGAGAGATAGTGACTTGTACCAAAGGAGTGCTAAGGCTAATTGGAGATTTAAACCAAGGTCTCCAAAATCCTGTCCTCATAGAATCGTAGAATCTTTGAGTTGGAAGAGACCACAAGGGCCATCCAATCCAACCCCCTGCCACGCAGGAATCACAATCAAAGCATCCCTCACAGATGGCCATCCAGCCTCTTTTTAAAGACCTCCAAGGAAGGAGACCCCACCACACTCCAAGGGAGTGCGTTCCACTGCCGAACAGCTCTTACTGTCAAAAAGTTCCTCCTAATGTTGAGGTGAAATCTCTGTTCCTGGAGCTTGCATCCATTGCTCTGTGTTCTAGTCTCTGGAGCAGTAGAAAACAAGCCTGCTCTATTCTCAATGTGACACTCCTTCAAATACTTAAACAGGGCTATCATATCGCCCCTTAACTGTCTTTTTTCCAGGCTAAACATACCCAGCTCCCTAAGTCTTTCCTCACAAGGCATGGTTTCCTGTGTGTCTATACTGCATAGTTACAGCAGTCTGATACAACTTTAACTGTCATGGTTGTTTTATACAGCATCCTCGGATCTATAGATTGGTGAGATATTTAGAATTCTCTGTTAGAGAACTGTAGCATTGTAGTTCAGAGGAGTGGACTAAAGCTGTTTGGCAGCTCACTTCACCAAATTACAAATCCCAGGATTCCATATGATGGAAACCATGACAGTTAAACTGCTGTCAAATTATTTTCACAGTGTGGTGTAAACATACTCTCCAACTGCTACACCATTACATTGGATTCTGCTGGAGATTTAAAAAAATATATGCAGCCTCTTTCCCTGAAATTTTCTTTTCCTTAGTAGAACAGATTGTTACAAGGATTACCAAAACCTGAACCTGAACATGTTAACTCTGAAGTAAGTCTAATGAAGTTCAGTGAATTTGTTTAAAGGAAGCTAAAGATTCCAGATTTTATGAGACAAGGATGCTAAAGTACTTTCTAGAGGTTAAAAACAAGAATAGACACTCCACTGAAGTGGGAGTAGGAGCTAAATACATAGTTCAACTGTGTCATTAAGTGGGGAAAGAGTAATTACTGTGTGCTGAGTATATTTTATTCAGGGACATAGATGGTGGGAGCCTTCCAGATTTAGCTAGCAGCAGAAGCCAAAAATCCAGTTGCTAAACATTAATATATGTTTACTTTTCCAAGTGGCGATCTTGAACATGTTATTTCAGTGACACTTGTCAAGATAAAATGAGGTATAAAGTACAGAGTGCTGAAAGTTTACAACCTCTTTCACGCAGCTTCATCTAGCTTCTATAAAATGCAGCCCCTTTCTGTTATCCTTTTCCTTGCCATAGCGTGTCTCACATCAGCCCTTGAGAGAACATATATCCAGGCTAATGGCACTTTTGCAACTAGAAGAAATTACAGCTCAATATCTGTTGCTAATGGAGGACGTTGGGGTGCTTGGACGTGGGTTGACATGTGCCCAGAACGATCATATGCCATTGGATTTAGTGTAAAGGTAAGTATATACTAATTGACTGTTATGATGTTGGGATTTAGCGTGTTGCACTGCAACTTGATAGATTCAGGGTCAAGCCCCACCGAGCCATAAAATGCACTGGGTGGCTGTGGGACAGACATACTTTCTCAGCCTCCCTTTATACTGAGTCAGATATTTGGTCCATCCAGCCCAAGATTGTCAACATTTGACAAGAAATGACTCTAACCTCACAGACAGGTGTGTTTCTCCATGCCTTTTCCATGCAGTGACAGCTGGTGGCCTCCATGTCACTGGGGTGGTTGATCCATTCCAGATTTTGGCAACCTTTAAAGGAGGCTATCTGAAGTGCTGAACCTATCTAGGAATATGATTCAGTACCTTGGAGCTCTCTCTCTCTCTCTCTCTCTCTATATATATATATATATATATATGTGTGTGTGTGTGTGTGTGTGTGTGTCAAAACCAGGAGTGAATTCACTGCTCCATTGACATGGGAACCACTAGACATCACTGCTCCTTGAAGATGCCAGGAGTTGAATCAGGGACCTTCTTCCTATACAGCTAGATTTCAGAATGCCAATATACTGTTTTATTTCTTATTGTATTAGGTGGAGCCATATGGAGGAGCTTTTAGTGATGACACTGCACTCAATGGGATTCGCTTATTTTGTTCAACTGATCAGAGCGACCACATTATGTATACCATTGAATCTAATATTGGAAGGTGAGTTTTATTGTCTCCAAATATCTGATTCATTTGATTTTACAGTATATGCAACATTAAGACCAAAAGCTATTAACATTATAAAACGCTAACATGTTTCATAATGTTTTGCCTTTCCAGGCTCTTATTCTTAAATATTTTGCTCTTAAGAGTGCTGCTGCTTATAATCAACAAGCAAATGAAAGTACAGTTGTCCCTTCATATTCGCTGGGGTTTAGTTCCAGGACCCTCCCCCCGTGGATACCCAAATAGATGAATACTCAAGTCCCATTATATTCAGTGGCATAGCAAAATGGTGTCCCTTATATAAGATGGCAAAATCAAGGTGTGCTTTTTGGATTATTATTTGTTTAAGAATATTTCCATGGATACCAACTCTGTGGATACAGAGAGACAACTGTATACATTTTGTGTTATTCTAATGAAAATCTGATGGAATGACCTGTTTCAGTTATAAGAGAAATGAACACAAATCCATCTGGCCAAACTGACATTTTTTAAAAAGTCACATGTTATCTAAATTGAAGTAATTTATTTGTTGGTTGTAATTCCAGTGCACCTAAAAAAAAAGATAATGGAGATAATATCCAATTAATTTATATAGCCTAGGAGGGCACTTTACAATAGATCTAGTGCTGAACCACAAATAGTTGCTTCTACTCTTTTTAAAAAAGATACACCAATTAAAAATATAAAATATTGTTTGATAATTAGATTTGTGGAATGTCTGCACTGAAGAATATGGAGAAACACATTATTTTCTATGGATTGTTGCATTCTTCCATAGTCTGCTTGAACTGAGAGTTACTGACATTACTAAATATTTAATAGAATTGCAAATTGTAAAAGGGTATAATCCTTTGAAATATAGTTACAGAGGGAAATAAAAGCAAAACTACAGATTATTCCTTGAGTCTTCCTGCTGATTTTGTGGCACCAGTTTCCTCCATTCTATGTCTATTTTCTCTCTTGTTCACCACACCAGTTAAAGACAAGAAATGAGTAATGGACATAAGATTCTAATTTTGAAACTCTCGCTTGCCTTGACCGCTCTTCTCACATTGCATATAGCTATGTGAGCTATACTAACCCACTGAATTAATTGAAATCCTTTTCAATTGGAAAGTCACTTTTGTTTCAACAGGTTTGCTTTAAATGTGATTAACAATGCAGTCCTACATAATGGAGGAACCAAGTGGTGAATCCTTCCAGCACTTGATAGGTAGTAGTGCAGCTTTACCCCACACACATAACATCTTTGTCTTGAAGGCCACTGCCATCCATACATTATCTCTGTCTAAAATGCAAGATACTTGATGGATGAATAAATAGCATGGATGTGTTAATACAAAATACAATGGGTTGCGCCCTGGTGGCGCAGTGGTTAAATGCCAGTACTGCAAGCCACCACGTCACAAGTTCGATTCCAGCCGGCTCCAAGGTTCACTCAGCCTTCCATCCTTTCGTAGGTCGGTAAATTGAGTACCCAGCTTGTGGGGGGCAATTAGCTAACACACATTGGAAACTGTTTAATGCAGTGTAGATGTGTAAATAGCTATTGCTTAAAACAATTTGTAAGCCGCTCTGATAGCCTTGTGGCTGAAGAGCGGGGTATAAATAAATAAATAAATAAAGGTGTTCTTTTACGAATGAATGAGATGCTGATATTAACGGTATTGTCTCAGATTTAGTGGAGGCATCTGACAATGGATTGTTTTTGCTGATCCTGCAACCTCATGTGCCATTTCTGACACTGTTCTGGTATATCCCACAATCTTCTTAGATGTCAGGGGAGGCACAGTATGAGCAGGGCCGGTTTAAGGCACCCGTGGTGTCAGCATTTGTGGGGGGGGGGGTTGTGGGAGGGACCCATCGTGCAACCCCCCCCTCCAGTGACTCCCTCCTCATGCAGGGTCTGGGGTAGGGTGGCTTTCAGAATTGCTGGCAGCTATGCCCTCCACGCCCGTTGCTTTCTGCCCAGAGGGAGGACTCCTCCTCCTCAGTGAGCGCTCCCCCCCCCTTGCTCCACACCGCACCTCAGGCCTCTCCCTGGGCGAGAAGTGGGGGCGAAGGAGCAAAAGAAGAGCAGGAGGGTGACGGGCTGTGGCGATGTGGCTACAGCCACCGCCAGTGCTCCCTTTGGCCGCCAGGAGCATGAGGGAGGTGGCAGTGGCGGCACAGGGAAGGGCGGCTGCCATGGTTGCTGGTGAGCTGAGGAGACCCAGCACAAAACGCCCGCTTCGCCAGCGTCACTAGACCCCACCCCATGCTTTGGCCTCCGATGGATCTAAGCAGGTGGACTTTTGCCACCACTGCCAAGCCTCGAGCCCCACTTCTCTCGCTTGCATCATGAAGCATCACCCCGTCTCTCTGTCCTCTGCGCCCTTCATGGCTCCTGGGTGACTGCCCTCTCCACCTCCACTCCTGCGCTGGCCTCCTTTCCCGGCTCCTCACCGGCCTCTACGTGCCTCCTGCCCCAGGCCTGAATGTGAGGCCTGACACCCTCTTGCTGCCCCATGTCACGTGGGATAGTCTTCATTCCCCCCCACCCCACACACAACGTTTCGGGGTAGCCTCAGCCCCCCCATCCCCCAAAACCATGGCGATGAGTCCACCCCTGCCTGGGCTTCTCCTCTTTCTGGTGTCCTGAGGTTGTTCTGGGTCGCCTCCACGGCTGCTTGGCTTCGGGAGCCCATCCCCATTGCGATCGACAGTGGCTGAGGTTATGAGAGGTGGTGTGAATGTCTGTGTCAGGTATAATCTACAGATGGCTGTTTTCACACATGCAACTCACCCTGGAGCTTTAATCTGTATGAACTCATAAACTGCCACAGTTTCAGTGCTATAGACGAATCCTAAAGTATGTGATAATCTTTCACACACACACACACACAGTTGGACTAAATATTGAAGGCTCATTTGAACTGTGTTTTTCAAAGGCATGGGTTGCTCTTCTTCTCCTGATGTCAGGAATGTGCAGTTGCCTATAATGATCACAAGTGCAGGGGTGGGGTTTTTTTAGGATGAGGAAACATCAGTTTTTTCACCATCCGATTGTAAATTGTGGCTGCTCTTAAAATCACACCCATCTCCCAGGTGGTGATGCTTCAGTGTGTGATATGACACATATGTTAGATAATATCTGTGGCTTAATTTGTGACAACAGCCCAAAAATTTGTGAGATTGCCTTTGGATAGCTTTTGGGGAGGAAAAAAAATAAGGGGGTGACTGCTCAGACTTTCCACACTTTCCACACTTTCCACTATAGCAGTCATTTTAAAACCCCTCATGCTAAAGACAGTGCTGCTGTACTATACCAGTGAAAATCTCCCCCGATTAAAGTATATCTCCCCCGATATAAAGCTTGGTGTTGTCTTCAGGTGCTCCCTTGCTACAAGTGCAATTATTTCTAGTGACATTTCTAAATGCCATACCCATACCAAAGTGGGGGGGGGGAGCTTGTGTGGTCAGGGCCAGTTTTAGGGCCCTGCAGCACCTGCAGCGAGCCCCATCAGTTTGGGGAGCTTGGTTGTAACCCTCTTCCTGCAAAAACATTATTAGTAATAACCTGATTATCCGGTACTATGAATAAGTTAGGTTAGGTTTCATTGACCTGAAGTAAACATATGGGCCCCCTAAAATAAAGTGTTGCAGCCCCCCCCCCCAAATTCCTTAAACTGGCCCTGGGTATGAGCAGGAGCAAGTGGGAACTGAGACCAGTCCTCTGAACAAAATTCAGCTTATACAACAAAACAAAAACAGTGGCCCTTGTCTAAAGAGAATTACTAGAGCTGATGTCCATTCAAATCAACATGGCTTTGATTTGTGGTGACTAATTTGTCACCATGCACTTTGAAAGGGGCCGAAGGACCCCAATATGTACTAGCAATGTTCTGGAAATGCTTGTTCAACTTCTCTAATCCTTCAGTCAATGTTCTCATGCTGAAGCTTCCTAACAACTTATTTAAGTTCTTACACAAGCAGAAGAACCTTTTTAGTCCAAGTTGCACTTTTCCCACACAAGTCTCTGGTATGAAGTACAACACAAATAATCGACAAATATAGACACCTTTCACTTTTCACCTTTCAGGCACTTTTGGATCAGGCCCATTTAGGTTTTAAAATTAAAAGCACTTTCTGAAAATAATTGTTTTAATAAGCTATAGCATGGTGCTGCATTTAATACAAATGTTCCTTCCTTTTCTTTTTCTAGTTTTGGACATTGGTCGTCAGTCAGATGGTGTCCTGGAGATGGTGTTTTACGTGCGTTTCAGCTGAAAACTGAACCTGATCAAGGAGCTGGAGATGACACAGCAGTAAACAACATCAGATTCCGTTGTAGCAATGGTCTTCCCTTGGAAGAACTTGGTGGTCCTTTTGGTGACTACAGTGAGTGGAGTAATAACTGTTTCAAAGGTGGAATTTGTGGCATACAAACCAAACAGGAACCATATCAGGGTGCCTGGGTAGATGACACAGCCCTCAATGATGTTCGCTTCTTCTGCTGTGAATAAACTAAATCTAATAAGCCTTTTTGCATGATCAATACATTCTGCAACAAAGACGCATTTGTTTCTCAGTTGTGTTACTCCCTCTTCCAAGTGCTATTGGAGAAATATTTTCTGAGTGGTAAAAGCACCCTACTGTATTATGTACCTGTTGGGGGCGGAGAGAAATATTTTCCCCAAATAGCACATTAATTTCTTATTTTGATTGGTCTGTGGAATCTTTATGTAGGTAGCTGCAATGGATATGCCAGGGATTGGGCAGTTTCTTTGTGGGTAAAAATAATTAGTTATGGTTATAATACCAAGGTCTGGAATAATAGTTAGTTGTCATTATAACTGCAGTTTTTAAAAAGTAACTTTTTATTTTCCCATTTCTCAAAAGTAGCTAAAATGGTTGATTTTAGTTACTTCAGGAATAACAGGAATGCTATAAGCCACTGGCATGTACCAAAGGACACACTCCTTGGGGTTGTCCACACAGTGAAAATACCCCTCACAAAATTCACTCAGAAAATGAGCTGTCTTAATGGGATCCTGCATTACCTCATCGTATTTGGTAAGGAGGGGGGGGCAAAAGAGGGGAAAGTACACGAGAAAAGCCTTTGAGGCATTTTCGCTCATTAAGACAAGCAATTTGACATGAATCGCTTCCCCATGCAAGACACAGTGCAAACCTGATTGGCTGGATGAGCACAGGGGGTGGGGCTGGCTTACAGGGAAGTACCCGCTGCTGACATGTTGGATTTTCGCTTTAGCGAGTGATTGCTAAGGCAATAAAATGGAGGTTTCTGCTATCTTTTTTTCTCTGTCTTTTTGGACAAAGGTGAAATATCACTTGTGCGCACCATAGAAATAGTTTTTTTTTAAAAAAGTTTGGTGGCGGCAGATTTTAAAACACGAGTAATCCACTCGTGGCTGCCGTCTCAGCTACAGGCGTGCAAAGTTTAGAGGGGCTATAAAACCATTAAGACAGGTCGCAGCTGCTGCAACTTGCTATTACTGTGGAGCAATCCATTTTTTTCCCTTCATGTAGACAAGCTGCTTCTGTCTCTCTCATCACTGCCCAAACACACACAATAGAGTAAGTACAAGGCAGGAGCACAAATCAGCATTTGACCCATATGATATATCTTCTCCTCCATTTAGTGGGTCCACTTTCCTATTACTCAAAGAAAAAAATATACCTCCACCACAAAAAGAGAAGCAGTATCATTTGTCAAGTTACCATCAGAACTGAATATATCCCCCACTGTTATGGGGAGAAGGAATGACTGAAAAGTAACTAAGTATATGTAACTAATTACTGTTAAGCTGTAATGTAGGCATCTATTGGATGGTTCCAAGGTTGAAAGTACCTGTTGGATTTTGAAGATGGGGTTGGTTGGTGACATAACTCATTGTAAAAAAATATTTACTCTGCTCCTTTTCAATGCCTACCAGTTACAGAATCTGGTTTTTGGTTTTATTTATTTAAAACATTGCCCAAGATTGATTGAGACATAGCCATCGTAAGACACCCCTCGCCACAGATTTGCACTGTTTCCTCCTCTCCTATGAACATGTCAAGGCTGGTTCAAACAGGCACAAGACTGTTTCTATACTGCAAAGGCTATCCCCTTAAAAAGTTAAATGCACAAAGGGCATTTGTGCAGTCAACACTGACTAGGGACCTGAAGATTCATTGTATAAAAGCTAAAATGCAGTTGGGGTACAGTTTGTCCAATCATGCAGAGAGACATTTAAAACAACATTTAATAGCTAGATTTAGATTTCCACTTAGCACTTGGTTTCCTTTGGTCTTTCACAGGATTTAGACTTCAGCTCCCATACTTCAGACTCCAGCCAGCACAGCCTGTGGGCTAGGATTATAGGAGGTCAAAAGCATCTCTCTTTCTATAAATACATCTCTGTTATTGTAGTGAGTTAAATTACAGGTGGGTAATCTTTTCCTAAGTGAGAGTCATGTAGCTTTCAGTGTTTTGATTCAGTACTTTGAATACTACAAATAAACCTATGTTTTTGTACACTTAAAAAAAAAAAAAAAAAGCATCTTGAAGACCAAACGTTGAGAAACAATGTCTTAGTCTGTACCTTACAGCAGAGATTGGGAACATGTGCCTCCAAGATGTTTTTGGTGTACAGTCCCCATAATCCCTGAACACTGACTAGGCTGGCTAGGGCTGAGGGGAACTGTAGGCCATAAATATATTGAAGGTTACAGGTTGCCCATTCCACCTTACAGGATTTCCCCTTCAAATCCTAGCCAAAAATACATTGGCTTGGATTCACTGCACAGCGTATGACTCATACCCAACTGGGTTTTCTTATCATTCTTACTGCAGTGTCTCAAGCCCTCTAAAAAGGCACTCAGCACCACCATTCTAAATGTGGACAGCCTACTGGCATATTTGTATCTGACCAGAGAGCTACAGCTATGGAGAATTCAGAAACACCAGTTCCCACTGCATGAATGGGCACAGTTTCTGTACATGGAGACAGATATTTGGACTCAAGCCAGTTATTTCTCTTTCCCTTTCTCTCACTCTGTTTCTAACACAACACCAGGAACTGGTCTTCTTCAGTATGTGTTCTGAAGGTTAGAGCCATAATAAAAGCCAGTCGTTATGGAACCTGTCCAAGTAAAAGGCGAATTGTTAAAGAAAGATGCAGTCCTTCCTATAGACTTAGATGCCATTTCATTTTGAACAAGCTGAGGCTGGACTCCTGTTGGTTACTCTCAGGGTGCATCTAGACTGATTAAAAAGACTAGAAAGCCCCAGATTTTGTTCCTGTTCTTTCTGATTTTATTTGGAAGAGCCATACATGTTTTCTTTATCCCAGAATATTTTCTGTCAGCTCCCAGTATGATCAGAGATTTTTTGATACCATTGATTCATTGGGTCTCCTGTACTTGGCATTAATAACAGGACTGAGGTCAGAGTATTCCCTCAAGGCATAATAACACACACCCCAGTTTTTGTTCAGCCCCTGTCTTTCTAGAAAGTATCATTAATGACACATCTGACTCATTTATCTCAAAGTTTTCATTTTTTTTCCTTGCACTATAATGAGGGCTAAATTAGGATCAGATGACATCCTTGCACACCAGCTTGGAACACTTATCAAAGGCTGTTTACTCAAGTATCCACTCAGCAGCTGAAACAAACAGGAGAAATAGTTCCATGTGGTGACATTGACCTAGATGACCAGCCTCACATTGACATTTCTTTTTGTTGTTGTCAATTCATGGAAAAACATACAACTGTACCCATTTGACAAGTGGTACATACATGACTGACTCGGGTACATTAATGCCATAAAACAACCAAGCAATACAACATAAGTAAGCATCAAGCCCATATTATAATCATAACTTTCATTTTGTTGTTTTAGTGCTTTGTGACAAATGGAAACAAGAGTCACAACATTCGAAGTATAGTGGGCCCTCCTGATCTGTGGGCCCCAGATCTGCAATTTCAAGTGACTGCGGATCATCATCCCCTATACTTAAAATGGTGGTGATGTGCACACAGGAATGCTGAAGCATCTGCACACATGCCACCACCATTTAAAAATATGGGGCACTATCATCTACAGTTTTTTGCATCATTGGGGGGGGGCGGGTTCCTGGAACGGAACCCCTATGGATCCAGAGGGCCCAATGTATATTGTTTCAGAAATTCCATATGCAGATTAATTTTTCAATGATGTCTTAGATGCTCATTCAGCCTCAACTTTCTTGAAAATATAACTCATGTGAACTGGAATCCTGTTGGGGAGTTAAGAATGTGTAACCTAGAGTTATGCATTCGTAACTGTTTGGTATTCAAAATCCTTATGTATCCCCTAGGTTAGGGGACATTTAGGGACTATGAAAGTCCCCCAATCCCCACTTATTGGGCAGAATATGCTGTGATCGATGAGGAGTTGTTTTGCTGTTGCTTGAGAAGCAACTGAGTTATGTTCCCACCCACCCCTCATAAGAGCAATCTCCGGTGTGAGGGGGAATTGTGACAGGGACACTACTTCTCCCTGTCACAACTGGGGTCACTCAAGGGAAGGGATGGGAACATCACTCCTCTACTTCCCAAGCGACAGGGGAATGGACCCCTGTAAATTGCAGCAGCTGCTTCCTGATAAATGGGGGTCGGACCAGGATGTACTGCGTAGCTGCGTAACTACAGTGGTTATGCATTCATAACTCCCCAAGAGGATACTTACTGGCTGTGGTTCTGAACAAACAGAGGGAAACAAACAGTCTTTGAATTGTCTCCTGTCACCTTGATCCTTTTAAGCAGCATCTGTGCTGCTTCACAACAGCCTCTTCTTGAAATCACCTGGTTGTAGCAGCTCAGTGGCAGAACACATGCTTTGCATACAGAAGGCATTGGTTCAATCCCTAATATCTGTTAATATGGTTGGGAAAGACTCCTTTATGAATCAAGGTATAGCATGAGACATTCTTTGTTAAGGACTTGGAATAGATTTAAATCAAGATTATGTACTAAGATGTCATTATGGCTCTCTACACAAGAAACTTTTTATAGAAGGGAAACAATACCAAAAGGAAAATGGGTGACTTAGGACTTTTTCGGACGGCGATTTGTAACACAAGAAGGCTCATCCCTCTTGCGAGGCTGCTGCGTGGCAGGGGGGCCGTTTCGGATGACGCTGCCCCCCTGCCGATACTGTTCCGGAAGATCTGGGAGGCTGCAGTGCCATATTTGGCCATTTTCTAATCATAGTCAACTTCCGTGATTAGGAAATGGCCAAATATGGCCCTGCAGCCTCCCAGCTCTTCCAGAACAGTATCGGCAGGGGGACAGCGTCATCCGAAATGCCCCCCCCCTGCTGCGTAGCAGCCTCACAAGAGGGACAAGCCTTCTTGCGTTACAAATCGCCATCTGAAAAAGTCCTTATAGAGATATTTTAATACTTGATAAAGAGCAATAGAGAATAAAAACAATGAGGAACTGGAATTTATTTTTGAAAATAGAGATGGAGGAGGAGCAAGTTAAAGAATGTATGATAAAATGGGCTCAGCATGTTGGTCATAACATTCAAATAGAGCAATGGGGGAATATGTCGTTGAAAGAGTTGAAATTTACATTACGTTATGATTTTAAGGAAAATTTCTATAGGATGATATATCGTTGGTACTTGACTCCATAGAAATTATCTAAGTTGCCCAAAAGGTCTAATAATGTTTGCTGAAAATGCCAAGAACAAGAGGAAACCTTTTGCCATATGTGGTAGATTTGTGAGAACGGGCAAAAATGCTGGGTTCAAGATTCATGGTTTGATGCAGGACATCCTGACAATAAAAAATCAACTAAAGCCAGAATTTTTCTTGTGGGATTCTTGGAGGAATGAACTGAGAAAGAACATGGGAGAATCATGCAATCTATGATTATTGCTGCCAGACTGATATATGTGCAAAAGTGGAAAATGGTTGTTACTCCAACACATGAAGATTGCTTGATGAAGTTGTTTGACCTTGTTGAAATGGATAAATTAATTATTTTCATTAGAGAAAAGTAATTGATAAGTTTTTTTAAAAAAAGATTGGGAACTGGTGATGGTCTTTTTGTGGGGAAAACAGGGGAAATTATTAACAGTGGGATTTGAAGATCTGTAGGATTCAATAATGACATAGAAGTTTAATAGGGTACAGCCTCCATATCTATGGGACAGGTACCACAGATCCACTTACCTGTGTCAAAAAATATGGTCTCTCTAGGCATTTTCTAGGTCCTCTACTGCAATTAGATGCTATGCTTCCACCAGAAGTTGATCATAGAATCATGCTGGAAGACCAGAGATTCCTAGAGAGAATGCCTTCAGTGTAACTCTATGGAATGTTTGGGCCAGAAGTCATTCATTTTAATAGGGTTCATTATTATTTGCAGTTTCTGGTATTCACAGTAAGTCCAAGAATGTTTCTCCCATGGATATGGGGGTTGTACTATATAAAATGCTTTGTGATAGAAGTATAAAATTTTATTGCCTATAACCATCAGTAGGAAAGTTGGAAGTCACTATTTTATTTTATTTTATTTTATTTCCCCTTTATTTTTGTTGGTGTGTGTTTATTCTTCTGTAGTGTAGTTGTAGCATTGTATGTTTTATTGTATTTATATATACCTGTGTAGTTTTATATGACAGAAAACTCTTTTAATAAAATGTTAATGAGAAGGGATAGATGCTGCTAGTCAGTGCAGAGGCCAATAAGCAAAAGGACTGAGTTAGTACAAAGCAGCTTCCTATGAAACTTTCCAAAAAGTAATCAGCATCAGAACTGATAGTATGGCACCTCTCTTTTGTTCAGTCATAAGTACAATGCAGGAGTTCTGAATTTGGATGCAGGGTTGTTGTTGTTGTTGTTGTTTACTGTGTGCAGAAGCCTCCTGTTCAGCATACAGAACAGAGTCCAGAAGGGGAGGGCAGGCTTCCAAAGAAGTTTGCTAGAGCAGCAATTCGTCTGGGAACAATTCAGTAGAAAATTAAGTAGTTATGGGTGGGGATGGTGGTGTTCATCCTGTGGTGCAGGCTGGTAAAGAATTTCCGTTTTCTTCGAGGCGAAGCACAAAAATCAGTGTATATAGAGCCATTGTACTCTCTAGTCTCCTTTATGGATCTGAAACATGGGTCACCTATCACCACCACCTACGACTCCTCGAACGCTTTCATCAGCACTGTCTACGCACAATCCTAAATATACACTGGACTGACTATGTGACGAATGTTGCTGTCCTTGAGCAAGCAGGGATGACCAGCATTGAGGCCATGATATTGAGAACACAGCTGAGCTGGGCAGGGCACGCTTCTAGGATGGAGGACCATCGCCTCCCAAAAATACTACTCTACGGTGAACTCGCCACGGGTCAGTGTAAGAGGGGCGCTCCAAAAAAGCGATACAAGGACTCCATGAAACAACATCTCAGGCTCGGCCAAATTGATCAACAGCAATGGTCCGCCCTGGCCTCACATCGGGGAGGCATGGAGATGCACTATCCACAATGCTGCAGCCTTATTTGAGAACTCACGCCAAACAAGTTTTGAAGAGAAACGACAACGCAGAAAGAATCACAACCCAGAAACATCACCCAAGGAGACCTTCTGCTGTGCTTTCTGCAACCAAACTTGTTTATCTCGGATTGGCCTTTTTAGTCATCAGCGTGCTTGCAGAAAGCGCGGGATGAGTCCTTCCCGAATCTTCATTTGCGAAGAAAAGCCAGAGAGAGTTATGGGTATTCAGTATCACCCATTGGCCATGACTAACAGTAACAGTAGTAATGTGAAAATAGAATTGGGTGCCAATGTGTTGATGCTGTATGATGTATCTAACAATCCTTTTGTTTGTCCCTTAAGGTGCCTTTAACTAACCCTTTCACAACTTGTGTGACAGATTATACATTAATATTCACAAATGTTCAACTGTTAATAAAGTAAAATCTAGACTCATTGATGTTTCTGTCCTCTTGCTTTAGATCTTTAAATCTTGACAGTTTCTAAATTGTGATAGCTGAAAATAATATGTGAAAAACCAAGGAAAGCCACTAATGAAAGCTGTATTTTTGTTGCAGTTATTTTATACATCCAACATAGGCTTAACCATGTTTTGTCAAATCCAGAAAGAAGAAGCTATGTCCTGAATTGAACAGTGTCATTCTGATAGCACTATGCCCTTTTGAACTACTAGAACTGAATTTCTAGAGTTAGTACATCGGAGAGATCCAGCACATTTTCCCATTGTGCAACTGGTTTCTGACAGATAGCACATGAATGTTGTCTCTTGTACAATTGCTTGTGCAATGGTTAAGTCCAAAGCAACTGCACAAAGAGAGGTGTAGATGTTTTTGTTTTTGCTTCAAACAGCATCACATTGGATTTGGGCCTGTGAATCTTCTGCTGATTACCAGAGCTTGGAAAATGTATTTTTTTTTCCTGACTATCACTACAATGTCACATCATGCACGTGGAACATAATGCTCTGCCCATGCAGATCTGCATCCCTCCTGCTAACGGAAGGCAACTTTCAATGAACACAGCCATTTACTTGCTACACTGATGGTGATGAAGAAAGGCAAGCAAGCTGCAAAGTAAGTAAATAGCTCCCAGGGAAAGAAAGCTGAGGTTGCTCTTCCAGATCTCCAGAGATTCATTGGAAATCTGAGAGAGTGAGGTGAGCTCTCTTCTCCCAGCTGCACAGCTGTAGTCGGGGCTGGGTGCTGCCTAGGCAGCTCCTCCTTGATTGGCAAGCAGCTGTAATAATGCACTTGGCTTTAGAAAGGTGCCTTGGGGGTGTATGGATGTTGCACAAGAAGGTAGCGAATATCTCCTTCCACAACTTTAGAAAAGGTCCTGTGCACTCATAACCTGAGGTTACCCATGCATTTGTCACCATCAGGATTCCAGCCTGCGTTTCCCAGAATCACCCAGCCAGCATGCTGAAGGATTCTGGATGTTACAGTTTTGTTTTGTTTTTAAAAATCCCTTTCAAATATTTTGATTACTGGGTTAATAAGAATGTTATCACTGGCTCCAAAAGAGAGCAGATTTGATTAATTCACTCTGAATATGTGCCTTTTGGTAGTAATTTTAAATATATTTGCTAGGGTTGTTGCTTAGCTTCCCAGGCCTCTACTTGTCTCATCTGGATGCTTCTGAAAATAACTGTCAAGCTTTGAAAAAATTTTAATTTCTTTTTTCATAAATTACAAAATATTCTAAAATACACACTTGCCTTCTAGCACTTTGCTCCCAAGGCTTCCTTGAAAGAGAAACTTCAGTGTATTTTAGTTGCTTACTCACTCTTGATGACACCTCCTCATTTTGCCTAATTAAGAGTTCCGTGCAACCTAAATGTTTGTATCATTTTATGTAAACAAAACTAATTTAATTTCATTTATTTCTCTTCTTTTCTGTGAGCAGCACAACCATTGCCATACATCCAAATCCTTGTAATACGTTTTTGGTAGAAATATATGAACCAGAAATCTGCTACATTGTCCACCTTTGTCACAGAGGACATGCACAGAGCTTTTCTCCTCTCTTGCAAGTTGAAAACAAGTGGATAAAATAAAAGTGAAGTCAGGCAGATATTAATATTCATCTCGCATCTACGGGTTATGGATGATTAAACTGCCAGATCAGATTGGCCCCTTCCTTACATTTCTGTAGACATATCTCTGTCTTCAGGAGCTCAATGCACTTTCCAGAGAGCACATGGACAACCATTCCATTCTGCCAATTAATAAAAAACAAAAACAAACAAAGATTAGTCGTCTGTATTATTTCTCACCAACTTCTGAATTTCTCAGCTTAAGAACCAAACTAGACATTATGCTCACCTTGTGAATGCAATGATTTGTATATTTTTTGTTTATGTACAAAGTAGAAGTTATGTACCACACCAACCATACCCAGACATGTATTTTGTGATTAAGTTTATATCTCTTTTCCTTCTATAAGCCCAAGGGAGTTTACACAGTGCTTCTCTTCCTCTGTGTTATACTCATAAAAATCCTGTGAGTAAGGATTAAGCCGAGAGTCAGTGACTGGACCAAAGTCACCTAGAAAGCTTTATGGCTGAACAAGGACTAGAACCCAGAGCCCTTTCACATGACACAGTTAGATTGCTATGATTTCACTTTAACTGCCATGGCTGCGTCCTATGGAATCCTGGGAGCGGCGATTTAGGGAGGAGAGATTGGCCAGAGAGCTCACCAAACTAAAACCCCCACAAGTCATTGGATAAAGTGAAATCATAGTGGTATCGTGTAATGTGAAAGGGCTCCTGGATTTCCCAAGTCTCAGTTCAACATTCAAACCACTATACCATACTGACCCTAAGGAAGGGGTCTCTAATGAACATTATGCCCCAGCTATAAACAGGCCCTGCTATAAACAGACTGTAGCCTAAAAACACATGCTTTTGTAAACATCCTTGAGCCGTCACCATAAACTCTTCCATTATTTTAGATATAGTCTTAGCCTTGAAGCACACTCACCACATACCTCTTTGATATCCCAATGCTGTGAGCTGTTTCCCATCTCTTTTGTACAGTTCTGAAGGACAACTTCTTCATATCTGACATCAAAACAAAGCTGCTGTGTGGACCCAAAGCGGATTTCCTTCATGCCATTGTATTCAAAGTGCTAAGGGGGGGAAAGGACAACATAGCTGGGGAACAGGAAGGAAAAGTTAAATAATTTCCTGCCTGTGCCTGCTAAAATACATACCAAACAAATGAAGAAAATACTGTATGCATTTGTTTAACATGCTGTTATTCAAAGCAATGTAAAAGGAATTTGCTACTTAGCTGAAGCCATGAGATGTGGCCTATGTCAACCAAAGCCTGATGCCAGGAGCATTCCAGCTTAACAATAAGATGAAAATGACAAGGAAGCAGAGAAGGATGCAATTGCTACGGGCACCAAGATGGCCTACTGCTGGTGCAGGGTTTTACCAGCCACAAGTTAGTAAAAGGGATTTTGTAACAAACTGCTGAGATAGCGTGCAAGCAATTTTAAAACCTGCTTGCCTTGCATAAGGTACTGCTGCAATTGTTGTGGCCATGGAAGCATCTGCTCATGCGAAAACTGCTAGAGCTGACGAAAGAGTCAAGTGATAATTCTTTCTGTGTTTTTAATTGTTTTAAATTAACATCCTCATGTTTTAATTGGATTGATTGTTTAATAGGGTTTTATGCTTTGTATCACATATTGTTTCAGCTGTTTTGTTTTAACTTATACTGTAAGCCACTTTGAGTCCCATTTTGGGAGAGAGGCAGGATATAGAATCATAGCGTTGGAAGGGACCACAAAGTTCACCTAGCACCAACTCCCTGCCATGCAGGAATACACAACTAAAGCCATGCTGAAACATACCCATCCAATCTCTGTTTAAAGACCTCAAAGATGGAGAGTCCACCAACCTCTGCGGTAACCTATTCCATTGTTGTACAACTCCTACAGTAAAAAAAGTTCTTCCTAATGTTTAGGTGGAATCTCTTTTCTTGTAATTTGCTCCATCATCTACATGACACCCCTTCAGATATTTAAATATGGCTATCATGTTACTTCTCTGTCTTCATTTCTCTAACCTAAACACACCCAGCTCCCTAAATAAATCTGTTGTTCTTCTTGTTGTTACTCAGCATATGAAACAAGTTTTAGCCAAAACCATGTTTCACCAGATCAGCTTTTGTCAACCTTACATTTCCCAGCTCTATGTATCTCTATCCATTTTCTCCCTCTCACACACATCTTCCCAGCCCTAAATTGACTGATGAATTCAACGCTAGGCAAATAGTCTATTGGCTGTTGTTGTTGGTTCTGTCCTCTCTCCTCTCCTTTTCATTAGACAGCTAGTTCTAATGGCCTCTGTGAGGAGAGAAGAGCCAATCGCAGAAGCATCAGCAGGTGAAGAAGACAGCTCTTTAGATGAATACTTATTTAAGGTGACTGATTGCCTTTAAAGCACTAAAGAGTCCAAGGTAGCAGAAAAGACTTCCTCCTCCTTTACCATCCTGTCCATCACCAAAGGAGAGGTTGATCTTTATATCTTACCTAGAGCAGAGGCACAAATAATTGTGATGAAAGGCAGGTACTTCTCAGGGGCTTATTGCATGAGGCAAGAGAAGCGGCTTTAAAGCCTGAAAGCAGCATGTTGCACCTTGCCTTATTGCATGACATTGGCATGCTTCAGCTGTTCTCCCATTCCAGTCCCATGGGAGAGGGTGGTAAAGGTGAGTCTTTTTGCTAGCAGATTTTTCCAGTTAGCAAAAAGACTTCCATTCACCACACCCAGGACTAGAACAGAAGAACAGCTGAAACAAACTGACGTCAGGCGATAAGGCAAGGCAGGACGTGCTATTCTCAGGCTTTAAAGCCACTTCCCTTCTCTTGTATGATAAGTCTCTCAGTGGCTGCACCAATACTGTGGAACACTTTTATCACATGAATTGCAGGTGTCAGTTGCCCACTTTCCCAACTTTTTTCACTGGCCGGTGAAGACTTTTTTCCTAGCAGGATTTCACCTGGTAAGTGTTTCATTTACAACTGTATTTTTTCTGTGGTCCATATCTTCATATTATACTATTTTCGTATACAGTACTTTTAAATTAAATGCATTGTTTTAAATTGCATTAGCCTTTTAAAGTGTAAGCCACTCTTGAGTGGTTTGTGACTATTCAAAAGGGAACATAAATAAATATTCACACAAGATAATTTAAAGAAAGTCTTCATGCCAGAAAATATTTTCATGTGGGTCAACAAGGCCATTCATCCCTTTAGGAACCCCTTATTTGAATATTTCTCTGAAGAAGAGATTTAAAGTTGACATAATTGTGTGCAAGCAATTTTAAAATGATGGTTACCTGGCTGATACTGTCACTGCAAGGCGATAACTCCAGAAGGCTTCTTACACCATCCTTTTCAGACTTGTACTCGATACAGAGTCCAAGCCCAGTATTGTACAGCTGTATATTATATTGATAATGAAATAAGGCAATGAACTGTACATTAAAAAGATATTTAATCCCTCCCCAGTGTACCTCTCTTTCTTTCTTTGTGACTTCTAAAGTACCTGGTTTTCCACAGGCATTGCATACCTAGAGCTTGTCTACATAGGCTAAATACCCTGGTTTGCCCCCTTCTCAGAATCCTGCAGTCTATATGACTCAGAGCATTTATCCTGTTCTTCCACTGGACAATCCTTAGGACCCCGGGGCCAGATATGGGGCTGAGACAGGGGCAAGCCCAATAAATCATTACATCATAATACCCCCTTTTAATCCATTCCCGCTCTCCAAAACCCAGATAGAGCTGCCTCTGTTCGCAGGAGCCCATCTGGCACTTCAACCCTTGCTGCTGCTGCCATTTCCCTAGCCCTCCCGGAAGCCAGGCAGGGGTCCCTCAGCACGTGACCAAGGATGGTCACATGCAGGGGGCCTTCAGTCACATGTTGTTGGTTCCCTTCCTGGTTTCCAAGTCAGCAGAGAAAATGGTGGAGGTGGCAGCACCAGGCAGGTATTCCTGTCTGGACCCCAGCCTGTTTTATCAGGATAACGAAGGGAAGATGGGCCAGTTCTACAGCTAGGGGTACACTGGCAGGTAGCCAGTACAGTTGTCCCTCCACATTCGCGAACTTGACATTCGCGGTTTCGGTTATTCGCGGTTTTGGGAGGGCCCCCCCCGGGCCCCCCCAAAACCGCGACACGGGGCCTCCAGAGGCCCCGTGAAAGACATAGAGGGAGCGGGGAGGCCCAGGGAGGCGTCCACGGGGGCCCCGGAGGCGCTCCGGAGGCCCCATGAAGGCCTGGGGAGGGGTGGGGAGGCGATCCTGGGGCCTCCGGAGACGCTCCGGAGGCCCCAGGAAGGCTTGGGGACGGGGTGGGGAGGGGTGGGGAGGCGATCCTGGGGCCTCCGGAGACGCTCCGGAGGCCCCAGGAAGGCCTGGGGACGGGGTGGGGAGGGCTGGGGAGGCGATCCTGGGGCCTCCGGAGACGCTCCGGAGGCCCCAGGAAGGCCTGGGGACGGGGTGGGGAGGGCTGGGGAGGCGATCCTGGGGCCTCCGGAGCATCTCCGGAGGCCCCAGAAAGGCCTGGGGACGGGGTGGGGAGGGCTGGGGAGGCGATCCTGGGGCCTCCGGAGACGCTCCGGAGGCCCCAGAAAGGCCTGGGGACGGGGTGGGGAGGGCTGGGGAGGCGATCCTGGGGCCTCCGGAGACGCTCCAGAGGCCCCAGGAAGGCCTGGGGACGGGGTGGGGAGGGCTGGGGAGGCGATCCTGGGGCCTCCGGAGACGCTCCGGAGGCCCCAGAAAGGCCTGGGGACGCGGTGGGGAGGACTGGGGAGGCGATCCTGGGGCCTCCGGAGACGCTCCGGAGGCCCCAGGAAGGCCTGGGGAGGGCTGGGGAGGCGATCCTGGGGCCTCCGGAGACGCTCCGGAGGCCCCAGGAAGGCCTGGGGACAGGGTGGGGAGGGCTGGGGAGGCGATCCTGGGGCCTCCGGAGACTCTCCGGAGGCCCCAGGAAGGCCTGGGGACGCGGTGGGGAGGGCTGGGGAGGCGATCCTGGGGCCTCCGGAGACGCTCCGGAGGCCCCAGGAAGGCCTGGGGAGGGCGGGAGGGAGGGCCGGGGAGACCTCCGCGGGGCCTAGCAAGGCCCCGCAAAGGCCTGGGGAGGGAGGGAGGGAGGGCCGGGGAGGCCTCCGCGGGGCCTAGGAAGGCCCCGCGAAGGCTTGGGGAGGGAGGGAGGGAGGGCCGGGGAGACCTTCGCGGGGCCTAGGAAGGCCCCGCGAAGGCCTGGGGAGGGAGGGGGGAGGGGTGTCGTTATTCGCGGTTTTTTCACATTCACAGGGGTCCGCGGAACGGAACCCCCGCGAATGTGAAGGGACGACTGTATATACTGGCTGGTATAGATGAGCCCGTAGCCAAGTTTTACTGAATCCATATAATGAGGATGGAATACTTGGCTTCCTAAGACTAATTAATTGTGTGAAATTGCATTTACAGTATTCAAAGTCACAGAGGCATGGAACACCCTCATTATAAACACTGGAATTTAGAGAAAGTAAAGCATTTTATTTTAATATCTGGGATGACAGTATAAGCATTAATCTCAGCTACTGGAAACTCTGTCCAGGCTACTGGAAAGTTCAATGAGAATCAACAGAAAGACTAAATTTTACTTGCCTTTCCTGAAAATCTTGGTCTGTCTTGTACTGGGTGCAGTTCAGGGTACACATTTGAGATAAACCATAGGAAACTTTTGCATCCCAGTCTCTTTTTCAGCTGAATGCGCACAGTGCAGTTTGGCTTCTCTGCCTGTTGAGAGTGCATGAAACAACTGAGCAGATATTGAACACTTTTAGATTCATATTATTATTTGTATTAGTACCGGACATGTTTATCTCGGATTGGCCTTTTCAGTCATCAGCTCGCTTGCAGAAAGCGCGGGATGAGTCCTTCCTGAATCTTCGTTTGTGAAGAAAAGCCAGAGAGAGAATTTATTCCACACTGATGTCCCATCTCTGCTGTTCATTAAAGTTAGTATTATTTTTCACATATTTGTGAAAATACTGCTATTTTTATCTGTTAAGTATATGTGAGCAAGTCACTCTTGTCTAAAAGAACTTAATGTTAATATTTCAGATCATGTGGCTTCCACATCAGTGTTAATATCTTTATGTTCTCTATTAATTCTTTTGTGTATAAAGCCTGCAAGGGGTTAGGGACTTATCTGTTTTAAACGCTTTGGACTTTATCACACTACACTGTTATAGTGCTATTATTCCTCTTTAACTGCTATGGCTGACTCCTGTGGAATTCTGGAGTTTGTAGTTTAATGAGGCCTAAGCTCTCTGGTTGAGACTTCTAAATGCCCCTCCCTAAACTGCAAATCCCAGGATTCCGCAGGAGGCAGCCAGAGCAGTTAAAGTGGAATAATAGCACTATAGCAGTGTAAGCAATTATCAGATGCAGCAAATGTAGTGCGATAGCGATGCCAAAGGAACGCAAAAGGCTGCCAATATCAGACTATGTCCTTTTGCATTCTGCTGGCATCACTATGGCATTTCCTTTCATTGGCAGGCCGAGCTGTCAATAGACTTCCACATTCTGTTTTGGTGCCAGCATTGCCAGTGTCTGAAACCTCCCGCCATCATCCTCTGTGAATATAGCATAAATGGGCAGTCCTGCCAGAATACTTCTGGGTGAGATCATGAAAACCAGGAAGGCTACACTCTTTTTATGAACCTCCCCAGGTTACTTGTACTGTGTAAAGTGTGTTTCTGTGCTTGTGTGTACTTTTTTGTTTTTATTTGTGTTTGTTTTTTAAATTTGCCACGCTTGCATCTTCTTGTGGGAAGCAGCAAGATTTCAAGCCAGGAAGTGAATGGAGCTCCATTAGAGCTCCATTCATGCCTGAGCTGCCTGTCAATGCTACTCAATTAGGTCTGATAATTTTGGTTATTGTGCTGGGACAGGAACTTTTTTTTGTAGTGGGACAAGGATGTTTGTGTGTTCCTATCTGATACTCTCCATAGCATGATAATCTCTTTAGGCTTGAGTTACATTCAGAGCCTGTAAAAGGAGCTTCGTCTCATTTTAAAAAGCAGAATTAAAATGTCAAGGTAATGGGTCCATCTACAGGGGGGATAAATAGGAGCACTGCCTCTCCAAATAAGAATTCTGCTCCTACTGAATTTTTCCTTCATTCTCCAAATTTCTAGTATTGCAAAGAGAGAGACATTGGAAATCGTTCCTGGAACTCTTATTTTCTGTGTTCACATTTGGGGACCAAAGGAAAATTTCATGGGAGATGGTGGTAGAATTTTTATTTGGTTGGGCAATATTTTAATTCCTCCTCTATAGCTACACTCCTGATTAAGCTACTAGTTTTTTACACTCTGATGAATTTAAAGTTTAAATAAAAGCCGCATGCAATCTATTCAAAGTCTGTGGAAATCATGCAAATTGTTCAAATGAAACAATCTGTTGCAAAGGTTCTAGTGCAGTGATGGGAAATGAAAGAACTGAATGGGAGAGAAGGAGCATGGAAGGAGGGTGCCAAAAGACAACTTGTGCAATTTTTGTAAACATTTAAAGACTTACTGTTTAAAACACACAAACAACACTGAGGGTTCTGAGGGGTTTACCTTGCTTATCAAACATGCCAGCCTGTCATGTTTATAAAAGAGATGTTTAAATGAATCCAGCCAGGTCTCAGCTATTCGTATTTTGTTCCTCTCTATTGCTTTTTCATCTGGAAAGCTATATGGCATGCCTGCACGATAGACATGCCCCACACGTGAGCATGGAAGAATTTCAACAGATCCACCACAAAGCCAGGCCTTAAACAGAGAATACACACACATACATATACATATGTATCAGATATGTCCCCTGAAACAAGAATGTATTATAAATCAGGGGTGAGGAATCTGGTCCATCCAAACCAGCCAGCATGATCAAAGGCTAGGCATGATGAAAATTGTAATCTAGCAACATTGGGTGGGGATACAGATTCCACAAAATAGCCCTTTCAAAAAACAATGCTGTACAACACTTATGCTCAGCTGAAAAAAGATGATGATCTTGGCTAAAAACCTTTGGGTTGCATATGCTAACAATAGTGCCGACACTTGTTATGATGTTCACAAGTATCATATCCTGATTATGACTGCAGAGGCAGAATTTTGGCAGTTGTGCTTTTCAAGGTATTTCATAAATATGTTCCCAGTTCATTCTGATCAGAGGCCTGTCAGTTTATTGTGCAATGGAAGCATGCATTGGTGCAATGAGAGTTGTGAGACCACTTGCACAATGGTAGAACTCAGTACTCATAGTACCTACTGTAGCTTAACATTATACTATGCAAACTGTCTATTAGATCTTGGCCTAAGGCTACAGTCTAATATACACTTTTACCATTGAACTCAAAGGGGTTACTTCTGAGTGGTCATTCATAGGATTATACCAAAACCAAATGATCCCCACAACATTTTCCTTCAATTAATCACTTAATTAGACATTTATTTGTGTCCTAGGCCCAGTGCTATTCAATATCTTTATCAATGATGGATGAGAGAATAGATGACATGCTTATCCATCTGCAGATGACACCAAATTAGGAGGGATAGCTATTAAGAGGACAGGTACAGAATTCAAAACGACCTTAACAGATTAGAAAGTTGTTCCAAACTAACAAAATGAATTTCAACATGGAGAAATGTAGAGTACTACACCTAGGCAGAAAAAATGAAATGGGCGACACCTGGATAGCAGTGCATACGAAAGGGATCTAGGAGTTTTAGTCTTAGTAGACCACAAGCTGAAGATGAGTCGGCAGTGTGATGCGGCAGTCAGAAAAGCTAATGCGATTCTAAACTGCATCAATAGGAGTATAGTGTCTAGACTGAGGAAAGTAATAAGGCCACCCTATTCTGCTTTGGTCAGACCTCACGTAGAATACTGTGTCCAGTTCTGGGAACCACAATTCAAAAAGGATATTGACAAGCTGGACCGTGTCCAGAGGAGGGTGACCAAAATAGTGAAAGGTCTGGAAGCCATGCCCTATGAGGAACAGCTTAGGGAGCTGGGTATATTTAGCCTGGGGAAAAGAGGGTTAAGAAGAGACATGATAACCATGTTTAAATATTTGAAAGGATGTTATCCTGAGGATGGAGCAAGCTTGTTTCCTGCTCCTCCAAAGACTAGGACATGCAGCAATGGACTGAGACTACAGGAAAAGAGATTCCACCTAAAGATTAGAAAGAACTTCCTAAAAGTATGAGTTGTGTGACAGTGGAACATGCTGCCTTGGGAGTATGGTAGAGTTTCCATCTTTGGAGGTTTTTGAGCTGAGGCTGGATGGCCATCTGTCGGGAATGCTTTGATGGTTTATTCCTGCATGGCAGGGGATTGGACTGAATGGCCCTTGTGGTCTTTTCCAACTCTATGATTCTACGAAAATAAAAATGAATGTTCTTTATTTAACTACAGTTTTCATTGCAAACTTACACTAACATTTTAAAAACTATTGCCTTATTATAAATGCACACTATCACAGACGAAAACTTGGATTTCCAATGCCTACCTTTATAGATAATTCAAGATTTTCACCCCCCAAGAGGGTCATGTCAGAATCATAACCACCTGTATTTTGGAAGTAATGCCGGTGCACTGCTACTACTCCACCAGGTATTGCAGGACTCCTAGAGAGAATGTATACATATCAGCATTACTTAATCTAATTTTTCCTCTACTGTTTTTCTGAACGGCTTAAAGTATAGTGAGGAAACAGTACAAAGTATGGTGAGGAAGCAGTACACCTTCATTGTTATTATTGTTGCTGGGTGCCTTTAGGTCATTTTCAACTTATAGCGACCCTATCATGGGTTTTCTGAGGTTGAGAGTGTGTGACTTGCCCAAGGTCACCCAGAGGGTTTTCATGGCTGAGCAGGGATTCAAACCCCAGTCTCCAGAGTCTTAGTCCATCACTCAAACCACTATGCTGTGCTGCCTTCATTAAACATCAGTAAATGAAAACAGGAAAGATCTGTCACTCAAGATTATTGGTGAAATCAGTAAGATAATGTGGTAGATCATGGTGTGGCCCAGAATTTTGTGAACTGGATTATCCTAGAAGTGGAGCCAACAATTTTCACCTATCTCTCTTCCTCCTGTAGCCTTCTACAAGTCCTGAAAATCTGCCTTGGATTTATGTTAAAGAGATCTGGGGCACTGCCAAAGTGCATTTCAACGATACTTTTAAAGGAAATGTTCAGAGGCATTTTGGCAGTTATTTCTCAGTTTTAAAATCTTTCTCTCATTAGTCCTAAGGTTCTCCTCACTAAGTAATGAAAACTCATAAGTTATTTCTATCATTGTATAAGGTAATGCATCACTTTTAAAACACTATAAAGAAAAAAATAAATTATTTTTAAAGTAGCTTTCTAAGCTCCAGAGCTGTGTACATGGGTCTTCATACTTCACAACAAACCTGCAGGGCAGGATAGGGCAAAGAACCAAAGTGGTTGAGTAAGCTTCAGGGTGAGTGGATTTGAATCTATAGGTCTCTCCACCTAGACACAGTGATGCTGAAAGTGTTCTTGAAATGATAGTAAGTAAATTATTGCTAGAAAACCCTTCAGTTTTCTCCAGGTACAATCTTCAACCCATGAACACAACAGAAAAAAATATTGTTGACATAGGACTTTATCACATGATAGTTAAGCTACACTGGCTTAGTTCTGTGATAGATCTTTTCTTATCACATGACAGCGTGTTGCATTGCATTTCCATAATTGTTGAATCACATCTTTTCCTTGATGGGAAAAAACCATTAATGGCTCCAATATCACTGCTGTTCAGCTATTGTTTCTGATGCAATTGTTTTCTTCTGCTGCAGTTCCAATATTCCAGCAGTCATGTAGTGTGAATGGGCATAGTTCTCTTCTTCTCCCCCTCCCTATCATCAAGGAGGGTGAAATCACATTGCTTTTATCCATTTCCCAGGTTTTATTTTATTTGATTAATTTGTTTTGCTGTAATTGTGCAATTGCACTGCTGTGGCAGGTCACCAGCATGCCACAATTACACATTTACCTCCATTTATGACAAGCATCAAAACTGTGCAATTGTGGTATAAAAGGGAAAAAAATAAACAGTGCTCATGTGCTACATAGGGCGGACACAGGTAGGGTCACGTGAGGCAGTTTGTAAGACTGATTGCAGGAACATGCATCACTGAAGTGGCATCATAGTGCTATTGGAGAGAAGGTGTACAAGTGTTTCCCTTTCTGTTTGCTTAAACAACATGATTGCTGGGAGACAATATGTTGGTGTGATAAAGCCCCTAATGTGAGTCATATTGTACCCTTGAATTGTCATTCTCCAAATATTTAAGCCTGCATACATGTAGTAGATACATTCAGTTATTTAGCAACAAGCTGTGCTTAATAGAATTTGTGACTTAATATCTCTAGTAATACTTGAAACCGCACAATTTTAAAAATCACGTAATGTGTATTTAGCTTTGTCTGGAGAGCATTTAGTTTGATCGACCATGAACAATACTTCAACCAAAATGAAGTAGTGCTGGAAATCTTAAGCTATGAAAACATCTGAATATTATCCGAATATATCTCATCTCATATCCAGGAGATAAGTAGAAGACATGCTAGAAGATTTCAGAGTTTAGTAAAAATTTTGGACTGCAACTCTGAGAATTATCTAGTCAGGAGAGCCATTCCATGTTCCAAGCTCTGGTTTCTAAAGAGCATTACCCAATAAACCGTTACCTGATGGGGCTGATGGGAGACAGTTGTACTTTCTTTTCATGGTCTGTCAGTGGCTTCCAGTGGAAATCTAATTTCCAGTCAAAAACACCTCTTTGCAGGTCCATAGTATGGTAATACTGAAAGGTCTTCCAATTGATTACATCTATGACAGGAGAAACAACCCGTGTTCTGGAAACAAATTAACATATGGTTCTTTTAGAGAAAATTTGCTAAATATGTTAAATGTTGCCTTGAAAAAGCTTGGCCAGTGGTTTTAGAGTTCAACATAACCAGCTGTGTATACCTGAGAATAAGGTAGTTTCTTTAAAAGGTTAAACATGAAAGACCATTAATTCTGAGATAATGATACTGTTTTGCAACTTTCAGCAGGTTTATCAAATGTTCAATCCTTTATTCAAATTAAATGCAGAATTCAGTGTAAGGACTGTATTGCATGTTTCATTTTTCATTTCCAGGATGACTTCTGAAACTTGTGCATAAAAATATATTGACCAAAAGTGAGCCTTTACATAAATATCCACGTATTTTCCTTCCCCTTCTGTGACCTGAATAGGGATGATCAAACCAGCTGCTTTGCTTTCACATTCAAGGCTGTAAAATCTCAATTTTTCCCCTCACTTCTAAACAAATGTGTGAAATTTGATAAGTTCTTATCAAAGACCAAAGAAACAAAATCCTCACCTGTCTACATGAGCCATATTTAATAAGTATTCCTTTTTACCAGCATAAACATGGACATTGTGTACAATTCTTGGAGGGTTTAAATAAACAATAGAGTTAATTAATCCATCTGTTTTTAAGCTTAAATTGACTTGAAAAGATCCTGTTATTGATTTACATAACAGCTGAGAAGAGACGAGAAACATGCCTTGATCAACTATAGATGTTGTTGCCAAATCAATTTTCTAAATAAATACGTTCCCATAAAAATAAGATGGCTTTGGTATGTAGATTGTTTAATCTAGATGCAGCTCACCTTTCATATAGATCTGACCATCTACACGAGGGGCCCATCTACACAAGGGGAAAAAAACAAAGTACCTCGTAGTACTGGCATCTCGCAGCAGCAATGACATATCTAAATAGTTCTTCTGGCCTCAGAAGCCCCCATAAGCCTAGCATTCCTGATGGTGGCCACAAGTGATTTACTCGCATTAGTTGTTCACCGCCATCATTTTTTTAAAAAATCATCCCAAGGTGCACTGGTGCAATAGAGTGATTTTCCAATTTTATAGGAAAGGAAAATAAAATATTCATCTTGTTTTATTGCGTTGGCAAGCGATCGCTAAGGCGAAAATCCAACATGGCGGCAGCGGGCACTTGCCCTGCTAGCAAGCCCCACCCCTGCTCTCTCCCAGCCAATCAGCTTTGTGTTTCCCTTTGAATTTCCTGTTGTTCAATAGTCCAGAATGCACTGGTTTATTTCCTTCCCCTGCCTCCTCCTGATCTATGATACACACACACACACACACACACACACAGTATGTGCTCCCAGGTCATGATGCAACAAGACAAGCAAGCAGGCAGCAGCCACATACCCAGCCTCCTCAATGAAGTCTCTCTTCCCAATTTGAAAGGGGCTCTTCAATCACCAGCCTGCGCCCTGCTCTCTCTCCATTGGCATGCCTGCCCAGAGGGTTGGGCTGGTTGGCTGGCTGGTTGTAAGGCAACCAAGAAGGGGGGGAAGCAGCCAGCCAGCCAGCCCTCAACTTTACAGAGAGGAGAGAGAGAGAGAGAGAGAGAAAACCCAGGAAAGCTGGGCTGGAAGGACTACAAAGGAGACAGGCTCAGGTTAACGGTGCAGGAGGAGGGTTAGGATGGGGTCCCCTTGTTGCTGTGAGGCCCCCCACAGATGCAGATTTGGTGGTATGCTTAAACTGGCCCTGAAAGCACAATTGAAATCTTTCCTCCTTACCTATTTTTTTCTGCTTTAATGTTTCCTAAGTAAATTAATGCATAAATTTAGAAATTCTGAGGCTTATAGATGTTTCATAAGCTTTGGAAAAATGAGACCTAATGTATGATGATACAACAAGCCTGCAGTTTTTTAACTAACATACCAAATGTAGATGTTCCTGCTATATTCACGATATCCATAAATATCATGGCACATTTGATTCCTTTAGGCCACATTTATTGTGCTAATTAAATTTTATATAGATGATTTTTGTTTTCTACTCTGTTGTACATCTTTACAGTGTGGAATTATTAAGTGCAATGAAGGAGTTTTTCTTTTGTCTAAAAGCCTCCTTGTTTTTTTCCAATTGTATTCAGAGGAATTTCCAAATTCCTCTGAACCCAGTTTTCCCTTTCCCTATTTCTTGCTGTAATGAGTGCTATTATCCAGCCATTCCCTTTTCAAAAAGTAACAAAAAGTGACATGTTATGTTATAAAATGAGCAATGAATAATATCAACAAGTTACTTTAAAAAAATGATGGACAAGTAACAATTCCTTTTTAAAAAATAGGGTTCTAAGCTTTACTTCATTTTACTTATGCAAGTAAAGTTAATAATAATAATCCTTGTTGGCTTGAGTTTTATCAAGATGTTATGAAAGCTTGAGTGATCAATATCAAATTGATTGGATGCCACAGTGCTTCACACTAGAGCCCCCACACCCAGCCTATAGATGAACTGTCATGATAGTTGGGATGAAAAATACTGTTTTTACCTGTCGCTTGCTAGTCGTTCCAGCAGAGGTTCTAGCCATCCACTGTGACACTCGCAGTGGGAGTCCATGAAGACCACAACATCCCCCGTGGCTCGTGCAGCACCAAGCATGCGACCTTGGATGACCCCCAGTCTTTTATTGCTCCTAATCAATTTCACACCTGCCAGCTTAGACATGTATTCACTCAGGGATGACTTCAGATATTCTGCCAAATCAATATATTTGAATAGTAGGTCAGAGTTACTCGATGTCTTTCAAAGAAGAAGAAGAAGAAGAAGAGTGCCTTAGGAATTGGTGTGAATAATTTCAAAGGCTAGTTTTTAACCCAGAATTCGACAGTGTGCACAATAAGGGAGCAAAGAAAACAAAACACAGAAGAATTACAGTACCGGTATATCTAATTTGTAGGTCTAACTCACATTTTTTTGTCAGCACTAGAGAAATTTCTCTCTGAAGCAAAATCACATATTTTGTGGCTAATTTATGGCTGTGCACCTATGCCTATCAAAGACAAGCAAGGCCAGCCCTACTATTTGACAGAGTGAGGCAGCTTCTCAGGCAGTTGGTTTTTGGCATCATGAAAGGGCAGCCAATTGCGAATCATTTAATATTTATTAACAACATTGTAATTTCACAGCTGGGAGAGGTGCTTGTGGGATGTGCAGGTGCTGTTAGTACAACACCTAAGCATTCTGCAGGAGCTGGGGGACCATTGTTTTTTCCACTTCAGGCAGCAAGATGGCTTCAGCTGGCCATGATAACAAACCACTATATGATGTATTGGTAAGTATATGAACTGCCTCCATTGAAAAGTCATTGTGTTGACATGAAACCTTTGGCTGTCTTGCAGTGTGCTGATTCTTTAACCTCCCAACAGTTATTTTATGTGGTGGCATGCATAATATTGAAGACATAACATCCCCAGGGATATTTCTCTAGTGCCTACACCATAAAATTTTAGTAATTATATAAGAATTTCTGTTTGCCTAGGCTAAAGTGGAAATCAGATGGCCCTCTAGATGTTGTTGGAATGCAAATCCCAGCATCCCTAGCCAGCACAGTCAATGGTGGGGATTGCTAGGAGTTACAGGGCCACATGATTTGTACCCTTGGCCTAGGACTTTGATCACATTCAATTTTAATAATTTTTATTGAAGCAGCAGCTGTTGTTTTTCTGGTTCGCATCTGTAGTATTTATTTATTTTAATATTTCTATCCCCCTCCTTGTTTCTAGAGATTTTTAAAATTTTAAAATGTAAACAATGCAAAACAATTCAACACAATAAAATAATATATAGAAATCCACAATCTATTAGGTCAGAGTCAAGCTAGTGTTAGGGGGCCCCAAAAGTTGAGTGAGGAGCCTATTTTTAATCTGGTAATGACAAAACCTCCAGTGTTATTATAACAATCAGGCCTTGGGTGTTTTTATTATTTATTATTTTTATTTGCTGTAAATGTTTTACGGTTTCAATATTGGCAAAAATGTAAATGTTTTCAATAGATCCAATTACTAAATATCTGATAAGACCATGTGTAATTTAAAAAGGAAAGAATGCAAAAGAAGCAAGGGTGAATTTTAAGGAACTGAGGGCTTATCTACATGAACCAGGATATGCTGGCTCCCTACTGGCATATCCCGGACACGGATCAGGCCTGTGTCTTCCCTGTTACCTCTACGAAACAGGCAAGAACAATTTCCCTTGCCCTCCCAGCATCAAGAAAGCCAGCTGCAACAAGTGACTGTAGGCCCTCTGCATGTGACCAGCATTGATCACATGCTGCAGGATCCCTTCCTGGACCCAGAAGAGTAAGGGCGACGGGCAGCTGGAGCAATGAGCTGGCCTGCCAGGACAGGATCCTGCAGACACATGGGCCTCGCTCCATTTTTTCCTGGTGGCAGTGGAGTAAACTGGGTGTTTTCTTATGACGCTGTATCGGGCCCTACCCCAGCTTGCCTGCATCTGAGCCCTGTTTCTGCTCCAGGGGTCATAAGGACTGCCTGGGAACAGAATGGGGCAAATACCCTGCGTCATATAGATTACAGGGCTCTCAGATGAGAGCAAGCTGGGGTAAATTACCCATGTAGATAAGGCCTGAGATTGCCAAAAATGCAGCTAGTTAGTATGTTTGTTCTTTCTGTTATGTACCTTGAAAGCGACCCTGATTTATGACAATACACTTATGGCAAGCCTATCATGGGGTTTTCTTGAAGATTTGTTCACTGGAGGTTTGCCATTGCCTTTCATTGAATATAGCCTAAGGCACCTGGTGTACCCTGGCAGTCTTCCTTCCAAGTACTAGCAAGAACTGGCTCTGCCCAGCTTCCAAGATCAACCATGATCTGGTGCCTTCACAATGTTTAAGCTGTTTGGTTAAGTATGCCCTGTTAACAACCTGTTCTTCTGAGAGCCAGAAGGCACCTACCTTGTGTACTGAGGTCATCTACAAGGATTATTTCTCTGAGGAAGTCCCTTGGGGCTGTATCTAAGACACTATGAACTGTTCTCAAGAGAGTAGACCAGGCTTCATCATGGAAACAGATGATGACACTTGCAGTAGGCAGATTGGGACTGGGTTCCTGCTGCAAGCATCTGTACAAAGGACAATATGTACAAGTAAAAAAGAACTTTCCATTGAGTGCAATGTTACATTGGAACAAGGCTCAAACTAGCCTGAGCACGTAAATGTTACTTTATTAGACTACAGCGTTAGAATATTCTAGCCAGTGTGGCCTCTGCTTTTCTTTCTGATCTTGCCCAAGTCATGTTGTTGCCTGTCCCTCCCTCCCTCAAGTCATTTGAAGGAGAAAATCCCACAATTGACTCTACCCATTAAGAAGCACAAACATAACAGCAATTCCTTGTCCTTTCACGACACACCAATCAGCTATTTCTGGTGGTCACTTCTTGCTTAATGAAAGGGCCAGCCCTGCTGGGTGGTTGTGGGGGAAATCACACAGTTCTTGGCAACCTGTTGAGCACAGTGTTGAAGAAACTGCTTAATGTTAGTTCTGAGTGACAAAGAAACCACAAGATATTACATTTGTAAGGGAAAAAAATTAAATAGTCTGAAAAAACTGGCCATTGCTGTTATCAGTGATAGGAATTTATGGTGAGTGGAGCTTGAAAAGCATACTTTCTTACTTTGGCAATCTTGCCAATTAATTGTTCTGAATAACTTGAAAATATGCATACTTTCACATGAGTTGATCTTTCAGAAGGTATCAATTTATCTGTTTTGTTTTCCTGCTTTCCATATATTGTGCTAACCTCACCTTTAAATCCTTAAATCCTTAATTATAGCATTACAGAATTTAGTCAGGATTATCTATAATGCATGTAAATGTTACTACTGTTTCACACAGTACTTTTGTTAAATAGCTGTGTTACTTATAAGCTAAAAATTCCTGGGAGCAATTTTAAGCATATCATTAAAGACTGTATTGTAATATGTTATCATGCATTTATACAGTAGGACAGTGATTCATATTGTCCAAAGGATTATACATCTGGTACTATTTTTTAAAAAATTACAACCTCTAGGATATTACACACAATGTTCTACACAAAAGGGACATTATTTTGGATAAACAGAAAAGCCTTAGAAGCTGAAATATGCCATATCTACAGTTGCTTTTACAATGTTTTATTTTTGCCCACTTATGTGCCTTGTTAGTTATTTATAGACAGTATGTATTATGCCACGTAATAACAAAAAATATTTGAATGGCATACAGTAAAGCACAAAAAAGGCACAGAATAAACACTTTACAACCATACAGTATAAATCCATCAACAGAGCATAAAACAACATAATAAAACTTTTTATACACAAGAAAGGAGAATTATTGATAACACATTTTTTCTAACCTAAAGTGTTGATTTCCTGTTTCAGATTACAGAGGTGGGAAATGTGTTGCTCTACAGATGTTGTTGCACTGCAGCTCCAATCATCTCACTATCCAAGTGAGATGACTGTCCAAGGCTAGTGGGAGAAGTATTCTAAAAAAACATCTGGAGGATCATATGTTTTCCATTCTGTCATAATATAATTGTCAGTGTGCACATGTGTATGGTTGCTGCTTTTCTACTGGACTGAATATGGCTACACATTATCTCACAAGCCAATCCATACAAAAGAAATTAAGAAATATACAGGGTTGTTCAAAGAAGCACACATGCTATTCCACACATTCAAGGGGATTTGGGACATGTTTCTCAAACAGCAATCTCTTGCACCAGCTGCAAAGCCACTTTAAGGACTTTATCACACGAGGCTGGTAAATTGCAATTACAGCCAGATAACAGTGTCTTTG
Source organism: Gambelia wislizenii (assembly GCA_030847615.1). Lineage (NCBI taxonomy): Eukaryota > Metazoa > Chordata > Lepidosauria > Squamata > Crotaphytidae > Gambelia > Gambelia wislizenii. The sequence continues at coordinate 104,455,330 of JAUMIR010000006.1, forward strand.
GCCAGTATTTATCACATGACATTGTGTCTCTCCTGGTGTTGCTTTGCATTTCAACTGTTGGTGGAGTACACCTTTTCATTGACTGGGAAAACCCATGAATGGCTCCCCATATTGCTGCTTTTCCTTTACTGCTCCTGGTGTGTTAGGTCCCTTCTGCTGCAGTTCCGATATTCCAATGTGCCATGAGTGGGCATGATTCTCCTCTTCCCCTCCCTCCCCCTCAGTATTCCCAAGCAGGCTGAGGCTGGTTTTACTCTGTTTTCCTTTTATTTATTTATTTTAATTTTATTGCTTTCCTGTAGTTGTGTAATTGCAGTAAAAAAAAAATTTAAAGAAACATGCACTGGGTAAGGTATACAGGGTAGGAAGGCGGGGTTAGCGAGGCAGTGTGGAAGAGTGAGTGCAGGACCATGGATTGCCAAAGGAGCACAATTGCACAACTTCTGAGAAGTGTGATAGTCATTGTTTTCAAACCAGTATGTCCCCATTTGCTTCTAGAACATGATTGCTGCAAGGCAACAGGCTAGTGTGATAAAGTCCTAAAACTATGGGGACTCTCAAATCCTCTTGGGATATGAAACACACACTGAATTGCTATTAAATTAAAACAAGATAAAATAAAATGGTCATTGAGGATCCCCGAGCTTAATTAGATCTGCCTAAAACAGCTCTTTGACTTTAGATAATGCATACAGTAGATTAGAAGTACTGAAATACTTTTGTACATATTTGGAGGCTATCTCCAAAAGTACATCCAGTACTTCTAATGTACTGTACACTTTCACTGATGAAAACCAGGACGTATGTGGCCAAGCAACATCAGAGTATGGTCAAGATGGCAAAAAACATTAGCGAGGAAGAATACACAAGCTTAGGAGAGGAGGCCGCAGCAATCTGAATTTTCCTGAGTGTTGCAGGGAAGAACAAGATTGTGTCTGCTCCTCACCCTACTGTGCTGAGTTAATTGAGTACAAGGTACTTTTGCACTTTGAACTCAGGAGTTGTTTAAACAGCAAAAATACTCCTTACAGAATGCAAGTAGAATATGGGCTGTCCTAAGGGCATCCCTCATTGTATTCTCATATTCAGAAGCAGGGGGACCAAAAACGTCATAAACTGTGAAGAGAAAGCCTTCACAGTTTTTCCTGGAGTTTTTAAAAAGCTCTGTGGGGAATGCACATTCCTGCTCGTTGGGATAAGTGATTCAGTTTGAATTGCTTTCCCATAGGAGAGAAAGTGCAAGCTAATTGGCTGGAAGAGCATGGGCTTGCTAACAGAGCAAGCGCCTGCTGCCATCATGTTGGATTTTCGCCTTAGCAAGCAATCGTTAAGGTGATAAAACAGTCTGTTGTTTTTTTCTTTGTGTGTATGTGTAAAGGTGAAATATTGCTTATGTGCACCCTGGAAATTGGGTTTAAAAATGTCTTGTGGCAGCAGATTTAAAAACGCAAGTAATTCATTCATGGCCGCCATCTTGAATAGAGATCATGCAAAGTTTATGGGGGCTGTGAGACCATTAAGACAAGTTGCAGCTGCTGCAACTTGTTTTTATTGCAGATCACTCCATCTTCTGGGGGCTCGTATAGATGACCCCTCAGTTTGCAGCAACTGAAGCAAGTTGAGGACAAAGGAGTAAAATGGAAGGAAGAGAGGGAAACAGGGCTATTTTAAAAGAAGCTGAAAAAGTGGGGTGACAAAGGGTTAATTGGGACTGTCCCTGTAAAATTAGGATAGTTGGAGGGTATGTAATAAGTAATGTGATAACTTAGAATACACTGTGTATGTGTGTGTGTGTGTATGACAACATTAATGTAATGAATGAGAACTTTATTTCTTTATTGGCCTATTCATGAATGCTTTCTTTTTACAGTTACCTTTAAAGCACTTTTATAGGAATGTTTAGAGGAATTTCTCATGTTTTGTACCATTCTCTAATCCATTCAAAGTTTATTTTAAATAATGAAAAGTAACAGAAATGTTACTGAGTAATGCAATGGGTTGTTTTTCATCACAGCGACAAGTAACCAAGCAACACTGAAACTTTTAAACCACTGTACCAATAAATCTCTTTGTAAGCGCTATAATGAGTAATAGGTGTAATAGGTGTAATGAATTGCCTTTAAAAAGTAACTTTCAAAGCAATGCCTTGAATTAACTGTACATTTCCCCTTAAATGCTTCCTTTTTGCATGCGTCCTTTTTCTAGATAAATTGATATATTAAATTAATGTATAATTAGTTGTGTCATTAATCTGTGGTAAAATCTAAATTTAGAAGATTTTGTACAATGTGATGAAGCCACAAGAAAGACATGTTTAGTTATTAATGCCAGTGTTTGAACAGTAGAAATCTGTCTTTCTGCTTCAGACATAAAAGGTAAGTTTCATCATTTGGCTCCAGAGGCAGCAAACTGTGAAGCAATGAAGTGAACCACCTGCTCCAATAATGTGGGGAAAAACCCTGCTTCTGTTCCCCAGCAGGTGGCAGTTCCATAAAATGAGCCATAACTTCTTTCAGCATTCTCACTACACTTTAGAGCTGGGATTGAAGACTCGGTGAATGAGTTGAGAGAGGATGGCATATCATACTATGTGAGATTATAGTGTCACAGCAGTCTCTTGCTGATTAATGTCTTCACTGATTAATATCTTCAGCATGGAGCATGTGGAGATCTTGGCTAAATGTAGGCCAGAGGTAGATTTCTGGGGAATTGATATTTTCTTAGCTAGATAAGCTGTTCAAATGAAGCTAATTAATAGATCAGAAATCCCATGTACCAAGGTCTGTCTATTAAATAACAAGACTGTGTTCCTACCTTTCAGACAAATCAGGGAGAATTGATTGTGAACTTTTGAGTGGTGACTTTGAACACATCTGAACCTACATGACACTCTTGGCCGTTCAGTTAATTGTCAGTTGCCAACTCAGTGTCTGAATGACAGCTGAAGCCATGAACATTAACAAAGGACTTTATCTCACCTTCTCCAAAAAGCCCATTCTTTTGCTGGCATAACTTTTCCATTTTTATGCCAGCAGAACTCCTCATGTTGCATATACCCCTTGCCTCCCATCCAAAGGCTTCCCAGCAATGAAAGAGGAAGTGAACGGGGTAAACAGCCTGTGTAGACAAGGCCTAGGTCTTCTTAGGGCCAGAACTTAAAAAACACATAGGGCAGGGATGGGAAGCATACAGCCCTCCAGATGTCATTGGACTAAAATTCCCAACATCCCTTACCATTGTCTAGGTTTACTTGGGGTACATCCACACCATGCAACTTCTTTCTTTTCCCTAAAGTGAAATTGGTGCTTAAAGGAACACGTTTTGAATCAACTGATGCAGTAAAAAAGAAAACAGCAGATGTGTGGAAATAGCTGGCAGAAACTGATCTGCTCCATGCCTTTGACCAGTGGAAAACAAGACTGCATCGGTGTGTGAGTGTGAACTGGGAGTATATTGAAGGAGACAAGCATTAGAATTGCAATACATATAAATAAAGATGGGATATTGTGTCAGTGTTGTTATTTAATAGACAGATCTCATATGCTTTCAATCTGAGCTGGACGAAAGCATGATTACAAAATAGTTAACCTTTGCAAATGTGCCTTGGTGCACAAATGCATGATTTCTGATAAGAAAGTATGCCAGAAGGGCACCCACATAGGAGCAGGCTCTTTGCCCTCAAAAAACTGTCACTGCAATCCAGTTCCCACTTAAGTTGTTGTTAATTGCCATCAAGTTGACTTTGACTTTTTTTTAATTAGGTATTTATACCCTGCTCTTCAGCCAGAAAGGTTATCAGAGCGGCTTACAAATTGTTTAAGCAATAGCAATTTACACATCTACACTGCATTAAGCATTTCCCAATGTGTATTAGCTAATTGACCCCACAAGCCGGGTACTCATTTTACCGACCTACGAAAGGATCGAAGGCCAAGTGAACCTTGGAGCCCTCTGAAATCGAACTTGCAACGTGGTGACTTGCAGTACTAGCATTTAACCACTGTGCTTCCAGGGCTCCTTTTATGGCGACCATATGAATGAGAGATCTCCATGGCTGCATTTAGACAGGCAAATATTCCCCTAAATATACTGCTAAGAATGCTCATTGTTCCCACAGATCAAGCCACAATATCGCCTCATTCAGAAGGGGGGGGGAGTCAAAATGCCCAACTGTAGCGTGCAAGTCACCCTGTCATCAACAGCCCAGTTCAGGTCTTGCAGACTCAGGACTGTGGCTTCCTTGATTGAGTCTATCCATCTGGAATGTGGTCTTCCTCTTTTCCTACTGCATTCAGCTTACCAAGCATTAGTCTAGTCTTCTGATTCCCCCGCTTTGTTTTTAATTAAGATTTTTCCAGATACATTAAAAGTTCACACAAAACATTTTAGCTAAGAAAGAAAGAAAGAAAGAAAAGAAAAAAGGGAAAAAGGAAAGTAAATAGTTTTTAGTTAATAAACAAGTCTTATCTTTGTTTATTTTGAAACTTACAAAGTCCCCAAATTCTTTCAATCTCAAATCCAAAATTTCTATGCTCTCCATCAGATTTTCCAAATAGATCACTAAGGCTGCTGCCACACTGCAGAAATAATGCAGTTTGACATTGTTTTAACTGCCATGGCTCAGTGCTATAGAATTCTGGGATTTGTAGTTTTGTGAGATATTTAGTCTTCTCTGTCAGAGAGCTCTAGTGCCCCAACAAACTACAAATCCCAGGATTCCATAGGATGGAGCCATGATAGCTAAAGTGGTATAAAACTACATTACTGGTATGCTATCTGTTCCTGGTGATTAATTTTCCCCAAGTGCTCTGAGTTCAGCTTCCACCTCATTTTCTAAAACTGGAGGCTCATCTTCAAATGGTTCTTCCTTGAATGAATTGGTCATCCATTCAGATCTTTTATATACTGTAGTTCTTCCATGTATTGTTTCCATCATCTTTTTATTTGTATTTGGTCATGTAATTTGTTCCCTTGTTGGTTTTATAGCATCCCCACTCTTGGTTTAAATTTCCCTTTGATTTCCTGGATATTGTGGAAGAAATCTCTTGTTCTTCTTTGTTATCGTCCTCTATTTATCTGCTAAGTAGCATTGGGACAGTGTTCAAATGGGCAGAGATTTCATGTCATGTTGATATCCTTTATAACATGCTTTGGTATTTTACATGTACACCTCACTCCAGGTTTGTTGGGGGAAAATAGAAGGGAAATTAGGTACATTACGTGTTTATTAAAGACATAAATGACAGTGCTTGTCAGGCAATTTTGTTAAAAACAGGAGAAGCCCAGTTGTGAAGTGGTACCAATTTTGGCAGTAGGAATGGCTCTTGGACTGGTGTGCCACTGAGTTGGGTCTTGCAGTGGTGCATGAGCCATTAGATTGTCCTGTTAGTTAATGAATAAAGATGGATTTCATACATGAATTGTTGCTTTATATTACATAAGAGGTACTGAGTCGTGGGGAGATTACTGGTGAGGGTGTAGGCAAGCAGCAAAGCATGCTTTCTGTTTGATTACTTTTTTGAATTGCAGGAGAATTTGAGTAGTGGGAATATCTGCTTTAAAAAAAACCCACCTTGCTACACTCATCACTATGTAGTACTTAGACACACAAACATGCCCTTCCTGAACAGCGTAACTTATTAGTGTAAGAGTAAATACATTTTGTTTCATACTAAAAGTTTTTGTCATTGATAGACTCCTCCTCAGTCACTGGCATCTATAGTTATTGGTTGCTAGGTTTTCATCAGAAATAAGCAAGAAGCCACAGCAAAACAAAAGAAGCTGGAACATGTCCAGAGGAGGGGAACCAAAATGGTGGGAAGTCTGGAAGCCATACCCTATGAGGAGCAGCTTAGGGAGCTGGGTATGTTTAGCTTGGAGAAGAGAAGGCTAAGAGGTGACACAAGAGCCAGGTTTAAATATTTGAAAGGATGTCATACTGGGGATGGAGCAAGCTTGTTTTTGAGGCTCCAGAGACTAAGGACACCAAGCAATGGATTCAAACTACAGGAAAAGAGATTCCGCCTAAACCTTAGGAAGAACAAAGGAATTCCATCCAGGGACAGGGGGAGTTCCAGCAGATAATGGCCCATCAACCAACCGTTAGCCAAACAGACACTAATGAACCTTGCATTTCTATGCCCAGAAACTAACCATTCAATTACATAAATTTACATATACTCCCCAACAGGGATTCACAGCATATAAACTCCACACACACACCTACCCAACCATTCTTTGAAGATGCCAGCCACAGATGCAGGCAAAAGGTCAGAAAGAAACTATTCCAGAACACGGCCTCACAGACGGGAAAAAAACCAAGGAAATCTATTAGGAAGAACTTCCTGAGAGTAAGCGCTGTTCGGCAGTGGAACACACAGCCTCAGAGTCTCCTTCTTTGGAAGTTTTAAAAAAGAGGCTGGATGGCCATCTGTTGGGAGTGCTTTGATTGGGCATTTCTGCACGGTAGGGGGTTAGACTAGCTGGCCCTTGTGGTCTCTTCCAACTCTATGATTCTATGAAAACAAAACATGCACCTGTTAAAACAGTAATTTCATGTAAATCCTGTGTCATTCTCACATCTGCCAGTAGAGGCCAGCATACACCTCATTTAATACTAACACTACTAAGATTTAAAACTTGGTTTTGTTGTTAGAATCATAGAATCATAGAATTGTAGAGTTGGAAGAGACCACGAGGGCCATCCAGTCTAACCCCCTGCCATGCAGGAATACACAATCAAAGCATCCCTAACAGATGGCCATCCAGCCTCTGTTTAAAGACCTCCAAGGAAGGAGACCCCACCATGCTCCAAGGGAGTGTGTTCCACTGTCCAACAGCTCTTACTGTCAGAAAGTTCCTCCTAATGTTGAGGTGGAATCTCTGTTCCTGGAGCTTGCATCCATTGTTCCGTGTTCTAGTCTCTGGAGCAGCAGAAAACAAGTTTGCTCCATCCTCAATGTGACACCCCTTCAAATACTTAAACAGGGCTATCATATTGCCCCTTAACCGTCTTTTTACCAGGCTAAACATACCCAGCTTCCTAAGTCTTTCCTCATAAGTCATGGTTTCCAGACCTTTCACCATTTTAGTCGCCCTTCTCTGGACACGCTCCAATTTGTCAATATCCTTTTTGAATTGTGGTGCCCAGAACTGGACACAGTATTCTAGGTGAGGCCTGACCAAGGCAGAATAGAGTGGCACTATTACTTCCCTTGATCTAAACACTATATTTCTATTGATGCAGCCCAAAATCACATTGGCCTTTTTAGCTGCCGCATCACACTGTTGACTCATGTTCAACTTGTGGTCTACTAGGACTCCTAGATCCCTTTCGCACATAGTCTCATTCAGCCAGGTCTCCCCCATCCTTGTGTGTCTTCAAGTTATTTTCATCTTATGGCTACCCTAAGGTGAACATATCAGAGGTTTTCTTGGCAAGATTTATTCAGAGGGGATTTATTCAGAGGGGGCTTGCCTTTGCCTTCCTCTAAGGCTGAGCGAGTATGACCTGTCCAAAGTCACCCAGTGGGTTTCCATGGCTAAATGGGGATTCGAACCCTGGTCTCCAGAGTCATAGTCCAATGTAGCCCAAACGTGGTATACCTGGTTAAAAAATGTCTTTGCTTCTACTAACTAGAGGGGACAGAGCTGTTCTAGTGACATTCTTAGAACAACAAAGCTTTCCTCCATACATTGTGTGCACTGTGTATTTGCTCTTTGCTTTGTATATGAACTGATGCATGCACATTGAGGTGGATTTATGTACTCATTCCACAATTTAGAGAATTTATCACCAAGCTCTCATCCAAAAGCACTTTCAGGGTAGCTTACAAATCATTAATTTATTCAGTTATATCCTGCTTTTTCTCCAATACTAAGATTCAAGGTGCTTACAAAACATTAAAACCAATGCAGATTAAAACACACAAAAAACATCAATAAAATATAGAAAATTTATTTTAAAATGACTTATAACTCTATGAACTGCCAGACTGCCTCAGCCATGATTCTTGTAACATCAGAAAGAATCTTATGTCACTTAGGTATGTTCTACAATTTTCTCTTAATTCATGTTTCTTTCCTTTGGTTGACATGACAACATTAAAATACAAGTTTTTTAAAAAAGCAAGATAAATATAAAATAGAGTTGGACCCCCATATCTGCACAACCAATATCTGCAGTTTCAGTTATCCGCAGGCACAAAATAGGGGGCGCATACTGCAGAGTCATGCTGAAAAATGGCTAGAGAGGCATCCTATCTAGGCATCTTCTAGGTTCTTCAAGGGAAATCTATGGTATGTTTTTTACCGGAAGTCCTTTATTTTAATAGGATTTGCTATTATCTGTGGTTTCCTGTATCCACAATAAGTCTGGGAACCAAACTCCTGCAGATATGGGGGTCCAACTGTACCAAAATCCCACCCTGGATACTACCTTGACACACCAAGATTTGTCTAATTTCAGAGACTATGCAGCGCCAGGCCTGATTAATACTTAGATGGGATACCACTGGGACCCATTCATACTACAGAATCATAGCACTATTATTCCAGTTTAATTGCCATGGTTCCATCCTTTGGAATTTTGAGAGCTGCAGTTTAGGGAGGGACATTTAGAATTCTCTACCAGAGAGCTCTAGTGCCTCACCAAACTACAAACCCCAGGATTATATAGGATGCAGTTAAAGTGGAATAATAGCACTACAATTGTTTATTTTGAATCGGTCCCAGGTACAGCTGGGATTTATAGGCAGGACTAGGGAAAAACTCAGTCTGAAGCTTAGGAGAGCTGCTGCCAGGCAGAAAACAGTGCCCTAAACAGATCAGTTGGCTCAGTATATGGCAACTTCCTATGTTCCTGAAAGCTACTTTCTTCCAGGTTTCTAATTCTGAATGACACCTGCTGCCACAACCTCAGTTCAAATAAATAAGTATTCAGGGTTCTGCTTTGTAACATGCAGATTGTGAAAGATATACTGTATATATATTTGAAGACAATATATATATATATTAAGAGACAGGAAAGAAGGGAACACATTATTCCAGAGTGAGAGAGGAGGAGGAGGAGGAGGAGGAGGAGAAGAAGAAGAAGTTGTTTCTTTCATGAAGACTAGGAAGTTCAAGTTTACTCAGGAAGTCTTACTTACAAAGGATGCCGTACCTCAGGAAGCTCCCTGTGCAGAGGAATCTGTTTGCTGAGTGCTTCATTAAACCCATACATCTCCAGGCCACTTATAGCCTGTTCACCTGTATCAGTCTGGTTTGGAAATCCATCCTCTTTTACAAGATGGAACTGGAACAGAAACTCTGAGTCTTGCATCTGTCTGCCCTCTCCTTTTTTTCTGCTTTGCTGCCTGACCATCCGGTATCCTTTCCTAATTTTGCTGTGACTTCTCTTGGCTGTGGGTGACTCTATAGCCACCAAGAGCTCATCCTCTCTTAGGGAAATGAAAGGTGACAGTCCCTCCATGGACAAATACTGTTGGCTATCCTCCTGAGTGTCTAAAATTTCTTGAGGTTCTCCAAAATCTACATGATAGCCTTCATTAGGGATGGATTTTGCCAGCTGGGATGCTCTTTCCTTATTTAGTTCTTTGGATGTGGGGTTGAGCATTGCCACCATCACTAGTAAAAAGGCCAGCAAAAGGAACAATAAAATAAATTGCCATTTCCGTGAGCTGTGCCTGCATCTTTTCCTCAGAAACATAGTTTCAACAACAAAGTGATGCAGACTGTCATTTTAAAAAATCAGTTGTGTACATCTTCCATCCTAGATGTCTTGTTTCATTGAAACAAAAGAACAGTCCAACAATTTTTCATCCTCTTCAGATATTGCCATGGTTGCTGCATCCTTGTTCTTGAAGTCAGAGCATAAAATACCAGTTTCTCGACTCTCAGTACTTACCTATGAAGGAAAGATGAAATGACTCCACTGAGCAAAAGAATAGCCTTTTATTGTTGTACCAAATACCAGTTTGTCCAAGTGGGTTAGGATGGAAGAGGATATTATCAGTGGGCCAGAAAGTCCATTAAGTCTTAGATTTGAATTAGTTTCCTTTTAATTCTGAGACAGAGGAGAAGCCCACATCTTGACAGTTTTCTATCACATATGGCTTGTTCCAGCAAAAATAAAATCCCAAATGTTGTCAGAGGTGCAGCAAAAAAGATTTTCTGTCTAAGCAGTGTTGATAGCTTTTCTCCTCCTTTTTCCGATGCTTCAAGTTCACATTTATGCAAATGACTCAGCCTCTGACTTGGTTTTACACATAAGGACACACTTTGCCAGACATAACAGAGTGTGTGTGTGTGTGCGTGTGCGCGTGTGCATGCATGTAAGTGTCTTTCCCTTGGTCCTAATGCCCTCACTGTTCTCACACTATCAAATCAAAACCTTGTGAGTAATAGAAGCTGGAGCTGGTGGCAGTGGGAGCTGAAAACGAACCAAGATGCACAGCTACTCTTGTTCATAATTTCCTTCCCAAACAAGGGAGTGGCTCTTCTTCTTCTTCTTCTTCAAAAAACATGTTTTGTTCTAGAATTTAAGAATGTTTTTGATTGCCGTTAATCTGACAAAGAATCATGAAAACACAGCAGGCAATAAGAAAAATTCATTCTGGGTTTGGTTGTTATTGCATTCATGTCCTGACATTCCTAGAAGGTCAGAGCAGTAAATATAGGTGTCCCCTCCCATTCATTCCCATAACACCCTTGTGAGATAGTGTACACTGAGAACTAGTAAGCTTGATTTGAATAAAGATGTGATTAATCACTGGATCTCAGGCCTTTTATTTCTAAATCTGCCATTCTAATCACTATATCACACATACTCTGTTCTCAAATAATGTTGGCAGGAAATCAATTTTATTCCACTATGAAACTTTGCAAAGCAAAATTGAAAAATGAGCCAGCATGGCATAGTGGTTTGAGTGTTGGACTATGACTCTTTGAATCCCTGCTTGGCCATGAAAACCCACTTGAGTGATGTTGGGCAAGTCATACACTCTCAGCCTCAGAAAACCCAATTTTCTGAGGTTTTCTGGCCTTAGAGTTGTCATAAGTAGGAAATGATTTGAAGGCACACAACAACATATGTAGCAAGTTTTGAACTATGGACATACAGTTTGATGATATGATGGGAAAATCATCAAAAGTTGCTACTGTAGAACTCTGTTTCACAAATCATGTTATCAGCAACAATTTGGTTAATGAAATATTGCCACCCAAGCTGGCAATTTCCACTTAGGTGCTATGTATTGGACTTGAAAATGACCATAAAAGTCAGATGAGGGACTCTATAATAGCACTAATGTTATTACAGCTAGGGTTTTCACAGTGAAAACTGGAGAGTGCTCCTCTATGTTTAGTGGTTATGTAGAAAAGGGCATTTCAGCAGGTGTTGTTTATCATGCAACCAGTTAACAAGCAACCACTGCTGAAGTTCCCTCTTCTACATAACCATTAAAGGCACAGAAACTCTCTCTAGTTTTCACTCTGGCAACTCTAATTACAAGCTACTATGGGAGTATCTTGAGGCTGAGAGAGATGAATGAAGCACATTATGTGGAGGCAGCTCTGGTGATATGATGCCATCTTACTATATCCTGAGTCTATTTTTATGTGTTTAGACAAGTAACAGAAACCTAAAGCAGCTAGGGAGGATCATGTGCTACCCTGTGGTGGATCCTCTCTGTGGTGATGGATGGGACTCTGCCAGAGCAGAGAACGAAAAAGTGACATTTTGCACCATAACTCTCAGAACCCACAGTAAGGAATTCTGGGGGTTGTTGTCCAAAAAAGCATCTTTTCCAGGCTTTGCACCAAGGACTATGTATATATTGTATGTAATATTAGACAGAGCATAATGACCAACTTATGTAACATCTAGGATTTTCAGTTCAACTGATCCCTCCAAAGGCATATTTTTTTTTATAAAGGGGACTATAAAACACTGAGGTTGTCCATCTTTCCTCATTATGGTGAGTAGTGATCACACTTTGCCAGAGCTTGGGGGATTTTTGGACTACAGTTTCCAGAATCTTCTAGCCAGCATGGCTACTATCTAGAAGATTCTAGGTGTTGTAGTCCAAATAACTACTACTACTACTGTACTACTATAAGTGGTACCACTACTTTTCTGAGTTCTTCCTTTTGATTGTATTAAATGTCTTACTAAGGTCAAATAGTATAAATCAAATCTTCAGTGGTGTCAGAATGACAAATGCCAGACAGAGTATTGCTCTCTCCACCAAATGCCATATGAATGGTCACTCAGTTTCTGGGAGACTCAACCAAGGAAGGCACAGCCCTGAGTTTGCAGAACCTGAGAAGGGCTGTTGATGATAAGGCTTGGAGGTCTTTCATTCATAGGATCACCATAAGTTGAAGTTGACTCGACAGCAATTACCTACAACTTCAAAGGAACTTGTGAAGTTTTGGGGAACAGCCATTGCTCAAGGGTAGAGCAGATGCTTTGGATATAGGAGATATAAGGAGTTGTTTAGATGCGATGGTATACTGTGAGTGGGTGCACATTTTTGCCCACTCACTGTTTTGTCTCCACCATTTTTTCACCTATTCACATTTGTTGTTGTTGTTGTTGTTGTTATCATCATAATCTTTATTTGTATCCTGCTTTTTCCACAATTTGGGACTCAAAGCAGCGTACAATAAAAAAAATTGTTAAAATCAGAAAAATACAAAAGTTAAAACACAAATAAACAACTAAAAAGTTAAAAACAGCTAAAACTCTAAAAACACACACATATACACACACACACATGTACACAACACTCACATATACCCCAGCACCGCTATTAGCAAAGATCAGCAAAGACCTGCCGAAACAGGAAAGTTTTTACTTGGCTCTGGAAGGATGGTAGGGAGGGTGCCAATCTGACCTCTCTGGGCAGTGTTCCAGAGCCTGGGGGCAGCCACTGAGAAGGCCCTCTCCCGAGTTCCCACCAGATGTACCTGTGAGGATGGTGGGACAGAGAGAAGGGCCTCCCCAGCAGATCAAAGAGCCCAGGCTGGTTCATAAGGGAGCACATGGTCCTTCAAATAACCTGGACCTGAACCTTGTAGGCCTTTAAAGTTCATAACCAGCACTTTGAATTGTGCCCAGAAACAGTCTGGCAGCCAGTGGAGCTTCTGTAATAAGGCCTTCTATGATCCCTGTAGCCAGCTTGGTTAGCAATCTGGCTGCAGTTCTTTGAACCAGTTGACATTTCCGAACACTCTTCAAAGGCAGCCCCACGTAGAGTGTGTTACAGTAATCCAACCAGGATGTAACTAAGGCATGTGTCACCATGGCCAGAGCTGACTTCTCAAGGAACGGGCGCAGCTGGCACAAGCTTTGAATGTGCAAATACACTCCTAGCCACCACTGAGACCAGGGCTTCCAGCCTCAGAGTTGAATCTAGGAGCACCCTCAAGCTGCAAACCTGTGTTTTTAGGGGGAGTATAAACCCATCCAGCACAGTCTGGATCCCTATTCCCTGATCTGCCTTTTGATTGACCAGGAGCACCCCTGTCTTGTCTGGATTAAGTTTCAATTTGTTCACCCCCATCCAGTCCAGTCCATTACTGATGCCAGGCACCGGTTTAAGATTGAAACAGAATCCTTGGCTCGTGGTAGAAAGGAGTAATAGAGTTGAGTGTCATCCGCATACTGTTGACACCGAACCCCAAAACTCCAGGTAACCTCTCCCAGTGATTTCATGTATATGTTATATGTATATTTGTTCACATCTGTTCAAATGGAGCATCCACACACTCTGATAAAGGACATAGAGTGAAAATGTGCAGCGATGCGAATTTGGATGTCCACATGTGCAAAAATGCACATCTATATGCATTTTCTAGTAAACTTCAAGGAAAACAGCAAATTCTTTTACTGTGCAGTTTGTGGAGTTTATAGCCCCCCTTTCTTCTGAATGCCACAAATCTCTTTCAAACACATCATATTCTCTGCGAATGCTATGAGGAGCATTTTCATCATGTGCACAACCCCTAGATTTTAAAAAAAGAATTGGATAGCCATTCGGGGGAAAGATCCCTGCCTGAGATGCTGAAGACCTTCTGTTAGTTAGAGAAGACAATTCTGTGCTAGAATGATAAACAGTCTGACCTCATGTAGGGCATCTTCCTGTGAGACCCTGCTTTGCCACTTTACTTTTAAGATGGGAATCTTGGAAGCATCTGAAAAATGAAATGGTAGAAGGAAATCCTTTGTTAGCCTCACCCCTTACGTTAGTGGTAGGAATCATGTTGCCTTCTAGATGCTGTTGGAGAGCAACACCCAGAAGCCTTAGGCCTAATCCACATTGGACTACTTGTCATGGTTCCTTTCTAATGAATCCTGGAATCTGTAGTTTTACAAGATTTTTAGCCCTCTCTGCCAGAGAGCTCCGGTGTCTCACCAAACTACAGGTCCCAGGATTCCATAGGAAGGAGCCATGCTATGGCAAATAATCCAGTTTCAAACTAGATTATTTGAGTAGTGTGGATGCACTCCAAGTAAACCTAGACAATGGTGAGGGATGTTGGGAGTTGTAGTCCAATGACATCTGGAGGGCTGTATCGTTCCCATCCCTGCCCTATGTGTGTTTTAAGTTCTGGCCCTAAGAAGACCTAGGCCTTGTCTACACAGACTATTTACCCCATCTTTGCATCTTGCAATACTGATGACACAGGGCTTTTGTCCTGTTTTGCCCCTGGGCAGGTTGGTCACATACAGGGGAACTTGCTCACGTTCTGCAGGCTGGCTTCCTGCATCTGGAGTGTGGGACGTGGATAGCAGTGGCTGTAGGGACAGATTGCCATGGTGGTCTGGACTCTATCCCATTTCGTGCTGGTAATGGAGGACTAATGGGGCAGATCTGCAGCCAGAAAACACTATCAAGGAGTTGGCATATTCTGGCTCATGTAGATGAGGCCTTGTACAGACAATGTAAATAGATGCCACAGCAGCATAGGCTATGGTTGTCACCTAAATTATCGACATCATTGTCAAGAGGAAATCAAGCAACAAAGATTTTCATTGAATGGAAGTGCAGTTTTGAAAAGTATCTATTTATAATGAAATGGCCATCTTTAGCAAGTGCAAAACGGGTATAGTCAGTGGTCAATCAGATGTGCTCAAAGGCCCTGGCAGAAAAAAATTACAGACCTAGATGCAAAGTGTTTCAGCTATGGGGAAGACACATGTATGCCATTCCTAATACTTATGTTAAAAACTGATAATAAAGGATGTTAGGTTTTGTCACCCATGGCTGAACAACATGTAGCTTGACGGCCAATGTATGGTTCCCTGGTCATTTTTTGGTAGCCCCTGCAGCTCTTTGATTACACTAATAAATTTTGGTGGATATGGTACCCTCAGAAGACCCCAGAAAACATGATTTCCTTGTAAAACAAGGGACATGTCCCCTGTGTGTTCTGCCCCCCCCCCCCGCCGCAAGCCAATTTGTCAGGAAATGGAAGTGGTCACCATTCTTTCATTTGCTGCAGCATCAATGAATTTGAGCAGTGCACAGCACAGATTAGAGGTATGCAGCCTATAGTAGGATTTGGGGGGGTAAAGTTGTTCATGGCTGTTGTAAAAAATCAGGAATACTCTTTTGTTCCAGACCATTATTCTGTGACATTAAGGATAGGGCAAATAAGGCATCATAAGGATGCCTAATGGATGTGAAAAGCTTTAGCTCTTTCTAGTGATCCTTTTTAAAAATTATGCGAAAAAGTGCATAATTGATCATGTGATCAACTGATTCGGAAAGGGGTACACAGCAGGGCTGAAACCTGATTGGTCAGACCTCAGAGGAGGCGGGCTTGCAAGGGAAGGCTTGCAATGCTGGAGCCGCCATTGTTGTTGTTGTTGATTTTTGCCAGCACAAGCGTTCACGTGGCAGAGCAAAAGTACAAATGTTTCTTTTAGTGGAAAATAGGTCTTCCGCATCTGTTTTTTTTTTTTTTAAAAAATGGGAAGAAGTATTCGGGACGCAACTCACTCGCGGCCACCACCTTTTTTCTGTTGCTCCATGTGAACTGCAAAAGCACTACTTTTCATTTCAAGCCATCTTTCAAATGAGTTGTGGATACAAATGGACTCTGCAGCAATAGGGAGGTAAGTTGCTATTTTTTGAAACAAATTGTCCCATCTAGCTGGGCCCCTAGATTTATAGTGTTATGGTGCAAAAGTACCAGTTCACTGATGCACTATAACTCTAAACCTTTTTTTAAGGGAGAGAAAGGAAGAGCTGAGGAGACTTTTCTTAGTTGTTCCAATATGTCTCAGAATTGAAAAGAAACTCACTTGAGGGTTGGAATAAGTTCCTACAGTTGGTGGCAGGAAATAGTCTGGGATAACAAAAGCATCATTTGGATATTTAGAAAAATAAATTTAAAAAGAACTACAGCAACAAATACTGCAACTTCCACCAAACATCTGACTTGCTTGCCCCATCTGGAGGAGCCCATAATGGAAAAACAATCTTGATGTACACCAGATTCAATCATTTAAAGAGCCATTGGCTATAACACTCTCTTAGGGGCTTATTGCACGAGGGAAGGGAAGTGGCAATAAAGCCCGAGAGTAGTGTGTCCCACCTTGCCTTATCACACAATGTTTGCATGCTTCACCTGTTCTTCCATTCTGGTCCTGTAGGAAACGGTGGTAAAGACAAGTCTTTTTTCTAACCGATTTTTCCAGAGGAAGGCAAACCGCCTATGAACAAATTCTGCCAAGAAAACCCCATGATAGGGTTACCTTAGGGTTGCTACAAGTCTGAAATGACTTGAAGGCACACAGCAACAACAACAACAACACTACTATAGTTGTCCTCATCCTGACATCACAAGACATATATACCAAAGAAGACATTCTAATTTTGAAACTATCAGCAGCTTCATCAAGATGCATGCATGTGCATAGCTGAGAAGAAAACAGATCTATGTAAACCATGCGGCTGATTCCATGGCTTCCAAGGATCTGGGTGGTTATACAACATAATTATTTCCTCATTCTTCCCATGGCAGCATGATGAGTATTTTGGAACTTCGAAAGTGTAATTTATTTGCTGTGGTTGCTGCTATTTTGTGCATTTGGCAGATTTAGTGCTTCAGAACTTCAAAGGCATTTTCTAGTAGTGTGTTAATAATGAATTAGAACAGAATTGCTCACACAACAATGTTTGAGGATATCGGAACTCAGTGTTCAGAATGCTTGATGACTTACAAGTGTTGAATGTATGATTAAAAGGACATTTGTTGCCTTGATGGGGAAGGGAAAAACTTATTATGTATGCTTGAAATTTTATTTAGCAATGTTTCAGCTAATAATTGGTTCCAGCTCTGTTGATATCTGCAAATTATTCAGGATCAATTACATTAAAATTGCTTCTAGTTTTCACTGTAGATTTCTGAGTTATCTACATCTATAGAAGGGGAAGGTTAAACCTAGACTGATTGAAATTATTTTATACCAGGTAGCTTTTGATGACAGGCTTCAGATTATGTACATCACCATCACTAAAATAATAGCACCCCCCCCCCCGAATAATTACTTTAAAAACTTGTTAGTGCTACTAACATTTAATGTTTTTTGGGGGTGTAAAATAATTGTTAAAGGGTTAAATGAATTAGATCTAAAAAATATTTTTTAACAAACTATTTCCAAGCTCTAACCACCCCTGATCTAGAGATTTGGTCCCAGGGAGATGAACCAAATCTGCCCATTATTTCTTTTCTTCAAAGGTGGCTTAGGTACATGACACCTCTAAATGGGAAAGGGAATATTGAATTCTTAGGAAAGTGACATAGAGGTCCTTGTATTGATCAATTTTTGTCAACACAAAATATACCTTCAAGATCAAAAACCTTAAATAATTTGTTATGATTCAGGAATGAAACCCAGTATTTTTGACTTAAGAAATGTTACTTCATTCTGTAAAAATTCTTTACATTATGAAAGAGACCTGGCTGAATGAGACTACGTGTGAAAGGGATCTAGGAGTCCTAGCAGACTACAAGTTGAACATGAGTCAACAGTGTGATGCGGCAGCTAAAAAGGCCAATGCGATTTTGGGCTGTATCAATAGAAGTATAGTATCTAGATCAAGGGAAGTTATAGTGCCGCTCTATTCTGCCTTGGTCAGACCTCACCTAGAATACTGTGTCCAGTTCTGGGCACCACAATTCAAAAAGGATACTGACAAATTGGAGCATGTCCAGAGAAGGGCAACTAAAATGGTGAAAGGTCTGGAAACCATACCTTATGAGGAGAGACTCAGGGAGCTGGGTATGTTTAGCCTGGAAAAAAGACAGTTAAGGGGCAATATGATAGCCCTGTTTAAGTATTTGAAGGGGTGTCACGCTGAGGATGGAGCAGGCTTGTTTTCTGCTGCTCCAGAGACTGGAACACGGAGCAATGGATGCAAGCTCCAGGAACAGAGATTCCACCTCAACATTAGGAGGAACTTTTTGACAGTAAGAGCTATTCGGCAGTGGAACGCACTCCCTCGGAGGGTAGTGGGGTCTCCTTCCTTGGAGGTCTTTAAACAGAGGCTGGATTGCCATCTGTCGGGGATGCTTTGATCAAGATTTCCTGTGTGGCAGGGGGTTGGACTGGATGGCCCTCATGGTCTCTTCCAACTCTACAATTCTATGATTCTATGATTCTATGAAAAGTTTAAATGAACAACTTTGTTCTGAAATGTTACAAGTTATAAATATTTGTTTATTTAATACACAACTTACTATATCTCAGTCCACATATACACTGCTGTCTTGGAGCACTATCCAAAATACATTATTAAGCACTGATGGATTCCCATCTTCTCTTCTCTGTTCTACCCAGGATTGGTAAAATTGAGCAAGAGCAGCAGGAATCTGACAGGTGGGAAGCTTTAAAAAAAAACTAAACTAAAGAGATTGAGATAGATAACAGCCTTGTAGCAATCAACATATGGTTAAGAAAAAAAAAAAACCAGCACATTGCACACACAAAAAGGGAGGAGAGAGAGGGACCGAAAATTTAAGCATTAGGAGTGATTGTCTATATGACAGTCTCTTTTTTAATCTCTGCTTCAGTGAACTTAATCTCTTTAATATCCTATTTTGTGATATTCAAAAATACTCAATTAGCAACAGCAGTTTCCTACAGTCTGTTGGTGTACAGTATGAAGTACTGCCCCCACGTTAATAGATCTACGTTAAGGATCATAGAATTAATTAGCTAGAGGAAATTTGCATTTCTCTCCTTTTTACAGTGTTCTTTTAAAACCAGGATTATCTTTCATTGCGTGAACGAGTTCCTTAAATCACAAGGAAAGAAAACCCTGATGCAGCTTTCCAAGAGTAACCCATGACCAAATAATTATAAAATTAGTGCTATGACCCTCATGAAATGAAGGAGACTTAAGCCAGAATCCTGTAGGTAACATAGATTGGCATAATCTTGCATTACACTAGCACATGTACTTTTTGGGTTGTTGCAGACGCAGGTAACCAAGCTGTACCTCTTTGCACAATGACACCCCCTGCTCCCTGGCGCACGTGCACATATGTATATAACCTCAGTTTGAAGTGCTAGCATGCATTTCCACAACCAGTCAGTGGCTGGAGAAACAGGAGACTCCAGGGCAATCTCTGGCTGCCATTTTGCAGCTGGGAAGAAGAAGGAGCCATCACCTTCCCTGGCCTTCAGCACATACACTGGAGGTCCAAGAGGCCTTCTACTTTTCCAGCTGCAAAACTGCCGCTGGATGGTGCCTAAGAGCCCTCCAGCAATTGATTGGCTGAAGGAGTGTGACCTGGTGGCCAGGAACGTAGACTTCTCAATTTCCCAGGTGAGGGGGGAGACATGGGAGTAAATTTGGGCAAGAGGCGATGTTTATTTGTTTACTTTTATGTATGTATATATTTCTATTTCTAGAAACCATCCTTCATCAATAGATCCTAGAGTGTTCAAAGCCACATTAAAATAACACGTACGCAACAAAAATATTACATTTTAATTATAATATTAAGTTGTATCTGTTTTAACTTTTTAAAGCCACTTTGGAGATTTTCAAATGGGGTCAAATGCCCTGCTCCTGCCCCGCAAGCCCCAATTCTATTCCTGCCGTGGAATAAAGGGAAAATGTTAAAACACTTACCTTTATTCCACAGCAGGAATGTCCTCCCTCTCCCCAAGCTGGCCGGCCGTAAATGCAACCGTCGTAAGGCTGCCTTTATGACTGGGAACTGAAATCCCGTTCGTTCTTGTGAGAGAACAGGCAGGAGGGAAATTTAAAAATAACCCCCCCAACTGTCAAACTACTACACCAAGCACAGAAACACATACAAAAACATAAAAGGAACCCAGGGAGGGGAGGGAAAGGGTGCCACTTACCTGGGTGTCCCATTCCTGCCTGGAAGTGTCCAGAACGGACCTCCCTCCCCCAGCTGTCATTGCGGGAGAGGAACGGGACACCTTTCAGACGACCCGTGATTCTGTTACTACAACAGAACGGGTGGTCCAAAAACGATGTTTCCCCGTGATGAAAAATATCACGGGGAAATGCGGAATGAGGATGGGGGAGAAATCGAAAAGGGTCAATGTCTTCTGAAAAGAATACTTTTCCCAACCTTGTTCAGTGTCCACCATGGATTACATTGCCTATCCTTTGAGTCTCAGATTGGGACTATATGAAAGATCATGATGATGATGATGATGATGATGTAAGCTGCCACAGGAGAAAGGCTGGGGACTGAACAAACAAACATGACTCATTGCACCAGAAAAGTAACAATGTAACCAGTTGTTATCACTCTGTACTGTGGACAACTTCCTTGAGTGAAAAACAGCGCGGCTGCCTCCAATGCTAGCCGCAACAGTCACGGATGATGCTGACAGAGAAACAGCGTCATCCAAAATGGACCCCTTGCTGCGCAGCAGCCTCGTTACTGCTCCGGAGGCTGTTTGCGCGGCAAGACGCTGAAAGAGGCATCTGAAAATCTCCTGTGTCTGAAGAAGGGAGTTTATATCCATGAAAGCTCGTGCTAAAACAAAAACCAGTTAGTCTTAAAGGTGCTGCCACATTCCTTTTTTCTCCTGCCTCCCCTCTTCCTCCTTTTTATGCTACCAGTTGTTACGTTACTGTTTAAAAATTATAACGTTGGTAATCTTCTTGCACACGCACAAATGTATGACAGGAAATGTTGTTACTTATAGTGTGTTAGATCTCAGCTCTGTGTTAAATTCAGAAGCCCAGAATTTTTGTTGTTACTATTAGAAACATAAATTAGAAAAGATCAGATGAAGCCTAGAACAGGAGCAACTTTTTTAAAAAAAAATCTTCATTTTCTTTGTCATTCCTTATTTTCAGACAACTTGCTCTTTGAAAATTCAGATAACTGATAATCACATTGGCAACATTATTAATTAATGCTTGGGATAACTTTTAATGTGAGCATATATACTAATTTTTATTCCATTTAGCATGTTAAATATCATCCAAAAAGTCTAATTGTTTTGTAACTGCTTATAATGAAATTGTTAAATGACTTCTTCAGTCTCAACAATGTTCAGTTTGGCTTCAACAGCTGAAATGGTTTAAGAAATAGCATATTGAATAGAGCAGTGGTTCTTGACCTTTTCTTTACCAGAGATTACCTTTAAATGTCTTTTGCTGATGTGGACCCCCAAGACTTAACTCATGACTTAAAACCCCTATAATAATAATACCTGATGATGATGATGATGATGATGATGCAATTACACCATCCACTAAACCTTCCCTCAGAGGCACTAGGGTGGGATGGGGTGGGGAGGGAAGACTTTTCTCCTGCTTTTTCCTGCCAGTTTGTGGTTGGAGTGGATTGAATGGCAATGTGCAGGCCTAGCCAGCCAGCCAGCCTTTGTCTTGGCTCTTGTCACACGGCCACTCTACTGCAGACAGGAGGTGGGCTGAGCAGCCTTCAAGCCTTCATAGACTCCATAGACATTGTGGCCCCCTGGGGGTCCATGGGCCATAGGTTAAGAACCACTGGAAAAGAGCAAAATGTTTGGTTTTATAAGAGAATGAGTACTATTCAATAGCTGCAACTATTCATTGGATTCTAAGACATTTATGCTTGCTTAGCCATGTCGGCATATTTTATTTTTTATATATATTTGCACTTAAAACACTAGATTAGAAAGAATATTCCAACAAAGTATTTCTTCTGTGTAAGAGGAAGGCTTGAGTCAGCTTATGAAAATGGAAGCCCAAGTATAAGCCTTGCGAGGTTTGGAGCAAACAGTGGAAATCCGTGGCAATGATACACAGAACTAATTGATGGTTCTGTGAAGGTCCCAAGACCATTAATGGGTTTGCAAGATGAGCATGTGTGCTTGCCAAAGAATAAGAACTCTTCACATTTGTTTACTCTTTTTGCACCCATGCCAACTTACTGCAAACATTCCCACACTACTGTTTGGCATATCATAAATGTAGTGGCCACAAGTCAAAGATATAAACCATTTTCTTTGCTGTTCAGGCTTTCATCCCACAATTCAGCCCACTTCCATCTCAGTGATATATTATAAACCAGAAAGAGGAGGAAGAAACACTATTAACTCCATTCCTCATCAGATCAAATAACACTCTCTCTCAGTGCTGGAAGACATTATTTGCTGTGGCCTTTATATCACCCTTCTGGGTGAGAGTCAAGATGACAATGTTTGTTTTTCAGTCAGGTTCATGTTTGCTTTTTGCAGTCATAGAGTGCATTCCAAAATCAGTTAGAGACACTTTGGAGATTATCAGACGCCCTAAATATGGCGTGACAATGATGCCAGGAGATTGCGAAAGATTTTCCCTTTCACGTAACGTCGTCCATAGGTTGTCATGCTCCTGTGCTGATTCTGTTCCCCTGGTGCTCCTTTAATTCATGGGCTAAGCTGTGAATAGATCGCCTGTTCAGTTTTTGTCACGGAATGATGGGCGAGTGAAAAGGTGCCCTGTTATGCTGGCACAGTGCCATTGTCAGTGGGAGGTCTGTGCCAAGCACTTCCAGGTATGATCAGGAGACTGAGGTAAGTTGACACACTTTTTTGTACCCTTCCTGGGTTACTTGTATTTTTTAAAGTGTGTTTTTGTGCTTGGCGTCACTTTTTGGGGTTTATTTTCCTTTTTATTTTTGGATTTCACCCACGTTCATCCTCTCACGAAAACGGTCCGGAATGTCAAACCAGGAGAGGTGCATTCACTCCTGGGCTGCCAAGGGGAGGGAAGCATGTGTGAACAATGTAAGTCTGAAAGTTTTCATTAGTGTGCCAGGACAGGCATGGGAGGGGGGGCGGGAGAGGAGATAGTGAGACGCGGACGCTATTTTTGTCCCTGTCTGAAAATCTCCTTTAAGTCCCATTCATTTCAGTGGGATGTGAGGATGCTTAAAAGGGTTTTTTGTCTATACAAGCCTCTAGCAGGACTGTGCTACCCAGCATTCGGAGCAAAAATAAATCCATAACCCAAGCTATATGTTAAAGTAAGCAGAACATAGGGGCATATATATTTATATGTAAAGAAAAAATGGGGAACTATACAGGAAAATCAAATTCTAGGGTTGGGAGCTCATGTTTGATTGTGCTCTTACAGTAATGCTGGAGAACCTTCGGCACATCAGGGGCTTGTCTAGATGAGAAGATATAATGCTGATTGCTGTGCATTAATGCAAAATTTTAGCAGTGTTCTTTTATCTCTATGGTCCTTTGACAAAATCGCTGGTATGCAAAGCTATCCGTGTTTAAAGTTCACACGCAGCCATGCCTGCGAGCCAACATGGTGGCCAAGAATGAATTAATCACGTTATAATCAAACAACAACTCTTACAAGCCCTTACTGTTGGCCATAGTGGTTAGGAGTTCTGGAAGCTGAATGTCCAAAACATATGGAGAGTTGGAGGTTCCCTATCAATATACTTTATACTCTGATGAATTCAGACAAGATAAGATCAACAATCCAAACTATATTTTAAAGTGAACAAGAGCACAGTGAAATATTACATTCATATTACATTACATTGCATTCATAACTAAAAGACCTGGTTTCTCTCTCCTCCCACTTTTCCCCTTTGTCCTCAACTTCCTTCAGTTGCTGCAATTTGAGTTCAAAGTGCAAAAGTAATCAGTAGACTTAGGCAAAAGCAAACTGCTGCATCATCTCCTAGCTTGTGAGTTCTTCTTCATTAATAACTGTTGCCATTGTGAACACACTCTGATGTTGTTTGACCATAAGTGTCCCGGTTTTCATCTGTAAACTGCTGGAGTGTATTAGGACCTTGTGCTTGATTGAGAGAGGAAAGAAAGTAAGCAAAATTCAATCAGAAGAAGACTATGAATGGTGTCATAAGCACGCCAAATTAACTGGAAAGGGTGTGCATACCAGACGATGACGTGCTTTCACGTTTTTGTCTGGTCAAAAAGGTGTTCTTTTTTATTGATGAGCCAAGCTGTCAATAGATCTGCCATGGCTTTTTGTTCCCGGTATTGCCAGCATTTGAAACCGTGCACCATTTTTCTATCGTGATTACAGCATCAATGGACGGTCCCACCAGAACAGTTTTGGGTGAGAATGCAAAAGCCACGTAGGAGATGCTAAGTACTTAAGCACTTGGAACTAAAAATAAAGTTTTCTCTCTTTTCTCTACAAGCTTGCCTCACACCCCTTTTTTAAATCTCTTTGGGCTAAAAGGGGGGGGGGTAAGGTTAACCCTCATCTAAGGTTGGAAATTTGAAGTAACAATGTGATTGTCTCCTTGTAATCACATTTCACAATCCGTATGACTTCTGAATGTGCAACCATTTGAACACTCATGTTCGCACAAATACGAACAGGCAATGCAATCTGATTGGCTGGACAAGCAAGGAGGAGGGGCTAGCAAAGAGGGAAAGCAGCTGCGGCCACCATGTTGGATATTCGGCTAAGCGAGGGTCCAGTAAGTCAATCGAATGGTGATTTTTACTCTTTTTAAAATTTCTTTATTTGTAAATACGAAGTGTTGCTTGTGCGCACCCTGGGAAACTTTTTTTAAAAATTGTGGTGGCAGATTTAAAATCACAAGTAAATCACTCACAGTGGCCAGCTGGCTAGGGGGTCATGCAGAGTTTAGGGGGGCTCTTTTGGCCATGTAGACAGGTTGCAAATGCCTGCCTTCCAAACATGTTTGTATTTCACACCACCCCTTGTATAGACAAGACCCCAGATCACCATCATCCCACTCATCATAGAAACTTAAAGGTTTGGGTTGCGGTTTGTAGAATCATAGGACCAGATACCACTTGCAACAGACCCGTGATCATCATGGGTGACAGAGGGCCCATCTACATGAGCCAGGATACATCGGCTCCCCGCTGGTGTAACCTGGCCACAGATCAGGCACCTTGTTCCCTGTTCCCTCCACAAAACAGGAAGTAGTCAGACAGGCATGTTGGCCCGTTGCTGCCGCTGCCACCATTTCCCTCACTGTCTTGGAAGGCGGGAAGCCAGCCCACAACATGTGACCAAGACCTCCTGCATGTGGCCAGCCTTGGTCACATGCTGAGGGACTCCTTCGTGACTTTGGAGAGAGCGACACAGATGGTGGCTGCAGCAATGGGCCACCATGCTCATATGGGCTCCTGCAGACATGTAGGCCCTGATCCGTTCCTTCCCAGCAGGAACAGATTAAAAGAGGTAAAACCCTGTATTGGGCCCTACCCTGTCTTAGCTCCATCTGAGCCTCGTCTCTGCTCAGGGGGTTGGTAAGGACTGCCCGGAGGCAGAACAGAGCAAAAGCCCTACATCATCAGAACTGCAGGACTCTAAGAAGGGGCTATATTGCCCATGTAGGGAAGCCCATAGTAGCTTCAGAGTGGATACTGAAATCCCTCAGCACAAGCCAAGGGGAGTCCAGCATCATGGCCAAAACCAGATCAGCCTCCACAGGAGCAGAGCTATGTTTCAAGTCCCCCTGTCCTGTCTTGCTCTTCGCATCAGTTCAGGCTCTCTGGGAGTAGGTTCAAAGTTCCAGGGAGAGGCAGTAAATCAGGGTTCTTACCCATAGTATGGAGAGATGTCAAAAAAGTCCAATTTATTAGCGAAGTAATCCAAACACAGTCTAACAGGGAGTCCAGAAGCAGAGTCAGAAGATGAAAACAGAGTTCAACACACAGGATAAAGTTCACGGAGCCAGCATAGCTTTTAACCAAGAAGGTTGATTGTCAGCCATGTCTTTCCAGAGGAGGTGCTGGGTTATTTATAGTCCAGCTGAGTCTCACAGGTGGTCTCTAATTCCTTAGTACTTCCTATATAAATGCTGAGACCACCTGAGGGTTTCCTTTTCCTGTTGATGTTGAGTGAAGCTAGGTAAGTCTGCATTCTGTTGCTCTGAGGATTCAGGCTGCTGGACATTCTGTTCCTCAGAGGTTTGTGTCTGCTGGGCACTCGGTTCTCCTGGGCCTAGCTCTGGCACACTCTCTGGGCTTCCAGGCTCCTCAGCTCCTCATCAAATTCCTCTGTGAGGCAGGGCATGAAGTCCTACCTCCCCTGCATGCACTTAAACCCAGCCAGCTCTGGGATGGGACATTCATTGAGGGGGATGGAATCAGATAGCACACTGCTACTCAGTCTCCCCTTATTTCTTGATGTTACCCTAAGAGCTAGGGATTCTTTAGAACCCAGCCTATGATGCCAAAATCTCTATTATATTAGCTCAAATGGAAGCCTGCAAGAGGAGGGTAACGTTGGGGATCTTTTCACCTATGTATACCAGTACTAACTGTAGAAAGCATTCCAGTTAAAGTGAAATAAAATCCTTTTTTAAAAATAATACAGAGGATATGCTAGCATACAAAACATACACTCTTAAGAATCATACAAGGCTACTGGAAAGAAAGGCAGGGAGGTTGGATAGAGAGAGAGAAGCCTGGGAAGATAGGGGTATAGTTACCAGACTTGGAGAGAAGAGTTCCTTGCAGCAAAGATGCTCAAATTGGTGCCTGAGGGTGGCACAGAGAATCAAGCAGACTGTCAGTGTCTGTCTGTGGCACACTTTGCTATAGCGGGGCCTGTAATATTTATAACTCATTTCATACCTTGAAGGCATGTTCTGGCTTTAACAATGGATAGATGGCTCTTCTGGGGGAAGAGACAAAGGCAAACGAAACTCAACTGGTTGCTTTTCTTGCTAGGAGATAGGAATTGATGGGTTTACAACAACCTTGCAATGCTGGACGGGAGGCGGTCTGAGATGAGATTTCTTCAGGAGGGGATTTGGGAATGGTCACTTAATTGTTTGGTTGAATGACTCATTGCTGAGGTGCCCAAGAAAGGATTATCACATACCTCCTTAATGATTTGGTTTACTAAGGAGATTCCTTACAATCCTAATATAGACTTTCTTGCCAAAATATTTCTAAGGCACAGCCCAGATCATTGTGACCTCCACCTGGCCTCTTTTGGTTTGTCTCAGCCAACTTGACCCTGAAAAGTGTCCAATATTACCAATTTTGAGATATCATAGGGAGGGGGTCATAGGGCATGCTAACATCTCCTGCTCCACAGAGAACAATTGTGGTCAAAAGTGAGAGAAAGATTAACGTTTACCAGCATCATCCAGGCAGACTTTTGTAATACAAGACACGCCAGCGTGCTAATCTGAGATCAGGTGCTGGATTATTGCCATTTTTCTATCCACCAACCTAGCACTGAATAGCAGCATTTTCAGCCAAGGGGACCTGTTTCCAAGATTATTTGAACTGGGAGACAGTTTGGGGGAAACAAACTCCCTGTGGCTTTTCCCTCCCCCAAGCTGAAATAACTGCAACCCCAGTCCACCTCTCTCTCTTCATTTAAAGTTTGGAGTTTAGATTTACAGATACATGATAGCCAGGTTTTTAATGAGGTGCAAACAACTGTGCAGGGTGGGGTGTAAGCGCCTTTAAAGGTTAAACATGGAAGGGAAAAGGAATACACATACACACACCCTTTCCCAATTGAAGTAAGCCCATTTTGTGGTCTATTGTGCATCTGGTGTGATGTCTTGTAAACAACAATATCTTGTATATGGACATTAATCACAAGCACTTTCTTCACAAGCACTCCATCACAGCAGCAAGAAGCCAGGCTAGTTTTTCAGCTCAAGATCATAGATAGTCCACAATTAATGCTTCTCCATTTGTTTATTCTGTGGTCAATGTAATCGTAGTTTTGTCCCAATCACAAGTTTTAAGAAAATGCCTTTCCCCCCATGTGGTCATTCCAAGAAGCTGAAAGACTCCCTAGTCCAAGAAAATGCCCTCATCTGTTTGTGTGATGTGATGTGATACTGACAGAGGACAGAAACAATTTAAAATGATACAACCATTTTAGTCAGCAATAAATCTGGTCTAAATATAAACCCTTGCTTCAGAGGATCAGAACTGAAACAATGCATTCATATTATAAGAAAGGATGCTGTGACTAAACATTGGGAAGAACTTTCTCATTAACAGTGCAAATCATTTAACGGTTCCACGGACTGTTTCCAAAGGTTTTAAAGCAAAGAATAGACTCCATCCATCCATCCATCCCCTTCTTTATTTCTATTTCTCTGTTTCTATTTCTCTATCTTTTCCCTGCTGTTTTCCCAAAGTGGGACTCAAAGTGGCTTAGAAAACAGAGAAAATAAAATAAAAGTACATATGGTTAAAACATACAGAAGTTGTGATTAAATCAGTACAGGCCAACCCCTGTATCCAGGGATTCAGTATCCACGGTTTCACTTATCCATATTCAAAAAAAAATGTTCTCTCTAGGCATTTCTAGGTCCTCCAATGTGATTCTATGGTCAACTTCCAGTGTTCATCTGATTGAAAACAATAGTGTTCCCTATTATCCATGGTTTAGGTATCCACAGAGGGTCAGTCTTGGAACATATCTTCCATGGATATGGGGTCGACCTGCATTAAGCTATCAACAAAATTAAAACAATTTAAAACATTAATTTAAAACAATGACTAAAACTAGTACAGCATACTAAAAAGCCCCTTTTAAACTATCAGTTCCCCAAAGCCTAATTGGAATGAAAATGGCTTTATCTGCCAACAAAAAGACAGTAAAGAAGAAGACAGCTTAGCCTCCCTAGGAAGGAAGTACAGAGTCTAGGGACTTGCCTGTACTGTCCAGAATACTCCATGTTTTGGCTTGAGTATTCTGGCCCCGAAGATATCCTGGATTCCCACTGTTACCTTGCACTCTGTGGCAGGAACAGGCAGCTGTCTGCACACATGCAATGTATCAGTGGCTACTGCTGCCACTGCTGGCATCACTTTCAGAGGCCAGAAACAAGGTGCCCAGCCTTGATCACATGATGGAGGCCTTGTTGTTACCTTAGAGAGTGCGACGTGCAACACCAGCAGCAGCGTCTGCTGATACAGCACAGCATGTGCAGACAGCTGCCCGTTCCTGCCATGCAATGCTCTGGTTTTTCCCACAGCATCTGGGTTTTCCCATGTATTTTTAAAAAGCCATTTTAAGAGGGGATTGCCCCAGTACCTAGTTGGAACTGCCTGGACCATGCCCAGACAGTTCAAACTAGAATTGGGGACAAAACCTTGCATCGTCCAAACAGCTGGGCTCAGGAATGGGGGGAAGTTATTTCATTCAGCCCATGCAGACAAGGCCTAGGAGCAGCCATAGAGAAGGCCCTCTTCTACATTCCCATCACATATCCCCGTGAAGGTGGTGGGTTTGAGAGAAGTGCAGTAATGAGACAGCAGTACATTAGATCTGATTATTTTTCTCATCCCTTCCAACTCTTATGATTCAAAGCTCATCTATCATCAGAGCTGCTGATCTTCAGTCATAGAAGCCTCATAAGTAACCTGCAATCAATCTTCTGAGTCCTATGGCTAACAAGTCTCCATGATCTCTATATAGCCCATATCTAGGCTGTATACTTTCTTAAACCCTTTTTAGTGCAGGGTCAGAAAAACGTTCTTACTACGCTTTGTTATTCTGGAAGGTAAACATATTCTAATACAGTACTGCATTTGGGATGGTGTTGCCTCCAGCCATAAATATCTAAGCAGCAGCATGATGTACACAGCTGGTACAATTTGACTATTGGTGGCAGGATTACATATCCATATATAACCCTCTTCTAGGCACTTTGGTAAAACCCTTCACTGTCTGTTTCCTCCAGTAGGGTATGTACTATAACCTGGCCATTGCGAGAGCTGAATGTTTTACAAAGAGTAATGTTAGACTGAATCATCTGTCTGGAGATTTTCACACGGGGCCAAAATGCCCCGTTACTGCCCCACTACCTCCTCTCCCGTTCCTGCCACGGAATAACATAAATCTTTCACATACTCACCTTAATTCTGCAGCAGGAATGGGCTCCCCCTCCCCTCGCTGGCTGGCTGTAAATGCAGCCGTCGTAAGGATGCTTTTACGACCGGCCGTCTGAAATTTTATCATGTTATCACGTGATAACGCCGGACAGTAAATTTAAAAAATAAAACTCCCCAAACATAAAATCAGTTCACCCAGCACAAAAACACTCTTTAAATCACATAATCAAAACAGGGAGGGTAAAATAAAGGGTGCCACTTACAAGGATGTCCAGATTGTACCAGGAAGTGCTCGGAACAGACCTCCCCTCCACAGCTGCCATTTCAGAACAGGAACGGGGCTCCTGTTTGCACACCCATGATTGCATGATAGTGACGGAACGGGAGGTCTATTCACGATGAAAAATCGTGATTACATTGTTCTGGAACAGTCACGGGAGTAGGATGGATGCAGGACAGAACAGGGTCAATGTCGTCCGAAAGGGAAAACCTTTCCCGACCCTGTTCTGTTCCTGCCATGGGATATATAGCCCATGTGAAAATCTCCTTTGTCTGATCACATTCAGCAAAACATTGAGCGTCCAAGCAAAGGACTGCATTAACTACCCACAGCAGGGGAAAATGCCTTGTAACAGTTAAACACTCATGTAAGTTGCAGCTGAATTTCTAATATGACTGCTTCCAACCACTTCTTGGGACTTGTGTGGTGTGTTTGAAAACAAAACAATAAAAGTTATTACTGAAATGGAGAAACAGTCTATAAGCAATGGAACAAAGCCAAGATGAAACACACTAGACAAGCCCCAGAGGCAAGTCTCTATTATGTGTAATGAACCAAGCATATATTTTCCTCTTACTCCCACACCATCTATACAACTGCAAGGCCAGAATGGAGTTGTATAAGCAATGGAAACTCTTATCTGCACAACTAACGTCAGAAAACCCAGTCACCTCACATTCATTATAGACAAACTATGTTATCACTCTTAAAGCATTTATTCCCTATATGTCCTTGGGATGATAGGGTTTACCAAGAGAATATATTTGAAGTCTCAAAAAGGCATTAAACTACAATGATATATAAAAACTTAATGATATAGATTAATATACAAACCAGAACTTGATGGAACTTACTTCTGAGTAGATAGGTACTGTATAGGTTCACATTGTTTAAAAAGACATATTTATCTTTCCACTTTTGAAGTTAAACTACAGTAGGACCCCTGTATGCACTGGGGATTGGTTCTGGGGGGGGGGCATGGATACTGAAAACTGTGGATAATAGCAAACACCATTAAGAATAATGGGACTTTCAGTTTAAAATACCATAGAGTTGCCTTGGGGGACCTAGAAAATGGCTAGAGAGGACCCATTTTCTAGGAAGACTCTATGGTAGGTGTGCTGTTTTGTGTCCCATGGATAACTGAATCAGTAGATAAAGAATCAGTGGATACAGAGGTCCTATTATATTCCATGGTTGCTTGTAACCTTAGAATTAAGATAGTAAAGTGTGTGTGTAATACAGTATTTCTCAACTTGATGTTGATGATTTCCTTTATCATTTGAATGAAACAAATATTTGACTGGTAGCACCTGCTATCCTTAAGATCTGTTTTATACCAAGTTCCATACAAAATGGACCTAAACCAGTACTATTCTGCCAAGGAAGAAAAGCAGATTTAAGTGGGGCGGTCACCTGGCAAAGCGCCCGCGCTTTGCTCAGTGAGCACCTCACTTAAACTGGCTTTCCTCCCTCACATGCAAGGGAGGAAAGCCAATTTTTTGTATCCTCCCTGGGTTACTTGTGATGTTTTAAGTATGTTCAGTTTTGCCAGTTTGAGGAACAGGCCATATATTCCGACGTATAAGACAACTGGGAGTATAAGATGACACCCCCCCATTTTTAAGTTAAAATATAGAGTTTGGGATATACTCGCTGTATAAGACTACCCCTCCTTCTCCACCTCTCAGATCTCCTCCCTTCCCCCATTCAGTCAGCCACCCCTCTACTCTTCCCAAAGCCATGATGGGGTGCCCGATCACAGCTTCGGAAAGGGCAGGTGGTGGCTGGAAAGCCTGCCCCCCACCAGCCAGCCAACTCAGAGGTTTGGCTGGCAAGGGTCTCCCCAACCAGCCAGCCAGCCAAAGCTCCGTGTTTCATCTTGGCTTTCATAACTTTGGCTGTAGATGATGGAATAGTCTGTGAAATTAAAGGACTGAGAACAGCTAAAGAAGCATGGGATACTTTGAAAAATCTCTGTGGTGTTCAATCTTTGTAAAGTAAGGTTACATTAATAATGAAGTTGGTTAATATGAAGCTATCAAATCCCATTTTTTTAAAAAAAGTATTTATTTATTTATTTATACCCCGCTCTTCAGCCACAGGGCTATCAGAGCGGCTTACAAATTGTTTTAAGCAATAGCAATTTACACATCTACACTGTATTAAGCAGTTCCCAATGTGTGTTAGCTAATTGCCCCCACAAGCTGGGTCCTCATTTTACTGACCTACAAAAGGATGGAAGGCTGAGTGAACCTTGGAGCCCTCTGGAATTGAACTTTTTTTGAATGAGCACATTAATGATTTTAATGATTTTAGAGCCACATTGGCAGACTTGTAAACTCCTGGAGAGGAAATCCCAACAGCTATGCAAATGGGAATCTTCCTGGCAAGTTTACCAAAATTCTACAATCCCATAATAAATACCTTGCAATTAAAGAATGATTTAACTCTACCAGAAGCTTTTATTCAGATAAGAGAATTTCACCATAGACAAAACTTGATGCAAAATGATAAGTTTGAATCCAGAAATTCTAATTTTAAGCAACAGGCTAACTTGGCTGAAAAGAAACCTCATTTTAAATGGACTGCTTTTCTTCTCTCCTGAGCTAAATGGAGGGCAATTTAACACTTAAGGCAAGGCAGTCATTCTCACAGCAGGGGATAGGATCTGGTGGGAAAACTACCCGATGTATAAGACAACCCTCGACTTTTGGGGAGATTTTCAAGGGTTAAAAAGTAGTCTTATATGCTGGAACATACGGTAAATACCCCAATAAAAACAGAATAAAACATCAACATTAGTAAAACAGAGGAAACTCTTTTTTCTCCACTAGTTCTCCACAGTATCAAGCAGAAATAAGACACTAGTTTCCATAAAATAAACTGAGAAAATGAAACCAAGACCAAAAATTATAGTGATCTGATAATTTACATACTTTATAGTATGAGTTTAGAAAAGATTTTGAAGCAGTAAAGATGTGAACACCTTGGGCTCATCTACACGACAAAAAAAACCCCAGCAAGAATGAGGGCAGAATACCATTAGTTTAGATGAGCTCCTGCCAGGATTTGCCATATTCAGAAGGCGTGGGGCTGAAAACTCCAAATAGATCATGATAACAGTGTTCGCTGTTTCTCGTGATCTTTTTTAAAAATTGCATGAAAATGCACATAACAGGTCGTCTGTATAACCAATTTGTAAAGGGGCACACAGCAGGGCTGAAACCTGATTGGTCAAACCTTGGAGGGGGTGGGCTTTCAAGGGAGGGCTTGCAACACTGGAGCCACTGTGGTTGTTTTTGCCCCTGTACAATCATTTAAGCACCAGAGCAAAAGTAAGAATGTTTCTTTAAGCGGAAAATAGCACTTCCTCATCTGTTTTTTTTTTTTTTAAGTGGGGGGAGATTTTCAGAATGCAACTCACTCATGGCCACCATTTTTTCCATGCTGCTCGTGTGAACTGCAAAATCGCTAATTTTCGCTTCTAGCAAGCTTATGAATGAGTCGTGGGCATAAATAGACACTGCAGCGATAGGGAGGTAATGTGCTATTTTTTGCAACAAATTCTCCCATCTAGCTTACACATTTTATTCATCATTCTAAAAGAAAAGATTCCATATTTTTAATTTTTTTGGAGGGGGAGGCTTTAGTGGGGAAAGAGAGGGAAATCTTCCCTATTTTTTCCAATAGACTGTAATGCACTCTATTACAGGGAACCCTATTGGTGTAGTGGTTAAATGCTGGTACTGCAGCCACAAGCTTGCAAGTTCAAACCCAAGGGCTTCAAGGTTCACTTAGCCTTCCATTCTTTCATAGATCGGTAAAATGAGTACCCAGCTTGAGGGGGCAGTTAGCTAACACACATTGGAAACTGCTTGGAGAGTGCCTAGCATGCCATAAAAGTAGCGTAGATGTGTAGATGCTATTGCTTAACAATTTGTAAGCTGTTCTGAAAGCCTTTGTGGCTGAAGAAAGGGGTATAAATACCTAAATAAATAAAATTAAAATCAAGGCTGTCCTTGAAGATTGCAGCAAGATTACGAACAGGAACACTGTGTAGAAACCATATAATGACAGTCTTAAACTAGCGGCACTGGCTGCCATTACACTTCAGGGGCTTATCTATATTCTTGTCTATACGAGGGGGGGAAATGTGAACATGTTCAAAAAAGCAGACATTTGCAACGATACAGCCTGTCTTCACAATCAAAAGAGCCCCCCTAAACTTGATGGCAGCCACAAGTGATTTACTCGCGATTTTAAATCTGCCGCCACCAATTAAAAAACAAAGTTTCCCATGGTGAGCACAAGTGATAGTTTGTATTTACAAAAAGAAAGAAAGAAAACAAAGAGTATAAGATCACTGCGTTATTGACTACCGGACCCTCACTTAGCTGAAGATTAAACATGGCGACTGCAGGTGCTTTCCCTGTTTGCTAGCCCCGACCCCTTGCTCATCCAGCCGATCAGATTACACTGCCTGTTCATATCTGTGCAAATGCGAGCGTTCAAATGATTGCACATTCGCATGTCATACAAAGCTTTTTTTAAAAATCCGGACGGAGTCCTGGACGTGACACTCATAGACTTTGTGGTGGATTTGGCTGCCTCCCTTCCGAATGACGCATATTATTTTGACCATATAGACAAGACCTACATGATCCAGGATAAGCTGGCTCCCTACCAGCATATCCTGTCTGCAGAGGTGGCCCATTCTGCCCCCATTACCTGGAGGATACAGACCAGAGTGCAAACAGAATGCTGGCCTATCACTGCAGCCGCCACTGCCATTTTCCTCACTCTTCTAGGTCCAGGGGAAGCCTCACCATGTGAAAAGCCCCCTGTATGTGAACAGCCTTGGTAACATGCTGTGGGACTGCTGCCCAGACCCGGAAGGGTAAGGGCAAGCAGAAGCAGCAGGGAGGGCCTGCATGCCTGCCAGGATGGGCTCTAACGGACACATGGGGCCCTATCCATTCTGTCCAAGCGGAAACGGTTTAAAGCGGGCATTATTTTAAACCATGGTAAAGGGCCCTACTCCACCTTGCCCCTGTCTACGTGCCATTTCTGCCTCAGGGGTTGTAAGGACTGCCTGAGGGCAGAACAGGGCAAATGTTCTGCATCGCTTGGACTGCCAGGCTCACAGATGGGGGCAAGCTGGAGTATTTAGCCCATGTAGATAAGCCCCAGGTCTGTATTCATGGTGCTGATAGTGACCTTCAAAACCCTAAAAGCCTTGGGATTTTAATACTTGAAGGAGAGCATCTCCTTCTATATGCTTGCCAGAGGATTGTGTGTCCCACCAGTAGGGGCAATATGCTATGGAAGGACATGGAAGAGGGTCTTCTCTGATGTAACACCCTTGTTGTTGAACACCTTTCCTTTACAGTTCAGACTCGTGCCAATTTCAGCTCCAAGTAGAAACATAGCTTTTTACTAACATCTTCAGGGTGTAATTGATGTTATCCAAACCTCTGCAAGTATTGTAATTTTAAACTATTTTAACTTGTCAATTTTTTGAACAAGTTAACTTGTTTAGCATGCTTCTAATCCATTTATTTATTTATTTTGACTGTTCCATATTGTTTTAAACTGGTTAAGCCTATTTTATTGCACCCCAATCTGAGATCATATGATAGAAATACATACATACATAGAAGACCTTGCTTGAGCTTGGAGCCCATTTGGTGGCCTAGAAACTCACAGCTTCTACAATTCCTTTCCCAGACTCTGACCCCTACTACTTGTTCTTCCAACCTTTTTAACGGTGAGATGACTTCCAGTGCTAGACCTGAAGATTTTGCTTACTGCTCTGCAGGCTTACAGTCTAGCCAGAACAGGCTATATCTTCATGTCTGGGACATTATTTTTCCAAGCAACTCAATCTACGCATGACGTTAGACAGAGGGATATGACTGTAATATAGCAGCCAAGGGTCCACCCAAAAGCAACAGGATTCGTTTAGAATTGATAGCACTGCAGAAAAAAATATGAGAGGAAAAGATTTGCAATGGCCCATTGAGCCAGGACAGGGAAGGTCATTTCCCATCATATGAGATATTTGGTTTAGGGGGAAGAAACTAGAGAAAACATGTGGTTTGGTTGTGATTTGTATGATTTGAGTGGGCTTTTAAGAATACAGCACCAGTCTTCAGTAAAGCAATGATTTCTCTTCCTTAAGTAACAACTCAGCAGAATTTGTTCACCACTGTGTTTCCAGAGCTTCTTCTACTATTGTTTCCTTGGCTAATTCTGCTTGTTGATGTAACTCCGAACCTGCTGGCAGATTTGTGAATTTCCATTATGTAAAACGGAGGGATGATGGTGGAGTGGGAAACAGGTATCAATTTACATTCCAATTTTTTTCCCCATGGTGTTAAAGAAATGTAAAAGATCCCTATAGGATGTCTCTCTTTCACCCCATTAGTTTTGTCTCCTGCCATCACCTTTGCAATAAACTCTGACACTAAAATGTGATGATTTATTTCCTTTAAAGTAATAAAAAAGAGTCTAAAGAGTTAGAACATTATGTAATCTCATACCTTTGGCAAGAAGTAAAGGAATTTATTATAATGTTGCCCAGTTAATAATGGGTGAGTGTGAATTAAATTATTTATGTATAATTATTATGAATTATATTTCTGCTTTAAAACTTTTTATTTCAACTGTGTTTAAAAAACTCATCCAGACAAACAGGACCTTTTAGTTCTCCCGGTCACATTTTGTCACAGAATTCACACAGAACTAAACAAAAAGGTAGGCATTTTAATGTCCCCTGAAAACCTGGGAGAGGAGGGATTGGCATGAGTTTCAGGCAATAGCCATTTTTTTAAATGCAAAAAACTTTTTTTGCAAACAATTTGTAAGTGTTCCACCTTGTGTCATTTGGTGCATATGTTTTCATCCTGTGGGTGATTGGGTGTTATGGAATACTGTGCCCACAAACACTCCTGTAGATATGCGGAATTTTTACACTCTATAATGCATTTGAATTCTCGTTAGGATCAGAAATTATGACACTCTATGAATTTTTTTAACTGCCTGGATGAGGGTTGCAAAACACAGTTTCAAAAATGCTTTATGTTTCAATAAGAAAGGGCAACTACATGAACTACATGAACAAACTGAAGAGAGAGACAACATCTGTCAAATAGAATTATTTCACTTGTTTATTAACCACAAACATCTTAAATCATGACTATGCAATATAGGTAGGAATCATGCAACCCTCCAGATGTTGTTTGACTCCATCTTCCAGGATTCCTTGCCATTGGCTATGCTGGCTGGCATTGTTGGAACCCTACAACTTGGTGTCAACAACATCTGGGGAGTCACATGATTCCCACCACTGCTTTACAATATTACAGGTGCCTTTCCTTTATCAACATAACTTGCTAATATGCAATGCATTTGTTTTTCTAGAGGAATTAAATTTAATTCAGATACCTAAAATATGCTGATGTGCTCTTTTCATTGCAAAAATTCCACTGATGCTGTTTCTCTTTCTCAGAAGCCCATGTTGTTTTCCCAGGCTCTGGTAAGATGAAGGAAGGCCAACCAATCAGAAGAAGCCTGGTGGACTGGCAGGAGGCAGGGCTCAGGAGCAAGTGAAGGCTTTACTCAGGTCCACTCCCAACTCATATAAACTGGCTCACTCAGCCCACCAACAGTCAATCACCTGCAGTCAACATCACTGAATGTTTTATTAGAGATATCATATTAATACTGAATGTCTCAACTTTGGGCAGTTGTGTTATGGGGAGCCAGAGACAGTTTGTGAATATATGGGGTCTGTATGGCCATCAAACCTGGTATATGGCATCCCCTTAAGGGATCTTGGGAGTGTAGGGAGGCAGATGGCTCTGTTTTATTCCCAGGTGGCTGGAGGACCACACAGTGGATCCTATTTGAGCAGATTCCTACATCTGTTATTCCTAAACTGACAATCAGGCAGGCTGAATGAATGGGCATCCACTGGGCAGCAGGTTGGTCAACAGATGGATGGCCAGCAGATGGGTCAATAGGAACCGGACCCAGGTTGTAGACCAAGCCTGTTGAGCTCAAACCCATAATGTTATGGCCTTCTCTATTTCAACAAAATGTGGCTATGCTCATTCTTGCTAATCACACCACGCTTGCTTGCTGAAAAGTGTTTAAAGCGAAACATAAAGAAATTTTAGTTGAGGTAGCCCAGATTTTATATCATTCATCCTCTGGTTCTGAATCAATCTATTTTCACCATGCAGTTTTGCAATTTGCTTTGGATGTTCACAATGAGCTTGCAAGAATTCTCTTGCTATTGCAAAGAGTAAATGCATTCAGCAGGATTTCTAACCTATGATTTTTCAATCATGCAGGTTAAGAAAATAGGCACAGAAACATGTGAATGATGTGAACTGCCTTTACTGATCTTTATTTTTCCAAAGGAAAATCTCATTATTATTTTATGTGAATTGTGAAGGACACTTAGGAGACATAAGGCCAAAATAGGTGTTTTAGCTTATGCAATATATGTCTGGAGAAAATAAGTACTGTATATATAATACATAATTACTACTAAAATATGGTGCCCAATTATCTACAGTTACTTGGCATCAATGGACACTATGTCTTTATGATCATAAGCCAAAGAACCCCAGATGTCAGAACTGAATAGATCCATGTTAAACAATGCCAATACCAACACCACTATATTTTATGTGAGAACGCTAGGAAAACTATTACTTCACAAGTGCAGCATCTCAATATATGGGCCCAAGACAATTTGTCTGCATGAATCTCTAGTAGTATAAAGAGTTTGGAATAGGTCATAAAAATAGCCCTTCTGACTGAATAGCAATATATTTCGGTGGTCTCTTAAAAGATATGTGTTTGGGACGTCTCCAGATATTTGAAGGGAGGTTTCATTATATGGTCCCAGTGAAATGCTATTAAGATGGAACCAATTTCTTCATATTCAGTTTAATATCAGGAAGTATATTGTGAATTAGATGTAAGCAGGAAATGCCAGGTTCAATTTCCAGCATCTAGATCAGAGCTGGGGAAAGTGTGGCCTGTGGCCTTCATATAGCTGCAACCCCATTTTTGCAGCCCCTTATGTCCTAGAAATTGTTAAAACCCAGACCCCTAAATTAGGGTTTTGGCTAATTTTCATCCCAGTTCCTCCAAAACTATGGAAAGCACCCCAAAATATTGTGGCTTTACTTCCCACCCACCCCATGCCCCTCTAGTCTCTGAAAAACCAGTAAAAGATAAGTTGAAACCCAGACAGGAGTCTTTGGACTCTTTTTCTGCCTTCTTTTTAGACAGAAAAAAAAGATCCTTAAGGGCTGTGTGGAGGGTGGGAGGATTCTGTGAGACTAAAGAGATGATCACACCAGGCTTCACCAGTGGTATTAGAGCAGGATAATAGCGTATGTGGCCGTTCCTTATCACACAATGTTGTGTCTGTGCTGTTGCCAATCTGCATTCAAGCTGTTGCTAGAGGGCTCTGTTCACTTCCTCTTTATTGTTGGGGAGCCTTTTTTGGGAGAAGGTAAGTGTGTGTGTGGGACATTCTTTTGCCAGGCGGAGGTGATGGTCAACCAGTGAAGGAGCTCCTCTTTTGACCTCCAAAAGAGGCAAGCTCGGCAGGTTTATTGGGCGAACCTTCTGAGGTACCCCAGTCAGGGAAGACGGATGCAAGGGACCAGCTGAAGTCTTTTTGGCTGACGTTCCCCAGGTTTCAAGTGGAGGAGAGAGGAGTTTCAGAATGGGGAAAGTTGGCACCGAAAGTGAGTGGTAACCACTGACTCATTTTGAGAGCTTTAAGCTCTGAGCCCCCTCATAACCACAGGCCAGTTCACTATTGGATATTAATTTAAATGTAATACTGATAGTACTAGCTTAAAGAAGTCAAGAATATCTTTCAGCAGAGTTTCTTTTTGCCAACATGTTGTGAACAAAGGACGATATAATCTAAAACGGAGTCTGGAAATCAGTGGAGAAGATGTGGATGAGGCTAACAGAGAGAATATGGTATACATCAAGAGCCCGGAGCGATGAGGTGAGTGGAGGAATCAGAGAGACAGGAGGGCGTGGATGAACACAGTGAGTGCAGAGAGGAAGAAAACTAAATTCTACAGAGAGACGGTGAAGTAAAACTAATGAAAATAAATTGGAAAACATAGTCTGTTGAAAAATAGCCTCGTTTTGCTAAATAATAATAACAATAACAAAAAACTTTAGACAGAAAGGAAAAACAGCTTGAGACTGAGAGACGGAGGACTTTTTCGGACGAAGAAAAATAACGCAAGCAGCCTCTCCAGCTTGTGAGGCTGCTGTGCTGCAAAGCGCCCCTTTCGTATGACGTTCACCCCTGCTGGTACTGTTGCGGTACCGCAGGGAGAGCTGAGCGTCATATTTCGTTGATTTTTACTCACGATCAACTTTGTTGAGGATATGGAGATGCATAAGACAAGTACACAAAACAACACAAAAGATGTTGAATATTATCTTTAGCATGGATCCCAAACTGTACCTGTTAAACATAACATCGGTGTTAGAAAGTCAAAAGGAAAAGAAATATTGAAGGGTGCTGTTATATATAGTCTCAGCAGCTAGACTTAAGATAGCAGCCAACTGGAAAAAGAAAGATGTGCCGGTATTAGGAGAATGACTTGATAAGCTGTTGGAAATGAAAAATAATGACTAACATGAATTATAAATAAAAGGAATATAGAGGAAGCGAACAAAGAATGGAAATCAATAACAGATTATCTCCATAAATGTTGGAATATGTAAAATTGATTTTTATTTAGTGGGAAGGATAATAGGCTGAGATCCAGCAAGAAGGAAATTAAGGGAATATAGTTCATAAAGAAAGGGCAAATTACGGTAAGCGTGAGAAGTTTTGGGTAGAGGAGCTACAAAATATTGAAAATTGATATATGATATTAAAGTACTGAAAGAAGATTTGAAATACAAAATTAAAAGAAAATCTTTGAGTTAGTAAATCTGAGGAAGTCAAAGGAAGGGAGGAAAAGAAGAAACTCATAAACATGTATGGTTGTGTTTGTGTTTAAGGAAACAAATTTGGTTGTTATGGAAATTAATGCTGTATTGAGCTATAATGTCATGTTGAGTGATAACCAACTTTGAACTGATTAACTTTGTGAATTTCTTATGTTTTGTTAAACTTTATAAATAAATATTTTTTTAAAAAAGATTTTTTATTTATGCCGGCAAAAGAATGTTTTAAAAGGGGTCATCTGACAAAGTCCATTGACGGTGAAACCCATCAATAGGCCCTCAATAGTGCTGTGTTTCCATTATTGCCTCTGTGCAATAAATCTTCTTCCACTTCAGTTCTGATAGCGGCAGTCATGTGGGGTGAGTAAGGTGTGGTATTCCTCATCTCTCCCTCTCCCGCTTGT
This sequence comes from Gambelia wislizenii, assembly GCA_030847615.1. Taxonomy (NCBI): domain Eukaryota; kingdom Metazoa; phylum Chordata; class Lepidosauria; order Squamata; family Crotaphytidae; genus Gambelia; species Gambelia wislizenii. Next base: position 104,497,364 of record JAUMIR010000006.1, read on the forward strand.
TTCCCCACCCTCCTGCCCACCTGATCTGACTATTTCTCCTACCCCCTCGCTTGCCCAATCTATTCCCCCTCCCACCCCATCTGTCTCTTTTCTTCCCTCCACCCTCCCGCCTGCCTGATCTTACTATTTCTCCCACCTCCTCACTTGCCTGATCTATTGCCCCTCCTGCCCCATCTGTCTCTTTTCTTCCCCAAACCCTCCCACCAGTATTGTACAGCAATCATGTTAGTGAAGCAAGGAAACACATACCAGTATTAACGAGAAGGTGCAATAAGGATTGCTTCAATACCAGTATGTTTCCATTTGCTTCACTAATGCAAATGCTGCATGTTAGAAGCCTGGTGTGATAATCTCCTGAGAAGTGCCCCCCAACCTCAGTGCAGTTGCCCATCTGTGATCGTGATAAACCAAACAGTATGCCAAACAGGCATATTTGTGTCTTCACATTTCCATCATAAGAACATTAGCCAAATGGAAACCTAAGATCCCAAAGAGGAAGAGAATGAAAAGCTTGAATCTCTGATGTGGTGTGGTTCAAATACTTGCTTATTTTACAGTGTGATATAGGCTATCATCTGCCAGCAGTGCTCTTCTCTCTTTTAAATAGACTAACGAGTTAAGCTTCAAGCAAACCAAAACGGAACATTCAGTGTGTCTGTTCAGTGTGTCCACTCTAGAAAAAACTGCTTTAGGTGGCAGAAGCTGGAGGGATAACAAAAAAAGTTGTTCCTTCTTAGCTAACCCACATTCCTGTCTGTTGCAGGACATAGCTGGATGTGCAAAATGGCCTATCCTGTTCCTTTAAACTGACCCCTCAGATATGGTGGAGGATGCGATATGAACGTTGTTGGTATTGTGGCATGGGGAAAAAGGTGCTATCTTGTTCTTCCCCTCATGTAGCAAAATGTGTTAGGCCAATCTGAGTATTAAGTCTCATAGAGAAAGCTAACCTCAATGCCTTAAGAGATCTGTTCCTTAATCATTGCCATCCACAGTGACCTGGTGCTACCTTGCCTCCACAACATTATCATCCATCTTGAGTAGCTGAGGCCAAAAACACCACCCAATAATCTAGTTTCCTGTCTAAATGTTTTAGATATTTTCCTCCTCTCCCTTCTAGTTCTAATTGCAATATCTTCCCACAACCATTCAATGGTTGCCTTCTATATGTACAAGGCTCTCAGTATATTAAAATGGGCAGAATATGGAGAAAAATTATAAACACATGCTGGCTGAAGTGGTCTTCATATCCTCTGAGTTGTTGCACAAAGCAAATAGACCTGAAAGTCCACGTTCAAAAATGATTGGGATTATCCGGTATTAATGCCAATGGATTAGATATTTTCAGATATTTTCTAATTTCTATATCTGCATCACATACCCTGCAATGTTTCACAGATGAAAACCAGTACACATGAAGTCAGGATGGCAACAGCTATTAATAAGGAATAACACACAAGCTAGGAAAGGCTGAAGCAGTTTGTTTTTGTCTACTGGGAAGGGAAACTGAGGATGAAAGGGGGAAGGGGGAAGAGGAGAGAAAACCTGGGACATTTTAAAAGCAACCGGAAAAGTGATACAACAGAGGATTAATCAGGACTGTCCTTGCCATATTTATTGAAGTGTATTGAAGTTTAAAAAGAGAAAAATATTGCAGAGCAAAATCAGAGACTTCAGAATAACAACTTTTTCCAGGAATGTGTTCCTTTCATAATTTTTGCTTTAACCAGGTTCCAAAATTCCTGAAGAAAACAGACACTAATCCAGAGTAATTTTAAACTCTCCCTAGTTTTCCAACAGGTGTAACACATTTACTTTTATTCCCTGGCAAAAAGTGAAACCCTACAATAGAAAATGACTTTAATAGGCAATGAAATAAGCACTCTTTCATGTGGCCAGCTGTAACTGGTCATAAGATATTTTATATTCTCAGTTTGGGCTGTACGTTGAGTTTTCATCATCATTATTTTTAATGCACACCAGCAGCTATAAAAGATCATGAGAACAGAGAACCATTTTCATAGTGGTCCAATAAACCAAATGTGGTAGGGTATCATTTGATTCAAAACTCTGGGAAGGAGTGTTGGCAGGGAAATGGCACAGGGGAACGCATCCCCCATGCCATGGTCTTGAGCTTGATTGGGTGGTCTACAACTGCCTTTTCTAAAGAAAGATGTAGCCAATTCTAAGTGCATAAATTGAAAAGTTTTCACATAATTCTGCCCTGGGTGGGGACTGGAGTGTCAATTTCCCCAGTCCTAGGCCAGAATCCTGTTGGTGTCTTTTGAATGCATACGTTTCCTCGCAGTAGTGATATAGCTATAGGGAGGGGTAAAATGAGGTCATTGCCTCTCCATAAGAATCCCTTCCATGAAATATTCCTGCAGTCCCCAAATTTCTAGCATTGCGGTAACATGAACCACCTGTTGAGCATTTAGAAAAACAATTTGAGCATCCAAAGAAAATGGGTAAGTAAAGTTGCCAAGGGAATGGGATGACAGCAAATAGAGTTCTAGGTATATATAATTATACAGGTCCCATCCCCAATTTACTCAAGGGATATGTTCCTGGACTTACCAGAAACTGTCATAGAACCATGCTGGAGGACCTAGAAAATGCCTAGAGAGGATGCTTCTCTAGGCATCTGGTGTAACTCTATGGTCAACTTCTGGCATAAATTGACCAAAGAGTAATGCTAGAGGACCGCCCAATGCCTAGAGGGACCACCTCCAATACAACTCTATGATCTAATTGTCTAACTCTGCAATGCTATACATTTAGGGACTGACAGAAAATTTAATGGGGGGCAGAATTCTTATTTAGATGGCAACACCTTCATTTTGCACCCCTGTAGCTAAACCCATGCCCTGTGGAAGCAGCTGGGCATTTTTGTCCAATAATGAATGTCCACATTCATTTCAAGGTTTCAGAAGTGGAATTGCACATGTGCCTTTGTACATGGATGCACATTGCAAATGATAGGCTTGTATGTTCAGCTGTGCATTCAGTTATACATTTGTTGTCTTTGTTCAGTTTTCAATGTTTCCAATCAGCACAAGTGTTGCAAAGCACAATGCATAGCTCCACATGCAAGAGACTTACTCTGTACAACTATGTTATAGGATCTCAGTTCAAGGGCTCATCTACATGGGCCAGAATATTCCGGTTCCCAGCTGGTGTATTCTGGCTGCGGATCTGGCCCATTCCTCCCCATTACCTGAGAAAAACAGGATGGATTCCAGACTGCCATGCAAGCCTGTCTCTGCAGCCACTGCTGCTGCCTCTATCTGTGTCGCTTTCTCCAAAGACGAGAAGCCAGCCCATAGCACATGATCAAAGTCACATGTTGTGGGATTCCTTCCTGGCTTTGGAGAGAGCAACATGGATGACAATTGCAACAATGGGCCAGTGAGCTGGTATGAGCTCCTGTAGTCATTCAAGGCCCAATCCATTTTCTTCTAGCTGAGGCAGTTTTTCCTGGGTATTTTAATATAAAGGTTTAACAGGCTTTACCCCCATCTTCTACCTGTCTTTGCCCTGCGGGTCATGAAGACTGCCTGGGGCAAAAACCTGTGTTGTTAGGACTGCAGGGTTCTAAAGCCCCAAGTCTTAATAGTCTAAATTCTACACTGCTGGCTCTTTATTCTCTTCCCCAGTCCTTCCATTCCAGAACAAAAGACCATATCCATTGTGTGAGATCTTTATCTAGGAGACCTAAAACATTTCTTCAATGATGACATTCACATTCCCAGTGTGCACAGTACAACTGACTATGAGGAAAATTTAAATGCCATTTGTCGACATGAAGTCTCAGAACTTTTGATAAGTCTTTCCCTTGACATAGAAACAAAAATCCTAACTTTGTTACTCAACTAGTCATTATGTACATGGGGAGAGGCAGTAGCCATTGTTAAATTGTACTAAAACTGACAATGGTTGTGAAGAATGTCACGACTTCAGGGGAGTTGTGGAATGAAAGACTCATTCACAGCAGTTAAACCCACAGGGTGCATACACTACTGCATGTTCTTATGCTAGGAGATTGTTGGCAACTTACTGCTTCTGCTTAGGAAGTCCCTTTGTTAGTCTTTTGCTTTATCTCCTGTAGATCCAGTCATGGAGCCAGGAAGGAGTACATCTTTCCCTTTTCTCAGCAAATTTATTCAAGAAGAGCCAAAAATACAGTCCTAAATCAAAAGCATGAATTGCACTAGTTGCAATGGCTCTGCAGCCTGAATACGGCTGTCAACTAAACCTTGGCCACCAGACTCTTGGGGATGTTCCTTTTGCACTTAACAAGGCTAACCAGTCCACTTGTAATTCATACTGAATGATTACAGCATGTTTGCTCATTTCAAATTTTCTTTTGAAGTGATTTATGGTACTTTAGACATCATTTATGGCTTCTGAGATATCTCATGTTGACTTAAATCCTGTAAGAAAACTCATGAGTCCTAGATTAAGCTCAGAATAGAATTGCTAGAAAAGAACTAAGCACATTAATAAGAATATAATGCACAGGAACAATGTCAGGTGGTGTCTCCCTTGTCCGTGGGGTAGTGAATCCATTCTGCATTTTAATGCAAACTTTAAAAGAAATTGTCCAAGGTACTGGACCTTGGCTGGCTCCTTTAAAGTTTGTTCTAAAAGCCATACTACATGTGGAAGCCACCAGCCCCTGTTGTACAAGATCCAGTGGTGTGTTTCTGCTGGGTCCCTCTGCTTCCACTAGAAATGGCAATCTCCCATCTTGAACTCCCCCCCCCCGTGCACTCCAAAACCTTTCACTGGAGGGCTAGGAAGCCCCATGGAGCAGGCTTTTGGTGTCTCGGGGAGCTACAGTGGTAGCAGAAAAAAGTCCTGTGGGCCTTCGCACAAAACACAATTATAGCTCTATACTCAGCTTTAACTCCCCTGGAAACATCCTATGGAATTGTGGGGTTAATATTCTAGTGAGTCACTAGAACTCACTGGGTCAGAATTCTAAATGTTCCTCCTTAAATTGCAAAACCCATGATTCCACAGGATTTCATCATGGCAACTAAAGTTGAATCGTGTTGCTATAGTCGTATAAAGTGAAAGGGCCCCTGATTCTGCTGGCTTTGGCTGTTGAAATACACATTAAATTCTTCCCATTCCTCTTTTACCTCTCTTTACCCAAATTTGGGAAATGTGTTTTTTGGATTACAAATCCCAGAATCCCTCAGCCAGCATGGCCACTTACTATGCTAGATAGAATATTATGGAAATGGTAATCCAAATACAGTCATCCCTCCACATTCACGGCTTTGACTTTCGTGGTTTTGACTATTTGCGGTTTCTCCTCCTTCTCCTCTCCCTCCCCGGGAGGGAACTCCAGCCACCTCAAGGCCTTGCCTCTGTTTGAACTAGAAAGCCAAAGCCCCAAGAGAGCAGGGAGCTGGGTGCTTTAGACCCGATCTCTCTGCTGTCTGGGGGCTTTGGCTCTTCACTCCAGACAGAGCCAAGCCCAGGAAGAGAGGGGAGAGCGGGTCTAACCCCCCCTCCGCTCTCCTGGAACTTGCCTCCATTTGAACTGGAGAGCCAAAGCCCCGAGAGAGCAGGGAGGGGGGCAATTTAGACCCGATCTCCCTGCTTTCTGGGGGCTTTGGCTCTCCACTCCAGATAGAGCCAAGCCCAGGGAGAGAGGGGAGATTGGGTCTAAAGTGCTCCCCCCACTCTCCTGGGACTTGCCTCCATTTGAACTGGAGAGCCAAAGCCCCGAGAGAGCAAGGAGGGAGCAATTTAGACCCAATCTCCTTGCTCTCTGGGGGCTTGGCTCTGTTTGGAGAGCAGCTTTGGGAGGGGTGTGTGGCGGCTGAGAAGTGCCTACAGGCTTCAAAAGCCCTCTCACCACTTTGGAAGGGCGGGGGGGCGGGCAGGGGGGATAGGTGTATTTTATTCACGTTTTTTTCACATTCACGGGGTTCTTGCACCCCTAACCCCCGCGAATGTGGAGGACGACTGTAGTCACTTTTCTGAGTTCTGGTTTTCACCAGGTTTGATAACAGCCTCTCCACCTTTGCCTCTCCTCATGAGGACCAATCCTCTCTTTTCCATCTTCAGACTATGCCTATAAAGTGAAAATATGAGCTTCCTGTTCTAGTGCTAATAATCTTGCTTGTTGCTCCCTGAAGGGTTCTAAGGTTGCATGGCAGTTATTTGGTGTGTCTGATAATGTCCTAAGGCTTTATTGTAGGAACTCCATTCATAAGATCATAGGTAAGTTACTCAGGGTGTTATCCTAAGGTAGCTACATCTTTAAGGAGAGCTGAGAGAGTTCTGGGCAGGAGAAGAGGTGGAAACATGCCTAAGAGTATCAGTTTACATCATAAAGGGATAGGCAGACAAGCATGGAGGACTGTGGGTTACTCAAACTATCTAAACCTAATACTACTGCGCACTCTGGGGCATTATTGACTCTTCAGCGCTAAGCGTTGATGCACTTCTAACAGAGAGTGGGTGTGACAAAACAAAGAAAGTTACCATAAAGATGCTGTGCCTAAATTCCTAGAGTGACTGGCAAGCCACCAGTTAGTGTAGTCATGCAAAGATTGCTAACTCCAACAGATACATCTTGGGCGGTGGGGGGGGATGTACCAATTAGAAATGGTGGCAGCCCCTGCACCCAGTTTTAGAAAATGGTGGTGTCAAAGAGGCAAAGGACTTTATCAGACCTAACCTCCATTAACGTTTCTGTCCCACCAAAGCTAAAAGTGAACTTATCCCAGCAAAAGAATCCCCCTCTATCAGATCTATCTTAACCAGCATGAAAAAGCAGCCCTGGTAATAACAGAGCATGAAGGGAGCTCCGTATACTTCTGGGTTCCAAATCTTGACGATTCTTGCGAGAAGACATGAGTGTGGTAAATTTGGGGGGGGTGTGGAGAAAAACAAAGTCACAAAACATACACAAAAGCACAAAAACACACTTAAAAAGTTCAAAGTGAACCAGAGAGGTTCATAAAAAGAGCAATCTGTTGCAATCTCACCCAGAAGTGTTCTGTCATTGATGCTATATTCATATTCATGTAGGCACAATGACGCGCAGTTTCAAATGCTGTCAATGCCAGCAACAAAGCGCCACGGGAGATCAATTGACGACTTGGCCCATCAATAAAAAGGAACAGCTTTTTGACAAGACATTATTGCAAAAGGACGATGTTGTTTGGCATGTGCGCCCTTTCGTGTTCATTAGGCATTGTTTTGATGCCATATTTGCCACATCTGATAAAGTCCATAGTCAGATATGTAGAAAGAGAAAGTAACAAAACCCACAGCATCCTTGTCTGATTCTTCTGTAGCTCCAAATCCACCTACACTGCTCTGCAGCTTACCTGAAAGAATCTTTCACACACCAAGCAGCAGCTATATTAGGGTCATGCCCCGTGAGTTGGATGAGAGTATGGAATCAGAGGAGGAGGATATGGCAGGGAACAGCCCTAGGGACCCTGGCACAGGTTTACCTACACCTGTGCCAGCAGGGAACGTTGCCAACCTGGAGGCTCAAACAGAGAAAGAGCCTGGTCTTGGCACCAGTCCCGGCAGAGAGTCCTGCCAATTCAGATAAGCCCCCCACCAGCAGACCTACCCTTTCCAGCATCAATGAGGCAGCCCCGGCAGTAACAGAGCACAATCGGAGCTCCGTTTACTTCCGGGATTGAAATCTCACCAATTTTCTCAAGAAGACACAAGCGCATGAAAATCAAAAATAAAAACAAAATACACATAAAACGTTCAGAAAAGCATAGAAACACACTTTACAACTTACAAATAAATGCGGGGGGTCATAAAAAGAGCATTCCCCTACCTGGCTGTTGCAATCTCACTCAGAAGTGTTCTGACATTGACAATGTAATCATGTGAGCACAATGGCGGGAGGATTCAAACGTCGGCAATGCCGGCAACAAAGCACTATGGCAGATGTATTGATGGTTTGGCCCATCAATAAAAAGGAATGGGTTTTTGACAAAATATGATCATGAAAGGACATCGTCTGGTATGTGCGCCCTTTCGTGATCATTACGCGTCCTTCTGACACCATATTTACCTAATCTGATAATGTCCTGGCTGTATGGGGATGTCATGTCATTATGCTGCCTATGGGATCCCCGATTGGCTAGAACAAAAATAAAACTAAAACAAAAAACAAACACATGTCTTTTTAATATATAAGTCATTCCTCTTAGTTGCTGACTCTACTGCTGCTGCTGTCTGATGTGCAGATTCAGCACTGTTTTTTTAAAGGTCTTCTTTTTGAAGCAGTTCCAGTCAAACAGGTATCCTGTTGGGAAAATATTGACAGCATACATTTCACAGCCAGTTAGATTTGCCTATGGCATTACATATCAGAGTGAGGGCAATTCTTCGTTTTGAATGGATGAAATGTTCATCCCATTTTTTCAGGTCCTCTAAATAACTGCAAAGAGTAAAAAGAGAAAATAAAATATATCCACCACATAAAATGAAATTCCTCTTTAAATTGGCTTTTTTACTTAATGGAGGAGGTTATGAAGCACACCCCATTTCAGGTCAGCCCTAGTATCAAGTAGAGCACAGGCTGCACAACAGTAATAGAAATCTAGAAATTCTGTTCAGAAAGGCAATACGGCATTCCACAGAGAGAGAGAAAAGTTTTGAATGTGTCTGCAGTCTTGGTTAAGACCTTTCAAAATTGAGCAACAGTGTGTATGGGCAAGCAAAACAAAATGCTTCATGTGCGAAAATTATTTCAAGTCCCTTGGATAGAAAAGAATGTTAAAAATGAATCTGAAATCAAAGAGCAAAGCTGTGAAAAGATGTTTCAAATTACTGGCGCTACAATAAGTTTGCTTTATAAATTACGCTCCTCCCACACTGAGATCATTTCTGTGTAAGAGAAAAAACAGGTATGCAATCAATTATGTAACTAATGAGATGCAAATGTTTATTTTGCTATGACTATAATTAGATTTTTTTTCACCTTCTATGTCAGAGGAGGGGGGAAATCATACATAAAGTTTCTGTCATACATCTTTTATATAAAGGCTTTAAATAAGTCACTGGTCCATAGTATAGCCTTAACGTTTTTTTATTTTTCTCTTCACAAAATGTAATCTTTAAATCCCCAGTCCAGGGCATATCCAGTCAGTCTAATTGTCCAGATGTGGATTGGGGTTTTTTTTAATGTTATGTGGAGGTTTTTACCAGTAGTAGCAATATTTTCAGTGTGTCACTACTCTGGGTTCTTACAAGGGGCTGACAAGAATGTGACATGAGAAATTCCCTGGCCTTGGTAGAGAAATGCAGTGTTCTTGATGTATGTCTGAATGTTCTGCTAATGAATGGCTGTAGACTTGTCTGTAGCAACCTAGACATTCACAAGCCCATGCCATTCCCTAAGTACTCTTTGTTGGTTTTGTCTTCATTGCAAAGCCCTGTAAATTTATTCAAAGGATTTTCTAGTCCTATCAATAGCCTTGCTATACAGTACTTGAATTTGTCTGTTTTTCCCCCTATAAAGTGTTCTCTTGAGAGTAAAAGGCCAGATGTATACAGTACTGAATAGGCATTATTTTCTGCATCATAGCTCTTGGAAACTAGCGAAAACACAGTGATATGTAAATTTCTAAAGCCCTATTCAGGCACTAATTTCCCTCATACGACTATAATTGTGTGAGCGAGAGTGGGGTGCGTGGATGCACAAGCTCTGCGCCCCCTCCCCACCATTGACATCCTTGTCAGCCTCCACAAGTTCACTTGTACCCTCTGACATTTTATAGACAAAAACCAGGACACATGTGGCAAGCAACATCAAGATGGAAAAAGTTATTAATGAGGAAAAAACCTACAAGCAGGGAGATGCTGCAGCAGGTCGTTTTTGACTGAGCCTACAGGGAAAACATTCTGCTCGTCCTCTCCTCCCTGATAAGTTATATGAGTGCAAACTACTTTTTGCACTTTGAACTCAGTTTACAGAAATTAAAGTCAGCTAAGGACAAAGGAAGAAAGTGGGAAGAGGGGCAGGGAGAAATGGGAACATTTGAAAACCAGCTGAAAAGATGGGACAACAGAAGATGAATCAAAACTGTGCCTGTCAAGTTGGGACATCTAGAGGCTTTACTGATGTAGGAGTTTAGAACCCTGGAGAATTAAATTGTAAGGAGAGCCTATGTGAGCAGGCGCTCACCCAACAACTCCTGGTGGATGGCAAGGGGCTTGTCTACATGGGCAATATACCCCATCTAGCTCCTGTATTAGAGCCATGCAGTCCTGACAATGCAGGGTATTTGCCCCATTCTGCCCCTGGACAGTCCTCACCACCCCCAGGGCAAAGACAGGTGGAAGACAGGGTAGGGCCCATTATCGCATTTTTAAAAAATACCTGGTTAAATTTGTTCCCACCAGGAAGAAACAGATCGGGTCCCACGTGTCCTCAGGAGCCCGTCCTAGCAAGCCGACCTGACACTGCCAGTTTGCCTTGCTCTTCCAAAGCAGGAAGGTGTCCCACAGCATGTGACCAAGGCTGGTCACATGCAGGGGCCCTTGGTCACATGTTGCAGGCCAGCTTCCTCACTTCTGAAAGAGCAAGGGAGATGGCAGCAGCAGCAGCGATGGGTGTGCCTGTTTGGATACCCATTTGGAGGCAGTAACAGAGGGAAGAACGGGCCTGATCCATGGCCAGGATACACTGGTGGGGAGCTGGAGTATCCTAGCTCATACAGATGAGCCCAAGAATAGTAGTGGTTGGGTGGGTGATGGAGAGATTGGAAAAGTTACTTAACTAGTGGTACCTTTACAATGTACATTATTATCATACAATTTACTCCTCAAACTAGAGCGTAATAAATAATATTTTTACCCTCAAACATTAAAGAGTCCACTTATGTGAGTTGCAAAGACCATGAAGAAGAATAGGTTGCTTACCTGTAACTGTAATATTTCACTGGCTCAGAGGACACCACTCTAGGCTCTGAATTACAAAGTTGCTTATTTGAATGAGACATACACCTGAAAGAACTGAAATACATTTACAGTTGTAAGTAACCTGTTGTGAGTGGATGAGGGCTATGAAATTTCAAGCAAATAGGAGCACTGGCTTCTGCGCTGGGCATCTTTACAGTCAGAAGATTTTTAAAACGAATAGCTATAACTTTTTGCATTGCTTAGTAGAATTGGATGAACATTTCAGGCAACATGCCCTTTCTGAGGAAGGAAGATTGCCACATTTCAGACAAAGAGATATGTGGATATTTTTCAGGTGGAGTTTTTTGCATTTGAAGATATATTCTATTTAAATTCACTAGCACATTAGAGAAAGTAGACATCCTGGACCAGTGAGGACATAAGAAGTGTAGGAGTAATGAGTCTAAAAATAAAAATGTATTTAAAATTCCAGGGATCTAGCCCTTTTAAAAGGAAATAAAATAAAATCTTCTTTAAAAGGAGTTAAAATCACTTTCAAATTCATGCAGAGTGCCACTTAGGGATGCAGACAAGCTCAATTAACATTTAAAAGTGTATTCAGAGGTCTGTGGTCTGATCACCCACTTAAATTAGACTCATTACAAAAACAAAGGAGTCAGTTTAAAATGCAAATCTAAAGTTTACTGAAGGTATATCAATCTCAATCTACATACTAAAACAAACTTTAAAAGGGTTCCTAACTAACTAGGAGGATTTAGGGTAGAAAGACTCACCCAGCCCTTTAGTGGTAAGAGGCTGCATGGTGACTTGAAAAGCAAACATCATGGCATGGCATCCATGGCTAGGCTTCCAGCCGAAAAGATGGCAAGGAAAAGATGAGATGGCTACAGCCGCATGGAGACTCTAACTTAAAAGAGAACTTTCAAAGAGCAATTAAATTTAAATTAGGTCATGCGTTGAATGACCCAGCACTCCAGTTTGCTGGAAGTGCCCAGTGAAATAAGAGAAAGGGAGTTTGGGAGAACAGAAGCATGCAGGGAAAAAAACCTAGACTTATCTTAGGATGTGAATGAGGTACACAAGATTGCTTTTACATTACAATTAACTATTTCCCCACATGCTACAAGAAGAGCATGTTGGATAGACCAAAGGCCATCTAGCCCAGTACTGGAAAATGCAGCTCTATATACTATGATTTCAAAAGAGAAACTCTTTTTACAGCGTTTAGCAACTGGTCTCAAGTACAAAACTGGTGTTAGAACATACAATACATGTGTGCTGTTCATTTATTAGAAGCATCACATTCTGCTTGATTTTCTGGCTTGGCATTTGCTTTAATATTGGACGTCAGCTCAATTCAGAACAGCAATTTGTATGGATACTGGAAACATATTAAATTGTTATCTCTAAAAGCCTTACAGTACACACCTGCCAAAAAGTTTATTTAAAAGCATTAGGGGGAAAACAGGAAATCAACATGACAGAAAATTCAGTGCCTTTAAGTGAAATGTCATCTCAAATCTCAAGCTGGCTCAACTTCACCCAAGTGTTATTTTGTGGTTATTGGTTTTGCATGTTCTTTCCACTGAGTTCTCTGAAGTCAACACGCACCCATCTTGCCAAGGATCAGCAAAGGGGGTGGGGAAACAATTTTGTAATTTGTGCAGAGCTAATATACAACATTCAAAATAGATGCTGGTCTCCCCTTGGCACAGTTTTGCAGTTTTATCCTTAGTATTCCATGCTGGATTAAGAAAAGTTTAAAAATGTGTAATCTTGCGAAGTGGGCTAAACTAATCCATAATATATAAAACAGGACTAAGGCAAATTAATACTCAAAGGACATAGCTGTGTTAGTCTGGAATATCAGTAAGCAAGGGGATCTTATAGCACCTTTGAGACTGAGAGAAAAAAATTGTAGCACTAGCACTAGTCTCTCTGAATTTTAAGATCAGCACCAGAGGTTCTGCTCTGCAAGCAGTGCTCCCTGGCCCATCACTAGCAAATATTTTATTGGTGGGGATACTTGGAACAGAGCATTCTCTGTGGTGGCACCACAGCTTCAGAACTCTCTCCCACAGGGAAGTCTAAAACCCATTCCTTTCTACTTTTTAGACAGTATTTCTTAACACATTTCTATTTTGTTATTTCTAATTCCACTGCAGTTCTGCTGTGTTCTGCTGGTGCCTAAAGTAGCAGTGTATTTTTAGTGGTTTATATGTTGATTAATATTATGCTTTATGGTTTTTATGTTATGTTTTACTTAAAAACATTTATGTAGCTTTGAAAAATCATCTGAAAAACAGTGTAAGTAATTTAAATTAACTACAACAAATTCCATAAAACACATTGCCTTTCTACAATTTTCCTAAAGAATAGTCCTTCAGATGTGGTTGAGAATCTTATCCCACCTCCATCAAACTCTAGGGCCAGCTACACAGCAAACAAACAAACAAACAACAACAAAAACCCTGGGAAGAAATCAGGACAAACCTTATTGGTCCCCACACTCATCAGGGCAGACACGTGCTATTCAGAAGGAGGGGTAGCAAAAAAAAAGTCCAGTAAACCTGTGACATTCCAACCCTCTATTTTCCTCGGACTTTCTTGGAAAGTCCAGGAAAAAAACGCACTATTGGTTGTCTGATCAATCAGCAACCATCCCGGGATATGGGGCACAAAGCAGAGCTGGATTATGATTGGTTGGACCATGGAGGGGGTGGGCTTGCAAGGGTAACCTTGCAATTCAGGATCCGCCATTTCTGAATTGTCCTGTATTGGGTCCCCCACTGCTCCCCTGCACAGGGCATAACGGGCTCCTGCAACCGTTGACAGTCACAGAGGAAGAGCCTGCCCAGCCATTACTCTCTTCTTCCCAATTGGGGGGGGGGAAGAAGGGAGGGAAACTAGTGGAAACCTCAAGCCCCCCTACCTTTCACTTCCTCCTGCTCCTCCTCCTTGGCTGGAAAACTGCCCTGCGCAGCTGCAGCTGTCTTCCTTCCTTCCCTCCACCTCCTCTTCCTCTTCCCTGGCAGGAGAGCTGCCCTCCCCAGCTGCGGTTGTCTTCCTTCCTTCCACCTCCACCTCCTCTTTGGAGGAGAGCTGCCCTGCCCAGCTGCAGCTGTCTTCCGAGGCGCAGAACGACCAGGAGCAGTCTGCAAGAGAGGTGAGTGAGGCAGCGGTTGTAACAGTTTGTGGGATGTGTGTGGGGGGTTACATGGCTGCCTCCAAGGCCACCTTGCGGTGTTCTGGCTTTGGTGGCCGTGGTGCAAAGAGCCCTCCAGCCTCGGGGGCAGTGGAGGGAAGAGGGGCTGCAGCAGAGGGGGCTCTAGCTGAGCCTGTCAGTGGGGAGACATGTCAGACAAGGTGGGAGGCAGTTTGCATGCCTTCTCTTCCCTTCCCCAGGCCTTTACCTGGCAGCCAGCGGCCCCCAGAAAGCCAGGAGGAGGAGGGGGCAGCCGTGGAGGCAGTCCCATGGCCAGGCAAAACAACCCACCCCCACCACCAAACTGGTTGGAGTCCACTCAAACAAACTTTCACCCCCTTCCTTCTTTCCAATCCACTCCTCCATATGAACAAAAAATCTGAGACTTTACTCCACATTTACTCCCTGTGACAAATTGTGACAGAATCGAGTTCACCTTATCAACTAAAAAATAGCTGAGCCCTCTGTGTTCCTCTCAGATGTAACACAGCTCCCCAAAAGATTCCCCCCCCCTTAATTCCTTGCATTTCAGATCCCATTTCAAGTGCAGGAAAATAGCAGTAAAAGCCAGGAAGAGCAAGCGGGTTGCCTCAGGTGACCAATTTGAGGTGTCACAGAACAGCAGCAACTGTTAATTATTGACTTTGTTGTTATTAGATGGCAAAATAAACTTGTCTTGCATATTATTCACCTTGACTTGAGTGGTGAGGGATTGATGGATGCAGTTTGCTCTGCCTCAGGCTGCAAAATATCTACCATAGCTATTGTGGTCCTTTGTCTTTTTCAGTGGCATGCTGAGTTTGTACAGGGGCAGCTGGTGGTTGGTGTGATCATTTTAAAGTCTCTGTTGCAGAGCATATATGTTAGAAGCAGCATCCGTGGCAACTGCTCCAGTGAGTTCATCATTCAAGCTTTGCCTACACAGCTATAGTATGAAAAAGTAATGTTTCCAGGCTCTGCCCAGATCTGAATGCCTTTTTATCTAGAGTGTCATTCATTGCTCATCACAGAAAAATTAATCACTTCCACTGCCTGACAGAGTTGTTAGGAGGTTAATTTGCCTCCCTAGGCTCTTTGCAGAAAATGTGAAATGATATATATAATAATACTAAGATTTGATTAGAAAAGTGGTAGAGCCATGATCCTGGGGTGCTGCGAGAATAAAAAGGGTGTGTTATCATGTTGCTAAATCCTGGGAGCAGGCTGTGCCTGGCTTGTTTGTGCTCAAACCCCTTCCATACTACCTACTTCTTCCTCAGTGGAGTACCTAATAACATGCAGGTTGAATATTCCGTATTTGGACCTCCAGAATCCACCCCTCCTCCAAAATATTAAAATATTTAAACAAAAAAAATTGTAAAAATATTGTATAAAATTACCTTCAGGCTATATCTATAAGGTGCATATGAAGCATACATGAATTTTGTGTTAGACTTGGGTCCCCTCTCCAAGATACAGTATACCATTATGTATATGCAAATATTCCCAAATTTGAAAAAATCTGAAATCTGGAATTTGAATGTTGTCTCCCTCAGAAAGGATTTCTTTCTTTCTTTCTTTCTTTCTTTCTTTCCCTTCCCTTCCCTTCCTTTCCCTTCCCTTCCCTTCCCTTCCCGTCTTGGTTCCTCTCCCCTCCTTTCCCCCTTGGTCTTCTTCAGCTTCCTCTCCTTGCTGCCAACTGAGTTCAGCCTGCAAAAGGAATTTGTGTGTTTGCCCATGTGCCTTCAAGTCATTTCTGACTAAGGCCAACCTACCATGGGGTTTTCTAGGCAAGGTTTGTTCAAAGGGGGTGTGCCTTTGCGTTCCTTTGAGGCTGAGAGAGAGTGACTTGCCCAAGGTCACCCAGTAGGTATTCATGGCTGAGTAAGGATTCAAACCCTGCTCTCCACAATCATAGGGTAATGCTGAAACTTCTACAACATTCTGGTTCTTTTAACAGAAGAATATAAAGAATATAAATAAAAATTGAAGTAATATTACTCGGAACAATGGTTTTATTGTTGTCACTAAAACACCAGTATCCCATTAGTGTTATGTGAGAGGCATTGCCTAGAGCAGTGGTTCTTAACCTTTTCTTTACCAGGAACCCCCTTTAAATATCTTTTATTTCCCCAAGACTTAACTCAAGATTTAAAACCCTAATAATAATAGCTAACAATAATAGCTAACAACAACAACAATACAATTACACGATCCATTAAACTTTCTCTCAGAGGCACTCTTGCTTCTTCCTGCAAGTTTGTGGCTGGAGTGGATTGAATGGCAATGTACAGGCCAAGTCAGCCAGCCTTTGCCTTGGTTCCTGTCTCGTGGCTACTCCACTACAGGGAGGAGGTGGGCCAAGCAGCCTTCAAGCATTTGTGGGCCCTCTGTGAGGACATTGCGGACCCCAAGTTAAGAACCACTGGACTAGAGAATGCTGGAAAAGGAACAATGCAACCAGACCATGAGAAGGATGCTGGCAGGGGGATTCTGGGAGGTGTAATCTAAGAATAACTTTCCTAGGCTCTGAATGCAGCCTAGAGTCATAGAATCATAGGGCTGGAAGGACCCCAACAGCCATCCCATCCGATCGGCTTCTGCCCTGCAGGAACACACAATCCAAGCATTCCTGACAGATGGCCATCCAACCTATGTTTAAAAAAACTCAAAGAAGGAGACTCCACCACACTCCAAGGCGGCAGTGTATTCCACTTCTGAACAGCTCTTTCTGTCAAGAGGTTCTTCCTAATATTCAGGTGGAATCTCTTTTCCTGTAGTTTGAACCATGGCTCCGTGTCCTAGTCTCTGGAGCAGCAGAAAACAAGCTTGCTCCTTCCTCAATTTGACATCCCTTCAAATATTTAAACATGGCTATCATGTCACCTCTCAACCTTCTCTTCTCCAGGCTAAGCATACCCAGCTGCCTAAGCCGTTCTTCATAGGGCGTAATGGCTTCCAGACCTCCCACCATCCTTCTCAGTATCTTTCTTGAATTGTTGTGCCCAGAACTGGAAACAGTATTCCAGGTGAGGTCTGACCAAAGCAGAATGGAGTGGTACTATTACTTCCCTTGATCTAGACACTACTCCTATTAATGCAGCCTAGAATCTCATTGGCATTTTTTGCTGCTACATCACACTACTAACTCATGTTTAGCTTGTAGTCCACTCTTTCTTTTCTTTGAGGAAATCTACACCATTACGTTATTTGCTAATAAACAAAAAATATTATGTTAGTGCCTATAATATAGTTTTTAAACTAAATTATTGGTGGTAAATTATGTAATACAGTAGGCCCCTCTTATCCACTGGGGATTGGTTCAGGGGGGGGCGTGGATTCTGAAAACCATGAATAATAGTGAATGCCATTGAAAATAATGAGACTGCTGGTTTAAAATACCATAGAGTTGCCTTGGAGGGCCTAGAAAACGACTAGGGAGGACACATTTTCTAAGAAGACTCTATGGTAGGTGTGCTGTTTTGTGTCCCATGGATAAAGAGTCCATGGATATGGGGGTCCTACTGTAATCTGAACATCCTGTAAGGTGAATAGGTTAGGTTACATTGACCTGAGATAAACATATGGGGCCCCCAAAATAAAGCATTGCAGCCCCCCCCCCCCAATTCCTTAAACCGGCCCTGCCTATAAGTCAGAATGACTTGAAGATAGACAACAACGACATCCACAGCCAACAATATCACTTATAAGCATTATAATAGCAACAATGTTATTGTTAGTAGTTTCTACAAAATAAAAATATTACTTGTGAAGCAGATTTGGAGTTTCCTGATTTGTTTTGATCATTCTTATTGATATTTCTCTTTTTGAAAATTAATATTGATAGTAATACTTTAATAACATGACATGTACTCATGTGTAATGATTAATGTGAAGGTTATTAATGTGTTAACAATGACCACCATGGCAACAAATGACAAGTAGGTTTGGTAAGTAATGCATCTCTATATATAAAAAAAAGTGAATAAGAAGTACCTTCTAATTTCTGTCTGTACAACTGTTACAAATTAGTGTGCATACATTAAGCACACATTATGATATAACATGTTTTTTTTAATGCTTTCCACGGTGGTGGGGGTGCCATACACATCTCAATTAAAAAAAAATACAATGAAATGTGATGTACAATTCAATCAATTTTAATCCATCTTCACTTTTCCCCTTTTTTTCCCTCTTACAGTTGGCTAACTAGATTTTCAGACAATACTGTTATAGTGTTACTATTCCACTATATTTGCTATGGCTGCCTCCTGTTGAATCCTGGGATTTGCGGTTTAGGAAGGGGCATTTGCAACTCTCAGCCAGAGAGCTCTTAGGCCTCACTAAACTACAAATCCCAGAATTCCACAGGAGGCAGCCAGAGCAGTTAAAGTGGAATAGTAACACTATAACAGTGTAGTCTGAAAATCTCCTAAATCTCTGTTCCTCTTGCTCCCTCTGGTGTTCATCAGGTAAAACAGCAGGACTTGGAATAGCAGTCACTTGACCTTTCCAGCATTGCAAGTTGCAACCATTTTTTGTTTTGTTTTCAGCTTTGTGTTGTTGTTGTATTGTTGTTGTTTGGCTAATCTTTCCCTGAATAGTACTCACACAGAGAAGTCTGGCTATAGCTCACTCTGTTGGTTTGGACTGGCAGCTTGTCTTGAAGGCAAAGGAAAAGAAGTCATTCCCGAGCTTTGGTAAATTTTTCTGGATTAGTAAGTTTCTGGACTTTGGTAAGTTTTTCTGGACCTATAACATTAGGATAGGGGATACCAAAAAATATGAAACAATGCTATTTGGGGGATACTACATTTACACATGTCATATTGACTATTGCACCTCCACCCACACCCCCTAAATTTTTTCTTTGGGAGCCTTGGTAGCCAGGTTTTGCTTCAGACTCCTGATGTATTATGACCCTAGGCTACATTCCAATAAGTCATCCTGTGCTGAACAGTGCTGAAGCTGGGTAGTTTTACATGCTTGACTTAGAGCCTTATCGCACTTCAAAGAAAAACAGCAAGGTAGTAGGAACATTCCGTTTTCTGTGTTGCCTTACCGTATGATGTCATAGTTCTTTGGGTGTTTTTTCCTTCTGGTCCCATGGGGAACCAAGGTAAAACCACATCTTTTTGCTAATGCATTTTTCTGGTTAGAAAAAAGATGTGGTTTTATCTTGGCCCCCCACAGGACCGGGACAAAAAATACAACGATGCCATGTGGTAAGGCAGCAGGAAAAATGGAACATTCTTCCTCCCTTGCAGCTTTTCTTCAGAGTGCATGATGCTATGGTGGGGAAGGTGAGTTGTAACTCACAAGTGGGCAAATATATATGGAACATGGGGTTGCAGGGGCTCACACCCACTGTTTCTGCTGCCCAGCCTATAAACCACAGTCAGCATGGCTAGGAGATTTTGGGAGTTGAAATCCAAAAAGAAACTCAGGGGGGGGGGCTATTAGCTGTTGGGAAATGTCCATCTTGCTTGCATTATTGTTGGGAGGGAGGTTTCCACCCTCCCTCCCTCTGCAAGCCCAGTAGGTAAGCATGTGCATGTACGGTATTTGTGGGTATGAATGTGTGTGTGTGTGAAATGCATGTTTTTGGCCTGGCCCCATCCGGTGAATGTTGCCCTGCCTGCTGCCAGCCACTCCCAATCATGCAGTCCCCCTTCACATTAAAAAAGTCGCCTGCCCCTCCTTTAGATTACTTCAGGTTCAGGGGCCTTACTGCACATTCCATTGAGTGGAAACCTGGGGGCCATCCAAACAGTGAAAATAATCCTAATGGAATTCAAATGAAAGGTGATCTGTCTATACAGACATTCGCATCAATACGTCTCATTCAGAAGGGGGGCAGCCAAATCGACTTTAAACTCCATCAGGGAAGCCTTCAAGGCTTTCCTTGGAGTTTTTAAAAAGCTCTGTAGGGAATGCGAATGTGCGATCAAGCTGAACATGAGTCAGCAGTGTAATGCAGCAGCTAAAAAAGCCAATACGATTCTAGGCTGCATTAATAGGAGTATAGTGTTTAGATCAAGGGAAGTAATAGTGCCACTGTATTCTGCTTTGGTCAGACTTCACCTGGAATACTGTGTCCAGTTCTGGGCACCACAATTCAAGAAGGATATTGAGAAGCTGGAACTTGTCCAGAGAAGGGTGACCAGGATGGTGGGAGGTCTGGAAGCTATGAGGAGAGGCTTAGGCAGCTGGGCATGTTTAGTCTGGAGAAGAGAAGGTTGAGATGGGACATGATAGCCATGTTTAAATATTTGAAAGGTTGTCATACTGAGGATGGGGCAAGCTTGTTTTCTGCTGCTCCGGAGACTAGGAGACTAGGACACGGAGCAATGGGTTCAAATTATAGGAAAAGAGATTCCACCTAAACATTAGGAAAAACTTCCTGACAGTAAGAGCTGTTCAGAATTGGAATACACTGCCTCGTAGTGTGGTGGAGTCTCCTTCTTTGGAGGTTTCTAAAGAGAGGCTGGATGGCCATCTTTTAGGAATGCTTTGATTGTGTATTCCTGCATGGCAGGGGGTTGGACTGGATGGCCCTTGTGGTCTCTTCCAACTCTGTGATTCTAAGACAGTCCCATTTGCTTTGCTCTACCCAGGCAGCACAAGCTGACTGGCCAGATGAGCGTGGGGGTGGAGCTTGCAAATGGGGCAAGCAGCTGCTGCCGCCATCTTGGATTTTCGGCTATGGAGTGGTCGGTAAGTCAATAAAATGCCGATCTTTTACTCTCTTTTCTTCTTTTTTCTGTTGTAAATATGAAGTATCACTTGTGCTCACCATCATGAACTTTAAAAAAAAATATCAACGGTGGCAGATTTTAAAATGTGAGTAATTTATTGGCGCCCACCATCTTGGCTAAGGGGCATGCAAAGTTAATG
Source organism: Gambelia wislizenii (assembly GCA_030847615.1). Classification (NCBI taxonomy): domain Eukaryota; kingdom Metazoa; phylum Chordata; class Lepidosauria; order Squamata; family Crotaphytidae; genus Gambelia; species Gambelia wislizenii. The sequence continues at coordinate 104,518,368 of JAUMIR010000006.1, forward strand.
GGGCTCTATTAACCATTAAGACAAGTCTCAGTGCTGAAAATTGCCACTTCTTTGGAGGAAATCATATTTCTCCTCCCCCCACACACACACACATATAGATGGGACCCTTGTCTTCTGTCCGAAAATCCTGCCCAGATGACACCACTGAGGTAGAGTCTTTTAAAATCCTGTACTTGATACACTTTGATTTTGAGTTGGGATGCTGGAGATAACCAATATTTTTTTGCTGATAAGTAAAAGAAACCACAATACCTACCAGTTACTTACTACTTCCTGAATAGTAGAATTTTCCCCTGTATGCATTATTATATTTAATCTCTCTCTCTCTGGCTTTTCTTCGCAAACGAAGATTCAGGAAGGACTCATACCGCGCTTTCTGCAAGCGCGCTGATGACTAAAAGGGCCAATCCAAGATAAACAAGTCCAGTTGCAAAAAGCACAGCAGAAGGTCTCCTTGGGTGATGTTTCTGGGTTGTGATTCTTTCTGCGTTGTCGTTTCTCTTCAAGACTTGTTTGGCGTGAGCTCTCAAATAAGGCTGCAGCATTGTGGATAGTGCGTCACCATGCCTCCCGATGTGAGGCCAGGGTGGACCATTGTTGGTGATCAATTTGGCCGAGCCTGAGATGTTGTTTCAGGGAATCCTTGTATCGCTTTTTTGGAGCGCCCCTCTTACGCTGACCCATGGCGAGTTCACCGTAGAGTAGTATTTTGGGGAGGCGATGGTCCTCCATCCTAGAAACGTGCCCTGCCCAGCGCAGCTGTGTTCTCAATATCATGGTTACATCATGGTTTAAGCAGTTGGATATGCCAGCGTTTTTATAGTACACATTTCCAGAAGACAATTCCATTTGGGTTTGATATTCTTGCAAGAAAGTGCTAGTAAGTGCGATATTCAGCCCGAAATCTCCTTGTTTGTCTTTAAACTGTAAAATCTTTTCTCCCTCTCTCTCTGCTGAAAGATAGCTGTAAATACAAGCTGTTATATACCCTTGCCGAATCCTCAATATGTATTGCAGTGTGTTTTAGAATCAGTGGAATATTGAATGCACTTTGTCATTCTGCGAATTATTTATTTTCAAACCATTCCCATGACATTGTCAAAGTGGGAAATAAATATTCCTTATTGCTGTAGTGATAAGTCAGGTAGCTTTTCGTTAGGGGAAAAGACATTTTGAAGCCTGCTGGAATTTAATTTCTTGGCAGGAACAGAGTTTTCTAAACAGTATAGTGTGCCTAACACGACACTGGAACTAAATGAATGTCGATTAAATGTGGGAAACATCATCAGAGGCAGCAGGATCTAAACTTTATAGGAGAAACCAGAAAGATTTTGGTGACATTATGGCTAGCCCTACTGTTAGGCAGAAGAAGTCAGCTGTCTTAGGTGGAAGGTTCCCTGGGTTCCCTGAGCTTATCCGCTTTCTTCAAGTGCAGTAGAGGACACTTCTATGGAAGATGTTGAAGTAAAATTTGACTTTCAGTCCATTGGCTTTCCAGCCTAGAATAGGGGGAAACTTGTCTTTTGCTTCAGGCAGCCAAATGTCCTAGGCCTCTCCCCACCCTACCCCCATGTCCCCAACCAAGTCTTTAACTGTGAGAAAGGGTGCCATCACATCACTAGTCTTGAAGTAAAATTCAACTACCAGTCTAGTAAACTGACATACATTGAATGATAGTGGTTGTGAGGAAATTCTGTTTTTTGCCTAAAGCTAATCAGTACCTTATATTTATGCTGAGTAATTTACATAAATTACACAAATTGATTACAGCAAAAGCTTTCATGGACTTGAGTCCACTGTGTCAGGTGTATTACATTTTATCTTCAGATGATATGGGTGTAATGGTGGGAGTGTAAACGGTGACATTGGATGGAAATGATACGCAAAAGAATCCCTTGAAGAAATAGTAAGATTAAGCTGTTGCTAGCCATCTAGCACATAAAAAAATCAAAACACAGACAATGAAGACAGAAAGCCGGAGACTTGAATATTGATTTATTAATCAACCTATGTATTAAGTCAACAAAAATATAGAGGATTACTTTAATGAAGAAACAGACCACTGTTACAAGTGGAACTAGCTTCAGTGAGCAGATCTGGGTATTATGAAAGGGCAGCAAATTGTTATTTAATTGGTTATTATCTTATTTGTACTGTTCAGGATGAGAAGAGACCCTTGTGGGGCTTTCTGCCTTATGTACTAAAATAACTAGGTTCAATTTGGGTACTAGGGACCTAGAATGAGGACAGGGGATGTCCTGCTTTGCCTCAGGCAGCAAAATGCCTTTGACTGGCCCTAGTTACAAAAACAGGTATGAATTATCTGTCAAGATATGTTGAGTTCAGTATGATTTAGTCTCTGATAGCTGTGGTTATAACTGCAGCTGGGAATGATGAAACCCAGTATAAGACTTTGTACAGCACCCAATTTATACAAAGGCAAGATAAAGCTGACTTCCTGTATGAAGTAATGAAATTAACAAAATAAAGGATTTTGGAGATTATCAGACAGTAAAAATATCCCAGGACAGGGACGACAGGAAATCGCTAGAAGGCTTACCTTTTTAGACGATGTCATCCCTGTCCTGGGATGCTCCCGTTCTGCTCCTGTTCCTCCCCGGTTTCCTCTTATTTACTGAAAAATCCGTGAATAAGAGGCCCGTTCTGTTATTATAATAGAATGGTGGGCAAGTGAACAGGAGCTCCGTTCTCCTCCCATGATCACAATGGATCGTGATGCCACTGGGAGGTCTGTGCTGGACACTTACGGGTGAGATCACCAGGACAAGGTAAGTAAAATGCTTTATTTTTCCCTCCCTGGATAGCTTTTTATTTTTTGAAAGGGGTTTTCTGCTTGGTGAACTGTTTTGACAGCTGGGTGGTGGTGGTTAAATTTGAATTTGCTGTCCAGCCATTCTCTCGCAAGAACAGCCAGGATTTCAGTTCCCGGTCATAAAAGCAGCCTTACGACAGCTGCATTTATGACCGGGCAGTGAAGGGAGGGGGATCCCATTCCTGTTGCGGAATGAAGGTAGGTGTCTGAAAACTTTTACCTTATTCTGCAGCAGGAATGAGAGTGGAGCAGGTGTGGGGGTAGCAGGACTGAAACGGGCTACAAAGGCCCGTCTGATAATCTCCTTAGTCTTCTAAACTGTACTGAACTGTTCTTTGTGTTGATTCTGCAGGGAATATGTGTGTATGTGTAGTAGCGACAAAGGAAATGACTCCCACTGCCAGTAAGTGCAAATAATGCAGCCCCACTGCAAATACGTTTGTTTCTAAGGCGCCCTAAGCATCTTTGTTGGTTTTGCAGCAAGAGAGTATCAGAGAATGGAAGTTTTCCATTCCCTCGGAGATGTACAACACGCCTGTTTCCCAAGAAACAAAGTAGAGTACATACATGCTATTTTTAACTCCGTTGAGTGGGTGCTATTTAGGATAATCTACTGACTGTAATGTATCTTGTTATGCAGTGGAGTAAGAATCACAAGCATCATGTTTAGTACAATTGATGTTGATTCACACACAGAACACACACATCAGTAGGGATGCTAAGCATGTTCTCTGTGTGTGTGTGTGTTGCTGAGGGGCATGGCCACTGGACATGGCAGCCTAGTGTGAGGCTCTGTGATGACCTCCTCCTTTTCCTCCTCATCACATGTTCTTTCAGTTCTCAAAGAGGGTTTTATAAATTCAAGGCAAGAAGTGGTGGGATTCTGTAGATCTGTGGCTGAATTATTTCAAGTTGAGTTCCACATGACAAGGTGGCATACACCAGGACATGGTGATGAAGGTACACTCTTAAAATAGACAGGGCTGAGCAGCTTATGGCCTTCCAGTTGCTGCTAGACTGATCTCTCACTATTGGGTGCGCTGCCTTGGACTGATAGGAACTGCTGTCCAGTGACATCTGGAGGTTCATAAGTTGTCCACTCCTGCACAAGACATTAGGGAAAATCTGCAGAAGGCAGATTTAGCTTCTACGCCAATGGTTATTCTCTATACTTTCTGCCACACAAGGTGATGGTTCATAGGGGCCAAGAGAAAGAAAGCACTGAGCTCAGAAAAAAATGTTGAGGTGGGGGCCAAACCCCACCCAAATGGTGGATAGCTGATCTACAAAGAGAGTCCTCATGGAAATGCACATCATCATCATCATCATCATCATCATCATATCTTGCCTTTCTCCCAATATAGGGACTCAGGGCAGCTAACAATCAGTTTAAAACAATACAAATTAAAAAAAATACAAGCATTAAAATTATAAATTGCTGTGGATAGTGCAGAGAAGAAGAGATTCAGCTTTGAATCTGTTCTTGTCCACCTTCAAAAGCTCCTGCAATATGCAGAAGATCTCTCTACACAAACCCTGCTTGTCAAAGTGACAGCCTTTTTGCTAGAAGATGGATAATGCATCATTTTAGGTAGCTTATTTTTTAAAAAAAATGAAATAGGTTTAGAGATGTGAGTATCAATTATTGCAATGGGACATACACAAACAAATAAAAGATCTCCATATAGTGTCAGGTATGCCCTGGTAGCACAGTGGTTAAATGCCAGTACTGTAAGCTGCAAGGTTATGATTTCCATCCCAGAGGGCTCCAAGGTTGACTCAGCCTTCCATCCTTCCGCAGGTCGGTAAAATGAGTACCCAGCTTGTTGGGGGCAATTAACTAAAAGCATTGTAAATTGCTTAGGGAGTGCTTTGGCACTGATAAGCGGTATATAAATATCAATGCTATTGCTATGAATCCTACTAGGATCCCTACTGTGGCCGTGCTGTGGCACATAACACATATTTTCTCACCTGGACTGAGACATCACAACATATAGAATGCCCATTTAGACCCTGTTAAATCCTGGTTTTTGGTGAACAAACAGCACCTTGGCTTGATGGAAATTTGGTGGCTATATGAGATCTGTCTATTAAATAATGAGACTGATACAATAACCCATCTTTATTTATATGTATTACAATTATAATGCTTGTCTCCTTCAATATACTCCCCATTCACACTCACACACTAATGCAGTCTTGTTTTCCACTGGTCGAAGGCATGGAGCAGATCCGTTTCTGTCAGCTGTTTCAAGACATCTGCTGTTTTCTTTACTGCATTAATTGACTCAAAATGTGTTCCTTTAAGCACCAATTTCACTTTAGGGAAAAGAAAAATTCACATGGTACCAAATCTGGCGAATATGGAGGATGTGCAAGTGTAGTAATGCATTTATCAGCCGAAAACTGCTTCATAGAAAGTGCTATGTGAGCAGGTGCATTGTCTTGATGAAGAATGAAATCATTTCCCCACAGTTCTGGCCTTTTTTTTCCTGACTCTTTCTCTCAGCTTTGTCAAAAGTTCCTTATAATAATGCTGGTTCACTGTTCTGTCTTCTGGAATCCATTCTACCAAAATTACGCCCTTGATGTAAAAACAAAACAATGAGCATGGCTTTGAATGTGGACTTGCTTTGACGTGCTTCTCTCATTCTTGGTGAGGATGGTGTTTTCCAGTGCATTGACTGTCATTTTGTCTCAGAATCATACTGGAAGATCCAGGTTTCATCACAAGTGATGATTTTTTTAAAAAAATTTTGGGTCGCCTCGAGAGGCCACAGAATGTCACGTTGCTCAACTTTTAAACTTAGCATTTTTCCAGCACACAACAGACAACACAGCTGCTTTAAACATAACTGACAATTAACTGAACGACTGAGAGTGTTGATGTTTGTCATGCAGATTCAGACATGTTCAAGGTCACCCCTCAAGCGTCCACAATCAGTTCTTCCTGATTTGTCTGAAAGGTAGAAACACAGTGTCATTATTTAATAGATAGACCTCATAATTAGCCCATGTCATTTATGTAATTGATCAAATGTCAAGACTTACAAATTTTAAATATTATTATTAAGAAGTTCTAAATGTTTTCCAATAAAGAGAACCTTCAAGTTCAGGGAGTAAGCTGATCACTGCACCTTATTTGGACTGACCTGCTTTTTACACTGGATATTTCTCAGTACACAGAGAAGAACCAAATATTTATACTCCACCCCTTTCTTTGTTTTGCGGCTGTAACTCTCCTGCTTCTGCTTCTATGGCAAAATAAATATCTACACCATGGAGATGTGTCCTAGCATGCAAATGTTATGACTTTATTACTAAAGAAATACTGTTGCAGCAGTGGCAGCATGCTAACTAGCAAAGTGTAAATCATTAGTGACAACTCATTTTCTAAGTTCTAGATACAGCTCTGAAGGAGAAAGTGGAAAGACTGCAGGCAAAGAGATCTTAATTTTTGTAAACTTTCCTGTTAGAGCTGTTTCAAGAAACTAGACAATTAAATTCACACGAAGAGGAAGACATTCAATTGCTGTGGATAGTAAGATATCTGGACAGTTTCTCTTTCATAGAAGCCTTCTTCTTATACAACTCCATATCACCAATGTAACTTTTGAAAAACTCTTCTGTTTCTAGTATACTACCACTATCAGTATGCTTTGTATTTTTAATTTAGAACATACACCTAGAAAAGAAACAAAAATGTAATTTTGGGAAAATAAAAGGTATCACTTTCACATGATACAATTATATAACTTTGAAATCACTGTAACTTGACAAGACTCCATTCTACGGAATCCTGGGACTTGTAGCTTTGTGATGGACTTGGTGTTCTCTGAAACAGAAAAACAAGATGTTGGGGAGAAATTGTTATGTGCTTTCAAGTCATTTCTGACTTATGGCAACCCTAAGGTGAACCCATCACAGGGTTTTCTTGGCAAGATTTGTTTGGGGGGGGTTGCCTTTGTCTTTCTCTTGAGGCTGAGAATGTGTGACTTGCCCCAGGTCACCCAGTGGGCTTCCATGGCTGAGTGGGAATTCATACCTTATTCTCCAGGGTCCTAGTCCAACACTTAGGACTTTTTCGGATGCATGAAATATAACGCAAGCAGCCTCGTCGCGTTGCGAGGCTGCTGCGCTGCAGAGTGTTGGTTTCGGATGACGCTCACCCCTGCCGGTACTGTTGCGGTACCGCAGGGAGAGTTGAGCGTCATATTTCATAGATTTTTAAGCACGATCAACTTTCGTGCTTAAAAATCAACGAAATATGACGCTCAACTCTCCCCGCGGTACCGCAACAGTACCGGCAGGGGCGAGCGTCATCCGAAACCAACGCTCTGCAGCGCAGCATCCTTGCAACGCGACGAGGCTGCTTGAGTTATATTTCATGCATCCGAAAAAGTCCTTAAACCACTACACCATGCTGGCTCTCGAAAAAAGAAATACTTGAAAAATAAATACAAAATTGTAAAAAAAAAAAAAAAAGACTCTTAACATTTACATTACATTCAAGCATCTGACATATCTTTTGTAGTCCCTGCATAATGCTTACTTTCAAAGGTTTCACATTAGATGCAGAGTTTCTTGCTGAATGTATTGTCTTTGAAAGTGGTGGCAATAGTTGCACTTCATCTTTGTCATAACTCACCCTCTGGAATGGGACAATTCAGAATACTAAGAATCTGCACCTCCCAATAACAATGATCTCTCTGAGTCTGGTGAGCCAGGGGCCCTATTCTCCAGCAGCAGGCTGCAGATGACCCATTACCATCATTAATTGAGTGACGAAGAGACAAAGGAGATTTTCACACGGGGCCAAAATGCCCCGTTACTGCCCCACTACCTCCTCTCCCGTTCCTGCCACAGAATAATGTAAATCTTTCACACACTTACCTTAATTCCGCAGCAGGAACGGGCTCCCCCTCCCCTTGCTGGCCGGCCGTAAATGCAGCCGTCGTAAGGCTGCTTTTACGACCGGCCGTCTGAAACATTATCACGTTATCACGTGATAACGCCGGACAGTAAATTTAAAAAATAAATTTCCCCCAAACATAAAATCAATTCACCAAGCACAAAAACACTCTTTAAATCACATAATCAAAACAGGGAGGGTAAAATAAAGGGTGCCACTTACCTGGATGTCCAGATCGTACCAGGAAGTGCTCGGAACGGACCTCCCCTCCGTGGCTGTCATTTTGGAACAGGAACGGGGCTCCTGTTCGCACACCTGTGATTGCGTTATAGCAACGGAACGGGAGGTCTATTCACGATGAAAAATCGTGATTACATTGTTCTGGAACAGTCACGGGAGTAGGATGGATGCAGGACAGAATGGGGTCAACGTCGTCCGAAAGGGAAAACCTTTCCCGACCCTGTTCTGTTCCTGCCACGGGTTATATAGCCCGTGTGAAAATCTCCAAAGAGAAATTGTGTCATTCCCAGTGGTTGTTAAGTAGGAGACACTGACCTGATTAGGCACCTGGTGTCTTGAAACAGCTGCCTATAAATCTTCCAGTCGCCTCTTGGCAGCTATGTTGCTTTCAACCCTCCTCCTTGGTGACTAGCAGTACTTTTATGTGTTTGTGTTTTTCCTGACTGTGAACTGGCTATGATCTATGACTGTTTTATTTCTTGTTGGCTTTGTTTATCTGGATTACCAACTTGCTGAATGACTTCTGGACCAGCTGATGACCACTCTATTGCTTCTCCCTTAAACCTGATGAATAACCCTGTGACTGACCTGACTGAAATAACTCATCAGCAACCCTTACACTCCAACCACCTGGTTCTGGATCACTTGCTGACTGGAGCATAGGACAACCGTAATTTTTTCTCCCTTCTGGGCTACAAGGCTTACAGATGTTTCAAATCCATACCAGGGTATTCCATATTTGAAGACAGAAGTAAATTGTTGTGGATCCAAAAACTCCTCCATAATCTTCTTTAAAAGCACTGATGATTGTAACAGTAATAGCAGCAATTGCAGCTAAATTTTTAAAGAAAGCAGATAAACCGGTTAATTTTTAAATTTAAATCAATTTATTTCTACAAACAATAAACAAGAAAAGTCTAAGGTTTATCACACCAGGCTCTTCTCCTGCTTAAAAAAATTTGTTCCTAAAAACGCCGTACAATCGGGATTCCTTTCTTTCCTTTCTCACCTTGGGAACTTTTCCAGGATTGCAACCATTTGCATTAAAACCTTACCACAAAGAGGACATTATGCCTACCCCTTTTCCTAGTTTGGTTTCATTTGACCATTTCCCTGAAGATCGCCTTCACGTCCCCTCTCCCTTATTAGAATCTTTTAAATATAAACCCCAGAAACTCTCACACACCCCTTTTTGCAGCCACAGCTGCAGAATTTCTCTTTCAGCCCGCCCCCCCCACACACAGATGTCCACACACAGAGAAATATAAATGAAAACAGTCTTACATTTAAAAAGCATTTATATAATCAGAAGTTATGATACAGCTGGGACTCTTCTGCCTCCTGAGAATCCCTAAGCAGTCCTTTGCTGTCACCATGTGATACAACTTTTCCTCGGTGTGTGCTCATGCACCTGCCTCTGAGGACTTGCTGCCTTATGAGATGCAATCTTGGGGATTCCTTTGCTTGGGAATTCCCTTTAAATTGCACCTCCTTTGATCTAGCTGCCACCACCCTTTGAATTCTACACCCCCTTTTTAACACAGTCCAAAGGGAGACTGCGAGGTTTCCTTCCCTACTCTCTGCCACTTTGCAGAGATTTACCTCCCCGACCTCTCTTCTATCCCGAAGAAAGGAGACTCAACCAAGCAATAAAGCACATCAGCTGAGAAACATTAGAAAAAGCTTATTTATTCCAAGCAGAGTTCATAACATGCGGATATCTCTCATGGACGGGTCCTCCCTTCCAGGTACATTCTTAGAGGTTACAGATATAGTAAAGCATTCAGTTGGCATTCATTAAGCTTTCAGCCAAGTGGGAAAATAACATAATTCCCTAACACAATCTAGCTAATACATGTCCTGATCTACTCACTCACTGACATGAAGTTCAGTCTGTTGAGCTGAGGGCTGGCTGTGAGCCACATGTCTGTTTTCAGACCAGTCTCAAACAGCCTTCCTCCTCATTCCCGTTGTTCTCTTTGTACATCTCTCTACTTGAGATGCGAGGTCCCCCATCCCAGGGTCTCTGTTCTCCTCCCTCTGTCTCATGGCCCCAAGGCAGTATCTCTTCTTTGAAGAGATACTGCCTCTTCTTTGAAGCATCCCTAAGGTTTGTCCACTCGGGAATTCCTGATTGGTCAGTGTCCCTTGTGACCTATGACATCTGTGATGATGTCGATCCTAAAAGGTGTTACCTTTCTCAAGACCCTAGTTAACCCTTTGTTTACCTGATGCTGTGCTGGAAGATAATGGGAAATGGAGTCTCCCCATTATCACACAGGTACAGAAGAATAAGCATCCCAACCTTCTACCTTTTTCTTCCCTGTTGAGTGTGTGAGCTTTCTGAAACAGGATAGATCTGATTAAAGTGGGTGCTGGTTTTCATCTGCCAGTGATTAATTAAGTCTGAAGCTGGAAGTAACAAGAAGATGCCAAAGACAGAGCTAATGAAATCAATGTTTTTCTAAACTATAAGACTCTTTCCCACTTACATTATTAGGCATGTGTGAGTAAGAAAAAGAGAGAGAGAGAGACTCCAGAATTGGGCTACTCCAGCTGGAAAAGGAGGTTGGGGGGGCAGTAAGTAAAGTTTTTCCTTCTTGGCCTCTCTGGCAAGCCCCAGTTTGGGGGAGGTGGTCATTTGCCACTGGAATTTTGTTCTATAGACAAAAAAAGTTTAAAAGTTTTTCAGTTACTTTGCCACCTCAAATTGAAAGGAAATCAAATTGAAATTTCTACCCCTTTGCCTTCTCACCCAATCACTTAAGATTCCCAGTACAAGAATGTAAGCAAATAGCACCTAAGCCACACCCAAAGCATGCCCATTGAACATCCCCTGACCACCCAAAATCAGCATAAAGCAGAATTGAATGCTTGCACTAAAAATTATAGGAGAACAATAGCAGGAAAGGAGGCCATTAACAGATTCTTTGTGTTAGTAAAAGAAATGCTTTCCAAACAATTTCTCACTGGGGGCTTATCTACAGTACACTAGTCAGGATATGCCAGGTCCCCACCAGCGCATCCTGGTTCCAGATCTGGCAGAATGCCAGAACAGAATCCTGGCCCATCTCTGCAGCCACCACTGCCAATATTTTCTCCACTGATGCAGAAGCCAGGAAGAGGGCCTGTAACGTGTGACTGTAGCCTCAGTCACATGCTAAGGGACCCCTTCCTGGTTTCTGGGAGAGCCAGGGATCTCGCAGCAGCAGTGAGGGACGGCATTTTGGAACACACAGGGCCTGATCCAGCAATACTGGATTAAACTGGACATTTTCTTATATCACTTTAAAGAGCCCTATCTTGGCTTGCCTCCATTCCAGCCCCATATCTGTGCCAGGGGTCATAAGGACTGTCCAGGGGCAAATTGGGGTAAACGCCCTGTGTCATCTGGACTGCAGGGCTCTGGAAGAGGGGCAAGCTGAGATATTTGGCGCGTGTAGATAAGCCCTGGGAGAACAACAGAAGAGGCATGACATCATGTAATAAGTCCCAGCCAAAGAAACTGTTATCCTGCTGTAATTGTGATTTATCTGCCTCATGTGATAAATTCCTAATAACATACACAAATGAACCAAAGTTCCTATGTCAATTTACACTTATTAAAACACCTGATGTGGAAATAGTTGCACCCACACTTGCATGCATGTATGATTTCTTAACTGAGTAATTTTAATTCCCATTTGGATAAATTGAGTGTCATATATTTTGCATAATAAAGCCTGTACTGAAATCCTCCTTAACCCCCACAGAATTAGTTTAATTTAGTTACTTAGAAAAAATAAATAAGGCCAAGATCCTGCATCAAATATGTAACCATGAAATTGTGCCTGCACTTTAATTCCCCATCCAACCCCTGAAACCCACTTTAAAAGCCAGCCAGCCAGAGTGACAAATAGTCTGTGATTTGGCATGAATTATCCTGGTTATTCTTATGTCCTCCCACTTTTCAGCTGCTTTTAAAATGTCCCAGTTTCTCTCTTCTCCCCTCACAACTTCCCCCCTTTGCCCCCTGCTTAATTAAATTGCTGCAAACTCATTCACACTCAACTCAGCAAGTAGGAAGGGAGAGGAGGAGCCAGAATCTTGTCCTTCCCTGTAGGCTCAGGCAAAAACAAACTGCTATAGCATCTCCTAACTTGTATGTTCTTCCTCATGAAGAGCTTTTGTCATCTTGACCACACTCTGATGTAGCTTGGCCACATGTGCCCTGGTTTTAATCTCTGAAATGTTGGAATGTATGTGCAACCCATTTGCATCGTGTCACCCCAACATGGCTGTAGTTCCAGTTGTGATGGGGGCTCCATGTGGCTTAATTTTTTTTTTTAAAAAAAATGTTTGATTAAAGGCCAGAACTACACCGCAAAGGCAACATGTAGTTTGGCTCACAATAATGAGGCCTAATCAATGGTATTCTGGGATTAGTCAAAGCAATCTCTTTATTACAATAGGACCCCTTGTATCCACTGATTCATTATCTACTGATTCAATTATCCATGGGAAACAAAACAGCACATCTACCACAGAGTCTTCCTAGAAAATGTGTCCTCTGTAGCCATTTTCTAGGTCCTCCAAGGCAACTCTATGGTATTTTAAACTGGAAGTCCCATTATTTTCTGTGGTGTTCGCTATTATTCACAGCTTTTGGTATCCACAGGGCCCTCCAGAACCAATCCCCAGTGGATACAGGGATCCTACTGTATTTGTTTCCTGTGCTCCTCTTGGGTGCTGAGGCCTAGTAGGCTTTTGTTCAAAATAAGGTCTAATGTTTTGGCAGAATTTCTTCTATCAAAATATGTGACATTATGCTAAAATTTCCTCCCCACCCCTTACTGAGTACAAGTTACTGTTCAGCAATAAACTACTGCCCACACTTGGCAGAATAGCAAGCTGTTTCAGCTGAACTTTGCCTTTTCCAACTCTTAATTGTGTTCAAATACCACTTCTTAAAAAAAACATAAAATTCTGAAGCACCAAATTGCCTTAGAAATGAATGATGAGTCACAGAACAGTATCCCAAAATGCAACATTATTATAAAACAGGACCATCTTAACTACCTCAGTCCAATGGAAAGATCCTGTGCTTTCAAAACATTTAGTGATATTTATGTGAGCCTATTCTTTTTTTCTACATGTGAATCTCTTTTGAATAGAGAAATGTCACAGTCAATCTTTTTGGCTTTCCATGAACTGTGGCTGATAGCACATGTCAAAACATAATATTGTTAAAGCTTTGTAATTGGCTAGCATTTAAGGCCAAACTAGATATGACATTAATTGTGTGAATTGAATTAATATGCACATGGCTTTGTTATGTAAACAGGAGCCAGAGTTAAGCCTGAGCAATTTGAGCCAGTGTGAGGCATGGAGGTAAGAGCTGTTTGGCAGTGGAACACACTCCCTTGGAGCATGGTGGGGTCTCCTTCCTTGGAGGTCTTTAAACAGAGGCTGGATTGCCATCTGTCGGGGATGCTTTGATCAAGATTTCCTGTGTGGCAGGGTGTTGGACTGGATGGCCCTCGTGGTCTCTTCCAACTCTACAATTCTGTGATTCTATGAGGGGAAACCTAAGCCTCTACTCCTTGACACAGTCTTGACCCAATTTTAGAAGTGTTCTGGTTTGACACTTAGTAAGATGGCTTCCATTACTCTCCTCATCCATCAGCCTTCCCTGAACTGCTGCCTTCCAAATCTGTTTGGACTATAGTTCTCATTTCCCCCACTCAGTATGGCTATTGGCTATTATGAGTGGTGATTCTGGAAAGGTTGTTCTTTGCAGAGAGAACTTACTTGACAGCACTGGCAGCAGCTATATAATATATATGAACTACCTATTTAAATATGCTGCAATGCTTCAAATGTATTCTAGGGCATATAAATGGCCCCGTGATCCCATTCAGCTGGCAATCAAATTCCCCACTGCTGGATCTATGAGAAGTCCTTGGGCTGTGATGACCCCCCTCCCCACCTTCAAAGGGCAAGACCAATGGAAAATAGATTCTAAAAGGTTATATACTGCAGAAGCAAAGAAATCTGAAAGTGTGACCTATCTAACCTCAATAGCTAAGACAACTATACAAATAGGTTAGCAATAGAGAAAAATTCACTCCCTCAGCTGGTTCTCAGGGCAGTTAATAACAACTCAGTGGGGGGGGAGGAAGTGGTATATTCTTGCCTTTCCAGTAGGCTCAGGGGAAAGCAAACAACTGCATCCTTTACTAGCTTTATTAGCTTCCTTATTAATAACTTTAACCATCTTGACCACACTCTGATGTAGCTCGGCCACACATGTCCCAATTTTTATCTGTGTAATACAGCTGGCCCTCTGTATCCACGGATTTTGCACCCACAGATTCAACCATCCATGGCTTGAAAATATTGTTTTAAAAATCCAAAAGCAAACCTTGATTTTGCCATTTTATACAAGAGACACCGTGTTACTATGCCATTGTATATACTGGGACTTGAGCATCCACGGATTTTGGTATCTGCAGGGGGTCCTGGAACCAAATCCCAGCAGATACCGAGGGCCCACTCTATTGGACAGTATGGAGGATGTGAGAGAGGGGCTCCTCTGCTGTGGTACCTTGTGTGCTGTGGTTATAGCATTCCTTATCCTTGGAAGCCTAATTGATACCAACATTGGTTTGATTCTGATTGGCTTTTTATTAAAACTCTTTCGGGCTTAATGATTTCATCCTAACTTGTATTGTATATACACAGGGTTTTAGACTTTTTTAACTTTTAAAAAATTAATCAACTTTTATACTTTTAAATGGTGGCCTAGAGGTCTTATGATATTGGGTGGGAAGCAAACAAACTAACACTTTTCCTCACACTAGACAGTAAGACCTTTCATCTGTTTTGAAGAGCTGTTATTCGCTATGAAACAACCACATTAAACATTAATAGGAAAGAGATTCGGAGCTATAGACTGAGGATATATCTTGGGACTCTATGTGATTTTTGGCCTTATCTAGACAGGCAATTTATCCCAGTTTGTCCCCATCTGAGAACCCTGGGTGCCAGTTACACGACAAAAATTGTCGCGGTGCTTACCATGACTTTGTGATCATGAATCCGTCCCTCGCTGTTTATACGATTTATGTCACTGATCTGGATATCCCGGGTGGTCTCGTGACTGATATTTACACGTTCAAAGTTCTGTTTTTTTTTTTTAGGTTTTATTATTATTATTTTTTGGCTGTCAATCAAGGATGCGATTACTCGTGTTTTCACAACCTTGGTGATGCACTTCCTTTAGAGTTCTGCACCATGAGCGATGCTATTGGCTGGCTGGGGGGGAGAGAGAGGGGGGCAGAGGTTTGTTATTCCCCTTGCTTCTTTAAAATGTTAACCCTTTAAGAAGAGGCAGAAAGCATTTTGAAAGATCCAGACTGAGATCTTTCGCTCAGACGCAGGAACGAACGAGTGCTTTCCATTTGAAATCAAGCCGAGTGCTTCCCTTTTGAAATCAAGCCTTGGGTTTCCCCTTGCCTCTTTAAAGTATTAACCCTTACAGCAGAGATTTAGCTGCAGAGTTCAGGTTTCAAGCCAGCTACAACAGGCGTTTTGAAAGACACAGACACAGAGAGGGGGAATTAAAGGGTGTTCATTCGCTCAGAGGCTGGAATTTTTTAATGTGCCCGTTCAGACCCAGGGAGGTGACCAAGGCAGGGGATGAATGGGCAACCTTCTGCCCACCACGATCTCTCTGTAACATGCAGTAGAGGAAAAGGTAAAGCTGAAGGGTTTGCAGTGTAGAAATCCATTTTAAAAGGTGACTGAGTACACACGCGCGCGCGCACACACATCAACCTTCGTGCAGCTGGAAGGGATGCCTTTGTTTTCGGCTGGTGAGGCTGGATCTGTTGAACGGGTGACTGACCCCTCCTTTTCTGGTCGCTGATCTCTAAGCCTGTCCCCAGTCACCATTTCCGGTCATCCCCTACTATTGAGATATTTTGTCCCAGACTGTTTACATTTCCGATTTTCCGAATCCTCCAGTGACTTTTTTTAAAACCGGCACAAACCATGGGACTGGAAGTCCCGCAGGTTGAGGGATAAAAGGTGCCCCCCCTTCCGAAAATCACGTACCTGACCCGATGTATGTGTAAGCTGCCAGGGATCGACACAAATTCTTCCCACTACATTTTCATCGTGTAAACGGCACCCTGTAGTCCATATGACACAGGGCATTTGCCCTGTTCTGCCCCTGGGCAGTCCTTATGACCCCAGGGCAAAAATGGGGCTCAGACGGGGGCAAGCCAGGGTAGAGCTCGATACAGCATTCTAAAATAATCCTGCTTTACTTCACTGCTGCTGGGGGGAAATGGAGCAGGCCCTGCATGTCCATAGGACCCTATCCTGGCAGGCCAGCCCATCGCTCCAGCTGGTCGCCCTTACCCTTCCAGGTCCAGGAAGGGGTCACATGTTGTGGCTGGCTTCCTCAATGCCACGAGGGGAAGGAAGATGGTGGCAGTGGCTGCAGCAATGGAACAGCATTACTATCTGGACTCTGGCTCATTTTGTCAAGGTAACAGGAGAGACATGGGCCTGATCTGTGGCCATGATACACTAGTGGGGAGCCAGCATTGTTTCCCAAATGCATGGAGGTCATGGGGACCCACTTGTGACACTCAAAATATGATATTAAATTGGGGAATTTTAATTAGCTCAAAGGTATGGCTGGAAGAGGTTGGGTAACTTGTAGGACCTTTGCACCTGTATATACCAGTACTCACTGCAGAGACTCTGAGCTTAAAGTAAATAAAGTAGTTTTTATTGGAAAATAAACAAAAAAGCATTCACACATGCACTCATGCTCACAAGAGACCACACCAGGCTAATGAAGAATTAAGACAGAAAGATTTGGATAGAGGAATAGATTTGTGAAAATGGGCTATAATTACCTGTCTGAAGAACAGTGATTCATGCAGCAAAGAAACTCAGACTTGGAGCTGCAGGTGCCACAGCAGTCCAGCAGAGTGACAATATGAGAAGAACTGTGCACGCATGGCGATTATGTGAGGGTAACATATATACCCAATTCCATATCCTGAAGGAGTGTTTTGAGTGTAAAGCAATACTTGGATGGGTTTCCCACAATTAAAGGAAACTCTGACTTTGTTAATTGCTGCTAATGGCTGTGATATCGAAGTCGATGGGTTTAATGGCAGCCTCATTATTGTGGGAGAGGGGAGGTGTGAGGAAAGACATTTGCATGGATGTGCAGGGATAATGGGTGTTCTGGTCACTGTTTATTTTTGGAGTATGACTCACTGACAGGAGCATCCAAGAGAGGATTAGCACATCCCACCTTGATTACCCTAATCTTAAGGGTCTCTGCTTAATTGTTTCTTGGGTTTCTTTGTTGGGAATTTCCAAGAGACATCTTAATTAGGTCCTGGGTGACCTCCACTTGAATCCAATCTCAGTTTGCCCTGGTCTACCTAGACCTCGTGAGAATGTCCAATATTGCCAAATTATGAATTATTAGGGGGAGGGGGTGTAAGGCCAGGTAACAGTATATCCTGGCTCATGTCGATGAGCCTTTTGAAACTATGAAAACTGTTTCAGTTGAGTTATGGATGAATTGTTGTTATTGTGTGCCTTCAGGTAGTTTCCAACTTATGGTGACCCTAGACGAGCCTATCAAGGGGTTTTCTTGGTAAGATTTGTTCAGAGGGGAGTTGTCTTTGCTTTCCTCCGAGAGAGTGCTAACACAATTTGAAGTTGCTACATAGGTGATATAACTCTCTGGTCCATTTAAAATATATTAGTTAAAGCCTTTCAGATAAGTGTTGGAGGGGGTTATAGAACAAGGCACATATGTGGTAGTCTTGCTTACGTGTGTCAAAATCCTGGAAAGAGCTCTTTAAAGAGATATGAAATTTAACAACTGACATTTCACCAACTACTGGCCTTCTATCTTTGTCTGTGGATGATAACTCTGAAGTTCTTACATAAAGATGTAATTGTTTCACTGTGCTCAGCTGGAAATACCTCTGGGGTGGAAAGAATCATATGATTTAACTTTGGAGAGGTGGTGATCTAGAATTTGGACTTCAGCTTTGATGGACAAATTAGTTCAACATATAAAAGATGTAAACAACTTATAATTTTTAAAAAATGTATCCATTTATTCAGCATGTTAATAAAAGCTCAGAGGTTTTATTTCCACCTAAAGCTCATACCAATTTGTGGAATGATGTTTTAGCCTGATATATGAGGTATTACAGTACTAATGAATACACATAGATTTAAAATGGTATGGCTAGGTAATTTTCATTAATTTCTGTATATTCTGTTTGATGAACTGTATTGTTATTTTGAGGAGGGCCTGCTTTTTACACTTTTTATCTTAATTTGTAAAAAGCTTTTTTGGCTATGTAGAGAAACTTAGGCAGAGAAATGCGGTTGCTGCCACTCTCCCTAACATGGAGGTGCAATGACTGAAAATGAAATTAAAAGCTGTACCTCTTAGATCTTCGAGTATCATGAAGCAGTTAAAAGCACAAGAGCCTTTCTAGGAAAAAGTGAAAGCGGGAACATTAACCAGGAATGATCAGTTACTAGAAATTAAAAGCAACACTTTTGTCCTTCTGCAAGCTGGAAATGTTAGCCAGAGAAGGTCTGGTGAGTATAAATCTAACTATGTTAACCAAGGGAAAATAACTTCAAAGCATTAGGCTGTACTCTCTATTGTATGGCAGCAATGATATCAGACTGTAGTGATTGCTGTAATGAGTTTAGCAGGTTCCACATACAGTTAGGAACAATCTAAGTATATAATTCTCTTGGGTATGTTGCTTTTCCCAGTATGATGATTGGCTGCTCAGGAAACACACCCAACCAATCACCACCCACATGCAAATTCCCTCTCCAACTCACAATCCGCTCCTGTCACTCAATCTGTGGCCCAGATTGGGACTCAGGCAGTCAATTGGTGGTGGTGGCGGCAGCAGCAGCAGCAGGGCAACACAGCGAGTCACCCTCAACAATTCTGAGAAAAGTGTGGACTGCTGAGAAGGGGGAGGAAGAATTTAAACCCACCACCTACCTTACAGGGTTGTTGTGAGGTCTACCAGGCATTTGGGGGGAGTTTTTTAAATGGTGTTTGTTATGCCAAGTCCAGCTAGTAACAATTATTTGGTTCCAACAATAAGAGTTTCTGCAGGTGGAAAGTGTACCACATACAACTGTCTGAGATCCCTCTGTCAGTTATTTTTTGGTTATTGCAAAACTACGTATAAAAGATAATGAAATATTTATGGCATTTTCCTGAGTAGATAAACACTGCTGGAAGTGCACTCTGTACTAGGGCTCCCAGATCTCAGGGCCTGGTCTGTCTTCTCCAGTCCTCAGGGTGAGGGAGAGGAAACTCACACAAGATGACCATAAATGCTGGCCAAAAGATCCCAGGGCATGATCAAGAATTGTGCTTGATATAATTTTTGTGGTAAGCAATCTCATTCTTGCTATCATTCCATCTTCTTTTCACTACTTAATTAAAATACTGTAATGTCCAGTTAAAGCAGAGTGTAAAATTACAAATTGGTAATCAACCATTAACACAACAGACATCTCAAGATACAGTGTTCATGGGTGAAAATGTCGTATAACATACGGAGTGCCATCTGTTTACACTTTACCAGACCAATTATCTCAGCAGATCTCATGACAATTTACCATGTGTACCTGAGGGGTGTATACCATTTCCCTTGCAATTAGCATAATTAATGAATGGGTACTATTGGCCATAGAAAAGATTCCTTGACAGCTCTTGTTTAACTGATTAGTTTATCCATGAGTGCCAGCAACCATAGTCTATTCCATCATTTGTTGATCAGAGATTTTAAATTAATTTCCAGGCTCTTGCCACTTCAATTTGGGCTGCTGTCCAACAACAGAAAGTATATTTTGAAGGCATAATTTATCAGTCCATTCACTCACTTCCTAAGTATAGGGATAATAAATCCAATTCTGGCAGCATTGCTATTTCTTGGTTTGCTGGAAGACTTCTGACCAGAATTCCTTTCCATTTTCTATAGTTTCCAGGAAGCATTATTTTCTCTGTATGAGATGTTAACTCTCATGTTGAAGGATAAACAGTTTCTTTTGCTTACTACCCCTAGCCACTGCTCAATAGTTTTTAAACATCTTATGCTCCAAAGGGGAAAATAGAAGGCCTGGTCATGTGTGTCCTTCTCTCCCCCCCACCCCACAACTGCTGGGTGGTCAGTTGTATATTGTGCATAATTATCTTTCATTGTTCAGATGTTTCAGAAAACCGGGAATAATGAAGACCTAAGGAAACATATGAAACTGTGTGTAAAGTTTTATGTAAACATTATTTGGCTTCAAACAAGCTGACCAGATTTATTGTATGAAACCTAATTTAGAAATTAATTTCTTCTGAAAATAATATAATGTACTAATGGAAGCATAACATACTCTTATCTACTATCCCTGTACCTGACATTTCAGTAGAAATATCTTTTACAGAGAAGATTATGACAAATGAATCCATTAAGTAGTTGCTCTCACCAACTGACAACAGCATGAAAGCTATAGCCATTTAGTGAATTGCACTGTTTTTGGTTTGATCATTTTGCAAGCTTTTGTTTGTTTTTCCAAAGCTTTTGATTAATTTCATACACAGATACAAAAACCCTAAGGGTCTTTTATTGATCCTTTGGCCAAAGTCTAGTCACTACCTACTTTTCCAATCTTCACTTTCATAATTGATCCCTGATCAGTGTCATTATGTCAGTTCTACAAACAATGCCTTGTTCCATTGGTTTATGGAAGAACCATTGTGTTAGCAGAGATCTTTTGTTAAGTCTGGCCATGACTCAATGATTTTACCTGTCTACTGCAGTCAAAAGACTGATAACTTCTGTAGTGTTATGCCCGGTGAGTCTGATGAGGGTATGGAATCAGAGGAGGAGGAGGACATGGCAGGGAACAACCCTGTGGACCCTGGCACAGGTTTATCTACACCTATGCCAGCAGCAAACCGTGCCAACCTGAAGGCTCAAGCAGAAGAAGAGCCTGGTCCTAGTACCAGTCCCAGCAAAGAGCCCTGCAAATTCAGATAAGGAAGAGGAGACGGACTTACCTCCACCATCATTCAGCCAGCAGAGATCCCAAAAAGAAGCTCAAAGAAAAAGAGCTTCTGAGACTTTATCAGAGCAGCTGAGACTTTATCAGAAACATTGGCCCATCAAGGAGCACCTGACAAAGCCTTGATTGCTATATATATATGCCTTGGGGAGCGATAGAGGCTTTGTCAGAGATCAACTGATTTTCCTGGTGAAAGCTTCCTGATGGTTTTCTTTGACTCC
The DNA here is from genome assembly GCA_030847615.1 of Gambelia wislizenii. Lineage (NCBI taxonomy): Eukaryota > Metazoa > Chordata > Lepidosauria > Squamata > Crotaphytidae > Gambelia > Gambelia wislizenii. Next base: position 104,539,705 of record JAUMIR010000006.1, read on the forward strand.
ATGTTCCTGTTACCTTGATTCTGGTTGCCTTGATTTGTGTTGAGACCTTGAACTGTTCCTGACAATGCTGTTGCTTGATTCTGTTGACCCACGGACTTGTTTTTTACCCATGCTGACTGCCGTAAAAAAAAAAAAAAGCAGACTTTTTGGATTGTGTTGCTGGACTAAATCTTTGCAAGACTGTGATTCCATTCCTTTGTGCTAATTAACAGTTGGTTACCTTCCCAGATTTTGCTGTTTGTTATACTTTGCTGGCATCTAGCTGCTTTCTTGGACATGTGTCTCACCACCATCATAAATATGATTAGTGAGAATGAAGAAGAGGGACTTTCGTGGCACCTTGCCCCAAAAGATGTGGGAATCCCTGACCCAAGAGATTGTTTTCTTTATCTCCTCCTTGGTCTTCTGTTGTCATCTGATTTGGGGGCTTATCTACATAGGCAAAATACCCTGGCTTGCCCCCATTCCAGAGCCCTGCAGTCCATGTGAGACAAAGCTTTTGCCCTGATCTTCCCTTGGGCAGTTCTCACCACTCCAAGGGCAAATATGGGTGGAATGGGGGTAAGTCAGGATAAGGCCCTTTACAGCATTGTAAAATAATACTTGGTTTACCCCGCTACCACAAGGACAGAATCGATTGGGCCCAGCACGTCCGTGGGGACCCATCCCAACACGGCATCCCTCACTGCTTCCACCATCTCCCTGGCTCCCAGAAGCCAGGCAGGGGTCCTGCAGCATGTAATCAAGATTGGTCACATGCAGGGAGCCTTCAGTTACATGTTGCGGGCCCCCTTCTTGGTTTCCGAGTCAGCAGCAAAAATGGTAGCAGTAGCGGTGGCAGCAATGGGCCAGCATTCTGTTAGGACTCCAGCCCATTTTGTCAAGGTAACGGGAGCAGAACAGGCCAGATCTGGATATCTAGTATAAATAAGCCCCCTTTTTATTCGGACCTTTTTCTTGTGGCATTTTATGATGTGTACTATGCTGTATTTGTTAATGCTGTTTTTCCGTTATGTTATGAACTGATATTATTGTGATTTTTATCAGTTCAGATCAAATAAATCCATTCTACAGATGCTGGGGAATTCATGCTTTAAAAACACACAATGGCCAAGATCCTACATGCGTGCATAGGTCAACACACATAGTTCGGTATCCTGCCACTGCCAAGCCCCAGGAGGGGTCTCTGCTGCTGTCACTTATCAGTCAGAAAGCGGGCGGTGGGGGGAGGTGATTTAGATCACAGAGAAGCAACTTGTCTCTGATCAGATGTGGGGAATAAGGATGCACCCTCAAATGGAATGTGCTTGCCTTTTCCTTCCCCCAGGAGCACAGAGCAGTTAGATCTTATGGCCTAAATCACCTTCCCTTCCCCTTCCCTTACTTTTGGTATGAAGGAGCAGTTAGTTGATAGCTACTGAGTAGTGATAAGTTTTTGGATGAAACACAAAGGCCAGAGAATAACCCTGTCCAAAACAGGCTAATGGCCACATTTTTATTGTAACTGAGTTACAATGTTATTCTCTAGAACAGACACTTGTTCTTAAAAATGAAATGACACTGTTTAATTTAATATAAAACACAATTGAGGCCTAGATCACCTAACAAGTTAGCCCCCTTAAAAGTAACAATAGCAGCAGCACCAACAACATCAATAACAGTTCTTCTCTCAGTCCCCCCTTTGGGAAGCAGAAGACTCTTCCTACAAATATTAATATTAATCTCACCACTCAACTCTGGGAACAGAAGAAATGTAAGACAGGCTGAAGACCGTCTGAATGATCTTTTAGGGCCAAAGCAAATGTGATGGGTTCATTATAAATTAGTATAAGTCCTATTGATTGGAATATAACTAAGGCTGCTGACTCACTGCAGAAATAATGCAGTCTGACACCACTTAAACTGCCATGGCTCAATGCTATGGAATTCTGGGATTTGTAGTTTTGTGAGATATTTAGCCTTCTCTATCAGAGAGCTCTAGTGCCCCCCACAAACTATAAATCCTAGGATTCAATAGGATGGAGCCATGATAGTTAAAGCGGTGTCAAGCTGCATTATTTCTGCAGTGTGTCAGCAGCCTAAGGGCTTGTTTACAACAGCCAAATACCCCAGCTTGCCCCCGTCTCAGAGACCTGCAGTCCAGATGCCACAGGGTTTTGCCCCATTCTGTTCCCGGGCAGTCCTCACCACCCCCAGGGCAGATACAGTGCTAAGAAGGGGGTAAGCCAGGATAGGGCCCTTTACCAGATTTTAAGAAAATATCCAGTTCCACTGAAACAGAAAATATCTGTTTCCACCAGGATGGGACAGATCAGACCCCATGTGTCCGCAAGAGCCCACCTCGGCAAGCCAGCCCTCACTGCTGCTGCCGGTCGCCCTTGCTCTTCTGGGTCTGGGCAGCAGGCCTGCAGCATGGATCAAGGCTGGTCACATGCAAGGGGCTTGTCACATGAGGCAGCCGGCTGCGGACCTGGCAGAGCAGGGAAAATTGTGAAGGTGGCAGCTGCAGCAACAGGCCAGTATTCCTGTGTGGACTCCAGACCATTTTTTTTCAGGTAACAGGGGAAGAGTGGGCCACCTTCTCAGCCAGGATACACTATCTAGTGTAGATGAGCTCTTAGTCTGCATGCAGCCCAGTGTGTGTGTTTTTTTAATGTAAATAACAGATGAGGAGGCGCTTTAACTCTTTCCTTCCTATTATAGCATGAACAAAAAATACACTCTTGAAATTGCTGTCTGCATTGGATGGTAAGCCTCTATTGGCATTGGGTGAGATTTGCTGGAATAGCAGTGTGTATGTGGCTGTTAATCGGTACCTATCCTCCTGCTCCTGTAGTTTTCCTGCGTCTCGGGCCCATTACTCTTGGTATTTGATTATAAGTACAAATACATCTCACAAATATTTGCATATTCAAGCACAGAAAAAGTGTGGAAGTAAATCCACACCCATCCAATATTTAGATATAAATGGTTTTGTTAAGTATCCATCCTGAGTAAAACAAGAGGTACCCTACAGCATACTGGGAAAACAAATTACATTACTATTCCGAGTTTTATTGGAATAGTCTTCTGGTAATAGTAAAGTGGGAAATGAATTAGCAATTGTTTCTATTTCTGAAATCTCACCAAATGGTCTTTCTCAATGTCTTCCAGCCATATGAAAGAGTCTAAAATTAGAGCATTACTTTAGAAAATTGATTTAGAAGTGAGCCACTTAAATCTGAAAGAGAGCAAAAGAAAGAATGATTGCAGGATAGATAATAAGAAATTAAATGTGCCCCCTTTTTTGTTATTTTAGCCTTAATTTTACACAAAATGGAATACATTTGCACTAAGGATTCTGTTAATTAGATATATTTATATACTACTAGAACACAAAAAGAAATGTGTAAGACTCTGAAATTAACTGAGGTTGGCTTGACATACATTAGGTGACCTGATGACTTTATTTGTAATAACTATCACTGCCAGCATGTGACATTATTTCTTGCCATTCTCTCTTTTTCATATTCCTTTATAAACAAAATGCTGTGGGAGAAAATGCACATGTCATGTACACATTGTACTGTATATACATATACAAAATAAAGCTCAATCCAGGAGACAGCTTGTATTCACAGCACATGATCTGTTTAGGTGTCCTATGCTCCTGTCAGCAAGTGACCCAGGAGCACAGGAGTGCAAGAGTGGTTGGAGTGCAGGGGTTGTGAGATAGTTAATTTAGTCCAGGTTAGTCACAGGTTATCAAGCAAGATGAAGGGAGAAACAAGAGGGTGGAGTCAGTAGTCCATATACATGAACCCAGCAAGGAGTAAAACAGAGTACAGTAATCAATTGTAGCCAGTCCGAGGTCAAGAAAACACTAATGCCAAACAATACTACCCGTCACCAAGATAAAACTGTTGCAAGTAACAAAGATGCCAGGGAGCTGCTAGGAGATTTATAGGCAACTATCTCAAGTCACCAGGGGTTTAATATGTCAGCATTAATATGTCAGCATCTCCTATTAACAGCTGCTGAGATCTGTAGTCTCTCCTTATTTCTTCCACCATCTTCAAACAATGGCAGCATATCCTCAGAGTCTGCCACCTCCTGCTGAGGACTAGGCCTCCCAATTGCCTCTGTCCCCAGCTCCTCCAACTCAGAGAGGCCACTGTCACCAGGAGCCATAAACTCCTGGAAATCTGACTCCTCTGTTTCTGAAACTTCCGACTCCAGAGAGCGAGATATGACATTAGGTAGTGGTGGTTGAAGGAGAAGCAAAATGACTAAAGCGAGGCTGGATACATCATAAGATGAGATGACTCATTGGGATAGATGATAATGCTATGAAAAGTGGAAGTCAGTAAGAAAAGAGGAAGACATATGGATTGATTCAGTCAAAGAAAACAGGGCTATTGGTGACCAGGACTCTTGCAGGTCTATCTGTAGAGTTGCCAGAAATTAAAGCTAACATGATGGCAAATAACAAACACTAGTGTTACATTGAAATTCTAGATTGTCTACATAAAAGTCTTAAGGAGAGCTCCTCCTTCTTTAGTATACTTATTACTTCACTTAAAAATATGGTAAACATAGTGTGCTGCATTCAGAGGCTCTTTTACTCATTCTCTTGAGTAGAGCTTGGGCTTCTGCCCAAAGTTCTGCTTTGATAGTAATGCATCCGATCCTTTACTCTCTCTTCTCTGAAACCAATAATCAATAGTTATTTTACACAATCTAATGTCCTCTGGGTTGGACATTCTACCAAGGAAAATGTACCCACCCACCCACACAGATAGGATAGTCCCCTCTTTGAAGAGTTGTCAGAGGATAGTCCTCTATTTGAAGGTGGCAAATACAATTCAATACAAGCAGCAGAGTAAGGCATGTTGGGGCAAAAATATCCTAACTTCTGCTGTTGCAATCTAAGCTGACAGTGCTCTCTTTCATGCTGTACCATTGCTTGTCCAAGGGAAAAGTCACTCTGCATGAAGAACACACAGAACAACCAGTACAATGGAAGAGAAAGGCCACAACTTTTATTGATTAGAGCTGTAGCTGGGTTGGCCTAGGCATGGGTCCAGTTCTGGGCATTGACCAACCCAAGTATTGATCGATGAGCCCATCCTACCACCAGTCTACTGAGATAACCAGAGGACCACATGGGCAGAGTCCCATGTAACCCCCCTATCACCTGCTTGGGCAACACCATCTCTGTTCCACCATCCCCAAGTCCCATAAGAGGACTCCCCTATGTTACCAATGCTGAGTGAACACTGGTGAACGATGTCCCGTATCTAGGACCCATGCTGACTGCCACAAAAGGTGGGCCGGTGACCACGAGCCCGCCTGCTGCCAACCCACCACAGGTGCAACCAACAAAAGTAAAAAAAACTCCCAAACACCCATAATAATAATAATAAATTTTTATTTTTAACCCGCCCCTCTGCTCAGCAACCGGGGCGGCGTACAACAAGATTAAAACATCAAGTTAAAACAATCCCTCCCCATCCTAACCCTCCCACCCCTTAAAACTAAATTAAACTAATTAAACTAACCCATGGGTGGGCCGGGTCCCGAACACCAGTCCACATGGCCAGTTCATGAAAGTCCATGGCTGCCAATGGCTCCCGTCTTCCTTGCCACTGCTTCCATGCTCTGTCTGTACTGTGCCTGCCCACATCTTTTTCCTTGTGTGGTTTCTACCTGTCCAAATGCTAATAAAGTCCCATTGTTGCAGCCTTCCCAAACATTGTGACAGTTCCAGCTAGGTCCTTGACCAGTCCACCCCGCATCCTATCATCAAGTGCTCACTGCCAGCCAAGTCAACTTTTTGTCTCAGTGTTGCCTGTAACTAAACACAACGGTCTTACATACCACCCAAACCCAAGTCAATCTGAATGTATCCAGCATATGCCACAGACTCCCACCTTCCTATTCTTTTTATCCCGTCTGCAGAAAGCCTGCAAGCAGCCACAGAGGCAGATGTTTCTATCCTGAAGGAATGGCTCCCAAACTCAGTCCCAGGGTGCCCTAGTTGCCTGAGGTCTTTTCTGAGTACTACCACCAGCTGGAAGTGGGAGAAGGAGGAGACATCAATGTGAGAAAAAAGGGGCCCATGACCAGGTGGCTGTTTCTGCAAGAACTTTTCCAAGGTTTTTACTGGGCATGGCTCAGCTCCCACCAAGTGGTGTAACTTAACGGTGGTCCCCTTTCCCACCTGATCACACTTGGACTGCCTAACTCATGTGGCAATCCCCTGAAAAAGAAACATCCCCAACTTGTAGAGCCCAACCCAATGTGTCAGCCCTGGAGTTGGCCACTAGTTCACCTGCCCTGAATGCTCCCAAAAAGGCCATGGCAAAAGCTGCCTGGAAGAGAAGGGCTTCCATCTTTGAGTGGCAGACCTTCAGGAACAGATCACAATGACGCTTCACCAGTCAGAAAGTGACAGTCGTCTGCAGGAGGCCTAAACCGCTTCCACCTCTCCGTAGTCCTTCTAACCAGAATAGAGGCACAAGGGTCAAGGAACACCTCCACCCTTTTCAGAAAAATGATATGCCTCTCAGGTGGATGGACATGGAGCTGGGAGCCACACCAACCTCCTGTAACTGGGCTAAGTAGTGGACAATGCTTCTCAGAGGCTGGCCACAATGCCCCATAGCCCTGTTCCTCCTTGAAAGTGAGGGACCTGTCCACCACTTTGCTGTAAGCCCTAAGAGTAGCTGAAGCAAGAGAATTTAATGCACCCTGTATAACATTTTGCTCCTAAGCTGCCATAGCTCTTTCAGGAACACCGTGGAATGCCAATCTGCCCCTAGCCCTGGCAGTTAAAGTGGTATGAGAGTGCTGTAACTGTGTAGTATGACAAGATGCAGTGACATACAAGGAATGAAACCTCAGGGTTCTCGGAATAACTCAGTGACAATGTTGACATGGTCTGCAGCCACCACGATAAAAAGCCAATTCCAGACTGGGAATAATTAAGAAGTGAATTGAAAACCTTTATACAAATTGGTTCATACTTGGAACATTGTATTTTCCCCTCAAAAATGATATTGTAGAACTGGAGAAGATATAGAAAATGGCAACCAAAATGATTGGGGTACTGGAGCAACTTCCCAGTCAGGAACAGTTACAGTATTTGGAGTTGTTTAGCTTAGAAGAAAGATAATGGCTGAATAAACATGGTAAACATGGTAAAGATGTATATAGTTACATATATTATAGAAACCAATGGTGACAGATTCAAGACAGACAAAAGGAAGTACTGTACCGGTACTTCTTTGTACAGTTCATGCTTAAACTGTGCAATTTGCTACCACAAGATGTAGTGAAGGCCACCCATGTGGACAACTTCTAAATGGGAATTAGACAGACTCATGGAGAATAAGGCTGCTATATATCTAAATTGACATCGGCATCAACATTGACATCTACACACACACACATTCCAGTATAATGCAGAATAAAAGCCAGTGTGGTCTAGTGGTTTAAATATGGGACTTGGACTCTGGGAGACCAGGGTTTGAATCCCATCTCATCATGGAAGCTCACTGGGTGACCTGGGGTGCTTACACTCCCTTCTCCTTAGTGGAAGCAATGGTACAAACCATCTGAACAAATCTTGCCAAGAAATCCCTGTGATAGATTCACCTTAAGGAGCCAGCATGGCATAGTGATTTAAGTGTTTGACTACAATTCTGGAGACCAGAGTTTGAATCTCTGCTCAGCCATGAAAACTACTGGGTGACTTTGGGCAAGTCACACACTCTCAGCCTCAGAAAACCCCACCTTAGGGTCACCAGAAGTCAGAAATGACTTGAAGGCAGACCACAACAGGTTCACCTTATGGTCACTGTAAGTCAGAAACAACTTGAAGGCACAGAACAGCAACAAATAATGAGGAATAGCTCTGGATGGTACTTGCTGGGCATGATTAAGAGGATGTTTTTCCATTCATGTCTTCCTTGTCAGTGTCCTCTGACAAGGCTAGTATGCAAACAGAATGCTGGACTATATAGGCTTTTGGTCTGATCTAGCAGGACTCTTACATTATTATATTCTTACATGAAAAGAATTGCTGCTAACACAAAATGGGTAGCACTAATCACTATAATTATCTTTCTTAAAATTACACTGAGATATGCCTTTCTTTCGTTGTGGGAATGTGAACTAATGAGCTGCAAAACAAAACAAAACAAAACCTCCTGAGGCAGAAAACAAATTTGGCGTCGGGCAGGGTCACTAGTTATTACAGCATTTGCTTGCTTAATTATTTCTCACTTTTCTTGTGCTGCTGACAGAAACCGGGGTCATTTAATTGTTGTCTTGTGCATTTAAAATATTTTCTGTAGTCATTTTTCAGAAATGACTTGCAGAAACTTTGCAAAAAGCTCATATTGGGTTGCTCCTTAGAAAACTGTGAGAGTTTCAAAATTCTAAATCAGGATCAATATACCTTTTGTTCAGAGCTGGATTTTAAAAAAAATACTACAACTCTCAGAATTCCCCAGTGACCATGGCCATTTGCCATGTTGGCTGGGAGAGTCTGGAAGTGGTAGTCCAGAAAAAACTTTTCCAGGCTTTGCTTTTGTTCTGCAAAGTGCTATTTCTCAATCAATAAATCAATGTTTAGTTGTTTCTCAATGTAAGTTCACTTCTTGGCAAATGAAAAAGCTCTGTTCTGTGGACTGTAGAGCGAGTTTCCAGTGATAGTTTTTATTGTGCAATTTTCCTATGGCATTCACAGAATTTTATGATGGATCTGGATGATATCATCATTCACTTGTAACTCTCAGAGGGTTCCTCATTCCTTTTTTCATCTATTGTTTTGCAAAGAAAGAAAGGACTTTTTCGGACGACAGTTTACAACGCTAGCAGCCTCGTCCCTGTTGCGAGGCTGCAGCGCTGCAGAGCGTCCCTTTCAGATGACGCTCTGCCCTGCTGTCCCTCTTGCGGTACTGTTGCGTAACCGCGGGGACGCAGCAGCGTTATATTTGGCATTTTTCTACTCACGACTTTCGTGAGTAGAAAAATGCCAAATATAACGCTGCTGCGTTCCCGCGGTTACGCAACAGTACTGCAAGAGGGACAGCAGGGCAGAGCGTCATCCGAAAGGGACGCTCTGCAGCGCTGCAGCCTCGCAACGGGGACGAGGCTGCTAGCTTTGTAAACTGTCGTCCAAAAAAGTCCAAAGAGAGAGAGGTGTATGGGTGGAGAGATGGAGAAGATGTGCAATGTCTTTTGATTGGTAGTATAGTGCTAGGAGGTTGAAGCTGTCTGTATCTAAGTACTCAAAGTAATACAGTTGTGAGGTTCCAACCTATGAACCAGACTGCTGTCGGTTGCTTTATAAGCAAGAGTTGATTACAGTTTGAGTTTGATTTATTGTTGTTGTTGTTGTTTTGTCTACTCTAATTTCTTTTTGGAACATATTATTTTATTGATCGAAGACCACTTTTTACAATTTGGCACACAAACCTCTAAAGCAATGAATGATCTTATCAAATAAAACAATATTTATTCAAGCTTGGCTTTTAGTTGTTTATTTTTCACTGCAGGTTTTGGCTCTACTCCTTTCTGATTTTAGTGCTCTTCTTATTGTTAATCCATTGTGAATTGCCTTTTTAGGGCCAAAAAGTGGTATGGAAGTGTTCTAAAGAAAGCAAATAAACAAAACAACCCACCCTCCCCCAAAACAAAAAATAATAATAATACAACGTTGCTTCAGAAAAGAATAGAATTTTAGCATTTCTTAACTGTCCAAAAAGGACAGAGGCCCTTTTAAACTACACAATTATATTGCTAACTGCCATGGCAATATCCTACGGAAACCTGGGAACTGCAGTTTGGGGGGGGGGTGGGTTAGAATTCTTGTTCAGAAAACTCTAGTGCCTTACCAAACTACAAACCCCAGGCATGGCAGTCATTGTGAAATCACAAGGCTGTAATTGTATAGAATGAAAAGGCCCCAGGGAATGATAGGATCTAACTCTCTGGAATGTTTGGAATGGAAACCCTACAGATCTGGGAAAGTGACCCACCTTTCCTCCAAGCTATAGAGCAGCATCTTATATAGTCTTCTTTTGCATGCGTGTCTATTAATAAACACTAAACAACAACAGAATTGTCAGTTGAAAGTATCTAAGGGAGCAGGGTGCATCTTACTAGGGATCTGGTATGGTACTTGCTAGGGGTGTTTATGTTGCTGTCTTTCTCCTATGCTCCACTTAAATACTTCACCTCTCTGTAGTCCATAGATATTTGCAGAATTTCTGCAAATTAAAAAAAGAGAAACAACTTTCCAATGTTTGAATCTAAAGCGGTCCCACTAGTCAATGTAGGCTGTTCTGTTTACTTTTAGAAGTGTAGTCCTACATGAGAGCCAGTATTGTATATTTGAAAAGGCTGTGAATTGTGGGAGACATGATTAAAATTTCTGTTCAGAGGCTGAGTTTCTCTAGTCTTTCTCTATGAAATGAACCTATCTCATAGGGTTGTTGTGAAGATAAAACTTGGGTATTACTGTATTCCATAGTTGTTTTTAAGTTTTATTCTTGTTATTTTTTATAATGGTTTTATTTCACAGTAGTTTTAATTTTTTCGAAAGTATTTGTGGTACATTTTGTGTTTTTATATTAGATATTTTATCATTTTATAAACATGTATATTTCAAATATTTTTAACTATATCTTTTAATTATAATTATAGCATATGGCTTTATCCAGTCCTGTCTGGAGTAACAAACACCTGAGGTGAAGCACAAAAATCAATATGTATAAAGCCATTGTACTGTCCATTCCCCTTTATGGGTCTGACATGGGTCACCTATCACCACCACTTACGACTCCTCGTACGCTTTCATCAGCGCTGTATACGCACAATCCTAAATATACACTGGACTGATTATGTGACAAATGTTGCTGTCCTTGAGCAAGCAGGGATCACCAGCTTTGAGGCCATTATATTGAGAACACAGCTGCGCTGGGCAGGGCACGTTTCTAGGATGGAAGACCATTGCCTCCCCAAAACCGTACTCTACGGTGAACTCGCCATGGGTCAACATAAGAGGGGCGCTCTAAAAAAGTGATACAAGGACTCCCTGAAACAACATCTCAGGCTCAGCCAAATTGATCATCAACAATGGTCCACCCTGGCCTCACATCGAGAGGCATGGAGACGCACTATCCACAATGCTGCAGCCTTATTTGAGAACTCTCGCCGAACAAGTCTTGAAGAGAAATGACAACGCAGAAAGAATCACAACCCGGAAACATCACCCAAGGAGACCTTCTGCTGTGCTTTCTGCAACTGGACTTGTTTATCTTGGATTGGCCTTTTTAGTCATCAGCGCGCTTGCAGAAAGTGCAGGATGAGTCCTTCCTGAATCTTTGTTTGCGAAGAAAAGCCAGAGAGAGAGAGAGAGAGAGAGAGAGATTTTAATAACTGTTTTGTGATGTGCCCAAAGAGAGACTTGCCCGTCATTACCTATTTATGAAACACTGCGTACAGAGATAGTAAAGTCAGTGCGATGAAGATCATGACAACTGTAATAATAATAATAATAATAAATAAATAATTATAATACTGCAGTATACATCCATAACATTTGCTTTGTGATCCAGTACTATCCCTCCTTAAGTCCTAGAATCCTACACACTCAGATTAGATAACAAATGTCTATACTAATGGTAGGTAATAATTGCTGGCTTTATATACTATGACAGATTCTAATTTGACAACTTATGAACAGCTGAGTTTTCAGGAACATACACATCCAAGACAAAATGGATAACTTAAGTTTTTTGTTATGAACCTCGTGTACATTTTCCAAATGAAACTAGAAGACATTTCCCATTTAAAAATAAATCCAAAAAGTCCTAACTTTTCTATGAATCATATTAGGATCATTGGAAATTTCATTATTTTCTTGATTTTATACCACTATAAACAGAACTAAGCAAAAAAAAAAAAAAAGACAGAAAGAAAGAAAAGGGAGAGATGACATTGCCCCCAGATGCATCACAAGACTGTTGGTGGTGTTGATGGCCTTTCATACTGCCTTGTCTGTTTAGATTTATTAATTTAGTTGTCCTGGAGCTGAACAGGAATATGCTTGTTTTCACTTCACCAGTGTGACCTAATTATTTTGTCAGAATGTATCAAAACTTAAGCAAGAAAGTATGCCAGTCTTAACTACATTGTCAATGTGGCTTTTCTGGTGAATGTCCTGCATTGTCTTCATGGTCAAATCTGTAATATTGTCCATGAGAATTCTCCATCTCCTAGTTGATGCTTAGATGCTGCCATGGGTCCTATGTTGGAAAAAGGTGGGATGTAAATATTTTTTAAATTATGAAAACAGAATGAATAACCTTTCCATTAGTATGAAGACTCTAAACAAGAGCTGACAAAATGGCAAGCATACGTATCCCAATAGCATGGCTGAGAATATTCTAGAAGTCCTGAGAAAAATATAGTTCACTGAAGATTTGGAAGATTCCATGAGATTCTGCAAAAGTCCAGAATATTCTGCAGGGGCAGTTGATGAAAAATGAGTCCACAACATGAAAAATACCTGAATAATTTTACTTTCGTTTTTAATTTTGTTAGAAATAAAAAGAAGCAGCAGCAGCAGAAAAATGAAAATTGTAATAGATTTGGTAAATGTTCTATTTTTTATGGTTACAAATGATACCACATCATTAATATGCATACCCTTTTGACTGGGCACTGAAGTTGTAAAAATTTTAATGTTTTTTCTTATCAAAGCCAAGGCCGGAATCCATTGTAATACTCTTGAACATCAGCAAGTAGTTTGCTCAAACTACTATGCTATGCTAGCTCTCCACCCCGCTTGTACTCTTTATGAATATGCATCCCTCACGATTTTCTGGATCTGTAAGATGCTAGTCACACCCATAATGGAAACTGAGGTCCTGTCTATACAGTCAAAATAATATGTACGTGATGCGAAAGATTGGCAATCCGTTCAAATAGCTGTTCACACAAATATATGTCATTTGGAAGGGGGAAGCCAAATCCACTGCAAAGTCCATGTGCGCCGCATCTGGGGTTTCATATGGATTTTCTGAAAAGCTCCGTACAACTTCCAAATGTGCAACTGTTTGAACATTCACGTTCGCACAGATACAAACAGGCAGTGCAATCTGATTGGTTGGATGAGCACAGGGGGTGGGGCTAGCAAAGAAGGAAAGCGGCTGCGGCCACCATGTTGGATTTTTGGCTAAGTAAGAGTCCAGTAAGTCGATCAAACAGCGATTTTATACTTTTTATTTTATTTTATTTGTAAATATGAAGTATTACTTGTGTGCACCCTGGGAAACTGTTTTTTTTAAAAAAAAATTGGTGGCGGCAGATTTAAAATCTCAGCCATATGATTTAATGCATATGATTTGAGCATAGATTATCACACTACCCTGTTATAGTGCTACTATTCCACTTTAACTGCACCCCATCCACCATGACAAGGTTCTCTGGCAAATTTGGGAACCCTATGGAAAAAGGTTTTTGCCACCACAGCTCCAGGAGAAGAAACTCCCAATTCCATGGACACCAAAATACACTGTTGGGTCTTGGCATTACTGCCAATGCTGATTAGTGTAACCAGCATTATATATAGATGTTTCGGATTACAGCTCTAACAATCCTTGGTTATTAACCATGCTGGCTAAGGTTGATGGGAGTTGTAGTCCCAAACATCTGGACAGCATCATTTTATCTGGCCCAATATAGACTCATATATGGCTTGTAGAACTATGTGGGATGTGAGATATGCCAGTCTGGCCCTTAATAATTATTTGCATTTACTATCCAGTACATGGTCTTAATTTGAACAAACTACCTAGTTCAAAAAAGATTGCAATGCAGACAGCACATTTTACAAACCCATAAAAATGGACTTGTATACTCCCATAATTACTAAGAGAATTTGACTTCAAAGGGGGCTCCCTTGTTGTACTTTGATATTATCTGACTTGCATGACACATTTCTTGTTTCCTCACCATATTTATTGATGCCTGCATAAAATATTAAATTTCAGTATTCTACTGTACCTGTGCTGAATGGTTTGTAAATAAGCATTCTATTTGTGCAGCCCTTCAACAGCAATGGAGGCTGCTAAGCTTAAATATATTCAAACTAGCTATACCTGGTGTAGCATACACCATTCCCCCCATGCTGTACACACAACCCTGATGGTACACATGCCGCTCCCCTGCGCCTACCCCCATGCCCATTGCTGCCTTCCCTGCCCACATTCCACCGTGCCCCTCACTGCCCTCCCTGTGCCCCACACTGCCCCCTGTGCCCCTTGTCACCTGCCCCATCCCCCGCCTCCCCATCCCCCTCACTGCCTGCCCCGCCACCCCCGCACCCCTTGCTGCCTGCCCCACTGTGCCACCTTGCCACCCACTCTGCACCCTGCACTGCCCCTTGCCACCCCAATGCCCCTCACCACTCCCCTGTGCCCCTCGCTGACCTCCCCACCCACTGCTGTGCCTCACCGGCTGCCCCACTGTGCCACCCCACTGAGCCCCTCACTGCCCACCCTTTGCATCGCTCCTGTGATGCCCCCTGCCCCTTTGCCCCATGCCCCACTGTGCCACCCCACCATGCCCCTCCCCACCCTCCCCACTCCCTGACACCACTGCGCCCCTCGCTGCCCTCCCCGTACCCCCCACCTGATCACGCCACACCTCTCACCCCTTGCTGCTCTCCCTGTTGCCCCACCGTGCCACCACAGCCCTCCCTGCCCTCCCTGCACCCAGTCGCCCCCCTGCACTGCCATCCCGTGCCCCTTGCAGCCCCCCCACAGCCCCTCACAGTCCCACCAAGCCCCTGCACCACCCCCTGCACCACCATGCCTCCCCCCCACTCACATACACACCATGCCACATGCCCCCTATTACTCACACCTCCTCTGCTGGTGGCCATGTTTAGAAAGGACTTAAAGGTCTACATGTTCCCGCCCCCAGTGTGCTGATTGGCTGCCCAACCAAGCTCTGATTGGTTGGTCAGTTTCCTAAACAGCCAGTCAGCACACTGGAAATGGCAACATACCCAAGAGAATTATATATATAGATGCTTATCCAGTTAGCCTGTTGAGATCTCTCCAACACGGAGGGGAATATTTTGTGTTAAGGGTACTATAAATAGGAATTAGACTAATTACAGAGTTAGGGACAGGACATCTTTTGCAATCCCTTGCTGAATCCTGAAAATCTAGACCATCTCCATCTGAGGACTGCCCATCCTCTACTAAGCAGAGTTTATTTCAAGGGTCTTTCCATCCAAGCACTGAATTCAGTTTCAGACTGAAATACTCATACCTTCCAACATTTCACATATGAAAATCAGGACACATGTCGTCAAGCAATGTAAGAGTATGGTTAAGATGGCAAACATTAATACTGAGGGAGAACACACAAGCTAATAGAGGCTACAGCAATTTGCTTTTGGCTGAGTCTACAGGAAAGGGCAAGATTCTTCTCCCTAGATTTTCCTTGGGTTTTTTTCTGGGCTATGAGGCCATAGAATTATAGAGTGGGAAGAGACCACAAGGGCCATCCTGTCCAACCCCCTGCCACACAGGAAATCACGATCAAAGCATCCCTGGCAGATGGCCATCCAGCCTCTGTTTAAAGACCTCCAAGGAAGGAGACCATGTTCTGGAAGAATTTATTTCTGACATCATCAAGCCACAGATGCTGGCGAAACATCAAAAATAAGGATGGTGGGAGAAAGAAGGATGGTGGGAGGTCTGGAAGCCATTACGCCCTATGAGGAACGGCTTAGGGAGCTGGGTAAAGAGACCATCTTCCAAAACATGATCTCACAGCCTGGAAAAAAACCAAGGAAAATCTATGGATGCCGGCCGTGAAAGCCTTTGACTTCACATTCTGCCCCCACCTCTCCCCCTTTTTGAGTTACAGTCATTTGAAAAAGAAAATACATTCTCTTTGAATTCCATGGCTTCATATATCAGGACATAATAACACTTATCTATTCCTTAGCAGGTCTTAAAATTAGGTAAATAAAACCTCAGATGAACAACAACACATGACATATTACATTGTGTCATGATTAATTCAACAAAGATAAATCCAAAATGGAGAAGCCATGTGTGACAAACTAAGTACACCCTTACTGCTTCCATAGGAATTAATATGCTAAGTAGCAGAGAGGTGCTGCTAATCAAATGCCCTTGATCAATTGATCATCAGTAAGTGTGACCACCTTTATAAAAGCCAAAGTTTTAGCAGTTTGCTGCACTGGAGCCTTGAGGTATGAGTTAACACAATACCAAGGAGGAAAGACATCAGCAATGATCTTAGAGAAGTAGTTATTGCTGCCGATCAATCTGGGAAGGGTTTATAAAGCCATTTCCAAACAATTTAAAGCCCATCATTCTTGAGTGTGAAAGATTATTCAAAAGTGGAAAACATTCACAACAGTTGCCAATCTTCCCAGGAGTGGACATCCCAGCAAATTCACTCCAAGGTCAGACTGTGCAATGCTCAGAGAAATTGCAACAAACCCAAGGGGTACATCTCAGACTCTACAGGCCTCAGTTAGCATGTTAAATGTTAAAGTTCATGACAGTACAATTAGAAAAAGACTGAACAAGTATGGTTTGTTTAGAAGGGTTGCCAGGAGAAAGCCTCTTCTCTCTAAACAGAACATGGCAGCACAGCTTCTTCTTCTTTTTTAAAAAATTCAGATCAGTCTTATTTTCACAGTTATACATACACCACTCATCCTCTTTGATTTTATAAATTAAAGTACATGAAACACTCAACATACATGAAATAGAATATAGACTATAAACTATAAACATAGGTATCAAACATATCCCTATCAAACATTTCCCTCACAACCCTGTTAAGGGTATTACTCTATTGTTTCTGTTTTCTTTATTCTACTCTCTCATTCTATCTCCTTTCGCTTCATCCACTCAACTGGCTTCCCCCCCTCCCCAGCTTATCTTATTCTTTGAGTCAATGCTTAGTGCATCTTATTCACCAGGGAACATGGCAGCACGGCTTAAGTTTGCAAAGTTGAATCTGAAGAAACCACAAGACCTCTGGAACAATGTCCTTTGGACAGACAAGATCAAAGTGGAGATGTTTGGCCATAATGAAGTGACATGTTTGGTGAAAACCAAACACAGCATATCAGCAGAAACACCTCATGCCAACTGTCAAGTACAGTGGTGGAAGGGTGATGATTTGGGCTTGTTTTGCAGCCACAGGACCTGGGAACCTTGCAGTCATTGAGTCAATCATGAACTCCTCTGTATACCAAAGTATTCTACAGTCTAATGTGAGGCCATCTGTCCAACAGCTAAAGCTTGGCCGAAAATGGGTCATGCAACAGGACAATGGTCCCAAGCACACCAGCAAATCTACAACAGAATGGCTGAAAAAGAATAGAATCAAGGTGTTGCAATGGCCCAGTCAAATGCTGTAGAGACACCTTAAGAGAGCTGTGTATAAAAATATGCCTGCACACCTCAATGAACTGAAGCAACATTGTAAAGAAGAGTGGGCCAAAATGCCTCCACAATGATGTGAGAGACTGATAAAGTCATATAGAAAATGATTACTTCAAGTTATTCCTGCTAAAGGTGGCTCAACAAGCTACTGAATCATAAGTTTTTCACACATGGCTTCTCCATTTTGGTTTTATTTTTGTTGAATAAATCATGTCATGGTGTAATATGTCACGTGGTGTTGTTCACCTGAGGTTGTATTAAGCCCTACTAAGGAACAGATGACTGTTATTATATCCCGATACGTAAAACCATAGAATTCAAAGAAGGTGTACTTCCTTTTTCACATGACTGTAACTTGGGGCTTGTCTAGATGAGAAGATATAATGTAGATTGCTGTGCATTAATGCAAATTTGCAGCAGCTTTCATTTGTCTTCACAGTCCTTTGGCAAAATCACTGGTGTGTAAAGCTATCCATGTTTGAAGTACACATGGAGCTATGCCTGCAAATCAGGATGGTGGCTGAGAGTGAATTACTCATATTATTCTCCACAAGTTGTTCGACTGCTTACAATTTTTTAAAACTGTAAATCAAATGCACAAGTGCGACCTACCGCTTAAAAAAGCTGTTTGGTTGCCTCGGTGCAGTAAAAAGCACACAATTGATAATGCAAAACTCCAAAATGGCGTTTCTGGCCACTTCATTTCTGACAGCCCCCCCCCCATGGACATTCAACCAATTGGCCTTCCATTTCTGCCCTTGCTTAGAATGTGCTGTGATGCAAGTCGGATGTCCAAACAAGCAGTAATGCACATGTCCACGCATTATTCCAAAAACTTTTTTTTAAATGAATTTTTGGGGGGGCCTCCTTCTGAAAACCACAAATCTCAGTCAGATCTCGCTGGGACAAAAGGATTCTCTGCGAATTCTATTAGGATTATTTTCACCATCTAGACAACCCCTGAGTGCAAACTACTTTTGCACTTAGAAATCAAGTTTGCAGCAATGGAAGTAAGCTGAGGACAAAGTGGGAAGAAGAGAGAGAAACTAGGACATTTTGAAAGCAGCTGAAAAAGTGGGACAACAGGGGATTTGTCAGGACTTTCCCTGCCAAATCAGGACAGTTGGAGGCACGAGTTCTTGCAGGGGGTCGGTTGGGCCAGAGACTAAAAAGTGGAGCCAAAAATAACTCTTAAATGCCAGTAGCAAAGCCTTAGGAGAAGCATTTTAACCATTTTGAATAGGGGGGAAATACATACAATAGCTTGGAAACCGCAACATGATGGTAACATGGAGAAAAAGCAGCCCCAATGGGTCAGACAATACTGGGTTTTGCCCCAGGGCTTGAGGTTTCCCCCCCTGCTCTGTTTGAAAACCTCCAGCATAGGAGATCTCATCAAGCCTCTAGGTAGCAATTATCATTATCATTACTATTATCAAATTGCTCTTAAGTCCAGAAGTTGAACATTCCTAATGTTCTGCCAAAATCCACCTTCCTGTAATTTAAACCCATTGAAACGTCATTCTTTCAGCAGGTTTGTTGTTGTTAACTGCCATCAAGTCAACTATGACTTATAGAGACCCTATGAATGAGAGACCTCCAAGTCACCCTGTCCTCAACATCTGTACTCAGTTATCACAGACTCATGGACTTTCCTTCCTTGATTGAGTCTTTCCATCTGGAATGCGGTTTTCCTCTTTTTCTACTGCCTTCTACCTGATCAAGCATTATTGTCTTTTCTAGTGAGTTGTGTCTTCTCATGGTATGGCCAAAGTACAACAGTCTTAGGAGATTATCAGTTGGGGACAAATATAGCATCCCTGTCTCACTATCTCCTCTCCCGCCCCACTCCCTTCCCTGTAACGTTTTAATTTTTTTTTTCAGATATACCTTTTTTGCGCTACAGAAACTGCATCCCCTCCCCTCCAGCAGCCCAGGAGTGAATGCAGCACTCACTTAGCTGCTTTCACTTCCTAGAAAGGAAATTCCAGCTGTTCTCGCAAGAGGACGATCATGTAGGAAATTAAAAAAGAAAAAGAAAAGGTTAAAAATGACACCAAGTACAAAAACACATTTCAAAACCCCCAAGTAACCCGGGGAGGGTAAAAAAACCTGTGCCACTGACCTCAATGTCCTCGATGTGTTTGGTAGGGACCTCCTAGTAACACTGGCATCATGCCAGCATAACGGGGCACCTTTTCACATGCATGTCGTTCTGTTACAAAAACGGAACAACAGGTCAATTCACGGCTTAGCCTGTGAATAAGAAGAACTGCTGGCAGAATGGGAGCAGCACGGGAGCATAACGACACAGGGATGATGTTGTCTTAAAGGGAAGCCCTTTCAGATCTCCTGGCGTCCCTGTAATGGTTTATTTTGGTCATCTGATAATCTTCTCTGTTTATTCATCTTGGTGTCTAGGGAGAGTTCAGGCTGGACTTGCTCTAGGACCCATTTATTTGTCTTTTTAGGAATCCACAGTATCCATAGAACTCTTCTCCAGCACTGCATTTCAAATAAGTTGATTTTCTTTTTATCAGCTTTCTTCCCTGTCCAGTTTTCACAACCATACATAGAAACGGGAAATATTATGGCATGGACAATCCCAATTTTTATTGTTCAATGATATATCTTGGCACTTCAGAATCTTGTCTAGTTCCTTCATAGCTGTCCTTCCAAACTGGAGTCTTCTTCTGATTTCTTGACTGCAGTTTCCATTCTGGTTAATGACTGAGCCAAGGTATGGAAAATCTTGAACTACTTGAACTTGCACTCCAATGTCTTATAATTGTCTCCTTTAAAGTTATGTCAACCTTCTGTGGCTGTTATTTTTGTTTTCTTAATGTTCAACTGTAAACCTGCCTTTGCACTTTCTTCCTTGACTTTCTTCAGAAATTGTTCCAATTCTTCACTATTTTTTGCTAGTAGTATAATGTCATCTGTATATCTTAAACTGTTTATGTTCCTTCCTCCAATTTTCATGCCTCCTTTCTCTGCACCTAGTCCTGCTTTACGTATATGTTCAGCCTACAAGTTAAACAAATAGAGTGATAAAATGTAGCCCTGCCTGACCTTTCCAATTGTAACCATTCTGTTTCTCTGTATTCTGTCTTGACAGTAGCCTCTTGTCCTAAGTACAGGTTATTGTCCTGTTTTGGTGCCAGCACAAGGCCAGGTCCCTTAGAGATAGTACAGGAGGCAACCAAACCTGTAGAGTCCCAGAAGGAAGCATGGCTCACCGGCAAGGATGAAGAAGTAGTGTGTTCAGGTCAGTCCAATCAAGCACAGTCAAGCAGTAAATTCAAACAACAGTTCAAAAGGGAGATCCAAAAGTGTAGTTAGCAAACAGAGCAAGGTCTGAGGTTATCAGGCAACACAAACCAGGAGCACAGTCAGGAAGGTGGCTTACACCATAAAAAATTGTTGTGAGATACAAGTATCCTTGAGGGAAGGGCTGGAATTTATTCCATTTTCAGCACACAGCTGTCCCCTGATTAATGAGGTTTGGATTTTAAATGTTCTGACCTCTGTAGCCCCTCCTTTTCCCTCCTTCATTCTGCCATAGTAGGTACTATTAGCTCTGTGTTTGGTTGTTCAGAAACTGCCATGCCTTTTTGGTCCTCTGTCTTATTACCTTGGCACTCTGTCTCACTGTCTTGGCACTTTGCCTCACTATCTTGACACTTGGCCCCATTATCTTGATCCTCTGCCTCACTATGTGAGTCGGAGTCCTGGGGGTGAGGCACAACAGTTATGTATGAATTATGCAATGTTGTGACACATCAATTTCTTTAAGAGCGAGCCATTTTTTTATGATCTACACAATCAAAGGCTTTGCTATAATCTATAAAGCACAGACTGATTTTCTTTTGAAATTCTTTGATGTGTTCCATTATCTAATGTATGTTTGCAATATGATCCCTAGTGATTCCTCTCGGGCAGATCCCAGAGGGTGAGGCTCGGGGACAGTTGCTCTACCAGAATAGAGTTTAACTGTGGCATTCCTCAGGGTGCCATTCTGTCCCCGATGCTATTTAACATCTACATGAAGCCGCTGGGAGAGATCATTCAGAGGCATGGAGTGCGGTGTCATCAGTATGCTGATGAGACCCAGATATACTTCTCCATGTCTCGGTCGTCAGCTTCAACTTCAGATGGCGTCTCTCCTCTCAATTATTGTCTTAAAGCAGTAATGGACTGGATGAGGAAAAACAAATTGAGACTGAATCCAGACAAAACGGAGGTACTAACAGTTACAGGCCCGAAACCAGGTCTGGGAATACAACTTCCCATCCTGGATGGAACTACACTCTCCTCCAAGGACTGTGTTCACAGTCTAGGGGTGCTTCTGGACCCGTTGCTCCAGATGTCTAATCAGGTAAATGCGACGGTCAGGAGTGCCTGTTATCAACTTTGGCTGATATGCCAGCTGCGCCCTTTCCTGGAAACCAGGGACCTCAAAACTGTGGTACATGCACTGGTAATCTCCCATCTGGATTTCTGTAATGCGCTCTATATGGGGCTACCCTTGTGCTTGACTTGGAAACTTCAACTAGTTCAGAACATGGCAACCAGATTGATTTCTGGTGTTTCCAGAAGAGAGCATATAACACCTGTGCTAAAGGCTCTCCACTAGCTGCCTATTAGTTTCCGGGCACAGTACAAGGTGTTGGTTATGACCTTTAAAGCCCTACATGGCTTGGGTCCAACTTATCTCCAGGACCGCCTCCTTCCTTACCACCCTCCCCATGCACTTCGGTCCTCTGGGAGGAATCTGTTACAGCCTTTGAAAACAAGGCTGTCAGTGACCTCCCAGAGGGCCTTCTCTGCTGCCGCTCCCAGATTATAGAATGGCCTGCCGGACGAGATCCATCTTATTACCACCTTAGACAGCTTTAAAAAAATCTGTCAAGACGGATCTTTTCTGGCAGGCCTTTCCTGAATAATTTTCAGGGCCCAAGACTTGGCTGCCCTTTCCCTCTGAGCTGGAATTGGATTTTTTAATTACTGTATGTTTTAATTTTTTTCTAATTTAATATATTTTTAATTATTATATGTTTTTAAACCTTTATAATTTAATATTATTTTAAGGGGTGGGTGGGCTAGGGTATTGTAATTATGGACTTTTTATATTGTGAGCCGCCCCGATTGCATTGCAGAGGGACGGGATAGAAATAAATTTTTATTATTATTATTATTATTATTATTATTATAGTGTCTCTTTGTTTCCTGAACATAGCTTGGACATCTGGCATTTCTCACTCAATATACGGTAAAAAATCTTTGTTGTAGAATTTTGAGCATCACTTTGCTTGTATGGGAAATTAATTCAGTGGTCCTGTGGTTACTGCAATCCCTGGTGTCTCCTTTTTTGAGGACTGGAATGTATATTGAGTGTTTCCAATCTGTGGGTCATTGTTGTGTTTTCCATATTTGTTGATGGATATTAATTAGAACTACAGTAGATTCTGTCTCTGTGGCTTGGAGCAGCTCTATTGGTATGCCATATGTTCCTCCCAAGCATTTTGAGTGTAGCTTTCACTTGACTTTCTAAAAAGTTAGGTTCATCTTCATATGGGTCTTCGTTGAATGTATCTGTCTACCTTTCATCTCTTTTATATAGTTCTTCCATGTATTTTTTCCATTGTCTTTTTATTTCTACTTGATCATGTAATGTGTTCCCCTGCTGGTTGTAGAGCATCCCCAGTCTTGGTTTAAATTTCCCTTTGATTTTTCAGATCTTGTGGAAGAGGTTTCTTGTTCTACCTTTTTTGTTTTCACCTCCTATTTCTCTGCATTGCTTATTATAGTAGCTTTCTTTGTCTCTGCACACAAGTTGCTGAACAGTTGCATTCAGGGTTCTAACTATTTCTGTCCCCTTTTACAGAAGCTTCTCATCGGTCCTTAACTGCTTGAAGAGTTTCATCTGTTATGCATTGAGACGTCTTTTTCTTTTTGGCTGCAGATAGTGTCGTTTTGCATTCCTCTCTGACAATGTCTCTGGCTTCAGTTCAGAGTTCTTCTGTCTCCTTGTCAATTTAGGCTTAATAGTGCAAATCTATTTTTTACATTATTTTTAAATTCTACAGAAAATGTGTGTTTTCTCTCTGAGAGATAAGAGCTAGGGGAGAGTATTTCAACTAGCAGCATAGTATGGTGGGGAAAGGCTATGTCTTTGTGTTTTACTTCATTCATCTGCTTTCAGTGTAAGGAGAAAAATTGGAAGAGATCCCAGTCACAGATTTGTCACATCCCATCTAGCTGCTCTTTAAGTTTAACCATTTTCTTTCTCACACAGAGAGGTAGGCAGCATCCCCCCACCTCAATTACTGGGCTATAACTACAATAAATTGCAATAATGACCAGTAGGCAGAGGCGGTGGGAGTTGTAGTCCAAAACATCTGGAGGGCAACAGGCTGCATATTTCTGTCCTACCTTTGATCCTTCATTAGATGCTGGTGATAATGACAATTTGAAAAAGTGCAGCCAAATAATTGCAAACTGTAAATCGTAGCCCAGTCACCACAGAAGTAACCATCAAGTAATACATGTACTGCTGTGTTAATTTTGTCCTCTCATTTAAACCAGATGACAGGAAAATTATTGGTCCATTTACTTTTGAGCTGACATGTTTCAATAAGTATTAATAGTGTTAAGATGCCTGATATTTAGATAATATATTGAAAATTTTAGACACATTGTTCAGGACAGTATGAAATGCATTAAAAATTAAATTGACTGTGAATGAGAAAGATTTTGATCTGATTTTCTCCTTTTTACTGTTCAGTGTACTCTTAAACCTCTCAGTAGGAGCAAAGAAAAAAACATAGATGGTTGTCAGTAAAATGCAAAAATAAGTAAAAATAATAGGCTGTAACTTTCTTCTCTGCATTGGCATTTTTATTTTATTTTATTTGCTGTCACAGAGATACTATTTATCTTCTTTGAAAATCCGCATAACATTATCAACTTGACAAATAATATTTATCATAGATTTACATTTCTAAAATTTGCCCATCCTTTGCCAGTGGCTCTTTATCTGCTAAGATTAGAATATATTAATCTGAGAAGACATATATCACTGTGGCTCTATGCACACACAAACCTATTTAATAGTTTCTATTAAGAGAAAAGCCAGTGTTTTATTATGTGTCTCTTTTTGGTGCTGTAATATTTTTATGCACGACATACATCTATTCTGAGTTATAAGAAATTTCTATTTTATTGTTCTTAGTTGCCTTGGGCACCATTTGTAGTAGCAAGGTGGGTCAGCAACATAGTAAATAAATAAGTAACGTCAAGAAGAACCTTAAGACAACGAACACCTCTGAGCATTCCTTGCCTAAGAAAACCCTGTGAGGTAATCATAAGTCAACAGACAACTTGAAGGCACATATACACAATATGCCAGTCTTGCTCAAATTATTACTGGCTGCAAAAGGAAATACCACTTCAATATGTCAGAAGTGGAGAAAAGCGCAAAAATGCTTGAACTGAGGCCTGTGCAACAGTGATAGAGAATATGGTTGGAATCTTTTAAGGGGTTATGTCAGTGTAAGTACTTTTTTCAGATGTTGTGGCAGGAGGTTACACATACCTCCTTTCACAGTTATTTTACTCAGTTGGACAATGGCAGCCAGGTGGTGCTCAGCACATATCCAACTTGACTTGAACAGCTTCTGACACGCTGCAGGTGTGATGGGGGGCATGCTGGCAAAAATGCCTCTTGTTGACAGCTGGCGGGCCGCCTGCAACCTCCATGGGATGTACACATAAGCAGGCTAGTGAAATATTATGCTCCACCAGCTCTAAATAGGATCTGACCTTAATAGACAGGGTGACTTGTTTCTCCGCACACACACACACCTCTGCCCTCTCATCTAATTGTCTCTTCCTTGGCTAGACTGTTTCTTTCAGGGGTAACTTCTACGTTCTAATAATGTTTGCCATTTTATTCTAGGCTGCCAGCTATTCCAAATAAAGTCCATTAAATCTTGTTTCCACCTCTTAAATGGTTTTTCATTTGTCAAAATTGGGAGATTTTGAAAGAGAAATAGGAGCTTCGGTAGAACTGACATTTTTATTGTTGCTATTCTCCCCATAAGGATAAGTTTAATTTTTTCCAGTTTTCCAAGTTGTGTTTTATTGAAGTCCACATTCTTTTATAATTGTTGTCATAAAGATCCAAATTTCTATTTGTAATCCACATTCCTAGGTATTTTACCTTCTTTTCAATTTCACATCTCAATATTTTGCCTAATTCTTCTATGTCTTTCCTTGTTATATTCTACGTCAATATTATAGTTTTTTCTTTATTAATCTTGAACCCTGTGAGTTTTCCAAATTCTGTTATGATTCCCATTTGTGCTCTTATGTTTTCCACTGGATCTTCTAAGATGATCACCAAATCATCCGCAAATGCTTTAGCCCTATACGCTTGATTTTTAATTCTCAGTCCTTCAATTGCTTTACTCTTTCTAATTATATCCATTAAAATTTCCATAACTATTAAGATAAGTAGTGGAGAGAGGGGGCAACCAGGCCTCATTCCCTTTTGAATTCTTATTGCTGATGTTTTATCACCATTAATTATAACATATGCTTTTTGATCGTCGTAGACTTGTTCTATATTTTTAACTATAAAGTTTCCAAAACCCACCTCTGTCATTAACCTTATTAAGAATGTCCAATTAACGTTGTCAAAGGCTTTCTCTGCATCAGCGTAGATTTTTTACGCTGCCTTTTTATCGTTGTTTTTTTCATAATATTCCCATGCGTTGACAATCATTCTTATATTGGCTGACAGAGTTCTATCAGGAAGGAAACCATTCTGATCAGTGTGAATTATGTCCTTTAAAATCTGTTTGCTAATGCTGCAACGTAAATTTTGTAATCCACATTTAAAAGTGGTATCAGGTGGTAATTTTTGACGTCCAATTTATCTTTCCCCTCTTTTGGTATTACCATGATATTTGCAGATTTCCAAGTCTCTGGGACACCTTCTAAATGAATTAAATGTATTGTCTCTTGAAATTGTGACATTATCTCATTTTCGTAAAGTTTATACAATGATGCCGTAAAGCCATTGGGACCAGGTGCTTTATCTTTTTAAAGGTTTTTAATTGCTGTTGAAATTTCTTCCTTACTAAATGGGTTAGCTATATTTAATTTTTGTTCTTCGGATAATATTGCAAATTTATTTTCTTTGATATATTTAATCGTTCCTTCTGGCCTTCTTCTAGATTTTGGTGCTTATTTAAAGAGGTATAAAATTTTAAGAATGCATTTTTTATACCTTCTTGATTCGTTACTGTTATTCTTTCAAACTTAATTTCTGTAATTAATTTGTTTTCAGCTTCTTTCTTTAGTTTGAATGATAGCCATTAGCCCATCTTATTGGCTTGTTCAAAGTATCTTTGCTTTATTTTCTTTAGCTTATCACCTATTTCTTAAATCATGCTTGAATCTATTTTTCTCATTAACAGCTTTATTTCATTTTGTAGATTTTTATCATGTAGTTTCTCCCTTAATTTCTCTTCCTTTGATTTCAACTCTTGCAGCAACTTCTGCTTCTTTCCTTTCTTAATCTTGGCAATCTCTGCTCCCCTTTGTAAAAATAGCCCTCTTATTGTCGATTTAAAGGCATCCCATAATGTTTTCATCTTGAACCCTGGTGTCTTGTTTTCTTTGAAGAAAAAATTATTTCCTCTCTAATTTTCTGTATGAATTTCTCATCCTTTAGCATACTTTCTCTCAATCTCCAAACATATTCTTTCTTTGACAATCTCATACTTATTCTTATTGGATTATGATCAGATATGAATTCTGGGATTATTTCCATGGATTTTATTTTTGTTAAGATATCTTTTATTGTCCAAAACATGTTGATCCTGGACATTATTTTATGAGCATCAGAGTAAAAGGTAAAACCTTTCTCGCTGTAGTATTTTGATGTCCATATGTCTGATAGGTTAAATTCTTCCACTATATATCAAAGCAGGCTTCAGGTAATCTACCTTGGTTTTCCTTCTGATTACCAGATCTATCCCTTCTTCCATCCAATACTCCATTAAAATCTCCTGCAAGAATTATTGATCCATTTTCTAACTTCTCCATCTCTCTCTGCAGTTTCACAAAGAATTGTTCTTTTCTTTCTAATGGAGTATATACCATTATTATATATGTTTTTAAATAATTCAATTTGAGTTCTATTCCTAGGTAGTGCCCTTCATTATCAGTGAAAATTTATCTGGCAGCATATTTTTTATTTATGTAAATAACCACTCCTTTTTTCTTCTTTGGTGAGGAAGAGTAGAATTCTTGACCTAATTTTTCCTTTTTCAAATATTTGCTATCTTGTTGACGAATCCTTGTTTCTTGTAAACAGATGATGTCCGATCTGTTTTTTTCCAAAATATGAAATATTCTTCTTTTAGATATTGTGTTTAAACCTTTAACATTCCACGATGTGATGTTCACCGACATTGTCTCTATCTCTGAAATACTGGTCTCTTCCCCACCTTACACTACGCTCTTTTCTTCTTCTGATAACACTTCTCCTGATTCTTCATCTTCCTCCCCTACTTCACTCTTTCCCATCTCTGTACCATCACCCTCTCCTTTATTTTCACCCATTCTGTTCTGTCCGTTTACATCTAATTGCTTCATTTTCTCTTCTGTATTCCTTTCTCTTCTTTTCCATCTCTTATCCTTGTATTTCTGTTCGTCATCATGTAATCTTCTGTGACTATGGCTTTAAAGGCTAAAAGCAGCACTTTTTGAACTTTGGGGGGGATAGACAGCCATTATTTTTGGTATTGTCTTGATGTGATAAGATTCAAATACTCTAATGAATACTATAACAGCTACATTCTATGTGCGAGCTCCCAAATAGGCCCCAGAAGGTAGCCCCATGTAGAAAGTACAGGTTGCCCCCTGTATCCATGGGGGATATGTTCCCAGACTTACTGTTTATAAGTAAAACCGTGGATAATAGCAAACTGATATGGAAAACCATAGAATCATACTGGAGGACCTTGAAAATGCCTAGAGAGACCCTCAAGATGACTAGAGAGACTGTCCTCCCTGTCAACAGTTAAATGAAACCATGGTTACCAATACCACGAATACAGAGGGCAACCTGTACTGCAATAGTCTAGTTAGATGTAACCAAAACAAATGTAACTGAGTCAAGGCTTGCTTTTTTCAAATAGATTTGCAGCTAAGAAGCCATCTCTGCCTCTATAGACAGTACTGAAATCCAGAAGAATCCCTAAAATTCTTTACTTAGCTTTTTAGGAGGAGTGTGACCCGAACCAAAACAAGGTCAGCTTATTAGCCCATAGTACACTCTGAATTGTCTGTTTTCTTTTTAAAGTTTTATTTTTATTGAAGACATCTTAAAACAAAACATCAAGAATTATAGTTTGTGGGTACATAAAGTAAATGGTTGACATGTAGAAGTTACAAATGCATTTTTAAAATTCTGCTAGAGTCCAGCTGGTCTGGAGTTTCTTTAAAAGTTCTGTCATAAGATCTGCTGTAATTACGTTGTCAGTAAGTCTTTCCAAAATTTCGGGTGATGTAATGAGATTGTCCAAAGTCTGTCTTTCTTGTTCAAAGAGTCAATAAATTGGAACCATTTTTCAACAATCATGTTTTCCCTGGTTTCTCCTCTGACATAACCTTATGTCCGTGGTCAATTTCTCATACAGTGCCAAGTCAAAAACTCCTTGGAACCATATTTGAGTGTTCAAATTGCCTGCATATTTCCAATTTCAGGTTATTTGCTTATGCACAACAAACAGAAGTTGTGAAACTAAGTATTTGTTATGTAACAATGCATTATTATCCAGAAAAAAAGAAAGTACGAGCAATTTGCCCCCCCCTTTTATATTTTTTCTCTTGCAATATATTCATTTAGTTTAAGTACAGTGTCCCATAATACCTTCACTTTTGGGCAATCCAGCCACATGTGAACTAGTGTGCCTTGTTCCTAATACTCCTTTCAACAAGGTGGTTGAACATATTTCCATAATAGAGAGAGTTTTGAGGAACAGTAATCCCTGCTCAGCCATGAAAACCCACTGGGTGACCTTGGGCATCACACACTCTCAGCCTCAGAAAATCTCAGGTTCTCCTTAGGGTTGCCATAAACCAGGAATGACTTGAGGGCGCACAACAATAACAATGCCACCTATATATAATTTTATAAACATTTTCCCTCATAGGTTTTCTGTGGTTTTTTTTCTGGGCTGTGAGGCTGTGTTCAGGAAGAGTTTATTCTTGACGTTTTGCCTGCGTCTGTGTTTGGCATCTTCAGAGAATGGTGGGATAGGGGTGTGTGGGGTAGGATTTGTGAGTCCCTGTTTTTTCCCCCCTCGTGTTTGCAAACATTTTCCCTCTTGTTTGCAGAGATGGAATTATGGAGGGTTAGTCCATAATTTTGCCCAATCTTATCAGCAATGGCCAAATTTAGATCTGTTTTCCAGGACGTCTTAGCTGGATTCATAAGTTTTATACAGTTGTCCATATTCTCTGGGGTTTGGTTCCAGGACCCCCAGTGGATACCAAAATCCATGAATACTCAAGTCCCATTATATTCAATGGCATAGCAAAATGGTGTCCCTCATATAAGATGGCAAAATAAAGGTTTGCTTCTTGGATTATTATTTTTTAAAGAATATTTTCAAGCTGTGAATACTTAAATCCATGGATACCAAATTAGTCTAGGGTCTAATGTTTATACCCTATTTCATATCCTGAAGGGATACTCAGGTTATGACAAAGCCTGGATGGCTTTCCCACCAGATAGACAAAGGGAATGAAACTCAACTGATTGCTTTAGTTCTGGAAAGACAAAACATAGATGGTGCAACCTCTTAATGTTTAGCCACGTAGAGGAGCAATTTCTGTAGGGTATGGATTAAGGTCATTGCAGGGAATGCCCAAGGCTGGAAGAAAGTCATATACCCTTCTAATGACTGATCTGTTAGCATAAACCTATTACAGGGGCTTCCTGCTCAATCCTAATATGGGCTTTCACACCATTATATTTCCAGACACGTCTCAGGTCATCATGACCTCCAACTGACCACTAGTCTGCCTCAGCTATCTGACCTGGAAAAGTGTCCAATTTCCAGTTATGAGATACTGTGGGGAAGGGGTAGTAGGGCATACTAACACTGGGTTCCACATTGTGCAACCTGTCCCAGCTTGGTGTCCTCCAGATGTTCTGGACTACAACTCCTCTCATACTTTACTATAAATTAATTGGCCATACTGTCTGGAACTGATGGGAATTGAAGTTTAAAAAATCTGGAGGGCACTGAATTGAGGAAGGGGGTGTGTGCTTTAAAGAATAAAGTCAGTCCTTTAATTAAGCCCAGGAATAAATTGGCAACCAGTGAAATTGACAAATAATTTGTGCACCCTGAGCTTATTTGCTAGTTCACCCCTCCCCAAACTGGCAGTTGCATTTGGAACCAAATGAAGTTTCTTGATATTCCTTGAGGGCAGCTGTGTTCTTTAGATGATATTCATTAAAAAACACTATTAATAAACAATAATCCTAGAAATTAATGTTCACACAAAATTTAATCAGATTTACAGATAAGGGGTTAGATCCAGAATCTTCATTCTCTGGACAGGAGAGATCCACAGAAGAACATGTCTCTACATGACTTCTTGGAATCCTCTACATATCGAAGCTCACCCTGCTGAAGAAGATCCTCAGACCCATTATATACCGTTTTCAAAGGGCTGGAGTGATTGATATAGTGCAGGAGGGACTGGGAAGTTGGCTTCTGCCAATCCAGCTTCACATGTTTAAAACTGGATGTATGCCATTGTTACTGGTGCACTTTGGATTGAGTTTCAAAGCGGGGTTCATGATCATAGAGACAGCTTTTCAATAGCAACCAACATATACTGAGTATACATTCCCCATAGTGTTTCCCCTTGTTTTCCCTTCAAAGGGAAACAAAGGTAGGTTCTGTGTTCATGTGACTTCTCAGTGGCGACACTAGTAGGGATGTGGAGAGGCCAAACCACACCATGTGACACCACTGGAGGGAGGGGTGACTCTAGCCTTAGTAATGCCACAGTGACTTCTCACTGCTTGGAGAAGTGGATTAAGATTTGCTGTTGACCAAAGTTTCTTTCAGAGGTAAACCCAAGCCAGAAGGAGGCAATGTGAAGCCCTTCAAAATTTTAGACTATGACTGTCAACAGCCTCAGACAGAATGGTCAGTGGCCAGGGATTATGGGAGCTGTAATCTAAAAAACTTCTGAATGACACCAGATCATTTACTCCTGCTCAATCCCAGATACTACTCCTGCTCAGTCAAGGACACACACTCAGATAGAAAGTTTATTTATTAATACATATTTATGTGGATCTACTCTCCCGAGTGTGTAGTAGTCTGCTGTGATTGTGACAGAAGAACATATGTGTCTATGGTGTGAAGCATGTGGAATTATGCATATGCCCAAGGTGACAGTAGGCACAGAAGCTTAATCAGAGGACTTTGTATTTGGTTATGTGGACAATCAGTTAGATGTGTATCTATAACTGCACTTTATTGTAATCTGGTATGTTTTTATTATGGGAAATGGTGCTTTGGTAGGGTGCCCAGACACAAAAACAGACAGGGCTCTTGTACTTTTTATAGTTGTGTGAAACAAGGAATTTCAGCCGGGGTGGCTTCTCAAGCCTTCACACATTCCAAAAATGCCATAGAGACCACCTTTCAAAGGAGAAAAAACCTGGATAAACACTGTGCCCCTGCAACTTCTCACTGCTTGGAGAAGTGGTAACAATATATTTGTTGTTGACTAAAACCTTGTTGCCCAAGAAAATCCTTGAAATTCATGGGGTGGCCACAAGTCAACAGGCAACTTGAAGGCATGTACACATACAAAGCCTCCTTCAGAAGTTAATTTCCCGGTGTTCCAAGAATGCATGGAGGAGGTGTCACAGACAGATCTACTGGCTCCGGCCTCAGTGTTTCATCGAGCTCTAGTCCTAGATCAGTTTGGAAAAGAGATTTTTAAAAATTACAACTCCTAGAATCCCCAGTGGCCAGGGGATGCTGGGAGTTGTAGTACTAAGTGTTACTTCTCCAAAGCCTGCTTGAGATTGATCATACCAGCTGAACATGTTAAAGCTTCTCTGCATGACTGGGAACCTTACTTGCAGAGTTCTCAGCTGTCTGAAGGAAACTATATGCATTGTTTCCTTCTCCACATCTTTCATCCAGATGTATAAAAGTTTTGAGGAGGGAACCTACAGAGACACAGGGCACTGAGACAGTGTGTGCAATTTTGTCTCCCAACTCCTTTTATTCTTGGGGTGCATGGAGGGTAACTAATTTCGGAAGCAGGGTTAAGTTGAAGATTGTGGTTTCTATGTCTCCTGTAAGAAATATTTTGTATTGGACTTCAGTAACCTTAGTGAGACTGTTCTATTTGTTTTGGATCAGTGTGTAGGTGCACAGTGTTGAAATGTATTCCTAACCTTGATCAAAACAATGAGCACCTCCTGCTGAGCTGCACTTGATGGCTGCTGTTACTTTGGAGAGAATCAGAAATAATGATTGGGCAAATGTGGTTATATCCTTTCAAGTGTCCAAAAAAGAGAATTTGATACAGAGCTTCACTGACATGTTAATCCTAGAAAAGGCCAGCAACAAAGCAGGTAAAGGGATACCCACGGACCTACCTATAGTGGTGACAGCAATTAAGGGTATTATCTTACTGCCTTTGTGTAGGCTCAAAATCCAGCAAACTCAGGCAAGCCAAACCAGAATGATATCCTTACTTGTAAAGCAGCTTCTCTAACATTTTAAAAAGTTGATTGCACCAATAGGTTTCAGGATCTCTGTTAGTAAATTAGCCATGAAGTATGGGCAAACCATGGTATTTAAAAAAAATATATACACATGTTGTTTGTGGTGTTATGTGAAACAATACTTTTGATGGTGATATCATCTTGGCAGCCTCAAGTAATTTCAGATTCTCAGTGGCTGCCAACTGGCAACTGAGCAAACAAACCGGGAAATACCACACATAATATATTTTAGTGTTTCTTTGTATTCCAGGTGTGTTCTTGCAAATATAAACCACTGAGCAATTTTTAATAAATGACCATCTGCATTCCTGTCTTACATTCAATTTCCCTGTCTCTCTTTGCCACAAGCAACATGCTTTTCTTTTCTTCCTGTCTTCATACTTAGTTTGGAGATTGAACTGTTAACTGTGTGTTTGTATTATTTAGAATGAATGTACAAAATGAACAAGGTACTGGCAGCACAATCCTATGCACATCTTAATCCCTGGTAGAACTTGGAAAAGCTGTATGTTTGGACTATAGCTCCCAGAATCCTTGTACTGGGAGATTCTGGAAATTGTAACCCAAAAGTAAAAAGTCCAAGCTCTAGTTCTAGATAAATGAGTATACAAGCAAAGCCTTAGGTACCAGATGAGCTTCCTTGAGGAGAACATTCCTTAAGTGGGATTCTGCTCCTAAGAAGGCTCTTTCCCAAGTTATCAACCCACTACATCTCAGATGGTGAACTAACATAAGGCACTATGGGAACACTTAGAAGAATATTCTTGTATAGATCATAAGGTACA
Source organism: Gambelia wislizenii (assembly GCA_030847615.1). Taxonomy (NCBI): domain Eukaryota; kingdom Metazoa; phylum Chordata; class Lepidosauria; order Squamata; family Crotaphytidae; genus Gambelia; species Gambelia wislizenii. The sequence goes on from JAUMIR010000006.1 coordinate 104,573,841, forward strand.
GTCAAGCATGTGTGCAGACATGTTGTTCCCCCCAATATACTTGTGTGCTCTGATGTACTTCTAGATTTATTTTACTCTTTCTCACTTATTTCTCTGCCACCCCAAAATGGCTTCTGTAACTTAATTCACACTAAAACATTTCTCACCAAATTTGGGTAGCTTTTTTACATTCCAGAGAATACTATACTCATTATCAAACACACAGACACCTCCACCTTAAGAATTAACTCCTGCTAAGGGAATATCCATTCCAAACCAGCTATTCTGGGCCCATTAACACACAGTGTACCCATCAGAGTAGCATGGCTTTTCAGCTATCATGAAATAGTTTGAACAAATATAACTTGCACTAAGCTTCCCTTAAATCAGGCTCCCCATAAATGATGGCTTCTCATTTGGTGCATGTAATTCCCCTTAAAATGAATTGAATTTGTAATTATCTCAGTGTTCATGAACTTCTTGCGCCACTTCCCTGACTCTGCAACTTGGAAAGTCGATGATTTCAAATGGAATTGTGAAGTCGAAGGCTTTCACAGCCGGCATCCATAGATTTTCCTTGGTTTTTTTCCGGGCTGTGAGGCCGTGTCCTGGAAGAGTTTATTTCTGACGTTTCTCCTGCATCTGTGGCTGACGTCTTCAGAGAACTCAACACTTGCAAATGAACTCCACCCAGGGACAGGGGGATTTCCAGCAGAAAATGGACCATTAGCCAACCATTAGCCAAACAGACACTAATCCTCCTTGCATATTTCCACCCAGAAACTAGCCATTCAAATACACAAATGTACGTATCCTCTCCAACAGGGATTCACAGTATATAAATCCCACACACATTCCTACTCAACCATTCTCTGAAGATGCCAGCCACAGATGCAGGCAAAGCGTCAGAAATAAACTCTTCCAAAACACGGCCTCACAGCCTGGAAAACCCCCAAGGAAAATCAAATGGAATTGTCTATCCAAGAAAGGAATGGAAACCAAGTTTAGAGCATATGGAAATAAAATGCTGTTGTTAACCAGATGCCTCGATGCACAAAGAAATGAGTAGTTAAAACCAAATTCTTAGTTTCAAGTAGGCAGGGGAAGCACCTTTCCATTCAAGCAGTATTGAGAGAACTGCCCCTGAGTAGGTGTGTGTTTTTACAGTGCAGGATTTGTGCACAAGCTAAGTAAATTATATATTAGCGCCTCAAGATTTGAGGGCAGCACTAAATAAGTAACAGAACAACACACATTTTTTATATTATGATGTGGGCTTTTAAATCTGACATTGTTTTTGTCTTATTCTATTAGAAAGCTGTAACGGAAACACAAAAAGAGGTTTATTTCAAGAGGACTGGTTTATTTTGATTGAATATGTTTCGAACAATGCACAGCGCCTTTTACCACCAAGCAATCAACGCCATTTATGGAAAGATGTATTTCACAACTTGAAATAATCAGACGAAGTGCCTGAACTTGCTCCTTTACACCAGTATAGAAGAACTGACTTATTATTATTATTTATTGTATTTATGGTATTCTTCAGCCACAAAGGCTATCAGAGTGGCTTACAAATGGTTAATTTAACAGTCCCCTGCCCTCAGGCTTACAATCTAAAATTATTATGACTTATTTGTGAAATCATATTTTGAACTGTGGCTTCCTGTTTTCCCCTGTTGTATTATGCTGTTGTATTTTGAATTAAGCTAATAAAATTTCCATTTTTTTTTAAAAAAAATCTGACACTGTTTATAGGGCCCCAGCATGTCAGTTCTTGGACAGCGAAAACTTCCAGCCTTCTCAGTGCATCTGCCCTTCTAAACTGAGGAAAGGAGGCGGAACACACCACACTCCTCTCTAACTCCAGGATGAAGCCTAGTAAGGCCCCCACACCTCCTTCATATTCCCCCTTCGCCTTTATTTAGCTCTCCTCTCCCTCACACTCCCCTCCTCTAGGCCTCCCCCTCCCCATATCTTTCCCAGTCGCAGCATTCTCCCTGCTGATTCGTTCCTCGCTCGTCTTGCTTCCACCAATCATATACCACTTCCCACCCACAAGCCATCCTATCTTCCAACCATAAGTCCGTTAAGGATGAGTGACAGGCATCTCAGCGCGTAGAGAGAAAAAGAGGCGGGACGGATTACATTAATTGGCAGGCACGTTACCTTAGTAGTGAAAAGGGACTGGTGGGGATTTATTGGTGAGAGAGCGGAGAGAGAGAGAGAGAGAGAGAGAGAGAGAGAGGTGGGGCGGGGCAAAGAGGTAACTCTTGCCCCCGCCCTTGCGCGCGAGCTCCCTCCCTCGCAGCCGAAGGGCCAGAGTCGGTGGGCGGGGCTGGTGGGCGGGGCCTGTTGCCGCCTAGCGGCCCAGGCGGAGGAGGCGGGGCTGCCGAGGAAGGGAGTCGTTGGCGGCGGCGAGGAGGAGGAGGAGGAGGAATAGCCGCGGTGGCCCCTGAGGAGAAGGAGGCGGCGGCGGCGGCGGCGAGGTAGCAGCGGCCTCGCCATGGTTTTCCTCAAGCTGCGTGAGCAGGTGGGTTTCCGGTCAGAGCTGGTCGTGGTAGCCGCGCCTCAGGTCCTTTTTCTCCTCAGACCGAAAGGGCGACGACGACGACGACGACGACGACTCTAGGCGGCCGTTTCCCCGTCCTTCTCTTGTGTGAGGGTGACAGGCGGGTTTGTGGTGTTTTTTTTTTTTGTTTGTTTTTTTTGAGGGAAACGAGGCACTATGGCGGCGGCGGCCTCGGGGACGGAGGTGGGTAGGTGGGTGGGTGGGGTTGCCGTGCCCCCGCTGCGCTGAATGGCTTCAGGCGTGGTGACAGTGTGCGAGCGGGGAAGGAAGGCGGGCGGGAGGGCGCCTCATACCACACACACACACACACTCGTGCCTGGGTGGGGGGTGGGGTGAGCGCTCCCTCCTCCAGCCAAGAAGGCGGCGGGGTTGGCGGTGCGCGGTGGCTGCTGCTGTGGAATCCCCCTCCTTCCCTTCCCCTCCTGGTCTCTCTCTTTTTCCAGGCTCCTCCTCCGCCTTACCCAGGTTACACTCAGGCCCAGGCCTAACAGGTGGCAGCGTGCCCTTTCCCACCTTCTCTCTCTTCCTCCTCCTCTCCTGGCCGGATCCCTTGCACGCACTACAGGACCGGTTTAAGGAATTTTGGGGGCCCCCTGCAGTGCTTTATTTTAGGAGCCCCATATATTTATCTCAGGTAATTGTAACTTAACTCAACCTAAGCTATTCACAGTATAGGCTATTCAGATTATTACTAGTAATGTTTTGGCAGCAGGAGGGTTACTATGGGGGCCCCTGCAGATGCCGCTGGTGCCTTAAACCGGCCCTGTGGTTATCTCAGGTCAATGTAACCTAACTCAACCTAAGCTATCCACAATGCAGGCTATTCAGATTATTACTAGTAATGTTTTGGCAGGAGGAGGGTTACTATGGGGGGGCACAATGATGGGGCTCCCTGCGGATGCTGATGCCGCTGGTGCCTTAAATCGGCCCAGTGTTTATCTCAGGTCAGTGTAACCTAACTCAACCTGAGCTATTCACAGTATAGGCTATTCAGATTATTACTAATAATGTTTTTGCAGGAGGAGGGTTACTATGCCTCCCCCAATGATGGGGCCCCCTGATGATGCTGACGCCGCTGGTGCCTTAAACCGGCCCTGGATGCACACTTTATTACCTTGCTTCCCTTGGTAGCTCTCCTACCGATCTGCAGCCTTCTCTGCTTGCACATTGACTTAAAAGGTGTACAGAAAACTGGAGCCATTTTGTCCTACATGGCAATGGCCAAATATGTGTGAGTGTATGTGTGTGGGTTTGTTTATATCATGCAGAAAATATCAGATGGCCCTAGTGGGCAGACCAGAGGTTCAACAAGATTAGACCAACCCCCGGTTTGCCTTCAGGCTTAGTCTTGAAGCCAGATCCACACTAAACAAATAATCCAGTTTGAAATTGGATTATTTGCCATGGCTCCATCCTGTGGAGTACCAGGATTTGTAGTTTGGCAAGGCACCAGTACTCTTTGGTGGAGAAGGCGAAAGACCGTGCAAAACTACAAATCCCAGGATCCCATAGGAAGGAGCCATGACAAATAATCCAGTTTCAAACTGGATTATTTGTGTAGTGTGGATATGGCCTGAGAATTTCAGCAATAGAGATGTGCTGCAAAAATACCACAGGTTTGATGTGTGTGTGTGTTCATGTACAAAATCGTGTTAGTTTGATCTGAGGTATCAGACCTATGAGAACTTTGTTCTGTATACCATTTGGCTTAATGTAGTCTGTCTTCTTACCCTACAGTGCTATACATGTATCTAAAGAGTTCAAATTACACACTGGCATGCATCTGCCTTTCAGCTTGATATAGTAAAAATAAATCTCATCGTCGTCTCTGACGTTTGTGCCTAGAACACTTTCATATACTTGTCCATTTTAATGCAACACTACTGTGGAGAATTGACATTTGGTTTTCTTTGCATTTTCATCAGGCATATATATGTCCTGCTCTTGAAAGATCCCAAGTTGTAAATGCCTGTGTTATTTTATCTCCATCATATCCAAAGAGAGAAATCTTACTGAAATTTAGATATTTAGACTTGATCTAAGTTTCACGGGTAAGCAAGTATTTAAACCTTAACATCACTGGACCTAAGCCTACATCTCTGCATTAGTACAATATTGTATTTATGCCATATCTTTCTTTTCTCCCAGGACTGGGAGTCAAGGCAGCTCACAAAAGCAGTAGAATAATTAAAAACGTAAAAGTAAAAAACATAACAGATACAGTTAAAAACGTAGTAAAGACAGCAGAGACCCCACACTGAGTCTCTTGGTTATATGCAAATGTATATGCATACGTATATGTATATTCTTATACTATTATCCATATAGGCCTCTGTGGCTTTCATTTGCAGAACAACATTAATTTCCTTGGTTGATATATGAAGGGCAGGAAGGAGAGAGGTCCAGTTTGTTTACAGTATTTTGTCTGTCTCCCTCCTCCCCAGTAAATTATTCATACAGCTTTTGCAAAAAAACAAAACAAAACATCTCAGTCTTTGCTAATGGGAAATGTTCACTTGCTTTTCTTCCTGTCAATATATGGATTTAGAATCTTATCTAGATCCATTTAGTATGTATCAAATGGCTTTAGTTTTCTATAACCATATTTTTATTGCATATCTCACCACCTCCTTTTTCTGGCCTTGGCATGTTTAATGTTGCCTTGCTTATTCAAAAGTTGTTACAGTCTTTTAGTTTCACTGATATATTGCTTTCTCCTTTATGCACATGTACCAGGGCCTTTTCTATCACTGTTTTGCTCATTTATGGTTACACTACTTAGTCTTGTAGTATTCTTAATGTGCCTCATAACAGGTTTTTTGACTTGCTCTTAGCAAAGTCTCCCGTTGCTGTACAGTCCTTACTCAGAGACATGAGAAGTACTTCGAAGATGGAAAAAGCTCGATTCTACACTATTTATATCTTATAGTCTACAATATTTCTACACTATTTATATCTTATATTCTTACATACATTCTCCTCCCATTAGTTAATAAACTGTTTTATATTCTTTCATTAATTCAAAATATGTAAAGCTTTTTTCATTTGTGGCAACATGGTGATTTAAAAAAAAAAGACGCATGGAAGTGAAGGGACTTTGAAATAGGAATTTTGAAATGATTGGTATCAAGTGAGTATCAAAGATTGTTAATGGTTTGATATAGTACTACAGGATTATTTTTTGGAAAACCAATGTACTGAACTATATCACCAGGGAGAAGCTGGTGATAAGTTGAGTTAACTAATCTTTATTTTATTTAATAAAATAAACGTGATATCAGTGCTCTGTTGGATGACAGTGTGGTTTGTTATTTTAGTGTATTCGTTGTCAGGCTGTGAATCATCTATTACAGTATAACCAAACATCTTAGGAGTTTGTATAAGTTTCTTAGTGCTTTTAACACTATCTTCCAATAAATAATACCATTTTTATTTTGAATCCTAGAAGCTACATATCTGTACAGTAGTCATACTGTATTGGTGGCTTGCAGACTTCAGTGAAGTATGGTTAGGATTCACTCTTAAGCAACAAAACTGAGAAGTAAATTAAAGCATATAAACAAGACAACATAGAGTCTTGAATAGACATCCCCCTAGCATCCATTTTTCATTCATGGCAGTGCTGCTGACACACCAGTCAGAGTGGTAGTGGCATTCAAATGGTAGCCAACATGGAAAGAAGCAATATGTGCTCAGTAATAGGGCATGCCACCATAGTTGCATTGCTGCCATTTCCAGATAAGTCAGAGCCCTCCAGGCACAAAAGCACCAAGGCACCTTGAATAGTATTAAATACTGTGGCATGCCTAGCAACTGGTATGCTCCAGGGATCTTTGCAGTCACCAGTCCAAATTGCGTATGCTACTTGCACATACAGCTTGCAAATAATCACACTTTTAACTGGCTGATAGACAGAGAAAGAATACACTTAGGAGAAGGCAACCACAAAGAGTACAGTGGCTCCCCAGACAAATAACTGTGGGGCAAATATATTTACCTGTGGAAAAAGGGTTTTTATTAGAGAGAGGGGAAAGATGGTGGTTAGGAAAGTTTAATGGGAAGCTACAGTGGAATCCAACAATTACAAACCATGTTAGCATACTGGGCTAGTGCATGGTGATGTGGTGATGAGAAACTGGCCATGTGTGTTTGAGTCCTGCTAGAAAATCATCTGAAGCTGAACAATTCTCTTTGGCCAGCAGCATTCCATGTTGGAGGGAAAAGAGTGACAGCAGGCAGAACTAGAACCTGACACCAAACAGTTGCAGGAGAAATGGCAGTTGTAATCTGTTAGCCCATACATTAACATTTTATTGCAAAAACAAATGGATCCCATAAAGGGGCTTTGCTTCTGAGGTACATCACAGGTGTTGTGTAAAGAATATCCCATGTAGGAAACCTAGGTATCTCCCCACCACCCAAAAAAGTTGAAAGGAGTTCTAATACAAATGCACCTCAAAGGGCAGGTATCAAAGCTTATTGGAGAGAGTGTTGCGTAGGCTAGTACTCTCATTGAGCTAATTCCCTGGCTGTCCTAAAGTTCCTGTCTGGGTCACTTGGCACCATATATAGCCACATGTTTCCTACCCCTCGTTTACATGGTTACCTGAGCCTCCTTGATGACTGTTTCAACAAATATTACCTATGTTTTATATATGTTGACTTTATAATTTATCACTCCAGGAGTATCTGTGGGGTGGTCAAACTGTTAGAAGCTTATCCTGCTGCCCTTACTAGAGAGAAATGATGTTGATACCTAACATTGGTAGAGCATGGCACTAGAGAAGCCATGTGCCTCTGAATGTAGTAGCAAATGATGGAAGGGAGAAGAGGAATCCCTTTTTATTGAGTCCTGGTAATATAGTGAGAACTTTTATTGAATAGCATCAGTTCTTTTACTAGTTCTTTTTTTCTAACGGTTCCTGTGCCATTGGAATCTGATAACAGTGGGAAAGATGGAGATTTTCTTCATGTTGGGTTTGTCTTCATCCAGGTTGCATGGGGTATGTGTGAGTATATGCCTTCAAGTCACCTTATGGCGACCCCATGCATTTCATAGTTTTCTTATGCAAGGAATACTTGGAGGTGGTTTTGCCAGTTCCTGCCTCTGAAATATAGCCTACGGCACCTGTATTCATTGACAGTCTCCCATCCAAGCTCTAACCAGAGCTGACCCTGCTTAGTTTTCAAGATCAGACAGGATCTGGTGACCATTAGCTAGTACTGTAAAAACAAGCATGTGGCAATCCTACAGAAGAATGGCTGGATGCATACTGCCCATTACTGTTGCTTTTATTCCTAAAAACCTTTGAAACTTGGAGGTGGGGAGACATGTTGGAGAATTATTTGGAAAGAGCTTAAATACAGATAAATTCTGTTTAACAACTGCATCACACAGTGCCTTTGGGCCAGTGCTTAGTAGGTGGTAACATACAACTGAGTGAGAGAAAGAGGTGTTACCTCAGTTCCCTCACCTCCCTCACCTCCCTCATAGGAGGCATATAATATGGAAAAGATGTGCTTTCCATATTAGAAGAGTCGTCTGTTGGAAGAAAGACTAACTGTTGGGAAGATAATTGCCAATGCCACATAAGGAATTTCAGTAGAATTCTGCTTGCAGTTTGCTTCATATGTTCAGTCAGTCTATCAGTCTGTAAGACAACATGTTGAACCCTGCAATAACAACATTTGGAGTGGTGTGCTAGGCATTCATTGTGAGAGTTGACCTGCATATGTTGATTAATGGGCATGAGACCTTCCCCTGTTTCTGGACTGTAAGAACAATGTAGAGTAGAGTGTCTGGCAGTAAGTGTTCCCATATCTGCAAAGAGCATACTTACTATGTGTCTCACATAAGGAAGACACTGCTATTACCTGTGGTGTGAAGAAAGATACGGTAGGTTAGTGAGCATCTGTTTTCAGTAGGGATTGCGAAGAAGAGATGGGACACTTGCAGGATTCATACTTCAAGGCATGATACCTCCTCTTACCTTTATGCAGTGCAGCTTGAAAACAGAGGTGGAAGTTATTGTTTGGTGTTTGCATGTGAAGTCTTGGCAATGCTTGCAAGGGTTCTGAGTAGAGAAGTTCTAATAATTTTTTTTATTATCTACCAAGTACATTCTGGGTTTGTAAAGTGTATCTCATTTTGTCAGTTGTACTTTTGTTCATTATTAGAGTCCCCACTTTAGTATTTTAAGTTGACACAAAATGAGATACAGTCTCAGGCCTTGTGCCTTATTATGAGATATGCAGGTTCTTTAGCAGGGGTGTATATGATGCCATTAGGCTGCATAACTGGAATCTTGTCAGTGGCTATGTAGGTGGTGTGGAAGGAGTTAACCATAGCATGTTGGGTCTCAGACGAATTAAGGGCAATGTTTTAATGTACACATCTCCTTTGCTAGCATACTGGTAATACTAGGGGGCAGAATTGAGTTATATTGGAGCTAGGTCCTTGTTTTCAACCAATATTTATGTACTGTCTGTTTTTGGCATTGCATCACTAGTGAGATAACTGTGTTAGTGTAACCTTGGAGATATTCTAGTATAGATGGATTAGAAAATCTGCCACTACTAGGATCTTATATCTCAATCTTCTTTTTCAGCTGGCATTACTGGACTAATCCAGAATCCACAAAAAGGAGATACTTTATTGGCCAACCAAACTGCAAAACACATGATGCAAGCTTTCAAAGCTCTACTGGCTTCTTCACCAGACAAAAGATGTTTTTTAAAAAGTTATGGCATTGGAATCACAGGCCTACATGTTGTTTCAGATGTTGCTTTTGTTGTTCAGGTGAGGGATATCATGCAAGCAGAGGCACTCCTACTTCTTGGCCATGTGGTGTGCTGAAACAAAGACAGTAAAATTTAACTCCTTCTGCAGCAGCAAGGCAACCTCTTGGCATCGAGCATGATTCTTCTGACCCTTTGTGAAGATAGGGCTGCTTTGTTAGGCAGAGATCATTGGATTTTTCAAGAAGTCTCTGTACTTCATCTGGAAAAAACTTTCAGGTGCTGTATGGCCTTTGCCTGCATGACTCACCTGAACAACAAAAGCAACATCTGAGACAACGTGTAGGCCTGTGACTCCAACATGGTCACTTTTTTCAAAACATTTTTTGCCTGATGAAGCCATTAGAGCTTTGGAAGTGTGCATCATGTGTTTTGCAGTTTGGTTGGCCAATAAAGTCCTTTTTGTGGATTCTGGATTTTGTTTTGTTACATGACCAACACAGCTACCCTTGAATGTGTTTGCTGGACTAATATTATCGTGGTATTAGAATAGAATGACTGTTTATATAAGAATGCAACCATATACTTGCACACACTTTCCTCCTTTTAGTAAAATGGATGTCTTGTACCATGTTTTCAGATCAATATTTCTAGTTGCTATGTGTTCAGTTTAGTTTGTTTTGCCTATTGTTAATGTAGTATTTTCAGGACTGCTCTGTATATTAGTCTTTTCTTGGTTTTATAGTATTTCTACATATGAAAAATTATGCAAGTTTAATGTACGGTATTGTATGTCATTTTAGACAAATATTTCATGTTTTTGCCTTCTACATAAAACAGCTTTTTATATAATAATAATAATAATAATAATAAGATTTATTTATATAGCGGCCTTTGGTAACCCAATCAGGGCGGTTAACAACATTAAAACACCATACAAAGTAAAACAGTATACAGTTGCCTCTCCACATTTGCGAACTTAGCATTCGTGGTTTTGATTATTCGCGGTTTAGGGAGGGTCCCCCTGCCCTCCCAAAACCGTGACAAGGGGCCTCCTGGAGGCCCCGTGAAGGCCCGGGGTGGGAGGGGGGAGGCCCGGGGAGGCCTTCATGGAGCCTTAGAAGGCCCCGTGAAGGCCCGGGGTGGGAGGGGGGAGGCCCAGGGAGGCCTTCACGGAGCCTCCGAAGGCCCTGTGAAGGCCCGGGGTGGGAGGGGGGAGGCCTGGGGAGGCCTTCACGGAGCCTCCGAAGGCCCCGTGAAGGCCCGGGGTGGGAGGGGGAGGCCCGGGGAGGCCTTCACGGAGCCTCCGAAGGCCCCGTGAAGGCCCGGGGTGGGAGGGGGAGGCCCGGGGAAGCCTTCACGGAGCCTTAGAAGGCCCCGTGAAGGCCCGGGGTGGGAGGGGGAGGCCCGGGGAGGCCTTCACGGAGCCTTAGAAGGCCCCGTGAAGGCCCGCAGTGGGAGGGGGAGGCCTGGGGAGGGATCCACGGGGCCTCAGGAGGGTCTCCTGAGGCCCCGTGAAGGCCTAGGAAGGGACTAGGGAGTCAGGAGAAGGCGACTATGGGGCCTCCGGAGGCCCTGTGGTCGCTTTGGTGGGGGAGGAGAGGGCAATCATTATTCGCGGATTTTTCACATTCGCGGGGGTCTGGGGAACCTAACCCCCGTGAATGTGAAGGGACGACTGTACTCCCCTCCGCCCCTTAAAAAGTTATTAAATCAGTTTACAAATTAAAACAACAATTAAAACACTTAATAAAACACACACCTACATTTAGCAATAACAGTAGATCCCCAGCAATATTCAGTTCCATTGATAAAGGAGGCTGTGGGGACTCTCCTGAAGGAGGGGGGTTCCCAAGGCCGGGATAATCTATTCTGGAAAGGCCTGCCAGAAGAGATCCATCTTGACAGCATTTTTGAAGCTGTTCAAAGATGTCAATTGGCGGATCTCATCCGGCAGGCTGTTCCATAGTCTGGGAGCGACAACAGAAAAAGCCCTCTGGGAGGTAGCCGAAAGCCTCGACTTTTGAGGCTGCAGAAAATTCCTCCCAGAGGACCAGAGTGCACGGGGAGGATTATAAGGGAGGAGACGGTCCCTGAGATAGCTTGGACCCAAGCCATTAGGGCTTTAAAGGTGATAACCAACACCTTGTACTGGGCCCGGAAACCAATAGGCAGCCAGTGGAGGGACCTCAAAACTGGAGTGATGCGGTCCCTCCTAGATGTTCCTGAAACAAGCCTGGCCGCCATATTTTGTACTAATTCTAGTTTCTGAACCAAGCACAAGGGTACCATGTAGAGTGCATTACAGAAGTCTAGGTGCGAGGTTACCAGCGCATGAACATTGTTGCTGCTTCTCTTAAATAAAAAATCTTACATCAAACACATATTTTCAGTTTCCATGTAGAGGTATCTCAATTTGATTAGCTGAGAAAAAGTTAACTCTGTGAAATGTGCAGTCATCTTCGTAACCATTAGGAAAATGCAAGGATTCTCAGTACAGTCAAGAGACAGATAATCCACTAAGACTAAGCAACCATGCTAGATATTGTAGCAGGCTTTTGTGTATCATATTGGATAAATCTAATGAAGCATTTCTTTGTGATCTGTAAATCAAACTCAAGTCCATGTTCGAAAGGGATTATATTATCTAACTGCATCTTGTGATGTGACAGATACATGATAGTATTTATGAAGATACATTTGTTTTATAGTGACTGAGGAAAGAGTGTAGATCATAAGATGTTCAATTTAAAATGACTGCACAAACACATTGTATGGGCTTTGTTAACCATTATCTGACATAATATGGCCTGGTTCAGATTAATAACCCTTTCTCCTTTCATATCCATCTCAGAAGTAAACTGGTTTGTTGAATGAATTTCCAGTGATGACCAGATGGGAAAATTGTGATTTCCCCTCTGTCTGCAAACTAGAATTGCTCATCATGGTTTGAAAATCAGGAAGTGTTTAACCAGTTTCCTGAATTTAACCTGATGAAACAATAACTTAACTACCCCTTCTCCCTGCAGTTACATGAAAGGAGAATGCTGCCCATTCATATACCGACACATTTTTTGAACACACAGTATTACCGCAGAACTGCTCCCTGAAACGCAGCTGATAATGACTAGCGACTTCCTATGTAAACTTTATTCTTTTGTTCTCTAGTTTGCGCATTTTTATTCATCCTACATACTTGCAGTTGCTTTTTTGTTGATATTTCAAAGTGCAAAGGCAGTGTTTGCAAAAAAGGGTAGAATTCAGGGGGCAAAGAATTTCTCTCTTGATTGACTTCATGCTATATTGTTATGATTCTTGGTTCTGTTTCTCTTCCTACAGTCTTATCTACAATATGAGTGTCAAACTCAAATGGGTCCCAAGGCTAAATTCTTAGGAGGCACACCTACAAATTTGCAGCAGTAATGGTCAATTCTACCTGAACTTGACGGGAAACCATCAATTTGAGCTCAATTAGAAATCCACCCCGGCAAAACTCCAAACGCCCCATGGCTCTGACAGAGCATCTGTTCTTAAAAAAATTATAGCATGAATATAACAAAAGAAGTTATGTATATACAGTATAAAGAGCAGGCAGTGTCAGCAGGTTCTGGGGCCAATTTTCTGCCAAATTTGTGAAAAACTGAAAAACAAAACAGAAATAGAGATGGACAGAAATCAGCCTCTGGTTTCAGTACTACAGTGACAGAATTCTTTTGTCAAAGTGTAGATGAAGGTGGGAACCATGCAGCACTTAAGAAGTTTTTGGACTGCAACTTGTATTCATAGAATCATAGAGTCATAGAGTTGGAAGAGACCTCAAGGGCCATCTAGTCCAACCCCCTGCCATGCAGGAATACACAATCAAAGCATTCCCTGGTACTGTTGAGACTTGCAATCCAAAAGCCCCTAGTGGGTTACATGATTCCTATCTCTAGTATAAACTCAGCAGTGACTCTTAGTTTCCTCCTTTTTTCTTGGCATTTTCTTTGCAGTAGTACATCCTCATGTATTGTTTGTCCCAATATGTAGATTTCTCCCAGCTCTATTTTCTCCTTGGTCCCTCGTCTTCTTTTTCAGCTCTGTTTCCACATCTGATACGGTTTCCTTTTGTATCTGTATCCCATTATGTCTCTCTTCCTTCATAGCAGAGTGAATGCTATACCCTCTAGTTAGAAAGAAGTCCAAACGAGTGCAGTGGGGATTGTGTTTTCAGTTGTATAAAGAATAGGTGGAGAAGGAGGCTTCAGAAAAAAGGGTGAGAGGAACTGAGAGGGAACGGTGGCTCTGAAGGCATTTTCACAGTGCTGAAGAAAAGGAGGGTCTCTATACAGTGTGGCTTTTCAAAGAGCATGTTGAAAACAATTATTGTAAGATTCCTTGCAGGTCTCTTGTGCTCATAAATGCAGGATATTTTTTGATAAGTAGGAAACAGGGAACTACTAGAAAAGCATATGTTATAACCAACTTCTTTGTCAAGCTCTAACTGTAGCTCTAAAACAGTTCCTAGAAAAGCCATACTAGTGGATGTTTTTGCTGAAATATAAACTCTTAAATAACCAATTTCTTATTTAGCTCAAAATTTGGAATTTGTCAAAATCTCAGGCTGCAAATAATTTCCTCATTTCAAATTTGAGAATGGCTGGCAAATTCTTTTTCGGTTGAAAGTAAAATAGATACAAGTAAGTTGGGTTGTTCATTATGTAGATTGAGGAGACCCATTCAAAACCTGATCTGACAGTCATGTGATTGATTTAACATGGGGTTATCATGGGCTCAGCGTGTAGGGTTACCTATACCTTCCATAAAGGTGACAGAAGTGGTGAATACAGATAACAGATACAAGGTGAGGCTGTAGCATGAATTTTTATCAAGTCATGCAGTTTTCATTCTCAGTACATACTGGTTGATCTTTTGATCGTATGTGCTTGTATAGAGGTGTTCTTTATGCAAAGGCACTAGGGGGCGGGGAAATCAGGCTCTAGAAAGATGGAGTTATCATAGGAGAGTCAGGCCAGTCCAGGTCATACTCATGTAGTCTAGAGCAGTGGTACTCAAAAGTGGTAGTTCAGGGATGGGTGGTGATCTGTGGACTAATGCCAGTCTGTGGTAAATTTCCATGAAAGGAAGAAATGGACACAAATTTGGTGCCAATCCCTGGCATATTGAGGGAAAAAAAAACATTGTAAGTCCCCCACATCAGATTGCTTAAGAATTCTAGAGAATTCTCTGAAAATGAGGTGATGTATTAGTAAGGTGTTCACCATTCTGAATTCAATCATGAGAAGCTAGCAGTCATAAAAGCCGAACCAAAGGGAGAAGATAATGAGATGTACAACGTAAAGCCAACCCAGAAGTCAGGAATCCAAGCAGTCCAAGGGCACATGAACACACTCACAATTTAAAGAACAGTTGTCTGCAAGAACTTCCCTCAACCTCTACTTGACCTCAGCATGCCATGGGTAATTGTGTGGTGTCTTGCCTTTGTGTTTGAGGTATTTGTTCCTCCTACATCTTTGTTTGACCCACTGTCACTCTACAAACCTCAGCATCCATTTGCTCTGGCTGAAGTGAGGGCTTGTTGTGCAGAGAATCTGCGCAGTGGTTAAATGCCAGTACTGCAAGCCACCACGTCGCAAGTTCGATTCCAGCTGGCTCCAAGGTTCACTCAGCCTTCCATCCTTTCGTAGGTCGGTAAATTGAGTACCCAGCTTGTGGGGGGCAATTAGCTAACACACATTGGAAACTGTTTAATGCAGTGTAGATGTGTAAATAGCTATTGCTTAAAACAGTTTGTAAGCCGCTCTGATAGCCTTGTGGCTGAAGAGCGGGGTATAAATAAATAAATAAATAAAAATCATCAGCGTCTGTTCTTGACTGCCCAGGTTCTGTGGGGAAGTCATTCTCTGGAGCTGGAGGCTCTTCAAGGTCTGAATTCTTTGAGAGCAGTTCCTCATGGTGCGTTGTGAAAGAAGGCACTCATTCTTCATCCTCAACATAGGCTGGTTGTTCATGTGAAATGCCATGAGTCCATAAAGTGAGAAAATACAAAAGTGTAAAGTTTCCTATAATGTTTGATACATAGGGAGGCTACTAGTTCAGAATTCAGGTCATCATCCGTTTCATGCCATAGAATTCATGTAATTTCCTCCACTGAAGGATTCATGCCAAGAATAATATCTAATTGACACCTAAGAAGAACCCTTTTGGGTTAGACTAAAACCTATTAAGTCAGCATTTTATTCCAGCAATGGCCAATCAGTGGCTTATAGGAAAGCCAGAAGCAAAGCATAAACAAATAGCACTGTCCCAGGGGTTGTCTAGATGATGAAAATACTCTTCATAGAATTCGAGGAGAATACCTTTTGTCCCAACATGCTGCAAATGAAATTTACGATATTCAGAAGGAGCGGGGGACTCCCATCTACTGCAGGAAAAGCCTTTGCAGTTTTTCCTGAGGTTTTTTGAATAATGCACGGGCTTGCGCATTATCGCATGTCTGGATATCCAATTCAGGACACTGAGCATTCTCAGCGAGGGTGGAAGTGGAGAGCAGATTGATCAGATGTGTGCGGAGGCTTGGCTTGCTGGCAAGGAAGTGGCTGGATGTGCCATTTTGGAATTGCATGTTGTCAATCATGCACTTTGGAGACATACTTTGGGGAGTTTTCAGTTTTCAAAGTAACAAAAAGGAAAATGAAGGATTTTTTTTTTTTTTTGCACCTAGTTCATGTACCCTCTACAGCAGATTCATGGCTCATAGGTTAAGAGCCTCTGTTTTAAAACATAGAGCAATCTCTTTTAATTTGAAATTGAATGTAGCTTTTTCTGGTCTTTGGACTTTCTATCACCAGAGGCCTAGTTCGGTCTTAAGTAGAAACCATAGCTTTCTGCTACTTAGATGAACTAGAGTGAGCCTTGAGTTAGTGTTCTTTCATGCCCTTTTCCTTCTTTTTTCTTTTCTTTTCTGCATGCCAGAGGATGGGAGTAGAAACAACTGCTATCTAAAGATCTCATATTTGCCTCTGACTAAGCTGATAAAAATTAATGTAGCTTATATGCAAAATTGTACAGTATATTTTTGATATATGTATTTTTTCTGTTATCAGAATTGAGAATATCCATTGGCAGGTATAGGAAAACAACTGGGAAATTGCATCCCTTGTCTAAACAGCTAGGCAAGTCAGGGGATTTTATGAAAACACTGTTGTAATGGTAGAGTGGTTAGATATGCTTTGATCATGTTGCAAATGATTGGATTTGTGAACACTTTCAGGCTGATGACTAGGTCTGTTTTTTTTTACTATATTATTAGTCTATATTATGTGTAAATTATATCTGTGTTAGTCTATATTATCTTGGTAATTTTGAATTCATGTATATTTGCAATTCTTGTATTGTTTACATGCTATTTTGGCAACAACATGACTAATGAAACTATAAAGCTATGAACTATGTGAACACAGTGAAAATAATACCGGAGTCAGATAATGAATTCTTTTGTTCGGTACCTGTTTGGTCTGTTTGTGATTAAAGATTTCAATAATTCAGAACATATCTGGAACAGGTTTATTGAGTATTCAGTATGATGCACATTACAGTACTAATTTACAGTGTGGATTGGAACATGTTAATAAATATAACTTGATACATATAATTGTAAGCCATAGAGATAAAAAAACAAGAGGGAAAAACAAGAATACCTGGTATTAAATTTGTTACGTGTTCATATTTTGTGCTGTTTGGTTACAATGAATTGTAGCTTTAAAACATCACCCAAGGAGACCTTCTGCTGTGCTTTCTGCAACCGGATTTGTTTTATCTTGGATTGGCCTTTTTAGTCATCAGTGTGCTTGCAGAAAGCGCGGGATGAGTCCTTCCTGAATCTTCATTTGCGAAGAAAAGCCAGAGGAGGAGCATTAACCACTGAAAGACTGAACCTTTGTCTTGCCTCCTACTTCTCAGCTGTTTGATTGAACAGTACCCATAAATACTGAATTATTATTAGTTTGTATAAACTCATATCTTGGAAGAAAACTTTGAATTTTTCTCATTTGTCTCTCGTGCAGTTCATGGTAATTTACCATGTTGTAGTACAACTCCCTTTGCATTGATTATCAAAGTAATTCCCTTTGTCTCTGCATAAAAGTTGCTGAACACTTAGGCTCAGAATTTTGACCCAGTATCTGTTACCTTTTACTTTTGCTTCTTGCCTGCCCTTAACTGTTTGAAGAATTTCATCTGTCATCCAATGAGGTTTTTATTTCCTTTTGGCTATAAGATGGTGTTTTCTTGCATTCATCCCTGACAATTTCTTTGGCGTCAGTCCAGAGTTCTTCTGGTTCCATGTCATTTAGGCATAGTAATGCAAATCTGTTCACTACATGCTCTTTAAACTGTACAAGGATGTTCTTTACATTGTATCGTGGCACTATGAGTGATTTAGTATACTTCTTTAGCTTTATTGTAGTTTTTTATATTAGCCGTTTATCGTCTCTGTAACAATTCATTCTTCACCTTGTTTTTCTGAGAGAATGGAGCTTCCCCATCTTCTGCTTCCAATTATGTAGTCTGTTTGATTTCTGTATTGGCCATCCAGTGATGCACATATATAGTTGTCTGTTTGGTTGCCTAAAGACTGTTTGTAGTGAACAAACTGTTGACCTCACAATATTCTGTAAGTCGGTCACCTGGTTTATTTCTTGATCCTAGACAATATTCTTCAGTAATGTTTGGTTCTGCTGTTTCCTGCTTTCCTATTCATGCTGTGTTTCCTACTTCCAGTCACCTATCAACATGTCCTCCTCTGGTGTTTGATCAGCCTCCCCTGGATGTTGGTACAAAATCTTTCTATTTCTTCCTCTGTAGTTGGAGCATAAAACTTGCATTATAGTTATACTGGTAGGTTTTCTGTCAAGTCTTACTGATTTTACTTGATCAGACATTGAATTATATCCCCTGACTGCTTTTACTACATGTCACTTCACAATTAAAGACACCTTGTTTCTTCTTAAATGGTCATTTCCAGAGTAAAAGATTGTTATTATATGACTGAAAACCTCTCATCCCTGTCCTCTTTAGCTTGCTCCCCCCAAGTATAGCAATGTTGATACATACTGTTTCTTTCTTTACAATGTCTAGCCTCCTCATCATACTTCCCACATTCCATGGTCCTGTTATATGTGTTGTACAGCTTCAGATTTTCCTTTCACATCTGAACATGTCAGCAATTGAAAGTCCTTTCGACTTGAATCCAGTTGCATCATTAGACACAGTACTATTTGTATTTGTCTTTTGCTCTGCACCAGTAGCTGGTTGATCACCTTCCAACTTATTTTATTTCATTTATTTATTTGATTTATATGCCGCCTTTCTCCCAGAATGGGACCCAAGGCAGCTCACAACACATAAAATACAATTAAAAATATGACAATTAAAATTTAAAAACAATTAAAATCGTAACAACTTAAAATTATATATAAAACATATAAAAGTTAAAAAACACAAAAATAAAAACACCCCCCCCCAATAAAAGCCTCTGTGCACACAGCTACAAATAAAAAGCTTGCTGGAATAAAAACGTCTTTGCCTGCCAGTGAAAGGAAAGCAGGAAGGGGGCCAGTCTAGCTTCTGTGGAAGGGTGTTCTAGAGGATGGGAGAAACCACCGAGAAGGCTCTCTCTTGTGTCCTCACCAAGTGAGCCTGTGATGATTGCAAGACTGAGAGAAGGTCTTCCCTTTATGATCTTAAAATTCTGGCAGATTCATATTGGGGGACACGGTATTTCAGATAGTTTGGACCCAAGCCGTATAGGGCTTTATAGGTCATGACCAGCACTTTAAATTGTGCCCAGAAATGAGCCAGTAGCCAATGAAGTTGTTTTAACAAGAGAGTTATATGTTTCCTTTAACTAGCCCAGCCAGCATTCTGGCTGCAGCATTCTGGACCTGCTGAAGTTTCTGAACAGTTTCCAAAGGCAGTCCCACGAAGAGTGTGTTACAGTAGTCGAAACAGGATGTAATCAAGGCATGTTTCACCATGGCCAGATCTGGAGTCTCAAGGAATGGGTGCAGCTAGCACACTAGTTTTAGCTGTGCAAATCCACTCCTGGGCATCCAGGCTCAGAGTTGAGTGCAGGAGAACACCCGAACTGCAAGCCTGAGATTTCAGGGGGAGTGTAACCCCATCCAGCACAGGTTGGGTCCCTATTCCCTGCTCTGCCTTTCAACTGACCAGGGCCATCTCTGTCTTGTCTGGGTTAAGTTTGTTTGCCCTCATCCAGTCCATTACTGACAACAGACATTGGTTCAATACCAAGACAGGTTCCTTGGAATCAGATGGGAAGGAGAGAGAGAGTTCGGTATCATCAGCATGCTAGTGATATCACACCCCAGATCCACAGATGACCTTTCCCAGCGGTTTCATGTAGATGTTAAACATCATGGGGGACAAAACAGAACCCTGAGGAATTCCCACAGGCCAATGGCCAGGGCATTGAACAGGAGTCCCCCAGCACCACCTTTTAGCGTTTGCTCCTCCAAGAAGGACTGGAACCACTGCATAACAGTGCCCCCAAGTCCCATCTCAGAGATGTGGCCCAGAAGGATACAATGGTCGATGGTATAGAAAGCTGCTGAGAGGTCCAGCAAAACCAACAGGGACACACTTCCCTGTCCAGTTCCCTGCGTAGGTCATCTACCAAGGCAATCAAAGCTGTCTCAGTTCCATAACCAGGCCTGAAACCAGATTGAAATGGATCTAGATAATCCGTTTCATGTTAGAGATTGGCTGATAATTATTCAGAATGGTGGGATCCAGGGAGGCCTTTTTTGCAATGCCTCACCACAGCCTGTTTTAGGGAGGATGGAAATCCCCCTTGCTGCCATGAGGCGTTCACCTTTCCCCTTACCTACTTGGCCAGTTCCTCTCTGGCTGCTTTCAGAAACCAGGAAGGGGAAGGATCCAGTATACATGTAGCTCTCACCTCTTCAAGGATTCTGTCCACATCCTCCTGCACAAATTCAAACATATCCAATAATACTTGGAGTGAGTCTGACTGAACATGGGCTAGAACTCACTGGAAGGCCTATGCTGTGGCAATGGTGGCAGCAAAGTAATAACCCCGTATATTCCGGCGTATAAGACAACTGGGCGCATAAGATGACCCCCCCATTTTTAAGTTAAAATATAGACTTTGCCCCCCACCCCGTCCAGCCTGCCCCCCACCAGCCAGCCAGCTCAGTGGCTGTAGATGATGGAATAGTCTGTGAAATTAAAGGACTGAGAAGAGCTAAAAAAGCATGGGATACTTTGAAAAATCTCTGTGGTGTTCAATCTTTGGAAAGTAAGGTTTCATTAATAATGAAATTGGTTAATATGAAGCTATCAAATCCCAAATTTTGAATGAGTACATTAATGATTTTAGAGCCACATTGGCAGACTTGAAAACTCCTGGAGAGGAAACCCCCAAAACTATGCAAATGGAAATCTTCCTGGCAAGTTTACCGAAATACAATCCCTAAATGGAGGGCAATTAACACTTTGAAGACAAAGTCATTCTCACAGCAGGGGGAATGATCTGCTGGGGAAACTGCCCAGGGAATTTAACACTTCAAAGACAAGGCAGTCATTCTCACAGCAGGGGAAAAGATCTGCTGGGCATATAAGACAACCCCCCCCCACTTTTGAGGAGATTTTCAAGTGTTAAAAAGCAGTCTTATATGCAGGAATATATGGTATACTTTTCTGCCACCATTGTGTCTGCACAGTGTCGTCCAGCAGTGCTGTCTCGAGTAGTCGAGGGCATTTTACATTCTGGCCCACAAAGTGGTCTTTGTTACATTCTTGTGGGCCAGAATGTAAAAGACCCCTGACTCCTCAAGACAGCATCACTGGATGACACTGTGCAAATGCAATGGTGGCAGAAAAGTACAATTTCTTTGGTGCCACTATTGCCATGGTATAGACCTTCTAGTGAGTTCTAGCCTGTGTTCGGTCAGACTTACTCTGAGTCTTCCGCCAGCATTGCTCTAGCCTCAGTCCCACATGTTTCATGAGTACCAGCTCCCTAGTAAACCAGGGGGCTTGCTTGACTCCACTTTGTGGGAGGGGAAACTTGGGGCAATCATGTTTACTGCTCTAGCCATTTCCCTGTTCCAGAGATCAGCCAGAGCTTTGACAGGATCACCTACCAAAGCAACAAGAAACTCCCCAACAGCCATCAGGAATCCATCGAGATGCATAAGTCTCCTAGGGCAGAACATCTTAATCGTCCCCCCACCCCTGCAGAGGCTCCAAGTGCCAGTGAGTCTAAACCCCACCAGGTAGTGATCAGCCCATGACAACGAAACTACACAAAGTTCCTCCACACCCAGATCACTGTCATCCTGCCCAGAATAGAAAACCAGGTCCAGAGTGTGTCCTGCAGCACGAGTGGCACCAGATACTACTTGGGACAGCCCCACGGTCGTCATGGCAGACATGAAGTTCTGAGCTGCTCCTGACAGAAGCGTCTCCACATAGATGTTGAAGTCCCCCAGTACCACAAGACGAGGGGACTCGAACACCACTGCCGAGACCAAATCTGCCATCTCAAGCAGGGAGACTGTTGAGCAGTGGGGTGGGCAGTGCACCAGCAGAATCCCTATTCTGTCCTGGCCACCCACCTTCAAAAACACATTCAAACCCAGAAGACGGTGGGACAGGGCACCTGGTGAGGAAGATGGAATCCCGATAGACCACTGCCAATCTATCTCCCATCCCCCCAGGTCTCACCTGTTGCTGTACAGAGAACCCAGGTGGACAAAGCTGGAAGGGATTAACCCCTACCAGCTTCATCCAGCCAGGTCTCCGTAACACAAGCCAGGTCGGCATACTGATCCAGGATCAAATCCTGGATATGAGATGTTTTTCCATTCACCGACCTGGCATGGAGTAGCTGCATTTTCAGCCCAGGGAAGTCTGTTGCCAAGGTTATCCAAACTATTTGAAGTGGGGGACAGCTTGGGGGTTACCAACACCCTCTAGCTCTCCCTCCTATCATAATGATAGGGCTGTCTCCCCATGGCATATCTCCCTCTGCCCATAATTGTTGCTATGCCTGCTCCCTGGGCTGCTTCTCCCATACTTTCTGTGTAATCTAGCCTCTTGCCTGCAGGCAGATTACTTAAAACGTTAGGAAAACCCCAATGCACTCTTCCCCTCCCAGCCAAAAGGACTGGCCCTCTCCCCACCTCCAAAGCAGCTCTCCCAAAGGGGCAGTGTCTCTTGTTTCATTTTGTACTGTCTCATCATAGGATTTTCAAGTTAAAAGACAATCGGGAGTGATTTGCCATTGTTTCCTTCTGCGCAGACTTAATGAGAGTTAGCTAAAATGTCATTGCTGTTGTCTCTGAGAGATACTCTGCCAGGGTCACCTCCCACTACTGCTGCTGCCCGGTAATGTAAGCTTTAACGCAGCAAAATATATTGCACTTACAGCTCAAAAGTCAGAAAGATACATACTGGAAATCCATCTACCTTGGATCCCATCCGAGGAGAAAGGCAAGGTGTAAATCTGATAAATAGTGCTGGTGGTCTCAGTCTTTCATCAGAATAGCTCTCTGCATCTTCTTCATATAATAATTCATTTACAGCCAAGGGTTCTTCCAAGGTTGGGGGGAGAATTACCGTCTCTGACTGTTTTCCTTACTACCTTACAGACCTCTATGTTCTGATACATACCATACCTGTTTTCAGTAATCAATTCTGACATTATTTTCAGGCTTGGACTTCTGTTACAAGAGATCTGTCTTCCTTGTCAGTTGTTCATCATGGGGACCATATAGAGTTCCTGGTGGTTTCTGTGCAAGGACATTATCACCTGCTCTTCTGGAAGAGACAGATATGCTTCCATTTGTATAATTTGCTTATTTCAGGCCATGCAGCTTAGATACTTAAGAGTAAAAATGTGTCAAATTAGAGTAAAAGTGAACTTAAAGTGTTAAATCTCCTTTTCAGACAGAAATGTTTTCACAGAGGCTATCTGGGCATATAGCCAAATAAGTAGCAACAGCAAGATAATACTAAACAAGTATGGAAGCCATGATGTAAGCCCAGCTTAGTGTCTTCTAAGGAAAAGAACATCCTGGACATGGAAATGCAACCCATCCTGGACATGGAAATGCAGCCAAACTATCCAGGCGGGAACAACGGCTATAGTGAGGCTTCAGACATAGCAGGGAGCCAAGGCATCCCTCTCATGTATGGCACTTTTAAGGCACATTAATTGTATTGGTTGATCAACAGATAGAGGTGTGAAGGCCTGGAAAAAAAACCTGGAAAAATTCAGGAAAAAAAAAGGAAAAAATCAATTATGTTATGTCCAATTTATGCTGCTGCAAATCTGTTGGATCCAAGATTCAAAGGTGGAAATATAAGTGATGATAGCACTGCTACTGCATTTGACTGGATTACAAAACAACCATCACACTTAGAACTTGATGTTGAGAAGGTACTTTCAAGTGTTGCAGAATATAGAACATCTTCAGGGATTTGGTCCAGGAATGCAGTCTGGGATTCTGCCAAACGTATCCCTCCTGCAACATGGTGGCAAGGTCTTTGCACAACACCGCCTCTGACTCCTCTTGCTTCTCACCTTCAGATTCCTCCATATTCTGCAGCATGTGAAAGAATCTGGGCTATGTTTGGAAACACACTAAATCAAGAAAAAAAAGGACATGTGAAAGGGTAGAGAAGCTTGTTTCAACCTGGGTAAACCTTCAGTTTTTAGAAGTCCATGATAACTGTGATGATGACAAACATAACGAAGCAGAAGCAGAGACTGAAACTGATAACTATAGCTCAGAAAATGAGCCTGATTAAATTTCATGCCTGTTCATTGAATCTTAGTCCCTCTCTCCTCCCTTCCACACACTCCCCCTCCTCAATTCTTTTTGTGGGAATGGGTACTTTATGTCTATTTGATGCTGTGGAGAGGAAATATATATAATTTTCTTTGTTACTAATGTTGATGGTTTCTTCTGGTTTTTTAATTTTTTTTTTACCTGTTTCATGTAAACTAGCAAAGAGGTTCCATGCAGTTCAGGAGATTGTTGCTCCATTTGTTACAAATAAAATAAATAAATAAAAGTAAATTCTATTTGTTATAATTGTTTGAATACATTGTATTTTTAATATACCAATTGTGATAATTTTATGCCAAATCACATTGCACACAATCATATTTTATGTTCCTAAAGGAACAGAGTGACTATCAATCTGTAAAAAATGCTGATGTTGCATTTTTTCAATTTTTCCAAAAATTTCCATTTTTCCTGCAGAAAATAAAAGGGAACCCCCCCCCCATGGTTTTCCCCCTCATGGCTTCAAAAATTCCAGAAATTTTACATCTTTAGATACAGCAGATATCAGGCATGGAATCTAAGTCGTCTGATGTTAACAGATGAGAAGTAGAGTATTGTGGACTGACACTAGCCAGGCTGCTTGTACTAGGATATTTACTGTACTCTGAAATGCAATATAACACATTTGCCATGTGTGCGCACGCACACACATGCACACTCACACAGACTACTCTAATGACGTGTACTGCTGTTCTGAACTAAAGTAAATGTCTGTAAATGTACCACAGTGCTGTTAAAAAGTATCTGAAGTTTATTGTGTAAGAACCAGACTTCTCTAATATGTCATGCAATGTGTTGGAGATGCTGAAATGCAGTCAAATACTGAAATGTATATAGATGCCTGAGAAATCCTCAACAGATGACATGGCAAATGCATGATGTTATATAATGTAAATATAGTGTAAGTTGATATTCCCTACTGCAGCGGTGTACTATAAGTACCGTGTACCTTGTAAGTAGATGTGTGTCTTATAAATTATAATAAATATATAGGCCTAGAAGTTGAAATGTTGATAAAAGTGTTGATATCTAGGCTTTGTAAAGTCTATGGTAGAGAATGTGCTGAGAATGGAAATATTTATGTGATATGGTGATCCCTGAAAGGATATGTAACAGCATAAACGTATTGTTTTATTTAATAAATAAACAAAAGAGATAAAGCTGCCTGCTTATTTTCCTGTCATATACATTTCTTAAAAGTCCAATGATTCTTAAAAGAATGTTGATGTGCCTACTAGATGATATTGTTTTTTGCAACCTTGGAAGCTCAGGCGACCAGAAAGGTAAAACTCTAAAGAACTCTAGCTGGATATGGATTGACAAGCAGGGGGCAGTGAACCTTCAGTCCCTCAGCTAAGAGCTGGGGTGGGGGAACCATGCCTGTTTTATCACTTCTTCTCTTCAAGAAGGCAGTAGAGCTTTAATCTATTTTGGAAGAAGGATTGCCTGCACTTGACTGTATTACTCTCTGTATTTTACTGTAGCCTCTCCAGGATGGAGAGATTTAGCCAATGCTGCATCTAACGAATATCAGTGCTCACTTTACTATGCAACATTTCTGTGTGCTTATGCTTGCCAGTAACTTTCTCTGCTATCATTGACTTCAAAGATGCCCATTTCCATGCTTCCATAATCCAAGTCATTGTAAGTTCCTTTGATTTGCAGTTAAAAATCATTAGTACCAGTTCTTCCCTTTGGATTATTGTCCATACCACAGGTTTTTTTTCCAAAGGAGAAGGCTTTGAAACTGCACTAGTCAGGGATTACATTTCCCTATGTAGATTACTGGTTAATTGTGGCTGAAACAGAACATCATCTCATTCATTCCATATGGAATGGTTTTCCTTTTCTGTTTCTTCTGAGACTTAAAAAGACCTCAAAAAAAGATCTCAAGTGATTCCAGCTGAGAACATTACTTCTACAGGGGTTTAACTTCATTCTCTGTTGGCACAGGCCATACTTTCAGTAGAAAGGCTCACCTTTCCAGTAGAAAGGTTCACTCATACAGCTATGGACACCATACAAAAAAAGGTCACTGCCTATACCTTTCTTCATTGTGTCAGTCTCATGGTCTCAACTACAAGAGTCCTCCCTTTTGTCCGGCTTCACATAAGGCTGCTATAAACTTGGTTTCTTTAACATTCAGGGAAGTGAATTCTTCCCTTGTCTTCTCAAATCATACATAGCCTTGATTGGTGGACTTTGGTTCCCAAGCTTACATTCAAACTGTTGCTGCAACCACAATCGCAATGACAACAGATGCATCAAATCAAGGTGGGGGAAGTTCTGGCCAGTTAGCAGGGTTTTCATGCTGCTCTAGCTTTGCAGGATTTATTAACATTAAGTGTATACAGTATATGGAAGGATTCCACAAAAGTAGAAACACAGTCTCCCAGATAACCCCCCAGCTCAGGAGTGGGCTGGGGAGCAGTCTGGTAGAGAGATGCACCCTGGAAACGACAACATTCCCCACGGCAAAGCTGAAGAATCAAAAAGATTAATTAAGATCGGCTAGACAGGAGCTTCTCCAAACACAGATCTACATTATTATTGAAGGACCATAGATGGCCCATGCTGAACAGGGATGGAGGCACACCTCTCCCCGCTTGGTTGGTGATTTATTATGCTTGAGTGAATACAGACATTTTGCAATGTAAATATTCGAAGTGCAGGCTCCATTGAAAAAGTGCTTGAAAGTGAAACTAAGTGCTGAGAGAGGTGGATAGTATAGCACTCAAAAGTTCAGTTATTGCTGGTTTTCCACCAATGACCCCCTGACAGAAATCTGCAGGGCAGCAACCTGGAGCACACCCTCGACTTTCATCAGGCACTACAAGGTGGATCAATTCAGGCCATAGGGTGCTCCAGGATAAACAATTTATCCACCTTGTAGTGCCTGATGAAAGTTGAGGGTGTGCTCCAGGTTGCTGCCCTGCAGATTTCTGTCAGGGGGACGTTGGTGGGAAAAAACCAGCAATAAGGACCCATCTCTCTCCCCTTTAGAATGCACCTTCACAGTAAATAACCAATGTGGCATTTTGATTTGTTTTAGATGCAGAGAAAGCATTTGATATTTCTTGGATTTACTTATTTCAAGTATTGGGGAGAATGGACTGCTTCTTTATTGCCCAAATAATATTTTCACCAATCTATGTCCCAGATTATAGTAAGTGGCAATGCAGCAAAATCAATTGAAATACAAAAGGAGACTAGAGAAGATTGTCACCTTTCACCTTTATTGTTTATTTTAATGTTGGAGACCCCAGTGAGAGATACCAGACAAGATGACAGAATCTGTGAGTTTAGGGTAAAAAAGAAAAAAAGAAAAAAGAACAGTGCAAGCTGAGAGCTTATGCGGATGATCTTGTGACATTGGACTCAATGAAGGTTCTTCTGGAAAAAATTAGGTGTTTGGGACATGCTTGGCGTTTTAAAGTGAATTGTAAAAAATTGTTGAGTAAAAATTTGACTTCAGAAGAATACAACTAAGTGCTCTTTCAAATTTTAAAGGGGAAAAAAGGAGATTAAATATTTGGGAGTTACAATCACGAAGAACAACAGTTTATTATTTCAAAACTATTTTTAAAATTCTGGAAAGAAATTAAGAGACTTAGAAAAATGTGGAAAGTTAAATTTATTCCTGTTGGGTAGAATTGAAATAATAAAAGCAAATGGTTTACAAAGCCTTTTGTTTCTCTTTCAGACGATCCCTATTATAAGCAATGGAACGACAGAAAGATTTCCAGATTTGTCTGGCAGGCAAAAAAAACCCTAGAATAAAATTTAAAACACTGTATAATGCTAGGGAAAGAGGTTTCTTTGGAGTCTCTAATATTAAATTGTATTACGAAGCCTGTTGTTTCGTATGTTTGAAGAAATGGATATTGCTTAGAGATGTGAGACTCTTGGAGCTTGAAGACCATGATTTAAGATTTGGTTGGCATGATTATCATTGTTACGATAAAGTCAAGGTACATGCTGGATTTAAAAATCATTGTATTAGAAAGGGTCTCTTTATGAGTTTGGTATAAGGATAAACAGAGACTTTCCCTTAAGATAGCATTAGCCACTTCTCCACAGAATGACTTTTTAAAGGAAAGACTGGGTTAAAAATTGGAGAATGGGTTAAAAATTGCTTTATGATGATCTTTGTATTTTAAACAAGATAGCTGAAAATTTAAATCAAGAGAGGTGATTCCTGAGGAAGGATTTTGGTTTGCTTATATACAACTTAAAACAGATTTAAATAAGATAAAAGAAATGCAACCATAGAGGTTAGATAAATGAGTTGTGTAAAGATGAGGACCATGTAATTTAAAAAGTGTATAAATGGTGGATTTTTTTGAAACTAGAGACAGACAATGCAAAATTTTAGGCACAATGTCCTTATAGATGTATAGGGAAAAATGGTCCAAAGATAAACAGTAAAATTTACTTTGTGCAGTAACTTAAAAGAAAGCTTTTATGAGATGATGTATCTAACCCCAAATAAGCTGTCAAAAATGTCAGAGAATGTTTCAAACCAATGTTGGGGATGTCAAGTTCTTCTTTGTGGTCTCTGTGACACATGCATGGGTTATCAGCGCCTGCACAGAGCATCATCCAGAACATTCCATAGCTGTAAAGCAAGTTTTTGCCAGTAGCCCCTCCCCTCCTATAAGGCTAGCCCTCTATTGCCTCAATTCCTTTTTGTCTGCCATGCCAGCAGCATCTAAGGACCCTTGCTCTCTAGCTGTTTCACTTTGTCTTTCCTTCTATTACCACGGACCGTCCTTTTCGACTAATATTTCAGATATTCCTCGGATTTGACTTCATCTGAGCTTCTAATGGTAACAGACACTCGGCTTTTCTTCAGACTTTGCCTTCCATGGCGGCTACCATGCTCTCTTCAACTGCGTCCTCTTTTAAGAGATGTTTGACCTGTGGCGCAAAAATGCCTGCCTGTGATGGTCACCCATGCTTCCTACTCTGCCTGGGAGAGGGGCACAATGTGGGGACATGTATGCACTGTAGGGTGTTTACTCCCCAAGTGCAAAAGAACCAAGAATCCAGATTAAAGGCACTCCTTTACAAGCAAGCCCTAAAACCCTCAGCCCCTCCGTTGGCCATAATCTCGGTTCCTCCAAAATCACCTCAGAGAACGACCATCTCAGGTTCATCTAACTCAACCAAAGCTTCAATGTCTATCAAATTCCTTACTTGCCTGGAAGACAGTTTCATTGTCCAAAAGGTGGAAGAGGCAACAAGGGGGTCAACTATTTTAGATCTGATCCTGACCAACAGGGATGACCTGGTTAATAGGGAGCAGGTGGTGGGATCCTTAGGTGAGAGTGATCATGTTCTCCTAGAGTTTGTTACACAATGGAAAGGAGAAGCCAGGCATAGTCAGACACACATTGTAGACTTTAGGAGAGCTGATTTCAATAAACTCAGGGAAATACTGGAGGTGATCCCATGGTCAGGAATACTAAAAGGGAAGGGACTTCAAGACGGATGGGACTTTCTCAAAAGGGAGATACTGAAGGCACAATTTCAAACAGTACCAATGAGGAAGAAAAATGGGAGGTGTCTCAAGAAACCAAGATGGATTACTAAAGAACTTTCAATGGAGCCAAGTTTTAAATGGAACATGTCTAGGAAATGGAAAAAGGGAGAAATCACCAAAGAAGAATTTCATCAGATAGCAAACACATGTAGGAGTAAAGTCAGAAAAGCTAAAGTGCAGAATGAGCTCAGGCTTGCTAGAGAGGTTAAGAACAATAAAAAGGTTTTTTGGGGGGGTGTCCACAACAAAAGGAAGAAGGAAATGGTAGGGCCACGACGTGAAGAGATGGCAAAATGCTAACAGGGGACAGAGAAAAGGCAGAATTACTCAACACCTTCTTTGCCTCAGTGTTTTCGGAAAAGGAAAAGGGTGATTAACCTGAGGATAAGGGAACAGAGGACACAATAGGAGGAATCCAGCATTGAATAAGTAAAGAGGTAGTACAGGAATACCTTCTTAATCTAAATGAATTTAAATCTCCAGGACCAGATGAACTATATCTAAGGGTATTAAAAGAACTGGCAAATGTAATCTCAGAACCATTAACAATAATCTTTGAGAACTCCTGGAGAACAGGAGAAATCCTAGCAGACTGGAGGAGGGCAAATGTTGTCCCCATCTTCAAAAAGGGAAAAAAGAGGATCCCAACAATTATCGTCCAGTTAATCTGTCATGAATACCAGGGAAGATTCTAGAGCAGATCAGTAAACAGAGAGTCTGTGAACATTTAGAAGGCAATGCCATAATCACAAAAAGTCAACTTGGCTTTCAGAGAAACAAGTCATGCCAGACTAATCTGATCTTTTTTTGATAAAATTACCAGCTTGGTAGATGAAGGGAACGCTGTGGCTATCGCATACCTTGATTTCAGTAAGGCCTTTCTACATAGGACCTCGAACATGAGCAGCCCACTCAGCTCACCTTCAGGAACATGACATTCTTGCAAACAATGTGGGCTAGACAACTTAACTGTTAAATGGATTTGTAATGGGTTGACCGGCCGAACCCAAAGGGTGCTCAGCAGTGGCTCCTCTTCGTCTTGGAAAGATGTGACCAGTGGGGTGCCACAGGGTTCTGTCCTGGGCCCATGCTATTCAACATCTTTATCAATGACTTGGATGAGGGAATAGAGGGTATGCTTATCAAGTTTGCAGATGACACCAAATTAGAGGAGTAGCTAATACCCTAGAGCACAGGATCAAAATTCAGAATGACCTGGATAGACTGGAGAGCTGGGCCAAAGCTAACAAAATGAAATTCAATGCGGATAAATGTAAGGTACTGCACTTGGGGCAGAAAAACGAAACGCATAGATATAGGATAGGGGAGACCTGGCTGAATGAGACTATGTGCGAAAGGGATCTAGGAGTCCTAGTAGACCACAAGTTGAACATAAGTCAACAATGTGATGCGGCAGCTAAAAAAGCCAATGCGATTTTTGGGCTGCATCAATAGAAGTATAGTATCTAGATCAAGGGAAGTAATAGCGCCACTCTTTTCTGCCTTGGTCAGGCCTCACCTAGAATGCTGTGTCCAGTTCTGGGCACCACAATTCAAAAAGGATATTGACAGATTGGAGCATGTCCAGAAGAGGGTGACTAAAATGGTGAAAGGTCTGGAAACCATGCCTTATGAGGAAAGACTTAGGGAGCTGGGTATGTTTATCCTGGAAAAAAGACTGTTAAGAGGCGATATGATAGCCCTGTTTAAGTATTTGAAGGGATGTCACGTTGAGGATGGAGCAAGCTTGTTTTCTGCTGCTCCAGAGACTAGAACATGGAACAGTGGATGCAAGCTCCAGGAACAGAGATTCCACCTCAACATTAGGAGGGACTTTTTGACAGTAAGAGTTGTTCAGCAGTGGAACACACTCCCTCAGAACATGGTGGGATCTCCTTCCTTGGAGGTCTTTAAACAGGCTGGATAGCCATCTGTCAGGGATGCTTGATCGTGATTTCCTGTGTGGCAGGGGTTGGACTGGATGGCCCTTGTGGTCTCTTCCAACTCTACAATTCTATGATTCTACCTGGATCACCACCAAGCACTCTTTCCTGGAAGAACCTGCCACAAACTTGACTACTGTACAGAGAGTCCCGAAATGGGCTTCTACCCCGATGGTTGAACCAGACAGACATCCTAAGGGGCACTCTCTCCCAAAGGAGGCAAAGAAGAAACAGAAAAAGAAAAACTTAACCAACCTAGGGAGGCCCCATCCATCTCGACCTTCCCCTCCTGGGAACAACAATGGGAACCGTGGACTGACCAAGTGTTGACAATGGTTCGTCTTCCATCCCTGTTATTGACCTTGTCGTGCAGTGAACGCTCTCCCACTGGCTCCCAGATTATTCAAGTCCATGTAGGCTCCATCTTGGAAGGGGAAATTGTCAAATTCGACCAAGACATCCCGTTGGATCAACAACAGTTGATCCTTTCTACATAGGACCTCGAACATGAGCAGCCCACTCAGCTCACCTTCAGGAACACTTCAACCTCAATGACTCACCTAGATGAGAAGAACCCATTCAGGTCGTTGACAAAAGGTGACCCTTCGCTCAAAGATCCCCCTCTGAACTCGAGGCCAACAGGGAATGCTCGTACTCATGCAGTTCCTCCTCACATCACTGTTCGCTCACTCACCCACCAATCTAGGGGCTGCTCTCTCATCCCCTCTTGAGGTCGTACCTCCTGAGATAGGCACTCTTGGGACAGATGTTCACATAGTCGCTCCAGGGACTGGAGCCCCTGTGACAGACACTCTCGAACTTGACACTATTCTAGGGACTGTCGCTCCTGAACCTGCTGCTCCAGGGATCAAGGTCACTTCTCAGGTGTTCACAATCAGTTCTCCCTGATTTGTCTGAAAGGTAGAAACATAATCTTGTTATTTAATAGACAGACCTCATAAGGAGGGGTCCTTTTTCATATGTGGTGGACTTGTAAGAAAGTGAAATGTTACTGATCTTAGATTTATATGTTAATCCAAAGAAATATAAAAGTAATGTTACCAGAAATGTTTTTGCTGAGCCGTATGCATAAAGAACTGGAGAGTAAATACAGTAGCACCCCCGTATCCACGGGGAATTGGTTCCAGGGCCCCCTGTGGAGAATGAAATCCGTGGATAATAGCGAATGTCCCCCCCGTCGCCATTCCCACTATGGGAGCGATCCCGGGGCAAAGGGAGAAGGGAGGCAGATCTATTCCTCCTCTCCCTTTGCCCCTGTGTCACCATTTCCCTCACGAGAGCAATCCCAGGACTGATCCCAGGGACAATGGGAGAAGGGAGGCTGATCTACTACTTCGCTCCCGCATCACCATTTCCCCTATGAGAGTGATCCTGGGGCAAAGGGAGGCTGATCTACTACTCCTCCCCTACCTCCCCATCAACCCCCTGCTGTCGCCATCCTCAGATAATTGAATCAGTGGATGGCGAATCAGTGGATGTGGAGGTACTTTTGTATGGATTACTCCGATATATGACAGCAGAAAGAAGAATGTTGTTTGCTCAAACTTGGAAATGGACTGAAGTACCAACAATGGGAGAATGTATTGTTAAGGTTGCTGAGTTAACCCAAATGGCCAAATTAATGTCATTTCTAACGATTAAGTCATTGAGGACTTTTTGAAAGATTGGAAACCATTTATGGATTTTTTGAGCAATAAGAAATCTCACTATACTAGCTGGACTCGACGTGCTATACGTCATTAAAAAACTCCCCCCCAAACAGGAAATCATAAAACCTTATATGATTAAGTGGTCGCAGGATGTAGGTCATGATATATTATTAGAACATTGGGAAAAACCATGGAGGAAAAATTTACTATTTACCAGAAGCTACAATATAAAAGAAAACGTATATAAGATTATGACAAGATGGTATATAACACCATCTAGATTAGCAAAAATCTACAAAACTATGTCAGACCAGTGCTGGAAATGTGGAAAAGCCTTGGGTACCTTTTACCATACATGGTCAAAGTGTGAGAAGACAGAAAAATTCTGGAAGAAAATGCATAAAATGATTAATAAAATATTCAATACGAATTACACATTCGATCCAGAGATCTATTTATTAAATATGTTTTATAAAATTGATGAACATATTCAAAGAAAATACTGGAGGGTCCTTGCATATATGATGACGGCTGCTAGAGTACTCTGCAAAATATTGGAAGTCATCAAAGATACCTACAATAGATGAATGGCTATTCAGACTATAAGACATGTGTGAAATGGATAAATTGACAATTATATGAGAGGAAAACATTTAAGGATTTAAAAGAATGGGAAATTTTAATGCCCATATGGAGAGAAAAATGGGAGGTAGAAACATTAATAAAATTAGATTTGTAAATAGCTAATACAAGGAC
The DNA here is from genome assembly GCA_030847615.1 of Gambelia wislizenii. NCBI lineage: Eukaryota > Metazoa > Chordata > Lepidosauria > Squamata > Crotaphytidae > Gambelia > Gambelia wislizenii. Next base: position 104,607,944 of record JAUMIR010000006.1, read on the forward strand.
AATTAAGAATGAAAGAAAAACAGACGTGAAAAAATGATGTAAAGCTGAAAGGGAAATAGGCGTGAAGGTATCAAAATGGATAAAAAAGGAACGAGGAAGTTAATGAATGAGTGAAAGGAGAAAAGATTGAATGATATGATGTAAGGGGTTAAAAGAATGGATAGATGTAAATATGATATGATACGATAGATGTAAATAAAATATGATATGGTATGATATGATTTGCAAATGGCTGTTATGTTTACAAGGTGAAAGAGGGGTATGAGTGTTCTTTATTGTATGTATGTTAAAAAAATTGAATAAAAAGTATTTTTTTAAAAAAAATTCCCCCCAAAATGCCAAGGAGACCTCATGGCAACCCTTTGAGGTAGGCTGGTGGGTTTAACTCACCCACCCACCATTTGTTCTGCCCCCTGCCGCCGCCATCGCTCGCTCTGCCCCTTGCCACCCCCACTGCTCGTTCTGCTGCCCCCACCACTCGTTCTGCCTCTCCCACCACTCGTTCTATTCCCCTTGACTCATTCTGCCCATCTGCCACTCATTCTGCCCCCACCATTTGTTCTTCCCCTGCCCCTTCCACCACTCGTTCTGCCTTTCCTACCACTCATTCTTTCCCCTACTCGTTCTGCCAGTCCTACCACTTTTTCTGCCCCTCCTACCACTTGTTCTGCCCTCCCACCACTCATTCTGCCCCCCACTCATTCTTCCACTTCCACCCCACCCCTGCACAGCAGAACACACATGCACACACCACATCCACCCCCATGTCACTCACTCTCTAGCTCCAGCCGCCATGTTTGAGATCTACATGGTCTCGCCCCCAGTGTGCTGAATGGCTGCCCAACAGACCTGTGATTGGTTGGTCAGTTCCCTAAGCAGCCAGTCAGCACACTGGAAATGGCAACATACTCAAGAGAATTATATATACACTTGCCACTCCACATTCGCGAACTCAGCATTCGCGGTTTTGAATATTTGTGGTTTTGGGATAGATAGAGGGACAGACAGAGTTTGAGATAGATAGAGGGACAGACAGACAGATGCCCAAGGCTTATGGCCTCTCAGGTACTGTTCAAAAACTGTTCAGATTCTGGTTGGAAAACATCCCTATTGGATGACCACACCGAGTATATTATTGGTTTGGAAGAAACTCACCACACAGGGGCTTATACTGTAATATCTGTTAAGAGATTTATATAGCTGTGTGACTGCATCTGCTATTTTGGGAGAATAAAGTAAAAGCAGTAGACAAGCAAACTAAAAAGACAAGAAATATGGCAGAAACAACATGCAAGCCCACAAAAATGATAACTACACTTTGATCTGTGACTCAGTCAACGACAGCAGCAATGGAAGGGCAAACTACAAACATAATCACAAATTTGATCTTGAACATGGAAACATTGAAGGACACAATGATACTGAAGGACTCAACAAAAAGAAAAAAGGCACATAAAGAGGAACAGAAGAAGAAGAAACATAAATCGACACTAGAACCCATACAGGATCACCTATTTAAAGAGGAGTTGAATGCTCCTCAATCATCCACTATACCAGAACTGCTGCTCTTCCTACAACATGAGGTTGGCTCTGAAATAGTAATGATGACAACAACATCAGAACTAACCGTTATACATATTGTCTTTATATTCAGGTGGTACTTCTGGTAGTTTTTGTGATATTAGATATTCCTCTAATTTTCCTTCCTTATTCGGGCCTGCTTAATATAAATTTGTGAAGTAATTGTGGAAGATCTTAATTTCCATCTAATTTGTAATTCTTCATTCTCCTTCCTTAATCTCTAAAATCATTCTTCCCCCCCCCCCTAACATGACAAAGTCTATTAGATAGCCAACAACCTGGTTTATTAGCATGTTGGAAGTGGTGTTGTTTAAGAAATTTTAATTTCTTTTCAATTTCCTCCATTGTCACTAGTGATAACTGTTTTTTGAAGCAATGTGTGTTGTATGTCTTTTCTCTTTCGGTATTATTTAAACTTCAATTCCAATTCTTTCATTTTCTCTAAGATCTCGTTAATCCTTTGTTGTTGTTTTTCCTTCCGGTCTGTATCAACACCCCTCTAATTACCACTTTCTCATACTATAGCATCACTAACTCCATTATACAAATTAGTTTGGAAGAAGTACTCTATTTCCCGTTTACAACTTGATAAAATTTCTTCTTTTTGTAACAACACATCATTTAGTCTCTGTCTATGTTGTATAGAACGCCATCTAAGGGTAACCATCAAAGGGTTATGATCAGAAAAGGACCACGGTAGAATATCACCTTTTTGCGTTATATTGGTCATTGCATTATATTGATGCACCTTATTCTTGCTTTTCTGTCCTATACAACTAAGCTTCCAATGCACAGTCTCTTCTTGTTTGAACCTTACCACATGTCTTGTGTGTTGTTTCCTTATGGGGTGCTATTCCACTGTGTTGCTTGTTGCATGACACTCCCACCACCTGTCAGGTGTATTTTGTGTGATTCACAGCGACCACAATGAAGGACAGGTTTCTTACCTGTAACTGTACCTCTTTGAGTGGTCACCTATGAAATCACACAAACCTGCTTCTGACCCATTTTGTCTCCAAGCTCAGGTGAGACAGAACAAACTGTACTGATAGAACTCTGGCAAGATTAGCAGCTCTGGTTTCCCATTTTCTTCCACCTTTTTCTCAGAAATCATTCTACAGACTTTTGCTTGTGGGACAGGGTCATATATAGGGTCAGCTCATATATAGAATAATATGGTTTTAATCTTCTCTGTTTTGTATGTAGTTAATGTTTTCTTATGCCTGCTTACCTTCGTGGACAAAGGTGTTTGCCTCTCTTTAATCAAGCGGCTGGTTTACACGGCAGATTTATTGCGGCAACTTGCGCTTTAATTCTTTTCCGCATCTGTTCCAGTCAGGTTTTTTTCTAATTATGCCGCTTTTTCGTTCAGATTTGAAAAAGTGTGGGGGGCGTGGCCTCCCAAGCAGAGGCAGGCTTTATGGGGAAGGGCATAGACCTTCCTTTGAAGCCCTGCATTTTCGACCTAAAGAAAAAGACTCACAGACTGCCAAAATAGCAGGGGGGAAGATCAAAGAAGTGGCTCTGTCTCTCTCTCTCTCTAAATCTGCCCGTAAATGAACTCAGCAGTCACTGCCCGAAGCAGAGGGTCAGCAATCTCTCTGCTGAAAAGCATTGCTGCCATGCTGAGGATCCTAAGGTGAAACTATCACAAGTTTTTTCAGCACGATTTGTTTACTCAGGGTTCACAGACTTGCAAAATAGCAGAGGATTTTTGACTCCCTCCCTGGTCCCCCTCCCTCCCTCCCTCTCTCTCGCTCTCTCTCCCTCCCCCAAGTAGAGCTGACAGATGGGAACTTTATGACTGAAAGGTCTTGGGAATCCTTTTTCTTGGTAGACTTGCAAAATAGCAGAGAGGATTTTTCAAAGATTCCTGAACGCTACTGAACTCAGTACCCCTCTTTTAAGCCCGCCCATTGCATCAGAGCAACCAATCACAATGCAGATCTGCTGCAGCCCTTAACGGAATGGTAGTTTACACTGCCAATAAAGCGCTACATTGCAAATATACCTGCAAAAGTAGCGACATCCCTTGCCACACGATATTTGGGTGTTTTACCCTTCCCCCCTTCTGAATGAGGCGATGCTGTTCTGCGATCCGTGTGAACTATGAGCTATCTTAACGGTATATTTAGAGGAATATTTGCCCGTTTAAACGACCCCAAGGTGTATTTAACAGCCATTTTTGCTGGTTGTTGTCGTTTCCACTGTATCTCTGTTTTCACTGCCTGGTGTGAAATGGTTTTTCAGAGGGATCAAAAATTTATACACTGGGGTTTCATCTCCTTAACCATTGTGTAGCCTTTCAGTAGTACTTTCACAGCTGACCAGACCTCCTTTTTTGCATTCATTGATAGCCTTTCCACAAACATGGCTGTTCTCATTGCCAACATGAGTGTGATCACTCATGTTGTGCTCTTGGTATAGATGGTCTTTATTTTTGCATGGCATAATGGTAAGGAGATCCTCCATTCAGACAAAAATTGTGTTGGTGTTTCATGTGGCTTAAGACATTGTTTTGCCTCTGTTCTTTCCTAAAACATGTTCTCCTCTGGTGTGTTCACTGTACTTCTTAGACATTAGATGAGCTTAGGGATTCTACTGCTTCTTGCTGCCTCTTTGACTGATACAAATACTAATTCTTTGCAACAGTTATTTTCTTGGACAGTGGCAAAATTGCTGTAATGGTTTCCTACCATTTGGCCAAACCTCCACTTGTTGAAGAAATTTGTAATTTTTTTTTAAGGTTATGGCTACTTCTTGGGCATTTGTGAAAGAGTCCCTATTGTAGAGTGGCTACCTGGTCTCAATCCATCTATATATCATCCAACATTATCATCAAGGCACAAGAGCCTATATAGTGGTATAGTGGGGTTGGCTTTCACATCCTCAGAAAGGGTAAGCTTGCGAACCACCATCCAGATGTTTGATGCAGAGAGAGCACAATGAAGAAAGACAATTTGTAACTATTGTCATTTGAGCATATGTACATTCACAGTCTGCCTTTCCTACTTTCGGTGGCTCTAGACTCTTGCTCCCACTTTGTTACATTAGAATATCTTCTGCTTGGGTGGAGGAATTGGTAAATATTTCCTTAAGAGAAAGTGTTCCTTTTTTTTCCCTTTAAGAAAACTTTTAAGACCCATGCTAAAGAAACTGTCTGTATCCCATCAGATTTTCACAGTTTTTGCCCATTTTCATACTTACTGGATCTTGGCAGAATGTTTGAGTGTGTTGTGGGATTCAATTTCAAAACAAGGCGCATGCACTAAACAAAAACACTTTTTTTTAAAGTGAAAAAGCTTGTTCATGCAGTTGTTTGAACATGGCCGGTATGAGCTATCTTAGAACATATTTTATATTTGTTGCTTAGCTGCATGTGTTGGCTTAGGGTGCTATTTATTTATTTATTTATACCCCGCTCTTCAGCCACAAGGCTATCAGAACAGCTTACAAATTGTTTTAAGCAATAGCTATTTACGCATCTAACTGCTTTAAACAGTTTCCTTTTCTATAGACTGAGATTATATAATTGAGAGGCCAATCAGATTTGTCTCAGTGTTCATAAAGGATTAAGTCATATAAAATATTGTCTGCATAATGATGGTTATTGTGGGCTAAACATGAAATACTAGTGGAAGCTGCAAAATCATGAATGTGTTCCCTGAAAAATCTAGACTTCAACAAAAACCTACCGTATATTCCGGCGTATAAGACGACTTTTGAGCACTCAAAAGTGCCCTCCAAAATTGACAGTCGTCTTATACGCCGGATACACTTTGCTTCGCCCACCTGCCTATCTCCTGCCTCTTCGCAAACGGAGCGAAGAGACAGGAGATGGGGCAGGGGGGTGAAGCAAAGTGTTTTGAAGATCATTCGCCCCCCTCCTCTGCCTTCTCCCCCTTTGGGGAGCAACGGAAGAAAGAGGAGGGGGGCGAACATTGCGGTTTGCCGCAGCCGCTGCTCGAGCGCTTCTGCAGCGGCCGAGGCAAACCCGCGATTCTCCCCCTCTCCCCACCTTCCAGGAAGGTGGGAAGAAGGGGCGAACGTGCCCGGTTTGGCCGGGCAGCCTCCGGATCCCCCTCCTGCGCTCGCTCCTGGAAGGGAGCGCAGGAGGGGCATGGAGAGGCTGCGCGGCCAAACCGCGATTCGCCCCTTCTCCCCACCTTCCTGGAAGGTGGGGAGAAGGGGCGAACGTGCCCGGTTTGGCCGGGCAGCCTCCGGATCCCCCTCCTACGCTCGCTCCTGGAAGGGAGCGCAGGAGGGGCATGGAGAGGCTGCGCAGCCAAACCGCAATTTGCCCCTTCTCCCCACCTTCCTGGAAGGTGGGGAGAAGGGGCGAACGTGCCCGGTTTGGCCGGGCAGCCTCCGGATCCCCCTCCTACGCTCGCTCCTGGAAGGGAGCGCAGGAGGGGCATGGAGAGGCTGTGCGGCCAAACCGCGATTCGCCCCTTCTCCCCACCTTCCTGGAAGGTGGGGAGAAGGGGCGAACGTGCCCGGTTTGGCCGTGCAGCCTCCGGATCCCCCTCCTGCGCTCCCTCCTGGAAGGGAGCGCAGGAGGGGCATGCAGAGGCTGCGCGGCCAAACCCGCGATTCGCCCCTTCTCCCCATCTTCCTGGAAGGTGGGGAGAAGGGGCGAACGTGCCCCTTTGGGGCGCACAGCCTCCGCATCCTCCTCCTGCGCTCCCTCCTGGAAGGGAGCGCAGGAGGGGCATGCGGGGGCTATGCGTTGGAAAAGGGAGGTCGTCTTATAGGGCGAATATATCACAAACTCTGCATTTCCCCTTAAAAATTGGGGGGTCATCTTATACGCCGGGTCGTCTTATACGCCGGAATATACGTACATGATTTTTATTCAGTAGCTGTGGTTGTTGAATTCCCTGGTACAGGAATCTGACTAGCAAAGAATGTATATGCTGTAGGAGAAGCCAGCTATTTATATAGTGCTTCAGTGGTTAGATGTCCTCAGAACTATTATTTCTAAATAATAACTGGCAGATTACTTGTCCATTGTAAGAAATATGGATTGCTTTCTATTAGTGTCATTACTGATATGTGTATGTGGAGAGAAACATTATTAATTCTTAGAATTTGACTCCTGATTCTGGGTGTGCTATGTGCAAAACATGAGCATCCATAGTAGTAATTTGTGTTACATTAAAAGAATTTTGGATTTCTGCTCTCCCCTCCCGCTCCCTCCAGTGTAGTTCATCACAGTTTCCTGTGTATTGCATGACAGCAATTTAACTATTCTGGTCATTTGTGTCATGCTTATTATTGTGATGTTTGAGTTGTCAATCACTGTAGGAGCCTCTGCTTCAGCCAATCACATTACATGTCTTTGTTCCAGAAATATAGTCATACTATTGCTAGGCGTGTTAGCAAGCCATTCGAGCTTGTATTTTATCCTTGATAACTATTATGCTTTATAATAGTTTTAAAGTATTACTTAACCCATTTTTCTTGAAGCTGGGATGTTTAAATGTATATTTAAAATGTATTCAGTTCCAATTATATTTCTGCAAGACAACAATGAACATATAGTTCTTTTGTATAGGAGTTTCTCCTTCAAGTCTGCAATCATAAAAAAAGGAATGTTTTTGGACTTTCATTGTACTTTTCCAAAGGCTTATGTATACGTAATAATTCATACCTCTTCCTTCTTACCTCTCCTTGAATTATCATCCCCCCCCATGAAATCCACTGAACATTGTGACCATATAGTTAGTTGCACTTATTATCTTGACATTTTATGGATGTGTGTCTTGATGGACTCAATTTAGCTTCTGCCAGTTATTATTTTTTAAAAATTAACTTTATTATTATATTTGTGTCATTTATATGAAACTCCGAAAAGTGGATTACAACATATACTTGTCAGTCTATCAAATGTCATGCTGATCTATCAAATGCAAAAATGTTCAGTTTGGAAAGTTTCTGCATGTACATTTGTTGTACAGGACAATGAAATAAAGATTTTTACTGCTAGCTCTTTCCCAGGCACAAAGCACTTCCAGAAAATTTGTTTGTTCTTATTTTGAAATTAACTTCTGGACCATTTGGAATTTAAGGCTCTGCTGGGGCTTGCTTTCACATTGCTTCATTTCTGTTTTGTCCAGATAGCCTCATGAGGTGATCATGGCAGAAGAAGATCAGCCTTGGGAGATTTGGCATATGGGGTCCACAAGGATAAGCTGAGACAGATCATTTAGAACTGTGGAATTTAGTGCCATCAGTATATTAATGACATCTGCTTACCTTCTTGTTAACTAAACATGTTGGTCAAAATTCTGTTGTGATGTTGGGTCTTTGTAAGTTGACTTAGACCCTCCTTCACTTTTTGATATATAGGTTGCTGTAGCTTTGAGACCCGTTTTCTGTCAGGTACATCTGTTCCGTCTATTGCACAGGCTTTATTCCCTCTAACAGGACATGGCTGTTCTTATTTCATTGAAACATACTTTCGTTTATGGGGATTTATGACAGGCTGTCCTTGAAGAAATGATTCAGACTTTTGGGCTGGTGCAGAATGTTATAGCCTGTCTCCTGTTGAATGTGGGAGGGCTGCATGTGCAACTTGGTGTTTTCTTTACAAGTTGCATTTGCATTTTTGCATTGATATGAAGAATGTTATAAGAACTTGGAGATGTCTATGCACATGTATTAGAGATGACATTTCTATATATCTTTTTGCCATCTTTGTTTTTCAAATGAGGCCCTAATTCAGTTGTAATCTGTTTGGGGGAAAGAGTAATCTTCCCTGGTTGTGAAATGACTTTGTGGAATTGAGAATTGTTCCTCTTTGAATTCCAGAAGAGCTGTAGCACTCTTAAAAATCAGGATTTCACCTTATAGCAACATTTCTTATTATCCGTGGAGGAAAAAAGTGTCTGTTGAAAGTGCTAGGGACTTAGTATGTGCTGTAAAGAATTGAAATTACATTTATTTAAACTTCAGTAGTTCAGATATATATTCATTTCTGATTTTTTTTTTTTTTGGTAGAATACATTTTCAGAGCAATGTTTTAAAACATACATTTAGAAGTGAACCAATGTCTGTAGTATATGCCATTCTCCAAAACAATTCCTTACTGTGCAGTTCTATGTCCCCAACACACTGTCCCATGGGCCAAGATTTAACTGGATTTCCACCTCTGGCATGTTTGGTTCTTTGGAACTTGCATAAATAGTTAACTTCCTGTTCGTAAAATAAAATATTTCTTTAAATCCCCTTCCCCCAGTTCTTCTTTTATGTCTCCCTCCCCCAACCTCCTTTTCTCTAGAGGGAGCTTTATTGAGTCTGGCTGGAGATATAAAAACAAGGGAGAAGATGAGCAACCCCTGTTGCTCCATTTCTGTGTGAATCTGTCTCCTGATTGTACATGGTAGCAGGGCTGAGGTGGGGGAAGGGAGGGGTAAAAGGCTTGGGGTCTTGGCCTTTGGGGGCCTGGACCACGAAAGAACAAAAAGTTTCTTACTACATAATTTTTTATTTCTCAGCAGCCTATATAATAGCTATAACGTCTGTTGCTAAATTTAGGGAAGTAGGCCCAGTTACACATCTTGCCCTGGGCCTAGTGCCAGCTCTCAACAGCCTGCATGGGAGTTTTGCCTTCACATGTACCGTAGTTAAAACTTTAGACTCTCTCTGCCTTTTGTATTTAAACTGTGTGTTTTCCTTTTGTGTTCTGCCACCATGTGGCTTAATTATATATTGCTGTTCTGTAAACTAAATTCAAAAGCATTATAGGAATTTGACTTCTGTTAAAATTTGACATGAAGTACAAGTGAAAGATTGTGTAATAAAATGGGCTAAGCATATTGGATATAATACACATATGGAACAATGGGAAATAAGTGGTCATAGGGGTTGAAATTTATGTTATGATATTAAAGAGAACTTTTATAAAATGATGTATTGCTGGTACATGACACCAGAGAAATTGTCTAGAATGTACAAGAGTTTTTCAAACGTATGTTGGAAATGTGAACAACAGGAAGGGACATTTTACCATAAGTAGTGGATGTGTGAGAAGGCCAAAATGTTCTGGGTTCAAATACGTACTTTGATGCAGGGAATTTTAAAGGTTAATGTTCAATTAAAACCACAACATTTTCTTTTGGGGCTTGTGGATGAACAGCTAGAAAAGATTGATGGGACATTACTTCAGTATATGACCATGGCAGCAAGAATGCTGTATCCCAGTGGCTCTTAACCTTTTCTTTACTAGGGACCACCTTTAAATATATTTTGTTGCTGCGGACCCCCATGACTTAACTCAGAACTTAAAAAACGCAGCACTAATACCACCTGATGATAATGATGATACAGTTATACTATCCATTAAATCTTCCCCTCAGAGGCACTGGATGGGGAGGAAGACTTTTCTGCTGCTTCTTCCTGCAAGTTTGTGGCTGGAGTAAATTGAATGGCAACGTGCAGGCCAAGCCATCCATCCAGCTAGCCTTTGCATTGGCTCCTGTCACATGGCTACTCCACTGCGGAGAGGATGTTGGCTGAGTAGTCTGTCAGGGAAAATAAATGTTGTGATTAGAAATCTATGCCCCCCCCCTTTGGGTAATTTTGGTCACCAGGCAAAGTGGCGTCAACTAGTCTGGTTGGGGGCCATAAATTTGTCTATTGATATCTTGGTTTCTGTTCTGTTTCCAAGGCCAGAAAAGCAGAAACGAAGCTTTCGTTTCTCCTCAAAAGATTGGGTGCCTTGAGAAAGAAAAATATATAAGCAGGGAGGGACTTTGGTACCAGTTGCTGAAGAACTCCATTTTCCCCTCTGTTTAGTTCTCAAGAAGCTTTGGAGCATACAGAAGCAGGGATGAATGCTTTCTGTATTTTGTTTTGACTTTGTTATTCTTTACTTTTCTTTATAATAAAAGCTATGGAAATAATCTTAAGCTTTTATTAGATTTCTTTACCAGAGGTATGCAAGTTTTGCTCAAAGCCCACGTTTTCGCTGCAAATATTGAAACTAACCTCACTGCTTGGCTAAGCAAGAGAGGGAACGGACTTTGCATTCTCTGCAACACAGTCTTCAAGCATTTGCAGATGCCCTGTGAGGACATCGTGGCCCCTTGGAGGTCTGCGGACCACAGGTTCAGAACCACTGTTGTATGCACAAAGATGGAAGAATTCAATATTACCTATTAGGGAGGAATGGTTGTTGAAACTTGACTGACTTAGCAGAAATGAATAAACTACCTAGTTTGATTAGATAAAAATAGTTGGGTGGCAATTCTAAAAGATTTGAAACCCATTAAAGACTTTTTGTGGAAAAAAGAAAATGATTTGATAAGTTTTGGTTTTGGCAATTAGTAAGATTCGGTTATTGGAAGAAGTGTACAATGTACTGTATATTCCGGCGTATAAGACGACTGGGCGTATAAGACCCCTCCCAATTTCCAGCCAAAAATCTAGGCTTAGGCATATATTTGCCAGATAAGACCCCCCCCCCAATTTGTCTGGCTGGGGGAGCCTTGCCAGCTGATTCTCTTTTTCCCCCAACTCATGAGGATCTCCTCATGAGTTGGGAAAGCGAACAGGATCAGCCGGCAGGGCAACATTCGCCCCTCTCTTCAACCTTCCAGTCAAACTGGACTCGAAGGTGGAGGAGAGGGGCGAAAATGCCCAGTTTGCCTCAGCAGCCCCCTTCCCTCCGTCTTGGCTCTTCCGAAGGGGACCAATGCGGGGGAAGCGGGGGTAACCGTGGCAAACCCCTAGATTCGCCCCCTCTCCCCACCTTCAAGGAAGGTGGGCAGAAGGGGCGAACATGCCCCTTTTGGCTCCATAGGGAGGACGTGGGGCTGTGGAGCCAAACCCTGGGATTCACCCCCTCTCCCCACCGTCAAGGGAGAGGGAGTGAATCTAGGGATTTAACTCCACAGTCCCGATCCCTCCTTCTGGGCTCCCTCCTCCCGTGATTCCCCAACCCACAGGAGGCTGCCCAGCCCCCTTTTGGGTTGGGGAATGCGGGATGGCCAGCTGGCTGGGGGGGTGGAGGAAGGGGGCTTTGCAGCCACCCCCCTTTCCAAAGCGCGGCTTTGGGGAAGGGGGGTGGCTGGGCGGAGGGTGGCTGGGTGGCTGGGGGGAGGGGGCTTCGCAGCCACCCCCCACTTCAAAGCGAGGCTTTGGGGAAAGGGGGTGGCTGGGCGGAGGGTGGCTGGGTGGATGGGGCTTCGCAGCCACCCCCCTCTCCAAAGCACCTTTGGGGAAGGGGGTGGATGGATGTAGGGTGGGTGGGTGGCAGGGAGGAGGGGGCTCCCCCGCCACCCCCTCTCCCCAAAGGCGTGATTCCGCGCCTTTGGGGAAGGGGGGTGGATGGACGGAGGGTGGCAGGGAGGAGGGGGTTTCCCAGCAAGCCCCCCTCCACAAAGGCGCGATTCCGTGCCTTTGGGGAAGGGGGGTGGATGGACAGAGGGTGAGCGGGTGGCTGGGAGGAGGAGGCGAATCCGGGAGTTTGGCTCCACGGCCCGCGTCCTCCTCCTGGACGTCCTTTGGAAGGGAGCCCAGAAGGAGGGATGGGATTGCGGAGCAAAATGGGGCATTTTTGCCCTTTTCCTCCACCTTCAAGGAAGGTGGGGGGAAAGGGCGAATCTAGCGGTTTGCCTTGGCAGCTGCAGAGGCGATCACGCGGCGGCCGCGGCAAATCGCAACGTTTGCCCCCTCCTCTGTCTCCATTGCTCCCCAAAGGGGGAGAAGGTAGAGCAGGCGGGCGAATGATCTTCAAAACACTGTGCTTCACCCCCCTGCCCCATCTCCTGCCTCTTCGCTCAGTTTGCGAAGAGGCAGGAGATAGGCAGGCAGGCGAAGCAAAGTATATCCTGTGTATAAGACGACTGTCAATTTTGGAGGGCACTTTTGAGTGCTCAAAAGTCGTCTTATACGCCAGAATTTACGGTAGTTTTAGAGAGAGAGAGAGGTATGAATATATCATATGTATGCATAACTGCTGAAAAGAAAGTTGAAAGCCACTGTTCTTTTTTCTATATTTCTTTTTGTATCTTACCATACTTTTCTGTCTTCTTTATTTATTTCTTTTCCTAATTTTTTAATTTTAATTTTAATTTAATTTTTAAAATTTTCCATAATTTTTATTGTATTTTGAAAAACTGTCAACAAAAATTACATATAAAAAGTATTATAGGAGTTTGCTGTTAATTACACAGCTGCTTAGTAAAACCAAGATAAATTTGTGGGCCACCTTCCTTTAGATACTGAAAATGTGGTGATCTGCAAAGAGTGATTCTTCAGAAATGAAGTATAGGTCACAGACACACCCAATATCTGTGGAGGAGATGTTCCTGGACTTACCGCAGATACACGAAACAACATATAATAAATAGCCAACCACCATAGAACAACATAGAATTGTGTTGGAGGACCTTGAAAATACCTAGAGAGGACACCTCCAGCAAAACTCTTATGTTACTCCAGATGCCTAGAGAGACCTTTCAGCCCAGTAGCAGGTAAGTGAGACTGCCGGTACCAATCCTGCATAAACAGGGGCGACCTGTATTTTAGTTGGCAGATGTAGAAGACTGATTGAACCTAGTGATAAATGCAGTGTTACTATATTAAAGTACGTTCCTATAAGTTCCTAAATTATTTGCTTTGACATGGTTTTAACAATAACCTACTGTTTTCATAAAACTCTTAAAATAATTTATAAGTGGAATTCCGTTGTTTGAAAAACTTATTTTATCATTATGAGAATAACATACAGCAGCATTGGGCTTTTCTGTCACCGTGACCCTTTTCCTGCTTCACTGTGTCTGTGAGGAGGAGTTTGGACTCTTCCACTTCAATTTAGATTAACAATTTAGTATGTCATTTGTACCCTAAAGTGTGGCTGATGCTAACAAAAGTTTGTCTAAATAAACCAGTTTCTTAAACTATTTATCCATCTATTACCTTATTTATATTCTGCCTTTCTCCCAGACAAGGTTGCTTCCAAAAGGCATACAATACAATAAAAGGAGATATAGCTAAAACCGTACAAAAGTTAAGATTAAAACAGTATTGTGGGGAGAGCCTGATGGAAAATGGAGTAGCAGGGAAAACCATAACCCCCTGGCCAATGAAAATATAAAGAAACAGTTATTGAGATTATATCAAAGCAAATGTACGTAGAATATCAATGGATTTTTAAGCTGCAGCTCCTAGGAAAAGATTGTTGTTTTTTTAAAAAAATAGAGTTTGCCAGCCATGGAGAGCAATTAAAACTTACTTTTGGTTTTAGAGCTGGCAGATAACAAATGTTTAAAAGCCGTAAAGATAAACAAGCTGCAGTTACTTCATGGACTCGATCCAAAAAGCCTTCAGATATTACTGTGGACCGTCTTGCCCAACGTGTTATGAGAGTGAGATTAGAGGGAACAATTAATTTAAGAGATAAGGAACAAGAAGCTAAAAATAGCATAACAATGGCGGATGCAGCAAATCTAAAAGCAGGGAAAGGAGAAAAATCTAAGGAGGAGCTAGAGGGAGCTGTTCCTAAGTAAAGCCAATCAGCTCAAATGGAAACACAAATGTCTGAGTTGAAAACATGGTTTTCAGATGCTGTGAAAAAAACGCAGCAGGATAATGAAGCAGCTCTTATGGAACAGATGTCTAAAAAGATTGAAAAAATAATACATCTACAGGAGAATTGAAGCAGGAGATTAAGGAGGTTAATCAGAGACTGGATCTCCTTGAGAATTAGCAAGAAATTCAACGTAAGAGCATAGAGGAACAATCTATTCAATTTGAAAATTGCCAATTAAAATTGATTGACCTACAAGATAATGTTGTGTAAACATTTGAATTCGTGGATTTCCAGAACTACCTAGAGAAAATCCAACAATCTTGAAAGAAAAAGTTTTGAATTGGATTAAAACTTTGACTAATGATATTACATGGGAACCAGCAGATATAGAACAAATTCATCGGGCGATTTTTAAAAAAGTAGGACTGATTCTATGAGACATTGTCATGAAATGTACGAGTTATTACAAGAGGGACCTTCTAATGAAAGCAATAAAAGGAATGTCTGAAACATTGAAATATAAATTGACCCCAGTTGAAATTTATAACGACCTTTGCCCAGAAACAATCCATTGGAGAAGAAGTGTCAGGCCATGCATTACTTTGTTGAAGAAAGCTGGGATTACCTATGGATTGGGATAGCCAGTTTTTTTGAAATTTCGTTGGGCGGGGAAATTACCCAACATAACATCATTACAACAGGGAATGGATTTATTGTGAGATTTGAATCTGGAATCCAAAGAAGATCGTGAAGGAGAGCAGCAGCAGCAACAAGAAGAAGAACAAGGTGCAACTGCAGGAGCTATGAAGCCATGAAGATAAAAGAGGACGCTTCATTTGCAATTAAAAAAAGTAATGAAAATAAAAAAGAGATGGGATATATTAAACATATCAAAAAGGGGCCGATGGGTGGGGATTCACTGCTGCTTCTATACCGGGGGAATCGTTTTCCCCCCAAAGGTTTCGAGGGAACCATGGTTAAGGTATATTGCCGTAAGGGATTGAAGGGGGGTTATTTGTGTATATGGGGAGGGAGGGGAATATAGGCACAAGTTTTGGGATCGGGGGTTTCATGGGGGAGGAGTATGTTGGTTATGAAGGTGATTGAGTCACAATAAAGGATCACAAAAAATGAAATTTTCAAATACTATGGTTAAAAAAATAAGAATCAAAACATTGAATGTGAAAGGACTGGGAAATGTTTTTAAAAGGAAAAGAGTTGAAGCTTTGTTAAATAGGGATAAGGCAGATATATTTTTACAGGAAACGCACCAAGTAAAAGAAGGGGCCAATGAATTAAGATTAAGATGGTCAATGATTTATGAGAAAGCATATGGGACTTCTAAAGCAAGGGGGTAGCAACTATAATATAAAAAAAGTGTGGTTTTAATGTTCTAAAGGTAAAAAAGGATGAAAAAGAAAGATATATAATATTGCAGGGAGTGATGGGAGGAGTAGATTATACATTAGTGAATATATATTCTCCAAATGAAAAACAAGTAGAATTTTATGAAAAAGTGTTGAAAGAAATGGAAAATATACAGAAAGGTGTAATAGTAATGGCAGGGGATTTTAATATTGTAATGGATAAAAGTATGGACAAATCTAATCCCACTGTGGCGGAAAGATATAATGATATAACAGGTTTAAATAAAATTATGGAAAAAAAGGGTTAAAAGAAGTTTGGAGAACATTAAAACAAAATGAAACAAAATTTACTTACTACTCACCAGTGCATAAAAATTATTCTAGAATAGATATGTTTTTCATATCTAATAATCTGCTTCCAAGGGTATTGAATACAGACATTGGCATTATCAAAGTAATGGATCACGCATTAGTTAATATGGATATTATACTTTAAAAAGATTATAAAGAAGCAATGAGATGGAGATTGAATGCAAACATTCTTAATTATTAAAATATTGTCAAAAAGATTGGGAAAGAATGGCAAGAGATATGGGAAATAATACAGGACAATACTCTCAAGCTGTACTGTGGGATACGATGAAAGCGGTAGCAAGAAGAATCTGTATTAGAGAAGTGCATATTTTAAAAAAGCAAAAGGGAAATAATGTGAAGAGATTAGTATTGGAAATAAAAGAATTAGCGAGACAATATATAGTGTTTAGAGACAAGCAAATTTATATGCAATTACAAGCAAAAAGAAGTGAATTAGAAAAAATAGACGAAGTGCAGAGAAATCTGATATATTTAAAACGGGAATTTTTTGAGTACGGTAATAAGAATTCAAAAATGTTGGTTAGATCGGCACAATCTAAAAAGAAGAGAAGCATGATAGGAACAATCAAAGATAAAACAGGAAAAAGTTGTAATTTGATGAAAGATAAAATAAAAATAAAGAATTGTTTTATAAAGAATTGTACTCAACAGGGGGAAACCCCAGGGGAAAGATTAAGTATTATATTGGGAACTACTATAAAACAAGTATATTAGAAGAAGATAGGGATGAGATGGAACAATTAATTACAGAGTTAGAAATTGAAGATGTAATTGATCGATGCCAAGCTTAATTGGAAGGGTACTCAATATAACAGATAAAATACAGAAAAGTAATTTGAAAGCAGGAATATTAGTCTTGGATATTTTCAAGGCCTTTGATTGTGTGGAATGGCTAGCATTAAAAATGATAATAGAAGTGATGGGATTTGTTAAAAGATTCAAGGGATTGATAAATCAATTCACTACAACTTAGGTAGTAGTGACTGACGGTATGACTGAACAAATTTGGTTATCCCGAGGTACTAGGCAGGGATACCCTCTTTCTCCGATTTTGTTTGACACAGTTATACAAATTTTAGCAAACGTTATTAGACAGGATGACGGTTTAGTTGGAATTGGTAATAAGAGGAAAAATAAAATAAGCCTGTTTGCAGATGACACTTTATTAACGATTGAAAATCCCTTAGAGAAAATGGATAGAATTGAAGCTTATCTAAAAGAATTTGGAGAAATGACAGGTCTGCAAATAAACTGGACTAAGTCAAAGATGACAATGTTTAATTATAGTAGGGAGGATGAATAAGAATTTATGGGGAGTAAAAAAATTAATACAGTTGCTCCTCCACATTCACAAACGTAGCATTCGTGGTTTTGCATATTCGCGGTTTTGGGAGGCTCCCCCATCCTCCCAAAAGCAGCAACACGGGGCCTCTGGAGGCCTCGTGAAGGTCTGGGGGGAGGGGGGAGGGCCGGGGAGGCCTCAATGGGGCCTTCGGAGACCCTCCGGAGGCACAGCAAAGTCCTTGGGGGAGGGGGAGGACCAGGGAGGCATCCACGGGGCTTTCGGAGACCCTCTGAAGGCCCCGTGAAGTCCTTGGGGGGAGGGGGGCCGGGAAGGCCTCCACGGGGCCTTTGGAGACCCTCTGAAGGCCCCACGAAGGCCTTGGAAGGCAGGGGGAGGCCCCGTGGTCGCTTTGGCGGGGGAGGGGGAGGGCAGTCATTATTCACGGAATTTTCACATTTGCGGGGGTCTGTGGAACCTAACCCCTGCGAATATGAAGGGACGACTGTATTAAAAGATTGAATTAAATATTTAGGGATTGTTATAACTAAGAACTTAAAAGATTTAGAAGACAAAAATTATATTAAAATGTCTCAAGAGGTTAAAAGAAAATAAGAGGAAATAAGGGAAATAAAGTTGTTATGGTTTGGCAGAGTAGCGATTGTTAAAATGAAGATATTACCCAAAATTAACTTTTTATTTAGGATGTAACCGATTAAGGGAATCAGAGTTACAGAGTTGGCAAACTATAATTAATAATTATTCTAATGGAGATAGGAAAGCGAGGGTAAATAAAAAAAGATGGTATAAACATTAGAATATGGGAGGACTAGGTATCCCTAATTTAAAATTATATTATATAGCAAATCAGATCAGACATATTCAAGAAGCAATAATGGTAAAAGGGGAATTAGATTGGCTAGAAACAGATATGCCAGAAATAGAGTATAAATTGGGAAATATATATTTTTAATAAGCTTACGAAGAAATCAATTGGACAAATAGATAATCCCCCTTTGAAGAATATTTTAGCGATGGGGTAAAATAAAAAAAAATATATTACATATCATTTTTCTGTTAACTCCAGTGGTGGTTATGGAAAAATTTCCAGCAAATTTAAAGAGAGAATTGGAAAAGGGTTTAAGAAAGAAGAAAATAATAAAAATATTTTATTTCTACTTTGTCTCTCTTTTGTCAGTTTTTTACTGAAGTCTTTTGCTTTTTGAACTATATTAATTTCATATGTCTTGGCTCAATAAATAAAAGATACTCCTTCTGTCCTTTCCCACCTATAATTTATCTTGTGTTTAGCTAGTAACTGAGTAAGGAATTTATATTCCTGCCTTTTTTTAAGGATACTTCGTGGTACATCTTTGTAGATTTTCAATTCTTTCCCGTCAATGACCAATTTTTCATTATAACTCTTTTGAATTATTTATTCTCTTAATTTTGTCCTAGTGAAACTTACAACTATATCTCTTGGTATCTCTCCTTTGCCAAGGCCGAATTTGCTCTAAATATTTTATCAAGTTGTACTTCTAAATTTTCTTCCGTTATTTCAACACATTTTGCCAATGGTGGTATGGCTCGCTCCATAAGATTCTCATTTTCCACTTCCAGTAAGCTGTGTATTTTTATGCATTTTCTCTATATCTTAGTTCATTCAGCAACATCGCTTTACTTTCAACATCTTGTTCTTGTGATAGCTTTTCTGTTTTTTCTTCTATCAATTGTTCCCAAGTTTTGAAGGTTCTGATTACAAATTTATTAACAGCAGCAGGATTAATGATACCCAGAAAATGGAAGATACAAGGAAATTATCAGATAGAGGAATGGTATAGAGAACTATGGGATATTGTTATTAATGATAAATTAACATGTAGACTGAAAGTTAACAAAGGGTTATGGAAAAGTTGTAAATTTTATGAAATATGGAAGCCATTTATAGAATATGTTGGGTTTTTTGTTTTTTGTTTTTTTTAAGAAAAAGGGGATATACACCTCCAAGAGAATTATTGCAATTCTGGAAAGTTGAATAAATAATTGCTATTGATGGTCCTGGGGTTGGGAAGCACTGTAGGGGGCTAGAGAGAATTAAATCAGTGTTAATATTAAGATGAAAATTAGGTATCTATTTTATAGGATAAGTAACATTGAATATAAACGAAAGATTGTAATACGAAAAAAAGATTAAAACAGTATTAAATTAACAACAAAATTAAAAGCATTTAAAATGTTACTTTAAAACAAAGGTTAAAAACAGTACAACACTAAAAAAAAAACACCATAAAAACCTTTATCTTGTTAAAGACCTGCTAGAATAACTGCTGTTGAAACAACAGCAAAAAAGGACCCATCCTAACTTCCCTAGGGAGGGAGTTCCAAACTGTAGGAGTTACAGAGAAGGCCCTCTCCTGCATTCCTACCAAACATGTCTGTGAAAGTGGTGGGATAGAGAGAAATGCCCCTCCTGAAGATCTTAGAACTTGGGCAGGCTCATATGGGAAGGTACAAGTCCTTCAAATAACCTAGACCTGAGCTGTATAGGGCTTTATAGTTTATAACCTGCAATTTGAATTGTGCTCACAAACAGACAGGCAACCAGATGAGCTGTTGCAACATTGGAGTTGTGTACTTCCTATAACCAGCACCCATTAGCAATCTGTCTACAGCTCTTTGGACCAGTTCAGGTCTCTGAACACACTTCAAGGGCATGTAGACTATATTATAGTGCTCCTGTTAGGATGTAACTAAGATATATGTCACCATAGCCAAGTCAGACATCCCAGGGAGCGAATACAGCTGGAGTACTGGCTTTAATAATGCAAATGCAGTCCTGACCCACTGCAGAAACCAGAGCTTCCAGGCTCAGGGTTGAACCCAAGATTTCACCCAAACTGCAAATCTGTCTTCAGGGGAAGCATAACCCCATCTAGCAGAGGCTGAATCCCTTTCCCCTGATCTGCCTTCTGGAGCAGGAGCATCTGTCTTGTTTGGATTGAGTTTCAGTTTGTTCACCCTCATCCAGTCCATCATGGTTTACGCACTGGTTTGAAACGGAGACAGTTTCCTTGGAGTAAGGTGGAAAGGAGTGATAGATATCATCAGCATACTTGTGATACCTGACACCAAAACTCCTAACAATCTCTTCCAACAGCTTCATGTTTATGTTAAATATCATGAGAGATCAACAGAGCCCCGTGGGAGTCTTCAGGCAAATGGCCAAGGAGTTGAAGAGGAGTCTATGAGCACTACCTTTTGGTCACTCCTCCAGGAGGGAATGGAACTGCTGAAGAAGACTGCCTCTAAATCCTATCCCAGGGAGTCGGCTTAAAAGGATACAGTGGTTGATGTTATCAAAAGCCACTGAGAAGTCCAGCAGAACCTACAGGAACACACTCCCCCTTTCCAGTTCCTGGCAAAGGCCACCCACCAAGGCACAGAAAGATGTTTCTGCCCCTTGACCAGACCCGAAGCCAGACAAATGGGACCAGATAATCAGTTTCATCTAGAAACCCCTGAAGCTGGGAAGCCACCACATTCTCTAGTATCTTGCTCCAAAATGAAATATTTGGAGACTGGCCAATTATTATCCAATAGAGTAGGATGCAGGGAGGCCTTTTTAAACAACTACCTTACAGATACCTTCTTTAGACAAGTTGGAATCATGGCTTCCTGAGAAGTTTGCATATTCCCATTATGCAACCAGCCTCTGGCCTCTTTCATCACCCAGTAGTAGCAAGGATCTAGCACACATATGGTGGTTCTCACTTTTCCAAGGATCCTGTCCACATCCTTGAACTAAACAAGTTGAAAACTGTCTGTTAACATTGGACAAGTAGGAGCCAAGATTACATCCACTGGATTGGTATTAATTAAAGCATCCAAGTCAGAACAGATCTGAGCAATTTTATCTGCAAAGTGCTTAGCAAACTGTTTACAGTGGGCTATTGAATGATCTAGATTCTGCTCTTATTCACCAAGTTGTAAGAGACCCCTTATGACTTGAAACAACTCCACTAGGTGGCTCTTTGCAGATGCAGTGATTGCAGTTTAAAAAAAAAAACTTTTCTGCTGCCTGCATTGCTATGGATAGGCCTTCACATAGACTGTAGCCTGTTTTTGTCAGATTCACCCTGAGTTTTCTGCCAGTGCTGTTCTAGTTGCCTGTTCACTTGTTTCATTGCTGCCAGCTCCCTAAAAAAACCCCAGGGAGCTGGTTTAGCTCCATGCCACGAGAGTGAACAATCAGGAGCAATTGTGTCCACTGCCCTGGCCATTTCCCCATTCCAGAGGTTAACCAGGACTTTGACAGAATCTCCTGTCAAGACAATAGGAAAGTGTCCAAGAGCCATCAGAAATCCATCTGGATCCATAAGTCTCCTGGGGCAGACCATCTTAATAGGTTTTCCAACCCTGCAGAGGCTCTGAGTCTCACTGAGACTAAACCTGGCCGGGTAGTGATCTATCCATGACAATAGAACTTCAGACAGTTTCTCCACTGGGAGATCACCACCATCCCACTCAGCATAGAAGAAAAAGCCCAGAGCATGCCTGACAGTATGTGTGGGACCAAATGCCACTTGGGACAGGCCCATGATTGTTGGTTGGTTGGCTTGGTGTGAATCTGTTAAATTTGTTGCCCATGCTGATGATGTGTCCCTCTTGGTTAAGGACAAGATGGAAGTTAGAAAGATTAAAGATGCTTTTGAGGCCTACGATCGAGTTTCTGGTGTTCGACTTAACATGGAAAAGAGTTTTTTTCATCAGGATTTTTGCTGCAGAGGACAAGATGGCAGCTATTCCTCTAAAGGACATAGTTGAAGGAAAGGAAAGGTGGCAAGCAGAGCAAGAGGCAAAGATGGATAGGGTGAAGATCCTGGGGCTGAATTTTGCAGTGGCTCCTGAGGGATGGAAAGAAAATTGGTATCGCTGGTTGGAAAAAGTGAAGGAGAGGGTGGTCCTCTGGCAGAGATGGAAGCTGACCATTTACCAGAGAGCTGCTGTTGTAAATACCTAGCTGCTTCCGGTGGCAGCCAACTTGGCGGCTGTTTTCCTGCCTTCAGATTCAGTGATTAAAGAAGCCGATCGGGTTCTCTTCAAGTTCCTTTGGGGAATGGCCACGTTCCCCCTGGCAAGAGCAGTGGCTTATGGGCAGGTAGAACAAGGGGGGCTGGACTTCCCATTCCTGGGACCTAAGTTCATCACCATCTTTTCTTCCCAAAATTTTGGGAAAGTCTCTCTGTTGCAAAAGGGTCAGATTCAACTTCAGGCTTGGCTAGTTTTGTTTTGTGAGTGCTGGATGGGGACTAGATGGGGAAAGACTTGGTGGGAGGAAGGCTCTTTAAGTTTTAAGTTTTCTTTGCCTGAAAAATTGAAAGCACCAGATTTTTTGAGAGACTTTGTTTTTACCTAAAGAAATATAGAATCCATGCTGAGGAATTGAAGGGTGAAGACAGGCCAGGTCAGAGCATCAGGAGAGGCTTGTACAGAAAAATAGTGGAGGAGATTTATGTTAACCCGTGTTTACAAAAACGTCAGGCCAAACCAGATTTGTCAGACTACCTAAAACACCAGTCTAGCCCGACTGAGTATTTCATGGACAAAAGGGTCCCTTAAAAGTTGTGGGACTTGAGGTGGAGGCTCTACCATCAGGTTCTTAATCTGAGGGGAAGGAGACTGTGGACCGCAGAGGATGAACAGACTTGTCCTCGTCTGAAATGTAAAAAGGCTGAGATTTTGAGTGGCGTGGCACAAAAGGAGACAATCAGACATTTTGTCCAGGGCTGCCCGAGTGCCCGGGAAACATGGGAGGAGGTGGCCCGGGTCCTGGATTGGCCAGATTTGTCACAACAGGCTTGGGAGACGGTGCTTTCGGGGACTGAACCTCCAGAGGGTGTCAGGGGACCCAGAAAGTCAGTGGGCCAAAAGAGGAAGAGGAAGGAGTCTGGTTCCATGGCTGAGAGTTTTTGGAAAGTGCCCTGGTCCACGGTGCGCCTGGTCAACCTCTATGTGATGTTAGGGCTAGCTTTCCAAAGACAAAGGGAGGTAAAGAGTCAAAATCTGCAGGATGTAAAAGGCACTGCTTATTATGTGAAGAATGTAATTGAAAATTTAGCTCTGAGTGAAAAAGAGCAATTGACAAACCATCGTTGGAAAAAGTTTTGGCTGTGGTTTAGTGAGACACCCCCAGCAATAACTTAAAAGGATATTTTAAATAAATAAATATTTTATTATTATTATTGTATTTTTGTAGAATTTTGTATTTTTTTAAATTAATCTTTAAATTAATTTTTATTATTATTTTTTCTTTTCCAAATAAGTATAATTGTATTGTGTAAATATAATGTGACTATAGTGTGGTTAGATTAAGAGGAAAAATGTATTAGTGTTAGGATACATACGGTAGTTTTATTTTTGTATTAGTAAGAACAGAGAAAAACAATTAATATTATTTTTGTCTTATTGTTACGGCCTTTTGCGGTTGGGTTTATTTTTCAGTAGAATGGTCTTATTCCAATAAAAAATTCCTATCCCCTTAAAATTCCATGATTGTCATGGCAGACATGAAGTCCTGAGCCACTCCTGAAAGGGCAGTCTCATCATGAATGTTGACATTCCCCAGCGCCACAGGCTGAAGAGACTCAAACATCAACTCCTAGACCATCCTGGCTAGCTGAAGAAGGTAGACTGTTGAGGTAGACTGGTGGGGGACACTAACAATCCCTGTTCTGTCTGGACCGCTCTTTTTCAAATACATGACTCAAACCTTGCAGACTGTGGGATAGGGCACCTGATCAGGCAGATAGAGTAATGATAGACCACTGCGACTATGGTTCCCTGCCCTGGTACTCATCTGCTGCACAGAGAAACCTGGTGGGCAAAGCTGGAAGAAATTAAATCCCACCATCTTATCCAACCTGGTCTTTGTGATACAGATTTGGTCAGCATGCTCATCCAGGATGGTTTTAAGTTAGGTCGCTTCAGTACATTCTAGGTTAAGTTTGTCTAGGTTCAGGCATCATGCCTGTGAAGTCAAAGTTAGTTTTACCAACACGGTTTTCAGAGATGATGATGATCATGAGTTATACCCTGCTCTTCAGCCACAAGGCTATCAGAGCGGCTTGCAAATTGTTTTTTAAGCAATAGCAATTTACACATCTACACTACATTAAGCAGTTTCCAATATTTGTTAGCTAATTGCCCCCACAAGCCGGGTACTCATTTTACCGACCTATGAAGGGATGGAAGGCTGAGTGAACCTTTCCAGTATATTATGCTTATTATTGCATCATTCAGCTTTTTGATGGATCTTTCTTTAAAAAAAAAACAGGTTAGGGGAGAAAATCATTTTATTTTTTTGAGGGGGGAGTAGGTAAAGTTGTCATTAAAGGTGGTCTGGGCACATTTTTTTTGTTCTTTTAAACATTTTTTAAGGTGAGAACTGCTTGAACTACGAAGTGCATTTTAGCAATTATTTTCAAAATAGTGCAGGATGTTCCTTGGAATGATGCTGCATAATGTCTCGGGGGCAGCAATCTTTTGTCTGCATATTGCTCCTGGAAGTGACAGTGTCATTATGTAGCATCATTTTAAGTAATGTGAACTCACTTTTGAAAGCATACAGTGGGGTCATTACTTTTAGCTGCTTAAGTTGTTTTAAACTAAAGAAAAACACTTGGAGCATGTCATAATTATAAGTTTATGAACTGACCAAATGTAATCTCTCTCCTCCCATAAAATGCCTGTTCATCTTATCTTTGAGGGTTTTTTGCTCCCTCTTCCAAAGCACTTTAATTCAGCTGAGACAGGATGTTTGGCATAGCTCTACCCTGGACAATAAGTGAGTAAATTAACATTTTTTGGAATGCTTCTGTTTGACTAAAATTTTTGGGATTATATATATATGTGTGTGTGTGAGAGAGAGAGTGAGAGAGAGAGAGAGAGAGAGAGAATATAAATTTTGGGGGATACTTCATATTTCCTGAGAAGAGGGCTTCCCTAGTTTCTCCCCCTCCCCCAAACAGTAGCTCTTTCTGATAGTTGTGTACCATAATAGTTGCTTGCTCTGTTATTTACCCAGAGCAGACCTATGATTGATGATTGATGTGAAAGGAATGGAGGAAAAACTAAGGTCAGTATTGTCTGTCTTTTGTCAGGTATGGACGGTGGGGATTGTATCCAACAATACCCTCCTGCCAGTGACATGGACACTGATGGTAGACAGATTTCTTTCTCTTCTTGGCAGTTCCCTGCAACTGCTATGCTACCTGATAATATTTAGTTTCTTTTGATTTCAGAAGCTAAGCAGTATTTGGGCTGGTTAGTATTTGCATAAGAGATAACTAGGGAGTAACAGGAATATCCAGGTAAAGAAACCCTGGAGATCCACTGCTTGTCACAGTTGACAACTCTGGGCCAGTTGTCTGACTCTGCATGAAGCAGCTTCCTGTATTTCCCTGAACAAGGCATGTTTACAGAATGGTGGATGTAATGTACTGTTGAGGCAGCAGCTTTGATCGTCTGGTTATTGGTGAAGAATAGGAACATTATTAATATTGGGGGTTCAGCTTGTGCTCCATGTTTCTTTAGTCTACTTTTCTAAAATTTTGATCAAAGCCTCCTGGGTATGCTATTCAATGGGAGACTTTAACTTATATTCATTACATCTTTTTTTCTGCTCCCAGCTGAGGTAGCTTTTTATTTTGTATGGATTTGTATTTTTTAAATTTTTGATACATTTATTTACTAGCTGACTTGAATTTCTCCTCTGGTACTTGATCCTCTAGTACTAGACATAATGTTGTTTCTCCCACTTCTGTCTGTCAGTATGAAACAGCTAGAAAAATGATTGTTTTAAATATAAATGAAGAGGAAAAGATTGTTCGTCATTGTTAAGTAGCAAGCTGGAATTTTCAGTTGTATATCATTTTATCCATAGACTTAATTATTGCAGTGGTATGGTTGGTCGGATTTCACATTCCAATTTTGTACCCCAGAGGGCAGTAGTCTACTTTCTATGGTGATTGTTTTTTTTTTTTTTGCTAGCTATTGTGACCAAACTTCTGTATTATTCAAAGCTTGCTTTTTAGATTATGAATGTTTAGACAGTTTCACCTACTTTTACTAGTGATCTTAATCTGTAGATTACTACAGAAGTGTAAAGTTCTGTGTGGATTTAAGGTAACATCTGTTGTGGGTTTTCCATAGACCTAGCGTAAGACTAAAATGAAGCAGCATGCATAGCCTGTCGAAAACCTTGTCTCTAAGAGGTCAGAAATTACTCATAATAGTTGGTAGTTTCTGTGTTTATATCAGTTTGTGTGAGTTTGAGTCTGTTGACTTGAAGTAAATGAAAACTAGAGAAAAAAAATATTTCTGGAAACCTGGGATGAGGGAGGAACTGACAAATGCAGAGCACTGGCTTCTAGATGGAATCCAATGAAGTATGAGTTGATTTTAAAATCACAGCGCTTTAAGTATTGTTGATTATAACAATGATAATATCTTACCTTTTCCCTCATCCGGTATTCAAGGTGAATTATAGAAGTTAAAATAGATATCACTAAAGAAATGACATCATACAAAGTTAAAAATATAATGAAACTATCAATAAAATTAAAAGCAAATAAAACATAACCATTAAAAAGAGCAATAAATATAAACAACAAAGCACGTGAAAAGTATCTTTCCTTCTAAGCAGTCAGCTCTCAAAGACCTGCTGAAACAAAAAGGATAGCAAGGAGGGCACCAATCTGAGCTCTAGGAAGAGAGTTCCAGAGCCTAGGAACAGCCACTGAGAAGGCCCTCTCCCTTGTTTCCACCAGTTGTATCCATGAGGCTGGGAGGAGAGCCTCCCCAGAAGATCCCAAGACACGGGCATGCTCATACAGAGAAAGATGGTTCTGTGAAGAAAGATATAAAGGTGATTTGAACTATTTTGGTAGCTCACAAACATTTGTTTATGACAACTGTGACTTAACATTAATAAAACACCAGATTTAAACACTACAGTAGGACCCCCGTATCCACTGATTCACCATCTGCTGATTCAGTTCACAGTTGGCAATGGGCAAAGGGTAAAAGGGGAAGGAGGAGGAGGAGAGCTCGCCTCCCTTCTCTGTGGGGGGCTGCAGCAGAGGTGGCAGAGGGGCGTGTCTCCTCTACCTTACCCATCACATGTTGCCTTTCAGCAGCAGCGGCAGTGGTGACGCAGCGGCTCCTCTGCCTCTTGGGTGCCTGGTGGGGAGATGCTGTGGTCTGTAGCGGTGTCTCGCCCCATCCCGAAATCCTGCAGCCACAGAGGACACCCCCTGGCATGGCTCAGCCTGGGCAAAAGCTCTCCATCTCTCCCGCTTCCTTCGCTTCACGGCTCCCCAGTAGCAGCCAGCCTGATCTTTCCAAAAGCCTTGTGGATGCCCCACCAAAGCACACACACACACACACACACACACACACAGGAAAGACAAAGGAACACCTTTTTCTCCTAACAAAGAGAAAGAACTCCCAGTTCCCCCTCAGTTCAAACAAAAGCAACACACCCCTCCCTTTCCAGGGAGTTTTGGACAAAGCCGGTAGGTAGATTGAGCCGAGATTTCAGCCTCTTCTCACTCTCTCAGTTCCTCACTTGAACAAGCCAAAAGTACAGCACCCTTCCAGTCTCCCCCCCACCTCCCTTTTTCTGAGTTCAAAGGCTAGGCAAGGCAAGAGACAGAGGGCTGTAGTTCACTAACTTCTAAAACTGATGCTAAAGTTCAGATCCCATCTGTTGCCATCCATGTGAAGGGCTAAACCTGGGTTCACTCCCCTGGACCCCAGATTAGCTCTTCTGTAGAGGTAATCCTGAGCAGCCTCACTCCAGGATGCTCCCTACAGACCCCCCAAAAACCAGTAGCCACCACCACCCACTGAATTAAACAGGGGTGGTTTCCTTCCCCTTGGGACCCCCCTTTTTCAATGCAGTGGGAATTTGTGCATAGTCTTTGATAACTAGTAGTACTCCTTGCCACTATAGAATCAACTAAGTCCTTCCTCCTAACCCCAGAGAAAGAGTCAAAGTAGCATGATCAAGGGATAGGCACATGGAAGCATCAATTATAGGATATTTAAGAAGTTTACTTTGTTCAAGTGAAATCAGTCATGCAATCTCACATGAGGCAGGATTCTCCCATACCTCAGACAGACTTAAAGTTATAACAATCATAGAGTGTGAAGATCAAAGCATTACATTACTCAAGTTACATTCAGTTACTAATTTAACTACATCCAACTAAAGTGAAGAAATTAAAATGAATTCCCTAATGCAACTAAACGGGCCCTAATTCCTACTCAATACTTGCAGTTTGTTGCCTTCAGATATTATCCAGGCAGCTGGGAGCCTAGCCAGGTGGGATGGCTTTTTGCTCTACCAGCCATAGCAGTCCTTGTTCAAAGCCACATGGCCAGTCTTGTTCTCTCTCAAATCTCCCAAAAAATTGCTTCACACAAAAGCAGTTATATCTTCATCAGTTTCCAGGTCTAGAGCTGTGATTGGTCAGTCCAGGTCAGGTGGTGTCACGTCCTTGATGACATCTCATTAGCTTCTGTGGAGGTGGTGTTTTTGACCCTCCCTTTCATTAACCCCTTTCTTACCTGATACTATGCTGGCAAGACAATCTGTTTACATACAAAGGGAGTTATAGTTCTCTAGCAGAATGATGAGAATTGCACCTTAAGGCAGCATGATGGGACTCCATCATGACAGGCAGCAGCTGGCTCTGCAAGGGAGGGAGCGCAATTCTCTCATGGGAGGAAATGGTATCAAGGCGAGTGAGAGCAAGACTGAGCTGAGACCGAGGGTGGGGAAGTGAGAGGAGGAGGAGAGCTCACCTCTCTTCTCCCATCCACACCGGGGCTGCGGTGGTGGTGGCAGAGGATGAACGGGGAAGGGAGAGGAGGAAGAGGGTGGCGGCGGGTGGGAATGATAGCAGGGGTCTGGCATTTGCTGTTATTCATGGATTTCAGTATTCCCAGGGGTCCCAGAACCAATCCCACGTGGATACAGGGGTCCTACTGTACTACTCATTCAGTTAATTGTCAGTGCAATTGGTTCATTGTTGAATCCAGTTACAAATTGTGAAAGTTATCAGCCTTTCCTATTGAGAAAATTCCATATTCTTTTTTCTGAACGTTCAAAGTGTTAGGTTGAATCTGTTACACAAGGAAGTCTCCAGCTTGCTTATCACAGAAATGTTTCTTTCTCTGAGCGTTCACAGATTTAATCACACCCCTGCCAGTTGTAATCCTTAGATTATTCATAATGGGAAAAATATATCTCTTGGGTGTTTTAAATCATTAAAAGATAGGCTGGTAAAATGCTACTTTTCCTGCTTACCTGAGCAGCCATAGTAGCTTGCCTGGCAATACAGCTCAAGAAAGGTCGTGATAATAACACAACAGAAGTGGCAGTAGAAAACGGAAGCAGCCCCATGCATTGTGCTGAAAAGCATACTGGAAATCATTATAGCTGGATTAAATTGTATTGGTATGTCTTGTTTTTGTTTAGTTTATTCTGGTTGTGAACTAAGGCATCACATTTTATAACTCTTGAATAGTAGGAGCTGCAAAAAACATATGGCAATTTCAGATTTGACAGCTAAAGAATTCTGTAATTTGAACTGATAAAATCTATACCTGGTTGTCCTTTCCTGCTTTATTTAGAACAGTAGTGGGCAAGTACAGGAATACCTCAGTTAACAAAGCCTTTGGGGAAGCTCCTTTTAAAAATTCTTTTTATGCTTGACCCACCTACATTTTCCTTCTTGTCCTCTGTCCAACTGCAAGCTTTTTAGCAGCATCAATATTGGGAGGATGGTGAGAAACACAGACCTTTGGGCTGGAGAAACATACCCCTGTCAGTTGTAATCCTTAGATTATACATAATGGGAAAAATATCTCTCTTGGGTGTTTTAAATCAAGCTTTAAAAGATAGGCTGGTAAATGCTAATTTTCCTGCTTACCTGAGCAGCCATAGTAGCTTGCCTGGGAATACAGCTGGAGAAACACAGACCTTTGATGTCAAGTTGCAGCAGCATGTCTGCAATAAACAGTGCAATATAGTTTGAGCCTGCAAGGAATGAGATTCTACTCCAGCTGTGTGTTCCTGCCTACAACAGACAAGGTAAACAGCAGCTGCCTGCAGAATCCCTTATTAAGTATGTGTAGACGGCAAAACAGAAGGAAATGGAGAAAACACATACGTCTGCTTCACTAGCTAGCTTCACCCCTCTGTCTGTTGAAGAAGTATAAATGTATAAATTCACCCACCAAAGTGAAAATCTTAAGAAAAGATTGATGAAAGAAAAAGTAATCCTTGGGTGAATTTTAAAAGATGCCTTCAAGTGGTCTCTAGAAGATTCAACATGATTTCTTATGCAAGACTTACCTAACCTGGTTGTTCCATTTCACATGTTCATATTGTTAATTTGGAATAAAACACTTGCTGAAACACAGTGAACTGCTCTTCTGTTTTTATGGTGTAGGTCTTTCTGTGTTACTTGGTATCACATTCTCTGAGGGAGGGGTGATACGGATCCTTCAGGTCTGGGTTTCGTCAGGTGTAGCAGGAAGTTACATCAAGCCTCTTGATATTTAAATTTCTTTGTCTTCATCTCCTCCATCCTGGAGCCACGAGGCCAGTTCTAACTTCCTGCTTCGCCCAGTAGGTAGCTGAAAAATCTCCTCCATCCTTTCTATTCTTATTTTATCCTATTTTACCCTTTTTCTTCCTTTTTTCTGCCTTTCCTCTTTCTCTAGACACTGATCGGTGCTAGAGCCTTTATCTTCGCCTTTTTGAATTTCCCTCCTTTAAAAAAAAAACCTTTCCTCTCGCAGTCTTCAGGACTTCCTCCTCTCCTTCTACTCTCTTCCTCCTCGCTCTCTCTCGCTACTGTGGGCAGCCATGCAAGACCAGGAGGACCAGAGGACGGCGGGAATCAGCTCTGGAGTGGCCGGGGATGCGGCCTCCGACCGCGGCCACCCCGAGACCGCAGGCATCGCTGGACCAGGAGCCGCGGTCACCATCGCTGCTGCCGCCGGCTCCCTGGTGGGCGTCCCACAGAGGGACGCAGCCCAGAGGGCCCACCAGGCCATCAAGGCTGGAAAGGCCCTGGAGGGCCAGGCGGCGCTCAAGCCGCGGAAGAGGCCAGCGCAGCAGCAGAAGAAGCCGGCCTCTGAAGACTCCACGGGGGCCGCGATCGCTCCTCCGCCCCTCTGGAGTTATTGGCATGCTCCGGGCCCCTGCTGCCAGGCATGGACCGGGGGCAGGAGCCCCCACGAAGGTAACGGGGACCCTTGGGGAGAGTGAGCAAGACCTGCCCCTGCCCCCACGTATCGTGCCCTCCCTGCTTTTGGGAACGGCGCGTCTCTTGCCAACTTGGATGCCATGTGGGACACCGGAGTGGAATGGGGGAGCGGGGACCCACCTTCCCTCATGGAGATTCCCCCACCCACTGGGACCCGGGCATTAGACACCACCGCCACGGGGGGGGGGATCCACCGCGCAATGCAGAACCCTTGGCTGAGACGGTCCCCGCTGTGGAGGGTGATCAGGCCCCAGCCCAAACTAACATCCTACCAGGGGGCTCAGGCACCGAGGGACAGACCCCCCAAGCCACAACTCTTCAAGCTCCCTCCCTCAGGTCCCGGCTGTGCAGGTGGCAGCCCCCCAAGTCCCGGTCTACCAACCAACCCTCCCTCTGCCCCTACCGGCCCAAGCTCCCTTCCAGCAGGCCCAAAAGCCAGCCTTGTTGCAGGCCTTGCCCCAACAGGCGCAGGCCAACCAGGCCCAGCAGCCAGTGGCATACCAAGCTCTCTCCCAGCAGGTGCTAGTCAACCAGGCCTTGGGCACAGGTGGCCAGGCCCAGACCTACCTCCTACCTGCTCCCCAACTCCAACCTATCCAGACTACGGGGCTCCAGGCCCAGACCTTTCAGGCCCCAGCCTACCAGGTCCCTACTGGCTACAACACTGCAAACCCTCATGGTGTTCCAGTGTTTTTTGATCCATCAAGTGGGGAGGAGTCCGACATTGAGTGGGTTGCCGAACAGGCATCCAAGGACAGAGAGAATAGACCCGCACAGCAGGGCGGTCTTAAGAAACGTAAGGGCGCCATCAAGGCAGCTCTTCAGCTCCTTTCGAAGGTGCTGCTTTCAGACGACGTCTGAGGGGCCTAGCACCAGCGCCGCAGCCTTGGGGGTTCTTTCCAAGGATCAGGCGAGCAGTACGCAGCCGTGCCAGTCCAAAGGTCCAGGCAAGGCGAAAACTAAGTCCACATACAAGGGCGCCAAGGCTGGCGTGCAGGACACAAGCGTCCCGGCCAAGAAGAGGAAGGAGCCTCCCTCCATACACTCCTCTGAGGAGTCTCTACCACCTTCGGACGAGGAACGCACGCTCTTGGATGTTGTCAGGGGCTCCAGGGCACACAACGAGGCGCAACTCTCCGACAAAGAGGAAGGCGAGATCACTGATTCTGAGTCGGTGGACCAAGACCAATCAGATCGCCTCTTCCAAGGAGAATGGTACATCCCTCTTCTCACCAAGATGATGTCAACCCTAGAGATTGCACCCAAGGACACGGACCAATCCCCGTCAACATCCTCGTCTAACGAGAAGGTGGCGGCAGTCATGCGCACCTCTCGCCCAAAGAAACTGGAGTTACCCTTCCCAGAGGCCTTTTGATCCCTGGTAACTAACGAGTGGGACAAACCGTCTATGGGGAGACGGGACACCACTGTAGCCCAGAAGTACTACAGCACCAGTCAGCGTTTCCTTGATCTACTGAAGCCCCCAGTGGTCAATAATCCGGTCGCGTCTCTCGTTTCTAATTGTCTGGCTCCAAAAGAGGGAGAGGGTTCCCTCCGAGACCCAGACGAGAAGAGAACTGATGCAGCTATCAAGAAGGCCCACGAGTCCACAGCATGTGGAGTCAGGTCCACGTTGACCATATCTCTCTTTTCCAGAGCAACAATTGTTTGGCTACAGGAGCTCATGGAAATCCAGGAGCTCGACCCCAGCGACCTGCACAAGACCCTCCTCCGTTTCCTACGCACCCTCTTCTTCATAGCGGATGCAGCACAGGATGCCATGATCTTTTCCGCCCGCGCGATCTGAGCTCTCACCCTCGCCAGGAGGTCTGTGTGGCTGAAGCACTGGCAAGTCGACACTCCCACCAGAGCAGCACTGGCATCATCTGCGTTTAAGGGCCTAAAACTATTCGGGGAGGAAGCACTGAAGGGCATCCTTGTCGAGACGAAGGACAAGAAGCTGGCTATGCCTTCCACACTCAAGAAGCCAGATAGGAAGAGTGGTAGGCGCCCCTTTCAAACCCCTCATCCCTTTCGCTCCTTTAGGGGATTTGGGAAGCAGCGAAACTACAACTCCTTTCGCCCAGCCTGGGTTAAGCCAAACTACGTCATCAGACAGAACACTGGATCACAACCCAGCGCCAATAGAAGTGGAGGCTCTAATGCTCAGCGTGGTGCCTCCCGACTACAATCCTGACTCGGGGTTGCCCCCAGTGGGCGTCCGACTCAGTCTGTTCCTTGGGCCTTGGTCGAACTCGACAACGGACAGGTGGGTCGTCTCAACAATCACCCACGGGTACAAAATCGAGTTTGACTCAAAGCCAAGGCGCAGATTTCTCCCAGCCCCACCCTCCAAAGACCCAAAGAAGGTAAGAGACCTCGAAGTAGCCATAACCCATTTAAAGGACATAGCCGCCCATAGAGGAAGTACCTGCCTCTCAACGCTTCTTAGGGGTGTACTCCTTCTTTTTCACAGTACCAAAAAAGGACGGCAGCCAGAGGTCCATCCTAGACCTAAAATACATCAACAGACATGTCATGTACAGAAAGTTCCGGATGGAGACGCTTACATCCATAAGGGAGGCCCTACAACCAGGAGACTTTCTAGCCTTGCTCAATCTTTCAGATGCTTACATGCGCATCTTGATCCACGAGGACAGCAGGCAGTACCTCCGCTTCGCCTTTGGGGATCAACACTTCCAATTCAGGGCCCTCCCCTTGGGTCTGGCCTCAGCACCGAGAGTCTTCACCAAGGTCCTGGTTATCCTGATCGCCAACCTGAGGGCACAAGGGATTCACCTATAGCCATACCTGGACGACATCCTGCTCCGAGCTTCCTCCTTGGACAAGGTGGAGAGAGACCTACAGGCCACAATCCGCTACTTGCAGGACCACGGCTTCCTGGTGAACTTCAGAAAGAGCAGCCTCCCTCCTGCTTGCACCATCATCCACCTGGGCATGGAAATAGACACACTTCGCTCCAGGGTCACCCTGTCCAGGGAGCAACAGGTGGTCCTTCGACGGGAAGTACGTTCAGTTCATTGTCTAAGGAAGGTGCCACTTTCCTTACTGGCCAGGCTCCTCGGCCTCATGGTCTCGGCCTTTGGGGTTGTGCCCTGGGCACGATTCCACTCCAGACCTCTGCAGAACTTCCTGATGCCTTATCAGAAAGAGATTGCAATGAGGAAGTCCCCGCTCCTTCTTCTGCCACAGCACATAAAGGATTCGCTGCCCTGGTGGTCTCAGGCGAACTCAACGAGCAGGGGTTCTCCATTCACAGTACCCCAGGCGATCCTAGTTACCTTGGACGTGAGCCTATGGGGTTGGGGAGCGCACTGTCAGGGACAAGTAACGCAGGGGATTTGGAGCCCACAAGAACAGACGCACAGCATCAACTGGCTGGAACTGCGGGCAGCGCGATTGGCCCTACAACACTTCACCTCGCTTCTAAAGGGGCAACACATCATGGTGATGACGGACAACACCACGGCCCGCTCATACCTAGTGAAACAAGGGGGTTCGAGATCCAGGTCTCTACAGCAGGAAGCGGACCTCATATTCCTCTGGGCCGAACGGACGGTGCTGTCCCTTACGGCTCAGTACCTTCAGGGGGAACACAATCAGCAAGCGGACTGCCTAAGCAGGTACTCAGTCCTCCCCGGAAAATGGGACCGAAACGACGAGGTGTTCCAGCATGTCCAGGCCAAGTTCGGCCAGATAGAAGTGGACATGTTCGCAACAGGGTCGAACTCAAAACTGGACAGGTTCTTCACCAGATTTTATCACCACAGGGCCGAAGGCACGGACGCCCTGCGATCTCCGTGGCCAGCCGGTCTTCTGTACCTATTTCCCCCTCTTCCCCTCATAGGGAAGGTCTGTCGGAAGATTCACCAGGAGAAGGCACAAGTGGTCCTGATAGCGCCTCACTGGCCAAGGCGCCCCTGGTTCTCCGAGCTGATGGACATGAGGATACAGAACCAGTGGCATCTACCACAGAGGCCTGACCTACTACATCAGGGGCCGATCCTCCACCCATACCCGAGCTGGTTGCAATTGACAGCATGGAGATTGAGCGGCAAGCCTTAAGGGAGCACGGTTATGAAGAGGCAGTCATCAGCACCCTTCTTTCCTCTCGGCACGTGTCCACTAGGAGGATCTATGAAGCCACTTGGCGAGCCTTCAAGAGATGGTGTGCCCCTCGGCAGCTGATAGCTGAGGATGCTTCAGTAAAGCACATCCTAGCCTTCCTACAGATAGGCCTCGAAGCAGGCCTACGACCGAACACTCTGAAGACGCAGGTGGCCGCGCTGTCAACCTTCCTTGCAGTGCAGGAGGGGAACCGCCTCTCCCCACACCCCCACATTAGACGCTTCTTGAGGGGTGCTTAGATAATATCGCCACCGGTGAGGCAGAGGTTCCCCTCGTGGAACCTCTCCCTAGTTCTCAGACAACCCATGAAGCATCCATTTGAACCACTGCGCAGTATTCCCCTTAGAATCCTCACCATCAAGGTCGCCTTCCTAGTGGCCATCACCTCTGCGCGAAGAGTGTCAGAGCTGGCATCTCTGTCTGTTAGGGAACACCTCTGTTCCTTTAGTGAGCACGTGGTAACCCTGCATCCGGACCCGTCCTTTAAACCAAAGGTTGTCTCTGAATTCCATGTTTCGCAACCTTTGATTCTGCCCTCCTTTTGCCCTAACCCTTCGCACCTGAAGGAAACACTCTGGCATAACCTGGACGTTAGGAGGGCCCTAAAGATCTATATTAGGCGGACTGCGCCCATCAGGCGCTGTGATGCCTTGTTTTTCTCTCAGACGTCTATAGGAACCAGAGCTTCACAAAAGACCATTGCCACCTGGATCAAGGCCTGCATCTTCGAGGCCTACGACTCAGCTAGGCTCCCCATGCCTTCAGGGGTCACGGCACATTCGACTAGGTCAGCTGCGACATCCGCTGTTTTCTCGACTAACACTTCCCTAGTAGAAATCTGCAGGGCAGCAATCTGGAGCACACCGTCTACCTTCATTAGGCACTACAAGGTGGACAAGTAACGCTCTGCTGAAGCGAACTTCGGCAGGAGAGTGCTCCAGGAAGTACTCAAAGACTGATGCCGCCAATTCCGCAGTCACTCCTGCCCTAGTGAGATTAGCTTGGGCACGTCCCAGACCTGAAGGACCCGTATCACCCCTCCCTCAGAGAATGCCACATTGGTTACTTACCGTGAAGGTGCATTCTTGAGGGAATGGGGTGATACGGGTCCTTCCCCCGCCCAGTGACTGCGCACGTTTCCTCTCTCATGGCGGTATCTTTAATATGTAGTTTTTGTTTAATACTATTTTTACTCGATCGATTTCCTTAGTCCTTACAGGGCTTGGCTAGTCAGTGAACTGGCCTCGTGGCTCCAGGATGGAGGAGATGAAGACAAAGAAATTTGAATATCAAGAGGCTTGATGTAACTTCCTGCTACACTTGGGCGGTGACTGATGAAACCCAGACCTGAAGGACCCGCATCACCCTGTTCCCTCAAGAATGCACCTTCACGGTAAGTAACCACTGTGGCATTTTCTGTTAAGGAAGTAATGCCCAGGAACACATCTGTTTTATTAACTGAGGTATACCTTTATGTTGTTATGTGCCTTCAGATTGCTATGGCAAACCTATCACTGGGTTTTCTTGGTAAGATTTGTTTAGAGGGTATTTGGCATTGCCTTCCTCTGAGAGGATGTACTTGGCCAAGCAGGGATTGAACCCTGGTCTCCCAGAGTCCTAGCCCAACACTCCAACCACTATATCACACTGACTCTCTAGGCAAATACACACACACACATACACACATACACAGAGTGCTATGGTTAAAAAGAATTAATCACTGTGAAGAACAGGAAATAGTAAGTATGCTTCAGGAGGATTTCCAATTTAGTTCATTCTGTTCACAATATTTCTTTTAAAAATAGGATTTTAAAACCTATTTTATCGGTGCTACACTTCATTAAGACCTCGTTGTTTTATCAATTTGGAGGAATGTCTTTCTATATCATCGTTCACTTGTAGTAGGTTATGTGTGCATTTGTTTTCAAGGTTAAGAGGGAGGGAATGCATAAAGTGATACTCTCCAGTGATTGCCTAGTAGGTGATGCACAAGAGAGTCAGTTGATTTTTGTACAGAGGATGTAAAATGACTTCCTGATGGTTATGAGAAGAGATTATATGTAGATGAGTGGAGAGTTTATAGCTAGGTGATTGACTTGTTCAAGAAGCAATAGTAAAGTAGTATTCATGGAGTAGGGAGTCTATGAAGGCCATAATGTAGTTGTCAGTGAAACATTCAGAAACTTCTAGAGCAATTACATAAGTGTTTGGCAGAAGACCTGCCCACTCCCCGAATGTGCTTCCCACCTAAGCCCTCAGTTCCTTTTCGTCCATCCCCACAGCAGAAAGTGCCTTCTCAGCATTTTCTTCTGATATCAGCCCCCCCCCCCCGGATCTTAAAGAATGGTAGATCCGGGGGAGGTGTTTTAATGATGGGCATGGAGACGAGCACAGGGGTTGGTCAGGGCGTAGTTACGCCCTGGCAAGGAAGAGTCGGGCGGGGACGAGGCAGGGCCTATTTTACCCTTTGCCGCCCCTGGCCTCCTCCTCTTTTCCACTGGATTGAAGAAGGGAGAACATCTATCAATTGGAACCTTTTCGAAATGGATGGAGAGCTAAGTCGGCTGTGCTGTGCTTGTGGGATTGTATGATTGAGCAACAGCCCAGCAGTGTGGTTGTGTGATTTCTAATTGATTTCTGATCAAATTTATGTAATTTAATTGATAGACTTCATTGCATGGGTCTTTTTCTTTGTTCTTTGGTTTCCTCTCTATTCTCCATTTGGACCACGTGGTCCCCCTCCCATCTCTTGCTGATTGTTTTGATTGTTTTGAGTGCTTTGATTGGTTGTTTTGATGGTTTGTTTGATTGATTGTTTTGATTGTTTGATATATTGATTGTTTTGATTGTCTATATATTGATTGTTTTGGTTGTCTGGTTTATTCGCTTCAGGCCTCAGCTTCCCCCCCCTCCAGCATGGTCCACGTGGGCCCAGGGCCTTTGTCCGCCGCTGCCTTCCCCCGCCACCGGGGGGGCCTTCAATGCCGCTTCAGGCCTCTGCTCAGCCCGCGTGGCTTCCCCCCTGGCCGCCCTTCCACGCGGCCCCAGCGCCTCACCTTCAGGCGTTCCTCGGCCCGCGTGGCTTCCCCCCCCCCGGCCACCCTCCACGCAGCCCCAGCACGGTCCACATTGGCCCAGCCAGCCCAGGGCCTGTCCATGTGGGCCCAGGGCCTTTGTTGGCCCCCACCACCGGGGGGGGGCTCCAGGGCCGTTTTCAGGCCTCTGCGTGTCCCGTGTGGCCCATACGGCTTCCCCCTTTGAGGCCTTCTTCCCTCCCGCTGGCTTAGGTCGCACCCCGCGCGGCCCCCCCCCCGCAAGATCGGGGATGCCTCCAAGGCCGCTTCAGGCTTTCCCTTCCTACCCAAAGCCTCATAATCCCTTGTGATCTTCTGAAGGCTGTGCCTTGCAGTATCATTGGTTCCCACATGCACCAAAAGGAAGGGATAATGGTCAGAGGGCTTGATGAGTCTTGTCAGCCTCTCTGTTACATCTTGAATTTTTGCCCCAGGGAGACAGCATACCTCCTGAGACATTTTGTCAACCCTGCAAACTACTGCTTCTGTTCCTCCCAGCAGGGAATCCCCTGCCACTGCCACCCTTCTCCTTTGAGTCTTGGCAGAGGCCACATCCACTTCATGTTCTGAATCTACCACGGTTCCCTCTATGTTCCCTAAGGCCTGGCACTGTTGCTCTTCCTCTTCTTCTCTGGAAAGAGAAAGAGCTTCAAATCAATTCTGTAGCTTCAAGCTGGCTGAACGAGCCCTGGACCTTCTACTTCTCTGTGTCACATTCCTCCAAGTGTTCATTTCCTGTGTATGGGAAATAGCCTCCTCCGGAGACACCTTCCCGGTGTGTTCCCCATCCAGGATAGTCTTCTCCGCTCTGTCCAAGAAAACCTCTTGCTCCCTAATATTCAGAAGAGTCCTCAAGATGCTTGATCTTCTCTTCTAGCAGGGCCACCAACTTGCACTTGCTGCAGATATAGCTCCCCACAGGCATTGTTGGTGACTGCGAGCAGCTCCCTCACTGGTCATATTCAGTCTTCTTAAGTAGCCACTTAAAGAGAACTTTGGTTTTCCCTGCCCAATGCCTATTACCTTGTTGCTCAGAAGAGCTCTCGTGCCCCTGTTATGTTAGAACTATATGCGCTGCAAGGCGCTTGCTGCTGATTTTCCAAGATTAACATGGAAAGACTGCAGCAGCAGTTACCTAAAGCTAGTGGCTGCTAACTCCTCCCCCAGGCAGGTCAGTGGCTTAGCAGATGCCCCACCCACTTAGACCATGTGCTCAGAGAGAGCAAATGGCCAAAAACAAACTCAAGCCCCCAACAAGCCTTTAAAAAGACAGTGGGAAAATGAAGGCTGACCCCTTACACACAGCTCACCACCTGCTGATTTCCAAGATTTTGAATACTCTGAAATAGACACTAGAACAGAACTGTGTGCCTCCCCCTCACACTCCCCCGCTAAACACCCACACCAGACACCTCTTTTGGCCTCTCTCCTGTATGCCGAGCTCCTATACGCCGAGCTCCAGGGACTGGTGCTGCAGTTAGAGCTACCTTCCTGTTTGGTTCCTCGCAGCAGGGAATCCCCTACTACTACCACCTGCCTCCTTCCTCTTTTCCTACTGCCTTCCATCTTATCAAGCATTATGGTTTTTTCCCCTAGTGATTCATGCCTTCTCATGATATGTCCAAAGTACGACAGTCTCAGTTTAGTCATCTTGACTTCTAGGGAGGGTTCAGGCTTGATTTGTTCTAGGCGCCATTTATTGGTCTTTTTAGCAGTCCATGGTATCTGTAGAAATCGTCTCTAGTAACACATTTCAAATGAGTTGATTTTTTTCCTATCAGCTTTCTTCACGGTCCATCTTTCATAAGCATACATAGAAATGGTAACTACAATAGTATGGACAATTTTAACTTTAGTATTCAATTATATATCTTTACACTTCAGGATCTTGTCTAGTTCCTTCATAGCTACCCTTCCAATTCCTAATCTTCTGATGTCTTGAATGCAGTCTCCATTCTGGTTAATGACTGAGCCAAAGTATGGAAAACATTGGAACTATTTCAATGTCTTCATCGTCTGTTTTAAAGTTATGTAAATCATCTGTCATCATTGTTTTTGTTTTCTTAATGTTCAACTATAAATCTGCCTCTGCACTTTCTTCCTTGACTTTCTTCACAAATCGTTCCAAGTCTTTGCTATTTTCTGCTAGTGTAGTGGGCCCTTGGTATCTGCTGGGGTTTGGTTCCAGACCCCTCATGGATACCAAAATCCATGGATGCTCAAGTCCAATTATATACAATAGCATAGTAAAATAGTGTCCCTTATAGAAAATGGCAAAATCAAGGTTTGCTTTTTGGAGTTTTTTGGGTGGGTGGGGTAGGATACTTTCAAGCCATGGATAGTTGAATCCATGGATACAGAATCTGTGGATAAGGAGGGCCGACTGTAGTATGCTGTCATCTGTATATCTTAAATAGTTAATGTTCCTTCCTCCAGTTTTCACACCTTTTCCCGCCAACTCTGATCCTGCTTTGTATATGAAATGTTCAGCATACAAATTAGAGTGATCAAATGCGGCCTTGCCTGACCCCCTCTTTGCAAATGGAAACCATTTTGTTTCTTTGTATTCTGTCTTGAAAATAGCTTCTTGTCTTGTGTGCAGTTTATGCGTTAGGACAATCAAATGTTGTAGCACACACATTTCTTTAAGGGCAATCCATAGTTTTTTCATGATTTACACAATCAAAGGCTTTGCTATCATCTATAAAGCACAGTCTGATTTTCTTTTTTAATTCACTGGTCTTTTTAAATGCACTGTTCTCTGTCAACCAGCTTTCATTCAATACCACTGCATTTTTAAAAACTGTGTAGAGGTTTAAACTGATTATGATAAGTATGGGTAAAGTGCAGCCCAGTGGCTACATGAACTCTCAAGGCTGTTTTTAAGCCTCCAGGTTCCTCTCTCCCCTCACCCAAGAATTATAGAATCAGAGTTGGAAGAGACTACAAGGGCCATCCAGTCCAACCCCCTGCCATACAGGAATACACAATCAAATCATTCCCGACAGATAGCCATCAAGCCTCTGTTCCAGGCACCCCTGCGGATACTGAAATTAGGATTTAAAAAACCTTACAACCCCAAAATGGCACAGAGTCTTCATAAGGTCTCTGGTTAGTGCTGTTGGCAGTTCCACTGCATTTAGGGTCTTTTAAAATACCCTCTCATCCTGTTAAGGCCTGGATGAGTTGTTTTACTAAGCAGCAAACAACTATTCACATACAGGCTTGCTACACACTAAAAACAGACAACATAAACTTAACAGTTTTACACACAACCTGTCTCCAGTGTCACAGAAAGTTTTTTAGTCATCTGAGCAGATGAGTAGCAAAGAGAGCTTTACAAACGTTTATCCCTCCTCATATTTTGGCCACAAATTTTCAGTATGTGGGATCAGGAAAAATGTGGGTTAGTAACTTTTTAGTGCAGTTAGTTTCTGTAGCCACTCTGTTATTAATGAGATGTAAATGCAGCTTTGCAAAAAAGTTAACAAAGATAATTTATTTTAAAATGTTTTTACTTAGTCTGTTGGGTCATGCTCATATTTATTAACATTTGCCACATTGACAGATCTCATTTATGAAAGTTATTCTTCGTATTTTGACTCTGCAGAGGTGATCAGGTGCATGGTGATTTGAATGGCTGTATAAATACAGTAGGCGTAGGAAAGTTGCAGCACCTGCACTCCAGTTTTGGAGACTGTAAAGTTCCTGTGAATCCACCTAAGCTCCTAACACTCCATTTTTAAAAAAAAAGAGTTAGATTTTCCAGACTATTTTTGCCTGAAAACTGCAAAGAAAGCCCCCCTCCCCCCTGAAAAATGTGTAAAAAAAAAACAAAAAACCACAACAACCAAAAGAATGTTTACAATGAGCACATTGACTACTGCAAATATTGGAATAACATTTGGGATGCCTATTTTTTTTTTAAAGGTTCTTCCTTAAGGGTAAAAATGTTCAAGGTGGCTTCCAAAATAAAATACTAAACAGAAATAAATAACAGTATTAATAAATGCTAGCCCTGAATGCATGGGCTAGGTTTGGGATATAAATAAAATAAATAAAGCTCTGTTAATGTTATCTGAGCATACAGTATAAATGCTCAATTATTTTTTGAAAAGAAGATACTACAGTACAATAATGTTTCTTACCTTAGTCCAGCAGCATTCAGGTTTCATACTAAATTTATGTGCATTATTGAAATTCAGTAACATGGAGAGCCCAGTTTCCTCTAAAATTAATTTTTTTTGTTAAATAGATTTGTAAAAAACAAAACAAACCAAGAGCAACTTCTGTCTCTAGCTATAATGTGGGTAGTGTACAGGACCATGTCATTTATTCTTGTTCTGCATCTTTACTAATTTGCAGGACTGTGCTACTTTTCCATTGCTGCCGTGAGTCAGATTTTTCCTCTTACTCACCCATACTGAAATTCCTAGTGTTTTTTAAAATCCTCTTTATGTTTTCAGAATGGTATTCTGGAAAGTCTCTTAGAGGAGTAAATGTTCCTGGTGAACCTGAATCTCTCGGGTTTTTGAATAAATAATGAGGAACTCTTATTTAATCATTAACCTTGACCCTGGCTGGTTCTGCAAAATCAGGTACTACAGACTTAGGAATGATAAGTAATTTATGCAGGAGTCTGGATTTATTTTTATTTTTTTAAAAAGTACAGTTGTCCCTCCACATTCGCGGAGGTTAGGGGCGTGAGACCCCTGCGAATGTGAAAAAAACACGAATAAAAACTAGGTCACACCACCGCCCTCCCGCAACCCCCGCTGCTTCTCACCCCCAGGAGCAGCGACACGGCTACCCAAGCCTTGTCGCTGCTTCTTTCCCTCCTCCCACCCCCCAGGAGCAGTGACAGGGCTACCCAAAGCCTTGTCACTGCTTCCTCCCACCTCTCCCGCCCCCCCCCCCAGGAGCAGCGATGGAGCTAGCTGATCCTCATCGCTGCTTCCTCCCACCCCCTCCCGCTCCCCCAGAAGCAGCAACGGGGCTACCCAAGCCTCGTCACTGCTTCCTCACACTGTCTCCCACCCCACCCGAGCAGCGACGGGGCTTGGCAAGCCTTGTCGCTGCTTCCTCTCGCCCTCCCCCCCAGGAATAGCGACGGGGCTACCCAAGCCTCGTCACTGCTTCCTTCCACCCTCTCCCCCCCCCCAGGAGCAGGGATCCCTTGCAGTTTTTTGGATGGCGGGGGGGCACTCCCAAATCCGCGAATAGTCAAAACCGCGAATCTTAAAGCCGCGAATGTGGAGGGGTAACTGTATACAGTATCTTACCACTAGGGCAACCAAAGCAGTGCATATTAGCAAGATGATTATTTCCTGAGCACAGGACTTTTTAATTTTGATAAATATAAAAACAAATAGGTTTGGGCTTAAGTGGTAAGACATTTGAAAAAAATCTTTCTCAAGCTGAAATTCACAAAACTAATAGGAACACTCTCTTCCTGTCAGTCTTTTTGGGCTTCTTTCAGTAAGAATCTTGTAAACCTTGCTAAACTAGCAGTACATAAGAACAATATTGGTTTCATGCTTTCTGAATTAAAATTAAAAAGTGATGAACACTGTGTTCACTGGAAACAGAGTGATGTTAATTTCACATACTTGAGCAACTGAGTATACCAAAAATGTCAAAAGCAGAGATAAGAATTAGAGAGCAGTATGTGGAAAGGAAAACATTGTTTCATGTCCCTCATAATTCAAAAGGGGGAAAAGGAAAGAATGCTGAAAATTGGCTTAACAGTGCAATCCTCTACCTCTCTACTTCAAAGTAAACCCACTGGTTCATTCAGACTAAACCCACAGTTAAGTGGTTGAGAAAGTGTTTGATTCTTTGCAGTGTATAGTTTATTTGTTGGTACGTTGTACTTTGGAAGAGAATTTGAAATTGGGAATGCCCTATGCGAGTGTGAGTCACTGTTTAAGATTTTAAATAGTTGTAATCATTGTG
The DNA here is from genome assembly GCA_030847615.1 of Gambelia wislizenii. Taxonomy (NCBI): domain Eukaryota; kingdom Metazoa; phylum Chordata; class Lepidosauria; order Squamata; family Crotaphytidae; genus Gambelia; species Gambelia wislizenii. Next base: position 104,652,607 of record JAUMIR010000006.1, read on the forward strand.
CTGTCCCCACCCTTCTAGAGTCCAGAATAATATGAATCATTTTCCTCTTGTGTTACCCAAATAGTATGAATGGAAGTAGTGTGTATTCCTGTAACAAGTAGTGAAGTATTGGTGGTATCCTCCCAAATAGTAATGCTGATATGTACTTTTGGGTTTTTTAAAAGAATGTTCAAATGGCTTTGATTTGACTAGACAAACATTGGTAACCCTGGCAACCTATTTTGACCATAAAGATTTTTCCTTCTGCTTTCTGCTGCCATGCTGCAAAGCTATAATAAGCTGCTAAATACTGATATATCTGAATACAGGCAAACTTTTGTAATCCTGAAATGTTTTCCAATACTTTTTAAAAAGATAATGAAGGCAATGTCAAATAGCTACAGTAGGACCCCCGTAGCCACGAAGGATTGGTTCCAGGCACCCCTGTGGATACTGAAATCCGTGGATAACAGCGAACACCATTGAAAATAATGGGACTTCCAGTTTAAAATGCCATAGCGTTGCCTTGGAGGACCTAGAAAATGTCTAGAGAGGATGCATTTTTTAAGGAAGACTCTATGGTATATGTTCTGTTTTGTGTCCCGCGGATAACTGAAACTGTAGATATTGGTTCCGCGGATGTGGGGATCCTACCGTATTTTCAAAAGCGGCTCAATTTTTTTTAACCCAATTTTTTTTAAAAAACCCAGGTTATGAGTAATAAGAGGTTTTTTTCCCTAGCCATGGACTAACAAAGGAAAGACTGATTTATCCAGTTCAAATTTTAGCACCAGAATTCTTGCCTCCTCTGACACTGTTCAGATGCTTCCTCTTGTCTCTAAACATTGTCTCATATTGCTTACAACTTAACCAGTTTAACCAATAAAACAAATACATTGTAATCATAATCAACAGGTTACAACATGATATTTAAAACTTCAGACTGTTAAGAACCCAGTTACTATTTTGCACTGTAAGGAAAGCCTTGTTTTGATTGGAAAGAGAAAGGAGATCAAAACTGTTTTGTGCTTCTGCTTAATGAAGATATTTGCTGTTTTCTGAATAGACAGATCTGTAGTGTTTTTGTGTCCTTCTTGTTTACTTTCCTACTTCAGTGCTTCCCCCCCTTGCCTTCTTTTGAAGGTAGAAATATGTGAAGACTCTCATACATATGCCATGTATATCCTGGGCCCCTTTTTACGACTTTCTAAAAGCTAGAGAGTTGTAGGGTTGAAATCTGTCACTGTTCTTGTCACGCTTTGGGGGGCATCTTCAATTATGTAATATGTGATAATGTTGTATTAGTCATTTAATGTATCCACAGTTTCTGAAATTAAGAGTCCAGAGATGTGTCCAGTAGCACTTTGTTAGACAATATAGTCCATGTTACCACTTTTGGTACAATGATCTGTCAAAATTAAATGTTAGATGCTTCTTTCTTATGCTATTTAAAACTTCAGTGTGGTCAGCCACTGTGACCTCTAACTGTCCTGCTGTTATCAGGTTTCATGTGTATCAGAAAGTTGTGGAATATATAGTCATGCAAGTATATGCCAAATTAACATAGGAAATACTCTCACTTTTTACCAAGCTGACTTTATAACTAATTTTACATCTTGGCCCAATGACCTAACCTAACATGTAATCTGTTTGAATTCTGGAGCTGGTTTCAGAGAGGTGCACATTGCTAGCAAGCAGGTGATAACATCACACCTGGGTTACAGAGTAACTATGCTAAGAAAAATCTGGGAACCTGGTACAGTCATTCCCTACTTCTAACATTTTCTCCTACTCCTGGATTACAGATCTGGTATTCTAGCAGTAATGTAGGAACACAGTACAGTCATTCCTTGCTTTTAACATCTCCCCTGCAGCTCCTTATGATTGCCTCAGTGACTGTACAGACTTACCTAGAAATCCAAATATTAAAAATTTAAATAAAAATATTTATAAAATATTTTATAAAATTATTTCAGGTTATGTGTATAAGGTGTATATGAAACATAAACTAATCTTGTATTTAGACTTGGGTTCTATCTTCAAGATATCTCATTATGTATTTGCAGAAATTCCAAAATCCCCCCAAAAAATCTGAAAATGAAAACATTTCCCAGGCATTTCGGATAAGGGATACTCAACTTGTACTTGCAGTGGTGATATTCTTGTACTACAGTTGCCCCTCAACATTCATGGCTTTCACATTCGCGGTTTTGATTATTCGCGGTTTATCCCCAGCCCCTTAGAGAAGGCTGCCGAGAGGCGGGGCAATCTCCTGCCTGCACCTTCTCCACCCTTCCAGAGGCGGCTCTGTAGCTTCAAAGCCCCGGAGTCTGCTCAGGAAGGTTGGGGGGTGGGGCAGGCAGCCTCCCTCCCTCTGACTTTCCCGGCCTTCCTAAAGGGACTCGGAGGCTTCTAAGACCCGAAGTCCCCTCAGGAAGGCCGGGGAGAGGCCGGGCAGCTTCCATCCCGCACATCTGCTGCCTTCCCCGTCCTTCCTAAGCGGGCTCCGGGGCTCCAAACCCCGGAGTCCGCTCAAAAAGCCTCCTCCCCACCCGCCCACTGCATTCACTGGCCTTCCTGAGGGGACTCCAAGGCTTCTAAGCCCCGGAGTCCACTCAGGAAGGCCGGGGAGAGGAAGGCAGACACCCGCCCACTGCCTTCCCCGGCCTTTTTAAGCGGGCTCCGGGGCTCCAAAGCCCTGGAATCCGCTTTGAAAGGCTGCAGAGAGGCAGCGCAGCCTCCTCCTCACCCACATGCTGCCTTCCCCGGCCTTTCTCAGCGGGTCCGGGGCTTTGGAGCCCCGGAGCCCGCTGAGAAAAGCTGGGGAGAGGCAGCACAGCCTCCTCCCCGCCCGCTTACCCGCCCGCCCACCCGCTGCTGTCCCCGGCCTTCCGAAGTGGGCGCCGGGGCTCCAAAGCCCCAGCGCTCACTTCGGAAGGCCGGGGGGAGGCAGCGCAGCCTCCTCCCCACCCGCCTGGCCACCCACCCGCCCGCTGCTCTCCCCGGCCTTCTGAAGTGGGCACCGCGGCTCCAAAGCCCCAGCGCTCGCTTTGGAAGGCCGGGGGGAGGCAGCGCAGCCTCCTCCCCGCCCGCCTGGCCACCCACCCGCCCGCCAGCCCACTGCTCTCCCCGGCCTTCCAAAGAGGGCACCGGGGCTCCAAAGCCCCAGTGCTCACTTCGGAAGGCTGGGGGGGTGGCAGTGCAGCCTCCTGCCCACCCACCTGGCCACCCAGCCACCCGCCCGCTGCTCTCCCCAGCCTTCCGAAGCGGGCGCCGGGGCTCCAAAGCCCCAGTGCTCGCTTAGGAAGGCCGGGGGGAGGCAGCACAGCCTCCTCCCCACCCACCCACCCGCCCGCCTGCTCACCTGCCTGCTGCCGTCCCGGCCTTCCTAAGCGGGCTCCGGGTATTCTAAGGCCCGGAGTCCCCTCAGGAAGGCTTGCGGAGAGGCCAGCCAGGCTGGCCAGACACCCTCCCACCGCCTCCCTCCCTCTGGGGGGGGTTGCGGGAGTAGTTGTTATTCGCGGTTTTTCCACATTCGCGGGGGTCTCAAGAACGTAACTCCTGCGAATGTGGAGGGACGACTGTATTTCTAGTGTGCAAAGGTTTTCTGTAGTCCTTCTCTTCTTTTTCTCTTCAAGAAAGTAATGGTGTTAAATGATCATACTTGTACATTATAGAGTCAACCTTGATTATACTTGATAGTAAATTTCAAAACTGTTTAACACACCCTTCTGATGAATTATAAACCATTATAATTGTAAAAAAGAGGTGCCTGTGGTAGATTGCATATGAAAAATTTTCTACTAGGATATGACTTCCGTTTAGGAAACAGTGTGTAGTCCATACATATGGATTACAGGTGGTGAATGTACACATAACTACCTCTGTCATGAGAAAGTGACAAAAACTTGGGCTACTTGCCACACTTGCTTGTTGTGAAATACATGTGTTGCATGTCACCTGTAAATGTACTTTCTTACTTAGAACAAACCTGTGTAAAAGTCACACCATAAGTGATGACAAAGGAGTATGGGACATTCCAGGCACACAGTCCAAAATTGCATAATGAGCATTTTGTCTTTAAGTATGGGGGAATAGTTTTTTTCCATTGTAATGCTAATTCTGTCTTTGCACCAGTTGAGATTAAGCCCATATATTAACTTCTTACAACTTTCAAGAATGGCAGTCCCTCACTTTATGGTTTATAAATAATCTTCATTTCCAGTAAATGCTTATCCTTATATAAGGTTACTGAGAAATTAATTAATCATAGAATGATAGATTTGGAAGAGACCACAAGGGCCATCAAATCCAACCCCCTGCCATGCAGGAACACACAATCAAAGCATTCCAGATAGATGGCCATCCAGTCTCTGTTTAAAAACCTCCAAAGAAGGAGACTCCACCACACTATGAGGCAGTGTATTTCACTGTCAGCTCTTACTGTCAGGAAGTTCTTCCTAAGGTTTAGGTGAAATCTCTTTTCCTGTAGTCTGAATCCATTGCCCCGTGTCTCTGGCCTTGTCTGCAGAAGCCAAATGAAATGTCCTCCCCCCCCCGTTCCTGTGTCCAGATGACACAGGGTTTTGCCCCGATTTCTAGTCCAGACTGTCCAGATGTCCTGGCAGTACCAATGAGAATCTGGGGTAAATACCCCTTAAAATGGAGTGGACACTTGGTAAAAGCTCCCCCGCACCATTTGCTGTGTTTCTTCTGGAGAAAATGATGAGTTCCATTACCACAACAGGGTGTGTGTCCACACAGAGTCTGGTGTAGCTATTTCTTGGCAAGTGGCACATGTCATGTCTGCTGAGGTCAGCACAATGTACCCAGCCCTATGACCACAGCCAGATACTTCGTTCCTGGCCTTGGAAGATGCAACCGGTATGGGGAAGAGAAGCGCTGGTTCACACATGTGTCACAGGTGTGCAGACAGCCCCCCATTGCCACAACGTAAGGGCAGGTAATGGGGAGAAACACTATGGACCCAGGGATGGAATACTCCGGGCTACACCTAGGGTATTCTTGCCCGTGCAGACAAGCCCCTAGTCTCTAGAGTAGCAGAAAACAAGCTTGCTCCATCTTCAATATGACATCCTTTCTATTATTTAAACATAGCTATCCTGTCATCCCTTAACCTTTTCTTCTCCAGGCTAAACGTACCCAACTCCCTAAGCTGTTCCTCATGGCTTCCAAACGTTTTATCATTTTTCAGGGGTTTTGAGCTGTGTAATTTTAAGTGTGTTTGCTGTTGTAAAAATGATTGGAAGTCTGCTTGGAAAGAAGAAATTGGGGGCAAGAAGAGGATGTATCCTATCTCTCTGTGCTTCTTCACTTTAAATTTCACTCTCTCAAAATAGTTTTGATTTTGATTTTTTTTAAATCAAGTATATTATGTGTTAGAATTCTTATATACCTAATATATGGTTTCTTTGAAGCTACCATTTAAACATTGCCTTTAACTGATTAGAGTAATGAAAGATTTAATATTGACTGGACTAAAATACAGTCGTCCCTTCACATTCGCGCAGGCTAGGTTCCACGTACCCCCGCAAATGTGTAAAATCCGCAAATATTGATTGCCCCCCTCCCCCGCCAAAGCGACCACAGGGCCTCCGGAGGCCCCATAGTCACTTTCCCCGGACTCCCCACTCCCTCCTAAGGCCTTCACAGGGCCTCCGGAGACCCTCCCGAGGCCCCGTGGAGGCCTCCGCGGCCCTCCCCCTTCCCGCCCAGGGCCTTCATGAGGCCTACTGAGCGTCTCCGGAGGTCCCATGGAGGCCTCCTCGGCCCTCCCCCCTCCCCCCCAGGGCCTTCACAGGGCCTCCGGAGGGTCTCTGAAGGCCCCGTGGAGGCCTCCCCGGCCCTCCCCGCTCCCTCCCAGGGCCTTCATGGGGCCTCCGGAGGCCCTGTGTCGCGGTTTTGGGAGGGCAGGGGGGGCCTCCCAAAACCGTGAATAATCAAAACCGCGAATGCCGAGTTCGCGAATGTGGAGGGGCAACTGTATATATAGGAGAATTACTGTGTGCTGTATTCTGAAAACCTGAGTTAAAGATATAGAAAAAGTTCCATAGTAGAACTTCACTTTAATGAGAGAACGGTTGGATGTATTTATTCTGCTTTTTATTTTGGAGTGAAGAATATGCCATAGACAGACCTGTTCACCATTTCAACACCCATATTTTCTCATTTGTGGTGGTTAAAGACCACCAAGTTAGTTATTCATTAATGCATACTTACATAAATACATACATACCATTTTTATACTGTTCTTCAGCTAAAAGGCTTCCAGAGAGCTTTAATGAGATCAGTAAAAACAAGCTTGCAGGTTACAACACAAAAGGGCACAATACAAAAGTAAAGGAGAGTCGGAACGTATTATTTTGGAATGACTAGACAAGCCATGTTTTTAATATTGCATATTTCACATTTGATTGGCAGTAGTCCTTACTACATGCTCCAAGAATACTGTCTTTCTCCTAGCTTCATTCCTCAGCTTTGTAATGAAATGGTGTTGGTTGGAAATTTCACTTTAAATAATCTTTTTTTTTTTTTATCAAGAGCTTGCCAGTAAGAGAAATTTCAGTGTCACAGAAGATTGTGATTTGTGATTTATTTCTTTTGATGCAGTACAAATGCTTTGGTATTTGAATTTGTTCTTGAGAGGAATAGGGAGCTGGTGCCAGAAGGGTGGAGAAGCTGAGAATGCAGGTGGTAGTTGTGCAGGTGGTAGCAGCATTGCACTTCTCTAAATCCCATCTGTCTCCAAGAAAACTACATATCATTCAGAGACAAACATATATGTTACATGTTGTATGCCATGGTACATACTAATTAGGTAAAGTAAATTTGGACTGCCTGTGCTCCTTTTAGGCTTCTTAGTTGGCAAGAACAAATAGGTACTGTATATCTGAGAAAATCTCCCAGGAGATAGTTGAACTAAGAAGTAATGTTGCTGAATGACAGTGGATTTTATGAGCTTGTGGTTTCAGAAACAGGATTTTGAAGGAAATGTGGATGAGAGAGGCAAAAGCTTGAAGAAACAGGAGTGGAAGAGACAGCTTGAAGTTGATGAAGGTGCCAAAAATAATCTCTCCCAAGCTTAGGGAAAGGAGAAACATGATCCTTTCATATTATATGATAGTTACAATTGGCTGTCAGTTGCTGTCATTACCTGTAATGACATAAGGGTAGTTTTCTTTTTCTTTTTTCCTCAAATATATAGCACTGCTTCTATATGGTAACTTCCACGTGGCATATGAGTATAGTCTGCCATGTGATGATTATATGTTTACATGGGTGGGCAGAAGCAGAACATCAAATTGCTATGCTATATGATGCTGCTTTTCTTTGGGAAGATTCTTCTCATATACTTTTGGATCAGACCCCACAAACAATATCTTTTTAAAATGGTGGTATTGGAATGCAGATTATACTTTTTAAATGCATTTAATATACAGTCAACTCTAGATATCCATGGAGTCTGTATCCACGATTGGAAAACATTTTCTCCAGAAAACAAAAAAAGAAAGGGAGAAAGAAGGTAAGAAAAGAAAAAGGCAAGCCTTGATTTTGCCATTTTATATAAGGGGCACCATTTTACTGTGCTATTCTGTATAATGAGACTTAAGCATCCATAGATTTTGGTATCCATGGGAGGGCGTGGGATCAGACTCCAGCAGATACTAATGGCCCACTGTATATACAATTATGAGGCATTTTTAGCTGGCAGTTCTGTGCAACAAGATACAAAATTAGAAGTGTTCTCAATTACAATTCATTTTGATAATCATATAAAACATCATCTTTAAAAGACAGCCTGCTATTGGCAAAATGTTTTTAACAGCAATTTCTTAAACAAGCCATGGAATTAAGACAAATGTCCAACGTTACATTCATGTCCCACCTTCCTTACAAAGCATGAAGCAATGTATATTGTTCTGTCTTCCTCATTTTATTCTCACAACATTCCTGTGAAGTAGGTTAGACTGAAAGCTGATCAGTACTACCCAAGGAGCTTCATGTAATTTTACCTCCCATAGTAAAACTACACAGGTCTTGGTACACCTTTAACACTTAACAGATTAATTTTCTCATAAAATACTCATATAATATAAAGTCTCTCCTCAAGGTGTTTTTATATAGAAAAAGGTCCTTTCTTTTATGTTTTCCTCCCAGCTAGGGCCTGTTCTGCCATGAGTCCCAGTTACCTCAGGTGACTGGTTGCAAATTTGCCATTCTGTATCACAGCAGGGCTCATGATCCTGATCCATGAAGCTCTGTAGGTCTGGCAACTGAAGAATAAAAACATGGTTGTGGCTGGCTCCTAAGCCACCCAAGCAGCCCCCTGCTTGTCCACCCTGGAAGGATGAGACAGAAAGGGACTGTCAGAGCATCACCCCATCATCCAAAATGGAAAGCAGGAGAAGCTCCACAGCCATCGGCAGCTGGTTATTTGTAGAAGGGACAGTAGTGGCCTGGAAAGTGGACCTTCATTATGAATGGGGCCACTGTGTTCAATGTGTCGTATTTCCAATCAAGTTGAATATGATTGCAGACTTAATACATCTAGAGCCTAGTCTTTAATGCATTATCTTAAAGTAGTTTCATTGGAATAAGTGGCATTATAGTACAAGGAAAGAACTGAGGGCTACAAATGTTAGAATGTAGTTTCAAACGCATAATCTCTTTTTATACAGAATTATTTTTCTTCTGAAATGTGAATGTTCTAGTATATTCTGATTATTTTTGAATGAAGAATTTAAAAATAGTGTTAGGTTAGTAAAAAGTACTGATAGTTGAAATAACGCTGTAATACTATATCTATTAATATCTAAAACAGATGACAAAATACTTGAAACCCTCTATTGCTATCACTCTGCTTTTATGCTTTGAAATTCTGGTAAGATTATTTTAACAAAGCTTGAATGCTTTTTGTAATGTTGTTTTGTAATTTTGTACAGCGGATCTGAAATGGAGAACCTAAAAATGCTGGGTTACTGAGTATGAATAGAAAACTTTTGAGTTAATAATATTTTCAGTGTTTTGGGCACATGATCCATTTTATATAATTTACCCAAAAGTCACTTTTGTTATTCAATAAATAGAAATAAAGCTGTAAATTTAGCTTATTGGAAAACCTTTTCTCCATTAAACAACATTTCTGTGTTTGTTAATGCTTCTCACACAGCTGCAGTAACGATTCTGGTAGGAAGATATCAGTTGGTTTTAGTGGACTGTCTCTTTTATGTCTTTTGATGCCTAGTTTACAAAGACTCATCAGAAAAGCTTCATGCCTGTAGAGGGTTAACTGAGGCTTTTCTGAGAATACAGTAACATATGAAAGCACTTAAGGGCTTGAAATTGTTTATTTTCCTACATTGTTAGTCATCAGTGCCAGTATACTAGTTTCCTTGTGGCTTTTAGTGGAAAATGTAAAAGGCTGAAAAGATTTTTTACATTTGAACTGAATTAGTCACACAAAGCTGGCGTAGATATTCTCTGAGGGCTACCCAAAAGCGGCTTCCCCTCCCCCTCTACAGGAAGTTGCATCCAGAGCAGTAGCTTCAGTTCTTTGCTAAGTGTAACATGTGAGCATTACTAGGCATTTCATCCTGCGGGTCTGCAGTCTGTGCTATTAAGACTATTGCTCGGTTGGAACACTGCTGCGGTGCTATTTTGTGTCCTGTTAATGTGCTGTGTAATTACTTTTTAAGGCACTAGGTTTTTATATGGCTGGTAGTATCGTCTACTGCATCAAAAATCCTGTTAGTGACAATATTTGGATAAACAGAGCATTTAACTTGAAGAACCGGCAGACTGGCATAGATGCAGAGCTTCAAATAAAGAAGTTGGCTGAAAGATGATAGGTGGAACCTGATTTTCACTCCTTCAACCCCCCCCCCCCTTTTTTTAACGGAGCTCTGATTGAGGGCTATAATGGGAGCTGTATTCACACAGAGATCAAAAGAAGCATTCAAATGATGAACTACTTCTGGAGGAAAAGTCTAAAGCAATAATTCAAGTGCTTGTGCTTTGGTATTTTGCTGAAGCTTTCGTCATTACCAGTATTTATGCCTTGTGTGTTCCTTGTTGGATCAGCTAGTGCAACAACGGGATGGTGGAAAACAAATATTCTGCATTTTTTTCCTGATGGATGGAGTAAAGCACTCTTTGTTACGGTCTGTTGGGGAATCGGGATCAAACAAGCAATATTATTATCCAAGTCTCATTGTCCTTTGTTGTCTGACTCATCACATGTAAATGTACTGCAGCTTAGTGGTACATACATTGCAGAGATTTTTACATGGAGAAGAAATGTCATCATTGGAGCTCTAGTTCTGAATAGCTGCTGATAATAGATTGCATTTCTCTGGTGAATTTCTGACTGTAAGACAAAATCGTTAGTTGCAGAATTATGAACTGGAACACTTGGGGCAGTCATGTATGCCTTTTATGGTAGAATACCTGCTACTGTTAACTGGAGACTGACCTTTCTGAAGTGGAGAAAGCTGTGATCATCTCTGCAAGAGCAATTGTCTTCTTGTTTCATTCTGTACAGAATGGTGTTATGTTGTCTATAACAATGATTTTACTGTTTAGATAATTCTATTCTGTAGAAATTAAACAGAAACAAGAGGCTTGGTAACAAGTATTAGACTAACACATACTACTGTAATTTATATTTTAATATTGGTTGACCAAGTGATATTTTAGTACTTGAGTGCTGTAAAGTAAAAGAAGTATTTTATAGATTTTTTGGGGGAAAACTTTATCAGCTGATTATCTCAGGTTACTGAATCTGGCAAATAAAAGGTAATTCAGTTATATCACGTAAAGATTTCAGAACAGCAATAGTGTTAGCCAATTATGTTTAAGAAGAAAAGAACTTTCTATATGGTCTTAGCTGTAATTGGAATAAGGTTGTTACAAATCTAGTTTTTGTCTTCAAACGGATCGAATGAGTCGCGTGTGTATTGTTGTTTTGGAGGAGGTGGAAGATGATGCTCCCACATTTGTTTCCAAACTGCCTCAGGAAAGCATATCTCAACATCCTTCACCTGCAGGACATGGCTTGGTAAGAGGCTTCTGCTAAATATGTCCTATTTGTAATTGTGGTTCAAAGCTCCAATGAGACTTGCTGTAAATATATCTGAATATGGAAAATGTGCCTGTTATTCTGCTTAAATAGTGAACATAATGTAATGCTCTCCTGGGTCTAACTGCAATCCTAATGAAAGACACAGGGGTTTTTTTTAGATAAGATTTTTTCCCCTAACATTCTATTCTGTAGCTGTTGTCTTCAAAAGTGACAGTGGTAAAATAGCATGTATTCTACCTTCTGCTAGATGAATTGATTCCCACAGCAATTGGCTATAACTTGTTTTCAGAATTCATGTAATATACTCTGTAATAAAATATGTTATGTTCTTAAAATCCAATATAGGAACATAGGTCATGTAATATAGGGCTGCTTGTATTTTTGATTTTTTGGGGCAAATCTTGATTGGTCTCTCTTAAAAATTGATTTGTTTCATTATGGAATGGTCTGTGGTGTCGTTAGCATGTGCAGATATTTTTAGAAATAGGGACTTATGTCATCAGACTATTTAGATGTAGTGAATTTCCCTGTTGTTTTCCACGATATAAAACCTGACTTAATATTTTCATGTATTGTTTCTTTGAAAGTGGCTATTATGCATTCTTCAGAAGTTAAACTGCTAATGTTAGGTACTTACCCTTGTGGCAATGTTACTTTTTATCTTGTCTTTGTAATTAGTGCAACTTCTTAAGTAGAAAACTATTTTATAAGGATGTATTAGACAAATTAAAATTTTAAATCAAGTATTTCTATTCACAGTTCTGTGCATGAAATAATAATAATAATAATAATACCTTGAAATTAAAATGCTCCTTTTGTTTCCTGTATTTCAGCCACCACTTGTTCAAGCTATATTTAACGGGGACCCTGATGAAGTTCGTGCACTAATTTTTAAGAAGGAAGATGTCAACTTTCAGGTAAAAAAAAAGATTATGCTGTTACTTACAGATTTAATGTAATTTTGTTACAATAATGCTCTCATTTGAGATTCTTTAGAATCTTTGTAACTTTTTTTAAAAAAAAATTAAGGCAAAATGTTTCTTGTGATCGTGCAAAAGTTTTTGTATAGCTTTCATCTTAAAATTTTAAACAAATGTTAATCATTCTGGACATATTAAAGTCCAAGAAAGTTGCCACTCCAAATATGATTTCTCCAATCTGTACCATTAATCAGCGTGCACCTATTTGTAATGCTTACATCAAGATTGTGTTCCAGTTATTCCCATGTTACTCATTTAAGAAAGACAAGGGGCAAATAGGAGGGAAATGTCAAAATGTTGGGAGTTCAGAGAGGCAGAAAACTGAATCACATTTCCTGAGACAATTCCAGCCTGCTCTAAGTCTGCTTTTTGTCAAGTAGATAGAAGCTGGAGGTGCTTTGCTTTCTGTGGGAGCAAGGAACGTTTTAAATATTGCGCAGTCAGTCTTATGGCCACTAAGAAAACTCCCAGCAGTTGTAAAATTTAATGTACTTTAAATATAATTGCAAAAAGGACCAGCAACGAAATTGTTGCAGTGTGGAATGCTTCGTTCAGGTTTGTAGCCAATCAGCAGTACATTCTTCTAGGAGACACTGCTCCATTCTTTCTCTTCTGTGGGTTTTTCGCCATGCTATATGGCACACCTGTTTACCCTAGGCCCCATGTATTTTCCCTCCTAGGTCTTTCCCCCCCACTCAAGATGTTTAACAGTTCTGCAGAGTTCAAGGCTCTCTATCCATTTCAGCATCAATAATGTTCTTCTCTACAGATAGATAATGTGTTGCTATGGATAAAGATAATGTTGTTATGTACAGATAGAAAATGAATTTTCTGATGGAAAATTTTGCTGCATGAACAGAGTAACTTTATGTTCTATGCATGCAGCAAAATCCTATGCATCTTGAATGGGGCTTTCCCCAAAGTGAGTACACATCTCTCTCTCTCTTTGGCTTTTCTTCGCAAACAAAGATTCAGGAAGGACTCATCCCACGCTTTCTGCAAGTGCGCTGATGACTAAAAAGGCCAATCTGAGATAAACAAGTCCGGTTGCAGAAAGCACAGCAGAAGGTCTTCTTGGGTGATGTTTTCGGGTTGTGATTCTTCCTGCATTGTCGTTTCTCTTCAAGACTTGTTCAGCGTGAGTTCTCAAATAAGGCTGCAGCATTGTGGATAGTGCGTCTCCATGCCTCCCAATGTGAGGCCAGGGCAGACCACTGTTGGTGATCAATTTGGCCGAGCCTGAGATTTTGTTTCAGGGAGTCCTTGTATCAGTTTTTTGGATCACCCCTCTTACGCTGACACATGGTGAGTTCACCATAGAGTACTGTTTTTGGGAGGCAATGGTCCTCCATCCTAGAAACGTGCCCTGCCCAGCGCAGCAGTGTTCTCAATATCATGGCCTCAATGCTGGTGATCCCTGCTTGCTCAAGGACAGCAACATTGTCACCTAGTCAGTCCAGTGTATATTTAGGATAGTGTGTATACAGCGCTGATGAAAGTGTTCAAGGAGTCGTAAGTGTTGGCGATAGGTGATCCATGTTTCAGACCCGTAAAGGAGAATAAACAGTACAATGGCTCTATACATACTGATTTTTGTGCTTCGCCTCAGGTGTTTGTTACTCCAGACTCTTTTGTAAAGCTTTCCAAATGCGCTATATACCTTTGCTAATCTGTGATCGATCTCTTTGTCATTCTTGGCATCTGAGGAGATGATGCTTCCCAGGTAGGTGAACTGCTGAACTTAAGCACAGATTTGCCTACGGCGGTGTGGGAATGGTGGTGCAGCTATATTAATACAATTATTTTGATAGTTGATCGGTTAATATTTTTCAGTCATATGTCTACTCAGACATAGGCCTGCTTTAGTTCAGTGGGACTTGCAGAAAAATGTATTTAGGATTATAAGCTTAGTCTGCAAATGACAAAGATGGATATGATTTTAAGTTCTAATTAGAATTTAGTGTATAAGGTTAGCCTGCTGTTATTCCAAATTTGTCAGGGAAATGGTTTTGGAAAATAAGATTATAGAATTTTGATTTAAGTAGTAGGTTTTTTTTAAAGTTGATTCAGTATATGGGAGAAAATATTTGTAGGTATTCTGAAGAAATTGTGAATCATTTGCTAAGCAGACCAGAATTAATATGGTTGACATTTCTGAATTTTAAGTAATGGATAGTAGTTTTGTAAAAAATAAATGTATTCTTTGTAATTCGGGTAACTTTTTCCATGCTGTGTGTTACCTGCTGAAAAAGCATCATAAATACATGGCTGAAATCAAACCCAGTTGAAACAGGATTGCTTGTTAGAATTTCAGACTAAATTTTGAAAATGAGTATGTTTTAAATATAAGAATTAATGTGTAACAACGTTATTATACTTGTGTAAAGCTACAGTACATGAAAAGGACATACTTTCCAGAAAAGGCATAGGGGTTTGTTTCCAGTAAAACATACCATGGGTAGAGGAGCTATCCAGCTTGAATTTCTTCTCTGTGGTTCCGTAAATTGCAAACAAATAAGATCTGAAAAAGTTGTGATTCAAGTACTATAATCCAAGACATAGTTGGGTAGAACCCTTCCCTTTCTCTATTCATATCACTGTATTGTACATGTCAAGTTTTTAGAGTTTGAGAATGTTATATCTGGTATTATTTGAAAGTTAAATAATAGTGATGTGAGAACTTACACCAGAGTACAGATTACAATAAATTGTAGGGAGGGAAAGCCTAATTCAAATGTATGATGTGCTCTGATATGCGCACAGATGTTCTGTGTATGAACATCTCCATTGGCCTGGTTTGGATGACACGGTTAGCCAGGATCTAAGGGAACTCTGTCTTATCAGTGGTGAGCAGGTGCTGGTGCATGCTGTCTGTTTGTGCCTCTTGACACCAAGAATCTCATTGCATGTTTTCTGAAAGTGACTGTAGCTCCTTTTCTGTTTTGTTTCTGCCCCAACAATGAGGGAAGGAATCTAGGATTTGTTTCACATTTACCTCTCTCTAATTTGTTTGGGGAGAAACAAATCGGACAGGGAGTGGGAGTGATCAGACAACACATTATTCATAATGGATAAACCAGGGTTCTTGTAGATTTCTGGCTTATCATACCATCTAAAGTGGGCCAGTTGTAGGAATTGATCTACACAGGAAGGTGAATGCTTGTATAGTGTGGCTGCCTCTTGAGCAAATTGAGGAGAAGCCATTTTTGCAGAAGAGGCTAGTACACATGGTAGAATTCCTAAGTCTGACCTAGATTGTTGAATCAACATTTGGGGTAATGTTACGTTGTTGATTGGCAATGTAACTTTGTGAAGATGCAATAGGAAAGTAAGTGTGAGTTTTTGTTGGCTGTAACTTTGAAAATAGGCAGGGTTGGCCAGTTGGTTTAAACCAAATGACTTTAAAAAAAAGACCTCCTGGTTTTTAAAATTGATTATTCACATTTTTTTTTAAAAAAAGTCTGGCTATTATTACTATTTTCCAACCCTCTTACTGGAATAACAATGATTGTTTGAATTGAAATTTTTTAACTTTAACTGTTTATTGGCAGTTGTTAGATCAATATCCAGTGTCAGTTGCTTCTTTTTAATCACTGTTTTATAGTGGAAGAAACGCCATTCAGAAACAAATCCTTCAATTAACGTAGGTTCAACCAAAACAACTTGCTTTAAAAGAGCACTTTTAAAAGAACAATTATTATTTAAGCTAGTGGCCATAACATCTGAACTATGTTTTGCTACTTAATTTTCTGATTTAGTCCTATACTGGTTTTAATGCCAAAAAAAAAAAAAAAAAAAAAAGAAAAACCTGGTTTAAACAAATGGGGGGGAAAAAGCAAAATGGTTTAGACAACAACAAAAAACACATTTTTGATGTGTGTGTTTTAAGACTGGATTTTTTCCAACCCTGAAAATAGGAAAGACCCACTTTCTTCATTAGAAGTGAAATTCAAAAAAGTCCATGGAAATGTGAACCCCACACTCACTCCTACCCAACCATTCCCTGAAGATGCCAGCCACAGATGCAGGTGAAACATCAGAAATAAACTCTTCCAGAACATTGCCTCACAGCCCAGAAAAAAAACACAGAAGATCCATGGAAATGGTAGCAGATAAAACTGGTGTCGAATTAAACACGCACAAACATGCTTAATTGTTTGACTATTTTAATATTCCTTGGCTAGGGGCCACAGAATTCTGCGTATTAGTGGAAACAATTTTGTGACTGTACAGGGTATGTGTTAAGTCTTTCACTTCAGGTGCATCCCTCAGTGCCATGTCACATTCTGTTCTAGTGGGCCTCTTGGTCTTTAAGGCTAGCTCTTGGCACAAGGAGCTGCAAAACTGAGGGAAGCCAGAAAAACCCTTAGGGGCATGAGATATTCTGCATGCAACTCTTTGAAATTTGATTGTTGTGTCTATGGAAGAATATCAGACATCTGATATTGTGCTATTGGCATGGTAAAATAATAGTTCATTCTTTTATTAAAGCTGGCATTTTTTGTTTGGCCTTCAGTTTATGACTCTACTCAAGCTGTTTCAGTCATAATTGTCTGCTTCATAACTTCATAAGTAGTAAGGAATTTCAGGATGTTAACATAGGGCAATAGACAACATTTGTGGACAACCTGAAGGAATAGCCTCAGCTGATGTAGCTTGTAGGGAGGCAAATGTTTGTTTTGCTGGTTATGATAGCAATCATACCCATTATGCATGCTGTGCAATTATATTAAAAACAGAGTGCGGGGCACTGCATTGTGTAAACATCAGTCTGTAGTATAAATGTATCAGTAACTCGTTGCCACAGAAAACAGAGGCCTTTCTAAATATTGATGTTTTTTTTTTATTAAGTTAATGTTTCTAGCACAGACATGAATTTTCATTTCCTTTCTAATGAGAAGGTTATAATAAACTGATAAGTCACATCCTCCTATATAGTAAAGAAAATTTGCTCTGGTTATGGAAATGTCTGTGGGATAGTTTTGTGGCAAAGAACAGAAAGAAGAATGTAACTTTTCTTCTCCTCCCAACCATTCCAGATTTACCAAATGTATATTCCCAGTTAGTGTCCAACAACCATATCATATCTAAAGTAACTTACGGGGGTGGGGAGGGAGCAGAGGTTTTAGAATGTAAAGAATATACAGTATATATCTTTACACTTCAGGATCTTGTCTAGTTCCTTCATAGCTGGGTCCAAATCCTAGTCTTCTTCTGATTTCTTGATTGCAGTCTCCATTCTGATTAATAACTGAAACAAGGTATGGAAAATCTTGAACTATTTCAACATCTTCATCATCTGCTTTAAAGTTATATAAATAATCCACAATCATTATTTTTGTTTTTCTTAATGTTCAGCTATAAACCTGCCTTTGTACTTTCTTCCTTGACTATCTTCAGTAATTGTTCCAAGTTCCAAGTGCTAAGGTGTTACCTTAAATTGTTTATATTTCTTCCTCTAGCTTTCATGCCTCTTTCCTCCAAATCTAACCCTTCTTTATGTACAATATTCAGCATAAAAGTTAAACAGATAAGGTGATAAAAGGCAGCCTTCCCCGACCCCCTTGCCAACTGGAAACCATTTTGATTCTCCGTACTTTGGCCTCCTGGTAGCCTCTTGTCTTGAGTACAGGTTATGCATCAGGACAATCAAATATTGTGGCACACCTATTTAAGAGTGAACCATAGTTTTTCATGATCTACACCAGCCTTTCTCAACCTTTTTACCCTGAAGGAACCCTTGAAATTCTTCAGGTCTCAGGGAACCCCTGCCTAAAAGTTATTATATCTACAGCTAGAAAAATGTTTAAAAATCACCTCTCCCAGGAAACCCCTAGTGACCCACAGGGAACCCTAGGGTTCCAGGGACCCCTGGTCTACACAATCAAAGGCTTTGCTATCATCTATAAAGCACAGGCTGATTTTCTTTTTAAATTCTTTACCATACTTTATTATTCAATGTGAATTTGCAATATGCTCCCTAGTGCCTCTTCCTTTCATGAAACCAGGTTGGACATCTGGCATTTTTCTTATAAGACTTCTGCAGTACTTCTTACAAGGTAGAAGTCTTTGTTGTAGAATTTTGCTCATCACTTTGCTTGCCTGGGTAATTAGTACAATGGTCCTAGGGTTACTGCAATCTCTAATGTCCCCTTTCTTTGGGATTGCAATATATATTGAGTGTTTCCATTCTGTTGGCCCCTTTTCCCCATATTTGTTGACAGATTTTACTTAGAAGTAGAGTAGATTCTGCCTCTGTGGCATGAAGCAGCTTTATTGGTATACCATCTGTTCCTGGTGATTTATTTCTCTCAAGTGCTCTGAGTGCAGCTTTCACTTCACTTTCTAAAATTGGAGGTTCATTTTCAAATTGTTCTTCCTTGAATGAATCTGTTATCCTTTAATCTTTTTTGTATAGTTCTTCTGTGTATTGTTTCCATCATCTTTTATTTCTACTTGGTCATGTAGTGTTTCCCTAGTGGTTGTAGAGCATCCCCCCCCTCATGGTTTAAATTTCCCTTTGATTTCTCACATCATGTGGAAGAGGTTCTTCCTTTTTTCTACCTTTTTTGTGTTCTACCTTTTTTGATGTCACCTATTTCTCTGCATTGATTATTATAGTAGTTCTCCTTGTCCCTTCACACAGGTCACTGAACAGTTGCATTCATGGTTCTGACTCTATTTCTGTCACCTTTTACTTTTGCTTCTTGTCTGTCCTTAACTGCTTGAAGAGTTTCATCTGTGATCGATTGAGGCTTCTCATTCTTTTTAGCTGCAGATTGTGTCTTTTTGCATTTTCCCCTGACAATGTCCCTAGCTTTAATTCAGAGTTTTTCTGGTTCCCAGTCATATAGGGTTAGTAGTACAAATCTATTTTTTTACACTGATGTCCTTCAGGTTGTATTCTGTATATATATTTTGGCAGGTCATGGGCATTTTGTTTAAAATAAACCTTTAAAGCAGGGATAGACAACTGCACAGGGGGCGTGGGCTGTTTTTCCTCCCTGCACCCCTTCAGCGGGCCACCCCAGCGAGTTTCAGTGTACCTGAAATGACGTAATGTCACTTCTGGCCACCATCTTGGCCAGTTTTCAGAGTCTTTCTTTGTTTCTTTCTTTGGTGGTTTGGGGAGTTTGCAGGGTTCAGGGAAGGAAAATGCATTTTTAGGCAGTTTGGGGGCAAAAATTACCCCCGCCCAGTATGGTTAGTGAGGTCAAGAGGACTGCATGTGGCCCATGGGCCACAATTTGCCCATTCCTGCTATAAACTATGAAAGATAACCAAATCCATTTGTTCCTGTTCATTGCTTCCCCTCCCTTCCATTTACATGGATTAAAACAAGACAAGTTAATACATAGTAACTCAAAAGCAGCCTCTGTAAGTTAATCTTTTTAGTGTTTTAAACAAAGTAGTGAACTGGCTGGATAAATGGGAACAGTTGGGATTGTGGGATTCAGAACCATAAAACATGTGATAGTAGTGGTGTGGTGTCATAGATGTCTTAAAACGCCCAAGTTTCAGAAGCCATTTCAGTAGCATCCTTTTCCCAGCCTAGAAGGAGACACCTGACAATATCATAACAACTGTGTACTCTGTCTTTCCACACTTGAAATGACAAGGAGAGGCAGGGTTTGCACTTTTGTCAACATAGTTTAAAAGAACTTCTTTCCAGCTTGAAGAGAAATTACTGTAGAGACAAATGTTTCTTGAATCTAGTAACTAGCTCAGCGTTTCTTAACTGGGGTTCCATGGAACCCTGGGGTTCCCCCAGAGATGGCCAGGGGTTCTGCGAGAAAATAATAATAAATTAATAAATCATGGAGAAGTGGTGAGCTGAAACAGCTAATATCTCCCCTCCACAATAGAGAAAGCCAGGGGAGGAATGAGTGTGTGTTTGAATGTTTTCACACCAACAGAGCCTCAAAGGGTCCTTTTATGGAGGGGTGGCGGGGAGGATGTTTACATGCCAAATACCTTGCTCTCCCTCTCAGCTTTTGATCTGCTTTAGATATGCTAATGAAGCTCCTGATGGCCTAGGAAAGGGAGGAGGCAAAGAATGTGTGTGTGTATGTGTGTGTGTGTGTGTGTGTGTGTGTGATTTGCTTCCTGGAAGCAGCCACTGACCCAGAACTGAGGCAAAAAATGACCTGGTTTCCCTAAAACTGATTTAAGGGACAAATGCAAAATGAGGCTTTTTTAAAAAACAAATCAGAAGAATGGAAAGAGGATTGCAATAGTGTACAGCTCTTAGCCAATTGAGGGAAACTGACCAAGTAATCCAAGTAACCCCCTGGTCAATCAGCTACTCAGGCGCCAGCTGTGGATGGGAGAACTCTGATAATAGTGACTTAGGGCTTATTCTTTTAAACCAGATATGGAGAGGGTAGAGCCATTACAGTAAAGGAGTCATTATAGATAGAGAAAAGGTTCTTAAAGTGTGGGTCTGGTAACTGAATGTGGGTGTCACAAATAGACTGACCAATTCTCATACTATTGAAAAAAATCCTTCCATTTACCTTGGGAGGAAGCTATAGCTTCCCTCTCAGCCTGCTTCTGGTTGCTTAGTAAGTTGCTGCTTTTTGCAAGCTGTGTTGGCTCAGAGCTCAGTCTTTGGGTGAGAGTCAGTGATGTAGCCATATTTAAATATTTGAAGGGATATCATACTGAGGATGGAGCAAGCTTGTTTTCTGCTGCTCCATTGACCAGAACACAGAGCAATGGATTCAAACTACAGGAAAAGAAATTCCACCTAAATATTAGGAAGAATTTCCTGACAGTAAGAGCTGTTTGGCAGTGGAATGTGCTGCCTGGGAGTGTGGAGTTTCCATTTTTTGAGGTTTTTAAACAGAGGCTGGATGGCTATCTGTTAGGAATGATTTGATTGTATGTTTCTGCATGGCAGGGGGTTGGACTGGATTGCCCTTGTGGCCTTTTCCAACTCTATGATTCTATGTTGCTGTCTCAGGCAGCAGATCATGGTAACCTGAACTCTCCCTAGAAGCCAAGATGATTAAACTGAGACTGTCTTACTTTGGAGAAATATATTTATATTATATTTTATATTACATTTGTATTATAGAAATTTCTGACTCTGCAAGTATCAAGTATGTATTGCTAGCAAAGTGGAATATAATAAGCATCTATTTTTCCCCACTATTTCTGTATTTTTTTTTTAAAGCAGCTGTAGGTATAATTTTTATGTAGGGGTTCTCTGAAATCTGAAAATTATTTCAAGGGTTCCTCCAGGGTAAAAAGGTTGAGAAAGGCTGAACTAGCTGAATGATCAGCCATTTTCTTTACTGCAAGGAACTATACATACATGAATAGGAGTACACACAGTTATATGTGAGCACACACAGATATTTAAATGGAATTCAGTTGTGTGTGTGGGAGTGATACACCTTGTTTTAAAAACCTTGGTCCATAGGCTCTAAGACTACAAGCTCTTATTACAAATTAAAATAAAGTAGCTGTACCTGACGTAATATACGCCGGTGGTGCATTAAGAGTGAGTTGCTCTGTTGCTCTGCCCCTGCTGCCGGCACCACCAGTTAACTGCCTGGGTCCTGTCGCAGCGGCAGCAGGGGCAGTGGGGCGATGATGATGTGACCCCTTGGGTGATATCAAAACCCATATCAAAAGTTGGTCTAGTTCTATAACTGTAAATAATGTCTCCTATTCCAAAAATCCAATTAATTAGCTGGGAGGTCCATCTTCACTGACTCAATTTTTACAAAATAACCTATATAATAGGTTTTCTGTGGGAGTTTTCTGGACTGTGAGGGCGTGTGCTGTTAGGATAGAATGACAACAGGACCTTGGCTATGGCAAAAATGCCATGGCAGGAGCATGAAACAATTTAACTACCAACACTTGAGGGACTCAAAATATATAAACCCCTCACACCCCTACCCAACCATGCTCTGAAGATGTCAGCCACAGATGCAGGCAAAGCATCAGGAATAAAGTCTTCCAGAACATAGCCTCACAGCCCAGAAGAAAACCACAGAAAACCTATGGATGCCGGCCGTGAAAGCCTTCGACTTCACATCAAACCATATAATGTTTCCTTTCCCAGTGTGCTCATTGGCAGCTTAGGAAACATACCAAACCAATCCCCTCACTCCCTCAGCCAATCACCAACCACATGCAAATTCCCTGTCCAACTCACAATCCACTCCTGCCGCTCAATCTGCATCTACACCCCCAGCTTCACAAGGGCTCCTCCCTCCTCTCATCCCCTCAGCCAATCACCACCCACATGTAAAAAAAATGCAATATTTTCCCTAAAATAATAACATGTAGCTGAACTGTGTGAAAGGAACACTGCCACTCCGAGCTCCATGCTGCAACCACCGCTTGAAACCCCAGCAGGTCCCATAACGGTGTATGTTACGCCAGCCACACCTATATGAATACTAATACAATTACACCAGTAGCAGGGAGCCCCTTTAAGGAACTTTTGTTCCCATGGACCCCTATGACTTAACGCAAGATTTAAAACCCTAACAATAATAATAATACCTGATAACAATAATAATACAGTTACAACAGTGCCTCTTAACCTTTTCTTTTCCAGTGGCCCCTTTAAATATCTTTTGTTGCCATGCACCCCCAAGACTTTAGATTTAAAACAACAACAACAACAACAACAATATAGTTACACCATTCATGAGTGGCCGGGGATGCAGTTCTCGACTGCAGCCACTCCAAGGATGCGGAGAGCGCTGCTGTGGGAGCCGCGGTCGCCATTGCTGCCGCTGCCGGCTCCCAGGTGGACGTCCCTCAGAGGGACGTGGCCCGGAAGGCACACCAGGCCATCATGGCTGGGAAGGCCTCCGATGGCCAAGCAGCAGCCAAGCCACGGAAGAGGCCAGCCCAGCCCAGGAAGAAGCTGGCCTCCGACACCTCCAATGGGGCCGCGATGGATCCTCCATCCCTTTGGAGTGCATGGCACACTCCAGGTCCCTGCTGCCAGTCTTGGAAGGGGGTAGGAGCCCCCGAGAAGGTAAAAGGGCCCCTTGGGGGGAACGAGGACGAACTGCCCCTTCCTCCACGCATCGTGCCCTCCCTGCTCTTGGGGACGGCATGCCTTCTGCCTCCCTGGAGGCCAAGCGGAGCACCGGAGGGGGATGGGGTGAGCGGGGACCCACTCACCCCCACGGAGCCTTCACCATCCACCGGGCCCCAGGCACCTGCCGCCACTGCCACGGGGGAGGGGGATACACCGCATGGGGAACCCCAGGCAGTGACGGACCCCGCAGTGGAGAGCAGCCAGGCCCTGGCCCAACCGCGCCAACCCCCACCGAGCCTGGGTACGGAGGGGCAGGCCTTACAGGCCACAACTTCCCAAGCACCCCCTGTACAGGCTCCGGCCTTACTGGACGCGGCAACTAAGATTCTGGCTCCCCAGCCTCCCCTCCCCCCGGCCTTGCCGGTTCAGGTGCCACCCCAACAGCACCAGCTGCCTGTGGTAATCCAGCCGTTGCCCCAACAAGGGGTGGCCAACCAGCTGCAGCAACCAGTGGTTTACCAGGCCTTGCCACCCCAAGGGCTGGTGAACCAGGCACTGAGCATGGGCAACCAAACTCAGGCTTACCTCCCATCCGTTCCCCAACCTCAGCCTATCCAGGTGGTGGGGTATCAGGCACAGACCTACCAGGCCCTGGTTCTTCAAGCCCCTGCCCTCCAGGCCCCCACAGGCTATAACAACGCAAACCGTCATGGTACCCCAGTGTTCTTTGATCATTCCAGTGGGGAGGAGTTTGATATTGAGTGGGTGGCCGCTCAACCACCCAAGGCCAGGGAGAACAGGCTCGCACAGCAGGGGGGTCGTAGAAAGCGTAAGGGCGCTTTTAAGGCAGTCCTGCAGTTACTTTCGAAGGCACTGCTCTCAGATGAGGACTCATCTGAAGAGCCTGGCACGAGCGCCTCAACTTCGGGGGTTCCCCCCAAGAACCAGGCGAACAAGGCGCAGCCTTGCCAATCCGCAGGACCGGGCAAGGCCAAAGCTAAGTCCGTGTCCAAGGGCCCCAGGATCACAATGAGAGGTGCAGATGTCCTGGTCAAGAAGAGGAAGGACCCTCCTTCTAACCACTCTTCTGCAGAGTCCCTTCCACCCTCGGATGAGGAACGCACCCTCACCGATGTCGTTTGGGAGTCCGGGGCCCACGATGACGTGATCCTGACTGACAAAGAGGAAGGCGAAATCTCTGATTCCGAGTCAGCGGACCAGGACCACTCGGATCGCCTCTTCCAAGGAGAGTGGTACGTCCCTCTCCTTACTAGGATGATGTCAACCCTAGAAATTACACCTGCAGACACGGATCAATCTCCGTTGACATCGTCGTCCAACGAGAAGGTTGCTGAAGTGATGCGCACCTCACACCCAAAGAAACCGGAACTACCCTTCCCAGAGGCCTTCTGGTCCCTGGTAACCGACGAGTGGGAGAAACCTTCTGTGGGGAGATGGGGCACCACTGTAGCACAGAAGTACTACAACACCAACCAACGCTTTCTGGACCTCCTAAAGCCCCCAATGGTCGACAATCCGGTTGCGTCTCTTGTCTCAATTTGTCTGGCCCCAAAGGAAGGAGAGGGCTCTCTCCGGGACCCGGATGAGAAAAGAACCGACGCAGCCATCAAGAAGGCCTATGACTCCGCGGCATGCGGGGTTAGGTCAACGCTGGCCATATCTCTCTTCTCCAGAGCGGTGATTGTGTGGCTACAGGAGCTCATGGAGATCCAGGAGCTCGACCCAAACGTGCTGCACAAGTCTCTGCTTCGGTTCCTGCATACTCTTTTCTTCATAGCAGATGCGGCACAGGACGCCATGATTTTTTCTGCCCGCGCGACTGGAGCCCTCACGCTAGCCAGGAGATTGGTCTGGCTAAAACACTGGCAAGTGGATACTCCTACCAGAGCAGCACTGGCCTCAGCGGCGTTTAAGGGCCTTAAACTATTTGGGGAGGAGTCCCTGAAGGGCATCCTCCTCGAGACAAAGGACAAAAAGTTGGCTATGCCCTCCACACTCAAGAAGTCAGACAAGAAGAGTGGCAGGCGCCCCTTTCAAACTTCTCGTCCTTTTCGTTCCTTTAAGGGATTTGGGAAGCAGCGAAACTACAACTCCTTTTGCCCACCCTGGGTTAAGCCAAACTACGTCATCAGACAGAACACTGGATCACAGCCCAGCAGCAGTAGAAGGGGAGGCTCTAACGCACAGCGTGGAGGCTCCCGACAACAATCCTGACTCAGGGTTGCCCCCAGTGGGCGGCCGACTCCGTCTGTTCCTCAGGCCTTGGTCGAACTTGACAATGGACAGGTGGGTCGTCTCAACAATCACCCACGGTTACAAAATCGAGTTTGACTCAAGGCCAAGGGGCAGATTTCTTCCAGTCCCAATCCCCAAGGACCCAAAGAAGGCAAAAGACCTGAAGGTAGCCATAACTCACCTAAGGGACATAGCTGCCATAGAGGAAGTACCAGCCTCTCAACGCTTCTTAGGGGTGTACTCCTTCTTCTTCACAGTACCAAAGAAGGATGGCAGCCAGAGGTCTATTCTGGACCTAAACTACACCAACAGACACGTCACGTACAGAAAGTTCCGGATGGAGACGCTTACATCCGTAAGGGAGGCATTACAACCAGGAGACTTTCTAGCCTTGCTCAATCTCTCAGATGCGTACATGCACATCATGATCCATGAGGACGGCAGATAGTACCTCTGTTTTGCCTTCGGGGATCAACACTTCCAATTCAGGGCCCTTCCCTTTGGTCTGGCCTCAGCACTAAGGGTCTTCACCAAGGTCCTGATTATCCTAATCGCTAACCTGTGGGCACAGGGAATTCACCTATACCCATATCTGCACGATATCCTCCTCCGAGCTTCCTCCTTGGACAAAGCGGAGAGAGACCTGCAGGACACAATCCGCTACCTGCAGGCCCACGGCTTCCTGGAGAACTTCAGAAAGAGCAGCCTGTCTCCTGCCCGCACCATCGTCCACCTGGGTGTGGAAATAGACTCATTACGCTCCAAGATCACCCTGTCCAAGGAGCGACAGGAGGTCCTCTGACGGGAAGTTCGCACAGTTCGTTCCCTAAGGAAGGTCCCGTTGTCTTTACTGGCCAGACTCCTCAGCCTTATGATCTCGGCCTTTTGGGTTGTCCCATGGGCACGATTGCACTCCAGAACCCTGCAGAACTTCCTGATGCCTTACCAAAAGGAGATTGCAATGAGGAAGTCCCCACTCCTTCTACCACAGCACGTGAAGGACTCGCTGGCCTGGTGGTCTCAGGTGAAATCAACCAGCAGGGGTTCCCCATTCATAGTACCCCAGGCGATCCTGGTTACCTCCGACGTGAGCCTGTGGGGCTGGGGAGCGCACTGTCAGGGAGAAGTGACGCAGGGGATTTGGAGCCCACAGGAAAAGACGCACAGCATCAACTGGCTGGAACTATAGGCGGCTCGGTTGGCCCTACAACACTTCACCCCGATTCTGAAGGGACAACACGTCATGGTGATGACGGACAACACTACGGCATGATCGTACATAGCGAAACAAGGAGGTTCGAGATCCAGGTCCCTACAGCAGGAAGCGGACCTCATATTCCTCTGGGCTGAACGGAGGGTGCAGTCTCTCACGGCTCAGTACCTGCAGGGGGAACACAATCAGCAAGCGGACTACCTGAGCAGGTACTCCTCCCTGGGGAATGGGAACTAAACGACGACGTATTTCATCAGGTCCAGGCCAAGTTCGGCCAGATGGAAGTGGACATGTTTGCAACAACGTCAAACTCCAAACTGGACAGGTTCTTTGCAAGGTTCTATCACCACAATGCCGAAGGCACAGACGCCCTGCGATCCCCTTGGCCAGCTGGTCTCCTGTACCTGTTTCCCCCATTTCTCATAGGGAAGGTCTGTCGGAAGATTCTCCAGGAGAAGGCACAAGTGGTCCTGATAGCGCCCCACTGGCCAAGGCGCCCCTGGTTCTCCGAGCTGATGGACATGAGGGTTCAGAGCCAGTGGCGCTTACCGCAGAGACCCAACTTACTACATCAGGGACCGATCCTCCACCCAGATCCAAGCTGGTTGCAATTGACAGCATGGAGACTGAGTGGCAAGCCCTAAGGGAGCACGGATACGAAGACTCAGTTATCAGCACCCTTCTTTCCTCTTGGTGCGTGTCCACCAGGAGGATCTACGAAGCTACATGGCGAGCCTTCAGGAGATGGTGTGCCCCTCGGCAGCTGATCGCTGAGGAAGCTTCAGTGAAACACATCCTAGCCTTCCTGCAGAAAGGCCTTGAGGTGGGCTTACGACCGAACACTCCAAAAAGACAGGTGGCCGCACTATTGGCCTTCCTTACAGTACAGCCTCTCCTCGCACCCCCATATTAGATGCTTCCTGAGGGGTGCCTCGATAGTTTCACCCCCGGTGAGGCACAGGTTCCCATCGTGCAACCTCTCCCTAGTTCTCAGACAACTCATGAAGCACCCATTTGAACCGTTGCGCAGTATTCCTCTTAGAATTCTCACCATCAAGGTAGCCTTCCTAGTGGCCATCACCTCAGCGCAAAGAGTGCCGGAATTGGCCTCTCTGTCCGTTAGGGAACACCTGTGTTCCTTTAGCATAGGACGTGGTGACTCTACATCTGGACCCGTCATTCAAACCGAAGGTTGTCTCCGAGTCCCACGTTTCACAACCCTTGATTCTGCCCTCCTTTTGTCCTGACCCTTTGCACCCGAAGGAGAAACTCTGGCATAACCTGGATGCCAGGAGGGCTCTGAAGATCTATATTAGACGTACTGCTTCCATCAGGCGCTGTGATGCCTTGTTTGTCTCATTCTCTCAGACAACCATAGGGACCCGAGCTTCACAGAAGACCATCGCTACCTGGATCAGGCCCTGTATCTTCGAGGCCTATGACTCAGCTAGGCTTCTCAGACCTTCAGGGGTCACGGCACATTCAACTAGGTCAGCCGCGACATCCGCTGTCTTCTCTACTAACACTTCCCTAGTAGAAATCTGCAGGGCAGCAACCTGGAGCACACCGTCCACCTTCATTAGGCACTACAAGGTGGACAAGTTCCACTCCGCCGAGGTGAACTTCGGTCGGAGGGTGCTCCAGGAGGTACTCAAAGACTGATGCCGCCACCTCCGCAGTCACTCCCACCCTAGTGAGTTAGCTTACGCACGTCCCAGACCTGAAGGACCCGTATCACCCCTCCCTCAGAGAATGCCACATTGGTTACTTACCGTGAAGGTGCATTCTTGAGGGAACGGGGTGACATGGGTCCTTCCCCCACCCAGTGGCTGCGCACGTTTTTTCTCACATGGCGGTGCCCTTAATACCTAGTTCTGTTTAATACTATTTTACTTGGTCGATTTCCTTAGTCCTTACAGGGCTTTGCTAGTCAGTGAACTGGCCTCGTTGCTCCAGGATGGAGGAGATGAAGACAAAGAAATTTGAATATCAAGAGGCTTGATGTAACTTCCTGCTACACCTGGGCGGTGACTGACGAAACCCAGACCTGAAGGACCCGTATCACCCCGTTCCCTCAAGAATGCACCTTCACGGTAAGTAACCAATGTGGCATTCTAAAGCAGTTAGGCAAAGCTTTTTGACAGTAGCTCAGCCCACCTCCCTGTGGTATATAAATTCCTAGCTGACCAAAAGCACCTCAGTTCTTTTCTGTCCACTGTGCTAGAAGCTATGGAATGTTCTTCTCTGTTTTTGGCAGTTTCTCGCTCGTTTTTCTCGTTCTTCTCTGTTTTTGGCAGTTCTCTCTCGTTTTTCTCCTCTTTGATTGTGATATGTCTTCAGCTTCATTTAAGCATTGCTTACTGTACAACATGAAGATCCTGGCTGTGATGGTCATTCGAAATGTCTTCTCTGTTTGGATGAGGCCCACATAATTCCTTCGTGTCAACATTGTAAGGCCTTCACTCCTCAGGCTTGAAGAAATAGGCAATTGAGGCTCAAGGCTCTGGTCTACGAGCAATCCTTCAAACCAACCGACATGTCGTCTTCATCTCAACCGTTGAAGGGTTCTGATCTCCATCGTGACTCCAAGATTCAAGCGGTGTTTGTGACTACCTTGAAAGACATGTATGCTTCCAGGCATGCTTCTCAGCGCTCCCTGCCTGGTACTCAAAACCTCGTTCGTCTTTGAAGCACTCACATGGTGAGACGGCTGCTCATACCTATACCGTGAAGCATTCTTGTGGTGATGTTTTTTCATCAGAGGCTACTGTCACCCCTTTGTGTTCGAAGGGTCAGGAATTACCTATACTGGTCCTTGCAACTATGGGAAAGTCGGTCGAGGCTGACCTTCTCTGGTCCAAGGAGAAGAAAGCATAAAAAGAAAAAGGACAAGTCGCTGACCTTCCCTCTTCTCTTCAAGCAGAAACAATTG
Organism: Gambelia wislizenii; assembly: GCA_030847615.1. Lineage (NCBI taxonomy): Eukaryota > Metazoa > Chordata > Lepidosauria > Squamata > Crotaphytidae > Gambelia > Gambelia wislizenii. The sequence goes on from JAUMIR010000006.1 coordinate 104,682,082, forward strand.
CCTCTTGCCATCACACTGATCAGGTCTTTGGTTCAAGTTCAAGTGTTGACACCTCCATCTTGACTGGTCATTGAACCCTTATCCAAATTGAGATACCTGCAGAATCTTCACTGAGTGGATCCTGCCACTTCCGAGGTGTGACAGTCAACTGTTCCGGCCTCTGTTGAATCTATGCAGCAAAGTGCTGTTGTAATAGTTGATGAGGCTCTTCCTGCAGTTGAACAACCCAAGACTTGACGATGCACTCCACCCAAATGCCGTGCTTTGCATTCCCACTCCTGGTGTACTGCTTCCTCTGTTCTGACAAGATCGGATTGGTCTGATTCCTCCGATTCACGGGGTCGCTTCAGATGTGATCGCTGTATGCAATACTGGCTACCGTCGGGATAGACGTGATTGCTAAGATTTGAGGCGTCATCTGCATCAATGGTTATCTTCATACGACTCCTACTGTGACAGCCCAGAAAGTATATATATGTACAATCCATATGATGGCCGTCAATATCATGTTCTCTGGTGCCGGCACTCTCCTTCTCATAGATGTTCTGCAGCTAAGAAATGTCGAAGATCCCATTCTCATTCTTCTTCATGCCCATTCAGTTATTATTCATCCCTCTTCAAAGGATCGTCAACACCTGCTTCAGCATGGCTCTTGTCTCCATGTTGCTGCAGACCGACCTGCACCGCCTGACACCAGCACTGCCCCAAGAGAAACCCTTGCGTTTCATCCACCTTGTTCTTCCCACTGGTCTGACCATGAACGTGCTTGGCACAGCAGGCCTTTTGCTTCTGATTATTTGGATGCATCCACTCAGGATTCAGAGATGCCGCAATGCTTCATTTCTTTCCCTCAAACTCTTGGGGAGCATGAATCCTCATCTCTGACTGACGATGTCACTGCTTTCGCAGAACAAATCATTTGTATGGCTGACGCCTTGGATTTGAAGATGGATCATTCTGAAGACAACCCCACTGATTCTGTTTACAGCTGGATCCAAAGGTTCTGACATCTCCTTGTATTCCATTACTTCCTTCTGTTTTGTGTATAGCTCGCCGTTCTTGGTCAACATTCTCTTCCATCCCAACCCCCTCCAAGAAAACAGATACTGTCTACCAAATTGTCAAACCCGTGGCTTACTGTCTCTCAACACCCAAATTCCAACTCCATCATTACCCTATACAGTCACTGTACTGTGTAGCAGTAGACATCATGTTATTTGCCATATTTCAAGGCTACAGCTAGATGGGAGAATTTGTAGATATTTATCACCTTACCTCCCTATTGCTGCAGTGCCCATTTCTGCCCACAGCTAATTTGCAAGCTTGCTGGAAGGGAATAGTTTGCAGTTTACATGCCAGAAAAGAAATGGTGGCTGCAAGTGAGTTGTGTCTGGAAAATCTTCCCCCATTCTCCCCCTCTTTTTTAAACTGACAGATGCAGAAACGTTATTTCCCAGTGGATAGGGCTACAGAGCATGTGATAGTTCAGGGTAGTCCCTCCCCACTTGTTCCTAGTAGGCAGGAAATAGAAGATTTTGATCTGCCCACTGGTGAGGTCACCTGAAAGGGACGACCCCTGGCTGGCCCGTCTGCTTTTCCTGTCTACGCTTCTAGTAGGATGGGCTCTATTTGTTCTCTTTCACCCTCCCTCCACGTGGCCGGTGCCACTTTGGATCCCCTGATAGCAATTTTTTTTAAAACCAATTTTCTAAAAAGAGTTACAAGGGCCAGAGAGTGAAGAGGAAAGATGAGCTCCAGTCTGGAGGCTGAGATCTTGGTAGTCACAGAGGCTAGCGGCAACAAGGATGGTGCTGGGCAGTCCAGCAACATCGGGGTCGCTGCCTCAGACTCCAACGGCAAGAAAGGCAGCAGCAGAAAGGCAAGCAGTGGCAAGAGTATCGCCGGAAAAGGCATTGGCAATAAAAGAAGCGGCGCTACTGGCAGCGATGGCAGGAAGAGGCCAAAGAAGGGGGAGAAGCCCCCTGCCTTGGCCGGCGGCGGCTGCACCCCAGTCCCGCTCCACCTCCAAGGGTCAGGAGGTGGATGGGGTGAAGAGGTCTCATTGCGGTCCCTCCGGGAGGAGGAGGCACGGGGCGCCCACGGCAATGGGACACCTGCCGTGGCAGTGGAGCACCTGGCCAGCCCCCCCGCAGCAGTAGAGGAACCATCCCCTGTCCATAGCCATCGATGGTGTACGTCGTGTGTGCCACTGGGGGCCCTGGGGATGGGTTGGTGGGGGGAGTGCCTATGGCCCTAACGGCCTGGCTGCAGTCTCCCCTGCCCAGGGAAGCAGCGGGCTGGCTGGCAGCGAGCCTGCTTCAGCTGGGCCAGCTGGTGATCATAGGGCTTCGCAGGCAGGGGGTCAGCAACCAGCCCCCTGCCCTTCCTCTCACAGGTCCGACACCTGCAATGACCCAGCCAGGGTCAGGACCAGCACGGGTCCTCTGGTGGTAAAAAAAAAAACAGCCGAAAGGATAAGGGGGAAGGCTAAACACATCACCTCTGTAGTGGCTACAGGGAGAGGGAGGGGGATGAAGGAGGTCCTGGGCCCCAGCCACGCGTGTCTGAGCCGCATTACCTCATCGGGTGTTCTCTCCAGGCCCCTTAGTAATGAGTAGGATGGACAGTGGGCATCAGACCCTGACTTGGAGCCTGTGCCACCCACCCAACAGAAAGGGTCCATCAGAGGGAGGAACATCCTCAAGTTGAGGACATAATCTCTTACCACACATCAAATGAGAATGGGTCTGAGTCACATGATCCTCCCAACTGGGAAGAGGGGGAGCTATAAGAGGAAGAGACAGAGAACACAGGCCATACACAGTGCACATCATCTCATCACTTAGTCACTGAGGACTTTCCTGTGCTGCTGAGGAAGGCGGTTAGGACATTAGGCCTTAAGTTACCAACCACTCAGCAATCACAGATGGACCCGGAATTACGTGAGATCTCTGGTGAATTCTTCCCTGATTCTCAACCCGCAGCATTAGAGATGCTGGTGTTGGCCACTCATGCGCATGATTTCTGATGAATGGGCAGCACCAGCAGTAGCCAAGGCACAACCGAACTGCACCAAGAAGGTCTACGCATTGCCTAAGAAAGTGATGAGCAAGCTACAGGTGCCACTCATCAATGCTCCCATCTCAACCCTGGTGTCATCTGCAATTTTTTGCCGTGATGGAGAAGAAACCTTGAAGGTGCCGGAGGACAGATGAATGGACATGGCCCTAACAAGGGTTCATGGGGCGTTATCCTTAGCCATTCGTGCTGCCACAATGGCTACTATGATGGCTCAGGCTGTGATTTAGTAGTCCAAGGATGCCTTGGCTGGCGTTCCAAAATCTCAGACCAGAATCAGACATGACTTCAACAGGCTGGCAAAGGTTTCTGCTTTCTTGGCCTATAGCACTCTGGATTCAGTGCAGTTCTGTGCCATAGCAAAGGGCACAGCGGTGGCGGCCAGACGACAGGTGTGGTTAAACTCCTGGAATGCGGATTTCAAATTGAAACAGAACCTGGTCCTGTCCACATTTTTTGGGGTGAAAAACTGGAGAATTCTTAGAGCTGGTCCTCGTGGAGGACAAGGACAAAAAGAAGATGTTAGCGTCAGCCCGCAGGAGGGAGGAAAGAAGATTCTCCAGATGTTACCGGTTGTTTCTCATGAGGTCATCAGGGAGGAGCCTCTTCATCCTCATCCAGTTCTTGAGACTATAGACCAGTCAGACCATGCTGGTGTGACAACAGGTACCAATGCAGAAACCAGCAGGGCCTTGCTGGGAAGTCTGCCCAGTCTCAGCCCACCAAGCCCAACAGCAACAAAACTCAACAATGACGGCTTCCCTCTGGTGGTGGGGGGAGACTGCAGGCCTATGTGGAGACTTTGGAGGCCTCTACCTTGGACAGATGGGTCCTGCAGTCAATTCATCAGGGCTACCAGATAAGAGCTTTTCCGATGACCCCCACGTTGGTTCACCCCCACACCACTTCAAAGGGACACAGTAAAACAACGATTGATGATACAGGCCATTCCAAACTTCTTACAGCTGGGTGCAAGAGAGGAAGTCCCTAACTCTCAACAGGGCGAGGGTTGCTATTCAGTTCTATTCCTGGTGCCGAAGAAGAACGGCACATGGAGGGCATTACTGAACTTCAAAGGTGTCAACAAATTCATTTGGAAACGGAAGTTCCAAATGGAAACTTTGAAGCATATTCTACAGGCCATACGACCGGGGGACTACCTCTCTTCCTTGGACATGCAGGATGCCTAACTTCACATCCCAATACACCAGGAACACCACCAGTTTCTCTGCTTCTGTTACAATAGAAGACAGTACCAGTACAAGGCTCTTCCTTTTGGCCTTTCGTCGGTGCCGAGGGTCTTTACAAAGATCATGGTGGCACGTTGGAGGCAATCAGGACTGCATGTTTACCCACACTTGGACGATCTCTTAATCCAGTCCCCTTTCAAACAGGGAGTGGAGGAAGAGGTCCATGTGGTTCTCCAGTCCCTTCAAGCACATGGCTTCCAGGTCAACTTCAGCAAGAGTCTCCTAGTGCCTTGTCAGCAGATCCAGCATCTGGGGGCCATCATGGATTCAGTCAGTGGCCAAGTGTTTTTACCCCCAGAGAGAATCAAATCCATAAGCCGAACTGTTCAGGAAGACAGGAAGATGCTGAGAGTGGACCTCATGCGTCTAGTGCACCTCTAGGGCTTAATGATAGTAGCAATAGACTGCTTACTGTGGGCAAGATTTCATGCCAGGACACTGCTGTGGTTTCTTCTTCCCTTCCAGCAGGACATAGCTCTCAAGTGACATCGGAAAGTCAGAATGTCTCACAAGGTCTTGGACTCGCTACAGTGGTGGCTTTCCCCAGCCCTTCATAAGAGACGTTCTCTGTGGAAGCTGGACAGAGTGCAAATCACTAGAGATGCCAGCCTCCAGGGGTGGGGGCCCCACTGTGGTCCCCACCTGGCCCTGGCCAAATGGATGGTAACAGAGATGACTCACAGCATCAACTGGTTGGAGCTCAGAGCGTCCAGACTAGCCCTGTTAGCCTTCCAGGATGCGATCAAGGGCAAGGTGGTTCTGGTTTGCATGGACAACATCACTACGAAGGCCCACATCAACCACGAGTGGGGCACCAGGTCACGGGTACTCATGGCGGAGCCCACATTATTCCTGGATTGGGCAGAAAAGAATCTTCTCTCATTGGAGGCAGAACATGTCCATGGCTAACTCAGTTTAAAAGCTGACTGGCTCAGCTGCTCAGACATCGATCAGGCAGAATGGTCTCTTCATCAGGAGGACTTCGACAGCATCACGAAAACCTGCGTCTGCCGATTGTCGATCTGTTTGCCTCCCCAGTGAATGCCAAGCTTCCTTGCTTCTTCTCTCGCTTCAGGACAGATGGAGCAGAAGCGATGGATGCACTAACAAGCTCATGGCCATGGGGTCTGCCGTATGCATTTCCACCTCTTCAACTGATTCCCAGAGTGATCATCATGATCGTTTGGAGGGCACAGACATCATTCTAATAGCTCCAGAGTGGCCCCAAAGGACTTGGTTTCTGGACATCCTTGCCATGACGATAACATCGTTCCCTCTTCTGGTTTGAGATGACCTCTTAGTTCAGGGACAGTTTCATCACCCAGACCCAACTTGGCTTCAGCTCCACGCATGGACATTGAGCGGTAAATGTTGACGGCCAAGGGTTATTCACAGACAGTAGTTGGGACAGTAGACTATATTGGCGTCTAGACGCGACTCTACGCTGCAAATATGAGTATACCTTCAGAGTGTTCCAGAGGTGGTGGAAGCATAAGGGAAGGGATTTCAGGGCAGTACTGGTTCCCATACTGCTGGAATTCCTTCAAGATGGTGTGGCAGAGGGCCTCTGACCAAACACAATCAAGAGACAGGTGGCGCCCATCAAATCTTTTCTCCCCCCAGAGTTGGCATCGATGATTTCCACCCACCCCGTGTACGCCGTCTTATTAAGGGGTTGGGTAATCTGGCTGCACCAACGGTACACAGGTTCCTGTCTTGGGATCTACACACAGTCCTGAAGGTCCTGATGACTCGCCCCTTTGAGCCATTGAGGGAAGTGTCTTTGAAGTTTTTGTCATGGAAGGTTCTTGTCCTAGTAGCTATCACTTCTGCACACAGGATTTCAGAGTTAGAAGCCTTGTCAGTAAGACGGGATCTGTGCATCTTCAGACTGGATTCAGTGGTTCTTCGTTTGCGTCCAGAATGCAGACCAAAGGTCAATTCAGCATTTCATAGGGCACAGGAGGCTGTCCTGCCCTCATTCTGCCCATATCCAACTAGAGAGTTGGAAAGAATATAGCATTCCCTGGGTGTCCGCAGGGCGCTTCGCATTTACCTCAAACAAACCAGTCCATTTCGAGCCTCGGAGGCACTGTTTGTATCTCCCCGTACCAAGTAGCTGGGGCGAAAGGTATCACCATCAACCCTGGGACGATGGATTAGGAACTGTATTGTGGCATGCTATGAGTCTATGAACTTGACAGTTCCGGAAGGCATAATGGCGCACTCCATGAGAAGCGTGGCAACTTTGGCGGCCTGGGAAAAGGACGCTCAGTTGAAAGAAATCTGTAGGGCGGCAATGTGGAGATCGGCTTCAACGTTTTTATGACACTACAGACTAGACAAGATGCAATCCCCGGAGGCAACATTCAGCAGAAAAGTGCTGCAGCAAGTGGTCCAGGCATAGAAGGATTGTTGTCACCAAACCCACCCTAATTTTTGGTGCTTTAGTATATCCCAAGCTATCGGATGCTCTGTAGCCCTCCCCACTAGGAAAAGGAATGTTGGTCTTACCTGTGATACGTTCTTTTCCAGTGGCGAGGAAAAGAGCATCTGGACCCACCCTCTGGCGATATGTATGGTTCATCGACTTTTGTTCTATGAGTGCCTGGGTGGGTTTGCTACATTCTTGTTTGGACCTATATATACGTATAACTTCATTTCTCTTTTTGCTTAGTCATGGGATGGTGCAGCTTCGTGAGGCTGTGACATGGACTGGTCAGCCGGGGGTCATCCCTCTCAGGTGACCTCACCGGTGGGCAGATCAAAATCTTATATTTCCTGCCTACTGGGAGCAAGTGGGGAGGGACTGCCCAGAGCTATCAGATGCTCTTTGCCTCACCACTGGAAAAGAACGTATCACAGGTAAGACCAATGTTCCTTTTTCAACTTGAAAAAATTGTTGTACTTTTGTTCTGCTGCTTGAACGATCAGTCAGCAAAAAACAACAATAATGGCAGCTTCAGCATTGCAAGCCCTCCCTTGCAAGCCTGCCCCCTCTGAGGTCCGACCAATCAGGTTGCAGCTCTGCTGCATTCTTTTTTCAAATAAGTTGTATGGATGATCTATTATGTGTGTTTTTGGGCACTTTTTTAAAAGGATCACGAGAAACTGCGAAAGCTATTAGCGCGATCTATGTGGAGTTTCAGCCCCCCTCCTTCTGAATATGGCAAATTCTGGCAGGGGCTCATCTAAACTAAAGGTATTCTGCCCGCATTCTTGACATATTTTTTTTGGTCATGTAGATGCTCCCTAAGAAATGTGCTTTTATCCTACTGTAACCGCAGGGTGTTTCTTACTGATGTGTCTTATGGACCACACTTTTTTATACTTGCTTTTCTCCTGTTCTGTGCAACTAAACTTCCAATACACAATCTCTTGTTTGAAGCTTACCATATCTCTTGTGTATTGTTTCTTTCTGGTGTACTGAGCCACTATGATGGTTTATGCATGGCACTCCCACCAGCTGTAGGTTGTAGTTTGCTAATCTCTCAATTGTGTGATTCACAGATGACCACGATGAAGGACAGTTTACTTACCTGTAACTATAGTTCTTCGAGTGGTCATCTGTGAATCACACAGACCTACCCATCCTCCCCTCATGTGTCTTGGTTTCATTGATGCTGCATGTGTGGTGGACATGGAACTGAGGTGCTTTTGGCAGGCTTAGTATTTATATACCACAGGGAGATGAGCGAAGCTATTGCCAAAAAGCTTTGTCTAACTGCTTTAGAATATATCAAATGCTGTTCTGCCCAGGCACAGTAACCCAATTGTGCGATTTCACAGATAACCACTCAAAGAACTACAGTTACAGGTAAGTAACCTGTTCCGGTCTGCAAACCTTGGTGAGGCTTGCAGAGAGACTGCAAACTCATTCACTTAAAACTGGCAAAAGGCAGCAGTGGAGGAAGAATTCTTGAAATTCTTCCCTGGGCTACTGCACAGCAGCTTGGATGCCACTTTGTCTACTGACTCTGCAAAGATGCTCTCTCTTATTCAGCAAGCAGGACTGGAAGCTCACCATGCACAGCCAATCTTGGCTGCTGGGGGAATGAGTATATGAGTGGCACTTGGAGGAGCCACTGCTGCCAACCAGAGCATGTTGATCTCTGACTTGGTCTGGCCTTACAGTGGGGAGCGTTTTCCAAAGCACCCACCCAGCAGTAGTAGTAGCAGCAGCAGCAGCATGGAGTTCACTCAAACTGGTGAGTGAGCCTCAGCAACTCAAAGCCATATGAACAGCCCTTGAGTCTCACACCTGCATGCTTTGTGGCTGCGGTGGTGGAAGGAATACCTCACTGCCACTTGGCTGGAGAAGAGGAGAAAGTGCAGCATGCACATTGAAGCTCGAGAAACGCACAGTGGTGGAGCCATGCTCTCTCCTCTGAGTACTACACAAGTCTGCACCATTTTGCCCTGGCCTGGAAGAATTCTAAGAATTCTGCCTCCGCTGCTGCCTTTTGCCAGTTTTAAATGAATATATTCACAGTCTGTCTGCAAGCCTTGTAGAGGTTTTCAGAGAGATTGCGAACAGCCCCTGCTGCTGCCCTATCCCATTTTTAATGGGAACTTGACCGTGCTTTTTTTTTTTTTTTTTAATCCGCTGGAGGTCCTGGAACCAATTTCCCCAGATGCCAAGGGCCACTGTACTGCAACCTTGAATAAACGTATATGTATACTTTAAAAAATGAAATGACAAATATTTTTTGCCCTGCATAATAAGGTTCATTAGAACATGAGCTAGTCCTTGTTTGGGGATACTGTAATTTTTTTGTGTGTGTGTGGGATATTTTCTAGGCTAAATCTACTGTTAATTCTTCATAGCTAGAACTTATGTGTTGTGGTGTACAAGGCCTGTTTATTTCAATGGGTCTGCTTTAAGTAGGACTAACATGATTTAGTCCCATATTGACTATAAGAAATTCTAGTTAGGTAATGATTTTTAGATTCTAGTTTAAGAACACAAGTTAAAGAAATGTTGATTTCAAGGTAGCTAAACTATGTTATGTATAGGCCTGAACAAAACATTCCAAATAGAATCCTAACTGGAACTAAATTTATTCAAATTAATGTTTTGAATTTATAAAATTATTCAAATTAATGTTTTGAATTTAGTTAATGAAATGTGACTTAAGAGTCACTGTCTGTGGTTCCCTCCTCTTATACATTATGATATGAAAAGGGGGAGGTGTTAAATACTACCTTTTAAAATTTGGGGATAGAAATGTGAATGCCAGGAAAAGCTACTGGCAATTGTGTGTGTGTGTGTTCTGATAATTTTCTTCCTTAACTAATTGTAAGCTGTATTGTAACTCTTGGTTCTTCTTCGTGGTCTCTGTGCAGCAAGAATGTTCAGAATGTTCCAGAGTAGGCAGTAATGTTATTAAGGGTATTATTATGCTCTCTACAATTGTGTGAGCTGATACTGTGGGCCGAAGGGGAAAGGAAGAATTGGCAAAAAATTGCCACTCCATTCCACTTCTTCCCTTATTCCAACTGGAAAGCTCTGCAGAATCCTGTTCGTATCTGAAGGAGCCTTCCTATTTGTGGAGCGACAGTTTTGGATTCACCACCATACCCTACCGTTGTTTCTAAAACTACATAGCTGTCGGCTACAATATAATTCGTTCAAGTTTTCAACTTTCTTTTAAGTTCTTTTTTCCATTTTCCCCATAAGCAACACAAGGTTGCAAGTTGCAGTCTGTTTCTTGTAGTAAATCTCTTTATGGTATTGTTAAACTGAGGTGTTTTACTTCTGAATTTCATTTAAAAATCAAAGAGTACTCTTTATTTTGAAACAATTAAGTTATATTTGATATATTTCAAGAATATGATACAGATTTTAGTTGGTCTCAAAACTTTTATCTCTTCTTTCTGGTGGTAAAACAGACAGCTATTTTTTTATATGACTGAATTTTTAGAAATATTAAACACCTATTTTGGGATTGACGTTATTACAACTATTTGCCTCATTCCATCACTTTAATGGTTGAGAATTCCTGTTCTGTCATAACTATAAACAGGAAGGAAAAAATAAAATAAAAGACATCCTGTTTCATTTTTGAGCCATTGAGGTGAATTATAAAGGGGAAGATGGGATATTTTACATCAGTGCCACTCGAAGTGTGGTCTCTGGACCAATGCCAGTCCAAAAATTGCTGGGTCTCTAGAGAGTTTACAGGAAAGAAATAACAATAATAGCCCGTGGGCACAAATACAGTCCTTGGCATCTTGGAGGAAAAATTGCTGCCCCCCTACATCAGATAGCTTAGACAACTAATTTCTGTTAAGTGCTCCTGAGTACATAGTTGACACTTATACCCCTGATTAAATTGTTTTAAATATGTTTCTGAAAGTATAAAATGTCACAATTCTACCAGAATTTTATTTGTATTAAATTGTATATCATCATTGTTATATTAATAATAGTTTCTCCTGTTTTGACACAGGATAATGAAAAGCGGACCCCTTTACATGCTGCTGCGTATCTGGGGGATGCAGAAATTATTGAGCTACTTATTTTATCTGGTAAGTTTTTGTTTTTTTAAAAAATGAAGACATGTTCTGTACAGGCACACCCCACTTTTCATCAGGCCATTTTTCAATGCTCTGCTCTTTTGACCCTTTTCAATTATAACTAGAACCCATATATTCAATGTGCAGTGTACTCTTTTGACCTCTTTTGTCATATTTCCACACACTTCTGTGATCATGTGCTGCTTTCTTTCTCAGTTCATATTTATTAAAAAGAGATTCCATCTAAACATATGGAAGACCTTCCCGACAGTAAGAACTATTCAACAGTGGAATGCACTGCCTTGTAGTGTGGTGGAGTCTCCTTCTTCAGAGGTTTTTAAACAGAAACTGGATGACCGTATCTCAGGAATGCTTTGATTGTTTATTCTTGCATGGCAGGGGGTTGGACCGGATGGCCCTTGTGGTCTCGTTTAATTTTATGATTCTATGAAAATGCTTTTTTTAAAAAAAAGACTGGGTTCCACATTTTGATGATTTCTGGTTTTCAACTGTGCCCTGGTCCCTAACCTGTCGAGTAAGTGTGGAAAGCCAATATATAGGAAACATCATTTTCTGAATTTTGTAAACATGATAGAAAATATTAACAAACTGATTATCTGATAATTTATATAATTATCTTATATAAAATGAAGTTTTTTGCTGTTAAGTTTTGTTTGGGTTGTAAATAGCAGTTGCAGTACTGAAGCTGTTGACTTGTTGGCAACGACTGGGCATATAAGACAACCCCTGAATTTTCAAGTAAAAATATAGAGTTTGGCATATATTCGCTGTATAAGACCACCCCCCCAATTTGGCTGGCTGGCTGGGGGAGCCTTGCTAGGTGATCCTCTTTGTTTCCCAACTCACGAGGATCAGCTGACAGGGCTCTCCCAGCCAGCCAGCCAGCCGCTACATTCGCCCCTCTCTTTCACCTTCGGTTGCTCCCCAAAGGGGGTGAAGGGAGAGGAGGGGGTGAATGATCCCAGTTTGCGAAGGGAATGAAGAGGTAGGGAATGGGCGGCATCCATGGCAAACCACGACACTCGCCCCTCTCTTCCACCTTCCAGTCACCCTTGACTCGAAGGTGGAAGAAAGGGGCGAATATACCTGGTTTGCTTCAGCGGCTGCCCATTCCCTCCATCTTCCTTCCCTTTGTGAAGGGAAGGAAGACGTAGGGAATGGGCAGCCACCAAGACAAACCGTGGCATTCGCCCCTCTCATCCACCTTCCAGTCAAAGTTGACTCGAAGGTGGAAGAAAGGGGACAATATACCCGGTTTGGCTCATCCGCCCCCCCTCCCTCCGTCTCCATTCCCTTTGGAAGGGAATGAAGACGGGGGAAGCGGGGGCGGCCGCTGCAAAGCGCTAGATCCACCCCTTTCTTCCACCTTCCAGGCAGGTGGAGGAAAGGGGCAAAAGTGCCCAGTTTGCCTGTCTGCCCCCCCCCTTTCCTCTGTCTTCATTCCCTTTGGAAGGGAGTGAAGATGGGGGAAGCGGGGGCGGCCGCTGCAAAGCGCTAGATTCGCCCCTTTCTTCCACGTTCCTGGAAGGTGGAAGAAAGGGGTGAAAATGCCCCGTTTGTCTGTCGGCCCCCCTTTCCTCCATCTTCATTCCCTTTGGAAGGGAATGAAGACGGGGGAAGCAGGGGTGGCCATGGCAAAGCGCTAGATTCGCCCCTTTCTTCCACCTTCCAGGAGGGTGGAGGAAAGGGGCGAAAATGCCCAGTTTGCCTGCCCCCCCCCTTTCTTCCGTCTTCATTCCCTTCCAAAGGGAATGAAGATGGGGGAAGCAGGGGCGGCCATGGCAAAGCGCTAGATTCGCCCCTCTGCGAAAATGCCCAGTTTGCCTGTCTGTTCCCCCTTTCCTCCCTTCCTTCCAAAGGGAATGAAGACGGGGGAAGCGTGGGCGGCTGCTGCAAAGTGCTAGATTCGCCCCTTTCTTCCACCTTCCAGGAATGTGGAGGAAAGGGGCGAAAATGCCCCGTTTGCCTCATCCGCCCCCCTTTCCTCCATCTTCATTCCCTTAGGAAGGGTATGAAGACGGGGGAAGTGGGGGCGGCCGCTGCAAAGCGCTAGATTCGCCCCTTTCTTCCACCTTGCAGGAAGGTGGAGGAAAGGGGCGAAAATGCCCAGTTTGCCTCACCCGCCTCCCCTTTCCTCTGTTTTCATTCCCTTTGGAAGGGAATGAAGACGGGGGAAGTGGGGGCGGCCGTGGCAAACTGCAACGTCCGCCCCCCTCCTCTGTCTTTGGTTGCTACCCAAAGGGGGAGGAGGCAGCAGAGGGGCGAATGAACCGGGAAACATTTTGCCTCACCCCCTCGCCCGATCTCCTGCCTCTTCGCTCCATTTGCAAAGGGAGCGAAGAGGCAGGAGATCTGACGGCGGAGTGAAGCAAAGTGTATCTGGTGTATAAGACGACCCCTGATTTTGGAGGATATTTTTCAGGGGTCAAAGGTCCTCTTATACACCGGAATACAGAATATACGGTATTTAAAAATTGCTTCTATGATAGAAAATATTGTAAATACCAAGTGTTTATTTTTTTAAAAAAAGTATTTTGTAACAGGGACAGAAAAAGTGATATTCATGATTATTCAAAGATGTCAGTGTTAAATTTACAGAACAAACAGTAGATTAACTATTTTGTATATGTTTTCTGATGGTTAATTATGTGAAGATTAGACTACGGTGTTGCACTCTACATTGGACTGCTCTTGAAAAGTGTCAGGAAGCTGCAGATAGTGCAAAATGAAACAGCCAAACCTTTTCTAATGTATTCCCTAACAGATATGACCATTTCCACCCTGTGGCTTAAGATACGTAGCACCTTAACAGTAATATGTGCATTGGTTTTACTTTGATGCAGGCTGTACTTTAGCTTATTTCCATTGCTTTTTCTGAGAGTAATCTTGGTTAGGGTAGAATCAAAGAATTAACGTCATGCCAGATTAATCTTATCTCTCTTTTTGAAATAGAGTTACAAGCTTAGTAGATGAAGGGAATGCTGTGGGTGTAGTATGTCTTGTTTTCAATAAGGCTTTCAACAAGATGTCCCATGATACTGTTGGAAACAAGCTAGTAAAATGTGGACTAGATAATGCTACTTTTAGGTGGATTTTTAATTGGTTGACCAACCAAACCCAAAGGGTGCTCACCAATGTCTCCTTTTCATCCTGGAGAGAAGTGACTAGTGGGATGCCACAGGGTTCTTTCCTGGGCCCAGTGCTGTTCAGCGTCTTTATAAATGACTTGGATGGTGGAATTTGCAGATTACACCAAATTAAGAGGGTTAGCTAATACCCCAGAGGACAGGATCAGGAGAGCTGAGCCAGAACTAACAAAATGAATTTCAACAGGGGGAAATTTAAGGTACTACACTTAGGCAGAAAAATGAAATGCAGTGATATAAGATGGGTGACACTTGCCTTTACAACAGTGCATGTGAAAGGGATCTAGGAGTCTTAGTAAACCACAAACTGAACATGAGTGTGATGTAGTAGCTAAAAAAGCCAATGTGATTCTAGGTTGTATCAGTAGGACTATAGGAAAGTAATAGTACCACTCTGTTCTACTTTGGTCAGACCTCACCTGGAATACTGTGTCCATCCCAATTACAGTTGGGCACTGCAATTCAAAAAGGATATTGACAAGCTGGAATCTGTCCAGAGGAGGGCAACCAAAATGGTGAAGGTCTGGAAGTCATGTGCAATGAGGAGTGGCTTAGAGAGCTGGGTATGTTTAGCCTGGAGAATAAAAGGTTAAGAGGTGACATGAGATAGCCATGTTTAAATATTGGAAAGGATGTCATATTGAAGATTGAGCAAGCTTGTTTTCTGCTGCTCCAGAGACTAGGACACAAAGCAGTGGGTTCAAACTACAGAAAAAGAGAGTCCACCTAAACATTAGGAGGTACTTTCTGACAGTGAGAGCTGTTCGACTGTGGAATACGCTGTCTCAGAATATGGTGGAATCTCCTTCTTTGGAAGTTTTTAAGCAGAGGCTGGATGGCCATCTGTTGGGATTCCTTTGATTGTGGATTCCTGTATGGCAGGGGATTGGACTGGATGGCCTTTGTGGTCTCTTCCAACTCTGTCATTCTAAAGAGTTTGATAGGACCTCAAGATTCATGTTCTCCCAACTGCTGCCAGTGCAGGAAATCTACAGCTAAAGCTTCCCTGATAGATGGCCATCTAGTCTCTGCTTAAACCCTCTAATGAAGAAGTCACCACTTTCTGAGGCAATCTGTTTCCTAACAGCTGATATTCCTGATATTTAGTCGAAGTCTCCATTCTCATACTTTGAATCCATTTCTGGACCAGCATAATTTCAAAGATAGTTTGTTCTTTCTTTTATGTAACTCAGAACTCTTCAAGTCTTTGAAGATAGTGGGGGTATCACCTCAGGCATCTCTATTCCAGCATGGCCTAGTACTCAATCTGTCATGGTCATTATGAAGAGAGAATCTGGACAAGTCTGGTTAGGGCCAGGCACCCATAGCTCAGCCAGTCACAGCCCAGGGGACAAAGGATACAAACTAAAGTCTTGTCTGTAAAAAGAATCAGATAGGAGTCAGATAGGGAAAAGATGACATAGAGTTAATGCAGTCAGAGACAGGGTGAATAGGAGTTTGGGAATTTGGGAGCTGTGAATAAGGAAAGAAAGAGGTCAGGGATTACTTGGTTTTTATATAATAAATATTTATTTTATTTTCTCTGACTGTGTTTGACTGTTCCAATTAAGAAATTATAATAAAATTTATGATGATGATGATGAGACTGGTCACACATGCCATAGTATACTCATTAAACAACACAGCCACTTGTCCATAAGAGAGATCGCCTTGAGGCCCAAGTACCACATCCAGGGAGGGATCTTGAAACTAAAAAAGGCAAAGTGAGTGACAGGAGCCCAAGGGTTGGAACTGCAGGGCCAATATGGTCAGGGATTCCATCATAATCATCTTGAATCTTGTTCTTCTGTGGCATGTGGCTGCCCTACCCATTCCGGTATCATCTGCACGATTGATGAGCATCTGCTCCACTTAGTCATCTGGGTAATTTATCAAGATTTTGAATACTGCTCTTAGAACACTGCCTTGCAGCAGCTTGCTTATCACTTCTCTCCAAGGATGATAAAGAGCCATTTGTGATCATTTTTTGGGTACAATCTGTCAACTAGGTATAAATCAACCTAACAGTAACATTTCTAGTAGCTTGTCTGCAAGTGTATCGTGGATGTCCTTGTAAAAAGCCTTGCCGAAATCAAGATATGCTACATCTACAGCATTTCCCAATCTACCAAGCTTGTAAGTCTAACAACAACAACAACGAAATGTGAGATAGAATTCTATGACATGTTTTTTAAACAACCTTGCTGAGTAATTCTTTTTGAGTATTCACAGACCTAATGGTCTAAGACTAGAACCTGTTCTTGTCTTAATGTCAAGCTGACTCTGCAGTAGTTACCCTATCCTTTTGGTCCCCATTTTTCAAGTGGAGAATAACATTTGCAGTCTCCCAACAAATCACTTGTTCTCAAACATTATTCTCAAAGATTATAAACTGACGTTACATCTGTATATTAAGAACACTTAAACAATAGCTAGGTGTTCCCATACTGTCTTGGTTGCAGCCTCCTTTCTGCATCATTTACTTGTTTTGACCGGGGTTAACGTTGTTTTCATTTTGGGGGAAAACTGAGGCCGAGTAGGGGGTTGAGGAGTTTTTGCTTCTTTCTGTGACCCATTATCAAGTTACCATCTTCTCCTTGAAGTAGATTGCTGACTCTTTGTTCTTTTGCTTGCTCTGACCATAGCAGAAAATACCTCTTTTATTATTTGCAACCTCTCTCACAAGCTTGAACTCATTCTGAGCTTTATTCTCCCAGTGTTTTCTCTTCAAATATTGACTATTAATTTGTAAGACAAAGACTCTTCTGTACCATGCATGTATTACTTCCCTGTATTTTTACCTGCTTTATCTATACTTGCATGCAAAACCTGTCATCCACTATTATCCCTTTATGTAGTCTTTATATACTTGTTCTAGTTTTTATTTCTTTTTATTTTTTTAAAATTTATATCCCACTTTATATTGAAAGATTTCAGAGTGGCATACAACAAAATCAATTTAAACAATTTAAAATGTATAGCAGAAAGATTAGTTTAAACATTTCACACATTTTCCCAAATCCCTCCCCCTGACATTGGTATATATGTCTCTCTACTGCTTCACTCTAATAATTTGAACAAGTAGACTGGAGTGTATTCACAGAAGCTTATGCTGAAATCCATTAGTTACTCTCAAGGGTACTGCATGGCTCCTTTTATTTTTGAGAAATTCCTATGCATTGTGGAACTTCCTTCATTTGCAGTGTTTCTGCTGATGGGATCCTGCACAGTATTTCTTTCACTTTATTGCATTCTGTTGTTTTTTTAAATCAAGAGTGTGCATCTGACTACCTTCATCAGTTTTCCCTCTCTTCAAGAAAACAAAATCACTACCACCCCAGGTTTCCCTTATTTCCACTTCATCAGCCAGTGTTTCCCTGCTGGTGAGGATCAGATCTAGGATAGTGGTAATTACTGCAGCTTAATACTGAAAGTTCTTTAATAACTTTAATGCATGTTTCTGTTAAATATAAGAATAAGCCTGTTTTGGAACAAAGCTTTCAAACATTATGTTTTTTGAACTACAGTTCCTAGAATTCCCCCAGCTATCATAACCACTGACAATGCTGGTTTAGGGGTTGTAATTCATCTACGTGAGCTTTGAGTTGGGCAGAGGTGAAGTTGAACAAATTTTATTTCTCTAATTATATTTGTGTGTTTTCTTTTATTCCATAAGTATTTTATTAGAAGGACTTCAGCTTCTAGGTTACTTGTAGTGTAATCATGTGTACGTTTACTGTATATTCCGCCATATAAGACGACCTTTGAACCTCGAAAAATATCCTCCAAAATCGGGGGGGGGGCCCTCTTATACGCCGGATACACTTCGCTTCACCCACTGTCCAATCTCCTGTCTCTTCGCTCCCTTCGCAAACGGAGCGAAGAGGCAGGAGATCGGGTGTGTGTGTGTGAGGCAAAGTGTTTCCCGGTTCATTCTCCCCCCTCCTCTTCCTTCTTCCCCTTTGGGGAGCAACCGAAGACAGAGGAGGGGGGTGAACGTTGTAGTTTGCCGTGGCCACCGCTCGATCCGAGGAACAAACACACAGGCGATCGAGCAGTGGCTGAGGCAAACCGGGTACGTTTGCTCCTTTCTTCCACCTTCCTGGAAGGTGGAAGAGAGGGGCTAATCCCGCGGTTTGCCATGGGTGCTGCCCACCCCTTCCATCCTCATTCCCTTTCAAAGAGAATGAAGACGGGGGGGGGGTGGACGAGGCAAACCAGGTACGTTTGCTCCTTTCTTCCACCTTCCTGGAAGGTGGAAGAGAGGGGCGAATCCCACGGTTTGCCACGGCCGTTGCCCAACCCCTCAGTCCTCATTCCCTTCCAAAGATAATGAAGATGGGGGGGTGGACGAGGCAAACCAGGTACTTTTGTCCCTGTTGTCCACCTTCCTGGAAGGTGGAAGAGAGGGGTGAATCCCACAATTTGCCATGGACACCCCCGCTTCCCCCTGTCTTCATTCCCTTCCAAAGAGAATGAAGATGGAGGGGGCGTTGACGAGGCAAACCGGGTACTTTCGCCCCGTCATCCACCTTCCTGGAAGGTGGAAGAGAGGGGCAAATCCCGCGGTTTTCCACGGACGCTGCCCACGTCCTCCGTCCTCATTCCCTTCCAAAGAGAATGAAGATGGAGGGGGGGGGTGGACGAGGCAAACCGGGTACTTTAGTCCCTGTAGTCCACCTTCCTGGAAGGTGGAAGAGGGGCGAATCCTGCAGTTTGCAACAGACGCCTCCGCTTCCCCCCGTCTTCATTCCCTTCCAAAGAGAATGAAGACGGGGGGGAGCGGATGAGGCAAACCGGGTATTTTCGCCCCTGTCGTCCACCTTCGAGTCACATTTGACTGGAAGGTGGAAGAGAGGGGCTAATGTCACGGTTTGCCTTGGTGGCTGCCCATTCCCTGCTTCCTTTCGCAAAGGGAAGGAAGATGGAGGGAATGGGCAACCATCAAGGCAAACCGGGTATATTCGCCCCTTTCTTCCACCTTCAAGTCAAGGGTGACTGGAAGGTGGAAGAGAGGGGCGAATGCCGCAGTTTGCCACGGACGCTGCCCATCCCCTCCATCTTCATTCCCTTTGCAAAGGGAACGAACAGAGAGGGAATGGGTGGTGGCCGAGGTAAATCGGATTCATTCGGCCCCTTCTTCTGCCTTCACCCCCTTTGGGGAGCAACCAAGGTGGAAGAGAGGGGCGAATGTTGTGGCTGGCTGGCTGGGAGAGCCCTGCTAGCTGATCCTGTTCTCTTTCCCAACTCATGAGGAGATCCTCGTGAGTTGGGGAACAAAGAGGATCAGCTGGCAAGGCTCCGCCAGCCAGCCAGCCAGCCAGCCAAATTGGGGGATGGTCTTATATGGCAAATGTATGCCAAACTCTACATTTTTACTTGAAAATTGGGGGGTTGTCTTATACGCCCAGTCGTCTTATACGCCGGAATATACGGCACTTGGAAATACGTCCAGCTGTGTTCTATATGGCCTTACATTCAGGTAAGGATACATAGAATTGCAGAGTAATCTTTTAGCAGTACTACTCAGATTTGAAGTACTTAGTGAAAAGACATGCAGTATTGTAGTTTAGCTGGATGCAGATAATATGATTTTTTAAAATGTATGGTTAATCCAATTTTGTTCTTAATCGTCAAAGAACAGCTACTGGATTAAAGTGAAGAATTTTCACTTTGAGTCAGAGAAGACTGATAGATTGGATTAACAAGTATCGGGTTGTTTACTGAGCTGTAGTATTCCTTGCACTACTGAACTATTTGGCAGATTCTGATTGATGAGCAATTGGATAATTAAATTACATTCTGATTCTTCTAGAGGGAAAAAAATTGAAATCGCAGTTTGCAGAGAAATATTACTTACCCTGCTTTAATCTGTAATTATTCTATAGAAATACTTTAATATTTTTATTAAGCTACAGTGCTCAGTTGAGTGCATACTTTTAAAAAAATCAAATTTGTATCAGCTTATATTGGGCTTCCCCCCCCCCTTTTTTTTTTTTTGGAATTTTTGTTTATGTCTGCAGGAGCTAGAGTTAATGCCAAAGACAGCAAATGGTTGACTCCTTTACACAGAGCTGTTGCATCATGTAGTGAGGTATGGAATTCTTTTTACTACTTCAGTAAAGTTTATTGAATTTTGATGTATAATCCTATTCTGACTACAGTGATTGCATTGCTTCATTATCGCACTACCAAGACAAGAATATAATTGCAACTCAATCCCTTACATTGGCACAATTGTTAATTACATTGTCATTGTGACTTTATAATGCTGGTGGCATCTGCAGTTGGTTTATTAAGTGGCGTGCTGTCACAGTTACAACAGCACAAGGAGAAAAGTGTTTGGAGTGGAAGGACCTAGTAGTGAAGGGCTTGTCAGGTGAGTCCAAACAGAGGTTGAACACTCCTTTCCTTGCCTAAGTAAAGCTACAAGAGCAAAATGTTGCTGTAAATAAATAACCTTTTCAAGTTGAAAGAAAGCTTTTTATATCTGCCTTCTCTCAAAACTTAAAACCTTTTCTGGCTGTACTGTCACCTTCTCCCACAGGGACATCTACCATTAACTGTCCTGTGGGACCAGAGTGTTAGGGTTCTTTATTGGGGCACCTTACAGAAGGAAGCACTTTACCCAAACATTCAATTTCCATTCGGTAGAGACAATAATAAAAAATCAAGAGAAGAGGAATAATGCATCTCTTCTCAGTAGCATTGCAGTTATCCTGCCCAAAGACTGCCAAGGTAAATACCCACTAGGAATCTGAACTCCAGTCCTGCAAGTGAGCCTTCAAGGTCAAGGTGCACACTTGGATTGGCTCAGTTGGGGTAACCTGTGAAAGAGAGTTTAGCAGAAGCCATGGTGTTTCTCTGTACACCTGAGGCAGATTCAGGCATGAGATTTAGAGCAGTTGTTTGACTGAGAAGGCGATAGGGAAAAAGAGGGATGGAGTGCATGACTGATTCAGTGCACCAACCCAAAGCATCTGGATGCAATGTGTATAGCAGCTAAGCTGTACTTTTGTGTGTAAGGATGGGGTAGACCATCCAGAATTATGAATTATCAGAGGTAGGGGTGGGAAACCAGAGAGCATTTTCCTGCATTTTTCAATTAAACAATAGATAATGGTAACATGTTAGCAAATGAGTAACACAGCAAGTTACTTTGTGGATTGCAGTAACACTAGCAAGTACAGTAATAATCTTTTGGGTGATCAGAGTGATGAGTAACATAATTGGTTCCTTTAAAAAAAATAACCTCCTAAGCTCTGTCTGGGACATTTTGTCTTCAATTTTCTACTTGGATACAACTCTTTCAGCCCTGTTGGAAATGAAGCTACATCATATATTTCCCTCTCCTCAGTTCTTTTCCTGTTTCTTCTACTAGAACTTGAAAATGTAGAACTCACATTATGAATAGCTTATTTACAACTCCCAAGGGGTTCTTCCCCCAATTAACTGTTGCTTTCTTTACACAAACACTGATATGTATATTCGTATGTTCTGGGCAAAGTTATTAGCTTTGGTTGATAACCATCAATGGTTCAACAATGGATTGTATTTGGGCGTACCTATGTGCCTGTATACTTGAATGTAGATCTTAGGAGCATGGAGCTTACATCTTCACGTTAAAGTATAATTTATATATTTGTTTTTATATTTTAAGCTTTAGGACGTTTTCAGTTATAAGGCCCTCAGAATGAATTTTAATAAAATCATAACACAACATCACAAAAACATTTTTACCTAAAGCCAACACATGGATATCCAGAAGTAATACTTGCTCTAAGAGGTCCAGCTCTTAAGAGATTATCAAAAGGGGCAGCTTGCCTGCAGTGGCATCACCATAGTTGCCCTAAGCTGTTAATGTTGGCAGGGAGGTAGAGGACAATAAAGAGAGAAGTTAATGTGAGAAACTATTTAAGCCAATTACCTGTTTCTGTAGAGGATTGAATAAGCCTTTTATAGCATCTGAACATGTGTTTAGTCTCAAGTTTTGGAACACCGATATATGAATTTTGAGTCTGGCTTGATTGATTTTTGTCATGTTACTAGAAAGAATGTTCAGGTGCCTGAAGATGAAGATAAAATCAGAAGAGTTAAGACAAAGAGAGCTAGCAAGAGATGAAATTGGGAGTTTCCTAATGATTTTATTTATTGAAATTGTGTGTTTATTATTATTTTTAGGATGCTGTACAAGTGTTGTTGAAACATTCAGCAGATGTCAATGCCCGTGATAAAAATTGGCAAACACCCCTACATATAGCAGTTGCAAATAAAGCAGTCAAGTGTGCAGAAGCCTTGGTGCCACTTCTCAGTAATGTAAATGTGTCTGACCGTGCTGGTAGAACAGCGTTACATCACGCAGCCTTCAGTGGACATGTTGAGGTACAAATGATTTATTTTCAATTCCCCAGACCAGTTGTCCCACCACAAACAGGTGTTTGTTCCACTGCTACTTGCAAAGGAAATAGCAGCAGCTTCTTCATGGCCTTTGTAATTCATACAGATGAAAGCTATACCTGTGCAGTGCATCGTTCATATGAGCTATGGAACAAGCATTTTGGCGGTAGCCCCTCATCCACATGGCACATGCTACCCACATGTTTCTCACTCAATCCCTTCGTTCCTTTTTGTCCACTACAGCAGCAGCAGCAGCATTGATAGGAACTGTTCTCTGAGCTTCTTTTGGACTTCTTGGTTCTTGAAATACAGACTTTGGACTTACTTTACTTCTCTTATCATCTTGCATTTGGCTTTGGTGTTTTGGCTTGGTTTCTCTGCTTTTGGATTATGGACTTACCTTAGCATTTCCCAGGCATGTAGGAATCGCTCATCTCAACTTTGTGGCTGAGAGCAGGCTGTTGGCTTCTGTTGGGATCTCCTCTCAGCACCCCTCTGCAACTCTGTACTCAACATTGGCCCCAGCCGCCTCAGGTTCCTCCGTTTGAATTGGCATCTAGGCTGGAGAGGTCTGAAACTATCATGGATTGG
This sequence comes from Gambelia wislizenii, assembly GCA_030847615.1. NCBI lineage: Eukaryota > Metazoa > Chordata > Lepidosauria > Squamata > Crotaphytidae > Gambelia > Gambelia wislizenii. The sequence goes on from JAUMIR010000006.1 coordinate 104,705,084, forward strand.
CCCAGATCAGAACCAGTCACTTGATCCCAGGAGTCGGGTGTTCGGTCTCGAGTCCCTTCTCCTCTGGAAAAATTGCTGGAAATCAAGACAGTGTCCAGAAGTCTTGAAATACAGTCTGCAAGATGGGTGTGGCTGAGTTGACTGGTTTTATAAGTCAGGGGCCTTTCCCCCATTTGAATTGCTAGAAGCAAACTTGGTTTACCTCTTAGCCTGCATCTACTGTGATTTATGACCCTGGACTGTTTCTTGACTCTGTTATCTTGCTACTCCTACTCTGATTCTTTTCTAATTTATGGCTTCTGACCCTGGACTGTCTGTTATTGGACACCTCTCCTTCCTTCAGCTTCTGAACTTTTGGCCCTCTGCATTCTGAAGCAGTGTGAGAGTGGCACACTTGGCTCCATTCTTTTGACCTCCCTGATCAGGCAAGGGCTACTATAGAGGACCTCTCTTTTAACAAAAACGTTTTGTTCACTCCTGAGACAAACAACAAGTTGGAGCATACCCAAAAGATGTGTTCAGTGGCAGAGAAGTTTGGGTTCTAATCACAGTCCCAGCTGTCCTCCAGACTTCACTTCCCTTGGTTGAGACATACTTATTCCAAGAGGTCATATAGCCCAAGTGGAAGCAGACAGATTCATGCACTTCTTCCACTTTTGTCTACTAAAAAGGGCTCCTCTGCCTTGAGGTTCAGATCCCAGCAGTTTAGGAAGCATTATCAGGACCCTTCAAATGGTGCCTGGGCACCCTACCTCCGCACCATCAGTATTCCTCCCCCCTTTCATGACAGACTATCCAGATTCCATCAAGCCTATCATCTCACATTCGTGGGTCCTTGACATTGTGAAGAGGCGGTATACTATAGAGTTCTGGGGAAAACCTGTCAGGGCATGTCACAGTACTCCCACCTCTCCTGCCCTCACCAAGGAGTTGAAATCCCTCTTGCTCAAGGGAACAACAAAACCTGTCCCTCCTTCTCATCTCTGATAGGAATTCTTCTCCTGCTGCTTCACTGTGTCCAAGAAGTATGACAAACTGCATCTCATTCTGGATCTTCACAATCTCAACTTCTACACAGAGCTCAGACATTTTAGAATGATCTCATTCAACTCCATCCTCCCCCTGGCACAGAAGGGAGATTCGTTTGCAACTCTTGATTTAAAGGACACATGCTTTCACATTGCAATCATACTGTGCCACAGGCACTTTTTCTGCTTTGCAGCAGGCAATTTCACATCCTCCTTTTGGTTTGTGCATGGCCCCGCATGTGTTCACAAAGTGCATGGCTGTGGTGGCTGCCTGGCTCTGGTGGCAGGGAGTCATGCTCTTCCCACACACCGATGACTGGCTCCTTGTTCCCCACTCTTGTTCCTGCCTGGTTTCCAACATTCAACTCACATTTCATCTTCTCAACTCCTCAGGTGTCATCTTGAATCACGAGAAATCTTATCTTGAACTATCCCAGCGAGTACGATTCACAGTGGCTCTTCTAGAGCCCCATGTCCCTGCTGCCTTTCTGCCATCAGAAATCTTGTGCTCCACAGGGCCAGTCTTCAGTGCCTTCACATTCAGAGAGTATGTGCCAGAGACATTCGGGTTCTCCTAGGCCTTATGGCTTTCATGACTTCAGTCATGTTATTCACCAAACTCAGGATGAGGCCCCCGCAAGCCTGTTTCCTGTCATGTTTCAACCCTTTTGTCAACTCTCATTGTTGGATGTTCACAATTCCACAGGCTGTTCATCGCTCCCTATGGTAGTGGATAGACTCATGCAGTGTCCACACAGCCATGCTGTTCCTTCCTCCACAGGCCACAATAGCAGAATGACACTATGGACGTGTCACTCAAAGGGTGCAGAACTTACTCTGCTGGCCTCTCAGTGAGAGAATGATGGCCACTGGAAGAGGGTGCCCTGCATATCAATGCTATCAAGATGCTGGTGGTCATAAAAGCCTTTGGAGCTTTCAAACCTACTCTCCAGAGCAGGATGGCTCAGGTGGTCTTCTATCTGAACAAAGAGGGAGGAATGAGATCCCATACTCTTCTCCCTCTCACACTTCTCCTATGGAACTGGTGCATTCCTTGAGAGATCACCACCACTGTGATACACCTCTCAGGGGAGGAGAATGCCCTAGCAGACTCTCTAAGCAGAATCCCTGAGTCCTGCTATGAATGGAAACTGCATCCTGTCACTCTTCACAAGATCTTCAGATGCTGGGGCACCTCAGTCATAGATCTTTTTGCATCGCCTCTGAATGGCCAGGGCTGGATCTTGTGCTCCAGAGACACAGGAGGGGCTTGCTAGGGGAACTGCTAGAGGTCCTGTTGTGTATGCTTTCCCTCCATTTCCCCTCATCACTAGGGTGATAACCAAGATCAGGTGCAACAGGGTGTAATGCATCCTAATCACCCCTTGGTGGCCCAGGCAACCTTGGTTCATGCCTCTTCTCCACCTCTCTCAAAGGGAAGGTGAGGCACCCAGACCTAAGGACACTCAAGCGGACAGTGTAGATGGTCTTTCTGTAGCCTCCTTACCTGTTCCCATCAGATGTATTCTCACTGCCACTCATAGGCTATCCACTCTATGCTCGTACATGTACAAATGTAAGAAATTTTTCTCCTTACCTCTCTTCAATTTACAGGACATTGGAAAGCCCTCCTGTTTTCCTCAGCCTTTCATTAAGTGGGTTTTTTTTTTCAGGGGATACAGAAACTTCCTTCCCCCTACTTCTGGCCCTACACCTCACTGGAGCCTTGAACTGGTTGGCACGGAAGTCCTTTGAACCACTGGCCTCAGGAGACATGAAGCTCCTGACTTGGAAGACAGCCTTTTTGGTGGTCATAATGTCAGCCAGGAGAGTGGGAGAACTATATGCTCTCAGAGTTGACCCCACTTATCTCTGCTTTCACAGTGATAAGGTGGTACTGAGGCCTGACATATCATCTCTGCCTTTCAGCTCAACCAGGATGTTGGACTGTGTGCCTTGGTGCACAACCCTTCATCCGACTTTGAGCATTCTCTTCACTCCCTGGATGTTCGGCAAGTGTTGACCATCTATGTGAATCATAGAAGTCCCAGAGACTTCTCCTTTGTTACTCTACTAGCAAAAAAAAAAAAAAAAAAAAGGCTTACCAATCTCTATGCAGGGATTTTCCAAATGGGTCACTGACATTATTCAATTTGCCTATGCTCTCATGTGAAAGGACCCGCCTGTGTAAGTTTGAAGCCACTCTGCTAGGGCTGTGGCAGCATCAGCTGTATTTCTGAGAGGTGTTCTGCTACAAGACATTTGCAAGGCAACCATTTGGTCCCAGCCTTCAATGTTCAATAACACATTACAGATTTGATGCAAGGTCCAGAGCCAAGGCTGCATTTGGAAAAGCTGTCCTTTTCTCCTGCATTGCATGACACTCCCTCCTCCTATGGTGAGTAGTTCGATAGTCTCCCTCCCTTTTATGTGAGTCATAGAGACCATGAAGAAGAACAGTTTGCTTACATGTAACTGGTTCTTCGAGTGGTTCTCTGTTAACCCACACAGCCCTGCCCTTCCTCCCCTCATTGTGTCATGTTCTCCTCTTTCTCCTGGGCTGCTGCTTCAATGTCCAGGGGACTGAGGAATTGGGTGGGAATGGCAGAGGTCACATGTGCCATGTGGAGGAGGAGCTACTACCAAAACACTTATTCCACAGCTCTAGGTGGTTCCAAATGATGCAGTGCACAGGCACAGATACTTGTAATATATTTGTGCAAGTTTGCAGATGACCACTCGAACAACCAGTTACAGGTAAGCAACCTGTTCTTACATACTTTACTTTAACTTTGATTATTTTGATTATATTCTTGTGTACTAAGAAATGCAACTTCTTTGTTCTAGATGGTCAGTTTATTATTGTCTAGAGGTGCCAATATTAATGCCTTTGACAAGAAAGACAGAAGGGCTATCCACTGGGCAGCATATATGGGTACGTAAAATGAATTTCATTTCTCTTTATGGTAACTTTTTCTCTTAAGCCCTTAGTACTGCACACATTCATATATCTGTTCTTAAGGCAGACTTCTACATGCTGTTTCCTTCCTGGATCAGGTATTATACAAGTGCCTGTGCTCATCTGGAGACAAATATCTGGTGAAATCCCTACTTGGTGTGAATAGATGTTGCAAACCAGATGAGATTCATCCAGCTGATGCCTGAAGCCAACTGGCAACCTCTTATTTTACACAGTTATTGCAAAGAGTTTTAGTTGATTAACAGTTTGTCTTACCCAGTTGAGATTATTTAAATCTCATTTATCAGAGCCTCAGTAAAATCTCTCTCTCTATATAATTCTCTTGGGTATGTTGCTGTTCCCAGTGTGCTGATTGGATGCTTGGGAAACATACCCAACCAATCGTAGTGCTCTGTTGGCTGGCCAATCAGCAGCTTGATGCTGTTTTTCAGTACCACCTCCTTGGCCTACAGCCACATCTTTGCCTGTTGAGCTGCAGTAAGTAAATACTCAGCCAGCTCCCCTTGCTGTCTTAATATGCATGAATGGGGAAAAATAATGTTGCTTTCTATCTGTCCCCAACCCTCTTCTTTCTTCTTTTCCTTCCTGTCCTACCTTTCTGTGCTGCCTGGGGCCTTTCTATGCTGCCAGGGACCTGGGGCCTGTCTGTTCTGCCAGGGCCCTGGGGCCCTTCTGTTCTGCCTGGAGCCTGGGGGCTTAAGACTTTCTGTGCTGCCTGGGCCTTTCTGTGGGGCCTGGGGCTTTTCTGCGCGGCCTGGGGTTTAGGGCTTTTCTGTGCTGCCTGGGGCTTTGGGCCTTTCTGTGCTGCCTGGGGCCTTTCTCTGCTACCTGGGGCCATTCTGTGCTGCCTGGGGCTGTTCTTTGTGACCTGGGGCCTTTCTGTGCAGCTTGGGGCCTTTCTGGGGTCCTTCTGTGCAGCTTGGGGCCTTTCTTTGTGGTCTGGGGATTTGGGCATTCCTGTGCTGTTTGGTGTCTGGGGCCTTTCTGTGCTGCCTAGCCCCTTGGACCTCTTGGGCCCTGGACACTGCCTGTAGCTGCACCCTGGGCCTTCTGTGCTGTCTAGAGCAGTTCCTTCCTCTTGGGCCTTTGGGTGGAAACATGTGGAAAACTTCAAGTCCTTTCTAAACATGGCGGTGGAGGGGCTCTCACATCCTGCCATGTGTGGGTTATGTGTGTGTGTAGTGTGTGTGTGTAGTGTAGTGTAGTGTAGGGTGTGTGTGTAGTGTGGGGTGTTTGTGCAATTGCATGGCGGTGGCAGAGGAGCTCTCGCATCCTGGCATGCGTGGAGTGTGTGTGTGTAGTGTGGTATGTGTATGTGCGGTTGCATACCAGTGGTGGAGGGGCTTTCGCATCCTGCTGCACATGGTGTGTGTATGTGTGTAGCATGGTGTGTGTATGTGCTTAGTGTGGTGTTTGTGTGTGTATGTGTGATTGCATGACAATGGCGGAGGAGCTCTCATGTCTAGGTGCATGGTATGTGTGTATGTTTGGTTGCATGGTGACATCGGAGGGGCTCTCATGTCCTGGTGCACATGTGTGTGTGTAATGTGGTGTTTGTACCTGTGGTTGCATGGTGATGGTGGGGCTCTCGTATCCCGGTGTGTGTAGTGTGTGTGTCTATGTGTCTGTGTGTACCGCAGTTGCATGGGGGTGGCAGAGGCACTCTCGGCATGAAATTAGCCATCATAGTTCATTTGACAGGTTATAAATGTGTCAAATGATCGTACTCTTGACATGCTTCCTAAGTGCGAATCAGCAAAATGGGAATGGAAACATAGAATCATACCAAAGCATTTTATATATACAGATAACGGTGTATGTTACACTGGGTATAGCTAGTATGTGTGATTCCTAGAATTCTGAAATGTGAAATCTTCGTCGTCTCTGTGAATCACACAGTTGGGTTATTTCTGCGCCTGTGCAGAGCATTTGGAACCTGCTGGAATTGCTAGGCAGAATGTGCATTGATACATTTTTGGCAGTAACTCTGCCCACCCTAACGGTCCATTATAAGGCGGTCCTGCCTAATTCCCCTCAGTTCCTTTCTTTCCGCTGCATTAGCAGCTTGAAGGAACCTTCATTCACTAGTTTTCTCTTTCACTTTCTATTTGATTGGATTTTTGACTTGGCTTGGATTTTTGCCTACGATTTTTCTCTCACTCCTCTGGATTTGGCATTCTCCTGGTGAATTTGGTGTTGACTTGGATCAGTTTTCTCTACTCTTAACGGTTTTTTCCCATCGGATTTGATGACTTTGTGAGTACAGTGGCTTCAAGAGTGGCTTTTAAAAGATGTGCCGTCTGTCTGGCCAAACTCCCGAGCATGGATGGCCATTCCCGCTGCTTGATTTGTCTTGGCGAGACCCATAATGTGACTCTTGCGTACACTGGAAGACCTTCTCTCCTCAGGCACGCAAGCACAGGATGTCCCGCTTGAAGTCATTCTTATAGGAGAAGACTGATTCCATCAGCTTCCTCGACCCTGGCCTCTGCTCTGGCACCCACAACACCTAAACTGAGCCGCTTGCCTTCTCCGAAGTCTAAGACTCAAAAACAACATCGGTCCCGTAGTCCTTCCCGACGCCGTTCGGTTGCCTTGGATCCGGAGGCAGTGTGAGGTTCGCACAAACATGTTGCTCCCTCCAGTCCATGTCGGGATGGAGCATGCTCGACACTTCAACTTCTGCACAGGACCAGGAATCCTCGACTTCGAAGGTTGTCTCTTGGGACCACGCGCCTTCTGAAACCACCGGGTTAGTGCTTCTGGAGAGGCCTCAAAGTCCTTGAAAAAGAAAAAGGACAAACACTCCTCTTGGCATGAGGACATCTCTAAGTCTAAGAGCAAGCCGAAGGATATCTCCAAGAAGTCGAAGTCAACGACCATTCCACCGACAGTGCCATTTGATATGGCCACTAATGCGGTTGATGCTGCGGAGCCGCCATCTGCCAGTGATGCCCAGGCCGCTCCTACTCGACCATCCCCAGCAGCAGCTGCTGAGGGAAATCTACCATGTTGTGCTCCAACCCCTGCGGGTTCTGTGGAGATTGTCACAGTTGAAGTGCCTTTGGGTGCCGATACAGATGTGTCGCCTCAACGGAAAGGCCAGTCACCAGCCCTCATTGTTTCGAAAGCTCAGCTTCTTGAATGCTCTATCTCGGATGTTGAAGTTGAAGTCGTTGAATCTGAAGACGCCACTTGAACCCGACCATTCTTGCCCAGGATCTGTGATGATGAGCCTGCTTACTCAGCCTACGACCTGGCATGTTCTATCTACTGTGCTGAATTCATGTCACTGACTGGTTCGCAGGTCCTGACCACCAGGCCTTTGATTTCAGGGAGATGTACGCGGGTCGAAGTGTGTGTCGTTCCACGCAGCGCTTCAGATACGAAGAGCTGCTGGGACTGCCGAAAAATGATGTAAAGAGTCATGTATCCACACCCTGACCAACGCCTTCTGCTACCGACTCCACCCACACCATTGCCTCGTACCACCTCTCTACTCCATGGTGGCCGCAGTCTGTCACCGGCGGGTTCGACCTCGTCTTCGTCAGGTTCATGGGGTCTTAGAGCTTCTCGGTGTCCAGAAGGCACTGCGGGCCTTCGAGACCCTGGTGACAGGAAAGACCATTCTGGTGGTAACAAACAACACATCGATGATGTACTATCTGAACAAGCAAGGAGGAATGAGATCCCCTCAACTTCTTCAACTCACACTGGACATCTGGGATTGATGCATTTGCAGGAACATTTACCTCAAATCCATCCATCTGCAGGGGGAGGAGAACACTCTTGCAGACAGACTCAGCCGTTCCAGCCTCTCCATCCACAAATGGATGCTCCACAGGTTAGTAACATCAGACCGGTTCTGACAGTGGGGAACTCCTCAAGTTGACCTCTGCATCACCAGAAAACAGTCAGTGCCACCAGTTCTGTTCCAGACGGTGCACTCCGGGCTTGAGGGGTGACGTATTCCTCTTTCATTGGATGGGACTCCTTCTCTACCTCTTCCATCCATTCCCACTGCTGACGAGGGTAATCGCCAAACTGCATCAGGACCAAGCGGATGCCATCCTCATAACTCGGTGGTGGCCCCATCAGCCTTGGTTTGCAACCCTCCTGCATCTAGCCAGGCACCGGTTCATCCTACTTCCGACCGTGCTGATCTTCTCACCATTCAGAACGGGAAGTCAGACACCCAGACATGGAGGCTCTGCGACTAACAGCATGGAGACTACGGCCTGAATCCATCCTCTGTTCAGAAGGCCACTGTCACTATGGCCTCGGGTTTGTCTTCGGTTCCGACAGGCCAGGTCTCTCCATCTCCCTCCAGAGGTTCAGGCTGTCATCGACGCTGCCCGACGACCTCCTACTCATAAATCATATCATTACAAGTGGAAAATGTTTGAAGCCTTTCTGGCTGATCGGAGACTGGCTACAGAACCGTACTCCATCCCAACGGTCTTGGAATTCCTTCTCCACCTGTCTGCCACAGGGCTTTCGCTTTCATCGATCCGGTGCTACTTGGCAGCCATGTCTGTCGAATTCCAGGCTAGAGGTCACCAGTCTCCTTTTATGGATCCAACGGTGAAGAAGTTCTTAAGAGGCTACGCCTCTGGTACTCGAGCCGACTCCACTGTGGATCCTCGAACTGGTCCTCTCACAACTGGTTCGGCGTCCCTTCGAATCCATGGCATCTACTAATTTGAGACTCCTGACTTGGAAAATTGTTTTCCTTATTGCTATTACTTCAGTGCGTCGAGCTGGAGAACTCTGTGCCTTGCGCTCGGACCCGCCATACACTGTCTTCCACAAACATAAGGTAGTGCTCCGTCCCAACATCTCCTTCCTCCCAAAGGTGGTGTCGAGCTTCCATCTGAATCAGTCTATCACTCTCCCTGCTCTGATGCAGGATTCGAAGGACAAATTTGAACATACCCTCCACTCCATGGATGTCAGGAGGGCGCTCGCCTTTTACATCCAGAGAACTGCTCCCTTCAGGAAGTCACCCAAACTGTTTGTTTCCTATGCCGACTCAAGACTTGGAGAACCTATTTCTCCACAATGTCTGTCTAAGTGGGTGACATTGACTATATCCCTCTACTATGAACTGGCCAAGAAGCCATTACCGCCATGGATTCGAGGACACTCAACGAGGGCTGTCTCCACCTCGACAGCTTTCCTCTCTGGGTTGCCTCTAGAGGACGTTTGCAGAGCAGCAACTTGGTCATCACCTCTGACTTTCATTTCCAATTATAGACTTAACACTCGTTCTAGGAACGAGGCTGCCTTTGGGAAAGCTGTGCTCTTGTCTTCTATTCAATGAGTGAGTGTTAATGTGTTGCCAAATCATTTTATTGATATGCTTGATATGCTGATATATATGCTTGATCTGTTTTCTTATGCTTAAGAATGTGCTGTCAAAAACCTAACTACTGTTTTGACTGTGCAGCTTGGTCCTAGTGTCAGCATGTATAGGACATACCCTCTTCCTGGAGTGAAGCTTGCCAGTCTACCCAACTGTGTGATTCACAGAGACCACGAAAAAAATGGACAGGTTGCTTACCTGTAACCATAGATCTCCGAGTGGTCTTCTGTGAATTCACACAGACCTGCCACGAAAAAGATGGACAGGTTGCTTACCTGTAACCATAGATCTTCGAGTGGTCTTCTGTGAATTCACACAGACCTACCCATCCTCCCTTCTATGTCCTACTACATCATATACACATGCTTAATGTTCCTGATGCTGCTGGTTGCGGCGTCATTCAAGGAACTGAGGGGAATCAGGCAGGAGCGCCTTATAAGGGACCGTTAGGGTGGGCGGAGTTACCACCAAAAATGTATCAATGCACATTCTGCCTAGCGATGCCAGAAGGTTCCAAATACTCTGCGCAGGAATAACCCAACCACTCGAAGATCTATGGTTACAGGTAAGCAACCTGTCCTTCTTGCACTTTTTAATAAATAGGAGCTAGTACTAAAGACACCAGATCCTATCTGATTTTGGAAGCTAAGCAGGGTCAGTCCTGGTTAGTACTTTGATGGGATACTACTAATGAATACAAAGTACTATAGGCTATATTTCAGAGAAAGGAACTGGCAAAAGCCCTTCTGACTATTCCTTGCTTAAGAAAACGGTATGAAATTCATGGGATTGTCATAGGTCAGTAGGTGACTTGAAGATACATACATATTCACACACATATACCACTCACTGACAGAAGAAGAAACCATACTTAATGTTTTCTTTTTTAATTTCCTATTACAGGTTGAATCTACCTTACATCAAGTAATAGTATTTTTTATTTATTCAGGTCATATTGATGTAGTAAAACTACTTGTAGCCCATGGAGCAGAAGTGACGTGTAAAGACAAGAAATCATATACACCACTACATGCTGCAGCTTCTAGTGGAATGATTAGTGTAGTCAAATATCTTCTGGATCTTGGAGTTGATGTGAGTAAGAGATTACTTTAAAGAGATTGGTTAATGATACTGCTACTGCTATCATATTATTATGACACAAAACCACAAACATAATGAAAAGGTTAGGTGTTAGCTGTTTGCTCAAATAATATAAAAAAGGCAAGTCACAAAAAAGAAAAGACAAATCATGGAACTCCTTATATGGGCTTCCATACACTGATGTGTTTACAACTTGCAGGGATTCTCTAGAACTCAGGAAGAGAACTTGACTCTGGACTTACTGATTTTGCGTATTTGTTTTTGATGGGGCGAGGAACCTTGTAATCACAGCTACATTAATTAGAACGAAACTCTTTTTAAAAATAATTGAACAGCTGAAACTGTATTGTACTGAATTGTACCATTGGTCATCTACCCCACTGTGGTCTGTTCTGATAGGTAACAGTTAAAAGATCCTTTTAACTGGAATTAAACCTGTAACCTTCTCCATACAAATGGATATGGCTCATCCCCAGAGCAATTTAACCCAACTACTTGGATTCAGTTTCGTTGCAAATGTTAATAGCATTGTTAGTAAAAACTTTGATTGCCATGGACCAATACCAGTATAAAGACATAATAAAATTTCCATGATAACTCATTACATTTTCCTCAACAGATGAATGAACCAAATGCATATGGGAATACACCTCTTCATGTTGCTTGTTTCAATGGACAAGATGTTGTAGTAAATGAACTTATAGACTGTGGTGCTAATGTAAATCAAATGAATGAGAAGGGATTTACGCCTTTACACTTTGCTGCTGCCTCAACGCACGGAGCACTGTGTTTAGAACTTCTGGTTTGTAATGGTGCTGATGTGAATATGAAGGTAAAATGAACTGAAAGGTGAATTTTAAGTGCTGTAACAACATTTATTGTATTTTTTGCCATGAATATTATACCTCACCCTAAAATGTAACATCTAACAGTTTAAATATTCAGCAGTTGCAAGGCTTAACACATTGTATTATGGGAATAAATAGAAGAATCAGGTTTCTGCAAACTCATTGGTTTTCCAGACTTCTTCTTTTTAAATATAAATAAATCAATTTTTAGTTCACATGCTGTGTAGAAGCACCCACTTGATCAGTGCATCAGGTTGTGTGTTGTATTTCCAGGGGAAATAAAATCAGGTGTGCAGACAGTCTGTGAGAGATTTGAACCAGCATTTATTCAAAAGGATTTTAATTGTCATTCATGTTAAAGTTTTAGGAACTACTGCATTGGATGAAAGAAAAGAAATACTAAAATAAAGTCAGGTGGTACACATGGCTTCTAGCTGACCATGTAACTGAAAGTGATGTAAAATAAACTCTGAACAGTTGCTTTTTTTTTTTTTTTTTTTAGAACATGCGTAGTTTCTATCTTAGGATAGATACTGCTTGAGAGACAAACAGAAATACTTTTTGCCTTTATAATTATAAACAATGGTTTCACACAAAATACAAGGCAAAACTAAGAGTCTGAGTTATAATTCGAGCATCGCTTTGTCGAACAATTGGTACTTAGTAGCCACCTCCCATTTTCTGAGATGGAGTGTAATATATTAAATGACACTGAGGAGAAAAATACACTGCTCTGTGAAATAAGATGAATGTCTGTTTATTTGTTAAGTTAATTATGCTTATATACTTACATTTATTAAATAAATTTATGTATTCTCTGCCAGTGCCCTCAAAGTGGTTTAGAATTTAAAACACTGAAACAAAATACAGTATATATAAAACATACAGCAATACAGATTGCCCAGCATTAAATGTATGGGAATGGTTTTATATCTCAACTCTCTGTGCATGTTTGCACAGCAAATCTGATTACAGAGTAGAAATGTCTTGTAGCTGTTCAACAGAATTTGGGAGCATCTCATGAATTAACCTGGTAGAAGCTGGCCAGCAATGTGTTTGCTGGAGAATTGCTGTGAAATATACAGTACTCTCCAGAATGGAATCATTGCCATGACATGTGGTTTGTAATTAATTGTTTGTGAATTTATAGCTGATGCCAAAGGGTCATGTGAATAATTTATAAACAAGAGATCTGCCCTCTAATGTTTGTAATACAGTAGTCATCTATCTTAGGTATTCATGAAACACTTGTTTTAACTGCTTTCAAATTATTGCTTGGGATGTGGCAATGATGCTAGGTACTAAGGTTATGTACTGAACAGCAAGTGTCCTAGTAGTTCCAGTATGCCTCAACTGTATTTTCATGCAAGACTGACAAATCTGAAATGTTGAAAAAGTCTATAACATTATGTTAGCTTGCCACTATCAGAACAAATTTGTAGGGGAAGAACTTAAACCAGGAGAGAAAATAAAACAAACCTGAAAGTTCACAGTTTAATGCAAGTTAAATGGTAGCCATGGATTGACTTCTTTTTCCTCAGAGTAAAGATGGAAAAACGCCATTGCATATGACAGCAATTCATGGAAGATTTTCAAGATCACAAACCATCATCCAGAATGGTAAAATAAATAAATGTATATTAATGATGCTCTTTCCACTCTGTACTATAATGAAAATCCATTTTGAATAATTCAGTTAGTTTGTTAGCTTGAACTTTTTCCTCTAGATTGTGTTTTAAAATATGACAGATTGTTGAGATTCATTTCTGGACTCTTCAGATTGCTAAACCCACAGCATATTCTTCCTTTTACTTACATCAGGTGCCTGTAATTCCAGTATGCTCCAGCACCCATTTGGTTATAGTTTTTCCTAGGTACAGTTTTCTTATCTTAGTGTTAACAATGTTAAATGTTAATTCCAAACTCGAATACACAGGGGTTTTTTAATTAGTGCCACAGGCCCTCATAGTGCCATCAGATTATTAATGAAGCAGGATCTCCTTTCTAGATTTGTCTCTGTCTTGAGTTAGCAGTCAGTTTGCTTTTAGGGCAGCCCTGTACCTGTAGGGCAGCTTGATCATTCTGGCAACCTGTGATTCTGATTTTTTTTCAGTAAAAATCTTTGTTGCAGAGTACCTTTCTCTGGGATACTAAAACTAGTCAGTATTGCTATGGGATTAATTATTTTTTATATTTTATTAAGTTATGTTTTATTTTTTTAAAAAAATCGTAAACTTGCTCTCTCCATTACAAAGAATAAGTGAATGGACTGACTTTTGTATGTGGAAAGCAGGACCTGTAGTGAGATCTATCAGTTATTCTCAATGTGAATGATGTTCAAGACCCTTAGGATCATCCTGCCACTTAGTTATGGATACTTTCAGCTTGTCATTGTATTCATTCTTATTAAAAATAACTTTTCAAGGTTTCATTACATAGAAATAAGGAAAGGAGGCAAAAGAGCACACATCATTTGCAGTGGAAGCTCCAGTATCAATAGAGTAGTGAGTTTGCTCTGGGCTTTAGTCTGAACTTTTAAAGAGCTGTCCAAAGGGCTGATTCCAGTTTAAGCATAGTGTTCAGCACCTTGAATAGTTCATATAATTCTGACTGAAACCTGGAGTGAATTCACCACCCTTATGATGTCAGAGTCACCAACATCCACTGATCATTTGTATATCAACTTTGCTTCTTTTTAACATGGGAAATGCTGTTAGTTATATATGGGGCTATTCAGGCAAATCCAACTTATTGTTTGATATAGTAGCATCCCCATATCCACTGATTCGCCAACCGTGGATTCAATTATCTGTGGTTGGTGATTGGGGGAGGGAGGAGGAAGGAGGGATCTTACCTCCCCCATCCCTTCCCCTGGGAGGGCTCCTGTCACTGCGGTGGCAATTGTGGGGGCGAAGGGAGGGGGGAGGAGCGAACTGGTCTTGTCCCCTTCCCCCTTTGCCCCTGTGATTGCTGCTGCGGCAGAGCCATGGCAGGGGGAAGGGGGAAGAAGAGCAAACTGGCCTCGTCCCTTTCCCCCGCAATTGCTGCCCGGCAGGGCCATGGCAAGAGTGAAGGGACAGAAGGAGTGCACTGGCCTAGTCCCCTTCCCCTGTGCCCCCGCGATCGCTGCCATGGCAGGGCCATGACAGGGGCAAAGGGGGCAGGGGAGTGAACTGGCCTTGTCCCCTTCCCCTTTTGCCCTCACAATCGCCACCACAGCAGGGCCATGGCAAGGGCAAAGGAGCTAACTTTCCCCCAGGATGGCCCCCCGGTATGGTGTTCACAATTATCTGCAGAATTCACCATCCCCGAGCGCCCCGGAACCAATCCCCCGCAGCTGCGAAGGTGCTACTGTAATTGAATTTTTTTGATAATGTATTATCAAAAACATGAATTGCTTTAATAATTTTTGTTACTAATAATACATGCTTATGTTCTTACACTTTTTCCTCCAAATTTAATTCCTAGGAGCTGAAATAGACTGTGAAGATAAGAATGGAAATACACCTTTGCACATAGCAGCCAGATATGGTCATGAGCTGCTCATCAACACTCTGATTACAAGTGGTGCTGACACAGCAAAGTGAGTAACATTTAATGCTTACAGTTATATGAATAAAATATATATCAGTTAGGAATGTTTTTTCATATGCCAATGTTTGTGTATGCATCCATGTGCATGAGAATATATCTAATGATACATAATGTAGTTTAGTATAACCATAATAAGCCACCATAACCATAAGTAGTGGTAATAGTAGGCTACCATTTTAGAACATAGGCAAAGACATAGAATTTATTTAATATACTAGATACTGACAGGAAGGCAAGTCAGCTTGCCTATATAGCATCTTACTCTTTTTTATATAAAGAAATAATTTAAAATCTGTGGAAGATTACAATCTTTGGAGTGCAATAAGCAATAACAGAAGAGAATTATGTAGGATTTTATGAAGAGTTTATATGAGTCTTTATACGAAATTCAGATTTTCTTTTAAAAACATTGTTTCGTATGCAGCTGAATATGTTGTCCTCTCTGAGTAAAGGAAAAATCTCTGTCTTGCAACTGTGTAGAGAAAATTCTCAGTTTTTAATTGGCTGTCATTCTAAAAGTATGCACTCTGTTTAGAGGAAAAACTTACATGCCCATGTATTAGTGACTTGCTTCAATTGTTTTAACAAAGGCTGTTAAATGAAACCTTGTATATGTGGAATTTGGCATGACATCTTGAATGACTTCCTTTGTAATGAGACTGTGATGTCTGATTATGGTATATCTTAGGCGGGGTATACATGGAATGTTTCCTCTCCATTTGGCAGCATTAAGTGGATTTTCAGACTGTTGCAGAAAGCTGCTTTCATCAGGTAGGTTCTTCAAAATTTATTTAATCTTTTCACTATAATCCTTGGTTAACATATTAAATTATAGATTTCTGCTAGTGCAATCCCAATGACAAAGAATTCTTTAATCTATAACCTTTAAATGTACAGGCAAATTGTTCTATATTTTATGATTAGTTGTCCTTTATAAATTGGAATTCCATCTGTGGCAGTTTTTCGTTTGTTCTGCTCTGAGAGCTTTGATCTCTTGAACATTTTAGAATGTGATTCTTTTTATTTAGTGAGCATGGAACAAATAGGTCCTAGCACCTTATAATTTTCTATGGTAGGCCAGTAATAAACAGAAGAATAGCAACAACTGTACAAGCATGATACCAGCTTAATTGTACTTGTTTCAATCTGTGAAATGTACCAGTTGGACGATGGTCATGGCGAATAAGAGGAGCAAAGTGATCCTCAGAAGATAAGTGCCATAATGAGGAAGAACACACAAAAAGAAATGCAGAAGTCACATAAGTTCTTCCTTGTGGTCTCTGTGCCTCGCACAAATGGGTTTGTGCACTGTGCAGAGACTCCATACAGAATGTTCTAGAGCTGAGTATCTTGGTGGGAAACCTATCCCCCCCTATCTACTATGCATGTGCGAGCCTGCCAAGCTACCTTCCCTCAGTTTCTTTTTATCCACTAGCAGAACAACTTCAGCTCAGGTGTTCTCTTATTGAGTAGCTACTTTTGCTTTCACTTGCTGTTATTTCTCTGTTCTTCTTTCCCTCTCATTTCCATCTTTGTTATATTAAAAAAAGCCCTTTCCCTTGATCCTCCTCCCCCCTCCCCATCCTAGGCTGGTTTCTCTTTCTGTGGCCTCTACTTTGCTTTTCAAGCTATGTTCTTCCCGTGGTTGGAAAGTTTCTCTTTCTGATGCTCACTCTGGGTGTTTGTTTTGTTTGGGGGAAGACCATGTTGTTGACTGCTGTGCCGTCTGCTGTGGCTTTACCTCCCAGGCCCTCAAAAACTGGGTTCAGAGACTCAGTCTACTGCTCAGATAGGTTCCTCAAGATTGCTGACATGGCCACTCTCAGTTAGCCTCTTTTTTCAGCCTCCACTTCCATCTTGTGGAAAGACTTGCCGTTGACTACTGCAACCTCATTGGTTCCAACATCGGTTTCACCCTCGGTATCAAAGGCTTCATCATTGGTACTGTCCTCAGTACCGAAGCTACTGGTCTTGGTTTTGAAATTGCCATCTCACACTTCTCATCTCTTTGATTCCTGGCTCTTGTTTCTTTGCTTCTTTGACTTCTGGACTCTGCTTTATGGACTGACCTGGCTACTGGATAGTGCCTTGGACTGAAGCCTTGGATTTACTGCCTTACCCTACTGACTTGGACTGCCTGAACTCTGATAACTGTTTGCTGCCTGTACTCTGATAATGATACACACTCCTGTTTCATAATGATACACACTCCTGTTTCGCCCACCTGGTGAACTTCTCTGCATACTTGCTATTGGCTGACTCCCAAGACAGGACAGAGACCAACTCTCAACCTTGACTCAGCCATCTTCGATCCCAGTGCCTTGCCCACCTTCAGTATTGACAGCAGCTCTGATGGCAGAAGTACCTACCACTGTTTCTGACCAGCCAGTAGTTTCAGATGTATCAGTAGCAGGGGAATCAATGCTGACTGCCTCTTCTTCTGCTCATTTCCTTCCATCCCACTTGACATCAGGACACAAGCAGCCACTTTCGCTGGGAGACTTGGCATCCCAAGAACAATGCCCAAAGGAGAAGAAGAAGAAAAAGATGAGGCATGAGGAACAATGATAGTCTTCAATACCTACGGCCTCAGGTTCAATACTGACCTTGATCATAATGATGTCCTCAGTCCCACTACCAGCAGTTGAATTAGGTCCTATGCTGTTGGGGGGTGGCTAGAGCTGGTCCTTCATATTGGTTCTCTTGGACTTTAAGAACCACAGATAGAGTCCTACTTGTGCAGTGGAGCTTTCTGCTTACTGCTTCAGCAATCCATGCATCTGCAAAAGTCACTTCTACTGGTTAGGTGATCTTCTGGAACATCATACAGTCTGGTAAGAAGGACTGGATGATTGAGTGGGGATGGGGTGTGGAATCACTAGCAATCTCGGTTTTCTCCCCATCTCCATCAAAACAGAAGTGCCTTGCGTTCTGATGAGAAACACTTTTGAGACCCAAATTAAGAACATATGCTAGTATGAATAGAGGGAAAAGGAAAATTGACACATTTGTGAGTTTGGGGGCAATTTTCAGGCTAAACCCCACCCAACTGTTAAAATGGGGAATCTGGAACCTGTAAAGGGCTAAGAGGCCATGCTTTCCCAAACCCCTGATGTAGAGGATTTATTACAGCTGTCTAGTAGCAAAACAGTAATGTAGTAATGCATTTTTGTGGTACTGCATTTGTAGTACTGCCTCTGTGTGGTGATAATACTTATTATTGTCCATTGTAAGAACATCAGCAAGAGATACAATTTTATCTGATAGCTTGTATTCTCAATGGGAGACCAGTAAACTTGCTCAAAGGATCCAGAATTTGTATAACATTGCAATTAGTTATTTAATAAATATTAATAGTGAACTCTACATAGCAGCAGCTAGGGGTATATGAAATAACAGTTTGTTGTTAATTGCTGTCAGGTTGACTGTGACTTATGATGACCCCATGTATGAGAGATCTCCAAGCCATCCTGTCATCAACAGCCCTGCTCAGGTCTTGCAGAGTCAGGGCTGCTTCCTTGATTGAGTCTATCCATCTGGAAGTCTACCTGTCTTCCTCTTTCCCTACTCCCTTCTACCTTCTCAAGCATTATTGTCTTTTCTAGTGAGTCATGTCTTCTCATGAGATGTCCAATGTTCAACAGTGTCAATTTAGTCAGCTTGGCTTTTAGGGCGAATTCAGGCTTGATGTGCTCTAGGACCCATTTATTCATCTTTTTAGCAGTCCACAGCATCTGTAGAACTCTTCTCCAACACCACATTTCAAATGAGTTGTTTTTCTTTCAGCTTTCTTCACTTTCCAGCATTCACAGCCATACATAGAAATGGGAAATATGATGGCATGGACCATCCTAAATTTTGTATTCAATGATAATAGATAGATAGATAGACAGACAGAGAGACTAACTGGCACAAATAAAAGGAGTTTGTACATTTGGTATTTTGTTTGATGTTCCAATATTAATTAAGGTCTTTAAGGTCTGTTTAGTCAGTGATGCAACAATACATTTCAGGCCATTTTTCATGCAAATAATATTTTTCTGTGTCCTGAACTCTTATGACAGTAGTACAGTTCCTTCTTTATCAAAGCAACTGGTAGATTTGAGAGCCAGTGTGGTTTAATGGTTTGAGCGTTGGATTGGACTCTGGAGTTTGAATCCCTGCTTGGCCATGGAAACCCACTAGGTGACCTCTCAGCCTCAGAGGAAGGCAAAGGCAAGCCCCTTCTTAACAAATCTTACTTACAGTCATTGTTTGAAAGATCGTAATTTCTGTATGTAGTGAAATCTAATCAGTTTATTATAGGCAGTTTAAAATACTGTATGTAAATGTGTTTTTCAAAATGTTTATAGATGTATTTGATTTCATGTTGATCTAGTTACAGAAAATCTTTTGCTAATGTCGTCGCCAATGAATGATAAAAAGTTTTCGCTGTTTAATTGTGTGTTTATTTTCAATCAAAGATAAACTATAAGGTATTACCAACATTTTAAAAATAATATACAGTACAGAATATTACTATAGTGGAACCTCTGTATCTATAGGGATTTGGTTATGTGATGCTGTGTGGATGGCAAAACACATGGATGATTGTGCCCCATATTATTAAATGGCGGCGATGTGCACATGGATGCGTCAGAACATCTGTGTGCACATTGCTGCCATTTTAGGTATGGGACATGATGATCCTCAGGCAGTTGAAACTGCACATCGGGAGGGCGCGCTGTATAGTTATTTCTATATTATTTGCCTTTGTTCCTTCCCCTTACTTTGGAATTGGACAGTACACAAGATGGGAATTGTTTAGATAGATGCTCTAGTGAACAACTGTAGAGAATAGCAAGATTTATTAGAATATTTATCCCTTGGTTTAAAGGACTTCTTCTTTTTAAATATATATTTTGATTTTAAAACTCCAAATATGTTCCAGCTTTTAAAGCTATTGATTTGTCACACATTAGAATGTTTTGGCTTTGGATTTCAGCACTGTTTTTCTTGGTAATCGGATGATTTACCATAACAGGTAAATAGAGTCATCATTTTATGTTCAGTTCATTAGATATCTTTATATCATTTATATCCCTTAACATTGTGCATGTTTGATTAGTTCGATGAATTAGTTTATCTCAAATGTTCTTGTGCCATCCTTTTTAAGTGCACCAGAATCAACATCAGAGGCATATATTTTATTTGGAGTGCTGCAACCAGCTTGAATTCAGTTTAGTTCAGTTAGTTTAATCAATTTGTGAATTAATTTGTACAACTAGTTAACTACAGTGGACCCTTGGTATCCTCTGGGTTTTGGTTCCAAGACCCCACATGGATACCAAGATCTGTGGATGCTCAAGTCCCATTATTTACAATGCCATAGTAAAATGATGTACCTTATATAAAATGTTAAAATCAAGGTTTGCTTTTTGGAAAAATGATTTTTATTTTTATTTTTATTTTTTTGAACCATGGTTGGTTGAAACCGTGGATGCGGAATCCGTGGATACAGAGGGCCAACTATAGTCTGTAAATCAGGGTGTTTTTTAAAAACTGAAGCTGCTAACAATTTATAATTTCTGTATAAGCTGTAGATTCATTAGATAAATTAATGTAGCTATGCCTTCCTGCCCTTGAAATGTCTTGTCCCTCAATTTTATGTTTTCATAGCTAAGTATGTGTTGTTAGTTCTGAGTATGGTATACATAGGAAACAGTTGTGGTTATATACAGTTGTTCATATCACTCAATAGAACAAAGCTCCTGTATTTTGAAAACCAGTTTATTTGAGGGATATAGTGGTTCTTAGTAAGGATAGAAGATAATCTGTTCCTTAATGTGAAAGTAGAAAGTGAAGAAATACCATTTGTTCCTGTAATACACAACTAGTTCTGTTCTTAAACTATAGTTTAGTAGTTTGGCCATAACAGCAAAGCACGGCTCTATTAAAATGATATACAGGGCCCCCCCACACACACACATCTGTGGAACCAAATGTCCTTTCTGGGAATTGCTAGGTCCTTCAACACAGCTCTACGGTATGTTTGTACATGAAGTATTCTATTTTAAGAGGGTTTGCTATTATCCATCGTTTCACTTATACATGGTAAGTCCAGGAATTTATCCACTGTGGATATGGGTGTGTGTGTGATCTGTAATAACTTCAGCCTGTTTGCAAAAGTATGAGAGATGTACTTAGGCAATTCACTTGTCAGTAGTGTTCCAACACATGGTTTAAATGGTGAACAGAACTTTCAGTGATGAAACTGATGCTTATATGGATCTGAAACATGAGTCACCTATTGCCACCACCTATGACACCTCGAGCGCTTTCATCAGCGCTGTATACGCATAATCCTAAATATACACTGGACTGACTATGTGACGAATGTTGCTGTCCTTGAGCAAGCAGGGATCACCAGCATTGAGGCCATGATATTGAGAACACAGCTGCGCTGGGTAGGGCACGTTTCTAGGATGGAGGACCATCGCCTCCCAAAAATAGTATTCTACGGTGAACTTGCCACGGGTCAGTGTAAGAGGGGCGCTCCAAAAAAGTGATACAAGAACTCCCTGAAACAACATTTCAGGCTTGGCCAAATTGATCACCAACAATGGTCCACCCTGGCCTCACATTGGGAGGCATGGAGACGCACTATCCACAATGCTGCAGCCTTGTTTGAGAACTCACGACGAACAAGTCTTGAAGAGAAATGACAACGCAGAAAGAATCACAACCCGGAAACATCGCCCAAGGAGACCTTCTGCTGTGCTTTCTGCAACAGGACTTGTTTATCTCGGATTGGCCTTTTTAGTCATCAGCACGCTTGCAGAAAGCGCGGGATGAGTCCTTCCTGAATCTTCGTTTGCGAAGAAAAGCCAGAGAGAGAGAGATGGATGGATCTTATTGTTGGTCGGGGAAGCCATTGTTTGTATTTCATGGCGTAACTTCTTTATAGGATGAAAAGGAGAATTCATCACTAAATTTGGTTTTCATCAAATTTGACATAGGAAGGAGGGAACTGTGCATTCTGAATGATGGTGGGCCCTTGAAGAGGGTGGTACTCACAACTTTTGCTTGTTGTTAGTCTGACTTCTTATTTGGGGTAAATGTTAATGTATTGTTATATTCTGCTTACCTACTGCACTTCATTTAGAAAGAAAGAGTATTATACTCTCAGTGGCCTCCCTGCAACAGTTTATCTTCATCTTCAGCAGTGTTATGGTATGCAGAAGCTCTAGGTCGTCCACTGTCTAATCACATTAGTTAGCCTGGAACCCTTCCACTTTTATGGTATTTCTGTACACACCCTTATACATGATTCTGAATATCAAGGAGCAAATTTTGAAATTCAAACATTAATGTTCTATTAATATTTTTCCATGAGAGACAGTTGATTTATAAATGTGAACAGCCCTATTTGTCTGAAAAAGAAAGTTGTAGCTCTGTCCATGCCATACTATTGATTAACTGTTAGGGAGCCAGATTTCACGTAAATACAGTGAATACTTTTATGACAGTTCACACTGGTCAGAGTGTGACAATAAGTACTGCCTTTCATATTAACCTGCCTTTCATATTAACCTGCCTTTTTGGTCTTAGTATGAAAGTCATCTTGGAAACCAGGATGCCATCTTGATGGAAATTTCCAGTTATAGGTGTATTTTAATCTTTATATAGAGTGTAATTTTAAATAGAAAAATCTGCTACTCACCACAGTACACTATTGGGAATTTTCTTTTCTGTCCCTTGAGAGAAGTTGCATAATTTTAAGTGGAAGAAACTTTACATTGAAATGTTTTGATACCTGATACTAGTTTACTCTAAACGAGAGGTGGGCCATTGCCATCAATTGGGAGGGATAGATTGGCGGGAACAGTTGAGACATAATACTAAACTATGATTTATGGCTTCATGTTGTGTCCATGAGTCTTGGGGTCATGAGCTCCCCTTCTTCCCCCAGTGCTTCTGCAATGAGATCAGAAGCATCTGCTTTCTGTTTTATGAACCACACTTCCTTGTTAAATACCAACCTTGGGAGAACTGTGGTTAATGTGAACTGTGGCTAGTGAACAAGCCAGGACCATGTTATGGTTGATCTTGGCTTGTTTCAATTACCCTACGTTAAATTAAATACTATTCCCCAAAGTTTTGCTATGACGAAGAGCTGTGCTTTAGGGTAAAAACAAATGCTTGACATCACTTGGCTATACCAGAGGGGAAAAGATGAGAAGGGATAAGTGTGTGAGCCCCAGGCTTGTGCAGATAACAGTTAACCATAATTTGTCATTACATCTGGAAATGCCTAGCATCCATGCTACAAAACTAAGATAGACTTTTGTATACTTTAAAAGTATACACAACATATTTGTGATATTAATTTTTATAAAAATCATAATGTATGATTCTGTTAATGCATGAGTAATTTTTCTTTACAGTGTGTTCTACCAAGTTAGAGAGAAGAGATTAATTTTATATAGATGGCTTCACAAAGTGCTTCTTTTGTAGGCTTCGACATAGATACTCCAGATGATTTTGGCAGGACCTGTCTTCATGCAGCTGCAGCTGGAGGGTATGTATTTTTATAGTTAACACAACTTCTGCTTGGCAATACTTAAACATGTCACATAGGATTAACTTAGAAGTTGTAATTGTGCAAGGGAGATCTAGGATGTTAAAGGAGTTTTCGGAAATGCTAGATAATTTTTGTTGACTTTCATATATATCACTTGAAAATCTGTAGTTCATGAAGAGACCCTTGTTTAAAACTCATAATATTGCAGTGGTGTATGTACACAAATATAAAAATACATAAAATATACTGTATATGTATATAGTTAGATACAGAGTTGCTTCTTCAAGAATGTAATGGTTCCTTCTCATTGTGGAAAAAACAGAGACCCAGCAGACACTCCTGTGAGAGAATGGTGTGGTCATTTTTGCCACTTTGTCATAAGTGTGTGAGTGTGTATGGAAGGGGGAGGTTGTGTGATAATATCTCGCTTAGGAGTACATTAAGCCTTCATTGAGTATACTGCAGTGGATACTGTACAAAACCTTTAATGTACTATTTAACTGTTCATCATTATAATAATGTATTGTTTTAGTTGTTTGATATTTCTGCTTTATTTAATGATCCCTTCCAATGACAGAGGGCTAGGATCCAGTAAAAACCAGGTGTACCTGCACATGTGTATATGATGTCATGTATGCCTGAGTTATCTGTTCTGATGACAGCTCCTCATGCTGTTTTGCTGTAGAGCATTCCTTAACTTTTGGCATGGAGTGGGGTTGGGAATCTGCAGAAGTTGCCATCTGAAAAATGTATGTGGATCCTGAGCTATAACTGCAATCCCAACGGCACAATTAAAAGTGCTTATTATGACCAATGAAGCCTTATATAGTTTAGTTCCAGGCTATCTGACGGATCATATCTCCCTGCCTAGACCCTGAGATCCTCAGAAGGGGCCTTTCTTTCAGTCTCACCGCCTTCTCTGATACAGTTGGTGGGGTCAGGAGATGGGGCCTTCTTTGCTTCCTCATAGACTCTGGAACTCACTTCCTAGGATGACTAATATGGCCACTCCTTTCTGACTTTCTGACAGCAGACAAAGAGTTTTTTATTCTGACAGGTTTCAGGATGGAAGATTTTTAAGGAAAGGGCTTTGAGGAGAGTGCTGTACTCTTTTAAATTGTACTGTTTATAGTGGCTTTTTATCCTTTCTACATGTATGTTTTAAATTGTTTTAATATTGTTAATAGTATATTTTAAATTGACCTTTTGTATGTTTTTAATAATATTGTAGTCATTTAAATTATAACTCATCTTGAGTTGTAGTTTTGGTGGGGAATTATCACTATCTAATTCAATTTCCAGGAATTTGGAATGCCTAAATCTGCTGCTCAACACAGGTGCAGACTTCAATAAGAAAGACAAATTTGGAAGGCAAGACATGTTTCGCTTTCTGCATGTGTAATACAGTTCAATTAAATACAGTTTGTTTATTGTGGCAGAGGTCTATGACCTTTTTCTTGAGGATTAAAAAAACTGCAAAACACAAAATAGTATCAAAATGTTTTGTATGTGTGAAATTTAGTTACTGTTTACATTTACTGATAATTGGTAAAACTGTAAGTAGGTAATGTTTAGTGTAAGTTTTGTCGAATCATGTTATTAAGATTTTGCTAGCAAATCAACTTCAGATGTCAGGCCCAGTTTCATCCTTGTCCAGCTATTTACCAATAAATGTTGGTATTTAAAAGGACAAGATGACATATTTAGAGTTATGAAGAAACAGATCAGGTCTCCTTCAATATCAGTTTCTTTACTATAATTTAAAGCTTTATTTGGTCAATACTACTGGTGAGCACTGACCAGTGTATCTGATTTTGCCTTAAAATACTCAGCACTTTTAGAATTCTGCTTGATGGCTTTATGTTGAGAACTAAAAATTTGCTAATGTAGCATATAGGGTTCTTGGGTTCAGAGAGACTCTTATCTGGGTATGGCTTTGGGCTCAGTTTGGTGGGTTTCTCCCCACTAGATTTTGAGCATTTATTTTCCTCACCTAAGACAAAACAAGGCCTGGTCTGCATCCTTCATTAGTTTGTGGTTTGGAATATAATGGGTTTAGATCAGGGATAGTTAGATTTTACTCTCTAGATGTTGGTCTGCAACTGCCATCATCTCTCACAGGTGGCTTTGCTGGCTAGGCTGATATGAGCTGCAGTCCAATAAAGTTGAAAGGCAATTGCCACCCCAGTTGAGATTATAATCCCGTTAATATTGTACTCCTCTGCTCTCTTCACTTTACTTGTTTGGCTCTTTTTCTCTTGCATAGGGGCCTGTCTGTCTGTCTTCTTATGCAAGATGAGAAAGTGAAATCACAGCTTTTTGTCCTACTCACTGTTTGTCATTGAGCCTGCCAAATATGTAATGTACAAATCCTTTGTACAGGAGCTATGAACATCTAATACACATAAACCTGAACCTGTATGGTTAGTATCTGATACACCATACAGGGTTATACTGTTGTTTGGGGTTTAAATGTGTTGTTCTTTATGATCTTATGCAAACATTATGCTCTGTGGATACCCAGTAGGCCTAGACAGAGGACAGATGAGATGGAAAGTTACAAACTACCCCCCTCCCCATGTGATCTTACCGTATTGGTGATGAAGAACACATACTTTCTCACATCATTATACTTTTAACCAATTTATATAAGGATACTTGTGAGGACAGATAGGACTGACCAGTCACTAATCAACATATAATTTTAAAAATTGCTTCTTTGTTCAAAAGTTTGCTGAAAAGAAATGTTGGAAATATAGGTAGGTTTACAAATAAATAGTTTTGTTAGTTGTTTCTATACCAAGGATAGTTCGTTACTAGGTACTAGTTTACCTATTTTCTTTTCTTTTCCATTATGTCATAGAACACCACTTCATTATGCTGCAGCTAATTGTAATTACCAGTGCCTGTTTGCGCTTGTGGGTTCTGGAGCAAGTGTAAATGATCTTGATGAAAGGGGTTGTACACCACTGCACTATGCAGCTGCTTCAGACACTGATGGAAAGTAAGTATAAGGATATTTTTGGAAATAGTAGGGTGCAATCCTATGCCCAGCTACTTGGAGCAGACCCTACTGAGCTTTCGAAAGTTATTAATGAGTTGGAATGTGTATGATTGATTGTATTCAAAACCCTCTGTGTTCTAACATGGAGTGATATATACATGGTTATAAAATTACTTTCCCCCCCTAAACAGTAAAACCATAGTGCTTGGTCATTTTTTCTTGTATGGTGATATATGTTAGAAGGGATCAGAATATTGTGATAACAGAGCTACTGTTCTTGTGAATATACCACCTATGTAAATAAATGATAGTCACTGCAAAATAAAAGAAAAATATACAATAGCCAATTAAATTGTGGCTGTAAGCCATAACTGAACACCTGATATTTGAAAATTCAATGATTCTAATGCAGAAAATCAGCTTTATTTACATTTTTCATTTTCTGATTTTACACAGAAACTAAATACTTCCTCAATAAGAGGAAATAGTAATTGCAATTATTACCTTATTTTTTAGTTAGTACTGCTTTGTGTAGAACCAGCCTGGTGTAGTGGTTTGAGCATTTGACTATGACTCTGGAGACCATGGTTTGAATCGCCACTCAGCCATGGAAACTCACTGGGTGACCTTGGGCAAGTCACACTCTCTCAGCCTCAGAGGAAGGCAAAAGCAAAAAACCCTTTGAACAAATGAAACCCCCATAATAGGTTTGCCTTAGTGTCCCCACAAGTTAGAAATTACTTGAAGATATAGGCGCATGCATGCTAGTTTGTATAGAGCAGCATACAAACAGAAGAATTTGTTGTTGCAAAGTATACCTTAGATAGATATACCAACCAATTGAAGGGAGAAGCCGGAATTAGCATTAGTAATAAAATTATGCATTACCCTATACAATTACTACTATTATTTGATTTTCCTTCAGGGCACTTATTTTGAGGTTTGGTAGTTTCCTTCTCCTAGCTAGTAACAGGCAAAGCTGTGAATATAAGAGCATGCAAAGTACAAAATACCCCCTGAGTATTTCCTTCAGTGGCTTCTGTCCTTTTAGCAAGATAATTCTTCCTAGAAAAAAAATACATACAGATTACCATGATTTATAGATTCCACAGGAATTATTTTAGAAGCTTTGTCTGCCAGACAGACATGGGACACAATCTTATTTTTGGTAGTGCGTGCATGTTTAATAACACAATCTTGTGCCCACTTATCTGAAAATAAGACCTGATAAAAATAATGGGATTTGCTTTAAGTAAATATGTGTAGCATACAACATTAATTCCCTCCATTGCAATTCCAAAATCTCCAGCATCATTTGCAACGTGAAAACATAATTTACACTGAAGTATCCACATATTCTTTGGAATTATTAAAGAAAATGCTTTAGTCAGTAGCAGTCAGTTGTTGTGAACACTCTAAATATTGATAGTCTTGGGTGACATCAAAGTCAGGACCGGTTTAAGGAATTTTGGGGGGCCCTGCAATTCTTTATTTTGGGGCCCCCATATGTTTATCTCAGGTCATAAAACAGTTTGTAAGCCGCTCTGATAGCCTTGTGGCTGAAGAGCGGGGTATAAATAAATAAATAAATAAATAAATAAAATAAAATAAAATAAAATAAAATAAAATAAATTGTAACCTAAGCTAAGCTAACCAATTCACAGTACAGGATATTCAGATCATTACTAATAATGTTGTTGCAAGAGGAAGGATATTACGGGGGGGGCCACAATGATAGGGTCCCCTGCGGCTGCAGGTGCTACAGGACCCTTAAACCAGTTCTGATCAAAGTATTGTTGCAACTGAAAAAGTAGCTATACAGTTCTGTTCCTGTATTTTAGCAAAATAGATTGAAATACTCTTTTGAGTATGACTTAATGGTTAATTTTAACAATAAAATAGTTTTAAATTGCTAGAAAAAAATTTGATATACCTTTTATTTTTTCAAACATGTACAATTTGCTTTGGGGACATTTACATCTCTAAGCAGGGATGGGCAAAACCTGGCCCTCTAGATGTTAGACTGCAATTCTTCATGCTTGTTACCATTGACTATGGGGTTGTCTAAATGGTGAAAATACCCTTCATGCAATTTGCTGGGAATACAACTTGTCTAAATGGGATCTCACATCAATCCACTGTATTTGGAAGGAGGGGGCCCCAAAATGGCAAAAACAATGCAGGAAAAGCCTTTATGGCTTTTCCCATAGTTTTTTCAAAACAGCGAGGGGGTGCGCATTCCTGCTTGTTTGGACAAACGATTCACTTTGAATCACTTTCCCATAGGAGAGGAAGCACAAAGCTGATTGGCTGGGCAGGCATGGTGGCAGGGCTTACTAACAGGGCAAGTGCCCGCTGCCGCCATGTTGGATTTTTGCCTTAGCAAGCGATCGATCGCTAAGGCAATAAAACGGTGTTATTTGGGGGTGGGTTTTTTTGCTGTCCTGTTTAATCGAAACATCACTCTAGCACACCTTGGACATAATTTTAAAAAAAATGTTTGGCAGCAGCAAAATACAAATGCAAGTAAATCACAGCCGCCATCTAGCATGCAAAGCTCACGGGGACAAAAACACCATTAAGACAAGTTGCTGCTGCTGCAAAATGCCATTACTGTGTGGGGCACTACATTTTGAGGGACTCTTATAGACAAGCCCTATATCACACTTTGTTCACTTCTCCAGTGAAGTATGGAATTCAGAAAAATTCTAAATAAATGTTGTGTTCATCAGCATGTATCTTATATATAGAGATCTACTTTAACAAAAGCAATAACAACAGTTTAATACTCTTCAATTTTAGCCATACCTTCTTTCTGTTGGAGTATCATAATGATAGTTTTAAAGAGGGCTGACACATTTTCATACTTGGAAGGCTTTCCATATGAGAAAATGTGGTAGTCATACTAATATTATTCTAGTACTACTTTTAATAGCAATAGTGGTTTGAGTATTGGACCTGGGAGACCAGCTTAGAATCATCACTTGACCATGAAAACCCAGTTGGGGGCTTTGGAAAAAAGCCACCTCCCTCAGCCTCACCAAAAAGCAATGGCAAACCCCTTCTCAATAAATCTGGCCAAGAAAGCACCATGGTAGATCCCCCTTAGGATCAGCATAAGTTAGAAACTACTTTTGAAGGCACAGAGTAACAGATAGTATTAATAGGGTTACCACTTTTCTCGCTGTTCCTTTTGGTGGTGGTGGCGATAGTGGTAGTGGTAGTAATAGTAGTAATATTTTCATCCTGGAAAGTAAACTAGAAAATGTGGTCCATTGGACTTAAAGGTATGTAAGGAGTAGTCATTTGTACTAATCTAATGCCATTATCAACAATGATACAATATTATATGTAAGAGAAAATGCAATACTTCATAATCTATGGTTACAGGTAAGCAGCCTGTCCATCTTCTTCATGGTCTTCTGTCAATTCACACAGCTGGGTTTTTCTGCACCTGCACAGAGCACTCAGAACCTTCTAGAATAGTTATAGAACAGATTTTTGGTGGTAGCTCTGCCCACCCTAACGTTCCCTTTGAGGCAATCCTGCTTATTTCCCTCAGTTCCTTTTCGTCCACTGCATTAGCAGCACAGTAGGAACCTTCTCTCCTTTCAGATTGCTTTCTCTTTTGGTTTTTCAGCTTTGACTTGGTTTTTGGCTTTGACTACGATTTTTCTCTCCACCCTTTGACTTCGGCTTGTCTGACTTCGTGTTTTCTCTGCGATTTGGACTTGGTGATTTGTCTCTTTTTCCTCACAACCTTAGACTGTCTCTCAGCTACTCTTTTGATTACTTCCTTGGCTTAGTTTGTCTTATCTGGTAACGACTTGGACAGTACAACCTCTCTTTGTTGCATAAATGGCTTCAAAATCTGCTGCCTTTAAATGTGCTGTTTGTCAGGTGAAGCTGCCCAGTTCTGATGGACACATGAAATTTGTCTGGGTGAGGCCCATACCGTTGATGCTTGCATTCACTCTAAGACCTTTCCCCTCAGGCCTGGAAGCACCGTATGTCGTGCCTCAAGTCCTTTGTGTATGAGAAGGCCTTAGTGCCTCAGACAGCCCCTTCTGTCAAGGAAAATGGATATTGCAGTGCTATTATATCCTTAGACCTTGGAGATAAATTTTCAAGCTAGGCAAATTCTGGTCTGCCTTGGCCTGTTTTTCAGCAGGCCTGGCTGTGACTTTTTCAGAGGTCAGACAGAATGTAAACATTCATTAAGCCTGAGAAGTTTTCCAGGCTTCTGTCTTATCTCTTTTCTCACAGCTTGGCCTGTGAACGCAGCCAGTGTTATGGTTTAGCACTAATCAGTTCTCTGTGTAGAAAACAAAACTGTTGCTTTTGCACTGCAGTCTGTGAGAGAAGGACACAGACAGTAAAGATGATTTCTTTGCTTTGTAGCCTGGCTGAAGTAGCCAGAATGTATTTTGTTTCCGTAGTGTTTTAGAACTTTAAATAAAACTGGAAAAGGATATTTTTTCATCTGTCTCCATGCATCTACACAGCTAGGTATGCAGAGGGGAGCCTGTTTCCTCCCACTTCTGTTGTTTCAGCTATTTGTTCCCTCTGAACAAAATACGCAGAGGGGCTGCATACCCTGACAGTTTCCGTGGCCCCAAGATCTTCAACTGCTTTGGCTCTCCCCATGTCTCCAACCCGTAAAAGGGGCCATTCCGGATCAATAAGCCCTGCTAAGAGGTGCAGGACCGAATCTGTTAGTCCACTGAGACACCACCAGGTTTGGTCTGCCTCGGATATCGAGGTTTCCAAACTGTCCGGATCAGGATTGAAGTGGGACCGTGGGTCTTCTGGGCCATCTGGTTTAAGTCAGGGTCGTGAGGCTTCAAAACCGTTTACCTTGGATTGGGCCCGTGAGGCTTCCAAACCATCCTCATTGGAGCAGGGCCTTGAGACTGCGAAACCATCCAGTTCCAGCCATGATCGTGACTCTTCTGCTTCTTCTAAACATATTGGGAAGAAGAAGAAGAAGAAGAAGAAGAAGAAGAAGAAGAAGACCAGGCACTCCTCTCCTTGCCCTGAGGATCTCCCTTTGGCCACTAAGGTTGCCTCTGTGGTGCATGCTCTGACTCAAGTTCGTGAGCCTTCTCTAGATCGGGAGCCAGCGCTGGATCAAGAGCCGATACCAACTCCCTCGGTTGAATTGGTTGCTGTGGAGCTCAGCTTTCTGAAGGGGAGATAACATTTTCTCCACTTAGACGAGCTCATTCTTCATCACTCATTGTTTCCCATGAGTAACTTCTAGTCAGTGGAACATCCCATGAAGATTCTGCCAAACAAGTGTTGGTCCAGTACTCTCTGTCCCGGTCCAGATTTCCTGCTACGAGACCTCCACCTACTTCTTCCATATGTGGGCTTGACATGCTTCAAACCTATGGAGCCTTCAATGTGGCATGTACTTTTATGGACTTCCCATCTTCTCCAGTACGGGCTCACGCTTCCACCTTTGAGCAGAGGTGGGAATTTTTGCTTGGTGATCCCGAGGAACATATAGATGTTCATTCCCCTCCTTGTCCCTCTTACCATACTTCAGATCTGACTCCTTTCTCAGAACCCTCTCATCGTAAGGCTTCCACAAGAGATGCAGAAAGCCTGGATGTACTTTCTCCATGGGCTGGGAGGCTTGGGATGACCACTCGAGGCCTCCAACTTGTCCTTTGCCTCCTGTGCCAGGGGAAATCCCACCACCGCCACCACATTGCGTGGCTTTGTTGTCTCGTTGATCCCAGAATCGTTCGAGTTCAACATCTCCCTCCAGCTCCTCTAGCTGGTCCACTTCACCTTATATGCCATGTATTTCATCTCCACCTAACCTTCTCGATGATGATTCCTCATCTCCCACCAACGACATTCAGGCCTTCTCTGAGCAAATGGTCCATATGTCCCATGCGCTGGATCTTAAGGCCCCTGAGAAGGAGTCTGACCCTGTGGACCCTACCTATCTCAGGATAAAATCCAGGGCTCCTCCTGTTGCAAATACTCCAGTACTCCCGGTTCCTCTTAAGTTGAGTCAGGGCTCCTGGGAAAATCCATCTTCGCTGCCTTCCACCTCTAAATGGATTGATCGGCTCTATAGAATTGCAGGGGAGGATATTGCATGGCTTCATGAACATCCAAAGCCAAATTAGGTGGCTTCTCAACAACGTCAGCGACAGCCATAGGCTACTCCTGTGGATCCTGAAGGATGGAAACTTGACATCATAGGAAAG
Source organism: Gambelia wislizenii (assembly GCA_030847615.1). Classification (NCBI taxonomy): domain Eukaryota; kingdom Metazoa; phylum Chordata; class Lepidosauria; order Squamata; family Crotaphytidae; genus Gambelia; species Gambelia wislizenii. The sequence continues at coordinate 104,737,794 of JAUMIR010000006.1, forward strand.
AAGGTCTACTCTTCAGCTGCCTTGAGCTTCCGTATCTCGAATTACTCTGCCTGTATGGGAGCTTACCAACAGGTTCTGTGGGATAGGATGAATCCCTTTCTGCAAGACCTTCCTGAGGAGCATTGGAGAGTGGCATATGCAGTTCAGGTGGAAACACAGCTCCTGGCTGGCCAACAGATGAATTCAGCATGGCATGTTGCGGACTGTGCAGCTAAGTTGGTGGCTGGTTCCATTTCCATTCGGTGCCATGCCTGGTTGAGATCCTCTGGACTGACGCCTCAGGCATGTGCAACCATAGAAGACATGCCTTTCGACCACTCCAGGCTTTTCAGCCAGTCCACCAATGAGAAGCTCGGGTTAGCATAAATATGGTATGCCCTCACCTTCCTTCCACTCCAGAGGCCAGTTTGGGTGGCAGGATTCCCAATACTCTTATCCACAGCATAAGGGTTACAACCCTCAGTCTTCTCAGTGCTCCCGGTTTCCGTTGCAGTCGTTGTCCACCTCATTGGTAAGGAGCTAAGCCACTACCTCCCGATATAGGCCTCCACCCAAGTAGCACTCCAAAGACCAATCGAAGTGCAGGTTCTCATTACCTTTCTGCTTCCCTCTTCTTTCTCCAGACTGTGCTCTTTGGGGATCATCTAGCCCAGTTCCAGGAAGCCTTGTCCTCCATAACATCAGACTGCTGGGTGCTCCGGATCATCAGAGATGGCTACTTGATCGAATTCGAGGAGTACCCCCCTACAGGTCAAATTCTAATTATTTCTCCATCCCGTCCCCTCCTCAAGGTGCAGACGTTGCTCCAGAAGGGTGCCATTGATTCAGTGGCTCCTGAGCAGCGACGTCCCTGCTTCTTCTTGAGGTACTTCCTCATGAACAAGAAGGACGGTGGGCTCAGGCCGATCCTCAACCTCTGCGGGGTGAACTACATCCTCCCAAGGATGTTTTGGATGGTAATGTTATCGTCTATCCTCCCTCTTCTTCAACGTGGGGACTGATTCACGATCGTCGATCTGAAGGACGCTTACTTCCATGTTGGGATCCAACCTGCCCACCGGCGGTTTCTGGCATTCCAGATGATGCCTTCCAGTTTCGAGTCCTGCCATTTGGCCTGGCAAGGGCGCACAGTCTTCACGAAGTGCATGGCAGTGGTGGTGGCGTACCTCAGACAACTGGGAGTCGTTGTGTTTCCGTACATTGACAACTGGCTTCTAGTGGCAGATTCACGGTATTAACTGCTTCTGGAACATCGAGTTTACCATGCAGCTACTAGACTTGCTTGGACTGGTAGTCAGCATCCAGTTCATCGGGGCCAAGCTGGATTTGACCACTGCAGCCGCGTATTTACCAGAGCCTGGGTTTGCGACTTTGCACACCTTGATTTACTGGTGTCTTAGATCTTGTTGGGTGACTGTCCACTCTGTGTAGATCCTCTTGGGGCATATGGCCTCCACGACTGCGGTCACTCCAGTCACCTGGTTCCGTTTCCAAATTCAGTTGTGGTTCCTTTCGGTCTTCGATCCCCTCTCAGACCTACCTCACAAGCTTCTTACCATACCGCGAGCTGTGCAGCATTCTCTGGACTGGTGGCTGGATCTGTTGAACATCTTGGCCAGTCTGCCCTTCGAACCCCCGCAGCCACAAGTCTCTGTGAGTAAAGGATGCATCTCTCCTTGGCTGGGGAGCCCATCTCGACCGTTGTGCCATCCAGGGAGTGTGGTCTGTGGAGGAATGTCTGCTTCACATCAATGTTTTAGAGCTGCTAGCCGTCCAGAAGGCACTATGTTCCTTCGAGTCGATGGTGGCTGAGAAGACTGTCCTGCTGGTGACAGACAACACCTCTTTCATGTATTACTTGAACAAGCAGGGTGGGACAAGGTCCTCCATGCTACTTTCGACCACGACCAACATCTGGAACTGGTGTATAAAGAGGAATATCCTCCAGTCCATCCACCTTCCAGGGGAAGAGAACAGACTGAACCATTGGAATTCGTCCATCCACGAATGGATGTTGCACCGTTCCCTGGTCCTTTCCTTGTTCCGTTGATTGGGTACCCTGAAAGTAGACCTCTTTGCCTTACCGGCCAACAGGCAGTGACAACAATTCTGTGCGATGCCCAGTGGTCGGGGATCAAGGGGGGTTGCGTTCCTTTACCAATGGAATGGCCCCCTGTTGTACCTGTTTCCTCCGTTCCCATTGCTGATGAAGGTGGTTTCCAAGCTCCATCGGGATCGGTTGGACACAATTCTCATCACCCTATGGCGGTCCTATCAGCCATGGTTCGGTCCTTTCCTCTGGCTGGCCCGTCACTTCTACCAGCTGCCATCCCGTCCCGATCTGCTGACCATCCAGGGTGGCAAGGTTCGTCATCCCGTTCTTGGCATGTTGTGACTGATGGCTTGGAGGATCCTGGCCTGAACCTGTCTCTACTTCCAGAGTCAGGTTCAACTGCCGTGGCCATGCCTCCCGAAATTCAGGCCATAGTCAACGCATCCTGCCGTCCACCTACTTGACGTTCCTACCGATACAAGTGGAAACGCTTTGAGGCTTTCCTAACTGAACAAGGCCTTACCTTTGCTACATCCTCCTTTGCTACTGTGCTCCAGTTCTTGTTGCACTTACCAGATTCAGGACTTTCCATCACCTCCTTGAAATGTTACCTCGCAGCCATCTCAGTTGAGTTCCAGACAAGGGGCTGTCCTTCCCCATTTCAGGACCCGTTGGTCAAAATTTTTTGAAAGGTTATGCCAACCTGCATCCTCCTGTGATGGAGCCCACTCCGGCACTGAGCTTGGAACTTGTCCTTTCGCAGCTCTCCAGATGCCCCTTTGAGCCAGTGGCCACAGCTGATCTCCATCTTCTTTCCTGGATGACTCGATGTTGAAAAGGGGTTAGACACTGTATCCTAACAAATCATACTGTTAGTAACACTACTCCTGTAGGGTCCTCACGACTAACCTGACACCAACTGGGAGAACTGTGTTGAATTAAACTAGACTAAACTATAATTCAAGTACTGAACTATGAATCAAGTGCTGATTGTTAAACAATAACCAAGTGTACACATATACATAGATAAATACACAATCACGTATGGTAATGTTTTTGTCTATAACATATCAAATGGGTTGCACAATAATTCAGGTGCTAGCTAACTTTACATAACCAGTATCACAACATGAATAGATTAAGAAATAGTCATTTCTGGTGATACTTTTTAACTTATTGCATATACCATGTTTTAATAAACACTTAGGAATACAATTCAAAGCCACATGTTGTATAGTTATATAAACTGGTTTCCAACTTTAGAAAAAATTCACTTTAGCAACCACTTGTACAATGCATGAAAAATCAACAGTAATAGTCACAATCATATGTTGTGAGAATTTCTTACATTTCCCCTCTTTCTCAAACATTACACACAATCATGAACTGTATAAATTTTTAACCTTATTTATGAACAATAATCATAACATATGTTCCTGCATCCGTCCACTATGTGGTGAAACAGGTGCTTACAGGCATAATAATAATATCTAACAATACATATGTAAAAGCACCACTAGTGACTTTAATGTTTACAGTTACAGAGATGATTTACTAAGACAATTATTATTATTATTATGACCTTAACAAACACTTCACTACCCTTGGCCAATATTTGAGTATCTAAGGTAATGCAGATTTTTCAAAATAAAGAAAAAAAGTCTTGCTAGCAGTTGTTTATGGAAGCTCTAGCAGGCAGACTTAGCAGTTTTGCAAAAGGAACCTTGTTGGCAGCTGTTTTTGGAGGCTATAGCAAGTAAATTTAAAGGAGCCTTGCTGGCAGCTGTTTTTGAAGGCTATAGCAAGTAAGTTTGGCAGTTTTGACCAGGCTATGGCAAGCAAATATAGCAATATGGCATGGCAAGCCTTGCTATCATCTGCTTCTGGAAGCTATAGAAGAAGCCTTGCTGGCAGCTGTTTTTGGAGGCTATAGCAGGAAGATTTAACAGTTTTGACAAAGCTGTAACAAGTAAATATGGCAATTTAGCATGGCATCAAAATAAAGAAAAAAAGTCTTACTAGCAACTGTTTATGGAAGCTCTAGCAGGCAAACTAAGTAGTTTTGCAAAAGGAACCTTGTTGGCAGCTGTTTTTGGAGGCAATAGTAAGTAGATTTAAAGGAGCCTTGCTGGCAGCTGTTTTTGAAGGCTATAGCAGGTAAATTTGGCAATTTTGACCAGGCTATAGCAAGCAAATATAGCAATTTGGCATGGCAAGCCTTGCTAGCATCTGCTTCTGGAAACTATAGTAGGCAGACTTGACAGAAGGAGCCTTGCTGACAGATGTTTTTGGAGGCTATAGCAGGGAAATTTAGCAGTTTTGACAAAGCTGTAGCAAGTAAATATGGCAATATGGCATGGCAGATGGACAAGAAGCCCGGGAACTGAAAATATCTGTGCCGTTTCGACAACTTATTTTTGTCTTCCTCAGTGCTGTAAATATTTTTTTCATTCCATTTATCTTAAAGAAATTGTTTCCTGAGCCTTCTTTTCAAGTGGTTAGTGGTTTCAAGCAGCAGTGGGTCATCTCTGTAACTGTAAACATTAAAGTCGCTAGTGGTGCTTTTACATATGTATTGTTAGATATTATTATTATGCCTGTAAGCACCTGTTTCACCACATAGTGGACGGATGCAGGAACATATGTTATGATTATTGTTCATAAATAAGGTTACAGTTCATGATTGTGTGTAATGTTTGAGAAAGAGGGGAAATGTAAGAAATTCTCACAACATATGATTGTGACTATTACTGTTGATTTTTCATGCATTGTACAAGTGGTTGCTAAAGTGAATTTTTTCTAAAGTTGGAAACCAGTTTATATAACTATACAACATGTGGCTTTGAATTGTATTCCTAAGTGTTTATTAAAACATGGTATATGCAATAAGTTAAAAAGTATCACCAGAAGTGACTATTTCTTAATCTATTCATGTTGTGATACTGGTTATGTAAAGTTAGCTAGCACCTGAATTATTGTGCAACCCATTTGATATGTTATAGACAAAAACATTACCATACGTGATTGTGTATTTATCTATGTATATGTGTACACTTGGTTATTGTTTAACAATTAGCACTTGATTCATAGTTCAGTACTTGAATTATAGTTTAGTCTAGTTTAATTCTAACAAATCATACACCATTCAATTATAGCAATTTATCCCATATACTTTTTGAGGATACACAAGATATTAACACATATAGTGCATAATCAAGTATACAACATCCAATGAAATAAACAATGTAACATCCAATGAAATAAACAATGAAATTAAGCTAATCTTTTAACAGTAACAAAACACTTACAAAATAAGAAGGAATTTCAACATCAAAGCAACAGTATTCTATGATAAAGATGATTAATATTAGAATGTCATACTTATACAATTGCAAAGATACATACACTATAATCACATCACAAATGAATTTTTTTTCTTTTCTACATATATGTATCTCAAAGCTGAGTCCCAAATGTGAACCTGTGCTAAGAATTTCTGGATCAGCTGCAGAGTCTTTGGCTGAAACACCTGTATGTCAAGAGGGATCCAGACAGCTCCTCCGGAGTTCCTGTTTTTACCCGTTTCGGTCAAAGACCTTTTTCAATGGATAGGGGGCTTTTTTAATTATCTAGCCTGGAAAACATGGGGATCAACTTCTTTTTCTTTTTATGCTGCTATGCTTAATGTGTACTTCTAAAGGTACTGTAAATGCTGTTTGTTGCCTATGCGGACTCTTAAGTTGGGTGCTCCAATTTCACCACAGTGCCTGCCCAAGTGGGTGGTTTCAGCTATCACCTTGGCCTACAAACTGGCTTGGAAGCCATTACTGTCTTGAATCCAGGCTCACTCTACCAGGGCAGTAGCCACATCCACTGCCTTTCTCTCCAGGGTTTCCCTGGAGGATGTTTGCAGAGCAGTGACCTGGTGCACTCCATTAACTTTTATCTCACATTACAGACTGGATAACAGGTCCAGGAACGATGCTGCCTTTGGGAGGGCTGTTCTCCTCTCTACCATTCAGAGAGTTCATGGTTCTCTTATTGCACTACATTCCTGGTTGTTTAATAAATAGTTGTTGGTTTACTGTGATATTGTGTACCTTGTCTTTCAATGTAGCATGACATTCTCTCCACCAGGGGGTAAAGCTTGCTAGTCTCCCAGCTGTGTAGATTCACGGAGACCATGTAAAGATGGACAGGTTGCTTACCTGTAACCATAGATCTTCGAATGGTCTTCTGTGAATTCACACAGACCCTCTCATCGTCCTCTTTATGTCCTGCTTTATGTTTAACCTTGCTGATGCTGCTAATTGCAGTGTCCTATGAGGAACTGAGGGCCTCAGAGGCACCGTTAGGGTGGGCTGAGCTACTGCCAAAATCTGTTATATAACTATTCTAGAAGGTTCTGAGTGCTCTGCGCAAGTACAAGAATAACCCAGCTGTGTGAATGCACAGAAGACCACTCGAAGATCTATGGTTACAGGTAAGCAACCTGCCCTTATTTGTAGTAGTATAATCCCATCAACAACAATGATACAATATTATATATATAAGAGAAAATGCAATACTTCATAATAGACAACATATATTGCTGAACCATCCTTATATATATTGCAGAAACCCCCTTGTATAGTCATAAACCAAAACTATCAACTAGCTTCAGAAGGTATTAGCTCTGTAAGTAATTGCACTTTGTAGAGGCAGGAGCAGCAGTATATCCTTTTCCAAGCTAGCTGGTAAGTGCATTTGTCAGAGATGTAACTTGTTAGGTCATTTGTTTAAATCTGCTTTTTTTTTTAATATAATGTAATCATGGTATGATATTGCATACCTAGATTTCAGTGAGGCCTTTGACAAGGTTCCCCATGACATTCTTGCAAACAAGCTTGTAAAATGTGGGCTAGACAAGTTAACTGTTAAATGGATTTGTAATTGGTTGACCGGCCGAACCCAAAGGGTGCTCAGCAGTGGCTCCTCTTTGTCTTGGAAAGATGTGACCAGTGGGGTGCCACAGGGTTCTGTCCTGGGCCCAGTGCTATTCAACATCTTTATCAATGACTTGGATGAGGGAATTAGGGGCATACTTATCAAAGTTGCAGATGACACCAAATTAGGAGGAGTAGCTAATACCTAGAGGACAGGATCAAAATTCAAAATGACCTAGATAGACTGGAGAGCTGGGCCAAAGCTAACAAAATGAAATTCAATGCGGATAAATGTAAGGTACTGCACTTAGGGCAGAAAAACGAAGTGCATAGATACAGGATGGGGGAGACCTGGCTGAACAAGACTACGTGCGAAAGGGATCTAGGGGTCCTAGTAGGCCACAAGTTGAACATGCATCAACAGTGTGACACGGCAGCTAAAAAGGCCAATGCAATTTTGGGCTGCATCAATAGAAGTATAGTGTCTAGATCAAGGGAAGTAATAGTGCCACTTTATTCTGCCTTGGTCAGGCCTCATCTAGAATACTGTATCCAGTTCTGGGCACCACAATTCAAAAAGGATATTGACAAATTGGAGCGTGTCCAGAGGAGGGTGACTAAAATGGTGAAAGATCTGGAAACCATGCCTTATGAGGAAAGACTTGGGGAGCTGGGTATGTTTATCCTGGAAAAAAGATGGTTAAGGGGCGATATGATAGCCCTGTTTAAGTATTTGAAGGGGTGTCACATTGAGGATGGAGCAAGCTTGTTTTCTGCTGCTCCAGAGACTAGAACACGGAACAATGGATGCAAGCTCCAGGAACGGAGATTCCACCTCAACATTAGGAGGAACTTCTGACAGTAACAGCTGTTCAGCAGTGGAACACACTCCCTCAGAGCGTAGTGGGGTCTCCTTCCTTGGAAGTCTTTAAACAGAGGCTGGATGGCCATCTGTCAGGGATGCTTTGATCGTGATCTCCTGCGTGGCAGGAGGTTGGACTGGATAGCCCTTGTGGTCTCTTCCAACTCTACAATTCTATGATTCTATGAATGTAAAAGCCATTGGGTTTTGGCCAATCTAGCAGGAGCATTACACTATATAGTTACCTTGTGTCCTTCCAGTTCAAGACAGTGCAAGCTTAATTAAAGAATGCATACATAAATTATCGTTGTACACACCTCTTTTTTTTCCCTTACATCAGAATAATCTCTCTGAAAAGCTATTGTGTTTACACTTGTAGCACTACATGAGGAACCACAAACAGTAGCAAACACTAAGGTAATACTGCTAGCTTTGATGGTTTAAATCACCTCTTTGTAGAGAGACGATTAAGATTCAAGGGGAACTATCTTCAAACTTCATACTAACCCCCCCTCATTGATTAAATAGAAAACTGTCATATATTTTGTGTAGGTGCCTGGAATACTTATTACGAAATGATGCAAATCCAGGGATTCGAGACAAACAAGGATATAATGCAGTTCATTATTCTGCTGCATATGGTCATCGCTTATGCCTTGAATTGGTAAGAGAAATTACTGTGCCATAAGTAATTACGGAAATGATTCTCTGTGTTAGAATGTACATATAGGAAAGTTATTGTTAAAACACAAAAAATTAAACTAGTAGAGCTGCTAGTGCCTCACTTGTGAGTATTTACCAATTGCTTAGGCATGCCCATAGAATTTTAAAAAAATATTTCCTTTGAATCAACAGTCCTAATGGTATATCCCAGCAGCTTTTGATATTCCATTCTGTTTAGTGGTTTGCAGCATTATTATTATAATTATTATTTCTGTCCTGCTTCCCCCCACACCCCCGATTTGGGACTCAAAATATCATATACAGTTTGAAAAGCAAAAAGCCTGCACTCCACAAAATGAGTGTTGTTATTGAATCCTGGCCAGTGTGAAGCTCAGTTCAACTAAAGTCAGTTTAAATTTTGCTTTTTAACTACACAGAGGAGATGGTTTTGTGCTTATATGCTAATGTGCTAATCATACATGAAGCAGCTGGGAAAACTGTATCTGCCAGGAAAGGTACATATTTCTGTTATGATGGCTGATTTATACAAGCATTTAAAGTTAATTACTGTGTGTTTTCTGAAGAAAAATACAAATTCAAATTTCTATTAAAATCCAATTTTTATATAGTATTTTTATTTTCCACATTTTCAGCAGTGCTTAATTTAAGTGTGAATTTAATTGCAGATTGCCAGTGAAACACCTCTAGATGTTGTAAGTATAGAAACCTTTGTTTTGAAAATATTTATTGCAGAAATTTAGTAATTTTAGAGCCTAGTATTTTTTTTTTTACTTGAATGGGCAGGGCTGTCAATAATAGAGTCTCTTGGAGGCCTCTTATTCACAGGATCACTCTTAAGCTGAAGCCCATTTGTTGCTGTCATGTAAGAGTAAAAACAAACAAAAACAATTTAATTTCAGTATAAATTATATACCCATACTAATTAACTTCTTATTTTATTTTTTTAAAACCCTAGAAACATTCAAATTCTATTAATATTGTCAACAATGTTCCAGTTTTGCATGGCCAAACAAATCTGAAATTGCTGCTTATTTTTCTGGTAGCTTCCCCTCCTCCCTGCAGATTTCTTAAACCCTTAGCTTGTCTTCTTATCATTTTACTCACCTGTTCATATGTTTCCATTTGTTCCCATTCAAGTGGGAATACTGCCCACTTAATGCACATGTTTGGACTGTTTCTGCCAATCCCTTCTGTTCCTTTTTATCTAATGCACTGGCTTGACTAGAAATTTCCAGCCTTTTATTCTTCTGACTGAGCCTTTGTGATTAATAGCATTTCTTTCTATTTTCAGTTTCTTTCTTTTATCTTTCACTGTTTTGTCCATTCCTTGATTATTTCCTCACTGATGCATTGCTCCTTTATAATCTTGTTTTGCTTTTCATCCTCCATGAAACTTGGGGCTTATATCCTCTAAGGAACACTTCAAGAAGTTTATCAGCTGTAGGGGTAAAATCCTGGTCTTTAACAGTACCCTTGATGCCTTATTTGCTTGGGGAAAACCCACATAGTGGACGAGTGCAAGTATTTCCAAAATTTTAGTAGGCAAGTACTTTGAAATCATTTTACTGCATTCAGCACCTGTATTTTGTTTGAAGATCTTTTAATTTTGAGGACACCATAAGGACATGGTCTTCTGCAGAGCATTTTTGTCTCAAACAACCAGCAAGTGTGGGTGTTAGTTCTAAATCTTATCTTTCTGTGGCCCTTCTTCAGGGCCTACCATCCATCTCTGCCCATTACCGGAGACATTTCCTTGCAGGGATTGGGGACCCATTTAAAAGTTCTTATGGTTCACAACAGATGGACTACTGCAAAACAATGGCTGCATAGGAATACTCTATAATTTCATGTTCTACTGAAGGCCCTACTTCCATGCAAACTGTCCAGCCACTGATGGACAGTTCAGATTATCACAGGCAATTTTACAGTACATGTAGTCCTCTGTTCAAACAAGCAAGACAGCATCCAGTTTGGGATTCTTCTACACACCACACCGGTACTACATGGCTGGTGTATCTCCAGGAGAGTAAAACAGTGGTGATTTATCTCCTGATGATCTTTAACATGGTGGGAGATGGCTGAGTTGAACAGCACAACTATCAGCTAACACACATTGGAAACTGCTTAATGTAGTGTAGATGTGTAAACTGCTATTGCTTAAAACAATTTGTAAGCTGCTCTGATAGCCTTGTGGCTGAAGAGCAGGGTAATAATAATATAATAATAATAATAATAAAATTTATTTATATCCCGCCCCTCTACAAAATGCAATCGGGGCAGCTTACAACATTTAAAATATACATATAAAACCCTCCATCCCACCCACCCCTTAAAATACAATTAAATAATTAAACATTTAAAAATACTTAATAAATACTAAAACACACACACACACAATAAAATAACTGGAATAGGGATTGGATCAATAAGATTTTTTTCCTTCTGATGGCCGGGTATCTATTCAGGAAAGGCCTGCCAGAAGAGATCCATCTTAAGAGCTTTTTTAAAGCTATTTAAGGTGGTAATTTGACGGATCTCGTTCGGCATAAATAACTCGTCCAGGTATAACTAACTAACTAACTAAATAAATAAGCCTCAGCTCATGAGTGGCATCTAGCTCCACAAGTGTCTCATTGTTTGTTTAGGCCTTGAGATTTACCAAAGTTTGATGTCTGTACCTTGCCAGCCAACACAGAGTACTGCTGTCAGTGTAACTGCTGAAGATCATATTTGGTAGTATGAAATGTGTTTCTCAACAGTAGGACAGGACTGCTACTAGATTCCTTCCCTCCTTTCCCACTGATTGGGACATAAGACAAAATCAGAGATGACAGTGCTCTCTAGATGCTGTTGACCCCATGGTAACTGTACCTGGCATAGCTTGTCACTTGTGGCTCCTATCCAAGAGCTTTGTGGTGCCTGGCAGTGGCCGTGGATCTACTAGTACAGCAACAGGCAAGGTGCATCACCCAGATATTGGTACTCCACATGGTATAGTTAACCTTCCTGCTAGCAGGATCCATGTAGTTTATAGGCTGCCTTTCATACTTTCTGAAAGGGAACAGATTTTTACCATATATCACAGAGCACAACGTTGGAGAATTGTCAGATATGTGAGGTAGTTCTTTTCGTCATTACTCTGAGTGTTTGTGCTCTTCTCCTTTTGCATAGAGCCATAATAGCTTATTTCCCCACTTCACTTAGAACATTTGTAGTTTTATCACCCTGCAATCAAGTTTTCCCAAAGCCTTTAAAAACTTTCACTCACTTCTTTCTCATCTAGTGCTATCATGGGACTTGATACTGTCAAAACTTAAGCCATTAGCTATCTGTAGATGTAATCTCCTGTCAAATGAAGATAATTTTCTTTGTGGTGGTCATGTCTACAGGAGAGCTGGTGAACCCTGTGACCTCAGGCACGACCTTCTGTATTTGCAGTTTCATCACAACAGGGTCATCATGAGACCAAATATGAGACCATCTTCACATGTCCACATCTTCACATTTCCACATTTTGCAGGATGTCATTCTTCCTGTTTTCCTTTCTAATCTGTCTTCACCATACAGATCTATTTGCTGCATATCCAGAAGGATGTTGCATTTTATTTTGATCTTCTCTGAAGCTATATGTCTCTTACTCAGGGTCCTAGAAAGGTGCTCCACTGTCCAAGTAACATCTGGCTAAATAGGTTACAGATCTAGTCTCCTTTCATATGGACTATCCAGGTTTTGAATGCAGCAGGGGCTAAGTAGTCATTTCACTAGAGCTTCTGCCATCTTCCTGGAGAATCGCTCTCCAGGACATTAGAAGAGTAGCTTCAACCATAATATTCATCAAGCATTACTCTCTTGATATCAGAGTGAAACAAGACACCAATTTTGGCAGAGTGGGATGTTTTCAAGTAACATCCTCCCTTTCTTCCAATGCATATTGCTTGTGAACCTGCCCTTATGTTTGAGTCACAGAGACCATAAAGAAGAACAGGCTTCTTACCTGTATCTGTGGTTCATCTAGCAGTCATCTCTGAACTCACACAATCTACAAGGATGAATAGCCTTTTCTTTCTTACTTTTTCTTCTCAGTGCAGTAGGCCAGGAACTGAGGGGATTTGTGGGAATCTTGTCTAGACATGTGGATTGTGTGGGTAGAGGCCCCACTGAAAATTATATGCTCAGCTCTAGAAGGTTCTAGTTTGATCTGTGCAGGTGCACAAGCATATGTGTGAGTTCATAGAAGACCACTCAAAACAACCAATATTACAGGTTAGCAGCATGTTCTTTTGTCAGTTTTTTTAAAAAAATGAGTTGACAAAATATGTGTATACTGTATTAACTTAAAAATAATTGGTTGTGTTATCAACTGTATGTATATTTATTCTTTAGCTAATGGAAACATCAGGAACTGACATGCTGAATGATTCAGACAACAGGGCACCAATTAGTCCATTGCACTTAGCGGTAAGTATTCAGTTCACCAAATATTGATTATTGACCTAGTTTAAAGTTCATGCACATTTTGGGAGACAATTTAGCATAGCTTTGAGTTTTACTTACAAATCAATAATCATTTATACTTGGTAATACATGAAATATATGCAGTAGCTTGATAAGGTGTACATTTTAGATTTAGATTTATATAGATGTATATAGATTTATGTATTATCTCCAGTTTCAAGACAGACCTTATATTATCACCAGTTAAAGTTTTGACAATTTTCAGGCCTACCACGGACACCATCAAGCTCTGGAAGTGTTAGTACAATCTTTGTTGGACCTTGATGTCCGGAACAATAATGGAAGAACACCATTAGATCTTGCAGCTTTTAAAGGGCATGTTGAATGTGTGGATGTACTCATTAATCAGGGAGCGTCTATCTTGGTGAAAGACTATGTTGTAAAGAGAACACCAATACATGCTGCAGGTAAACTTTGTTAATTCTTAATTTTAATATAAAATTTAGGGGAATAGGAGAGGAAGATGGGAAGTGGGGCCCTTCCATTAGCTTCGCCAAAAAGCCAGCAGTATAGGGCTTCTTCTGTCCTTTATCTTCTCTTCCAGCTGGTCATTGTAAGACCTGCTGATTAGCTCTTAAATATTTAAGCTGGAGTAAGCTTTTCCTGCTTGTCTGTCCTCATCTCTTTTTTCCTTTTGAGTCATATCCTTTAGATTGTAAATGTAAAGTCTCATTTAATTGATTTTATGAAAGCTGCTCTGGAAGTCTTTCAACTCATGAGCAGATTTAAAATGCTTAAAATGTATGTTAAACAGGACAAATGTACATAGTGCATGTTTTGATTCTCTTGCTTTTTTATGCTGATTATTTTAAAATTGCTTTTAGGTTCAGTTTAAATTTATTTAACTCTTGTCTTTTAATTTGTTTTTATTGAGCCACATTTTATTATTAATATTGAAAAAGCATCAAATACTCCTCTGTACTGTGACTCACTTACATTGGTCTGAAGCCTGTAGAATATTCTTGTACTGAGAAACCTTTAGGTGGGTGCACCCCCTACCACCACACATGGCTGAGAGCATCAGGTTATTCTCCCTTTTTTTTATCTGCCACCTGAGCAGCAACATAGGGAATATTCTCATCATCAAACAATACTGCTGACTGATTTGTCTATTCCCATCTCGGATGGGTGACTGTCTACTTTTGTTAGATTTATTTTTGGACTTCTATGTGGGGAGCACTGTGTTTTTGTTTTTTCCACAGCCTCTAAGTGCACCTCCTGCAGAGGAAAGATGGCAGTATCCAGCAGACACTGGCCAGAATCCTGTCAGGGCACTATGCTAGCGTAAAAATAGTTGCACTAGTGATTGCAGTTTCTCAAAGGTTACACAAGTGTGTTCCCTAGCACAACAAACCATTTCACAATGACCTTTGGTGTATTTTCTCTCACTTTTGAATTGGTATATGGAAAGCTAATTGAACATTATGCAGTTGATGAGCTCAGTTATCACCCATTGTACAATTGATTGTACGGCCATGGAATCCAGAATGCCTACTTATGGTGTATATATACACATATAGGATCTAGTAATCTAAGACTTCTGTCTTGATGGAGGGCACAAAGTGCAGATGTGTGTGATTTGTTGGGAATTCACAAAACAAGGACTCTGTCTTTACTCCAGGGAGATCATTCTCTAGGTGACAGATCAAGCCGCACCTAACTGGCTTCAACTTCTGTTTTAAACAGCAAACGTCACTCATAAAGGAATTGGAATGCTGATCTAGGAAAACGAGGGTTTCCTTGCATTGAGTATTGATGACTTCCTCATGACTAATTGATATGCTTAGTACAGGAGGAACATGCCTCAATACTGTCGATGCTGGTGGAGCAGCAGGTGCACATACAGTAAGCCTTGACAGATCAGACCTCTCAGCTGCCAACATGGATAAATCACTGTTAAGCTGAAAGGAGAAATCTACACTCATCGGGTATTCTGGATGAACAAGATTAAAAAAAAAAAAACCAAGAAAGACAGGTGGAGCACACCATTGTCTTCATTTGACTCCTCCTGTTATTGCCACACAGCTCCAAACTACAGCACCAGAGCAGCTTCCTTGCTTCATGGTACTGTCGACATGGGTACAATGATATTAACCATTATCTCAGAGATCTTGATTCACCTGCTGTCACCACTACTGCTGTTGCTGTTTCTGCAGAGATTCTCTCAAGATCACTCATCAGATGTTCTTTGCAGAGGCTCCTGCTCTGACATTTGTTGTGTTTTACTCCCACAAGCCTTTAACACTCCACTTATTTGGATGGAAGTTTTCAAGCATATGCCAGTTCCTTACACTGTCTTGTTCAATATCCACTGTTTTGAGCCTGCTTCTGCAGTTAAAGAATGTAGTGCTTTCCTTTCCGAGTGCCTTGCTGCTGCCAGTATCTCAATGTTTTCTTAATGGGATTATTTAACCTGTTTCTGCAAGTTTCTCTATATCTCCCTTCATGATCTCTCTCAGTGGTTTTGGGCCTTGCTCATAAAAAAGCCATTTTAAGTTTTGTGACATACAACCTAAGACTGCTAATCTTTAAAATTGCATTTTTGTTGTGATCACTTATGCAAGAAGAACAAATGAGTTTTGTGTCATGCATTCAAACTGTCTTTAGCTTGTATTCCGCTGGGACAAGCTATTGCTGTGTCTAGACACCCCTCCCCCCATAGTTATCTCTCAGTTCCATTTGTCTACTTTCAAACAGAATGTGTTCTTCTACAAATATCATTCCCATATTTTGATGTTCATTGGACACTCATGTTCTGCATGGATCACCCTGCTTCATTCTGCTAGTCTTCTAGGGTATTCATCATTATGCTTACCAGAAGCATGGCCTGTCAGTAACTACACTGCATTTTTCTAAGCAGGTACTAGAACAGTATTGCTGGCCCTGACTATCTAGCCTCCCAGGATAGAATGGGGTCACTTTATGCTGATGATGGCAAATCTGGCTACCTTACTATGTGGAATTCCACTTTGGAACTTATACAAAACTGCTGCTTGGTTCCAACTGTCTATCAAATTTGCTCACTATAGGATAGACATCATGGCAACAGCAGATACTTCTTTTGGAATAGTGACCCTGTTGTCTGTCTTGGGATGATATTCATGATCTTCTGCTAAGTTAACTAGAGAATCACCCATGTGTATGAGTCACAGAGACCATAAAAATGCTTAGTTGCGTACTTGTAACTATAATCATTTGATCATCTGTGAGTATATCTACCCTCTTGCCCTCTTTTTCACATCCTGCCTTTTCCTTGATTATGACAGCAGACTTGTCTATGAAGCAGAGTTAACTTGACATGCTCAGAAGTATATGGTGAGAGTGTGGGTGCAGGGTTCCCCCCCCCCCAAAAAAAGATACTCAGCTCAGGAATGTTCACCTGGAGCTAGGAGAAGGAGCAAATGTGATTTGTCTGTCATCCAAGGTCTTAACACATTTATACTATTCTTAACCAATGATTATGATTTATTTTATTTATTTATTTATTTATTTATACCCCGCTCTTCAGCCACATGGCTATCAGAGCGGCTTACAAATTGTTTTAAGCAATAGCTATTTACATATCTAACTGCATTAAACAGTATCCAATGTGTGTTTTATTTGTTGGTAATATCTTCTAGCTACAAATGGACATTCAGAATGCTTGCGATTGTTGATAGGAAATGCAGAACCACAGAATGCTGTTGACATTCAAGATGGAAATGGACAGTAAGTTCTAAAGTTTTTTTCTCTTTATTTCTTCTTTGTCTCTTAAAATGAGCAAACGCCTTACTGGGTGGAAGGAGGCTAGTCTGTTGTGTATTTTAAGTTAGTACAGTGGGCCCTTGGTATCTGCTTGGGGTTTGGTTCCAAGACCTGCCATGGGTGCCAAAATCCATGGACTTAAGTCCCATTATATACTCTTACAGTATATAAAATGGCAAAATCAAGGTTTGCTTTTTTGGATTTATTTTTTTATTTTTTTATTTTTATTTTTTTTTTGGGTGGGGTGACTTTTTTCAAGCCATTGATGTTTGAATCTCTGGATGTAGAATCGGTGGATATGGAAGGCCAACTAATAATAACAACAACAACAACAACTTTTATTTGTATCCTGCCCCTCTACAAAATGCAGTCAGGGTGGCTTACAGTATTAAAATATACATACAAATCCCTCCATCCCACCCACCCCTTAAAATACAATTAAATAATTAAACATGTAAAACATACTTAATAATTACTAAAAATACTAAAAACAACATAATAAAAAGCTGGATGGGATCGGACTAATAAGATTTTTTCTTTGATGACTGGGTATCTATTCAGGAAAGGACTGCTGAAAGAGATCTGTCTTAAGAGCTTTTTAAAAGCTATTTAAGGTGGTAATGTGACGGATCTCATCCGGCAGGCCATTCCATAATCTGGGAGCAATAGCTGGAAAGGTCCTCCGGGAGGTCAACGAGAGCCTAGTTTTTAAAGGTTGCAGCAGATTCCTCCCACAGGACTTGGGTGCATGGGGAGGATTATATGGAAGGAGGTGGTCCCAAAGATTGGTTGGACCCAAACCATTCAGGGCTTTAAAGGTGATAACCAACACCTTGTACTGGGCCCAGAAACTAATGGGCAGCCAGTGAAGTGATCTTAAGATTAGTGTTATATGGTCTCTTCTAAATATACCTGAGACCAGTCTGGCTGCCATATTCTGTACTAGTTGAAGTTTCCGGACCAAGCATGAGGATAGCCCTGTGTAGAGTGCATTACAAAAATCAAGACAGGCGGTTACCAGATTATGTACCATGGTCTCAAGGTCCCCGACTTCCAGGAAAGGGCACGGCTGGCAGATCAGCCGAAGCTGATAACCAGCGCTCCCTACCGTCGTATTTACTTGATTTGTCATCTGGAGTGACGAGTCCAGGAGTACCCCCAAACTGCGAACACAGTCCCTGGAGGAGAGTGTGACTCCATCCAGGACTGGAGGTTGTATTGTAGTACCTGGGTTCAGGGCTGCTACTATGAGAACCTCCGTTTTGTCTGGATTCAGCTTCAATTTGTTTTTCCACATCCAGTCCATTGCTGCCATAAGACAATCATTGAGGGAAGAGACGCCATCTGAAGTCAGAGCCGAAGACCAAGTCATGGAGAAATATATCTGGGTGTCATCAGCATACTGATAACACCCCGCCCCATGCCTCCGGATGATCTCTCCCAGCGGCTTCATATAAATGTTGAATAGCATCTATTTACAACTATAATTGTGGGTCTTGCCACATAATAAAAATTTCAGGTGCATGCAGTTAAAGTTTCATTCAAATCCTTCAACAGCATTTGCTTTTTAAAACTGAAGAATAAACCCACATTCTCCTGATAGTTTTTTCTTTTCTTTTACTATCCATCATTTTCAATCCAGTGCATTGTTTCAATCTAGTTCATTTTTTGGAACATTTCAGACCCTTAATAAGCTTTTGGTCCACTCTCAGTGCCACTATATAGTGCCCTTCCTGCCAATTCCTTCCTTTCTGCTGCAGCAGCAACATTGCCAGAAATATATCAGGTTGATTCTTGCGGTTCGACTCAGTTTGTTTTTGGATTTTCTTCTATTGTGCTTTGGCTTACTGAGGTATTTCTTGAACAGACTTGATCCCTTTTGACAACAGCTTCCTTCTGATTCAACCTTTTATAAAGGCTTTCAGATTTGGTCTCAGTTTGGGCTATTACTTTCCTGAGGAGTGTTTTTATGGCCTCCTTAGTGTTGTTTAAACCCTGGACCAACTGCAGGGGGGAAAGCCTGGAAAAAGATAGACATTCAAAGTGTCTGCTCTCTTTTGGTGAGGGTCACAAAGCTCATTCATGTTCTCACTGCCAGACCTTCACACCTCAAGCCAGGTGAAATTGAACCTTGTACCTCTAGGTGCTACTTTACGAACATGCTTTGTTGGCAGTTACTAAGGCACAATCTGAGAAGAATAAACCTCTTTATATGGTCTCCGTTACTGTGGCATCAGGTCCTCACTCTGCTTCACAGTGGTCAATTTCTGCCCCTACAGCCTCTGGCTTCTCGGTAAGGGTCGCTCTAAGAGTTCCCTCCAGGACACTTTTTCTTAGGAGAAAGAGATGGACTGTCCTGTTTTGGTATCGGCAGCTCAGGTTCAAGTACCTTCTACACCAGACTGCTCACTTGATTTGTGGTTCCATCTTCTCGGCCTTAGTCTCCTGATGTGGAGTCAGTCAGATCTCAAACTCAACAAAGATCTAGCTGTAGGCACCAGAAGAAGAAAGGAAAGTCCAAGGATACCAGTGAAGACTCCCATCGATCACATTAGGAGTCTCCATGTTCCTTGGAAGTCACCTCCATACCGCCTCCCAAGTGTCCTCAATCACCATCTCGACCAGAAGTACCCATCGCCACCTATATTGGTTGGTTCCAGACACTCCTCAGACGGGAGAGGTGATGAAGTGACTACAACAGGTGAGTATATATCCCCTTTAGTTGTGGTCACTACTGCTCCGGATGGGGAAATCTTCAAGTCTTTGCCTAGGGGACACAAACAAGCCCAACATACTCAGGCTGCCCAATCAGTTCCAGAAAAACCTCAGCATGCCCACACTGACTGTATACGTTCACCTTCACCACCAGTCCTGATGTCCTGGGGACATTATAATAATAATATAATAATAATAAAATTTTATTTCTATCCCGCCCCTCTGCAACGCAATCGGGGCGGCTTACAATATAAAAATTCCATAGTCCCAGTACCCTAACCCACCCACCCCTTAAAATAATATTAAATTATAGAAGATTAAAAACATACAGCAATTTAAAATAGATAAATTAAAAAGACAAAAATTAAAACATACAATGGTTAAAAAATCTAGTTGCCGCTTAGAAAGGACAGCCGAGTCTTGGGCCGGGATAGTTATTCAGGGAAAGCCTGCCGGAAAAGATCTGTCTTGACAGCTTTTTTAAAGCTGTCTAAGGTGGTAATAAGACGGATCTCGTCCGGCAGGCCATTCCATAATCTGGGAGCGGCAGCAGAAAAGGCCCTCTGGGAGGTCACCGACAGCCTTGTTTTCATAGGCTGTAACAGATTCCTCCCAGAGGACCGAAGTGCGCGGGGTCGTACGGAAGGAGGCGGTCCCGGAGATAAGTTGGACCCAAGCCATGTAGGGCTTTAAAGGTTATAACCAACACCTTGTACTGTGCCCGGAAACGAATAGGCAGCCAGTGGAGAGCTTTTAGCACATGTGTTATATGCTCTCTTCTGGAAGCGCCAGAAATCAACCTGGCTGCCATATTCTGAACTAGTTGAAGTTTCCGAGTCAAGCACAAGGGTAGCCCCATGTAGAGCGCATTACAGAAATCCAGACGGGAGGTTACCAGTGCATGTACCACAGTTTCGAGGTCTCTAGTTTCCAGGCAAGGGCGCAGCTGGCGTATCAGCCGAAGTTGATAACAGGCACTCCTGACCGTGGCATTTACCTGATTAGACATCTGGAGTGTCGGGTCCAGGAGCACCCCCAGACTGCGAACACAGTCCTTGGAGGAGAGTGTAGTTCCATCCAGGACTGGAAGTTGTATTCCCAGACCTGGTTTCGGGCCTGTAACTGTTAGTACCTCCGTTTTGTCTGGATTCAGTCTCAATTTGTTTTTCCTCATCCAGTCCATTACTGCTTTAAGACAATCATTGAGGGGAGAGACGCTATCTGAAGTCGAAGCTGAAGACCGAGACATGGAGAAATATACCTGGGTGTCATCAGCGTACTGATGACACCGCACTCCATGCCTCCGAATTATCTCTCCCAGCGGCTTCATATAGATGTTAAATAGCATCGGGGACAGGATGGCGCCCTGAGGAACGCCACAGTTAAGCTCTATTCTAGTAGAGCAACTGTCCCCGAGCCTCACCCTCTGGGATCTGCCCGAGAGGAAGGAACGGAACCACTGCAAAGCAGTGCTTCCAATTCCTAACCCCCTCAGGCGATCCAGGAGGATGGAATGATCTATTGTATCAAAAGCCGCTGAGAGGTCCAGGAGCACCAACAGGGTCACACTACCCCTGTCGCTACTCAAGCGGAGGTCGTCAGCCAGAGCAACCATGGCAGTCTCCACTCCATATCCTGTCCTAAATCAAGTTTGAAATGGATCTAGATAATCGGTTTCATCCAGGACAGCTTGGAGTTGGGAAGCGACCGCCCTTTCAATCACCTTGCTTAAAAAAGGCAGCAAGGAGACTGGCCTATAGTTGTTCCTATCCAAGGGGTCCAGGGAAGGCTTTTTCAGGAGCGGCTTAACCGCCGCTTCCTTCAAACAGGGTGGAACAGACCCCTCCCTGAAGGACGCATTGATAATATCCCTAAGGAGTACTCTCGATGCATCGCCCCCTTGGGTGGCCAGCCAAGATGGACAGGGATCGAGGGGGCAGGTCGTCTTCCTCACTCTACCAAGGAGCTTGTCCACGTCATCGGTACTCACAGATTGAAGCTGATCCAATAAAATTTCATCAGCGGAGTTGCTGGACACCTCGTCTATAGATTCTGTCATAACACTGGCATCTAAGTCGGCTCTTATCTGAGAGATTTTATCTGCAAAGTGGATGTTAAACGCATCACAGCAGGCCGTTGTCGGGTTAAGTAAGGGGTTCTGCACAGGGGGAATCCGCGTCAGCTCTCCCACCACCCTAAACAGTTCTGCTGGACGAGACTCTGCAGACGCAATACGTGCAGAGGAGAAAGACTTCTGCGCTGCGCGTATCGCCTCTCGATAAGAATCAAGGAAATTCCTATGACGAGTCTTGTCGGATAAGAGTCGAGTCTTCCACCAGGTGCGCTCTAGTCGTTGTCCAGCCCGCTTCATCTTCCTAAGCTCCTCTGAATACCAGGGCTTACGGTTAGGAGCAGGCTGGAAAGGACGTTTGGGAGCGATTGTGTTGATAGCCTTGGTGAGGTCGGTGTTCCAAATATTAACCAAAGCTTCAACAGAATCACTGGCGTTACCAACCATTAAACCCTCCAAGGCTTTCTGGAATCCAATTGGTTCCATTAGCCTTCGAGGGCGGACCATTCTAATAGGTCCACCACCCCCGGTGGGGCAGACAGTGGCTCTTAGCTCCATCTTGACCAGGAAATGATCCGTCCATGACAGTGCAGAGGTTTTAATAACCTCCGCCCACGGATATTCCTGTTCCGTACTAAAGGCCGCATCGAGGGTATGACCTGCACAGTGAGTAGGCCCGACAACCAATTGGGATAGGCCCATGTTTGTCATTCTCCTTGCGCATCAGCATTGTGCCTCTCCAACTTCTTCAGATTCAAATTTTTCCTCTTCCTCTGGCTCTCAAAGCCATTGCCGTCAGATTCCTACCTGCCATTGACGTGAGCTCTTGGGATTGAGACTTTATTGATATAAACTTGACTCTCCTATATATTAGTATGATTTTTTGCCTTCAGCTGAATACTATTATCACCATTTGGGTTCACCATGAAATTCTCCAGATAGATGTCATTTCTTATATCAACAGCATTTACCCACACATTCTCCATCTAGCAGACATTGTCAGTCATGAAACTGGACTCCAGTCCAACAAGGTTCCACCCAAACTCATGGCAGTGATCACTCAGTGATAGGGCAGGCAGCCCTGGTAGGCTCAAGGAACTCTCCTGCCTCTACATCCAAGGTCAAGGAAGAGCTGTCCTTGGCAAAGTTGCCCACTTCTGAGGCTCAGAGATGATCCTCATTACTGACTTCACAGATTGACTCAGAGTCCTCCTGGTCTTTGTCCTCAAGATTACCTGCAAAGGTTTCACCACCCATCTTAGTGGGACATTACAATTCTGCATCCCCAGTTGATTACATTCAGGCCTTTGTGGATCAAATGTTATGCATGGTGAAGACATTGAATTTAGCTATTCAACAAACAATGTTGTCAGTAGATGATCTTGTTTTCCACAGGGATCAAAGACAAGCTCCAGCTCCTGTGCCTCTGCCTGTTCTCTCATACCTGCTGCAAATTGCCAGAAAGTCCTAGTCTAAGCCTTCTTCTCTTTCTTCCACATATCAAAAGCTGGACAGATGCTACAGAGTTGTTGTAATGGATAACGTTTGGTTAACATATCATCTCAAACCTAACTCTATTATAGTTGATGCTGCACAGTCTTCGCTGTCTCAGAAAATCCACTCAATGCCTACAGTTAAGGAAAGAAATTTGACAGTATGGGCAGAAAATTCTATTTTATGGCTTCACTCTCATTCAGGATCTCAAATTATGCTGCCTATATGGGCACTTATCATCAGCTATTATGGGAGAAGTTAACTCCATATTTTGGTAAGCTGCTTGATGAAGATTGGAGAGTTGTTTCCATCCTGCCATCTGAAGCTCACCAACTTGTAGGTCAGCAGTTCACTTCCTCTCATAATTTAGCAGATTGCAGCATGAAAGCTCTTGCTGGAGCAGTAACCCTTTGCAGACATGCATGGCTCCATTCCTCTGGTTTATCACTTCAGACTCATGCTACTATTGAAGATCTCCCCTTTGATAAGAGGTGTCTCTTCAGTGTCAAACGAAGGAAAAATTAGAGTATGCACATAAGATGAAGAGTACTGCAAAGAAATGTGGTCTTCCATCCACTGTTCAGTCTGCTCATTCTTGCCCTACCTGGTCTCAGTACTACCAGTCTTCGAGATGTCACTACAGCCTAACATATACTGGACAGCAGAAAAATACTCCTTTGCTTCCTCCATTTTTGGGTGGAAAGTACAAACTGCAACAATACCATAAGAGGCTTCAAGAATCATCAAAACAATGAGTTTGACAGTTCAGAGAACAGCAGCCCTGCCCATGACTTACCTGCTGTTACCATTCATACTTGCCTCTTCCATGACAGGCTGAGCAAATTACATCATACTTGAGCATCCATACTTGAGCATCCATTGGATTAGTGGGTCCTCTATATCATTGCAAGGGGTTAGGTCATAGAATTATAGAGAGATCCACCTTCCAGAGACTTTCATGCTACCCCCCTTTGCCCACACTAGAAATGGAGGTTTCTTCTCAAAGGAGCCATTGAGCCTGTCCCTCTCTCCCACCTGCTGTCCTATATTTCTCAGGGCAGGCTGCAAAGACCCAATAATTTATCAGCTTCACAGTGCAAAGGGAGTAGACGAATCTATTCAGCTTATCAGCCTGTAGAGCAAATGCACTCCAGTCCAAGATCATACACAAAGAAACAGCAAATCAGGCAAACAATTCAAAGGGGGAATCCAAAGGCAAAGTCACAAGGCAAAGGTGAGGTCTGAGATAGCAGTCAGTCAGTCATGGAATACAAGGAGCATGACCCGGCATGGCTTTCACCCAAACATTGGTTGTCAGCCATGCTCTTCCGAAGGAGGTGCTGGTTATTTATGGTCCAGCTGAGTCTCGCAGGTGGTTCCTGATTACTTTGTGCTTCCTATTTAATATCTGTGAGCATCAGAGAAATTCCTTTTCTTCACAACACTGATTGAAACTGGGTAAGTCTGTATCCTGTTCCTCTGGGGTTTGTGGCTGTGGAATATTCTGTTGTTCAGACAAGTGAGCCTGCTGGACACCCTGTCCCTCAGAGACTTGTAGCTGTTGGACAGTATTCCTCAGCGTGTGGTGGCTGCTGGTCACTCTGCTCTAATTCAGGCATGCTATCAAAGCTTTCAGATTCCTCCTCACTGTCCTCTGAGAGGCAGGGCATGACACCTGCATTGAGGGTTTTTCTCCTGCTATTTCATCATGTCCAAGAGGGATGGAGGACTGTGTCCCATTCTTGATGTTCAAGATTTCAACTTCTATGTGCATCCCAGGTGTTTCAGAACAGTTACTCTCACATCCATCTCCCTCTGATGCAGAAGGGTGATTGGTTTTGCTCCCTGTAGTTGAAGGATGCATACTTCCACATTGCTGTCAGACTGTCCCACAAATATTTACTGTGCTTTGTGGCTGAAAGAAAAGCTTGTTGCTTCTGTGTCCTTCTCTCTGGCCTATGCGCTGCTTCTCAAGCCTTTACCAAATGCATGGCTGTGGTGGCTGTTCGGTTTCATTAGCAGGGCATCGTTCTCTTCCCTTATATAGACGATTGGTTGAGCATTGCTCATTCTTGCATTCAGCTCTTAGCTGACATTTGCATCACTTTAGATCTTCTTGATTCTTTAGGACTCATTGTGAACTGGGAGAAATCACACCTTGGACCATTCCAAAAGATAAGGTTCATTGGAGCCCTACTAGATTCTCAGTATTCAGGCAGCATTTCTTCCAGAGGACAGATTCCTGGCCCTTCAAAACGTGACCCTCCTATGTCTTCAAAACTGGAGGGTAGCTGCCAGAGACATCCAGATGTTGCTATGCTACATGGCATTTATCACCTCTGACTCCATTTGCATGACTTTGGATGAGACCTCTCCAGGCCTGGTTCCTGTCATGCTTCAATCCCTTGTCAGACCCTCCCCACATGAAGCTCGCCATTCTCCATAGCTTACGTGCTTCTTTAAGGTGGTTGGTGGACATGCCTTTTCTGCCTCCTCAACCAACAACAGTACTTACCATGGACTCTTCCATGGAGAGGCGAGTTGCACATCAGTGTGCTTGAGATGTTGGCAGTTGAAAAAGCCTTTCAGGTATTGAAAACACTTCTTTGAGGCAAAGTGGTTCAAGTGGTTACCAACAACATCACAGTAATGTATTACCTGAACAAACAAGGAATGAG
The DNA here is from genome assembly GCA_030847615.1 of Gambelia wislizenii. Lineage (NCBI taxonomy): Eukaryota > Metazoa > Chordata > Lepidosauria > Squamata > Crotaphytidae > Gambelia > Gambelia wislizenii. The sequence continues at coordinate 104,763,535 of JAUMIR010000006.1, forward strand.
ATCCCACACCCTGCTGCAGCTCACTCTTTGCCTTTGAGACTGGTGCATCAGCAAAGGCATCTCCATTTCAATGATCCATCTTCCAGGAGAGGTGAATGTCTTAGAAGATGTTCTCAACAGAGCCTCTTGATTTATGCCACAAGTAGAAGCTACATCCGAGTACTCAGGCTATGAAAGATGTTTCGCTTGTGGGGTACTCTGGAAGTAGATCTCTTTACCTTGTCCAAGAACAACCAATGTGGGACATACTGTTCCAGGGCTTCTCAGGGGAAGGGCTTATGTGACAGTGCCTTCCTGTTTCACTGGGAAGAAACTGTTGTGTATATTTTTCTTCCATTTCCCCTCATCACCATGGTGATAGCAAAACTTCACAGAGACATCACGTCATAGTGGCCGAGACAGCCATGGTTTGACCTGCTCCTGTATCTGCCCCAAGGCATCTATCTCAAGCTTCCATACTGTTCTGACCTGCTGAAGTTATATGGAGGGAAGATGAGGCATCCGGACTTGGACACTCTTTAAGACTGATGGCGCGGAGAGTATTTCTTTAGTTAATCTTCCTGTGCCTTTACGAAACATCATAACTGCAGCACATAAGCCTTCTACTCAGTGCTCCTATGCTTACAGATGAAAGACTTTTGTAGCCTTCCTGTCACCTCCTGGAATTGCTTAGTGGCATACACAAATTGTGCATGCCCTTGAGTTCCTCCTCTGCTCTCAGACAGAAGCTTGTCTTTTTCTTCCATTAAGTATTACCTCGCTGCAGTTTCAGCCAATTTTCAAATTATTGGTAAATTCTCCTGCTTCCAAACTCCATTGGTTAAGAGATTCCTAAAGTGTTACAGGAATTTCCATCCTCCTGTATTAGGACCACAATGCAATACAGTCTGTTTGACTCACACAAAGAAGAAGAGGTTGCTTACCTGTAACTGCGATTCTTCAAGTGGTCATCTGTGAACTCACACAACACCCACCCATCCTTCCCTCATAGTGTTCTGCCTTTCCTTATCTCCTTGGGCTGCTGCATCAGCCTCCGTGGAACTGAAGGGTTGAATAGAAAGGGCATTATATAGTAGGGCTGAGGATGGGCGGGGCTACGACCTAAAAGCTTACTTAAGAGTCTGGAATGTTCTGAGTGATGCACTGCACAGGCACAGATAACCCATTTGTGTGAATTCACAGATGACCACTCAAAAGTACTAGTTACAGGTAAGCAATCTGTTCTGTTTAGTGAAGGAACTGAGATTCATCAGAGCTTTATCACTGGATGAAATGGAAAAGGTAGTGTTATTCATCCTTTCCTCTGAAACCTCCAGCATCACCAGACTCACTATTCTGGAGGATACCATTTCCTCCCAAAGAGTGGGCGGTGGTAATGGGGGCTATGGGGGAGGTGGGGAATCAAGGAGAAATTTTGTTCTGTCCCCTTCCTCCAGCACCACTAGAACACCACAGAAAAAGTCTAGATGAAACTCAGAGTAAACATTTCCGTTGAAAATAACCCAGATAATACATAGTTGTCCAATAGCTAAATCCCATTTTTTTTATTCTTACCATCTCTCTACGGCTTATGTAAAATGATACATATGTGTATAGGATTTCAGTTTAAATTTGGCATGAAGACATACCTACACGCTTTTCAAAAATAATGTGCATATAATTGCTGCTCATATACATTTATCATTAGAAGTTCTTTAACTTTCCTGTACCCAGCAAAGATGTATTTGCTATCTATTGGGTAGATAGAGTTTTATTCTTAATTCATAATTAATGGACTTTGGTTGTACCCAGGTTAACGTAAGCCAGTCTCTGCTCATACCATTCCTTTAGAGAAAGAACTTTGCATCACTTGACAGCTTTGAAGAGAGCCATCTTTCCAATTTATACTTCTCTAACCTCACATCAAAAAATTATTCTATAAATTGATGTGTCTTGCATACTTGCACTAATTGCTGCAATACTTTTTCATTATAAAACTGAAATGTCCTCCTTCTGTTTCTGATAAATTAAATCTGAAAGACAGAACAAAATATAAATAAATATATTATATCATTTCCATTATATTTTACCAGCATTCCCATAAATAATGTTTTCTGTTTTCAATCATGTTTCTTTTCAAAGCATAAGATATGCAGCATTGAAAGGAATGTCTACATGGTCTTTGGAAGTTTGTTGGCATTGTGGAAACCATTGTGGAAACCACTGTTAAATTATCAATGGAATGTTCAATAATTTAAAGCCATCAAAAAATTTACTAGAAAGGATTTTAAATCATCCTGAAAATAAAATCAAGAACCAGTAGGTTTGGACATTGTTATACCTTGCAGATTGCTATCAGATCATGTCACACTGTATAGTGTGTTACAACTATATGGTGGTCTTGCATTTTATTCAGCTTTCTTCAGTACAAAGTATGTTCCATCTGATAAAAATAGGTCTTCATTTGTAGGTTCAATCAGAACGTTCGGTGTTTGGGCAAAAAGCATAGCACCTTGCTCTTCACAGCAGCCTAACTTGCCATGTGGGTAGAATTGTGTGATTGTTGATGTGGAAAGTATGTGTTCTAAATTAATCTCCATCTCTTTCAGGACTCCTCTGATGTTGTCTGTACTTAACGGGCACACAGATTGTGTCTATTCACTGCTTAACAAAGGAGCAAATGTAGATGCCAAAGATAAATGGGGACGAACAGCGTTACATAGAGGGGTAAGAGAGATAAATGTGTACCATTCCTTGCTTTTTTTGCTTCAATAGATGGCATTGAAATTCTAAATAATATTACAGAAACAATGGATTGAATGTTATTAGTTGCAGTTAGTTTCTGCTGAAATCAGTAGGACAAATCAGTTGAGAGTTTTAAATGTCATGATTTCAATAAGGAAAGCTAACAATAGGTCCACTATTTATATTCTAGGTTTTAGAGTGTTTTTCAGTGTGTTTTTAATGGTATGATACTAATGGGGTGTTAATAAAATTGTTACCCCCTGTGCTTTACTGGAAGTACCTTTGCAAAACAGGCGCCAAAGGACGGTTGGCTTTAACCCCTTTAGAAAGCACAGAACTTATCAGCAGTTTCTATTTAAAATACATATACAGCAGACACGTATTAATTCCAAGCATGAAAGTTTAAGATAGCCATCCACACAAGATTCATCCCCAGTTTATATTCTCTAGCATAAAAGACTCAAAACACCCAAAAGTAGTTTAAAAGTATAAAAACATATTTACTTACAGTCAGTATGCATATCAGTGAATATCAGCAGCATATTAACAAGTGAAGGCTAAACTTGTAAAATACAACTAAAAACTACATGTTAAAAACAAAATGTGTGGGAACTCTGTCCCAGAGTTTTTGCGTCTACAAAATCATCATGGCGAGTGTTACCTTGTGGTTGACTCCACAGAACAAAGAGAAGGACTTGAACACACCTTTGCCCTCTGGAAAGCCAATCACAATTCAATAGGAAATTACATCACAGATTCTGTTTACTTGTATCAGTTAACCCTTTCAGCAGCTAAACATCTCAATTTATTGGATTGCAAACTATATATCCCAACAGATACAAACATAATACAATTTTTAAAATGGTATACCTCAGTACTGGTTGCCCAAACAATGTCTGGGCAACCAGCCAAAAACCTGTTACTACACAACTGATAGCAGAGGCACAGCACAGTCACAAATTAATTACAGGCAAAGGAATCAAGGTAGCATGAAGTCAGTCACTTACTTTACTAGCAAGCAAAACACAAGTCCACAAGCAAAGTCCAATATACAAAGTCCAGGTCTGGCAAACAGAGTTCAGGGTTGTCAGCAGAATCCAGGTCAGGCAAACAGTCCAGAGTAAACAAACACAGTCAGGAATATGACAGGTAATCAGGTAGGTCAGAAAATGTCCGACAACCTCTGGAGGGCTAATGCAGCTGCAACTTAACTTATCACTGCTTCCTGTAAATATGCTGAGACTGCTTCAAGCTCTCCTCTTCTTGTCTCCATGCTGTGAAGGTAGGTATAGGTAAGTTGTCTTCTGTATATGAAGGGGCAGGACCTTCTGTTAATGCTGGTACTGCACTATTGTCTGTGTCTGAGGCCTGTGGCTGTGGAACACCCTCCTGCTCTGGTTCAGCAGGTCCTGGTGTGTCCACTGCTTCAGTCTCTGAGTCATTGTCCTTTTCCAAGTTTTGGAAGCAGTGTGTGACACCACTCCCCCCTTTTTCTACCTACCATCACACTTCCAGACAAACCCCCTAGCTCTGTCCCTAGATATCTTTTATATTTGCCTGTTCATTTCTGGTGAACCTTCTACTTTTTTCATATTTTTCTCTTCATCGCTGCATCTTTCCCCAGTGATCCAACTGTATCCAACATCACACCTTCAGTTTTTAACCATACTTGATATGTCAAAAGTAGAGAGCTTCTCTTGCATGTCTGCTTCCAGGCCTTCCTTGTTGTCATTTCATCACAAATTTAAGGGCAGATGGGCATCTAGGGAGAGAAGAGCACCAGTGCTGCTGCTGGAGACCTAGAAGCCCCCTTGTAGCAGTCCCATCTCCTTCTCTTGAGACTATCTAGCTACTGCCACCCACTGATTTATGCCAGTAACTCAGTGGCTCAGTAACAGTGGGAGGTTACTGAGGGTTTACCTTGCCTTTTCCACCTCTGTCTCTGCAGAGACTTTTCCTCTCCCCTCCATGGGACTTGAGAATCCTATACACATACACCGAGCAAAGGCATGTGAAGAGAGCGTGAAGAAGAGGAAATCTTTAAAGGAAAGCTTTTATTCTAACCAAGCAATCTTACATTAGCAAAAGTGTATCTTATACACGAAGGCAGCTTCCTTCAGGTATTAGTAGTAGTTACAAAGTTACAAAACAGCCTAGGTCATATTCAGCTGAGGTTAAAAGAAACATAAGCCCTAATGTGCCTGTCTGAACATTCTGATTCTGCCAATGATACAGGTGGTATTTTGGGTCTCGGATGGTCATGGGAAGTTGGGAGCCTGGACCCCCTTGGTCCAGCCTACAACCAGGCTCTCCTAGGGATGGTGAGGCAGCAACAGCCTCGCACCTCTTCATCAGTCCCAAAATCTCAGTCTCTTTGTTTCTCCCTGTGCCTTGTGGCACCCCGAGTTTTATAACCTCTCCCTTGGAAGCATCTCAAAGCTTTCATACTTCTCCCCAAACTGGTCACCCTCATTGGACAATTGTCTCTCATGATGATCTTTGTTACTCCTCTGTGATGCTGACCCTCAATAAATATAATTTAAACCAACACATCCTAACACTTTTGTATCCCTGGAAGAGAGACAGTACCCCTCAGTTAAGTTGCCCAGATAATAGGAGAGCCCATTATCACACCTTTACTCTTTGGCAATGTCCAAAGGCATGTATACAATTAACTCTGATTATCTCTTGTAGACTATATTGATAGTAAGCTTCAGTTTAGCTTTCTGTAAACAAACAAGCTGGGCTAATGTGGTATTGAAGCAATTGAAGGATTACATACATACTTGAAGATATCAACTTTTTGGTTCTGTCATGATGTATACATGTCACTCTCTGAACATTGTATGCGCTACACGTTGCATTTTCCAGGCAGTTACTGGACATGAGGAGTGTGTAGAAGCACTGCTTCAACATGGTGCAAAGCCCATACTACGAGACTGCAGAGGACGAACACCTATACATCTGTCAGCTGCATGTGGACATATTGGGGTACTAGGAGCACTCTTACAGTCAGTGGCATCTGGGGATGCTGTACCTGTCCTGGCAGACAATCATGGGTACACATCATTGCACTGGGCCTGTTACAATGGTAAGTAAAGCAGTTGTTTTTGAGAAATACATGTCGGTGTGGGAACTAGGATGATTTAGAATCTCACCTGATTCACCTAAATACCTTGCATTTCTAACAACTCAGTTGCTGTGCTCAGACTGGTAGTCGCTAAACATCAGATAAGTTACAAAGATAATAAAATGTTAAAATGTAACAAGTCAGTTAAGAAAACAATGAAGAAATCTGTGAGGACCTTAAAAGACTAATTAACTATAAACTTTCCCAGATTATAGCTGACTTCATCAGGACCTATTGTTCTCGCTACAAAATATTAACATCTGGATACTTGGCAGAGGCAGTATCTTACCTGCTGACACCTACTGTGGTGATTTGAACTTGCCAAAGAACCGTAGAAAATATACAGCTAATCACTTGTAACATGTGGTTGCTTAACAGAGAAACACCAGTGTAGTTCTGTAGAAAGCAACTGGTTGCCAAGCCAAGCATTTGGTATTATCAGAATCTTCCACAGGAAGAAGGTAAATAGATACCAGAGTTCAGATACAATGAGCAAACATGGAAAAAAGCACCCCAGTATTTAAATTAATATAGGTCCAGTTTCGTTTATCTTCCCCTCTTACATCCTCTTGGTTTCACCCCCATAATTTAAAGTAGCTGTGACAGTACCATGGACTCCAAAAATGAGTATGCAAGACAAATTACCTGATTATTAGGAAGGTATCACAATATACATTGGTTTTCAGTAAATTACACAACATAAGAAGCAACACTATAGTGGTACTGCCTTGTAATGAAAATATATCTTCTTCGTGGTCTCTGTGTGTCACATAGTTGGGTTACTCCTGTGCCTGCGCAGAGCATCGGAACCTTCTGGAATCGCTAGCCAGAATGTGCTTTGATACATTTTTGGCAGTAACTCCGCCCACACCAACGGTCCCTTATAAGGGACTCCCGCCTAATTCCCCTCAGTTCCTTTCTTTCCACCGCGTTAGCAGCTTGAAGGAACCTTTGTTCGCTAGTTTTTCACTTTTTCACTTTCGATTTGACTTGGCTTGGCTTTTTGACTACGATTTTCTCTCACACCCTTGGGGTTTGGCTTCTTCCTCTGATTTTGGTGCTGACTTCGACCGTCTTTGGCCACTCTCCGTGTTTCTCCCTTTGGCTTTGGCGACTCTGTGAGTAAAATGTCTGGAAGAGGGGCCTTCAAGAGATGTGTGATCTGTCAGGCTAAACTTCCTAGTGCGGATGGCCATTCCCGCTGCCTGATTTGTCTCGGAGAGACCCATAATGTTGAATCCTGTATACACTGTAGGGCCTTTACCCCTCAGGCCCGTAAACACAGGATGTCTCGCCTGAAGTCCTTCTTGTACAAGAAGGCCTTAATTCCGGCCCCTACTTCGACTCCAGCCTCTACTTCGGTGCCCGAACCACAAAAACGCAGCTGTTCGCCTTCTCTGAAGGCCAAATGCCAAAAACGCCATTGGTCCCATAGCTTGTCCCGATGCCGTTCGACCGCCTCGGACCCGGAGGCTGTGCATGCTTCACACAAGCATACTTCTAAAGCAGCTCAGAATCAAGCTCGCTCGACGCCTTCAACATCGACACGGGACCAAGAGCCCTCCACCCTCAAAGGCTGTCTCTCGTGACCAGGCGTCTTCTGAATCTACCGGTTGGGCTGATATCCTATTGAGGCCGTACCTTCTTTGAAAAAGAAAAGGAAGGAGAAACACACCTCTTGGCATGATGATGGCTCCAAATCGAAGAGCAAGCCAAAAGAGGTGCCTAAGAAGTCGACATTGGCAGCTGCATCATCTGCAGCTTATACTGATAAAGCTGTGTGGCCTGTCGATACCGTTGAGTCGCAAATCCCTGCTGGATCTGAAGCCGCATTCGTCTGACCATCTCTAATACCAACAGTGGAGACTACTGCGCCATGACAGGCTCCTACCCCCACGGGTTCAGTGGAGATCATGGCAGTGGATGTGCCTTCTGGTGCTGACACAGATGTGTCTCCCCAACGGGCGGCCCAGTCTCTGACCATTGTCATCTCAAGAGCCCAACTTCTTGAGCGTTCACCCTCTAACGTGAACATCGAGGTTGAACCCGAAGTCGTGGCTCGAACCCGACGGTTTTTACTCGACATCCACACAGATATACCGGTTTATACAGCCTACAATCTGGCAAGATCTATCTGTCGGGCTGGAATCATGTCACCGACGGGCTCTCAGATCCTGACTTCCTGGAGAGATGACGTCAGGGATGTGCATGCCAGCCGCTATCTTGGGGAGATTCGAGCAGTTCCAAGGAGGGATGCAGACAGTCAGGTTTCTCCACGTCCTGACTAATGTCCTCTGCCTCCAACACCACCCCCGCGCACCACCTCTCTGCTCCGTGGTGATCGTAGTCCATCTCCTGCGGATTCGACATCATCTTCATCCAGTTCGTGGAATCCATACAGACCTTACTTGCCATCGCCATGACCCAACGTGGTCGAGGAGGACTCTGCATCGCCTACAGATGACATCCGTGCTTTTTCGGAGCAGATGGTCCGCATCTCACGCTTTGGACCTCAAGGTGGTGGAAAAAGAGGCTGAACCAGTGGACCCCATCTTCCATTGGATTCAATCGAAGGCTTCTCCTATGGCTACTATCCTGATTTTGCCTTCCCTTCTGAAACTCACGCAAGGGACCTGGGAGAACCCATCCTCGATCCAGTCTACTTCCAAGAAAATCAACAGGCTGTATCGAGTCGTGGGCGAACATATTGACTGGCTCCAATCTCATCCGAAGCCAAATTCAGTGGTGGTCGAGGCTTCACAAAATAGGAAGCAATGCCGGCATCAAGTCATCCCCACCGGACCCTGAGGGTCGAAAGCTCGATATCATGGGCAAGAAAATTTATTCTGCGGCAGGATTGAGCTTTCGTGTGGCCAACTATTCAGCCTGTATGGGGGCTTACCAGCAGGTATTGTGGGAGAGTATGCTGCCCCCATCCAAGATCTCCCAGAGGAACGTCGATGGATGGCTGAGGCAATTCAGTCAGAGGCGCTGTTGCTAGCGGGGCAACAAATGAATTCGGCCCAACATGTTGCTGATTACGCCGCTAAGACAATAGCAGGATCCATCGCTCTGCGTCAACATGCGTGGCTCCGTTCCTCAGGCCTCACCCCCCCCCCCCCCGGCCTTGGCCACTATCAAAGATCTGCCCTTTGATGAATCCAGACTCTTCAACGGCTCCACGGATGAGAAACTGGAGTTTACCCAAAAGATGAGGACAACCACCAGGAAATACAGTATGGCCACCTCTTCATCTTCTCAGTACCGTCTCAGGGGCCGCATCAACTGGCAGATCTCTTCATCAGGCCAGCAGTTCCGTCGGGGTTTCTCTGGCCAATAGTATCGCCGATCCCGATACGTACCCTCTCACTATCCAGCCTCATCGGTGAGGAGCTTCACGATACCTACCTCCTGGACGGCAACGATCCAAGGATCCTGCCAGGAGAAAATTTTGATCTTCCACCTCATACTGTCTCTTTCTTCCTTCTAGACCCCACTGTTTGGAACTCGACTGTCAGATTTCCAAGAAGCCTGGTCTTCAATACCATCAGACCGCTGGGTACTTCGAATCATCCAGAACGGCTATTGGATCGAATTCGATTCTACCACCGAGAGGTCGGGTTCGATCAACACCGCCCTCCCCTCCTCGAGGAGGTGCGGACACTGCTGCAGAAGGGGGCCATTGAGCCCGTGGACTCTGACCTTCACCACCTCTGCTTCTTCTTGAGGTACTTCCTGGTCATGAAGGACAGCAGCCTCCGTCCCATTCTCAACTTTCTTGGGGTGAACAGATATATAGAACCAAAGAAATTCAGGATGGTCACCTTGGCCTCCATCCTTCCACTCCTGCAACAGTATGACTGGTTCGCATCCATAGACCTCAAGGACACCTACTTCCACATCGGGATCCATCCATCCCACAGACGATTCCTGGCATTCCAGATCGGGACCCAGACGTTCCAGTTCAGTGTTCTGCCATTTGGGCTCTCCACCGCTCCAAGGGTCTTCATGAAATGCATGGCAGTAATAGCAGCCTTTCTACACCAACGTGGAATAGAGGTCTTCCCCTACATCGACGACTGGCTGATTGTGGCAGACTTGATGTCAGCTTGAACTCGATATCGACCTCACCTTAGATGTCTTAGACTACGTGGGACTTGTCAACATAGAGAAGTCACAGCTCCAGCCAGCTCCAGCTATCTAGTCCAGACTGGACTCGTGTACAGCTGCGGCTTACTTACCTCCAGACCGCTTCGACACTCTTCAGTCTCTAATCCATATCTGCCGTCAGTCCCAGAGGCTCCCTGCCCATTTGGTCCAGGTACTCCTCGGTCACATGGCAGCTACTACCTATGTGACCCGCCTCACCAGGCTCCAATTCCGTCCACTCCAACACTGGTTTCTACAAGTGTTCGACCCCTTACACGACTCTCCAATGAAACTGCTCACGATGCCTTGGGTGGTTCATCGGTCACTGGAATGGTGGTTGGTACCGGACAACATCCTATCGGGAATGCCCTTCAAGCCTCCTCAACCGGACGTTTCTCTGACAACAGATGCCTCGATGCTAGGATGGTGAGCCCATCTCGAATCCTACGAGATATGGGGTTCCTGGGATGCTGAAGAACATACTCTCCATATCAACATCCTAGAGCTTCTTGGTGTGCAGAAGGCACTGAGGCCTTCAGATCCCTGGTAACGGACAAGACTGTTCTGGTGGTAGCAAGGAGGTACGAGATCCCCTCAACTTCTCCAGCTCACACTGGACATTTGGGATTGGTGCATCTGCAGGAACATCTTTCTCCAATCCATCCATCTTCCTGGGGAGGAAAACACTCTTGCAGACGGACTCAGCCGTTTGAGCCTCTCCATCCACAAATGGCAGCTACACAGGTCTGTAACCTCGAAACTATTCCGTCGATGGGAATCTCCTCAAGTCGACCTCTTTGCGTCTCCTGAAAACACTCAGTGCCTCGCAGTTTTGTTCCAGACAGCGCGCCCCGGGATCGAGGGGCAACACTTTCCTTTTCTGTTGGACGGGTCCACTTCTCTACCTCTTTCCTCCATTCCTACTGCTGACAAGGGTGATCGCCAAACTCTGTCGGGATCGAGCGGATGCCATCCTCATTACTCCGTGGTGGCCCTGACAACCTTGGTTTGCAACCCTCCTGCGTCTAGCCAGGCACCGATTCATCCGACTTCCGTCCTGTCCCGACCTTCTCACCATTCAGAATGGGAAGGTCAGATACCCGGATGTGGAGGCTCTTCGACTAACAGCATGGAGGCTACGGCCCTGAATCCATCCTCGGTACAGAGGGACGATGTACCTACGTCCTTGAACTCGACTTTGATCCTGTCGGGCCAACACTCTCCATCCTTTCCTCCAGAAATCCAGGCTGTCATCGACGCTGCTCGAAGACCTGCTACCTGTAGGTCATATCATTACAAGTGGAAGAAGTTTGGAGCCTTTCTGTCTGATTGAGGGGCGGTCACGGAACCGTTCTCCATTCGTATCTGTCGAATTCCAGGCCAGAGGTGATCCGTCTCCCTTTACGGATCCGACTGTCAAGAAGTTATTGAAAGGCTATGCCAACCTCTATCCTCCTGTACTCAAGCCTACCCCAACATGGAGCCTTGAACTGATTCTCTCACAGCTGGTCCAACACCCCTTCGAACCCTTGGCATCCATGACTTGAGACTACTGTCCTGGAAAACTGCCTTCCTTGTTGCAATTACTTCAGCGCGTCGAGCTGGTGAGCTCTGTGCCTTGCAATCGGACCCTCTGTACACTGCCTTCCACAAACATAAGGTGGTACTCTGTCCCAACATCTCCTTCCTTCCGAAGGTGGTGTCGAGTTTCCACCTGAATCAGTCCATCACTCTCCCTGCTCTGATGCAGGACCCGAAGGATGAATTTGAGCGTACCCTCCATTCCATGGATGTCAGGAGGGCGCTTGCCTTTTACATCCAAAGAACTGCTCCCTTCAGGAAGTCACCTAGACTGTTTGTATCCTATGTGGACTCGAGACTCGGAGAGCCTATCTCTCCACAGCGTTTGTCGAAGTGTGTGACATCAACCATAGCTCTCTGCTATGAACTGGCGAAGAAACCGCTACCGCCATGGATTCGAGGACACTCGACGAGGGTTGTCTCCACCTCAACAGCTTTCCTCTCTGAGGTGCCTCTAGAGGACATTTGCAGAACTACAACTTGGTCATCACCTTTGACTTTCATTTCCCATTACAGACTTGACTCTCGTTTCAGGAACGAGGCTGCCTTTGGGAAAGCTGTACTTTTGTCTTCTATTCAATGAGTGAGTGTTAATGTTTGCCAAATCATTTGATGGTTTCATGATATGATGAGTATATATAGTTTATTAGTTTTTCTTAAGAATGTGCTATCAAGACTCTAAGTAAGGTTTGACTGTGCAACATGGTACTAGTGTCAATATGTTCAGGACATACCCTCCTCCTGGAGTGAAGCTTGCCAGTCTACCCAACTGTGTGATTCACAGAGACCACGAAGAAGATGGACAGGTTGCTTACCTGTAACCATAGATCTTTGAGTGGTTTTCTGTGAATTCACACAGACCCGCCCATCCTCCCCTCTGTGACCTACTACATCATAGAAACATGATTAATGTTCCTGATGCTGCTGGTTGCAGCATCATTCAAGAAACTGAGGGGAATTAGGCGGGAGTCCCTTAAAAGGGACCATTGGTGTGGGCGGAGTTACTGCCAAAAATGTATCAAAGCACATTCTGCCTAGCGATTCCAGAAGGTTCCGATGCTCTGCGCAGGCACAGGAGTAACCCAACCGTGTGAATTCACAGAAGACCATTCGAAGATCTATGGTTACAGGTAAGCAACCTGTCCTTATATTACTTTTAGCTTGCTGTCTGACGTTCAAAACTTTTTTAGGTCATGACAGTTGTGTGGAACTACTTTTGGAGCAGGAAGTTTTCCAGAAGATGGAAGGAAATTCTTTCAGCCCTTTACATTGTGCTGTGTAAGTTATGTCTGCAAAACTCCATTAAATTTCATTACAGCTTTTAATAAAGTTTCATTATTTTGAAACTAAATGCCTTTTACATTTTTGATAGGATAAATGATAATGAGGGTGCTGCAGAAATGCTAATTGATACACTGGGTTCTGGCATTGTAAATTCCACAGATACAAAAGCAAGGTAAGGTTAAAATTACTGTATGAAAGAAGCATATTCTTAATTTTTATTTTGCCGTCCTGACTGTCTTAATATAAAATAAAGGCACTTTATAATCAGATATCAATATAAATTAAAGTAAAGCTATAGCTAAGAAATTATTGTCTATATGATATTTTGTTCTGATGTAGAAGAAAAGCAACTCTAGTAAAAAGATCACAGCTAACTGAAACAAGATGGCTAAAGATAGTGCAGCTGGCTAAAGTAGGGGAGGTTCCAAAATCAGTTTTGAAAAATTTGTCAGTCTAAACTTCTTAGTTAATTTGTGCTTAGGTAACAAGTGACTAGAGATCTGATTAATATGCCTTATATGTTCTCTGAACTTTAATCTATTCAAATATAGACTTGGGAGGTATAGCAGCCAAAGTTTCTAAAAGATACCTCTGCATAAAGCTTATTGCTATAGTCAGTCTATAAACATGGCTATGCTGATTTTTAAAAGCCTTGAGTAGTACTAGCTAAATTTATGTCATGAAACCCCACATACCTGACAAGATGGATGTAATTGGCAAAGAGAATTCTGAGTCCTGATTAATAATACAGAAGGAGTGGGAATGGTGTGTACTGTGGACCGCTTGTAGCCCTTTGGGATCCAGGAGATCCCTTGGGACGCCCACCACCCCCAAAGGACATGGCATTCTTCCTTGATTTTTTCATCCCTCAAAGCTGAGTTTTGACCAAAAAAAAAAAAAAATTAAAAGGCAAAAAACAAAACACCCGCCTTTGTGGACCTAATCTGTGCTCTTTGGGGGGTGCACTGCACCCTGAAACAATTAAAAAAAACCACCCCCAAACAGCCAGGGAGATAAGCGGACTTCACTTCTGTTTGGCAGAATGGTAGCCATGATTACACAGTTGTTGACATCTTGGCAGTGCAGACCTCCAGGCTCTTGAGTATGCCCACCTGACAAAAGGTTTTAAGGATGTCTGTACTCTGTAAAAGGCAAAAAAGCAAAATGGGAGTGATGAAGGTGAAGGGGAATGAAAAGGATTTTTTTTTTTTTGAAAAGGGCATGGCTGAATTGGGACCTTGAACTAGAGTATTCCATACAACAACCTTTTGTTTTCTGTGTGCTGCGTTTTTTGTACTTTTGCAATTTGTTTTCTCTGTTTTCCCCTCTTTCAGAACACCCCTTCATGCAGCTGCCTTTACAGACCATGTAGAATGCTTACAACTTTTGCTCAGCCATAATGCACAAGTAAATGCTGTAGATTCTTCTGGAAAGACCCCTCTAATGATGGCTGCAGAAAATGGACAGACAAATACAGTTGGTAAAAAGAAAACTGTATATATTCTATTTTCATAACTATTAATCTGTAATCCTGTTACTTAAAAAAAATTCATTAGAATCACAAAGGGGGGTGTAATAATAGAATCTAAAGGCTTCAGAATTTCTCTGTATGATCTAAGCAGCTGTTTTTGTTAATATTTTGATTGAGTTTAACAAACAAATTGGATTCAAAGCAACATAAACTATTAGCCCTGGAAAACATATGATTGTATAAAGAGAACCACCACAGAGTCATCCTTAAGGGATAAACTGTTGTATAAATTAAGCTGAGGCAGGAACCATTTTCTACTTGTCCAGAGGCTCGAATGATAGAAAGTATAAGGTGATGAGCAATGGGGCATTTTTCAAAAAGAGACTGATTGGTTCCTTTACAACTTCTGCTTACATGTTTGTCTCTAGGTGATTGCAGGGGTGTGTGTATATAATACAGTTGTCCCTTCATATTCGCTACAGGGGTGTGTGTATATAATACAGTTGTCCCTTCATATTCGCTGGGGTTTGGTTCCAGGACCCCCTGTGGATACCAAAATCTGTGAATACTCAAGTTCCATTATATGCGCTGGCATAGCAAAATGGTGTCCTTTATATAAGATCGCAAAATCAGGGTTTGCTTTTTGGATTATCATTTTTTAAAGAATATTTTCAAGCTGTGAATACTTAAATTCGTGGATACTAAATCCGTGGATACGGAGGGAAAACTGTATAACTACAGTGCCTGTTAACAGTTTTTTTACTTAATAGTAAGATTTTTATTTCTTTCAGAGGTGTTGGTTAGCAGTGCTAAAGCTGATCTGACCTTGCAAGATAAATGTAAAAACACTGCACTGCATTTGGCTTGCAGTAAGGTAATTATCATTTCAGGCTTCTGTGATGTATTGCTTCTCAAACTGTTGTTATTAATCATTTCTATAATCAGATAACATTGCTAGCCTTAGCAACTTCCCAGAGTTGTGTTCCTGCCCTTTCAGCCCCTCCAGACATCTTTCTCCTACTCTCCCTTCCTTCGAAATTGTCAATAGTGCCCCGAGAAAGCACCATTTGGGACCATTCCACCCACATATTGTAGAGTTTTCCTTCTAAAGTGGAAGTGACCAGGATGGGGCAGTTGGCAATTCCTTCCCCCAGTTATACTCCCACAGAAGCAGCACTGGGGAGGCTGCCCATGGGCCACACACACTTTGTCCATGACTGCTAAAACACAGTGTTTGGACTGCAGAGGGTAGAAAAATGGAGAGCTCTTTACCATTTTCATTTTATTCATAGTTAAAACCATATTGTGAGACATTGTAACTGATTTCTAACTGTAGTGATTTAAGGCCAAGATTTAAAATGATGACTAAGGCCAACTAGTGAGCTTTACTTGACTCAGTATTTAAATTTTGCTCCAGAACCATTCCATTTATTAGAAAGACATTTGTCTTAGGCACTGGACCTGCTAGAAGTACAGGAATTTGGGTGAAAGGGAAATGAGAGTGAGGCAGTTCTCAAACAGAATAGACTGGAGTTGGTACAAATCCTATGCCGAGAGAAAGGTAGGATGTAAATTAATTAAATAAATAAATAGGATGCATAACCACTGAGGTAAGAGAGAAAGTGAAGGTTTACAGAAACTTTTCTCCATCTATAATATCCAGCGTTTTGGAGCAAGCTCTGTCCAAAAAGTAATAAACTACCCAGTACATGATATTGGTTCTTAATGCCTAATTATAACTTCTCCTGCAGATTTTAGCCATCTATTGTCTAAATGTCTAAAGATGACTTAAATGAATTATTTTAAGAATATATGCAAAACTTGCTGAAATTTAAATATGTAATATGTGGATTTGTTTTAATATGTAGATTTGTTAAAAGTTTAATGTAATTACATTCTTTTTTCTTTTGTTATTCTCCTTAGGGTCATGAAACTAGTGCCTTGTTAATACTGGAGAAGATAACAGATCGTAATCTCATCAATGCCACCAATGCAGCATTACAGACGTAAGTTAAGAGTCTGCATATAATTCTGATACAGTACTAGAGTTAGCGGTGTGATGCCTGTGGGCATCTAGTTGTCCATCTCTCCTGGTGGCCATGAACATTTTGGTAGTACGCAAGGGCTGAAACTATCTTATTAACAGCTTTGACCAAAGCATTAGGCAAAAGCATCAAAGAGTGCCAAAACCCCCCCACAAAAACCCAGGAGAATTAATTTACAAGTTTTGGATAGGAAGGCAACTCACAGAGGTAGTGCTGTTAGTGACACAGCAGTTGCTGACTCTAGCTGTTTTGTGAGCCATACAATAGGTTACATTTTGTTCACAAAAAATTACAGGTTACATGGTCTGAGATCCAAAGTACAGTATTCATTTGGCTTATACAATGTAGATTCACCATCTCAACCGTCCCTGAATTATAGTAATTGGCTGATTCTACAGATTCATAACAATAAATGTTATGTTTAATTTTAAAAAAAAAAACTCTTTACAAATCACTCAGTTTAACCAGCTGAACATGGGTAAGCTGTATTTGGAGAACATATTTTCTACTCTAGAAATTGTAAAATCTATCATTAGATGGAATTGTCTCTTCACAAGTGATGTTCGTTTCACTTAAAAATATGTCAGTTGTAAGGTTTGTCACAGTGCATTGGATTTCTCCCTAGGCCTTTGCATGTTGCTGCTAGAAATGGATTGACAGTTGTAGTTCAAGAACTTCTAAGGAAAGGAGCAAGTGTCCTTGCTGTAGATGAGAATGGTAAGTAAATGGACACAATTCATTAACGTAATGAATTTTTACATTAATAACGTAAGAATACAGTTGTCGTTCATATTCATTGGGGTTTGGTTCCAGGACCCCCTGTGGATACCAAAATCCGTGAATACTCAAGTCCCATTATATGCAGTGGCATAGCAAAATGGTGTCCCTTATATAAGATGGCAAAATCAAGGTTTGCTTTTTGGATTATTTTTTAAAGAATATTTTCAAGCCATGAATACTTAAATCCATGGATACGGAGGGACAACTGTGGTCTGTTAAATTGGTTGATCTAGTAGAGCATTCTGTTTCCAACAATCACCAGTCAGATATCCCAAGAAGCTTGGTATTCAGAGGTACACTTTCTCCAAACATGGAAGTTATATTTAGCTCTTATGATAATAATTGTTTGCTTATCCTTCATGCATTTGTCTAATGTCATTTCATTAAAACCATTGGCCACTTAAGTGAATTCGATTAAGCTGATAATTATGGATTCTGTGAAGAAGCTGCTACAAGTTCAGTATCCCTTATCCAAAATGCTTGGGATCAGAAGGGTTTTGAACTTTGGAGTATTTCACATTTTGGAATATTTGCATATATGTAATGAGATATCTTGGAGATGGGACCCAAGTCAAAACACGAACTTCATTTATGTTTCATATACACCTTATACACATAGCCTGAAGGTAATTTTATATTTTTATTTAAATATTTTAATATTTTAGATTTCTGGATAAGGGATACTTAACCTGTACCGATCATTTTGGGTCAACTCAAGTTCTGATGTTGGTAGTGTAGTATGTTCTGTTTGCATAGGTTTGTTGTGATGCCTCTTCTGTAAAGAGTCTGTTAAGCAATAAACACAGAACTTTTGCCTGTCCAGATTCTTCACATTTTGCTTGAAATGACAACTGATTAGGGGAAGCACTTTCACTTGGAGTTATTGTATAGGATGGCATGGCAACTCAACTTGCCTTTTGTGTCTAATATGGCAACTTTAATTTTGTTCCCAGTTTGCCAAAAAAATGTAGTATATATAACTATGATGAAATGATATCTGGACATGTGCATACCAAACGAGAATAGCCAAACAAACTGTAGACCTCCCCCCATGCCTTTTCTTAAAGGGTAATTCAAAAGCAGGACTACAAGTTACTTATGTTCTCTAACTTTGAGGTGCTTACAAAGATAACTGGGTTTAGGAGACTTCAGGGGAAATTGGATGGTGTGGAACCCCACCCCACCCCCTACCCCTATTGCTGGGCTTATTTCTGGTTTTGGAGAAAAACTGATCAATATTGGTGTAAAGAACAAGTGTTGAGGCAAGGGATAAGCACCCCTTTCCTGCCTACTGATGCTTCTTTGCAATTTTTGTTTTCCTGCCACCCTGTCCTACAAAAATAATAATAATGTTTTCTTGTAACATTGCTCTACATGAATTTGGTGTATAAGACTCAGTACATGTATTGCTCTTAATGTTTTCAGAAGAATAATTTACAGTAATTTTGATTTTAGCCATTTCTATGTGCTTTCTTTTAATGTGAAGTTGAACTTTTACAAATTTGGGGTATCTAGTATTACACTTTCCAATGGCTTATTCTCATTACTGTTTATGTTCAACCAAATGATGTGGTCGTTTGTAGAGGGTGAATTGTACCTTCTAGCCAAGAGATTAGGTCACTTCAGCTGTTTAGATGTGATATGTTAGTCAGTAAAATTCTGAAATAAAAGAGCAGATTATATGGCTAGAACAAATGGACATGAGGGAGTAAATGGCAGCTGCATTAGGGAACTTACGCTGATCTCAAGAGCAGAATCATTGTTACACATTCTATCACAGTTTTGTCACCATTGTGGATTCCTACTGCCTAAGGAGGCTATTTCTCAGATATAAGCTAACCCTGTATACAGGTGCATGTATAACAGGAGGGGATTCTGTGTTTCTTAGGTTTGTGACGGTTCCTACATCTTAGATAAAACTTTATCTAAGATGTAGGAACTATCACAAACCTAACAAATATGGAAGTTGGGTTTTAACAACATAATATATGTTGTTGCTGCATCAGATGATTGGACAAAATATATGAAGATTTTATTCCTGTCTTTCAACAAAATTGATTTTATTTTGGCTCTAGGTTATACACCAGCTTTGGCCTGTGCTCCCAATAAGGATGTGGCTGATTGCCTAGCTCTCATTTTGGCCACAATGATACCTCTTTCATCAAGCAGTACATTACCTTCTCTTACATTCAATGCCATTAATCATTACACCAACACCTCAAAAACAGTCACCTTTGACTCCTTGCCAATTATCAGGAGTGAACATAGCTCTTACTGCAGTTTCAACAACATAGGGAGAGAAGATGGCTATCCATATACAGAAGAAGATGAACTTAATGATTCGGATTCTGAAACCTATTAAGAAGCTTTATTAGAAGCCTGAAAAGTGAATTTCATTGCTGAATTTCAAGATCGTGTTGTTGGAGAAAGCAGGCTTGCTGAATATATAATAAAGGACATTGTGAAGAGAAGTTGCAGAAAACCATGTGGTGCACATGAGGTGGTTATGCGAGTCCCAAAAGACTTCAGAAAAAGGTTATGCAAAGAAAAAGCTTGGAATCCATGGTGCAAAAAATTACATAGAATGTTATTTAATAACAGTGTGGTGGGTGCCATGAATATTCCCAACAAGACTGCACCATTGTCTGTATAAATGAACACACAGTTATACAACACAGATGATGATAGAATTAAATATAAAACTAAGACCATTTTGAAGGCAATAATTGAGTTTGGTACAGAAGGCATTGTTTGTGCAGCAAATTGCCAAAGGACCAAATAACTTAGACTTTTTTAAATTAAAGAATACTTTTTTGAGAAAACTTGAATAGTTTAATAAGTAATAGTCTTAACCAACCCTAAAATTACTTCTGGCTATTAATCTTGGATTTGGTTTTAAATGTTGATTTGTTTTTAAATATCTAACAGCGTTCCGACACTATTAAATGAAATGTACCATGTTTTCAGTTCTGTTTTTCTCTTAAATATAATGAAAAAGAACATGTCTCAATCTTAAGTACTAAAGCTGTAACTAGCTTAACCAGGAGTAGTCAGGGTGAAATGTGTACAGTATAACAAAGAAAAGGAAGAGAGTAGAAGAAGTGATGCAGTCATTTATTGCACAGCCTTCTTTCAGTTCCAATTTAAAAAAAAAATCCTGCTGTTTTAAAGATATATTTTTATTCAAAATACAGGATTGGTAGTTATTTGGGCAAGTGAAACTGTATCAAAACAGAATTGCAATATCCTGATACCCTGCTAAGCTGCCTTAGGGAAACAATTTTTCTACAACCAACCCAATCCTCTACATCTTATAGTGAAATGGGATTTGTGCCTCTATGGTGTATATATAATTTTTTAAAAACCTCCTTGGCTTTTAAGGCACAGGATGTGGCTGGGGCATGTATGTTATTTAAAATGGTTTCCCTGTTATCAAAAAGGTGCAGTATCAGATCTTTAGGAAGCAGACAAAAGTTCTTTAATTTACAGTTTATTAAAAGATACATGCCCCTTTGTTATACTCAAAACTTGCCCTGGGTTTGTCTAATTTATAATAGGGTACTGTTAAAAAAAAAAAGGAAGAAAGTTTTTTTTCTGAAATCTAAGCTATAGTTTGGTGGAAAAAAATATTTTATTTGGTTTTGCTTTAATTGGAAAGTAACAAACAGTTCAATTACTTGCTTATGTACATGCAAGAACATCTTGCATGTTGAGATAAAAACACAAACTGACCCCAACCTTCTTTTATCCTTTTTGTATTGTGAAACTGGAAACCTTAATGCCATTGTAAATTATCAGCTTGTTTTCTGAACATAGTGTGGAAACACAGGACAGTATTTTGATCTATTTGATAATTTTGTGGGTTTTTGAAGAATTAATGAGCATGTACATAGAAATAGCGACTGCTTGAATACTGTATTTACCTGCACTCTTTCAGTACATCAAGATTCCTGTGTATATTTTACAGAGTATAATAAAACCCAGATGTGAGAGTTGTATTTAATGAATAATCTGTGTATCAAGTGTGGAATAATTGTTAATTCTTTAAAGGACTTCTCTTATGAATACCTCAGATTTATAAATCCTATTCTACTAACCCTCTTAAAGTCCTCTTGATTTTAAAGCAGAGGTCATTAATTCAGCTACTTAAAGGAATACTTTTGGGACAGCATGGTTATTGTTCATTGTAACTTGATACTGTATATGTAACTGCTGTCGGATAGATGAAAAATTTGAGAACTCAGGTGACGCCTTGAAGAACTACAGTTACAGGCAAGCAGCCTGTTCTTTTCTATGTCACAATCCTAAAAGGTCTTTGGAATTATGAAATGGAGACGAAGAGGTCACCGCAGGTTATTCAAAAGACTTGTTCACAAGAATTAGTAATGTCTAGTTGTGAAGTGGCTGTATATTATCTTTTTGAACGCTGCTGATAAGGCTTTCCTTCTACATTTAAGTTAGCTTTTCTCATTCCTCAAAGGTGCTGTTTTTAGGTCAGTATGGTTGCCAAGTATTGGAATGCTGAGATGAAAATCAGCTGTGATTTTTACAAAAAACTTAAGGTGCTTCGGTACTGGAGCCCTTTAGTGCTTATTGCAGCATGACTTTTCCTGTAATCAGCTGGAAATGGAATTAAAACAGATGTTTCAGAAAATTAAAATAGCACCATATTATTTAGCAGTACTGTTCACCATTGTTAAATAGGTCATGTTCAGCGAAGATGCTTTCCAATAACAATTAAGTTTCTTCTGTCCTGAAAAACCTCATTAGTGGTTATTGTGCCCACACTTTATAGCTCAATGCTGTATTTGCATTTTATCACCAAAAAGATGCAATATCTTAAAATCCTACAAGGCAACACAGAGATGACTTGACTGCAAAAATGAAGTAGATTTTCTGTAAAAGTGAATGAGCAACAGATGGCAATTCCACTGAAAAGGACTAGTGTGGATATAACCTGAAACTCCTCTTTATTTCTTGTAGGTCCTGGTAACTTCTAGTATTGTGGTCTCTATTCTATAGGTAGAAATCTGAGCGACAAGGAATTTACAAAAACATTTCTTCACATAGAGATGAGCAGTGATTTGAGATAATCTGTTTTTCCAAAACATCTCCTTTTCTCAGACTTCTTACAATTCCTTATGATTCTGTTCTAATTGAGTTTGAAGTATGCATTTTTTTCACTCAAGGTTACAATATAAGAGTTAGGAATTTCCTAATAGTGGCTGATGATCACACCACAATTTGACAAAGTATTTTCAGTTGTATGTCCACATAACTTAAGAGTAGTGATTAGAAAAGGAGAAAACACAAAATGGCTAATAAAGGATGTATTATTTCTTATAGCTGGTCATAAAGACTCATCCACAATTGCCAGTCACCTTAATCACAACAAAAGTGCTTGGCATGGTGAACAAGATCATGGTCTGTGTGTGCAACTCCCTCTGTGTCATTTACGGTATATATAAAATACACAAAGTTATGGTCCATTCCACTGCATTTACCCACTCTTGCTTTTGTGGCTCATCTGGTACTTGGTGCATGAGCCAGTGCTGCCTGTTGATAGATGCCCATGCTTTCTAGCTCAGCCTCATCAGACTAGAATTGGGCTCTAAAAACTGGGTGGTACAAAGAGGAAGCGGGGGCACCTCAGCACCTGTTGGAATGGGCAAGGGGTTAGAAGGGGAGAGTGAGACAGCGGTACTGCCCTCAACCCAAAGCACTATCGATGCTCCCTTTATTTGAGCTTGAAGCTGAGGAAGGAAATAGCAAAGGGGAATGTTACAGATTTGCCTTAAGGACCTTTATTCCAAAATTTCATGTGATGCCAGAGGCCTCCACAACAAATAAAGAACTTTCATGGAATAACCAACCTAAAGTCATTTTTCACTCACATACCTGAAATGAGAAATCTTGAGTAAATGTACACCTTAGAATATTAGTCCCTTTTTATTAAGTTCCTGAAACAACCATTTTGATATTTAGTTGTACCAAAGGTTTCTGTTTAGTCCTTCTCATACCATCGCCCATATAAACCAGCTGTTATTAAGCCAGAAGATCCTCCCTTTTTCTGCATGACATAATAGTTATTTTTCCACCCTAGATGGTCAGCAAAGTCTAGCGTGACATCAGATCTTAGTAACAGTGGAAACACAAAAGCAGTACTGAAATTTCCTTGAAGCTGAAAATCTATCAGTCCAGTGGCCTTTGTAACTTCTTGTCCACAGGTAGTGTAGTTAACCCCACCACATTTCACTAACACACAGGCTTGTACATAGTATGTTCCATGTACTGTGTGTAAGCCATCAAACACTCCTAAAGCATACAGTTCATTAGAGAAATCCAATCTCTGGTAACTTAAGTAACAACAAAGTGTATTGGAACAGATGTGGATATTTCCTTTTGATTTCACAAGGGGTGCTAAAGTGAAATTATCATACATCATTTCACTGTAAAATATGGGCAAAGCTGCTTTGGATGCTCCCTGTGCTATGCCACTGCAGTCTTTTTGATCCTCCTTGTGACAAACCAGTGCGTCCATATGGAAGTTTGAAAAACTTTCCTGTATGTTATTAGATATTACGGAGTTCTCCATCTGGGTTTCATGTTCTAATATAACAGGGATTTCTGCTACTATAAGCTTACCATTAATACTTTCCATATCATAAGAAATGAAAGATTTTGATGGTGTATATATGCCACTGCCTGTCATACCCAGGTCGGGATGATGGATATTTGCTGCCAAAAGATTGATGGTAAAAGCCATTGCAAAAGCTTGTTGAAATTCTATAGCTGACAGAAGCGGTAACTGGTTCATCCATGCAGTAGGATAGACAATCTGTTTCACATTGTATTGCTTTATAAGATGCACAGCTGGTTCATAGAACAGGATATCAAAGCAAGTGAAGATTCCAAATCTGCCTGCAAAAGGGGTATCAAAAATTGTGTAATCTATTTCTGGTGGAGTATTGAAAGCATATTCAAAATACAAGTTTTGTTTTCGGTATCTGGCTATGAGTGTACCATTGTCACTAAATACTACATTGGTATTAAATTGGTATCTTCCGTCTGGTGGGCAGTAAGGATCACTGTGCCTGCAGAACTGCTTCGTTCCTATGTTTGCCACTAAAAATAGTCGATTCTTCAGTGCCATACAGCTGAGTCGATGGAGAACCTACAAAAACAATTCTTTAAGAACCTTGTTTGCAATAGAGGTAAGGACTCATCTATTCTATTCATAGGATATTGGATTAATCACAAATATGTGTACTCGTAACTCATTTTTTTTCCAGGAAATGAACATTTATGAAAAGAGGTTCAGTAATTATGAAAGTGATGACAGCATATTCCTAATTGTTTATCATGATTCTGATAATACATTTTGAATCTTCTGTCTTCCGTACACTGGGTTAAACTCACACTTGGCCATATTTGAAAAGCAAGTTCATTGCAATCAGCAACTTTACTATAATCAATGTGATTTTCATCATAACTTCACTGGTCTGCTCTTAGTGTAAATAAAATTGAATCCAACCAGCTGTCTTAAAATATTACTCTTAGGGAAATACTGGTAACAATGAGGAATTCAAAAGCATTATGGACTGTTATCTATTGCTGAACTTCAGCTCATGCAAAAGTGGAATCCAATATGCAGCCTGTGAAGTGCACCAAAAGCTTGCTCTGGAATGTTAGAAAACCCTACAGAGCATGTTCTCAGCAGCTGAAGAAGGCTGCAGTGGGGAGGCACAAAAAAATCCAGATGTTTCTCTGAGTGTCATGTTTTAGGTCAATGTTTCTATAGTGAAGAAATTTCATCCAATTTATTTTTCAGTGGTTGACACACATACTGTACATACACACACACATATACATACAGTTGCCCCTTCATATTTGCTGGGGTTTGGTTCCAGGACCCCCTGTGGATACCAAAATCTGTGAATACTCAAGTCCCATTATATGCAATGGGATAGCAAAATGGTGTCCCTTATATAAGATGGCAAAATCAAGCTTTGCTTTTTGGATTATTATTTTTTAAATAATATTTTCAAGCCATGGATACTTAAATCCGTGGATACGGAGGAACAACTTGTGTGTGTATATATATGTGTGTGTGTATGGAGACAGAGCACCAAATAGGCAGTATTTCTCTAACAGTAAACTTTGTAAAAAAAAAAATCTGAAACTGTTTCCAGCATATACTGTATTACCAGTATATTTGATTGTGCCTGAAGTAAGCAGAGGTCTATTACTCCTTTAACAGCCCAACACAATTCAGTGATAGATGTGTGATAGAACAATGGATGTGCATTTATGAAAATACTGTAGATTGACTGTATCCCCATTGACTTTGAATAGGTATGCCCTAAGTTGTTGAAGATGGAACTGGGGTTGTTTAACATTATTTTGAAGGTCATGGCATATCTATTGGCCTCAAATGCTAGATGGAGATCTTGCTTAAAGGTCTGAATTAGAAGCAGAAATCATGTGGTTCTCCAGATGTTGGACTATAGGCCCCAACAGTCCTAATCAGCATAGCCAAAGGTTAGGAATGCTGGGAGATACAATTCAACAACATCTGGGAAGGCCACATGATTCCCACCTCTTGTTTAAATGCATCAAAATGCACATATGTATGGTTCATTACTCATTAGAGATGTATTTAGCTAGACATCAAAGTTAGTTGCTGTAGAAATGTAAAGGCTTCATGATAGAAGAGACAATACCTGCATTACTGTGGGAACTGAGTGTAAAAAATAATACCGTAATTAAAAAGCACTAGTAAAAACAATAGAGCCTGCATGGTTTAGTGGTTTGAGCCTTGGACTATGACTGGAGACCAAGGTTCAAATCCCTGCTCAGCCATGGAAACCTACTGATGACCTTGAGCAAGTCATACTCTCTCGGTCTTAGAGGAAGACAAAGTCAAAGCCCCCTCTAAAAAAAGCTTACCAAGAAAACCCCATGATAGGTTCTCCTTAGGGTCACCATAAATTGGAAACAACTTGAAGGTATGCAACAACAATAAGTAAAAAGTACTCTTTCCCTTAGTAAGGCTGGCAATGCTCTCTAAATCTGCTGCTCTAAATTAGAGATGGGAATCCTGTGACCCTACAGATGCAGTTGAACTGTAACTTCCACCAGCCCAAGCCTGTATAGCCAATGGTGAGGAATGCTGGGAGTTAGTCCAGCAATATCTGGAAACCCACATTAATTCCACCCCTGCTGTAAATCCTATCATAGCAAAAAGTATCTCCATGCTCCTGTGTTTCTGTTGCGTTTTTTCCACCCTAGGGAATTCTGTAATGCATACCTCGGTGTCATTGAACAAGTGTGCTTCTTTACATGGATTCCATGTCCCAGAGTCAGGATATGGAATGAACTCCAAGTAAGGATAAATAGATGTTCTGGTGAAGTTGAAGCCCTGGATTCCATCTTCAGGAAAGATTATTATTTGTGCCCCCTAGCAAGAAACAAAGACATCTGTCAACAAATTAAGAAAAATAAGGAGGGGTGGCATTAAATCTCTTCAAGAGGAAGTGGATAGTGCTAATTCCATCCAAGAGTTCCAATATATATAACATTACATTATTTCCATTTAACCCTCCACCTTCCCCCTATCTTAAGGCTCATTATATACTACTATGAACAGTAAGACTATACGTGGCTTTACTATATCACAGATTAGGGGAATTGGTAAAGCACTCTTCAGATACTAGTTTTGCCAACATTTGTAATCCATTTAGGCAGAAGCAGCCTCCCCAAAGCCTATGTGTCATTTATATGAAGCAAAACCCCCCAGATTGCTTCACAGTAATGGCAATTTGCAGCAGCTGCTATTTGTCTTAATGGTGTGGGGGGGGGTTGCAGATCGCAGGCATGTGAAGTTATCTGTGTTTGCTGTGCAAATGGGCATGTTTGCAAATCAAGATGGTGGCTACAAGTGAATTAATCGCTTTTTCACTTACCTCAATTTGCTGCTGCCAAATATTTTTTAAAAAACTATATCCAATGTGTTGATAGAGCAATATTTCACCTTAGCCAAAAAAAAAAAAAAAAAAGCCCAACCACCCCATTTTATCGCCTTAGCACTCACTAGCTAAGGCAAAAATCCAACATGGCATTATGGACACTTGTCTTGTTAGCAAGCTCCACCCCACACTCATCTGACCAATAAGCTTTCAGATTCCACTTGTATGGGAAAGCAAATAAATTCTCGCCATTTGTCGCAATTAGCAGGAATCCACATGCCTCTTGCTGTTTTTAAAAAACTTCTCGGAAAGCTGGGAAAGCTTTTCCCACAGAGTATATTGCATTTTTGTCCCCCCACCTTCCAAATATGGCAAAATGATGTGGAATCCCATTAAGACAGGTAGCATTCTGTCATGACATTACATGAGAATTTTTGCTGTTTCGACAACCTCAATACAACTTACAGCATGAAGTTTGGGAACAGATGTGTATTGGGCAGCTTTTTGAGAGGAAACTTCCTTTTCTATTGTTATAGTGCCATCCATATGCATGACACTTTAGTACATGAAATAAAAGAAACAATCCTGCCTAAAGCATACAGGCTTCAAGCTCCTTGATGGTTTCTCCTTTCTTGTGGTAAGCAAAACTGCGGTCTAATAAAAACCATTTAGATGTGCCCATTGTCTGGCATGACAGACACCCCAAAATAATAATTTCAATATTTTTGTTTTAAAAAGCCTAAATTTTAGGGCTCTCGGTAGATGTCAGAATTCACTGGATTAGGAAGAACCCTAAAGCATTTGAGTATGTACAGACTGGAGTGGATAACATGCAGCCCTTTAGTAAAAACTGCTGCATTCCCCCTAGTAAACCTTATTATTAAAGTGGGCTCCACTGATTGTACCTTGTTTATTGGCAAAAAGGCAGCACATATTTTGCTGCTCTGTTGCTCACATCACAGTAGCATATCAAGTTTGCAGTGGGAATGATACCTAGCTCCCAGGATGTGCTGATTGTCCAAGACTGCTCCCCAGCCCACTGAAACTGCCCAGTACTAATATAAGTGGCTTGCTTACTGGACTGAGACTCATACAATAATGTACACTAGTATTGAGTGTCCCCCAGACATTGTTGGACTGCAATTCCCATCATCTATCACTATGGTTTTGAAGGCTAGCCTTGCAGCCCTGCTCAACACTCAGCATAAGAGGACGCAGTCAGCACCACAGCATTCCTTCCATGATGCCTGAGTATAAACAATTTTTGCCCCTAACAACTAAAGAAGCTGAACCTACCACTTTTTTCTCTGCAGTGCATTTCTTGTACTACAAACCCTCCCAGCTGTCTCAATTTGGCTCAGACAGTCCCAATTAATCTTCTGTCATCCCACTTTTTCCAGTTAGCTTTAAAATATCCCAGTTTCTCTCTTCCCACTTTTACCCTTTGTCTTCAGCTAACTTCATTTGCTGCAAACTGAGTTAGTGTAAAAATAGTTTGTACTCAACTCGGCAGGGGGGAGAAGATAGGAGGGGTGGAATCTTGCTCATCCCTGCAGGCTCTGCCAAAAGCCAACTGCTGCAGCCTCTCTAAGCTTGTGTGTTCTTCAGTAACTTTTGCATCATGTCTGTGCTCTGATTTTGCTTGGCCACACACGTCCCAGATTTCATCTATGAAATGTTGGTGGGTATAGTACTTCTATTCCCTGAAGATGTTTTCTGAACTGTCTTATTGGGCACTTGGACTAGAGCTGGGAACACTATTTTCCTATAATAACTATAGGCAACATGGGTCACCTTAAGGATTTAAAACAGGAGTGGGCAACTGTCAGTTTGGGAGGCCTCATCATCCCACTGAGAGTGGCACCTCTATTTTTGCTGCATTTTGAGGTGTTCTCTCCCTCACTCTTTTAGAATAAGATGGGCTCTGGTCAATTCTGCTTGAAAAAAAGCCTACTTGGGTCTCAAAAAAAGAAAAGCCTCCTCCCAGAACTGTGGCAAAATGGCCCAGAGAACCACCAGAGGCTTTAGGAGCTCTATGAGCCATGTGAAAACAAAATATATTCAGACTTTGCAAATCTGGAGACAGCCATGGTGACTTTTTGGCTAATCCTTGTTTAAAAGGTACAAGCAAGGTGAATTACTCAAGTTGCCACATTCTAACCTCAAAAAAAGGACTAAAGTTGATGTAACATTAGAGTCCTAAGAGGTTCTTGCCTGTTAGTTCCAGAAGAAAACCCAACATCACACCCTGTTGCAACACAAACAGAATAACACTATGCTTTATTGACTAGCTGTCTTATTATGTTATGAGCATCTGTAAACAATATTGTTGCTTCACGCAGTGCCCCAATGCATAAGCCTATAGAAGCCCCTGCCAGAATAAACAAGTGACTTTCTACAGTTCCAATAATAACAAACATTTTCTCTTAAATGATGAAAAGTGCCTTGGTAGTATTGCTAGTACCTGCTCAGCAGCAGCAATCACTTGCTGTTCATAAATATCTAGGTTTTTGTTCATCAGCTCTAATGCAGACTGTCGATCAGTGATGGCTGTTGGGTTGGGATTCAGGATGACATGATGTTCGTACACAGCAGCAACAAAATGTTCCCCTCTGCAAACTTCTACAGAGAGAACTTGGCAACAGAACAGAACAAGTACGCAGTTGGTGCCAAAAGTGACGCTTGCCATGAATCTAAAATGAAAGCAGATGCAAATGGAACATGGCCAGTAAGGCATAAAATGTGTGTGAAGCTTCTAATGCTCTCATATTAAATGTGATGAGTAAGTACTTAGATCCATGTATAATACTCAGACTTATTATTACAGTCATTAAATGATGCATGCTGTCTTCAGAACTTGAACAAGGCTTTGTGGCATTCTGATTCTTTTAGCAAGAAGAAATTTTTCTGTGTGCAAAGGATTATTACAATGCACATATAATTTAACTTATGTGATGAAGTGTAGGCTGAACCAGCTTGTGTTGTTTTCAATAACAGACTACATAGAAATAACTAGCTGACATCATCAGAGGATTCAGTGAGCTATTTCAGCAACTGCAGCATCTCATAGCCTCCGCATGCAGGGCAGTCCATATTAATGATGGGGTACAGCATAGGAAAATGTGTCTCCCTATATGAGCTTGCCCAAGTCTTAATGTCCTCAGGGGAGGGCTTTCTCACACTCCCACCATTGTTACAGGACTTTCTGATAAGTACACATGAGAAATCCTTCTCAGTGGCTGCTCCCAGACAGTGGAATTCTCTTCCACAGGAGGCTTGAATGGACCTTCCTCTTTTCTCCTTTTGTTGACAGGTAAAGGCCTTTTTCTTTGAAAAGAATTTGACAATTAACTGGCTGTACAGAAGGGTTAACAAGGTATGTGGGGTGAACACCAGGTTTAAATGCCATGAAAGCACCAAATGCCATTTGATCTTGGAAGCTAAGCAGGATCTGGGCTGGTTAGTACTTGGATGGAAGACTGCCAGAGAATACCAGGTGCTGTAAGTTATATTTCAGAAGAAGGCAATGACAAACCATCTCTTGAGTATTTCTTGCCTACAAAAACACTATGAAATTCATGAGGTCACCATGTCAACAGGCACATACACAAACAGACACACGTATGCTGCATTGCTATCTTTGTTATCTGCATTGTTATCTTGAGTCTTTTTAAATTATTTTATACTATTTTAAAATTATTGAGGTTTTTTTACACAGTTAATTTTTAAACTTTTGTGCCATCAGGTTTTTAGTGTATCTTGTTTTACCCCTGCAAGCTACCTTAGGTTCCATGTCAAGAAAAAAAGGAGGATCTTAAAATAAATACGGTGTTTTCTCTTGAAACACTTTTTTGGTTGTTTGACACAAGGCTGGAGTGCAAGTAGTTATTATCTCAGTGCGTTCCCATCTGCTGCTGCTCCTGTTGCCACTGGCTTTAGTAAGCATCCAGTGCTTATGAGAAAAAACTCCAGGCATGCAGGGCGAAACAGAGGGACAGACAAGAAAGACAAGCCAACACACTCTTCCCTCTGCATAACCATATGTATGCAGGGGGGCAAACTATTCCCATGCACAGCTAGAATTTCTTGTCTGCTGGGCAGAGCTCTGCTTTAACACAATAGGTTTTTGTAAGATTTCAGTTTGAGAGAGCGGGACCTGCCTTTCCTATAAAAAGGTCAAAGGGCAGAGTCACACAAGCTTAGCAAAAATGAAGTTTGCCAGGCACTGCACATGCAAAAAGGTTTCTTGATTATTTTTTTACATCTAGCATCCCATTTCTCTCTTCCCTATGTTCCTCTATGTTGTTCCATCTTATGTTCACATCTGTACTCTCCATTCTGCTTCCTGGACCTCTTTATCACAATATACTTTACACAGATATTTTGCATCTGAGTAAATGGCAATAAGAACTTGCATGGTTACTTTAGCCTGTCGAGTTTAAATATTATTCTCTTGTAATATCTGAACACTACAGTTTTTGTGAGAGCCAGCATGGTGTAGGTGTTTGAGTGTTGGAGAGCGGGGTTTGAATCCCCCTCTCAGACATAGAAAACCACTGGATGGCCTGGGCATGGTTTGTGCGCCCGGGGGTTGGGGGGTGATGTTGCTACAGCAGCTGCTTTTAGCTTCGGTTTGAGAAAGGAGAGACCTTACTGGGTGTAAAGTGGCCATGCAATTTTGGTGTCAGGTAAGAAAGTGCTGGAGTTGTGTTGTTGGCAGGGTAGAGGGAGGGGCAGTATGGGTGAGGCAGGTGTGTGTGAGGGAGTATGGTTTGTGCACCTGAGGGCTGGTATTACTACGGAGGTGGCTTTTAACTTCAGTTTGAGAAAGGAGAGACCTTACTGAGTGGGCACCTCTTCCAGCATGAGGCATGTAGCATCCAGTAAATTGACTTCTGCTAGATTTTTTTATCAGCCAAGAAAGGCAATGGACAAACGTACATGTGGTGAGACAGATTGATTAAATCATCTTGCCAATGTCATCAGTTTGCAACAACTGAAACTGATCTCAGGAAGCCTGACTTAAATGGAACACTGGATATTTCCTCAGACACTGTAACTGTGTTATCTCCAACCTCTTATACAGAATGCATAATTGTTTTTTGAAAAGTGTACAAACTCACACTCCGGAACATTTGGGAACATTCATGTGTTCCACTTGCTCAGAGTATATGAAATGCATTTTAATTCCCCTACAGAATTGGATATATTTTTTTAACAAAACTCAGAATTCTACAATATTAATCAAATGGTTGTTTAATACCTATATCACTGTTATGTGCCCACCATTAAATGTGCTAATTGTCCATATGATTTTGTATAAAGGAGGTTGGTTTTCAACTTCTGTAAGATTGCTGGAAAGCCGATATGGCCAATTTTCTCTGGAAGCCAGCTGTTGCTGCAAAAGGAATATATAAGCAGGAAGCATTTGGCACAATCCATCATGATGTTGCAATGTTTTTCATGCTAACAGAATTAACATAGGCACCATTGACAAAAACAGAGGTTTAGCAGCAGCTGTAATGATGGCTGGCTTCTCCCAGTAGGGTCTCAATGTTTAGGATAAAGGATAATATAAAAGTCCAAAGGAAAGCACGCCTGTGGGAGACGGACAGCTTGACACTGAAATACAATAAAAGCCAAAGTAAGGAAAAATATACATTTTACAGAACAATAAGTTCCTCTGAACTCACTGACCTCTGAAGAGAGTTTGGAAGTAACTTCTAATTAATTCATTCACTCTCAAAACTACAGTATACGAGTAATTTGTATAATTATTAATGATTTGTAATTTGTAATTGTAACTTAATAAGGGTAACTTCACTCCTCTTGTAACACTGTGATATAACTACAGTATAACCTTTTAGTTACAGAGATGTAGCCTCATTAAATGATGGAAGAGGAATACAGTATTACATACTGTAGTTCAAATGTTGGCTTATGCTGTGCTTCGTGTTGCTGAATTTAAAAAAAAATTCCAGATTTTAAAAATTTAAAAAGCAACAAAAATTATTTTTGAAAAATGGGAAGTTAAAGTTACTTTTAAAAAACTTTAACTACAACAGTGACTACCTATGTCGGGAGGGGGTTTAGGACAATAAATGTACCTTTCTGAATAATAATAATAATAATAATAGGAATTATTATTATTTCTTACCCACCTCTCCCTATTATAGATTTAAATACAACACCAAATAGGCACATAACAGTTAAAACATGAACACCAATTAAAAATACATAACCAGTCGAAAGAGCATAACGTAAGTTTAAAAAGCATACATATTAAAAGCAGTCTTAAAAACTTGTAATTTAAAAGCCATCTGGATAAGCCTGCCAGAAGAAATTGGTCTTTAATGCTCCTTTAAGGATAAATTGGTGCTGTAGATTTTGTCTTACAAATGTAATTGTAAAGATAACTACATGCATCTCTATTAACTGTACTTTAAGAGTAATTGAGGGGGGGGAGAGTATTGATATTTGCCATGGTGTTCGGGGGGGGGGGGCAGTTGTGGTTACATTTGATCCAGCTGCACATACCTCAGGGTTAAAAACAATTAATGCTGCCAATAAAGCATGGGAAATTATGGGGAAATCCTTTTAATGAGGAATTTTTGTGGTATTTCTAAATTAAACCTGACTCCACTTATTAGGCGTATACGACTCTTGAAAGCCTTCCATCTTTACAAACAGGTTACTAATCCTAGATACTATACAGCACACAGGATTAAAGGAAGCAGCAAATTTTCCTTCTAGTCACTCAGGCTAAAAGCATGTAGAGACATCAGAAAAATCAGCATATACAGTATTTATGCCTCACACTAAATCTGTTAAGCATTAACTCAGTACTCCTTGATCCATATGTTGGCAGGTATGTTCACTTCAACAGCTCCTTTTTCCTCTTCTTTTGAAACAAATATATCAAAATGTTAGTTCACATAGCAAGACTGGTTTTGTGAAATTATCTCCCAAGTAGCTTAAATGTGTCAAAAACACAAATGTACAAATCGACCTTGTGAGATCCCCCTTGTATAGGACAAAGCAGCCTGCCTATAGACACAAGTGACAAACAAAGAAGCCATTTTACTCTCATACATGTATGGAATGAAAGCGAGAAATGCTTTCTCATGCTGAATTCAACTCTAGCTGGTACCCAGAAGTGTGGATTGGATGCACTGTGGGAAGAAAAGCTTATGCATTCTCCTCTAACTTGCTAAAATCTTTCTCACTGCTGCTTCGTAAAATGGCTGCCCTCCCCACTCCCATCTGAGCTCAGAGAGGAAATTGTCCTGGTGACTCTATATATGTCTCTAGAATATATTGGGTTTCGGTAACTGGCCTGTGGATCAGGCAGAGCAGTAGTAGACTAATGCATGCCAAGGGATCTTGGCGAGGGGTGAAACAGGCAGGAAAAACAGAATGGATTATTTACTATGTACATTGCAGGGACAAAATTAGCAACATCACACACATTGGCACTTGGTAGGACACAAATAACTTACCAGCATATATCCTGACATGTTGAAGAACAGAAGTGCAGGATACTATTGCCACAGGACTTAAACAACATTGTCTGAGCAATCCAAGTCACTGTTAAACTAAAAGATTTATGCCTGATATTCTTCAGTACAGTTATCAAACATCTCAGGATTCTTTTCTCCATATTGCAGATGGGTGGTTAGGACTGAGAAGACAACTTGCCTAAGGCTGCCTAGTGTATTCATGAGAGACCTTTGATTATAAGCACAGAACAGTTGACAAAGCTTCTAATAGTAAAGCTTCTTTTTGCAAAGTCTTTTATTTTTTGTCTACCCAGCCCCTCTCCTCCTTATCCTCTTTCTAGCTGGAAGTTTTTTTTACCAGTATCAGCCCTGGAATAATTGTGAATGAGGGCTGGAGAAATACAGACTTTTGATGTTGGGTTGCAGCAGCATGTCTCCATTGGACAAATAAGTAAAGCTTGAACTGGGAAAGAATGGGCTTCTACTCTAGCCAATCCTACTGCAGTTGTGTATGCCTGCTTAAAACAGGCAAGGTAAATAGTAGCTGGCTGCAGAATCCCTTGCTGATCATGCATGAACAGCAAAACAAAAGTGGAGAACCGATTAGCCTGCCTCACCAGCTACCCTCATTCTTACCCCCCCATATGTGCCTGCCCAAGGGTTAAGATGTGCTGGGGGAGGGGTCCTCCATGTCCCACCAATAACGTCAATACACTGTGCCAGGACATATGAGAGGGCCTTCTCCACTGTGGCACTTCAACTGTGGAATGCTCTCCCCCTGCAGGCCAATTGGCACCAAAATTCATAGCATTTAGGCACCAAGTTAAAACTTGGTTGTTCACCAAAGCCTTTGGGCCTCATTAATTCAACCCAGACTGTTATACATAGTTTTTAAAACTTTTACATTTTTAAAACCTGTTTTTAACTAATTATATCGTATAATATATTTTAGCTTATTTAAATCATCTTACTGTTTTTAACCTGTTGAATCTGTTGTCTCTCTCTGGCTTTTCTTCACAAACGAAGATTCAGGAAGGACTCATCCCAAGCTTTCTGCAAGCGCGCTGATGACTAAAAAGGCCAATCCGAGATAAACAAGTCCGGTTGCAAAAAGCACAGCAGAAGGTCTCATTGGGTGATGTTTCCGGGTTGCGATTCTTTCTGCGTTGTCCTTTCTCTTCAAGACTTGTTCGGCATGAGTTCTCAAATAAGGCTGCAGCATTGTGGATAGTGTGTCTCCATGCCTCCCGATGTGGGGCCAGGGCGGACCACTGTTGGTGATCAATTTGGCCGAACCCGAGATATTGTTTCAGGGAGTCTTTGTATCGTTTTTTTGGAGCGCCCCTCTTACGCTGACCTGTGGCGAGTTCACCGTAGAGTAGTATTTTTGGGAAGCGATGGTCCTCTATCCTAGAAATGTGCCCTGCCCAGCGCAGCTGCGTTCTCAATATCATGGCCTCAATACTGGTGATCCCTGCTTGCTCAAGGGCAGCAACAACTGTCACATAGTCAGTCCAGTGTATATTTAGGATTGTGCGTAGACAGCGCTGATGAAAGCGCTCGAGGAGTCGTAGGTGGTGGCGATAGGTGACCCATGTTTCAGATCCATAGAGGAGGATAGACAGTACAATGGCTCTATACACACTGATTTTTGTGCTTTGCCTCAGGTGTTTATTGCTCCGGACTCTTTTGTGAAGTCT
This sequence comes from Gambelia wislizenii, assembly GCA_030847615.1. NCBI lineage: Eukaryota > Metazoa > Chordata > Lepidosauria > Squamata > Crotaphytidae > Gambelia > Gambelia wislizenii. The sequence goes on from JAUMIR010000006.1 coordinate 104,799,866, forward strand.
TCCAAATGCACTATATGCCTTTGCTAATCTGTGATCGATCTCTTTGTCAATCTTGGCATCTGAGGAGATGATGCTTCCCAGGTAGGTGAACTGCTGAACGGATTTGAGCACAGATTTGCCGACGGCAATGTGGGGATGGTGGTGTTCGTCCTGTGGTGCAGGCTGGTAAAGAACTTGCGTTTTCTTCAGGTTGATTTCCAGCCCAAACAGCTCTGCAGCTATTGCAAAGCAGGATGTTAGGCGCTGCAGAGCTGCTTCTGTGTGGGCTACAAGGGCAGCATCATCGGCGAAGAGCAGCTCACGGACTAGATAGTTTAGAGTCTTAGTGTGAGCCCTCAGACGGCTTAAGTTAAACAAGCTACCATCAGTACGGTAACGTATATAGATGCCGTCGTCTTCTTCAAGCTCTGCCATAGCCCTTTGGAGCATCATGCTAAAGAACATCGTAAATAAAGTTGGTGCAAGAACACAACCTTGCTTCACTCCATTCGTTAATAGAAAGGGCTCTGAAAGAGCATTGCCATATCTGACTTGACCACGCTGGCCCTCGTGTAGCAAGATAATCATTTTAAGGAATTTGGGGGGACATCCTAGTCTTTCCAGGATCTGCCACAGACCTTTTCTACTCAATCTGTTGTAATATTTGTTAAGCCACCCTGAGATCGCTTGAGACAGAGTGGGGTATAAATAATAATATTTATAAAATATTAAAAATATATCTTTTTAAAAGGTAGGATATAGAATACATATAATGCATTCTCTCAGTCTCAGAGGAAGGCAAAGGCAACCCCCGCTGAACAAAGACAGGGAAGAAAACACTGTGATACCTTAGGGTCACCATAAATCCAAAATGACTTGAAGGCACACAACAACAACAAATAAACTTAAGCCTCGTTAATTGCAGCAAAACAAAGCAGGACTAATGTATCCACATCACACAGTTATAATACCTTCCTACCACTTTAATGTCATGGCTCCATCTTTTGGAATCCTAAGATTTGTAGGTGAGGCACTTAAAATTATCTAGAGCTCTGCATCAAAGTACTTGGGCAGAGAATACTAAGTCCCTCACAAAACTATAAATCCCAGGATTCCAAAGGATGGGGTGGGGGTGCCAGCTGAATACTGGAAACAGTTCCTGTACCTTAAATGGTTAAGTAAATAAGGGGAGCCAGCATGGTATAGCGGTCTGAGTGTTGGACCACAACTTCAGAGACCAGGGTTCAAATCCCCACTTGGCCATTAAAACCCACTGGGTGACCTTGGGCAAGTCACATACTCTCAGCCTCAGAAAACCCCATGATAGGTTCACCTTAGAGTCACCATGAGTCAGAAATGACTTGAAAGCACACAACAACAACAACAGATAAGTGGAGCCCTCACTAGTTTTCTATCTGGCAGCCCTTGGATGGAGCCATGGCAGTTAATCTGGAATCAATGTTCTGTAATTGTGTACTATGGATACATCCTAAGAATTAGATTCACTTAAGACAACTTGCACATTCAATCATTTATTAACTAGACCTGCACCAATGTTAGTTTCTTTCTGGTGGCAAGCCAAAACATGGCCTTTTTATTAAAGGCTTCAAAGACCAACTTATTTCAAAGTATACATTTATACAGTTTTGCACTGCTGTAGTTGATAAAGTGGTTTTAACTGTTGTAATGTTTAATATGTTTTTATCTCATGCTTTCATTCTGGAATTGTTTACAATCTATGACACCCTGAGATCCTATGATAAAGCAAGTGTTTTTAATAAATAAAGAATAAATAAAATAATGAATAAATAAGGAATTCATATTAGAAACAACTGAGGAACTGGCTTTCCTTGTTTACATATAGTCAATCTGGTTAGCTCCACACTAGTACAGGTCGACCCCTGTATCCGCCAGGGATACTTCCCACCCCCTGTGGATACCTGAAACCATGGATATAGGGAACCCTATTATGTTCAATGAGACAGATGCCGGATGTCGACCATAGAATCACATTGGAGGACTTAGAAAAGCGAGAACACATATTTTCAGACATGGATAAGTGAAACCCAGGATACTGAATCTGTTGATACAGGAGTCAACCTGTATAGGAATTGTTGCACAAGCAGTCATGCTTTCTCAAAGGCTGTGTAGTCCCCAATGCAGCCAGTTGTTCTTTAAGCACATGTGCTGCACTCTGTCACTTATGACTTGGTTCATGTTGAGTTAGCTCTTGAGTTCAAGGTCAATGGTACCCATTGCACTCTTGGTTGTGCAACTGTAAGACTCATCACAACTGCACTATACTAAAAGCAACTAGGATCTTGGTTAGAAATATAAATAATTTTCAAGAACCTAACAAATTCCTTACAGGGATCTTTCTTAGCTAATTTCTCACTGCAAGTGAGCAGCCTCAAAGTGAGTGCTGTGGGAGGGTGCTATTGAAATAAGCCATGGAGAGAGAGAATTTTTACCATGGTGAGAGAATTTAAAAACGTAGGCCGTACAGCTAACCTACAATTTTAATATTCTAAGCTGTAAGATTTTTAAAATATTTTAAAAAATAGTTGTTGTTCTGTGCCTTCAAGTCATTTCCTACTTATGGCAACCCTAAGGCAAACCTATCACATGGTTTTCTGAGGCTGAGCGTGTGTGACTTCCGCAAGGTCACCTAGTGGGTTTCCATGGCCGAGCAAGGATTCGAACCCTGGTCTCTAGAGTCATAGGACATTTTCAGATGCGGCCAAAATGCCCTGTTGCTGCCCCACCATCTCTTCTCCCGTTCCTGCAACGGAATGGAGGTAAATGTTTGCACACTTACCTCCATTCCACTGCAGGAACGGGCCTCCTGCCTCCTTGCCGGCCGGCCGTAAATGCAGCCATCATAAGGCTCTTAAGGGAAATTCAAAGTAACCCCCCCCAGCTGTCAAAGACAGAAATAAAATGAAAAAATAAAATAAAAATAATAGGAACCCAGGGAAGGGGGGAAGGGTGGCACTTACCTGGCTGTCCTGTTGGTGGCCGGAAGTGCTTGGCACGGAGCTTCTCCCCCCCCCCCCGTGCCTATCATTGCGTAACAGGGACGGGACTCCGTTTCCCACGTCCCTGATGCGTGACAGGCACGGAAAGGGTGTTCTATTCACAATGTGGGAATATTCTATTCCCAGGGACAGGACAGAAAGGGTCGAAGTCATCTGAACGACAGCCCCTTTCTCAACCCTGTTCCGTGCCTGCCCTACAGAAAAAGCCTCATCTGAAAATCTCCATAGTCCAACACTCAAACCATTATGTCACACTGTCTCGTGTTAAAAAAAGTGTAGGAATTTTTAAATAAATTTGTTTTCTGTAGGACCTTGCCATTTCTTTCATATGTCTTTCAGCTTGTGTCTTTCCGGTGTTTCTGTCAGGTATATTTCAGTTAAATTGCTCGCAGAGGGGCGGGATATAAATAAATGTTATTATTATTTATTATTATAAATGGAAAAAAATTAAATTTGAAAAAAATATTTTAAAAAGCATTAAAAAACAAGACAACCAGCAATGGCAAAAACCTAATTGTGTGTTTTTAAAAACTGTGATCTGCTTTGAGTCCCAGCCGTGGATGAGGGGGGGAAAGCGGGCTATAAATAAAGATAATAATAATAATAATAATAATAAACCTAGATGGAAACAAAATAAAATCTGATTTCAACAGAACAACTGCCATCCATCTACATCACAAAAGTACTTGTCCTTTTCCAAAGCACATGGGTATACAGTATTTTAACATTTTTTTGGCTACATTTTGAAAAAACATAATGGGCATGTTCATTAGACTAAGTCCTGTTGAGTTCAGTAGGTCTGCTTTCAGTAGGACTAAATTTGGATTTAACTCGTGACTGCAATTATCTAATAAATACTGGGAACTTCTGCAGTCTAAGGCTAAGTCACTCCTTTATAGTCTGAAGATTTATTGCTGCATTTAATAAAACAGCTGCCTGGTTAACACTTTGAGGAATCGGATTGGTTGAGCAACTATCGACCGCGACCAATCAGAACCGTCGTTCCGACAAACTATGCCCCGTATTCGAAAGCGAAGCACCGTATTGTTTTAAGCGGGGCTATCCGATAGTCCCACCCACTCATCCGCCATTGGTTAAACCCACCGCTTAAAGCACGCACGTCAATCACGCGGCCCGGCTTTCCTCATTGGTCAAAGTCCACCCACCTCAGCATAGCTCGCTGCGCGCCTTTTTGTCGTTGTTGTCGGAATTCCGAGGGAATGAGCGATGGCTCCGCCAAGTCCGCGAGAGCACGAAGAAGATGAACGTATCAGCGGGGCTCAGGTCATCGCAGAGGCCTTGAAGATGCAGGTAAGGAATATCTGCGCGACCTTTGAACTCGGAAGCAACCGGAAGTGCTGGGTTGACCTTCCTACGGGAAGCCGGAAGGGTCGTTCCTGTCAAAAAGCGAACGAGAAATGGTTGCGCGGGGAGCGTTTGGATAGTCAAAAGAGATGCACGCTGGGAATTTATTTATATTTTTTAAAAAGTCTCCTATCAGCTAGTTATTGGTGCAGCCCACATCTTGAGCCTAGGGGACAGCTAGGTCTTTTCCAGACCTCTCTCAAATGTCTTTGGTGTAAAATTTCAACATGTTTGAGACTATTTGGTATCTATTTATTTTATATGCCGCCTTTCTCCCAGAAGGGACCCAAGGCGGCTCACAAAATATTACATAAAATACTATTTAAAATCATTAAATACCTCATTTAAAAAAAAACTTTGAAGACAGGGCTGAGGGCTGTTTAGTCCTCTTGATATTATAGATTTTCCTTGGTATTATATTAAGGGATGTTTAGTCCTCTTGATATTATAGTCCTCTTGATATATATTATATTATAGATTTTCTGACGTTTCGCCTGCATCTGTGGCTGGCATCCTTTCAGAGAAGATGCCAGCCACAGATGCAGGCAAAATGTCAGAAATAAACTCTTCTAGAACATGGCCTCACAGCCTGGAAAAAAAACCAAGGAAAATTCAGAGAAGATGCCAGCCACAGATGCAGGCGAAACATCAGAAATAAACTCTTTCAGAACATGGCCTCACAGCCCAGAAAAAACTCAAGGAGAATCTATGGATGCCAGCCATGAAAGTCTTTGACCTCACCACTTAATATTGTTGGACTCCCATTTCCCAACGATTGCAGCTAGCATGGCCAGTGATGAGAGATAATGGAAGTTGTAGCTTGGCAACAGGAGGGGGCAATAGATTCTCCACCCCTGTGTTATATATTTAGTGTTACTGTCCTCTTCTGTAAACTGATATTTTATTCTCTGCCTTTCCCATACCTGTGTTGCTGGCACAGGTGGTAGGGATTTCAACATAATGACATAAAGAAAACAGGATGGTTTGCATTTACCTTCAGGCAGATCTCCAACTTAGATCTGGATGGAGAGCAAGACTTTGTTGGAACCTGTCAAACAGGATTCTGTTATTCTGCATGCAGAAGGTCTGTTTCTGTCCTTGACATTGCCAGTTAAAACAGGACTGAGGAAACTGTGGCCTTCCAGATGTTATTGGAACATCTCATCCCATCAGTCATGGCAGATAATGAAGTTGGGAATAATGGTTTCTCAGATCTGGAGCACCATTAGGTCTGAGTGAAAAGGATCAAGCAGCAGGTGATGGGAAAGATTTCTCTCTGCTAGTCAGAATAAGGCAACTTTTCATCACCCAGCACTAATCCAGTTGTGGCATGGTCAGTTCCAAAGGTAACATGGTCAGTGGCAAAGCTGGCTGTAGAATTCTGGGAATTAGTTGTGTTGTTTGTTTTTTTAATAAATCTCCCATGCTGTGATGTTGGACTACAAACAACATTGTCTCTGTGCTAGCTGGGGACGGTAACAGGTTTAGACCAACATCAGAACAGACCATGACATTTTGGGATTTTTGGAGTTACAGTCAAAAACTTAACTTTTCCAAGCTCTTTAAGCACATCGGGACAGCACCCTGCCTTCTGCCAGGCTGGGAAAGGCTAGAATAGACATTATTGGCATAAAGCAGAACTAAGAATCCTACAGTCCTCCAGATGTTGTTGGACTGCAACTCCCAGCATTCCTCATTAGTTATGCTGGCTAAGGCTGCTGGAAATTGCAATCCATTAACATCTGGAGGGCCTTATGGGTCTGTTCCTGGGTTAGAGGAACAAATAACCTGATCTAGTATAAGGCTGGCGCTTGTGCTCCTGTGTCAAAAAGGAAAATGTGGCGTTGTCTGTCTACATCATAGAGGTTAGCACTATGTTTCACAGGATTTTATCAGTATAGTTTTTCTTCAGAACATACACACAGACTACATTTGTTAACTGTGGCTACCACATAAAGGACCCCAGTTCTGAATCAGATGCACCTCACAGGTTTCTGGCTTTCTATGTAGAAGACAGTTCTACATATGGGAATCTGCATGAAACCTATACATGAAATATAACATGATAATCTGTGTGTGGATGTTAAATATTTATGTGTGCTGGAGTGCTGCAGGTGATCGCCATTTCCACCGTGTAAGTATATGCATTCCAAGTGAAAAATGTATGCACACAAGTGCCATGTTTTTAACAAATCCTACACATACTTGCTTAGAAGTAAGTTCTACCATGTTCAATGGATATTAGTTTTAGGTAAAAGTGCTTAAGATTGTACCTGAAATACAGATAAGTTCCTTTTATATACAGGTGTACTTCAATTAACAAAATAGATGTGTTCCTGGTATTATTACTTTAACAGAAAATTTGGTGCCAAGGGCAAAAATTGGTAGGTTCCTATACCACAAAAAGGTAAAAAATAGGTAAAAGTTCCTGTACCAGAAAAAAGAGTACTTCAACATGTTTCAATAAACTTTTTATCCAAAGCTAACAATATGCACATGTGAAATGAAACAACCAGGTCAACTAGGCCTTGCCTAAGTTAACAAATTCCTTTTGAGCCTTCTAGAGAGCAGTTGATTTTTTTACCCCGAAGAGCATCCAGCTATGTTTTTTTCCTTTCACCAGTCTCTACTTTTGTTAGAATTTCCATTTGGTTGTCAAACTTACAGAATCTTTAAAAAAAAATATGCTGGAGGGGAGCTAGTGAGATAGGCTAATCTCCTTTTCTCTCTGTTTTTCTGTTCACACATGCTCAGTAAGGGATTCTGGAGGCAGCTGCTGTTTAGCTTATCTGTTGCATGCAGGCACATACAGCTGCAGTAGGATTGGCTAGAGTAGAATCCCATTCTTTCCCAGCTCAAGTTTTATTGCATTGCTTACTGCAGACATGTTGCTGTAACCCAACACTGAAAGTCTGTGTTTCTCCATCCCTCCTTTAC